>OW964824.1:44565654-45925571 GCA_943142095.1 Ophonus ardosiacus
GTATAAATTATTAGAAATAATTAATCAAAAATTAATATACAATAATACTGATAAAAATAATTGTTAAAATTGGTGAGATTATACCTTTTTCAAAATTATTTCAATTTCAATGACAAATTTTATAATCAGAATAAAACAAAATAAATAAATATATCATCACGGCATATTACCCATTTCTCAGTGTGCCACAATCTGCTTTATCGCAGATATCGGTAATGATGATGGCATATTTGTACCGTGCGGATGCTTACCAGGCGTCACCTCACGGGCACTCTTTGCTAGCGTGGAGAGTGCATCACAGGGGTCACTTTTGTGCCATTTAAAATTCGAAATATTTGGCGTCCGTCGGGATCGAACCCGGTTCCCCAGGTTCGCGACCAGACACTCAGGCACACGGCCACAAGACCCCATAATGAAAATAAAGGTTTATTTATGGTCTCTCCTTTATCACCAACTTTGGCGGAAATATACATGGATTATTTGGAAACTAAAACTGTAACAAGTAAAAATTTCTGAAGTAATAATATTACCTCCCGCTACCCTTGGTAAGGGAGGTATAGGGATCGTACTAAAAATCACATATCGAGATTTTAGTAAATGACAACGTTTTAAGGTCCCTAGAATACAATTTTAACATTTTTACGATGATGTCTGTATGTGTGTACCTATGTGTGTGTGTGCGCGCGTGTGTATGTGTGTGTGTATGTATGTGTGTGTGTATCCTGTGGACACAATTACTCAAATACTATCAATCAGAAAATTTTGAAATTTTGTAAACCCATTCTATAGGTACTAATGCGGGAAGAGCTCGTTAGTTTTTAGTATATATCGGATAATAATTTTAACAGTTTTTCTTGAAAAAAAATACATTGAATTTAATTTTTCTACAACTTTTACTAATAAAAATTAAATATAATGGTACAATCTGTAATTCTACGATAATAGCATTTAGCAAATAACTCTAAATAATTTTAAAAATAAATTTATAATATAATTTATTTTCATACATCACCTTGCCTATGCGTCAAACAAAAACATAATATTTTAATAACAATTTTGACATATAAACAAATGTCACTGTCAGGAAACAATTACATTAAAATTCATAATGAAACCGTATTAAAGAGAATGTAGTAATAATATATGTATTTGAATCTAATAAAATTAAGGTTTGCAAAAAAATATTTTCAATCATATATAAATATTAGAAGTACTATTGAATTGTTTCATTGTCTTCCAGGGAATGCCTCTGAAAAGACTTTGTGTAAAGATGCAAGTACTATTTTAATTTTTTTAAGTTTTTCTATTAATTTTGTCAATATTTGTGAAATTAATTTTGTGTCTGATATATTTGTTAAATGTAAAATAAAGATTGTTATGTGTCACTATAAAAATATTTGTACATAATGCTCGCTTGCTGCATGGTTAAATATTCAGCGGGAGGTTATGGGCTGGCCACATCAGATTTTTTGTATTGGTTTCGTTACGTCGATGACATTATTTGTTTGTATGTAGGTATTGAAAGACAACTACATTCTTTTTTAAACTATATTAATACTTTTGAAAATAACACCAAATTCACAATGGAAATAGAACATGAAAAATCCCTAAATTTTCTATATTTAAATATAACTCAATATAATAATAAATTTAATTTCAAAATCACCGGAAAATACATGTACAGACACAATCATTCTAGCTCACTTCAATCATCCGCATAATATTAAAATGTCCGCTTTCCACAGTATGATAGACACACTCTTGAAAATACTCTTAAATTATATTGATTATAAATCAGAACTTAATATCATTATAACAATTGCCTTTAATAACGGTTACTCCCCTAATTTAATTCATAATCTTATTGCCAAGAAAAAATTTAATTGCATTTCAAAACAATTCTATACCCCATCTACATCAAACTAAGAAATTATATACAAAATACTTACACATAATATAACATATAAATCAGTTTAGTGAAAAATTATCCTTTGAGCTAAGAAAATATAATATAGAGTACAGTTTCTAAAATAAAAATAATTTGAAAACAATACTAGTCAATAATAAAATTTTATTCCAAAATAATTATAATAAGTCCGGTATCTATCAAATAAACTGTAATGATTGTGACTATTTATATTGAGTGAACAGCTCGTAATTTCAACATGAGAATTAGATTCGATGAACACATGAGAAGTTTTAAAAACAATAGAACCAATTAAAATGTAGCCTAACATGTATTAGAGAAAAAATTAACATAGTATAATAAAGACAATTTAAGTATTCTGAATTGTGAAAGGGAAAAGTCACGATTAACATTCCTGGAATCCTTCGAAATCAAGAAAGCTATTCTCAATGAGTGTATGAACGAGCCGTTAGACCTTTGGTCATCTCCGATTCTGGATTATTTTATCTGGGTATTCCCTAGAATTCTCTAATCTTTGCACTATGTTTAACCTCCCTATGTAAGAATTCTGAATTTTGAAATACTTCTGATCATGGCAGAAACGCCGAAACTGCAATAGATAATCTTTTTTAATTTTGTAAAACCTGCCGAGTGTGTAATTTTTTCCTTATTTCAATATAGTTTTTAGTATTGTCCTTATAATACAGCACCGTTCTTCAAATTCTGACTATCAACCTCCAAATTATACCTCCATACATATTTGTATTTTCTATTTACCAATGTACGAAAACGACATACCTCCCTTACCAAGTGTAGCGGGAGGTAAAAAGGATTTTATAAATAACATAACTTATAAATCGTCAGTAAAAAAATTATTTACCATCAAATTTTTATGACACAATAACCCAGTGGTATGTAAATTATTTTTTATTCTGTATTTAATTGTAATATTACTGCTTTTATATTGTATATTCATAAAATTTTTCGGAGCACGCATGTTGCGACGTGGTCAACAAAGAAAGTACTGCAGATTTTAGCAGCGTTTATTAATTTGTTTGATAATCGTTGGCGAACGTAGGAACAGGAACATGGGAACGTTTAAAATTACCTAAAGAAAGTAAATTTTATAGTTTGACGATAAATGACTTTTATTTTGTTTACTAACTGTATTTACTTCTACTTTATAAATCACTCAGTTTCATTAAGTAATTTTTTACAATATATTTACAATTTTAATTTTAATGATATTTTTATTTAGCAGGAACGTATTTTTCACTTTTTTCGCAGGTCACCACTCTTAATAAATTTTTATTATTTCGTAGCTACCTAAATCCTTTTCTTTACAACGCATGTAACCAAATTGTACATTTTACTATTTGTAAAACTTAAAAATTATTTTGAGTTTTGAAAAAAAAAATCTACGTTGTCCTTATAATAAACCACAGTTCTCCCAATTCTGACTATCAACCTCCAAATTATACCTCCATACATATTTTTATCTTCTATTTAGCAATGTAAGAAAACGACATATTATACCGGTGCATATTTTAGATATACTTACGTAACAGCTAATAAAATATTTTGTATAAACAATTAATCTCTATTAGTATTTAAATTTTCAATCTAGTTTTTAGTATTAAGAGTGTTTAAATATGAAAACAATTCTAATAGCATGTTTCTGTTTCTCTTTAACATTTAAAACAAATTTATAAATCTGCATTATAAAATAAAATGGTAATTATTTCAGCTATTTTGAAACATATTTCATATACAATATTATATACCTACATTAAGGTATTTTGTAATACACACATATGTATATTTGTTCTGTCAGTCATATAATGTTTAACTGTTTTATGTTTTGTAACATTAAATTGTTGACAAAAATAGATATTTTCATCCATTTAATCATTTCAGTAAATGCCATGACATACTCGTACATGGCGGTATCATCTAACGTAAATAATATGAAGTACAAACTATGTTATTGACAACTGACAAGCTGCGATATGCCATCTGCTGGAAAAAATATGAACTTTCCGGTTTAGTACTGTATTGTGACTGTATGCTTGAGTTACATGTGGTTTAATCATTTGATGTGAATAGAAATGGGAAAAACTCATACTAATTGTTGTGTATTCGGATGCCACTCAAGATCTGGTCGAGACACAGGCATTGGGTTTTATAATATTCCGAAACATGGCTAAAATAAAGTTAAAATTACGACAAGTGTAGGTGATGAAATGGATATGGATTGACGAAAAGCATGGGAATATGCAATTCCTAGTGCGAAACAAATAACGAAACATATGAAAGTTTGTTCTCGTCATTTTAAATCGGATGATTACATAATTCCTAATGAGTAAAAAATTCAATGTTCAGATTTTGTCTTAAAATAAAAAGTTCATGTGTTCGTTCTAATTATTTATGTATTTTTCGATATAATTAAGCGTAAAACTTTAAAAAGAACTGCAGTACCATCACTTTGTTTTCTCGTATTTCAAGTAAAAGTTCCTAATAATAAACGTTTGCTACGACAAACCAAACGTGTAAAGCCAAAAGCAGTAAACGCCAGTGACATTGCAATGCAGTAAATGAATCGATAATAGTTATCGATCGATAATAATTTTTGACAAATAGAAACAAATGTATCATCTGCCAGTTTCATTTTTTTATTCACTGTCTACTATAATTATTGGCTACAATTTATTATCGATCGAAAAAAGTTATCGATTGAGTTACAGAATAGGGGTGAATATTAATAATACATCAGCACCAGCATCTAAATTGTCTAAAGAACTCGCTAAATGTATTTTCACTTCATGTGGCTTCGCAATAATTGCTCTAGTTATAAATAATATGTGGTTAGCATTTATAATTCGCTCATCTGCAATCATCAATTTCAATTGATTAAATATATATAAAATTATAAATACTTTCTATACACATATAGAATTAGCTGTTGCTTCCAGATATTTAAAATGTGCCTCATTTTAAATGAAAAAATTGTTCTTGTTGTTTGCATATGTCACAACATTGCGAGTACTAATTCAGAAACAGCTGATCGGTCAGATGGTGCTGCCGCCATCGGACATGTCAGTTCTCAATAGCGAGTCAGTTGAATTAACGCTTTGAAAGACTCAGTGGCGATTAGGTGGGAAGGGTGATGTCGACGTGGCGACTTTCGATGTGACGGCTATCGTTGCTACGGGCAGTAGTGGGGGGTGTTGTCGACGTGACGACTTTTGATGTGACGGCTATCGTTGCTACGGTCAGTGGTGGGGGGTGATGTCGACGTGACGACTTTCGATGTGACGGCTATCGTTGCTACGGGCAGTAGTGGGGGGTACGTGTCGACGTGACGACTTTCGATGGCACGGTTTTTCGATGCTACGGCTATTCGATGGCGTGGTTGTCGACTGCGCGACACGCACTCTATAATTCGACCATACTGACTGACACTGGCGTAGTCCTCGGCGCTTTGGTTATCGGTTTAGTCATTTTCAAAGAGATTCGGCTGAAAGTGGTTTTCCTTTTTTTCTCTTCTTTTTCGTTCGCACTAGTTTCTTCGTCTGAAGATTTGTCAGTTGGGAAATTAACTTTTTCCAGAAAAATTCGAGGCGAAGATTTAAGTCTACTTTGGGAAAGCTTAATCTCTTTTGATTTATTTTCTTGTTTTTCCACCACAGATTCTTTTTGTTTCAAGTCAAATTTTAAGTACTTCTTAGGACTTTTATCATTTTTACGTTTATCTAAATGTACATCCTTCGCAGGTAATAGACTCTTTTTCATTCATTTTTAGTTTATTTAAATCGTTGTCATCTTTGTTCTTCATGTTCTTTCATCATTCGACACATTCTTTTACCACTAGCTGTTAAAACTCTTTTACTTATTAACATATCTCTGAGATCTTCTTGTAAAAGTTCGAACTCGCTTCCCGGTTTTCTCAGTTGATTTTCTCGTATTTATCTTCTCTATTACCGAACTTGCTCCATTTAAAATCAACGTTTTTTTTCGGTACAGTATCAGACGAATAAATAATCTGTTTTCGTCTTTTGTTTTCGATTCGTTTGCCGACTGATTCTACAATTTCTCCTTCTTGATGCGTCTTTTCCGACGTTTTTTCTTCCAGTTCTTTGGGCGGTGAACTTTCTTCAATCTTTACTTTAATTATTTCTTTGTTCACTTCTTCTCTGGTAACTTCCCTGGCGATTTCTTCTTCCCTGTTAATTTCTTCTTTCTTTATAGATTCAAGTCTTTTTAACATTTTATTTTGCTCCATCATCATGTAAAACATATCTTGCATATTCCACTTCGATGAACTGTCGCGCCTACTCTATTTTCGTTGACAAAACTTCTCACCCGCTTTGCAAATTGAATTCTCGCTTACGATTGTACAATTTATGAGAATTTTATCATACTTACGAACATACCACTCAATATTCCAATTCTGAATACTGTAAGAGGTTTCACATTCACGCAATAAAACTCCTTACTACGGTTTTTTACGTTTTTATTGATAAACTATATAAAATCTGACAACACATTTAGCCTCATTCACAGCTCCGAAAATAAATATAAAATTATACATAAAAATAAAAATAACGATATAAACAATAGGTTCTTATGAAAGTGTTCACAGCTCTCGAAAATAATATTAAACATAAGACATAAACACAAGGATTTGCAAATATTTTACCCAAAAATAAGCACATACATAACAACTGTCATTTGAGCTGTCAATTTACTTTTTGACAAAAGGATTTCAGTTTAGATATATTTTTAAAAAGCTATCTTTAGACAAAGATTCGCATATATGATTGCGTACAATATTTTAAAAGGTATGACGGTGTTATTATTGCTTGTTAATTATGAATATATTAAATGACAGTTGACGTTAATTTACGTTTTATTTTTATTTTCGAAGCTATAAACACGAACCATAAAGTCTTATTTATAATTTTATTTATATTTCTTATTTTCGTAGCTGTGAATGAGCCTTTAATCATCGTAAAACCTTACTATATCTAAAGCCTCATTCACAGCTCCGAAAATAAAAATAAAATTATACATAAAAATAAAAATAACGATATAAACAATAGATTCATATGAAAGTGTTCACAGCTCCCGAAAATAAAATTAAACACAAGAATTTGTAAATGTTAAATATTTTACACGAAAATAAGCACATCCATAACTGTCATTTGAGTTGTCAATATACGTTCTGGCAAAAGGATTTCAATTTAAATATAAATTTAAAATGCTGTCTTAGGTTCGCATATACATATGATTGCGTACATTGCTTTAAAAAGTGTGAAGTTGTTATTATTGCTTATTAATTATGTATATATTAAATAACAGTTGATGTTTTATTTTCGAAGCTGTGAACACGAGCCATAAAGCCTTATTTATTGTTTTATTTATATTTCTTATTTTCGTAGCTGTGAATGAGCCTTAATCCTACGTGTTATTATTATTCATCACTATGGTTTCCATATAAAGCATGGATTGCATATGCAGTGACGCTTACATTAATACTTTTGTATAGTTCGGAATAAGATCAATAACATATTCTAGCACACTTATTGACGCTAGAATGAGCTTCATTATTAAACGATTTTTAGTGACATTTTGTTATTTCGGATTGGTAGGAGTATATGTACAAATAAGCAGTTTGTTTTGTTATAATTTCAAAACAGTTCACGATATTATAAAAAAATTATATATACTTGTTAAGTTAAAGCTTTAAAATTATCCTATATGGAGTGATTTGTAATATCTTATCAAATTTCTACTATACTATTATGTTAAATAAAAAATCTGATGTGGTCATCACATTACCTTCCGTCAGTTCTATGCATTTTGTACAAATTCCATACAGAAATTTCTTGTAAAAAATTCTATATTTCCAGTATTTCGTTACATTACATTTTGTTAGGACTATGAATTTTGTATAAATACCATATATACTTACAAAGTTTTTATATTTCCAGTAAAATTATAACACAAACATATTATGTAATTTGCACTTGAAACTGATAATATATCAATTAGAATTTTCTTAATAAGCCTATTATTGTAATTTTCGTAAAAAAATGAATTTATTGCACAAATAGCAGAAGTGCATCAAAACGGTTGATTTTCACATATTTTCACTATTTTATTGATATGTAACAAATAAAGCTCATTATTGTAATTTCATAAAAATTTTAACTTGTTGCACAAATAGCCGAAGTGCATTCAAACAGTTGCTTTCCACATATTTTCACTATTTAATTGGCATATAACAAATAATTTGTTCAACAAATACCTATTTACTTAAAATAAACATATTAAAATCGGAATTGAATGTTAATAACACTTGTTATTGCAATTTTCGTAAAAAATTGAATTTATCGCACAAATAGCCGAAGTTGCTTTTCACATATTTTCACTATTTTATTGACATGTAACAAATAATTATACATAGTGTTAATTAAAAGTCTGGCCATATAGGCGTTTAACGTGGGAAAACAGTTTTTCTTTGCGCAAGAGTCCCCAATTTATTTTAGACAAAATTGTTTCAAATAAAAGTTGTAGATAATTATATTCTACGTCCAAAGAATTAAACAAATTTAATTTTGCGCATTTTGTAATCTGTAAAATCTAATTTGAAATAATTTATATTGACAGCCATTGAAACAAAATTACAAAGAAATTCGTATCGTTTCAACTGTCAGAAATTTAATTTTTTGGTTACAAAATGTGAAAAAACAATAAAAATAAAAATTATTTAAGAGATTAATTTTAAAAATAATACCTGGTTAGTGATTGAATTATGTGTAACTTTTATTTGAAAACCGAATTTCTGACAGTTCAAACGATGCACGTTTCTTTGTAACTTTGTTTCAATTCCGTAACTATCGCTACAAATGAGCAATATTTATGCAAATTAAAATAAAAAGGAATTCAGTCTTGAAAAAATTTATTTATTTTTTGTCAATGTTTCGGAAATCTCTTATTCGTTCATCAGGGCAACTATAATAAATATATAAAATACAATAATCAATTACTTTATATACTTTATGTAAATTTAAAATATTTACAAAAATTAATACAGGTAACTGGAAAATACGATGATTGTCAAAAAGGAAAAAGTAGCAGGTTTTTTTTTAAATATTTGAAAATAACATTAAATAATGTAACCTATTTATTTAAAATAAACATATTAAATTCGGAATAGAGTAATAATAATGAGCTTATTATCATAATTTTCGCAAAAATTTAAATTTATTGTACAAGTAGCCGAAGTGCATCCAAACGGTTGCTTTTCACATATGTGCACTACTTTATTAACATTAACAAATAATTTGTTTAACAAATACATATTTACTTAGAATAAACATAATAAAATCGAAATTGAATATTAATAATCTTATTATAATTTTCGTAAAAATTTTAATTTATTGTACATATAGTCGATGCCGAAGTGAACCAAAATGGTTGCTTCTCAGATATTTTCACTATTTCATTGATATGTAACAAATAATTTGTTTAACAAATATAACTTTTATGAATGTAAACAAAGGAAGAAGACAAATTTTACAAAAAATAAAATACTGTAATTATTAATTCAGTTCATATGAAACTATTACTAAAAATAACTATTGTATTTTTAATTGTTAGATTTTGGATTTATTTAAATAAATATATTCAATAAGTTCATTCTTCACTTATTTTCACATATTTACATTTACCGTCAGAGAAAATAAAATTGTTGTTTTTGTATTATTGTAATAAAAGCCCGGTAAATGCCGACTTGCCATCTGCCATGTGCGCAATTGCAAAATACACGCAAGTACATGAACATTTCACATTTCTACTACATTTTGTACTAGCAAGTTTACTGTAAATACATTATTAAGATTTGTGATTATTTACTTGTATACCGGGTATCTATTTTTGTTTAATAGCGACCGGCGCCAAATATTTCGAATTTTAAATGGCACAAAAGTGACCTCTGTGGTGCACTTTCAACGTCAGCAATGAGTACTCGTGAGGTGACGCTTGGTTAACACCCGCAGGGTATAAATATGTCATCATCATTACCGATATCCGTGACAAAGCAGATTGGCATAATATATTTATTTTATTTAAAAAATATAATGGTAAAATTTTAATTTGGCGATTATAATATTAGAAAAAAGTGTTAAGTATTAAAAACGAAATCAAATGAGCTCAAATTAATTGATATAGTACATTCTTATCAAGAATTAGACGCAAATTAAAAGTTCCATATTCAAGTTGCATATTAATATTGGCAACGTTGATGGACGCCACTGTAACGGAAGTATGAATAAAAATATACAAATTGGACGTCATAAGTAAAGTACTGATTATGTATGAAGTATATATTGTGGACGTCGGATTCACACAGTGTGGAGGAGTTCATAATGTCCATCAAATAAACGAATAAGTATATCGTTGTAAATCGATTTTATTGAAATTTGAACCGAAATTCATATTCAGGGGGTAAAATAAGTCGATATACTTTATAAAGTCGAAGCGTATCTCTATTCCTTTCGGTGGATGCCACAATGTCCTAGCGATGAAAGGACGCAGTAATGATAGCGGGATGTATATATATATATATATATATATATATATATATATATATATATATATAACGAAACGCGGAACATAGGAGTTTAACCTAGGATTTTAAAAATGTGCGGATATTGGGCTCTCGTGTACATTTTAGAGCAAAAGTACAAGAATGAAAAGTTATTTAAAACTAATTTTTACTTTTAAAAATTCGGAAATTAGGTAATACAATAGAATATCTACAGCTATAGCTATTTAGAAGGTGAAATATCACATTTTCGCCAAAAATCAGATAGCTATGGGAATAAAAAACAAATAAAACGAAATATCAATTTAGATCATAATACTTAAATATTTAATGCAGAATTAATTATACTAAAGTGAACTTACATGTCGCTTTATATTAAAAATGATTAATTATCCTAAAATTTATATCAAATACTCAATAACAAAATAAATCACAAACTCTTCGATACTGAACAAATGTATTTTATAGGTCACAAACGCACAGTAGATAAAGCAATTTATGGACTAACAAAGTAGATACAATGCTTACTACAACTAACATCAATAACTCTAAATTGAACTGTTTGTTTTATTTCCATAGCTATCTGATTTTTCACGAATATGTCATATTCTATTTTCTAAATATTTAGTGCTATAGATATTCTACTAAGATAAATGAAGGCTTTTTGAAAGTAAAAATTAATTTTAAATATCTTTTTATTTTTGGACTTTTGCTCTAAAATGTATTATAAACAAAAGCCACTTTCACCAACCTTGCTACTAAAAGTTTCCCTTACTGGAAATTGTAAATTATGTTTATAGAGACATAATATAATTGAAAACCGAAAATGAAATTCTGGCAGGAAGATATAATAATTCATTTGACATATCAATCCTATGTCATATTTTTGTTAATTGCAGGAACGTTTAATATTTGTTACTAAATTTGGTAACAAAATTTGTAACTCCAGATTTGGAGTGGAACACATCCTATTTGATTTGTCAAAATCATTCATTTCCAATGATACAAATTTGTTGCCAAATGTATTACCAAATTTGTTATCAAATTTTATAATATTTTATGATCGTGTCTAAATTTTGTCGTCAAAATTTGTCGATTATTTTAAAAGTTTGTTGTTTTGCGAACAAGACAACAAAATATCGAGCATTTTAAAAACAAGAAAACGATGAAATTAGTACCAATACGAGTTTATTTGTTGTAACAACGAACTTTTCATAACCTTTTCTTATAGTTCGATGTAATGCCAATTTTTGCGACCCCTTGCCCTGCCGATAATTACATTACCAACATAGATATATTGAAATTATCCCTGGAGATATTCCGATATTCCAAATACCTAATCATATCTGCACGCATGATTGCCAGCCGAAAGCTTTGAGATAGTGCAGGGAGAGCTAATTACATTAATCTTAGATCCTACATATGTAAACGTGTTTGATCGCTTAAGGTTGAACGCGCGAAGTTACTATGTAAATTAAGTAATTAATTCGTAATTTTATACTTAAATCGAAGAAAAAATATGTTTTGGTTTTTACCCTAGGCATTATAGCAGTAATTATAAAATACACGCATACAAAATATTCTACGTACATGTAAATTCTATAATAATTATCGATGAATACTTTTGTTATAATTAAATTAAAATTTCCTATCAATTCACATTACAAATACTAAGTCGAAATGTTACAAAGCTATTTCTTTTCTATTTTCTGGAAGAACAAATAAACAAAGAATATTAGTGAAAATGCATCTTAAGCTTAATTTAAATTTTGCACCCATGTTTTTTAATGTATAAATTTGCAATCAACTTCTTAGGTTGATCATGATGCGATAATATTTACTTGATTTACATTAGAGATACGAAGACTGCATGATCGCAATACACAATTGCTTGGTTTGTATTGTACATTGCATCAGACCAACAGCAGAATACTGCAAAATAACCATACAATTAGAAAAAGTACGTAAGCAGAAATTCGTTTAACTATACAGTAAAAAAATACGCCTGTGGTAAATTTTTACTGTACGTTTAGTCCTGGGGTCTCCAGTTGACGGGGTATGACCCACATCGATAGATTTGGCCCGTCAGAATTCAATATTACCTTCACAATATTTAGCATTGTATGATGTTTGTTGCTGCGGCCTGTGCGGAGGATTTTATGATCGACGAGAAAAGTAATGCAACGTGGTATACTCGTACCTACCTTTCTTATTGTTATCATATCTTCTTTGGATATTCTTTCTGCTGTTATATCTCTAAATCTTGCGAGTGCAGCACAAGAAAGCAAAATGAACACACTAACAAGGGATTTTGTAAAATACAATAAATACCTTGAAACACGTACACAATACACAACTTTTACTATTCAGAACTACTATAAATGTATATATGTATTTATATGAGATTTTCCTTTGAAACTAATTTGTAAATTTACTAAACAAATTTCATAATGGCTACAAGAGTTTGTTAACAAGATTGCTCAAATTTATGCAAAATAATAAATTGAAACACATTTTGTGACTGAAGGAAATTATTCAGATTAAAAAGAGTCATATAAATTAATTGAGGTAATTTGGCGACTGCACGTAGTGTTTGTGCGGAGTTTATATTCACTCTGAATTTATAGAAGAGATCTGGAACTCGCACGAAAAAATAAAATTGCAAATTAACCACATGTGAATATTTAATTAGATCCCTGCCCAGGGGAAAATGTAATAAAGCAACGCAGCAATATTCACGCTAATTGAATTAGGGGTTGACGTTCAACATTTTATACTAAATCAAACCATAAGAAAACGTTTTGTAAATCTGTTAAAAAATATCAAACATTTTTATTTTGCATAAAAGGAAGAACAAATATTTAAAGGTGTGTATAGAAATTCACAGAAAAAAAAAGTAACTAAATTGTAGTTAAATTAACTAAACAAAGGCCTTATTCTTCAGTCTACTAATATGTTTCACTAAATTATTTAAGTTATTTAGTTAAATTTTATAAATTTGTAATAACAAATTATAGTAACATTAAATACAAAATTAGATGAAATGACTACATTTATATCGTAATAAATATTGAACTAAATATAAATAAAAAAATTAATCAAATATGTATGAATTTTCTATTTAATTTACCTAATTCATTACATAATTTACCGAAAATTGTAGGACAAAAGTGATGGATCCGAAATATAGTAAACCAAAATAAAATAAAATAATAATAATAATAATAATAATAATAATAATGATAATAATAATAAAGTAACCTTTTGCATATTTAAATTAACAATTTTTTACAAAATATTTATTTTCTGTTTGGGATTAGAAACATGCTAAAGTAAAATTTGTATATTATACTAAATTATTAGACATAGTGCCTAATAAAATAATATCTAATTATAATAGACAAAATTTCAATTATATTTTTTTCTGTGTGGTGAGGTATAGCAAAAAATAATTAGCTTGATATTCATAAGTATGAAGACGAAAATATTTTTATTTATAAATGACAATAACATGGAAGTATTTATTACAAAAAAATAAATAATAGCCTGGAAATAAAAATGGATTAGATTAATGCCCCTTTGCACTTCGGACACTTAAATTTTAAGCTAGGCTTATGAGTTAACCCGCATATTCATTTTCTTTCAATGTGTGTCATTTGTGTTTTCAAGTTCACTTATTGTAGTAAAGGGTATTTTATTGTACACAATTTTATTTATTATTGTGATCTGTGAGGGAACATGGCTGATAGTGCAATCACGATTTTAAAACAGTAACATGCAAATCGAAATCTTGACAATATGTACCTTCTTATTTGATAATTCGTTTCGAAACGATATTGTTAATTCAAGAAACACTTAATTGCAATTGAGCCTTAATCTTTGTTCAATGAAATAAAAATCATCTACTCCTAATATTGATTTTAATGTTAAAAATAAATCGTTGAATCCATGCATCAACTACATTGTTCCGTTATATTACCAAAGATTGCTGAATACAAAATAAGTAGCCCTACAATTTCAAAGATTGAAATTCCGTGAAAGTTCTTACACTTTATCGGAAGAAACTTAAATTTTTTCATAACAAGATTTATATAATTATATAGTATATAGTATGTTTCGCAAATCTATATGTCCTCAATGGGAGAAGTCGAAGTGACTCACCGGCAAAATTCACGTTTATTGGAGACCAAGGAAGAAGTACAATATACTTGGTATGGCTAAATCAATCTACTACGCAATTCATCTTAGATTTCCTTGTCATGGATGATATAATAATTGTTTCAGATTATATGATATGCTCACTTAAAATTGAAAGTCAACGAAACGAATCAGAATTAGAGAAAAACAGTATGGGAGGACCCGAAAGCAGCCATATTTACAGAAACAATAATGAGTAAATTAGACATCACATATTGGACTACAAATCTGGAACAAAGATACGCACATCTCACAGAACAAATAGAATACGCGTCCATATATTGAGGGGTCTTGAAAAAAATAAAAATAGCAAGAAATACTAGTGCGAATAAGAACTTGTGGTACAGCAAAATACGTTTTGATCTAAAAGGAAATGATAAACAACTAGAAAATATAAAGCTTGCAACTTCACTGAAGAAGCAATAGAAACATATTTGGAGGCTAAAAAATTGTACAAATGTCTTATTTCCCAACAAATGGAAAATTATAGACAAATCGTCTAAAAAATAAAATAGACCAATCGGACTTTTGAAAAGCGGTAAAATCTTTAAATTCTAGCAAATACTTATCGAACCCTATTACCTATTAGCATAGCATAGTGGACACAACATTTTAGAAATTGGTTCGGAGACAGAATAATAAACGATCTAAACTTCTTAGATGTCGCCCACTCGTACTTAAATACTGCTATTACACTGCAAGAACTGAACTGTACTATAAACAAATTGAAGACGAAGAAAAGCCCTGGCACAGACGAAATCATTAATGAACAACTGGAAACTTTACACAATGGATCGTTTCAATGATTTATTGACACAAGAACACATCCCACAAATTAAAAACAATACTATTACTAAATTATATACTAAATAACAGGATTAAAAAATAGACGGAAAGTAATAAAATCTTTACCAGCGCAATCAGGTTTTCGGAAAGGAAGATCTTGTATAGATGATTTATTCCTATTAAACTTCATAATCCAGTCGTCTTATTTGAGAAGCAAGAAAGGTCTATACGCGATATTTTTAGACTTTAACACTGTGCCCCACAATCACATATGGGGAAAAAGTATATTCCTTAGGCATCAGCGGTAAAATAGTAAGATTTTTAAAAAGATATATTATGAAGTCACATTAAAATTGACATAGGCGGGAAGCTATCTGATAATATGCATATTACCAAAGAAATATACGAGTATAATACCTGTGCAATATGCAGAAGATTAAGATATATTTGCAAATTCACCCGTAGATGCCAAACGAAAACTGTACGCTCTCACAGAATACTGCAATGAAATCTAATAAAAATGCTACATTTTCACCGTGGAAGACCCCCACGAAGAAAACTATAAACTACAAATGACATGGCGAGGAAATATCAATCACGAAAAAGTGCACATATCTGAGAGTAGTCTTCAAATCATCGGGATTATTATTATTTACCAACAATTTAGCAGAACAACTATCTAAATCAAATAAAACTGGTGGGTGCATCAAGAATATTTTCATGAAATCAAAAATCTATTTCTAGAATACCACAATAAAACTATACACTTCAATATTGCTTCCTACAATACTTTATGGTAGTAAAATTTGTGTACCTAATCAACTAGAAAACACTAAAAAATGTCATATTCCTCAAAAGAATCTTTTCATATCCAACGATATAAGACGTGAAATAGGTCAGACGCATTTAAAAGCTCACATATTTAATAGAACCTTAAAATGGTGGTACAATATCTTAACACTGCCTGAAAAGTACGTAAAAATTTACTACGAGAAGATGAAACAGCTAAAATGTAGTTGCTTAATATCCCTCCAAAATAAGATCAAAATTAACTGGACCTGCAATTTGGAATAAATGTTACAAGAGGCTAACAATCATAGTCCAATCAATAAAGACAAAAAAATATTTTTCCTTGTGAAAGGTCGAGAGTTTATATTTGGCATTTTTACTCATTTTGGGGCCGTAATGATATCCTGACATTTGTAAACACGAAAAGTTGTCGCCACCGCCTCCATCTTGGAAATTGGCAGCCAAAATCGTTTTTTAAATATCTGGTTTCCACTACATTTTACAGTAAACATAGCTATTAAGGATGGTGGCGGTCAAGGATGAATAAAGGAATTTAACATGGGATTTATGTTTTATGAAATTTTCTGCTCCCCTGTCATTTTATGGCAAAAATCTCTAAAGTTGTAGCAATGGCAATGGAATTTCTTTTCTTTTTTCTGGTTTTTATAAATTGTTTATAAACGTCAAACGTCAATTTGATATTTATAAAAGATATGAATTAAATAATGAATGTTTATTCGAACGAGAAACGTATGTATACTGTAAAGGAATATTATGATGGACATAATTACAAAAGAATATATAATTTATTTTCCATAAGTCAAATTGACATCTGACGTTTATAAATAATTTATGAAAACTAGAAAAAAAGAAAAAAGTTCCATGGCTATTGCTACTAATAAACCGAAATTTTCTTTTTAAAATTGTGAAGAAACCAAAAACATATTAAAAATGTAAAACTAGTTTTGCATGTAACTTTCAATTCTGAACAACTTTACACTTTAAAATGAACAGGAGAGCAAGAAATTACATAAAACAAAAATCTTATGTTGACTCCCTATGTTTACCCCAAACCGCCACCATCCTGTATACAAAGTTGTAGAGAATAAAATATCCTACAATTTTTGTATAAAACAAATTTTTCTCAGGTCAATGGTTCACAATGGTTGCAGTTGGTGTTTTTTGGTTACAGTCCCTGGACGTATGATCGTGTTTACCGCACTTGTAGCAACTACCTCGTTCTTTCTTCGGTCTCATACATTCCCAATAAGTGTCCCCATTAGAATTGTAACAGCGAATTGGTCGTATCCTTTCTTTCAAATTAATACGTTGACATCTATTAATTTTGAAACTAATGTTGGGTTAAGATAGGCTAGTTTGGAGTTGACCTTGTATAATGCATATCCCACTCTTTCACCGTGTGTGATTTCACTCTTAATAACTAAGATTTCTGACGTTGGACATGCTTGAGTCTGTAACAAAACATTATCACAGACTTCTATTAAATAGGCAATCAGTTCGGGGTTTCACAATCATAATCGATTTCCCAGGATAATTTTATCCTGATAATAATTCGAAAACTTTTCCGTTTTACTCCATCTTCGGTTTTCTAATTCCCACGGCTATTTTTAGATCGTCCAAATTAAATTCTGCATATTCTGGATGCGAATGATACCATTTGTAAGCGCCCCCCTTCATCTTACAAGCAACACCACATCATCAAGCACATCATCATCATGAGCCTTATTGTTTCAATTCTTTCCCACCAGTCATTTACTCTCGAATCGCCATCTGCAGGAAATTCTGGAAAAGGCTACTAAACTCAATGAATTCCGGTTTCTTGTTTCATTCGCCCGCATTGCGCAGACTGCGATCTTTACAATTTCTTCAATTGTCATTCCTTGGAAGTTTTGAATTGGTACTTCAGTCTCTTGCTCCAACTCCTCATGTGCTTCTTGTTCTGGCTGTATCCTATTCAATTTCACATGATTTATAATTTTCATTAGATATTTGTTTGTACATACAAATAGCTACTCGTAAAATACTAGTAACCTTACAATCGGTATTACCACTACTGAACTGTGGAAGGTGATATTCATAAATAAATTAGCATGTCAGTATCATACTATTTGTTTTTTTATATCAATCGATGACAAACATAAAAAACAAATTAGTAATAAAACACTGTCCTTTATAAACAACCTACTACATAACAAAATATAACACGACCTACTACAATATCATGGCTGGTCTCACAACCGCCTTAAATATCTTTCTCTTTCTTCCAATTCTCTTATTGCATAACACCCCATCCAGCTTGGATCCGAGAGTAATTTCCCTGTCTCAGTCGTAGTAGCCTAGGTATTTAAACTCTCCAGCTCGAGCCAGTCTCTCTTTCAAAAATCTAATATCCCCGTTATCTCCATCTTCTCCAAACCACATGTATTCGGTTTTCGTTCTACTGATCCTGAATCCTCCTGAATTGTCTTTTGTCCTCTTCCAAACATGAAGCCATTCGCTATTGATGTTTCTTTTCTTGATCTCCGATCTATTATTTTCTTCAAAACCTTCAATGTGTGCGATAAAGGTATTCAATCAGTTAAGCGGTTTACGTAATCGTTTAGGGATTTTTGAAATTTTCTATATATTTTTAAATATATTTTATTAACTTATTATTATTTATTTATTATTATTACTATTATTATTATTGTTATTACTTATTTGAAACTATTAATAGATATAATTAAGCTCTATAAAGCTGGCTCAGCATTTTCATCTCACAATAAACATAGTTCTAATATTTAAATCTCATTTATTGCTAATTTATTGCTCATGTTAAAAATTTATTACTCTTGACGATTCGGGGAAAATTTATGTGAGCTAGCTAAAAGACAAGCTAACTCACAACAAAAAATTAAAAAAATAAACTTGTTGCTTATTAAAAATTTATTACTTGCAAATAGTCAAGTTTTTCGTCACACACATTTTATTTGAGCCTACTAAATAAATATCAGACTTCAAAAACAGTTTTTTTACTTTATAGCAGGACATTATTAGTTTTCAATAATAATCAGGCGTGTGAACTGGAGAAATAAATTATTGTAGCCCCGCATTTAGTTATAAACACGAGTTTTACAAAAATATTTCGCATCAAAAGATATCTGTCGCCCCAGAGCCCTTCAAAAACTGTTTTTCTACGGAAATTATACTTCCTCGCAGGTCACATATTAGTTTACACAATATTCACGCGTGTGAGCTGAAACAATAAATTATTTTAGCAGCGCATTTAGCTTAAACTCGACTTTTAAAAAAATATTTCGAACAAAACTTATCTGTCGCCATAGAGCCCTTCAAAAACTAGTTTTCTATGGAAATTATACTTTCTTGCTAGTCACAAATTAGCAGCATATTTAACTTAAACCCGAATTGTAAATAAATATTTCGTATCAAATACTATCTGTCTCCCTAGAGCACTTCAAAAAGTGTTTTTTGTAGGGAAATTATACTTTCTCGCTCGTTACAAATTAGTTTACAACAATATACACGTGTGTGAGCTGAAAATATAAATTATGTTAGCAGCACATTTAACTTAAATTCGAATTTAAAAAAAAAAAAATATCGTATCAAAAATTATCTGCCGCCCTAGAGCCCTTCAAAAGCTGTTTATCTATGGAAATTATACTTTCTCGCAGGTCACATATTAGTTTACAGTATACACGCGTATGAGCTAGAGCAATAAATTATTTTAACAACGCATTTAACTTAAAGTCGAATTTTAAATAAATGTTTTGCAACAAAATTTATCTGTCGCCCTAGAGCCCCTCAAAAATTGTTTTTCTAGAAAAATTATACTCTCTCGCTCGTCATAAATTAGTTTAGCGTGTGAGCTGGAGAAATAAATTATTTTAGCAGCACTTTTAAATTAAACTCGAATTGTAAAGAAATATTTCGTATCAGATATTATCTGTCGTCCTAGAGCACTTCAAAAGTGTTTTTATATGGAAATTATACACTTTTGCAGGTCACATATTAGTTTACAATAGTATACACGCGTGTGAGCTGGAGCAATACATTTTAGCAGCGCATTTAGCTTAAACTCGAATTTCTTGTAATCTATGAGTTGCCATGATGTTGTTTATGTACTACACCTCCAGTATTCCTATAATGACGCCGAAATCGACTTACGACACATACATGTGCATGGATGAAAATTTTATTTTGATGCAGGATAATACACGTCCACATACTGCCCAAACATAAATGGATGAGTTAAACCAGCAAAAAATTTCATTATTACCATGGACGCCTTAGGTTACGGATTCAAATCCGTTAGAACATGCTTGGGATATGTTGAAAACAAAAGAGTGACAAAAAATGCAAATGACCACATTACTAATCACCGAAACCTTTTCTCAGTTCTTTAAAGAGAATGGAAAGCAATATCACAAAAAGACATTAACAGTTTAATTTTAAGAACACCCAACTATATTAGGGCAGTGTAAAATACACGTAAAGGTAATCCTAGTTAAGTTACTAGAAATTTTATTAACTATCGTGTATAGAATTTATGAGTATATTACTTTAAATCATCTTACATTTTAGGCTGTTTCATTGTTAAGTT
Source organism: Ophonus ardosiacus (assembly GCA_943142095.1). Taxonomy (NCBI): domain Eukaryota; kingdom Metazoa; phylum Arthropoda; class Insecta; order Coleoptera; family Carabidae; genus Ophonus; species Ophonus ardosiacus. The sequence continues at coordinate 44,586,565 of OW964824.1, forward strand.
TAACTAATTTTTTAAATTTCTATTTTCGTTTTTTTTTACTATTTTAAATAAATTATATTGTAAATAAATATATTAGGGTAAGAAATATATTTGAAAATCGAAAATAATCTAAATTCCTATAATTTTGTAAAATATCCCTGTATGGTTTTTATATATTCGTATATATATTAGGGTAAGAAATATATTTGAAAATCGAAAATTATCTAAATTCCTATAATTTTGAAGGGCTCTAGGGCGGCAGATAATTTTTGATACGATATTTTTTTTTTTAAATTCGAGTTTAAGTTAAATGTACTGCTAACATAATTTATATTTTCAGCTCACACACGTGTATATTGTTGTAAACTAATTTGTAACGAGCGAGAAAGTATAATTTCCCTACAAAAAACACTTTTTGAAGTGCTCTAGGGAGACAGATAGTATTTGATACGAAATATTTATTTACAATTCGGGTTTAAGTTAAATATGCTGCTAATTTGTGACTAGCAAGAAAGTATAATTTCCATAGAAAACTAGTTTTTGAAGGGCTCTATGGCGACAGATAAGTTTTGTTCGAAATATTTTTTTAAAAGTCGAGTTTAAGCTAAATGCGCTGCTAAAATAATTTATTGTTTCAGCTCACACGCGTGAATATTGTGTAAACTAATATGTGACCTGCGAGGAAGTATAATTTCCGTAGAAAAACAGTTTTTGAAGGGCTCTGGGGCGACAGATATCTTTTGATGCGAAATATTTTTGTAAAACTCGTGTTTATAACTAAATGCGGGGCTACAATAATTTATTTCTCCAGTTCACACGCCTGATTATTATTGAAAACTAATAATGTCCTGCTATAAAGTAAAAAAACTGTTTTTGAAGTCTGATATTTATTTAGTAGGCTCAAATAAAATGTGTGTGACGAAAAACTTGACTATTTGCAAGTAATAAATTTTTAATAAGCAACAAGTTTATTTTTTTAATTTTTTGTTGTGAGTTAGCTTGTCTTTTAGCTAGCTCACATAAATTTTCCCCGAATCGTCAAGAGTAATAAATTTTTAACATGAGCAATAAATTAGCAATAAATGAGATTTAAATATTAGAACTATGTTTATTGTGAGATGAAAATGCTGAGCCAGCTTTATAGAGCTTAATTATATCTATTAATAGTTTCAAATAAGTAATAACAATAATAATAATAGTAATAATAATAAATAAATAATAATAAGTTAATAAAATATATTTAAAAATATATAGAAAATTTCAAAAATCCCTAAACGATTACGTAAACCGCTTAACTGATTGAATACCTTTATCGCACACATTGAAGGTTTTGAAGAAAATAATAGATCGGAGATCAAGAAAAGAAACATCAATAGCGAATGGCTTCATGTTTGGAAGAGGACAAAAGACAATTCAGGAGGATTCAGGATCAGTAGAACGAAAACCGAATACATGTGGTTTGGAGAAGATGGAGATAACGGGGATATTAGATTTTTGAAAGAGAGACTGGCTCGAGCTGGAGAGTTTAAATACCTAGGCTACTACGACTGAGACAGGGAAATTACTCTCGGATCCAAGCTGGATGGGGTGTTATGCAATAAGAGAATTGGAAGAAAGAGAAAGATATTTAAGGCGGTTGTGAGACCAGCCATGATATTGTAGTAGGTCGTGTTATATTTTGTTATGTAGTAGGTTATTTATAAAGGACAGTGTTTTATTACTAATTTGTTTTTTATGTTTGTCATCGATTGATATAAAAAAACAAATAGTATGATACTGACATGCTAATTTATTTATGAATATCACCTTCCACAGTTCAGTAGTGGTAATACCGATTGTAAGGTTACTAGTATTTTACGAGTAGCTATTTGTATGTACAAACAAATATCTAATGAAAATTATAAATCATGTGAAATTGAATAGGATACAGCCAGAACAAGAAGCACATGAGGAGTTGGAGCAAGAGACTGAAGTACCAATTCAAAACTTCCAAGGAATGACAATTGAAGAAATTGTAAAGATCGCAGTCTGCGCAATGCGGGCGAATGAAACAAGAAACCGGAATTCATTGAGTTTAGTAGCCTTTTCCAGAATTTCCTGCAGATGGCGATTCGAGAGTAAATGACTGGTGGGAAAGAATTGAAACAATAAGGCTCATGATGATGATGTGCTTGATGATGTGGTGTTGCTTGTAAGATGAAGGGGGGCGCTTACAAATGGTATCATTCGCATCCAGAATATGCAGAATTTAATTTGGACGATCTGAAAATAGCCGTGGGAATTAGAAAACCGAAGATGGAGTAAAACGGAAAAGTTTATATATATATAAAGTGTCCCATTTTAATGTACCACCTGGAATATTTTCAGGATCATGCACCGTATTAAAAAATGTTTTAAATAAAAGTTTAACGATATGGAGGGGAACATCCAATTCTGTAAATAAATTGAACCCCCTACGCCCAAGGGAGGCTTGGAAGGGGGTAGTTTTAAAATTTTAAATGGAAACCCCTATTTTTTATAGCAGAATCGGATAGAGCGTGAAAAAATAAGTAGATTTTATCTAAAACATTTTTTTGTAGACACAAACAAATACACATACACATGAGACGTAAATCCGACCGAGCAACCGTGGTACGTTGTCCCATTTTAATGTACCATCTGGAATATCTTAAGGATCATGCACCGTATTAAAAAATGTTTCAAATAAAAGTTTAACGATATGGAGAGGGACATCCGATCCTGTAAAAAAATTCCACCCCCTACCCTCAAGGGATGCTGAGGAGGGGGTAGTTTTAAAATTTTAAATGGTAACCCCTATTTTTATAGCAGAATCGGATAGAGCGTGCAAAAATATATAGATTTTATTAAAAAAAAATTTGCAGACAAACAAATACACATACACACGAAACGTAAATATGACCGAGCAACCTCCTCGTGGTATGTCTGCGGTAATGCTAATGCCGGCGGTAAATTATTATCAGGATGTCCTCACCGACAGACACACACTCACACTGCTTTTATTGTTTCCGGAAAATTATATATTGAAAACAATTTTGTTGATTGTAGCGCCATCTACTGAAGTAACAACATTTTTTTTAGATAAAATCTACTTATTTTTTCACGCTCTATCCGATTCTTCTATAAAAAATAAGAGTTGCCATTTAAAATTTTAAAATTACCCTCTCCCCAGCCTCCCCTGGAGGTGGGAGGTTGAATTTATTTACAGGATAGGATGTCCCCCTCCAAATCATTAAACTTTTATTTGAAACATTTTTTCGTATGATGTATGACCCTGAAGATATTCTAGGTGGTACATTAAAATGGGACACCCGGTATATATACCAGGTGTCCCATATAACATTACGTTCTCTCGAAAACAATGCATCGTAACAAAAAATGTGCCAAATCAAAACCTTCATAGTTTTTGGAGGAACATCAGATTCTGACAAAATGGCCCCCCACCCCCCGTAAAGGGGGTCAACTTAAAAATCTTAAATGGGACCCCCTATTTTTTATTGCAGATTCGGAAAGAGCGTAAAAAAATATGTTGGTTTTATTCGGAAACTTTTTTTGTACTCCCAACAGGTGGCAATGTAAATTTGCTAGAAAAAAATTAACCGATTAATATTTTATTAATAATTTGATAAAAAATGACGTTTTTTGTTTCAATAAATACACAAAATTGTAGAAATATTACTCCTTAACACTCAGGGGGAATTAAAAGAAAGAAACTTTTTAAAAACTGACTATGGACAACTCGATTTCATCAGAAATTAATTCTACATTTTTACGATTGCAGCGCCACCTGTTGGGAGTACAAAAAAAGTTTTCGAATAAAACCAACAATAAAAAATCTGATGTGGCCAACACAAAACCTCCCGCTATTTAATTTTTACATACATACATACGTACATAAAATCACGCGATTCCCACTTAGGGGGTTAGCAAATACCCGGAAACAATAGTAACAATAAGAAAAGGGATAAGAGTAAGAGCTCAGCTGACTCACTTCACTCTTTAACAACATTCTTCTTTCGCCTTGTCCACAATCATCATAGCATTCATACATAAGAAAATATTAAAGTGACCGATTTTCGGTAGCGAATAACCGCATCCTGGCCACAATAATAGTTACGCAACAATCATCCTTCACTACACATTCCTATCCTATTTTTATTAATTTAAATACATACTTACGTATTTACTAACGCTGCGAACTGTACCATTGCATAAAACTATTGATTTTTTTTACTATTTTCTTTTTAAAATGTCACTATTATTAATTTGAAGTGATTAGTTTTTTGACAGTGACATTTACTGTAAGTTACATTCATTTGAAATATGAACTGTGTAACAAAGGAATTGTGTTTATCTTAGGCTTCGGGACTAATAAAAAAATTATTTTTAAATTTATCTGCAAAATATATAGAAAAAGTATTAATGTATTCCTGTAGAAAATTTAATAATCTTTAAGTTTCATACGACATAAAATGCGAAAAAAAAGGCATTTAATGATATTTTTTGAAGAAAAACCATTATGAGCTTCAGGTAAAGTGTCATTTCCGGTTATCCGATGTACACCAAAATCTAATGGCTTCTTTTCATATTAGAATAGGATAGAAATACAAGGTTTCAGAATTTTCTGAATGATAGTATTTGAGTTAGAGAGAAGACAAAATCCCTACACATACACACACATACATACACACACACATACACACATACAGACATCATCGTGAAAATGTTAAAATTGGATTCTAGGGACCTTAAAACGTGGTCATTTACTAAAATCTCGATACGTGATTTTTAGCACGATCCCTATACCTCCCTTACCAAGGGTAGCGGGAGGTAAAAATAGGGGGTCCCATTTAAGATTTTTAAGTTGACCCCTGAATGTTTTATACGATTTGGATGAAATTTGGTATGACAGTTCATATGGTTATAAGTCATCTTTTAAGGTGATACTTCTTATTATTAGTGAACCAGTAGTGTATGAAACTTAGATGTCCCAACATTGATTAGACCGTAACTTTTTAATGGCAACGCCGATAACATAAAATTATTTTTTTTCAGAAAGATACATTCAATAGTAAACTTTTCTCCCTCTGTTTAATTTGTGATATCTGTTACGGTACTTTTTCATTAAATTAATATAGAAACGTTTGGCATCTAAAAAACTGTTTTTCTATGTTATAGCCCTATGACCCGTTTTAAAATTTACACCCTGTATATATATATAAACTTTTCAAAAGTGTTATAAGAGGATAATGAAATATTGAATCAGAATGCAGACCAATTTGTTATATATGTATACACGAAGCAGGAGTATATGATGCATATGCTAAAGTAAGAGTGAAAATTGAAAGCGATTAAAATAGCTCGTGACATTTCAGGCAATATTAAACTCTCTATTATTAATACATTACCCAAAGTGGCTTCCTTCGGATAACGTCGCAATTAGAACTGGTAGTAACACATCTGTGTTATGTTATTAATTTAATTACTCGGTAAATAGAACTGCCAACCCTCCAATTATCAAAGTTTCCTATTTTGTATTATATGTAATTGCATATAGACGGGAGACAAATTGGTCCATATATCATTATTTGCTGATGGCTGACCTGTGTGACAATAGAGCTGACACAATATCGATAAAATAAATTACAATCGATTAATTTCACTTGTGTAAGAACTTTTCAAAGAAGCATTCATGTTTGAATATGAAACTGTCTTTTTTTATATGCTTGCAATTATAATTAAAATTCCTAGATTATCTGACAAATGTGAATAATTAATTAAATTTTTTATGTCATTTAACAAAGTGTATTATTAAGGTGAAAACTGTAAGTTATCGATTGCTTTTGCGTCTTATTTTTCATCTAATATATTTATTATTTGTACTGAATTGCAAAGCTTCAGTCAAAAATTTTTATCTACTGCAGTGAAAAGTTTTTTTAAAATTTAACTTCCATACAATCAGGCCACGATAGGTAATAAAGGGTTCCGAATAGGTTAAGTTTAAATTAAATTTGAGAGTTGAAAATTTTAATCTTTTCAAATTCACTCAATCCATCGATAAATAATTTATAGAAACTGTTTCTATTTTATTTAGCAGAAAATGCATGCAAAAATAATTAAAGATACAGTTTTTAAAATTTTGCTAGTAATTATTATAACATAGAATTCAAATTAGAATATTCCATTCCTTCAATTGCATTAATTGAAAACAATAAATCCATATGTCTAATGAATTCTTTTTTTGCACCCAACTTATCCTTTGTAAGTTCGTTTTCCTTCGAATGATATACATACAGGGTGGTGACTCAAACACCTGAATATAATAGGGTGACCATATTTTGTCTTAGCCAATCCGGGACGGCGACGGGGAAACTCAATAAATGACGATTAAAATAATAATTACTTTGCGATATATTTGAAAATTGTTGTCAATGTCACTGTGAAGATACATTATTACTATTTTTTTCTCGCAGCCTATTATAGAGTCTGGTACGAAAAAAAGATAGCTATAGGTATGTCTATGGTGTCATCATGACGTCATATTGCCGGTAAAATCAAATGCAGTTAAACTAAACACAATTGAGACTTTTTAACTTCCAAATTAAAAGAACTATCATTAAAATAATAAAAAATAAGAGTGAAGGACCCTATTAGTGACTACTCAAGTAAAAACAAATTGTTTACTTTATTATCTATCAAATTGACCATATTATAAACAATGGCTGGTATTCTGAGCTCGCGACTAAGCCCGACTAAGGAAGCAACTAGCTATCCACCCGTCTAAAGTGGCACTCGGGCGACTAGCTAGTCGCTTGTTTAGTCGGGCGCTACCAGCCAATATGTTTATCCTATTAACCATGCAAAGAGTGAGTGACACAAAATTCTTAGGTTTGCATATGAATGAACATTGTTTGTGGAACGACCATTACCACGATATTATTAAAAAATTAAATTCCACATGGTATTTAATAAAAAATGTTAAAAATATATTAAATACGAGTATAGACCAATTGATAATGTTATATCATGCGCATGTTGGGTCTGCTTTAAATTACGGTGTTTGTTTTTGGGGCTCTCTTCAATGGCATCTGACGTATTCATTTGCCAGAAAAGAATACTTAGATGTATTGCTGGTGTCCCACAGTCAACTTCATGCAGAAATTTATTCAAAAAATTCAGTATTTTACCATTAGCTTGTGTATTATTACAGGAATTGTGCAATTATGTATACAAAAATAAGCACAAATTTTTAACAAACATGGATTTACACAATTATAATACAAGAAATATACATGAATTTAGATTGCCTTTTAACAAATTAAATGTAGGAAGAAAATCTCCACAATATTTAGGTCTAGATGTTTTTAATAGATTACCATCTGACATTAAAAACTGTAGCAACTTGCGAACATTGAAGGAAACTTTTAAAATATTTTTAGTTAATAATTGCTTTTACTCTGTATCAGAATATAATAATTTTAATAATGAGATTTCTTAATAATATTTAAAATTTGTAATATATGTATGTATGTATCTATCTGTTCTTTTTTGTGACTTTTTCAACACATGTACCTTTCTCAAGTGAAATAAATATATTATTATTATTATTATTATTATTATTAGTATTAATATTTTATTCCATAAATTCTGACTAAAAAAGTGCATTTATAAAAACCGGGACAAATGCCCGGCCGGGAAATTTAGTTGAAAACCGAGACAATCCCAGAAAAGCAGGGCGATTCTCCACCCTAGAATATAATATAATCAGATTTTTATAATTTCATGCTTCTCTAATTGTTTTACGTGAAAAAACTTCAAATACAAGTCATAACCTTAAAATTCTACATCTGAATCAAATAATCACAATTAATTTTTGATGCTTCATAACGGCAGATATTTGGTATGAAAATATCGAAAAGCACCCCATAAATAGCGATATCTAAAAAAAAAATAATGTTAAACAGATTATCTGCAAAGTTAGATTAATTTATTTTTATTTGCTTCGTTATTTTGTGGTGATCTGCCGTTACAAAGCATACAAAATTAATTTTGCTTACTGATTCAAATACAGAATTTTAGGCTCTACAACTTTTATTTGAGGCTTTTTTACCAAAAATAATTAGGGAATCGAGTCACCAGCCTATATAATCAAACCCCATGTAAAGCGAGAAATGCTTGCATGAAATATTGAGCGCTAAATAAATCATATATAATTAGTTTATTTGCTTATGGATATAGTATAACTGTCAATTGAAGGGCATAATTATATGCGGTTCAATCAAAGGTAAGTACATAACGAATATTCGAAAGGAATTAATTGAAGGGCGTTAACACGGTGAAATCTTTTTTTACAGACTGTTGCTCGCCGTTCTAACTGACAACAATGGTTATCAATAGAAATATAATAAAATTCTGCATCAAATGACACTAAATACATGAAAATTATGTAATATATAATATTATTATACTAAAAATTAATTATTATTTTTTTCATTTTCGTATTAATAACGATAACCATGGTATTTGAAAAAAAGACAAACAAATATGTCACATTTTATCTGTCAGAATTCGTCAGCTATGATTTTTTGTTTTAATTTCTTTTTAGTATTTTGTAATAGATATTAGAAAATACTTGAAATAGTATATTGTGTTTATAAGAGTAAAACTGATGCTATGTGTGACGAGCGTGCAAATTTGCATAACAGAATACATTTTATAAGCCACTTGGTTAATATTAGTACTTTAAATCGAATAATGACAGTAGGTATAAGAGCAAAACAAAATATTAAAAACCAAGTCACTTATGAAATGTAACATGGGTTGCCTATTTTCAAACTTTAAGGCGGGAACTTATAAAATGAGCAGCCTGTATTACTACAGGCAATTTTATGGTGATAGTTATACTGTTTTTACAGTTTATATTTTATTTCGAACTATTAAAATAATATAAACTTTATTGACATCAGTCAAAGGCGGGATTCAGCCGAAGGCTGCTTATCAACCCAACCAATACCTATAATATACAAAAAAACCATTATGAACGCCAAGATTATTTTAACAGGTTATACTTTACATATATACATACAGAATGGTAGCATAAATGGTGACAATTGATATTTCTATAACAGCTATTTGAAATATTTTTATCTAAAATAATCCACAACCGATTGACAGCGCTAAAACACTGCTACACATCTTCTAGCTAATCTCCCTTAATCACTTGTTCATGCTACCACCCATAAAGAATACAAATAAAGAACATGGAAAAAAGAGCAAATTCAACTTAACAAATATTATGAATCAGTAATCATCGGACCGCAAGTTTACAGATAATATCACCAGATACAGTGATTATTAATTTTTAATAAAAATATAATTTTTGAAATGGTATTTAAAGAAGATTACGTACAGAGATTTCAAGTCGGATGGTACAAGTTGTATAAAGTAGGTGATAAATAAGGAAATGACCACTTAAATTTATATAAGGGGTACGAGTAATCAAAGTTTTATGAACTAAAAGTAGATATATTTTCCTAGTACGAGATTCTCTTCCATTTTTGCAATATCTCTATAATTTGAAATATGATCAAATTTACGCACATTATATACATACCGTAAACAAGAATTTTGAAAAATTTGTATTCTGTGCTTATTGTCTTTCGACAAATTAGGCTCATATATACACGCACAATAATCAAATAGACTAGAGAATTGATCAGACGCAGTTTTACACCTGAAGATAAAATATCACGAAACTGATACAGGTGTTTTAATTTAATTATTGATGCCTTCATTTTAAACTGTAAATGTAAACGAAAATTAAGATCTTTGCCAAAGAACAAACCTAAACTTTTGCAAACTTTTTCGGGCTGCAATTTTATTCCATCTAGTACTATATCAGCGACTCACAATTTCTTATCACTAACATCGCTGATTTATCGGGATTAATACTGGAACCATTATCCTTCATCCATTGAACCAAATTATTCAAATCTGAATTGATATTATTTCTTAAATCCATCATAACTGAAGGATAACCTGAGGCTAATATTTGTGTATCATCAGCATATGTGTAAATATTTTAACTCGCCAGGTAAATCTGCCACATAAAGTAAGAAAAATGAGGAATGAGGGTGATGTTAAGATTAGAGGATTGTGCACCATGTTAACTCGAAATTCTCTCTCTCTCTCTCTCTTTATATATATATATATATATATATATATATATATATATATATATATATATATATATCATCACGGCACATCGTTGGCGTGGGGAGTGCACCACAGGGGTAAAAATTGTAGTATTTTGGCTAGAAATAATGAATGATTAACCATATCAAAAGCTTTAGAGAAGTCTATTTGAATAAGAATAGAGATTTTTGATTCATCATAGTTTTTAATTAGAATATCAAGAATATTAAGTAGGCATGTATTGGTACTATATCCGCTTTTGAAACCCGATTGCTCAGGCGGAAGAATATTATATAGTGTTACAAAGCTCATTAATTGTTCGCAACATATTTTCTCTAAAACTTTTGAAAAGGCTGGCAAAATACTAATAGGACGTAAATCACTTGAAAGTGGAGGAATTATTATTTTTCGGAATGGGTTAAACAATTGCTGATTTCATTGTATCAGGTACAGTTCCTGTTAACAAACATGTATTTATAATGTGCGTAATCTGATTAATATATTACGGGAAGGATTAATGTAATCATTTTTCTCGATTTTCCATCAATCCCGATTTCATTAGACTTTAAATTGTTGAAAATGGATTAAATTTTTTCATTATCTACACATGTAAAACTGATCAAATCAGAGTGTGTATTAGAAAACTTATTAGTATTGTAGAATTTCTTAGGACTGGGGTTTATATTTGCTGAACCAATCTGATTTAAAAGATTAAGTCCATAATCAATGAGGTTTAAAATATTTTTCGTTCATATTATTTCGTGGGATGTTATTAACACCTATCTGTCTAAGATTAATCCACAGTTTACTGGAATCTTTAATGTTATTATTGGCTACAAAACTTCTTGACTGGAAAGATGATGGAAGGAAAAAAATATTTGATATCAGTCAACTAATCACTTTATTTTCCGCCTCTTATTATTAATTATTAATATTATGGTTTAAGTAGGCTTGCTTTTTTTGCCTGATTGCGGCTGTAGTAAATTTTGTAATTCCTTATAGTATTGCAGTTTGGCTTCAGTTTTATATTTCTTATAATCAGCAAGAGTTTTGTCACATTTTCGCTGCATTATTCTAATGACTGGGGTAATCCATGGAGTAAATTGTTTTTTTAGTGACGATTTCTTTTAAAGGTGCATGCTTGTTAAATAAATTTACAATATTTTCGTTAAAAAGTTGTACTTTATCATTTATATTATTTAAGTAAATTGTAACAAACCACGTGTGTTTAAATATTTTGTTTTAACAAAATTATTTGCAATTCATATCAGTTTAATGTTATTAACCTTTTTGGCTATACGCGAAGGTATTGCACTTGTCATTTAACAAAATTATTGCAATCTTGCATTCTATTTATTTGATATAAATAGAATGCTAAATATAATTACGGGGACAGTTAACGACGGTCAGAACAGTAAACGGCAGTCAATAACAATCTTCGATTCGATCAACCCAGCTGAAGATGAGACCCTAGATCTTCAGGGGTAGACTACCCCTAGGTATGAGAAATACATTGCTAAATATCGTTCGTTAATTGTAATATCATATAAATAGGTTTGTATTTATTTTGTTTTTTATTTAACTTGTTTTTATTAATACAAATCTTATTTATTTTTGTTTACTTTTGTGTTTAACTATTTTATAACCTCTATGACCGCAGTTCTGTCTTTTGTTTTATTATTAATAAATATTTTTCTAAATTATTACTTATTAATAATTGTGCCACCAACCCAGTGCAGAGATCAGCTTATCCGCTTACGCAACAGACAGCAGGGTAAGTATAACCCTACTTAAATCGTTAACATCGCTACTTCTGTTGCACCCCAGTCGCGATTGTTACAAAATAATGTGATTCCAGTACACTAATTCTCAATCGGAAAGAAAGTGTCAAAATTTTTGAAATTTTTGTACGTAATTTTTGTCTTGGACTTTGAGGTTTTTGGAAAATTAAGTACACACTAAACACAATCGTGATCGCTCATTTATTGACAATCAATATTATTTGAACTGACACATATACTTTTATCCGACTGAATCATAACATCTAGCAATGATCTTAAAGATGGTCTTATGTATTTAGTAATTATTTGCTGCATCTTGTAAACAGATAAAAGAGCAGAGAAATATTTATTTTTATAATCATCAGATGCAAATCAATATTAATATCTCCTGTGTAAATTAAGTAATAACACTGCAGAATAAAATTTAACTGCGTTTTTTCAAGAAAAACTGTTAAAAACTTCAAATAAGGGAACTTTCGGTTGACCAATTATAACAAAAATCTAATCAGCTCTTCATATGAAGGTAGAGAAGAGGAATACGAAAGAATCATAATTTTTAGAATTGTAGTTTTGAGGTTATCGTCGAAGAAAAATTTGTCACACACACACACACACACACATGGACACACGGACACACACACACACACACAGACACACACATACAGACATCAATGTAAAACTAGTAAAATCGTATTCTAGGGATCTTAAAACGTGCTTATTCATTAAAAACTCACCACCGAATTTTTTGACCAAAGACAATACCTTCCTTACCTAAAGGTGACGGAAAGTAAAAAGGTAATATTATTCCAATTAATAAATTGTAGTAGGAAATATTAAATAAATAATAACGCTAATCCATGTTTCAGTAATGGCAACAATATCAAAGTTGTGATTATTGACAAATACAGAAAATTTTAAAAAACAGGAATTGATGACCTAATATTTATCTGAAAAATTGATCATCAATGATATGCTGGTTGTGACAGAATTAAACATTAAGACGAAATAAATAATAGCTAAATCGCAAGAGTATGCCAGTAAGTCAAGGACATGAACAGAATTCATTGACTTGAGGCATGTTCTGGCTTAAATAATTAAAGTACCAAAATCACAGTGATTCACCAAATTTTTACTTTAGTTTATTAAGCAAAGTCATTGTTAGAACAAAATCACATATTTGTAAGTGAAATCAAGTTATTTGTCTTCCAAACCTTTGCAAATATCAATATAAATATTTTTTAGACGACCATTGTGATAAGTATGACATATCAACGTAGTATCCTAACACTGAAAGTTGAACTTATCACATTAGTGTTACGATATATTTCATATCGTAATAGTTGACATGGTTGCTAGGTTACTATGTCATTATTTTCTGGCTATATGTATACATTATTCATTTGATAGCTGTCAGTACGTTTGAACCTAAATTTCAGTTTTGTAGAAAAAGTAAAATTTATTTAAGCTCGTCTAAAAAATAATGTTCATAACTTGTATGAAATACAAATATCTTAGCTCGTGTGTATTGACTTGCACTCCACTACGCGTCGTGCGTCAATTTACACTCGCATGATATTTGGTATTTTTCATAACTTGTTACGAAAATAACTATTTTGATCTTTCCTTAACTCCTTCTTTTGTATTAACAATGACTCGTCCATCAAATAAATGACTCTTTTGATTAATGAAATAAATAATTGGTGGCCGATTAAAATCTACGATCTATTTTCTAAATGAGCAATTTAATAAATTAATCAAGATACCTATCAACAAACATTTATGGTGATCTAATTGTGAAAAATTATTGAACAATATGTAATGTTTACCACATCCGTTGACGAATAAACATTTTGTGTAATATTTGTTTTCTCTTTAAGCATTACACGCAATGATGCTTCTACAATAGTTTAATTAAAACGCCTAAATTAAAATAATGAATATTCATTGGCAATAAAGATGAAATTTACTTATTTGTATATTAATAATTTGTCAAAATATTGAACTCTATTTTAAGGTAATAATGCAGACACTATTTTTGTGTTTTTATTTCACCATTATATCTAAAATATTTACTTAGAAGAATTCTGATATTTTAAACATTTTGGGGCTAACTTCGGCGCACTGGGCGTGTGTCCCCTCTGCCCGTACTTTTACATAGCCCTGGCTTTAACTTTCATGTAATGGGTCCATGTTCTTTAAGGTGGTTCTTTAGGCACTACCTAGTCAATTGAGAATTGTAGAAATAGATATCAAAAATCCCTAGTAATGGTTATCATAAATGGTTACATTTTTTTAAATGTAGTAAATTATAATCATAAGTAATATTATTTTTAATTGTTAAATAAAATATAACATAAGAAAGTATACAGATTGAGTAACTACGAGCAAATAGTAACTATTTGCTCGTAGTTGCGTACTATATCAACACAATTTGATAATGGCGCATTTACTCCGCCAACTGCAGGTTATACTCTCTTCCACCTTACCATTTCAGTATTATGGAGGATAAAAAAAATTAATTTTGCTTATAATAACAGAACGCTTTATACGATTTGGATGAAATTTGGTATGACACTTCATATGGTTATGTCATCTTTTAAGGTAATATTTGTTATTATTAGTGAACCACTAGTGTATGAAACTTAGGTGTCTCAACATTAATTAGACCGGAACTTTTTAATTGCCACGCCGATAACGTGAAATTATTTTTTCTCGGAAAGATACATTCAATAGCAAACTTTCCTCTCTCTGTTTAATTTGTGATATCTATTATGGTTCAGACAGAAAAAAATAAAACCTGAGTGACTGCATCGTGAATTTTTTTAAAATAAATATAATCTATCCAAATGTCAAGCACCTAATTTCTAATGACAGTAACAATTTTTTATGGGTTGCCAAAAAATTCGCAATATTCAGAAACTAGTAACATCCGTTTGTTCGGCCTAATAGTATTTTACTAACATTATTATAAATAACACGAATAAATATGTTAGCTTACTCCTTTACAAGTTGAGAAGATTGACAACTCGTTACTGTCATTAAAAATTAGGTGTTTGACATTTGGATAGACTGCTAGATTAAATTTATTTTAAAAAATTTCATGGTGCAGTCCACAGATCACAGACACTATTATAGATAGGAAACTGTAATGCTGCAAACTGGTACTATAAGTACAGCGCCCCCTGGTCGTGGGAAGAAGAAGTTTCATGCATAGGAGGCGGAAATTTTGAATTGATTCGAATTCAACAATTAACACTTGGTAATAAATTTGAAGATCTCACAAAGAGCCGATGTTGAAATTTATTAATATCAAATATTAAGTTATTAGATTATATACGTTATATTTTATATTTATAATAAAATAAGTGAAATACTAAATTAATATAAACTGTTTTCCTTGTTAAAGTTTTTATTTTTTAATAATTTTTCGTATTTCTTCTGTGCTAATTTGTTTTTATTATCGCTAATTACACAATTTTTCAAAATTTTCTTCCCATTTAATATTCGTTGTTGAACATTAAATAATTTTTGGGATTTGGAAATCGATGTAAAGTAATATCTGCAAAATATATCAACAATTAATACCGAGCTTTCGAAATATTAATTTTGCATCTAAAAACTAATAAAGTACGCATATAATACACACCTGTCGTAATGCAATCTGGAATACAGCAATTGATGTTTCTATCACAAAATTTTTTCACACCCAAATCAAATATCTGGTGATAAATTGTTCATTATTTATATCACAAGTAATCACAAGCAACCACAAATAAATGTGTATATATCATAAATAAACAAAACCACAACTAAATTAAAAAATATATCAACCAATTCAATAACAATCGAGCTGTCAGTAAGCTGTCATTTTCAAATTTGAAATAAAATTTTATATACTAGCGCCATCTAAACGGGGGAAGAAAAGTTATAATGTTGCCCCGCTTTGCCTAATAGGAGTTTCCACCGCATGGTGCAGTCACTCAGGTTTTATTTTTTTCTGTCTGAACTGTAACAGATATCACAAATTAAATAGAGGGAGAAAAGTTTATTATTGAATGTATGTTTCCGAGAAAAAATAATTTTACATATATATATATATATATATATATATATATATATATATATATATATATATATATATATATATCTATCGGGATTGATGGAATGTCGAGAATATGAAAGATGAATCAGTATTGCCAACAAAAAAATTTAGTTCTGCTATTGATTTAAAGATGGCACTCCGCGAATTTTTCAGGCAGCTTTCGTATATATATATATATATATATATATATATATATATATGTATATATTATTATTATTATTATTATTATTATTATTATTATTATAATAATTGTTTTTATGTTACTGTGGCAGTTTGTAGTATCCATGTTAAATGTACTCATTAAAGATAAGTTTTTTAATTTTTGACGATTTTCACTTTGTGATATGTGGTTTGTAACTATTTATTTATTTATTTATTTATTTATATTTCAAATGTCCGTTTTTTATGTTTTGTTATCCACATGTGGTTTCTTTTCTCAACTAGACCATTCTAGCCTTAATGAAGACTATTGTATAGTCGAAACGCTGGCATGAATACATCTTATTAGTTGACTGCAAGTTCGAAGAATTTTACTTCCTGTAACCATCTCCATCCCAAACAAAGTCGAAAATTGGGTTTTAACTCCTATTACAACTTGCGTTTCGAAAATCATTTAAATATAGAGTTGACGGACGGTTTATTAACTGAAAACACATCTCGTCATTTTAATTGTATATTCGACTATTTTCAAACCTATAACTACTGAATAGTTTTCAAAATGAAGATGGCGTAAGCTCGTCGTGTATTATATAATATTTAATCTACAAACACTATTCTAAAATATCGAATAATTATTTCATTCAACTTTGGTAACCTGATTGCCAAGGTAATTAATTCACTTTTAACACTAGTATGACATTTATAATTTTAAAAACAAACCCTAAAAAATCTACTTTATAGATAAAATTTACTTTTTTCTTAAAAAGCAAAAAGGATGCAATAACTAAGATGGTTAACAGAACCTGGAAAACATTTAAATTTCATACCCCGATGCATGAGCGGCTTCTCGTCTCTAGTTATGGATATCTATATTCCGAGATCGCATACGAACGGGAAATGTACCTCTCTGTAAAGCCTCTAGGAACATTTTCAATTGTAGACCTGATTGTAAATTTTAATTTATGAGGAGAGAAAACTAGATATATTGTTGGGTCGCGATAAAGTAAATAAAGCTATGCGACAAAGGATAAGATGGGAAACGGGAAAAGGTTTATTGAATAGGTCCAATAGTCCCGGTTTCTATTTTGAGAACTGCTGAAAAAAGTTATTTGTGCGTGAAGTGTAACCCACTGAACAAGAAATACAGAATACAATGCTTTACCGAAAAATATACGGATATCTTAGTTATTTAGACTACAAATTGCGAAAGGAAACTTTTTTTCTTGATCGAGAATGTATTATGTGTAGAATTCATTATTTTCTACATATATCCGTCTAAAATTTAACTAAAAATTGAACTACTGATTTGATAATACTGTGACTGAGTTTAAATTATTTATCAATTTCATCAAATTATTCTTGAATATCATTTGAATCATATGAGTAGAAAATATGGAATTTAAATGAAGATTCTAGCAAATAACATAGGATAGGATTCCAGTTGGTAAATTGAAAATGGAATAAAAAAGCACTTCATCTTAACATGAGATGATTAAATGGTCGAAGTTAAATTCATAATAAAAATAACATGATAATTTAATATGGTATTTACATAGTCCTATTAAGGGCTTTTTGAATTTCATATATTAATTTCCTATTCAGGTTTATTATTTAATTGTAATTTATAATTAAAGCTTTAATTTTATAGAGATCATTGATCAATTTAGATTATTATATTTATTTCTATATAAAACAATTAAAATATGCTCTGGGAAGAACAATGACATCTTCACAAAATTCAAATAAATCCACCGAATCCTACGTGAAAATTTAGGGTGTCAATTTAACGCTAAACAATTTTTACCTTCCGTCACATTTAGGTAAGTGAGGTATTGTCTTTGATCAAAAAAACCAGTGGTGACTTTTTAAAGAAAAAGCGTCCCTACTATATGAATTTAATATTTTTAAAATGATGTCTGTATGTATGTGTGTGTGTGTGTGTGTGTGTGTGTGTATATGTGTATGTCCGTGTGTGTGTGTGTGTGTATGTATGTATGTATATTATGTATGTTCGCGTGTGTGTCTGTCACTGTGTGTCTGTCCGTGTGACAAATTTTTCTCCAACGACTACTACAATACTAAAAATTATAATTCTTTCGTATTCCTCTTCTTTGCATCCATATGAAGAGGTGAGTAGATTTTGGTTATAATTTATCCCCCGGAAGTACCCTTATTTGAAGTTTTTAACAGTTTTTCTTAAAAAACTCAGTTAAATATTATTTTTTAACATTTTATGTTATTATAAATATTAAAGAAATTGCTCTGCTCTATATGGTTTGATTACACATTTTCCATCCTATTCAATAGATGTAGAGTTAAAGAATTATAAAGAAATTAACTTTCAAAAATCAGTCAGATTTGCTATTTATTATAGAAACTGATTTATTCAAAAAATTCTAATTGACAGATGGTCAGTGTCAAGTGCAAAACCAAATATGGAAAGTATAGGATCAGAAAGTGGTAGAAGCCATAGTGTTCCACGCAAGTGACATGCAGTTACAGTCTCGCCATAGGTTTGGAACTTTCAATGCTGGGAGTACGAGGAAGGCCAAAGAGAAGATGGAAGGACTGTATCGCAGAAGACTAGAGAGAGGTAGAACTGTGTGTCGAAGATGCGTTGGACAGGAATGAGTGAAAGACAAGCGTAAGAAACAGCGACACCTAATAAAATAAGAAAAATCTGAAGAAGAAAGAAGGAAGTGTCAAGTGCAATTTACATATTGTATATTCATGTTATAATTTTACTGGATTTATAGAAACTTTTCAAAGGAACTTTTGGTATGGAATTTGTAAAAAATAGTATGCGTTCGTGTTACAAATTTATATGATATATGGAATCTTTTCCAATGAACTTTTGGTATGGGATTTGTACAAAATATATAATATAATGTACCTAATGTGCATTTCTCATTTTAAATTAGTATGGATTTAATTTATATTTTTCTGACCAGAGAATGAATAAACCTAACACAAAGTGTACAGTAAATATAAAACACAGTATGGATATACACTTATACTTCATAATATGGTAAAAAAAATGTTAATGTTACATATTCATACATATAAATTTACGTACACATTAAGAGCAACGAAAAATGTTACCGCTTTTTTATTTTTTCTTTGAAATCTAAGTCAGATATTAATAAATTTTAGTAATTAATTTTTTAAAATGCATGTTAGTAAAGTAAAGTAAGTTTGTCCAATGTTGAAATTTTTAAAATGTCAATAGTTCTAGTACTAGAACAAATTATTTGAATTCTCACTTCATAATTTAGTACTGATGTACACAATGCTCTTAAACAACTTATTTATGTATACATAAATTTATGTTTCTGCATCTGTAACATCTTTCTATTCTTTCTTACCCTGATGAGCGTATAAGTTTATTACCAAAATATCGGTTTTGTACACGTGAGAAAAAAGTGCTGTATAAGATTTTCTGTAATTTAAAAAAAAAGATTCAACACTATATTTACAATACTGTAATTATTATTTTCATGAGATATTACGAGAATAAAAATAGTACATTTTCTCTTATTCATATCAATATTGTATAACAATTTATCAGTTTATTATAACTGTATAACGTATTTAGGGCAAAACTGGTGAGTTCGTATTGTGTATATTTATTTATATTGTATTCTGTATATTTATTTGTACAGAGTACTGATAATCAAATGATGGAAACTTTGTTGTATGAATAATTAATAAGTTTTTCAAGATCAAGATCTCGTCTTTTCTTGTCGAGATGTGAAGTATGTAATCTCGTCTCGATCGAGAATTTGACCTTGAAATTTATTTGGATCTTGATCTCGAAATTTTACTCAAGGCGAGACGAGATCAAGAAAAATCCCGTCTCGGCGGCAACACTACAAACGACCAAAACTACGGGAATGTCGACCAGTAGTGGTAGCACGCACTTTAGAATTCTATCATAGAAAGCAGGCGAATGCGATTTTACTTTTACTAATCTTGGTAGCATGCACTTTAGAATTCTATATTCACTTTTTGTTTAGGGAATTATGGGATTTTATGCTATTAAAATAAAAAATATAACATTTGTATACAGGGTGTAACACGTACACCGACCACTGCCATTATTACCTTTATTATTATAGTTACAAAAAAAAAACTATAGAACAAAGTTGTAGGGGACCAAGGGGGACATTCTTTCAGAGAAGAAAATATTTTTTTAAACCAGTGGTTCTCAAGTTACAACACAAAGTTATATTTTTTCAAATAGGATTCTACATATTTTTTATGCTTATTCGATATCATATTTTTTTCTGAATTCAACCATGTATTAGTTTTATATCATTACATAATAAAAATATTGAAAAAAATGCGATTGAAATTTTAATAAATTTTTATTTTTAATATTATTGTACAGTAGGCTATGGATGAAAAACAATAACAAAAGAACAAAATATAGCTGCTGTCAAATAATAATTGGCGTACTAATTGTTGTAAATTGTTATTCTTTGTGTTTTGAGATTATTTTGTGACAATATGGCTGATGTTTATACAAATGAAGATTTGTATCGTTTATTATTAATTTATGGTGAGTGTAATGAAAATGCCATACAAGCGTGTAATATTTATGCCACGAGATATCCAAACAACCCGCGTCCAGGGAGGTCAGTAATCAGGCGATTAGCACGAAATTTGAAAAACTATGGATCATTTTCACAAAAACGTGAAAGGCAACATCTCGTGAGAAACAATGAAGAAATAGAAATCACAGTTTTAGCTTCTATTGCGCGTAATCCCAATTCATCCACACGCGAAATTGCTCAAGAACATTTTATTTCTAATATGTCCGTATGGCGCATTTTGAAAAAGCATAATATAAAATCATATTCATACAAACTATTACATGCTATAAGTACATAATAATGACAATGAACGCAGAATAGTGTTTTGCGAATGGTTTTTGGTGCAGTATCAGGACGATAATAATATTCTTAGAAAAATTCTGTGGACAAATGAATCTAAATTTTCAAATAATAGATTATTTAATAGAAATAATGAGCACATTTGGGCTGAAGAACATCCTCGTGAATTTAGAGAAAAAAATAATCAACACAGATGGAGCTTTAATGTATGGCTTGGAATGTTTGGGAATAAAATTTTTGGACCACATTTTTATGAAGACAATTTAAACGCTGCACATTATTTATGTTTCTTGGAAAATGAATTATTAAATTATTTAGAAGATTTAAACTTGAATGAAAGACAAAATATGTGGTTCCAACAAGATGCAGCGCCGGCTCACAATACTCGTCGAGTGTACGAACGGCTCGACGAAATGTTTCAAGGTCGGTGGATAGCAACAAAAGGGCCATACAAATGGCCCGTTCGTTCCCCGGACTTGACACCCCTTGATTTTTTTTATGGGGATATCTTAAAGATAGAGTATATTCAAAACCAGTGACAACGAAACAAAATTTGATGGACAGAGTTAGAGAAGCTTGCGCTGCTTTGACACCAGAAACTGTAATAAAAGCTACTTCTTCTGTTTTAAATAGAATAGAATTATGCTTAGAAAATAATGGAAATCAAATAGAACATTATTTATAAGGAGTAATTAACAATTATTAATTTTCAATTTAAATTTATCACTCTTGTTTCTCATCCATGGCCTACTGTACAATAATATTAAAAATAAAAATTTATTTAAATTTCAATCGCATTTTTTCAATATTTTTATTATGTAAGGATATAAAACTAATACATGGTTAAATTCAGAAAAAAATATGCTATCGAATAGGCATAAAAAAATATAACTTTGTGTTGTAACTTGAGAACCACTGATTTTAAAAAAAAATTTTCTTCTCTGAAAGGATGTCTCCTTTGGTCCCGTACAACTTCGTTCTATAGTATTTTTTTGTAACTATAATAATAAAGGTAATAATGGCGGTGGTCGGTGTACGTGTTACACCCTGTATAATAAATGTAAATAAATAAATAAATATATCATCACGGCATATTACCCATTTCTGGGTGTGCCAGTATCTACAACACATGTAGACATCGGTAATGATGACGATATATTTTACCGTGTGGGCGCTTACCAGGCGTCACCTCACGGGCACTCATTGCTGGTGTGGAGAGTGCACCACAAGGGTCACTTTTGTGCCATTTAAAATTGGAAATATTTGGGGTCTGTCGGGATCGAACCCGGTTCCCCCAGGTTCGCGACCAGAATAGAATAGAATTTTGGCAAAATAATGACAATACTTTGACACTTTCACCTCGATTCGTACGCTTGCAGGCGAATATTTTGAGACATACATGCTACCAAATTTTCGCTTCGTGGCGAAAAGCGAAAACAAATGCCTCATTTGATAGAATTCTAAAGTGCGTGCTACCACTACAGGTTGAATTCGAAGAGAACAAGTAATGCAATAAAGAATTTATTTTTTTATTTAATTTTCTGTAATAATAATTATCTGAAAAATATCTATTTATGTATATGTTCTTGTAAAAATAAATATCTTATCTATAGATAACAAATTTCTTGTAACTAAAATTATATTAACATTTATTGAGCATTTAATAAATAAATATATCATGATGATATGAATTAAGACGTGATGATATCAGTAAGTCTAAATCTCCTTTTAAAAGTGTATTTTATATGCTTTTATTCTCATATTTCTGTAATGACGATATACTCGTCTCGGAACTGTTAAGACAATGGGTACTTATTAGGCGTCAAATCACTGCAGATTGCATCATACACATCAAACTTAAACCAAGGATCGTCTGAAACACAACCTGTTAGCCCCGCGACATCGTAGCTCTGTTCGTCGAAAAGTATGGGAAAGTGCAGGTCAGAGAGTGTGGTGAAAGTCAGTGCAAATTAATACTAAACTTTTTGCTGTTAAGTTTTAGTTAATATTTATGTTGGTAATGTGCTGACATTTTTTTGATTACAAATAAGTATGTCTTGTTTATTTGTTTTTTATTAATATTTCAGATAATATGATGGAAGAACTTATTAAAAAGAAAAATTAAACTTATTTCATAATATACACATTAATTAATTTCATACCTAGCTTACGATTTTCATAGAAAATTATTTATTCAGGCTGTCCCAGATTTAAACGGCATAACTTGAACCATGGATTAAACACGTAAAAATAAGGTGACAAGTTCATTTGAGCAAATGTCCGTAAATGCTTTGTTTCAGAGATATTCATGTTTTTCTTATTGGAGCAGCGCTACTTTAAAAAATCAACTTTATAAAGAGATATCAAATATTAACTTATTAAGTTGTGACATAATAATTAAATTAATTATAGGTAAATGATTTGGCTATTGCCTAATTTCAATACAAAATTTAGTTTTCTTGCACCGAGGTTATTTATTATTTATGTACAATAAAATAATAATTATTTTTTATAACATTTGTTCAAAATGCAAACAGGCACGACAACGATCTGCCACTGTATTGGTTGCTGTGTGACATTGCTCAGGAGATATGATTTTGAATCAAAGAAATTCTCATCTTTGGTTGCATGAAAATCCTCATGCAATTAGAGAGAAAAAATTCCACTATGAATTACAATGTATTGTTTGGCTAGGTATTATTGAAAATATTTTAATAGGCCCTTTCTTTTTGCCACATCGTTTAAATGAAGAGAGGTTCTACAATTTTCTAAATGATAATTTTCTGAATGATTTAATGGAAGAAGTTGAATTAGCAATAAGAAGAAACTCTTGGCTACAGTTAGATGGCTGCCCTGCACATTATGGGAGACAACCAAGAGAATGGTTAAATTTACACTATCTATAACGGTGGATTGGTCGCAGAGGACCTGTACCATGGCCAGCCCGTTCGTCCGATCTAACACCTTTAGATTTCTTTGCTTGGGGTGCCATAAAAGAAAGAGTTTATGATGAACCGATAGATAATTTGGACACTCTACGCAGATAAATTATTCAAGTTTGCGAAACCATATCTCCCGAGCAATGTCACACTGTCACGCAGCGACGAATGCCGTGGCAGATCGTTGTCGTGCCTGTTTGCTTGCTACATTTTGAACAAATATTATAAAAAATCGTTATTAATATATTATAAATAATAAATTTGTTGGAATTCATCGATAATTTTAATTTTTGTCCTGATCTTAGGCAAGCAAACAAATTTTGTATCGAAATTTAGTAATAGCCAAATCATTTACCGATAATTAATTTAATTGTTGTCATAACTTAATAAGATAATATTTGATATCTCGTTATAAAGTTTATTTTTAAGGTAGCGCTGCTCCAGTAAGAAAAACATGAATATCTCTGAAACAAAGCATTTACGGACATTTGCTCAAATGAACTTGTCACCTTATTTTTACGTGTTTAATCCATGGTTCAAGTTATGCCGTTTAAATCTGGGATACCTGTATATTGGTTGCCGTCCATATTTGAAGGGCACAGAGGAAGAAAGCGGTTTGTCATTAAAAATTTGAAATTATAATTTTTATGCTCTCTTGTAGACAAATACCGAGTTTTTTACGCGGAATATTCCTTTTGGGCAAAAACACGGTAGGTCAGAAGTTATTACTATTGAAAAATTTGGCGTACAGAGGAAGAAGACGGGTATGTCCATGCGGTACCAAGCAAAAAGGTGGATTGTCCACTCTCATGTATCAAAAAAGTTTATGGGTACAGGACAAAACAACGGTTTGTCAAAAAATGTAAAGTTTGCAGGACACATTTTTTAAAATTTTAAGATCGTGTAATTTTTTGAATAACTATGCACAATTTTGATGCAGCATTCTTTACTGCTTTCTAAATAAGTACCTTAAATTAAAATAAAAAAAACTTGTCTGGTGTCGTGGAAATTTCGATTTTTTCATATTGGTGTGAAATTAAAAAACCGAAATTTCCACCAAAATAGGGTGCCAGACAAATTTTCTAATTTGAGGTGCTCATTTACAAAACAGTAAAGAGTCCTGCTTCAAAACTGTGCATAGCTGAAGGCATTATCCAAAAAATGATACGATCTTAAAATCTTAAAAACTGTCTCCTGCAAACTTTACATTTTTTGACAAACCGCGTTCTTCCCCTGTACCCTTCATTTAATAGATTATAACTGAGAACTGTCAGAAAGCTCGTCGAAACACATGTATCCCTTCTTAAATATAAATAATATTTCTAATTTTAAATGGCATAAAAGTGACTCCGGTTGTGCACTCTCCACGCCAGAAATGAGTACCCGTAAGGTGACACTTGGTAAGCGCCAACACGGTACGAATATAATTTCCGATATCTGTACAAAGCAGATTGGCACAACCAGAAATAGATAATATGCCGTGATGATATATTTATTTATTTTTATTTTATTTATTTAATATCCCGCTGCACTTCTTTACACCACCTTTTTAGTAAGTTTGAGCTCACATTAACTTCCTTATCGCAGACATTACACTAACTTGACCTGTAAGTAACATTAACAGAGCTTATATTCTTACATATTTTAATTTTTAATAACACATACGGCAAGTGTGTATACTTACGTATGTTGGTAATATAAGTACTGTGTTCGGCTGTGTCAGTCACCATCCTGTACCTACCAGTTGTGGATATATAAAGACCAAAGTTCGAAGTCGACAGGAGATATTATTTGCATATTATATTTAGCACATACATAATAAATGCCCGTAAAATTAACCTGTTAAACGCCTGCAACGGTAAAACTATGTGAATGTCACCTTAATAGATACTTCCGTAGCAGTGGGAAATAATCCATGATTAGTTAATGTAATTTAAAGTAATTAATGTTGATGTTTGTCCATAATTGTTATTTTTGTGAACCGAATTTAATAGTCGAACACCTGGGCACATTTATTCGTAACATTCTAAACATTTTTTTGTATCGGTTCAATTTTGTTAATGATAATGACTGTGCACATTGGTAATGGTCTCATAAAGACAAATTTACCGGACAAAAACAAATAAATATGGTTTATTGGAAAATAAGAGAATAATTCCAAATAGTTTAGCTTTCATAAAACTACAAAACGAGTTCATATTTACTTTTGAATTTATAATGAAAATGGCGTTGTATGACTGGTTTACGTTCCGACGTCCCGAATTCGAATCTGACTGATAACAAATATCAAAATTATTTCCTATTTTTAAATAGTACAATTGGGAACTCGTTGGTATTCTTATTCTCTCCACGATAGATTTCAAAGCCTGTGAGGTCATGTTTTGTAAGCATCCTCTGCGAGACAGATATAGTGGGTTGTATTTTACGAACCCACTTTTATAGGGTATGAGAATAGGGAATATATGAGAGTAGTCCGAAAAATTGAGAAGTAGGGAATTGAAACAAATATTTTTTCGACCAAATTTAGTTTATTCTTCCTTTTAAGTCGATGTATTAAATCTAGCGATAATCTAATATTTTAACCCGTTCAATTGATAGTTGACGCTTTACTGTGCAAAATAGACTTCTACGTATATAAAGATGGCGCTGGAGACTAGTTCCGGTTAATACGGTGGATGATAAATCAATTTGTGTATTTTGGCAATGCAATGGTTACCATCAAAACGTGAGTCGAATATCTCTTCTAAAATTGCGCCCGGTTTTTTGTAATTTCTACCGCACAGAACTTCCTTCTTATAGTTTTACATTTTGAAAGGTTGGTGATGAACACAATTCCATGACTATCCCACAAAAAGTTGCCATCACCGTCTCTGCCGATGAAACAGCCTCCGCCTTCTTTGGAGCTGGTTCACCCTTCTTAATTCAATGCTTGCATTGCTCCTTTATCTTACATTTTACACGTGTAGCGGTGGATCCAAGTTATATCAAAAGTTATAAATCAATGTAAAAAAATCGACTCGGTTCGCTTATATCGCTCCAACAGACACTTATTAATTTTCATTCGGATGTATATTTGATCTTAACTGCGTGGTCTAAACCGAGCAAGTGTGGAACCTAATGTGCAGTCAGCTTTCTCATGTTCTTTAATTTAAACGCGCTCCTTCGATATATCCACAACACCTATTTTACACTTTGATTCGACAATCATCCAGTATTATTTGGTAAACTTTTTCGATTTTATCAAACAAACTGCTGCGACTTCGCTTATTATTTGGCACCTCCAGTAACATGTAATTCACGTTATGATCTATTTATTTACGTAATCTTTGTACCTTAATCAATGAAACTATCAGTTTAGTTGCCATTACTACGTATGCATATTTTGCATGATTTTTGTCGATATGTTTCGAAAGCTTGTTCAATATAAATTATATGGATGATAAGAACATATCTATGTATATTATAATATAAAAATATATGATGTGGACACCACATGACTTCCTTGTACGCCTGTTACACTATACATACTCAATCATAAAATAGCACGTATTTCACATAATTTGACATGGACGTTAAATTCTTTATTTTTTGTTATTTTTTGTCCTAATTCATAGCAAAATTTATTACAGAAACCAAAAATTACATAATTTTTAAATTTACATATCTCCCTTATACAAAGAGCTAATTTTATTATTATTATTATTATTATTATTATTATTAATTACAATACCTAACAGGCTTACGCCCAATTCTAAGGTAAGGAAAGCAGAATTTGGTAATAGATTATCAAGTTTGTATTACGTTTTAAGTAGTTGGAGTTATTTTTTTTATGTAATTAATATCATGGTGGAATAGATCGATGTGGTCTTCAAAATGCTTATAGCATGATATAAGTTGATGCAATGGAGATTTCTGAAGGCTACTAGTACGTGCTACATTAAGATGGAATGTGGACTTACTTCTTGCTGATGATCGAGGTATATGACAGCACAATTTGTTTAAAAGATATGGACAGCCAATAGTAGAATTTACTATTTTTTGAAGAAATATTGTTGCATGCAGACTTCTTTTCGCATCTAAAAAGTCAATATTAAAAGAACTTAATAATTGTTCTTGAGGTATTCCTCTGGTGGGATAAGATCCCTCAATAATGTATGTAGCCCATTTTAAGAATTTGCGTTGAATATTTTCGATGGAATTGGACTGGTAAACAAAATTCGGATTCCAGATGACTGAGGCATATTCTAAATGAGGACGTACTAGGGATACATATAGGAGACAAAGAATAGACATATCTTTGAATACGTGAGCGTTTCTAATTAAGAATCCAAGACATCTGTATGCAACTGCAGTAATTTCGTTGATGTGTTGATTTAACCTTAGTTTCGGATCGAAAACAACACTCAGGTCTTTAATAACAGATGGTCTTTCTAACGTACAATTATTTAAAACATAATTAAAGTGAATTGGTTCACGTTTTTTCGAGAAAGTCATAACGTTACATTTTTGGATATTCAAATGAAGATTATTCTCCAAACACCACTGGTATACTTTATCCAAGTTACACTGAAGATACAATCTTCTATTTTCGAAATTTTTGAATATAATGTTAAATCATACTTAATGTTTTCGACGCAGAATTCAATTCTCTAAATCTTTTATTGAAATATTTATTACTAAAATCAAAATAACACCATTTTTTTCAAGAAAAACTGATAACAGCTTCAGGTAAAGTATCACTTCCGGTTAGACTATTTTAACCAAAATCTATTGTTATTCCCATTGATATAAAAGTATTATATACCAAATTTGAAAAGTTTTGGATTATATTTTAATATAGTTTTTTATTAAAATCTATTATAGGCTTCAAGTAAAGTACCACTTCCGGGTAGACCATTTTAACCAAAATCTATTATGTTATTTCCAATGACATAAAAGTCTTATA
Source organism: Ophonus ardosiacus (assembly GCA_943142095.1). Classification (NCBI taxonomy): domain Eukaryota; kingdom Metazoa; phylum Arthropoda; class Insecta; order Coleoptera; family Carabidae; genus Ophonus; species Ophonus ardosiacus. The sequence goes on from OW964824.1 coordinate 44,615,577, forward strand.
TACCAAATTTGAAAAGTTTTGGATTATATTTTAATATAGTTTTTCATTAAAATCTGTTATAGGCTTCAAGTAAAGTACCATTTCCGGGTAGACCATTTTAACTTAAATCTATTACGTTATTCCCATTGATATAAAAGTCTTATATACCAAATTTGAAAAGTTTTGGATTATATTTTAATATAGTTTTTTTTATTAAAATCTATTATAGGCTTCAAGGAAAGTACCACTTCCGGATAGACCATTTTAACTAAAATCTATTATATTATTTCCATTGATATAAAAGTCTTATATACCAAATTTGAAAAGTTTTGGATTATATTTTAATATAGTTTTTCATTAAAATCTATTATAGGCTTCAAGTAAAGTACCACTTCTGGATAAACCATTTTAACTAAAATCTATTATATTATTCCCATTGATATAAAAGTCTTATATACCAAATTTGAAAAGTTTTAGTTTATATTTGAATATAATTTTTCATTAAAATCTATTATAGGCTTCAAGTAAAGTACCACTTCCGAAAGTTATGTAAGGACCAAAAAGGGAGGTGCACAACTAGATGTTATAACAGTTCTAAATACAAAATTTTAACTTTCTACGGCTTTCCGTTTTTCAGTTATGAGAGATAAGTAGGTACATACGTACGTCACGACGAAATTAGTCAAAAAGTATTCAAGGAAGCTCAAAATGGATATTTCCGTTGAAATCTGGAAACCGAAATTTTTCGCGATTACAATACTTCCTTTACTTCGTACAAGGAAGTAAAAAATGAACTCATGTTTTTTATCTCCACCAAAAATTTATGTGAACGAATGCGGTAAAGTTAATACGTAAGTATAACATACGAAAGATTTTCACATGGAGATGTGATCAGTTTAGAGATTTGAGCTAATACGAATGATGACAGGTTCTATTTCAAACAAAATTCTGTATTATTTTATATACCATATACGACGTCTGTCATTTTGTCTGATATGTTATGAATTTCACTGAGCTCATATACAGGGTGTATCAAGATAATGGAACAGTGCATTTTATTCGTGTATGTGAAAAGATACAGAAAAAAAGTGATTAGGATATTTTGTAAGGGATAGAGGGGGGCACATTTTAACATAAACTTTATTATCTTAAATCCAGTGGTACTCAAACTATAGGGCAATATTACATTTTTTTAAATGGCATTATATATATTTAAATAACTAATTAAATAGAGAATTTTGTTCTGAATTCAACGATATAATAATATTATACCCTTACATTGCGAAAATAATTTTAAAAATTAATTCAAAGTTAGTATTTCATTTCTACTGTATCTAAGTAATCTGAGCAAACATTCAATCAATAAAACAAAAAAATTATTTTAAAAGTTGAATTTATTGCCAAAATCGTAGCTTACTTGAAATTAATAAAATTAAAATAAATTTTATTTTGTTTTATTGATTGAATGTTTGCTCAGATTACTTAGATAAAGTAGAAATTAAATATTAACTTCGAATTAATTTTTATCAAATTTTTCGCAATGTAAGGGTATGATATTATTATATCGTCGAATTCAGAACTAAATTCTCTATTTAATGAGTTAATAAAATATATATAATGCTATTTAAAAAAATATAATATTGCCCAATAGTTTAAGTACCACTGGATTTAAGATAATAAAGTTTATGCTAAAATGTGTCCCCCTCTATCCCTTACAAAATATCCTAATCATTTTTTTCTGTATCTTTTCACATACACGAATAAAATGCACTGTTCCATTATCTTGATACACCCTGTATATACTTTGCTTTTTGCTGTGTAAATATATAAAAATAAAATTATTATAGAGCAAATTTTATGATTTCATATGTGAGTCGTAATATTTAATATTCATGATATAACTATTATGATATATTTGAAATAGTGTTATATCATAATTTTGTAATTTCATATTTTGTTCTGTATTTATTAATTTTTTTATGTATATTTCATTTCTTTATTCTTCACTTACATTTTATGGTATCGTAGAGACATCTTTTGTTCATCTGGGCAGATGAGAATTTATCATTTACATTTGTAAAAATTGGCATTCGTTTGTCAGAACTTGCAAAATAAGTTTTGTTTTGTGATATTTGTGGTTAGAAGTGAATCTTCACCCACGAGTTTGTTACAGTTTGATACATTTTGGTTTCGAATTGGGAGAATTCGCATATTTGCGGAATATTTCTGATCGGTAGCACAAGAAAGGATTCATTGTTGGTGAAATCTTTCCTCGGTTTACCCGGATTGGTGCATTATCACATGGGAAGACAAATTCTTCGTAAGTAGACATGTAGTGAATTATTTCATGTTGTAGGATCGTATTATTTAGTGTCTATTTGTATATTTTATCCTTTTTGGTTCATGCAAAGTTGCTGTAAATCTGTGCTACTTTAAACACGCACGTAAACGCACATGGTGTGTATATATCCAGATCATTGTACAATATCTTGCCTGTGTAGTATAAATTGCAGTAGAATTGAAGGCCTGAATGTATTGGCACAGATTATCTATACTACCGTTACGATAGTATAGGTAATCTGTGGTATTGATATCCTTTTGAAGAACTTTTGGAGAAAATTATTGGCGGAAATCGAGCAATTTCACTCCGTGCGTGACGTCATTCAGTAGTCATCATCGCTTAACGTCGCGTCGTACGTAATCATAGAGGTAAGAATATATAAATAGAGGGAGCTTGTTGACAATGATCTTGATGCCTAGTGACGGAAGGGGAATGAAGCGTCAGCCATATTGTACTGTTTCATTTTTAGCACGTTATTCAAATGTTTTCATTTTACTCGTACATATTTCTAAACTAAAGTTAAGTGGAAAATAATAAAACAATAAGAATAATAAAATTTACCCGAAAAAATTTACAGTATTTTTATTTATATAAAGTACATAATATTTAAATCTTAAAGAAGTACAATAAATATAAATATGCGAATTAAAGAACTTTCAAAAATAATTAATTAGTTGTATTGTTGTCGACTTTGTGATTAATCATTGATATTTTCTTGTTATATAATATAGTCATATGGAAATTATGAATATATAGTTAGAATAATTACGCATGAAAGGTTATTTTTCTTTACCTTTCAGTAGCTTTATTTGTTTCTGATTTCAGCCCAACACAGCACACTGGCATATTTATTATAATTATATTACTAATAGGGCAATTCTGAACAAATCTGTAAGACTTACAGATCTGTAAATCTGTAAAAACCTGACAAACACGAATCTATTTTTGTTGATTAATATAAAATTATATATTAGGGTGGTAACTTTCGTTGCGATTTTGTTCGTTTATTTACAGATTTATAGATCTGCAAGACTTACAGATTTGTTCAGATAAGACGCGTAAATCTGTCCAAAGAAAGGTATTTAAACTGAAAAGTTTAAGAACAAATTTCAAATAGTACACGTCTCGTTTCAAATTCATAAAATTATGTCTCGTCTCGAAATTTTTCTTGTCTCGTTTAATAGATTCTCGCCGAGATTTCTCGACAGAAATTTAATATGTGTATATTTTGGTCCCGTGAACTAATTATTAAATTTAAATAATTTTGTATTAATAGTAAGTTGAACAAAAAGATAAATATTTGTCGTTTTATCTGTCAAAATTTGATGTAACCTAAAACCTGTGCAAATTTTATTATGTTAAAATTTTATTAAATTAATATTTATCTAGCATTTTCTAATCCGTTATAAAACATTAAAAAGAAAATAACACTAAAAATCTTAGCTAAAACCTGGATTATTTTCAAGTAACTTGAAAAGTGTCTTTATAAGTGACCTTAAGTATGTTTACAGCTCAAATTTTGCGTGAATTAAAATATCCAAGTGTCAAAATTATTTGTTATACTTACGTTAAGATTTCAATTACTTCTCTATCCCATTTTGCCAATTTTCAGTTTAATATCGATCGCTTATAACACTACATGTATACAACAAAAATATAAACACAAATGACATTTGACAGTTAAAATTTGTAGGGATTTTAAAGAAAAAGTAGCGCATAGCGCATGTTCCAGTTTTTCTCTAAAAGTTTTTCGATAAAAGTCTATTCATTTGTCTCTCTTGCACTCATGTCATTGTGCGAGAAAGAAAATTTTTCAAGTCACTTTGTAATGCACGCTTAACAAATTCTGACAGATAAAATGCCAAATACTTTATTATCTTTTTGTTCAAAAATGCCATAGCTAAATACGAGTATATATCACAGGCAGATATCACTGAAAATATGTTAAATTTTACACGTTTGCAAATATAACTCATGAGAAAAATAACAACCGAGAAATCTCGAAACAGTTTCCGAGAATCGAGATCTCGACAAATATATCTCGTCTCGTAAAATTTTTTTGCATGTCTATCTCGTCTCGGCGAGACGAGAAATCTCGAGTACGAGACGAGACGAGAATCGAGAAATATCTCGTCTCGACAGAATCACTACACATGTCAACGAAAGTAAAAGCAATCAGAAATGGAACAGTACAAGATGGCGGACCATTTTCCCGCACGTCTTACGCTCCCTCTATATTATATATTCTTAACTCTATGTACGTAATCATCGGCCATTGGTATCTGGTGAGGAGTTTCTATTTTATATTCTACGCCCGCCATTACGTCATGATTATCATATTTTTGTTTATAAATAGTAGTTTTTGTTCATCTAATTTACAATTCAGTTGTTGGTCTGCGTAACTGGTGTTGATGTCGGTTAGTTGTCGTCATTCACTTACTGAGTATATTGTTAAACAATTAGAATATTTCATTGACATCTGCATATTTCAACGAATTATTTAGGATACATTATTAATTTACAAACTAGCAGCGATTTATGTATTATTTTATCGGTACATTGTGAAAGTGGCTCAATCCGTTTAAATAGTACATCTATTTACGAACTTTATTTTTCGGAGTCATTAACAGTGCACTGATAATTGCCCGTCTTTATTTGAATTTAAAACTGCATTGGTATATTTCGGGTTGCGAAACTTAATTTATTTATTTGTTGTAAATTCTTTTTCGTTGGTTCATTCATTAATAATTATGTTGTTTTCAGAAATTTTGCAGGAATAATTTTAATACTGCTTTTCTTATTGCTTTTAACTGCAAAAAAATGTGAAGATAAATTATATAGGTATCAATGAAAAGCAGAAAAGAATCTGATATCTATGCTGGTATAGGTTCACGAAAGATGACTATGACTGCTTATAATATTATTTGTAGATAACTTTACACTTCACTGCACTTCGTATCCACAGGTATGCAAAATGAAATGTTAATGGTTACATTTTAACCGAAAAATATGGGGGACACGAAAGCAGCCTCCCCGAAGAGTGCAAGTTAAAGCAACGGCTTAGCCGGCAAATCCTTTCATTCCAGAAGCATACTGTGTGAATCGAAATGTCCACAACCAAAAATATCCTTTTCAAGACCATCATTGACTATTATCATTAACATGAAGACTCTGTCTACGTGTAGAGAAGAATTGTTACAGGATCTTTGCTAAAAACCACAACTGCGACAAGAGACCCATAGATATAGTACCCAAAGAAGACCAAGAGTCAAAAGTACAAGGACTAAATTATAATGTACTGCTTTCTGACACGAATAAATAAACTGAAAAATAAAACTAATTTATTTTAATATGTTTGCCTTTGATTCTATTGATTGTGGAATATTATTGTCTAAAGTGTGTCTCCATCATTATTATCTCTCTTAGCCTCGTATCTCTTTTATGTTGTATGTTCTGTAACGATAAATAAATAAATTGAACGAAAATAGAAAACGACAGTGAATACTCTACAATAAGTTTATACCGTATATCTTTGTAGAAAATAAAAATGGAAGAAGATGCAATTATGGAAAACTTGTTACCCAATATATCGAAAGGCACATTAAAAAATTACCAAAAATTTTGCTCTTGGAGAACACAGTAAGATTGAAGGGAAGTTACTGAAGCTGTTATTTTAAATTATATTGCGGAACATTCCAAGAATCTGAAGCCAACGTCCCTCTGGAGTTATTGCTCCATGTTAAGGGGGCGTTCAAATTGTGCAAATTGCATAAGCAAAAAAATTATTTTTTAAAAAGGCTTTTTCAGTTTTCTGTTTGAACAAAAAGCACTAAAACTAAAAATTATTGAATTATATTGTTGTCTTTACTTCCTAAAATGATTTTGGTTGAAGAAATGCAACGCACATAAGAGATAACATGTGAAATGTGACTTAGGACTTGATATTAAGAAACAGAAACACATATAGGGTAATTTGCGATTTTTATAGTAAATCATTTTTATATTAGCTAAAAAGCTTCGTCAAAAATAATACCAAAAACGGCGGTTCTCAATGGCAGATTCTTAAGAAATAGTTCAACGTTAATATCATAGATGTCAACAGTGTAGTACTGTCGGTAAAGTAGTTTAAATATTTGAAAATTGACCTTCAAGTTTTAATCTTTCTACCTGATTTCTCCTGTTTATATTTTCAATGTAGGTATAGTCATAAACCCAAATTTGGACCTATTAGAAGAATTAAATTTTTCACTCAGTTGGCATTTGATACATAGTTTTCATCTTCATTTTGAATATGGAAAGGCAAATAATTTGCCCGAAAACAATTATACTTCTTGAAAAATAATAAATAATTTATGTTTTATTTCCCTCTTTCAATCGTTTTGCTTCAGAGATACGGTGAATCATGCTTATGTACTGAAATGCGTTCTTACTAAATTAATAAAAAGTTGATGAATAATACGTTTGAAGATATAGTTTAGTTTTTACTTACTTTTATTTTTTAATTTTACCAAGCGCTGAGCAGAAAAATATTAGAAACTTAATTAATTTCAAATTAGCTAAATTATTCAAATGTTATTGCTTTCAATAAATGGAGTATATTTTTTCAAAAATGTAAACTTATAGCATGCTTGTCTTAATAAAGATTATCATACGAGTAAAAATAATACTCGAATATAATATGCACTTTTAATTTTTATATGCATATGCGGTAATAAGATATTTTTTTTCTATTTTTCATTTGTATTGATGCAATGGAATTTAAACAAAATTACAAGAAATGTATATTGTTTAAACTGTTAGAATTTCTATTTTCAGTTCACAAAATGCTATGCATATCTTTATGAATAATATTTATAAAATTTCAAATTTAAATTGGATGCAATATACAATTCGTTTGTTGATGTAGAATTTAATTATTCGCAATATTTATTTGAAACATTTTTGTCAAAAATGATATTTGATTGCGTGTTTTTCACGAAAAACTGTTAAGAGCTTCATATGAATAGGTACTTCCGGTTGACAATTTATAATTTTAATTTGCGATTCTCAGCATTGTAAATGTATAAATTTTACATTTTCTATTGTATGTATACGAGTGTATTTATTATAATTTTTAATACAAAAACATTTATTTTTTACAAATATACAAAAAATCCAAAGTTATGAAAAATGAAAAGGTAAAATTTTTAACAATAGAAATGAGCCTTAAAATTTACATTTAGGTTGGATTACAAATAATTCGTACAAAATGTAAATTGTTCGAAAATCCTAACAGGATCTTTGTAACTAATTAATCCCATCATTACCCACATGTAGTGTACGAGAAACCAAAATAAAAATGCAGGTGGATTATATAATCCATAGATATCAAAATTTCAACTAATTCTTATTATTATTTTCTTGTGTTACCGAAATGCTACATCAACAACATACGTCAAGCGCCTTGCCTACAGAAATCCCAAATTATATGATGCCGCTAGATTACAAAACAAATAATAACATTTTTTATGATATTGGTTGGTTCTTCAGAGGTAGCGTTTATATTTGAATTAACATAAATAATAATTTCTAGCTGCCATAAATTAAAATATAATAACAATGATATGTATTTGCTATATAAATATCGGTATTTTTTAAAAGAAAACAGCCCGGCCGACTAATTTCAAGCATCACTAAAAGCTGCTCTTCAATATAATTCGTTTGTTTCCAGTGTTGTGTCAATCTAAAATGTGCCTTTGCCTAACATTTTTTCATTACAATCTGCCTTTAATTAATAAATAATGAAATAATTACATATTATGTATGCCTGGTTTAATAAAAGCTTGTTTAAATTTAAAAATGTTATTAGAGTGTAGAAATTAAATAAATTGCGTGTAATTAGATTTTAAATTAAATATGTATTGCATATGCATACAATACACCAATGCAATTCATTTATATATAGGTACTAATAATATTTATTATTATTTTTACAATGTACCGGGCACTAATCTTGCCTATATACAAATCTAAAAAGGAAAATTGTCGTGCATTTCTTGAAATCATTCGTTGAAAGTGAAATACTAGAAAAATGAATGGTTTGCTGTTGCTATGTCACTGGTTATAAAAGCTTTTATTTACCAGTCATAAAATCCCACGCCCTGGGTAAAATTTAACCTGGAGAATCTCTATCTTTGTGTTTACGTTCATTCCGCCACCTGAGGCACAAACCTAAGTACATACCCGAACCATTCGATCGCCCTCTTTTGGTTAATTTTATAAGCAAAAATGTAATAGTTCATGGCCTGGCCGATATTACTTCATGTCGCTTTTTCGAAACCCCCCCATTAAAAGCTTGTCTCATTACCTTCGAAAACGTGAACATTGGAAGGTAACTATAGCAATATGTATTTTTAGAGACCAGATGGTAAATATTTATATTATTGTTGTAGATTCCCTAAAGTGAAAGCTCTGTTAAACAAAATTCAAGAGGTTTCAGGAGCAAAAAGCTAAAGTATTGAGCCGTGATGACCTTTTAAGATTTCTCAGTGAGGCACCTGACGAAGTTTTTTATTGGTTAAGATCAGTTAATTCTTTAAAAATGAAAAGGTAATAAGTGAAACAATTTTTTACTCCATTGCAGGCCGTACTTGTCATGGGTATAGCTGGTGGATGCCGCAATGATGAACTGGTAAGCATGAAAATTGACGATGTCGACGATCGAGGAAATGTCTTAGTTGTAACTCTACCAGACACAAAAACTAGTAAACTTCGCGTGTTCACTATAATAAATGAAGTAGCCATAAATGCTGTGGACATTCACTGTCGTTCTCTATTTTCGTTCCAATTTATTTATTTGTTTCCTATAAACAAGTCAACCTATCGCTTGTATAATAAATAACTATTGTTTTTAAATTGTTGAATTCCTTTGTTTATTGTATAATAATTATTTAATAAATTTAATTATAAATATAAACCCTTTATTATAATAGACTTTGAAATAAATTATTCCGAAACTGTTTTTAGAGGTTAACATGTCAATATGACATATAACATTTTATTCCAACAATCAAAGACATTATATATATAATCTGTAACCCTTTTAGTACCTTTCGGTGTAAGGGAATCAAACACATACGTTATTACAAAATTGTAACATTCTTATTCTTGTGGCCAAATAGCGGGTATACGTTGAATATTTGAATTTATTCCAACAATTTTTGTTGATATTTGATACTTTTAAACCACTAATGAAATGAAATTCTTTAAAACGCTAGCGAAATACAATTGTTTATAGAACAAAAACTTTAAAGGTCCGTATACAAGGAAATAAATATGACTTTATATGGCAAAATTTAATAATTATTTTTTTCAAGATTTCACTCTTTGATATTATTTACCTTCAAAATAATATAAACATAATAGCATCTTGGTTTATCCTTAATAAACTCCATATTAATTTTTATAAATGTTTTTTGACAATATATATATATATATATATATATATATATATATATATATATATATATAAAATCAACAATAACACTTTTGCGTAAATTTTCTATTAAAGACATATTAACTTCAAACTTTAATTTCAATGAACATAAAATTACAATCAGTTCATTTGTAAGTAAAATACTAGGTTTTATCGTTAAATTATGCAAATTATTCAATGACATAACAGCTCTTAAATCAATTTATTTTTCATTCGTCATAAGTAAACTAGAATACGCTAATCTAATTTGCTTCCCTTATTATGACAGTCAAAATCTACATTTAAATCGTTTTCATCATAGATTTCTCAAATATCTTTAATTCAAACAAGGTAGGGTTTATACAGAGAGAAACATTGATTTAAACTTCCTTCTTCAGCGACATTCTATGCCATCATGAAGTTCTAGGCGAGAAAATTCCTGTGCCAGATTTCTATGGATGCTGCTACATAATAGAATAGACATTCCTTTCCTTCTCTCTCGGATGTCCTTCTATGATCCACGACTGGCGTCAAGACATTCTTCGACTTTTCATCTTCCATCTACCCGTACGAATGTTTTTCTGCGCTCTTCAGTTTATTTAAAGTGTAAACATGCTGATTTATTAATTGAAGATATTTTTGTTTAAATTGTATTTTCAGTAATGTACTCGTATACACGTATTTATCACCTTATATTTATTTACTTTATTACTGTATTTTACTCTGCAATTTATTTATTTATTTAATTGTACACTGGAGTACTGTTGGGTAATAAATTATTATTATATTTCACTCATAAAATTGTAGACCAATCCAAATTCAGGATTCTACCTAGTTACCAAGTTTTATTTCGACAAAACACCGTCACAAAAAATTCTCATCCTTTGAACCAATAAGATGCTATATTTTTACAAATCAGTTTTGATAAGCGGAAAGTTTTTGACGTTTTAAGATTACCTAGGAATATATTGTTTATATATCTGCTAAAGTTGGTTTTTGTTCACTAATTTTTATTTTGGAGTCATCCGAATACTATTCGTGGTTAAATTTTATATTGGCAAAACTTTTCGATTGCTTTACTTGTATTTTTTGCTAATTTATCACATGTCATTGATCAAATATCACTTGCTTAACGACTCGTGATATTTTTGTCTAGGCCACTCAATAAATTGCTATTTTTTCCCTAAAAATTTACCACTTATAATATCATAGTATGAAAATTTCATTTATTTTAAAAAATCTAATGCATTTCTCAAAGTTTTGTCTTTATTTATTGTTGTTCCATTAATTCGTTTATTGTTGTTTGTTTTAATATAATTATTTTTCGTATAATACTAATACATTTTTTTCCATGACTCAGAGTAAAACTCAATTTCTATGGTACCAATATTGAAAGAGACGTGCACCATTTTTCCTCTAAAGACGAAATATAGACATTATTCACCCAGAGGAGATTTTATTATTTTGATATTTAATTTTCTAGATTTCGGTGTAACAAAATCACACGGCAGCATCAACTTATTTCTTGCAGTTCATTAGCAATTTTCAACAAAATATTAACAAATTATTACTGCCGTGTGTAACGATTCAACTCAACAAAATTCTGTTGTCTTCTCCAATGATTTAAAAACTACAAAGGCTCTAATTGTGATACATTGTAAAAATAACATTATCCACCTCCCCGTCTTGGCAAAAATAGTATTATGTTACACTCTACATATACCCGAATTTGGAAATAGGGTATTATCTCATTATTTTTTAATTTTTTTTTAAAGAACAGGTATATCGAACAGTACCTGTGAAAACCCGAGTTAAAAATTCCATTTAATAAGCGAGATATTAATTTTTAAAGTTTGATTTTGTTGTATCACGTGATAGTGACGTACTAGTTGTCAGTACCAGTGGTGTACAATTAGTGACTCATAGCTTTTTGAGATGTTGACCAAGTATTGAAAAAGGCAGGAAATAAAATATATTTCATTACAATCTTACATACTATTACCGAAAAAACTGAAGGAAATTATAAGATAATTAATCTAAGTAATTGATTACATATTTTTCATTGTACAAGGAAAAGATTTTGACATTCTCAAACTATTAGTGGCGCTTGTCTTGTATCGTAAGTTGTCTCGTAAGTTTTGTTTTGAAATATTTTGAATGGGTTGGAGTTCATTTATTACGTTTATTGCTTTGTTTCTCCTGTTCGAGTTTTATTAATATTATTTCTTAAAGAAATACCTGTTTTGCCTATTTTTTTTGTAGTAAGTGCACAATCAAATCATTTATATAGTTCTCATAAAATTTTATTGCATTTTCTTAATGGTTAGATGCTTCATTTTGTATTTAATGAAATACAAATATTTTAAAAATAATTCTTGTCACAGTAACTTTTATATTCTGTTATAATATATGGATATCAAATAACAAACAAGCAAATAGCGGACACAGAAACAAGAAACCTGTGCAGCTGTGCTCCCGAAAGATTCGAAGTAAACCCGAGTATGTACGTACTTAAGATGTGGTGTGTTACCACCAACGAGCTATAAGTAAATATAGAGTGGCGCATCGCATGCTGAACGCGTGCTATACCCGTACACAGTTGAATGCTTAGGTCGGAAACAGACAAATTAGAAATAGTTGCAAGTCGTTTCACAGGTAAATTTTATATTCAAAAATGTTAACTCAAAGTTTTAATCAGTGACGGATTTACAATTTTACCGCCTGTAGTTTGATAATAGTTTGTCGCCTAAATCCAAAACGATTATAATCAATTTATTTTTATGTAATTACTGATATTTATTATTACAGTCAAATTTTCTTTATTGAAACAAAAATATCTGTTGTAATTAAAATAAATACAAGAACAATTATTACAGGTACTCAATTTTTTGTGTGATAGTAGGACTGTTTCTACAGATATTCAAAGAACTTACGTTCGGCAATTTTTGACCAAAACAATTATATTTAAAGGTCAATAAAAACTTTATTTTCTATTTCATATAGTGATTATTTTTACAATTTTGTTTATTTTGTTTAAAGAATATGTTTTTGTTATTGTATTTTATATATTATATTTTTTATATACGTTATTATTGTCATAATAAAATATATAATTTAATTTTCACTATTTTCGTTTTATGTATCTTCCTACCTACCTTGCTGCTTTTTCATTATATTGTATTAATGCAGTTACATTTTTCATATTAATTGTTACTTATTATCGTAAAATATTATAACAAAATAAGGATTCACAGTAAAAATTCTTAAATTATATTAATTATCAATAGTTTCACAGCATCCATATTATATATTTGTTAAACTAAATATGTATTAATATATTCATTTATTGCGAAATATGATATATGTCAGAATAAAACTTTTCGCCACAAATTGTATTATTTACATTTATAATTCCAATATAGAAGTTAAATTTATTATTTCGTTAAAAATAATTGAGAAATATTACTGGTAGGCTGCAACCTGCCTGGCAGGTTATAGTAGACATGGCGTCCAATTGTGTACGGCCAGCAGCGCTCATCCGCCACTCTATATTTACTTATAGCTCGTTGGTTACCACATTTAAACATGGAGTAGGGATTTCAACTGATCTTCCATTGATAGTACAACTAATCCGTTATCAAAATTTCAATGCTTTATATATTTTGCAATAATCAATTTATAATGTGTTTTTTTGTTTTATTCTTCTTCTTTACATACCAACTTCAATATTTTTAATATTTGCAACTAAATATGTATTTAAATTTTCTATTTAATTTACATAATTTATTAGATAAATTACCGAAAATTGCAGGACAAAAATAATGAAGCCAAAATATAGTAAAATTAAATAAAATAAGTAATTAAAATAACCATTTGCCTATTTAAATTAACGAATTTTTTTATAAAATATTCATTATCTATTTAGGATTAGTTAAAATGCTAAAGATTTGTAAATTATACTTAATTATTAGACATATTGCCTAATAAAATAAAATATAATAATAATATAGATTTATTGAATGCCTAAAGGCCAAACAAATACAAAATAAAAACATTATTAACAAAATAATAAATATGCTTTACTTAATCTTATTTTTAATAAAATACTGCTTCAGCTTATTTAAAAATTGGTTATAATTAGATATAGTTTTTAAACTGCTTGGTAAATTATTATACACCTTCAATCCTTTATCAAATATACTATTTTTTGTACTTTCCTTAATTTTCTTGGATGCTCGAAAATCTTGTCTATTTCTAATATTATATTCATGAAGTCATAATTTCGGGTGAAATTTCTGTGTATATCTTTATGTAAAAAACTAACACTATAAATTTCAAGAATACCTTAATTTTTAACCAGTATAATTTTTCTAACATAACTTTAATTCTAGTATGTACCTTTGATTAGCTATATAGATAATTGTAGCACAATAAGTAAAATGAGGTAGTATCGTTGTATTGTACATAGATTACAATTTTATTGAGAAAGTTTGTACCTATAAGAAATTCTATTTAACACACCTATTTTCTTTGCTAGTTTTTTTTTATTATGTACTCGATATGTTCATTATATTTCAATATCCTATCTACAATTACGCCTAAATACCTATATTTCTCTACCATTTGTAATGGAATATTATCAAGTTGTACAACATTTTCAGTAACACATATTTTTTATAGCTATTATTGTTAGCTAACATCATATATTTACATTTTTCTATATTAAGTTTTAATTTATTTATTTTGTAGTAAATCTCTATTTCAACTAATTCTCTATTTAGCTTTCTAATTACATTTGTATGACATTTATCAGAAATATATAGAAGTGTATCGTCCGCAAATAGCTTAATTGCACATTCCGTAGCAATCTCAGATATGTCATTTATGTACAAGTTGAACAGTAAAGGCCCCAAAACACTCCCTTGTGGTACACTAAAATCATTCGGTACACTCTCACTGAAAAATTTACACCATTTCACTTTTTGATGTCTCTGGGTCAAATAACTTTCAAACCAATTTAACGCTGCACCACTTACACCCATTCTTGATAGTTTATTAAGTAGTATTTGTCTGTCAACAGTCTCAAAAGCCCTTTGAGGTCCAAAAACACAAGTCCTACTATTTTGTTTTTGTCCAAATCTCTCTTCCACTCATTAACTGAAGACTGAAGCCTGCACTGACGCTTCACACGATAACTTTATACGGAAACCATATTGATTTTCATTTAATATATCATTATTATTAATGTACTTTAGAAGAAGATTGTACACTAATATTTCTAATATTTTGTCACAAGTAGGAAGCATGTTAACAGGTCTAAATTCACCACATTTAACCGTTTTAGCCACTTTCGCTACCGGCACAACCACTGATTTTTTCAACGCACTAGGGACAATACAGTTCTCCAGTGACATATTGATCCAATTCAACATAGGAAAACCAATAAATTCAAATAATTCTTTAATTATTTTTATATTCAAATTATCAGGACTGGTTTTATTTTGCATAGAAGAAATGCATTCATTTAGTGTTATTGGTTCAAATTTATTTATGAAATTATTTACACATTTTATGAAGCATTCGGAATTTTATTGTCAATATCTGGAATTGATTCACTTATTTTTTTTACACTTTTAACGTAGTACTTAATAAACTCGCCAGCAATGCTTACTGTATCAGAAATTATATTATCGTCAAACACTATACATTCTTCTTCATTCTTATTACATTGCAGAAGATCTTTTAAAATTTACCACATTTTATTCGGTTGAAATTTGCAAGTGTCTATATTTTTTTCATAAAATTTAGGTTTTTCATCTTCTTTTACATTTTATTTGATTTCTTGCTTGTTTATAATTTTCCCAGTCTTCTTTGTTATTTGTAGTGCAATAAGCAATATATTTTAGATCTCGACTCTGGATAATTTTTTAATCTCATCGTTGTACCAAGAGTATTTGTTTTTCGTTTGTATATTGAATTACTGTATTCGTTACATTTTCATAGAATTTTTGAAAAACATTATTTACAGAGCAGCTTTCACCTACCCAATCAGCTCCAATTAGGTTTTGTGTCACCATTCTATAATCAATATATCTTTTTGTACATATATTATTTTCTTTATTATAACCATTATCTACCTTATTCGCACTTAAGGTAATGTTTATAATACTGTAATCCGTAATTTTAGGTGTTTTCCGTACTTCACATATTAATTTATAAATATTTGTAATTACTACAGCAGATCTTGAAATATCTGTAACTTGTATATTTATCAATCACTTTCATTCTATTTGAGTTTATAATTGTATTTAATTTTTTTGATTAAAAATATACTTTGTCTTTCCAGTCAATGTTAGAATCGCCAGTAATAATGATATCTCCAAAATAATTATTAAAAAGATCTTCAAGGCATTGTGATATAAAATTAAGGAAAATATTATGACTTGCACTTGGTGAATAATAAATTATACCAATTAATGTTTTATGTGATTTCGTTTCAATTTCTGTTAAAATTACCTAGTAGTTCTTTAGTACCGAGACTGTTTTTAATATCTTGTACTTTATATCTTTTTTTATATACATCATTACTCCTCCTGTATATCTACTCGTTGAGTCCTCTCGGATTATGTTATAATTATCAATTTCTTTTTCCGAATTTTCTATTTCATTAGTTAAATGTGCCTCACTTGCACACAAAATAAGTGGTTCACAAGATTCAATAAGTTGTATAATCTCTTGATGATGAGAATAAACACTTTGAGCGTTCATGTACAATATGTTGTTTTTATACATTACATTATTTTGAAATTGTTATGCTGCATATTCTGTTTTCTTTTGGACTGCATTAAATATCCTTTTATAACAAGGACAATCTAAATCAGTTGCTTTATGCTCAGTACTTAATTTAAAATTGTACTTGGCGTTTACTTTAATGCAATTAATGAATTACATTTTAATCCACTGTGATTCCCTGAACACACCAAACATACTCGAACTTTACTGTCACAATTTTTTGCTATATGGTTAAAGCCGCAACCACTGATAAATAAAAGGTTTGTCTATACCGCAACAAGTTTGTTTTGATAAATCTAACCTTGGACAATTTTTACACTTATCGCAAAACCATTTTAAACTCTCACAATTTTCCACAGTTTTATACTGTTTATTGTTCAATCCACTACAGAATATATTGTACCATCCACCACAACTTCCTTCGCACCCAATTATTTTTTCACCATCAAAATCACATAAATATTTAGCACAAAATGTTTCTTTCCTTTACTCGTTGCCATCTTCTATACATATACATACATACATATAATTAGACAAAATTTCAATTCTTTTTTTCTGTGTATTTTTAAGCTGCTTGAATATGTTTGAGCGTGAACAAAAGTCAATCACACACCTATTTGGCAGGTAACTACTTATTTCAGCAATAATTTCACTTACGCAATATTATAATAATATCTGATTTGATCAGTTCTTTCCCTCCTGTCAATACCAGATAACATACTCTTAAATTGTTGGTTTTTTTTGGTTGTTAATTTCTGTGCAATTTGCTTAATTTGGTAGTTCACTAAAGAATTCTGACCAGGTCGTTAATATTTCTAATTTATTAATAAGACTAGTTAACTCGGAGATAAATCTCATCCTCAATTTATTTACTCTTTGGTAGGTTTTCCTCGTGTGTCTTACTGTAAAGTTCGCACAATTTTTTTCAACTTGCTTTCCGGAGGACCCTCTTATTTTCTTTTTATGTACTCACATTTCCTTCTTTCTTTTCATTAGGTAGGTTTCTTGGCAGATTACATACATTTTTTTTTCGCTGAACACTTCCACCTACAAAACATTAATTATGTGTGTAACACGGTTCATTGTTGTAGGTATTATTTTCAAAATCGAATACTTAAGGGGCTTCTCTTACAGTAATAAAAGTATTTAACGAAATCTAGTTACGATGTCGAAGGTTTTAAATGTGCCACCATTGCTATCTCGAGAACTATAAGAGCTACAAAAACGGTTAAATGGGCAAACAATTTCTATTATACAAGACAAATTTAGAGAACAGAAAAAAATTTTTTTTCGACCAGTGGTTCTCAAAATACGGGACTCAACTTTTTTATTTTAAATGTGAACATATTTTTTTTATTTGCTTATTCGATAGAGAATTTAATTGTGAATTCAATGATATAATATTATCATATCCTCACATAACGATTTTTTTGAGTAAAATAGTTATAAAATTTTAAATTAATTTGATTAAAATATGATATTACTAAGAGTGCAATGAATGGAAAAACTGAATACAAGTAATTTTTTAACCTGGAATTAGAGTGCTCTGAATGAAATAAGTGAATATTTTGTTTTGTTAAGTGATCATAACTGTCAAGTGATGTTCAAAATCATTTAATTTAATTTTAAAAATGTATAATTTTACTCACATTGAAAAAGTTGAGATGTTTGAAACATACATTTTATCAAGAAAAAATTCGCGAGCTGCAGTTAATATGTATAGGGAACGATATCCTGAAAGAGTAGTACCGTCGCGGAAATATTTCCGAAAACTTGACCTAATATTACGTGGTAATACTACTGCATTTATACATAAACCCAGAAGACCGGTGGATGAAAACAATGAAATAAATGTTTTGGCATATTTTGAAGCCAATCCAAGAGCTTCTGTACGAATGGCCTCTGATGAATGCAGATTAAGTGTAGGGACGGTGCATAAAATTTTAAAACGACACAAGTATAAGCCATACAAATCTCATAAAGTTCAACACTTGCAACCTGGTGATTATGACCGCAGACTTGAATTTTGCCATTTAATCATTAATGAAGGAATTGATATTTTAAAATGTGTTATTTCGGACGAAGCAAATTTTTCCAATAATGGAATGTTTAATGTAAAAAATAAACATTATTGGAGTTCCGAGAATCCTATTATGGTACGTGAAAGAAGTTTTCAAAGAAAATTTAATATAAATGTATGGTGTGCAATTTTGCACGATACAGTGTTTTTTCACATGTATGAAGGTACTCTAACTGGAGATCGTTACTTAGAATTTTTAAGAAACAGACTTGATGATATATTGGATGATTTGCCATTAAATGTCGTTAGAAATCTACACTTTCAACAGGATGGAGCACCAGCCCAATTATCGTCAAGTAACCGCGTACCTGAATGAAACATTTCCAAATCAATGGACTGGTACCAAAGGACCCATTGCATGGCCTGCAAGATCACCCGATTTAAACCCTTTAGACTTTTTCTTATGGGGTTATTTAAAAGATAAAGTCTACGATACTGTGCATCAGAATCTACCACAATTAAAAAACAGCATTGAAAATATTTTGAACAATATTGACGGAAGAAAATTAAGATTAGTTAGAAATAGTTTATTTCATAGAGTACAGTTATGTATAAATGAAAATGGAGGCAATTTTGAACAGTACTTATAAATTTATAGTTTATTTTATTTTTGTAAATATTTCTTCATTATAATTAAATATTAAAATAAAAATTATAACAGTTTTTTTCATTCATTATACTTTTATTCACTTCTTTCGATCATGGCACTCTAATTATGCGTAAAAAACACATGTACATATTCAGTTTTTCCATTCATTGCACTCTTAGTAATATCATATTTTAATCAATTTAATTCAAAACTTTATATCTATTTTACTCAAAAAAATCGTTATGCAAATAAAAAAAAAATATATTCACATTTAAAATAAAAAAGTTGAATCCCGTATTTTGAGAACCACTGGTCGAAAAAAATTTTTTTTCTGTTCCCTAAATTTGTCTTTTATAATAGAAATTGTTTGCCCATTTTTGAAGCTCTTATAGTTCTCGAGATAGCAATGGTGGCCCATTTAAAATGAACACTAATTAATATATTAATTAAAGAAAATATTTTTGAGGAAAACTCTTCGCAATTAGAATTGTACCTATTATAAATTAAAATGTTCATATCACATTATAATATAAAATTTTCAAATAATAGACGAGAAATTCGTTATAGTAATTAAGGTACCAAGGATTGTTATAAGGACAATTATTGTCATTTAACACCCGTGGTGCCTTCAACGTTTTATGTCTTACTAGAAATTCTTAATAAACATTTTGTCTGACTAGAATTTATCAAACAAAAATAATAAATCACAAAATTTTAATACAACTTCCAAAGTAGCCTGTGAATGCGGTATCTAGGTAATATTTTATTTCTGTAAACAAAGCATTTTTTCAAACAAAAAATATATTTCTTGTGGTATTTTTCTCTCAATATGGACGAGCAATGTTATTGCTAAGAATAAGAAGTATGCTGGTTTGTATCTGTGATGAAATAAATATGATTATAAACGACTACAATTCACAATGCTTCTTAATCTTAACTGCACTATATGTTAGATCAGTGTTATTAACCTCAGTTTGTTGTCAACATTACCATAGCAACTTAATACGCCCTTGGGCATTATTTACTTAATAACGGACCTAATGTTGAGGTTGTTATAAAACAATAACATACTAGTAACACATAAAATAAATTTAAAAAACATATGCGTTGGTCTCACGCGCCTCTGGCGAATATCATATTTACAATTCTCATAGAGTGGAAGGGGCGCTCGCCTCGAAGTGTAGTGGGAGAAATAGGTTTGTATTAATTCATGCTCTCTCCCTCTAATGCTATCTCTGTCATTTCTCAGAATTTTACTTAATTTTTTCCATTAATTTGCCGATTTACAAAGATCAAAGATACATATATTCAAAGATGAAATTTTAATCACAGCATAAAACAAAATGTAAAATATGATTAAATTAAATTTATATTATATTTTATAACATTTAAATATTAAAATTCTTTATGAGTTTTTACTTCCTAGTACTAGTAAAGGAAGTATTGTAATCACGAAAAATTTCGGTTTTCAGATTTCATCGGAAATATCCATTTGACCTTCCCTGAATCCATTTTGAGTAATTTCGTCGTGACATTTGCATGTACGTACGTACGTATGTATGTACGTATTTCGCATAACTTAAAAACGGTGAGCCATAGAGAGTTGAAATTTTGTATTTAGGACTATTATAATATCTAGTTATGCACATCCATTTTTGGTCGTTACATAACTTCCGGAAGTAGTACTTTACTTGAAGCGAATAATGAAAAACTATATTATTCAAAATATAGTTCAAAACTTTTCAAATTTGGTATATAAGACGTTTGTATCAATGGGAATAACATAATAGGATATGCTGTGTAGTTTTGAAATACCTCGTTGTACAATTATTTAAATATCTCGAACAGTTACCGCCTTTTTGAGGTGGGTAAAAATGAAGAACATTTTATTTTTTTTATAAAATCATTCAATGTTTGGAACGTTTCGGAAGTTGGAAAACTTCCATCATCAGCCAGAAATCATTTTAAAAATACAACATCACATCTATAATACAATAGTAAGGTCTTTTTAAAATATAATAACATTTCATAATTATCTCGTGCTACTTACCAGAGCATTACAAGATAAGCGACCACAGGCATGGCCATAACGAAACATTCCAAACATTGAATATGATTTTATGAAAATTTAAAATGTTCTTCATTTTTCCCCACCTCCACAAGGCGGTAACTGTTCGATATATTTAAAAAATAGGATTTGGTTAAAATGGGCTAATCGGAAATGAAGCTGTTAACAGTTTTTCTTGGAAAAACTGGTTTTATTTTATCTCTAAAAATAAATTCTTAATATAAAGATTTAGTGAATTAAATTCTGCGCCTGCCACATCAAGTATTATTAAATTAGCATTTTGTATAAGCGATATATGTAAATGTAAAAATTGGGTACTTTTTCGTTTTTGTAATTAAATTTTTCTGAAACCAGAGCGAAAGTACTACTTTCGCGCCTAAAATACGGAGCGAAAGTTGTATTTCCCTTACTAGTCACGAAAAAAATTTAAACTTTTTCTTTTAAACTTAATTGGATATTAATGTTTATGGTTGCGTTACTTACATTAGGCTACGTGTAGTTAGAAGACATTGCAAATGGAATGAAATGCATATGGACGCGCCAAAATGCAAAACTGACAGTAAATTCTTTGTTTATTTACTAAATTTCATCTTAGTAATGAGAGAAGAACTACTAGATATTTATAGAAAATCAGATTTAATTATTAAATTTAAAATTAATTTTTATTATAATCAAAGGTGTGGACACCACGTGACTTCCTTGTACGCCTGTTAAACTATACATATTTTGTTAATAATTAAAATATGTAGGTACTATAACAGACGCAATCATAAAATTGCACGTATTTGACATAATTTGACATTGACATTAATTTTTTTTTTTTGTTATTTTTTGTCCTAATTCATAGCATACTTAATTACAGAAACCAAAAAGCACATAATTTTTAAATTAATATATCTCGCTTATACAAAGAGCTAATTTAATCATACTTGATATTTTCGACGCAGAATTTAATTCTCTAAGACTTTTATTTGAAGCATTTATTTCTAAAATCAAAACAACACCAATTTTTCAAGAAAAACTGATAAACAGCTTCAAGTAAAGTATCACTTCCGGTTAGACTATTTTACCCAATATTTATTATGTTATTCCCATTGATATAGAAGTATTATATATCAAATTTGAAAAGTTTTGGATTATTTTTTAACATAGTTTTTCATTAAAATCTATTATGGGCTTCAAGTAAAGTACCACTTCCGGGTAGACCATTTTAACTAATAGTACATTAAAACACAAGTATCATAAGGCAGTCTGTCAACATACGAGTCCAAGTTTGAAAAACGAGCCGTAGGCGAGTTTTACAAAGGACGAATGCGTTAACAGGCCTTATGATACATGTTTTTTATACTATTTTTTCTATTGAGGCAATTATACAATTAATTTTTTTTTTAAATGCTACGTCAAAAGTTTGACTTGGTGTTTTTTTGTCACTTATGTTTATGTTGGTAGCGCTTCCCGCTAACAATTGAAATTTCAAATTTTGACAACTGATTAGTGTATTGTGTGTATTAGGGAATACGGTGTGCATAGTGACCTTGTGGCGGACGGTTCTCGTCACCGTGCTATCTGCTCGACCTCGAAGGCGGACGGTTGGCAGGTCTTCTCGTCACCTTGCCGCTGTTTGCTCGGCCTCGTGATTCTCTTCTCTGGATATGCGTTCTTGCCTGAGGCTAAGGGACACCTGAAGGTTTACAGTGCGTGTGCAACATACATGTGTCTCTTACGCTCTCCGCGTGCTGACTGACCACAACCTGCTATCCTTCTCGTTGTCCGTTACACTGCGTACTCGTCTACCGCGCACATTCCACACTTCAATTTCGCTCGCACAGAGCCGTATTCACATCTTAACTATAATTTACATAAATTCTAAGAAAATACTCCACGTTACAAATAATATGTTGAAATATTACCAATAACAACATTTTGAGGTTAGATGTAATTATTCATTAATATGACAGTTATAAAATCAGTGATAAACATTGCTTTTATAGACTGGTAAGAACACCAAAATAGAAAAAATCTATTATGTTATTTCAATTGTTATAAAAGTCTTTTATACCAAATTAGAAAAGTTTTGGTTTATATATTAATAAAATTTTTCATTAAAATCTATTATAGGCTTCAAGTAAAGTACCGTTTCCGAAAGTTATGTGCCTCATATTTCAATATGGGTCCTCGACGGTAATGTACTATTTTCCTGTCTCTAATGTTAATAACGAATGTTATGGATTAGGACAAAAATAAAAAAAAAATTAATGTCAATGTCTAATTACGTGGAATTTCATGATTGAGTGTGTTATAACACATTTTAGTTATTAAAAAAATACTTATGTATAGTTTGATAGGCGTACATGGAAGTCATGTGGTATCTACAACAGATTTTTTATTTAATGTATACAGCAATTAGGTATACATAATTCATAGTTCTGCGTATGGACGCTATTATTTAAATAAATATATGTTGAAAAAAAATATTTGTAGGGTGCAAATTGTGCTCAACCCTAGTTAATAATACTAAATAAATTTCACAATTTGCACCTTTATAACAGTCCATAATAAATGACATTGTTGCAATATTAGCCGATAAAGTGTAAATCACAGTCCTGCGTTTGAATGCTATTATTTCGATAAATACATGTTGAAATGAAATTATTTTTAGAGTGCAAATTGTACTCTACCTCAGTTAATAATAATAAATAAATTTTATAATTTGCACCCCTATAACAATAGATAACAAAAAAAACTTTGATGGTGCAAATGAGTGCAAATTATTGGTAAATAAAATATTTGATTTTGAATACTTCTTTTGCTGGCGTGAAGTTGGCACAAAAAAGTTTAATTGTTTATAACTAATTATGATAGTTAATATTTTTAGGATGCAAATTAAATGTAAAATATTCGTAGGATTTCAGAATTTGCATCCACACTCTATGTACAAACTTCACACACATTATTTTTTGCATTCTTTTTATTATTATTTTTTTTTAAAGTAAGTTATTTTTATTATATATTGTAACGATTTCAAAAAATCGTTCCGCGGTTTTTCTCAAATCTTAGTGTTCAATTTGATTAGCGACATATTTTGTGTGTTTTCGCGTGAATTGAACGGTAGACGAGCACATGTGGTCACTTCGATTCGATTCGTGTTCTTGACGTGACGCAGACTACTTGTGTGCTGACGGTATTTTTTCCAAATTTTGCAGTGCTATTATCTTTATCTTGTATCATCGGTGTTATGATACACTTTTGTTATTTTTTATTCATTTATTTGGCTAGTTTAACATCTGATTGGGTAAGTTTCAATTATATTTTTTTGTTCATATCAGTTGTTTGTCAAAAGTTTACATACACCGTCAGCGCATGCAGTAGCGGCACGGCAATAACCCGAACGGGCATCGCCTCACATTCGGCTTATGGTTATTCAAAATTAAGGTTTTTTTGTAATACGAGGCGATAATAGTTTTTCTGTTTAACTATTCCTTTTTATGCTGAACCAATAACCAGTACGGTTCACCGGTCCCTAGCGTTTAACGCTTTCACTTTTGCTTTAAATTCCCTTTTTTGTTTCGTAATATTCTGCTTAACTTTTTGTGTTCTTAGCAACCTTCTAAGACACGGGTCGTAGCGCCGAGTTTGGCGCATTCAATTTTTGTGAGTACACCATACTTAGAGTAATTCTGTATTTTTATTTATTTTTCGGGGTTTAATATTTTTAATGGGATTAAAAGTTGGCTATTTGACATGTTTTTTTCATTGTTCAAATTTATATAAATTAAATTTTTTTGTCCAATAATTTTTGTCCAAAAATTATCTCTAAATTTATCTATTTTTCATAATTTTGGCTAAAATTGTTTGGGAAATTTATATAAATTCTTTAATAGGATCACATAACAAATTTGTTATTCAATTTTACTACATTTTCATACAGCTCGTTAGCTAACTTATACGGTGGACTTGCAGACGTGGCTACCGCTGATTCGACGTCACAATAACACAGTTGTATTGTTGCTCGTCAAGTTTTTACGAAAACTATCTAAGAGTATCTTCGACTTCTGGGTAAGCAGCTTATTTATCTTAAATTTTATCTAGTAATTTTTAGGCTACCTAGATTAATAATTTTGTTACTGCCGACTAGAGAAACTTCTCTTAAAGCTAGAGCTCAATCATTTTACTAACCCTATCTTGTTCTAATCTCTTCTCTCACTGTCCACTACAGCTTGGCCAGCTGTTTTCTTGTTTTTTTGTGCACAGTTTTAAAAAGAAAATTATGTTTGACAAGTAGTTTCACATTTTTATCAGGAATATTTTTACTATTGCGATTATTGTAAATACGATTTTTTTGTATTTTTGTACTAAATTTTTTTGTAGCAACGCCTTAAATTTATGGTCTTTTTTATGATTTTTCAACGTCCCGGTCCTGAGTTGTTTGGATCGCTGGGGCGGGGAATCATCTCCGCAAAGTTCACATTGAGACGAGAGACCGCTTCCGCAAGCTATACACACTCGCTGCCTGAAAGTGCCGTTCATAAGACTTAAAGCGATCACCACTACGCCTAAGCCCTTGTGCCTCTGGGTGCCGCCCTGTGTAGTTTTAACGTCACCATCAGCGTGAATCTGCTCTGACGAGAGCTGGGCAACGCGTCGGCATACTCAGCGAGGAGGACTTGGCAGATCTTAGCCGTCATCAGCGAGGCAGTCGGTCCGAACTTACCACGACACCGTGCGACAGGTTTCCCCCCTCCAGCGGACCACTCATCTCTAGGATTCATCATTTTTTTGTACCTCCGAATCAGGTCTTCAACCAGGTGTGTACGACCATATTTTTGTGGGTTGTTTTTTTTTGCAACTAATAATTTTAATTAAAATTTATCTTAAAAACTATTTGGCGAATTTTTAAAATAAACTTAAAATTTTACTGTAACTTCTTTTGAATTGTTGTGTCTTCACTTAACCCGACATAACTGGCGCCCATCATTTCATCCCTGCTCAACCACCCTTTAGGAACCCTCGACCTCGCGCAACCACGACCAACCCTCGAGCTGCTGCGGGTAAGTGTGACGCGTGATTTTCCCTCAGAAAATCACGTCAAAATTTTTAAGTCAATTTTTTACTTTATCAATTACGTCACAATATATATATATATAATTCTCTTAACTGAATATATATGATTATAATAAGTAAAATTTATTTAAATCAGAGTTAATAAAAATCATGATTTATTTTAAAAAAACAAATAAATCATGCTTTTTTTATTTTTAAAGATCTGTTGGTGTTGCACTTTTTTAATTGTTTTAAAAGCTTCATAAAAAGATATACCAGAAGTGTCAAATAATTTACGCATTATTAAACACTTCAGTATAGTACAATTTATTTTTATAAGTTTGAGGATAATAGCCGAGACAGACGATGAATGCTAACGATAATTAATCTCAAATTCTTAATTTAACATTTTGTATGTCATATTTAAATTACATTAATGATCATTATAAACGTAATTTTATTTGAAATGATCATTAAGTCACGATGATCTTTCGAGAACATAATCGTAAGTATTCGGCAATAATAATAATAATAATAATAATAATAATAATAATAATAATAATAATAATAATAATAATAATAATAATAATAATAATAATAATAATAATAATAATAATAATAATAATAATAATAATAATAATAATAATAATAATAATAATAATAATAATAATAATAATAATAATAATAATAATAATAATAATAATAATAATAATAATAATAATAATAATAATAATAATAATAATAATAATAATAATAATAATAATAATAATAATAATAATAATAATAATAATAATAATAATAATAATAATAATAATAATAATAATAATAATAATAATAATAATAATAATAATAATAATAATAATAATAATAATAATAATAATAATAATAATAATAATAATAATAATAATAATAATAATAATAATAATAATAATAATAATAATAATAATAATAATAATAATAATAATAATAATAATAATAATAATAATAATAATAATAATAATAATAATAATAATAATAATAATAATAATAATAATAATAATAATAATAATAATAATAATAATAATAATAATAATAATAATAATAATAATAATAATAATAATAATAATAATAATAATAATAATAATAATAATAATAATAATAATAATAATAATAATAATAATAATAATAATAATAATAATAATAATAATAATAATAATAATAATAATAATAATAATAATAATAATAATAATAATAATAATAATAATAATAATAATAATAATAATAATAATAATAATAATAATAATAATAATAATAATAATAATAATAATAATAATAATAATAATAATAATAATAATAATAATAATAATAATAATAATAATAATAATAATAATAATAATAATAATAATAATAATAATAATAATAATAATAATAATAATAATAATGGTTTATTTAAACTGTCAATATACAGAAAAAAAATCCAATTACATATCACCAGATAGAAAAATACATATACATAATTACATATAAACAGTAGAATAAGTACATCAATACATAATTAAACATTACTTAAATATAGATCTATAATAAATGTTTTTTTACAATGAAATAAATCAAAGTTTGCATTGCTAGTGCATAGGTTATTAATTAACGTAAAACAAGTTATCAGCGGTGACGAGCTATTTTCTATTTTGAATATTATATTTCTCAGTCTTAAAGCAATTTTTGGAATGTAAAAAGGTAAGCTTTCTAGTAGCTCAGGTACTGCAATATTGTTATGTATAATATCCCAAATGAAAATGCAGGACAACATATCTCGTCTGTCTTTAGACTAATTACATTAAATAGTTTTCTTTGGATTTCATATGATATCATTTGTGGAGATAATGAAAACTTTTTATAACACATATATCGCAACAGCCTTTTTGTACTTTTTCTAATGTATTTATATCTGTTTGGGAATTAGGGTTCCATATAATGCAACCGTATTCTAAAACTGAGCGAACTAATGAGTTGAATAAAACTATTATTGTTTCAACAGTAAAGTTAGAGCTTTGTCTAAGAATGAGGCTTAATTTTGCAAATGATTTTTCTACTAGAGCTTTATATTGCTTATCAAATTTAAAGTTTGTTTGAAATAGTATACCTAAATCTTTTATTTCAGATACTCTCTCTAGTGTTTGGTTATCTATGCAATAATCATTAATAAGAAATGTTTTTCTTCTGGTAAAAGTGATTGTTTTACATTTCGATATATTCAAGGATAACATATTATTTTGACACCATACTGACAGATTGTTAACATCTACTTGCAGGCTGTGATAGTCGATAATTGATTGCATCTCTTTATAAATTTTTACACACAAATCGCCACACTGATACTGCCAAAATCTCGTCATGTTTTTAATTTGTAGTTGTAACCTCAGTAATGCGACACATTAACAATGTTCTAAATTTGATGGTTTTATAAAATCATACATATTTGTTATATTTACTACAACAGTTATGTTTCAATTCAACAAAAAAGGTTATGTAATAATGATAAAGTAAAGAAAACAGGAAAATTGTAAAAATGCAAAACTTATCAACTGACATTTGATGTCAATCTGCGCATGCGCGCCAAATTAATTCTATATAATTATTTTGTCAGGTATTTTGATAATTAACAATTAAGCTAAATTACTAATTATTCTAATGATCATTAATATTTGTCGTCTGTCTCGGCGATAAGAATTTCAAAAATATGTCAAATTTCGTTAAATAAACGAACACAAACGATTGTTAACAATTTTATTTTTATATAATTGTGAATTTAAAACTAATATTAAGAAGAAGCAAAGAAATGGAGTAGTAAAGATAGAAAGAAAAAGAAAATATCGTATGGCGTTACAAAAATAAGGTTAGAGTTGTCAAATGAATTTTCGAATGTCACATTAATACCACGAACTGACAAAATTCCACAAACTTTGACAACACTATTTTTTATTTAAAAAAGGCATGAAAAGCGCAAAATAGAAAAAATAGTATAAAGAACTCATTTCATAATTGTGGATTATTTTGTTCGAAGGATTCAATCACTTCGCGTTGTGCACCAAACTTTCATCTCACAATATACAGGGTTTATCAGGACTCTAGTGTAAAAAAAATTAATAGCATATTCCTGACATCATTTTGAGTAAAAAATGTCATATTAAGGTATGTCCGGAAACTTCTCGTTACAGAGTTACAGGCCTTTAAATGTGCACCTCATCAAGCACATTTATATTAATAACTCTAATACTAGTTGCACTAAAATTTTGAAACTTGATACGATACGAGGATACTACTTATTGAGATGCATATTTAGACTTTCTTTTGTTTCTGTATCTCAACCGTCTCATATGGGGAAGTCATCAAGGTTTTTTATCGTTATTTTTTGATCTATGAACATTTTTTCAACTTTACGTATAAAATATTACATACAATACAAAAGTACACAAAAAAGTAGTTTTTGAGATATTTTAATTTTTAGAAAAAATCAATTATGCAAAAAAATTAGGTAACAATTAAGAAACAATGAAATTTACACAAATTAATTCTTTGATGTCCACGTCGATATTCTCTGGACTACGACAACCATTACTTTTACAATATCTATAAATAAACACCATATCTACACATTCATGAACACTAACATTTTACACTTTTTTTAATTTGCAAAAGAATTACTAATATTGAAAATAAGGTAATTAAACAATAGTTATAAACAGATTTTGTGTCGCTTTTCTATTTTGTTCTATTTTCTATGGTAAATTGATTGATTTTTAACTGTTAACTAACTATTTTGGATACGTGACTTTTCTAAAAGTTAAAATATCTCAAAAACTACTGCGTTTATCAAATTTTATCGAGAGTACTTTTTGTGTACTTTTGTATTGTATGTAATATTTTATAGGTAAAGTTGAAAAAATGTTAATAGATCAAAAAATAACGATAAAAAACCTTCATGACTTCCCCATATGAGACGCCTCTGGTTGAGATACAGAAACAAAACAAACTTTAAATATGCATCTCAATAAGTAGTATCCTCGTATCAAGTTTCAAAATTTTAGTGTAACGTATCAGAGTTATTAATAAAATATGTCAGATGAGGTGTACTTTTAAAGGCCTGTAACTCTGTAACGAAAAGTTTTCGAACATACCTTCATATGACATGTTTTGCTCAAAATTAGCTCAGGAATATGCTTTTAATTTTTTCTACACTAGTCCTGATACACCCTGTATAATGAAAATTATGACATTTCTTCTTTATATTACTATTATTATTAATTTTTACATTTGGTAACCTATAAAATACAATTTTCGATAGTTCAAGCGATATGAATTTCTATGTAATTTTGTTTCAATTTCATGGCTATCGCTACAAATAAGCAATATTTATAAAATTTCAAATTCGATTTTACAGATTACCAAACATGTATCCTGTATAAATCAGAACATGAACTATTTCATATAAGTAAAGGATGACTCCATACGATTGAGTTTTCCCGAGAGAAAATTCAATATCGAGACAAGATCAAGTTCACAGAAATTTACGTCGTGAAGAACCTTGAACGTCTATTGTTAGATGGTTACAGCGCAGTATGCTCGGTAACTTCGTATGAATAAAATTTCCCGGTTACTACTGATGTTTCTGTCAAATTAATTATTTGACATTTGTCAAATATTTTTCTTGTCTGTAGAGTGATATATTTGATTTAAAGTGTATTTCTGTAATACAAAATACTTTGACAATAAATGTCAGATTCATATTTACTTTTACTGAAAAGTATCGAACTGCCAAAACGTCAGAGTTTTGACAACTAGAAAAGAACAGCTATAGTAACCTGACATATAACCGGCCTATTTACCGCGGTTACGTGATTTGTCATATTTTATTTTCTAAATATCTAGTGATACAGATATTCTATTGCATTAAATTAAGACTTTTTAAAAGCAAAAATTAATTTAAACGACTTTTCTTTCTTCTGCTTGCTCTAAAATGTACAGGAAAACCAATTTCCCCACATTTTTAAAATTCTGTGTTAAACTCGTATGTTCCGCTTTCTGTTGCACACCGCCATAATTATACATGCAAAAACAAAATATTAGTAATGAAAAAATGCATGGAAAATTCATTTTAAAACGAATTGTAAATTTGCATAAATATTTCCTACATCTACTTATAAGTATTTATTTTATTTATTTATTTTCTGTACAAGGAGAACCAACAGTCAATTGACCAATAACAGGTTCTCACGAACAATACAAATAGTTTTGCAAATAAGTACATATATACATATAAATATCAATTGCACGGGAAATAAGGTGATACAATATAAAAAAAGTAATGAAAAAAGGAAATATTGTGCGTGTGCTTGTAATATCTATGAGATTTCATGTATAATGGCAGTTTTAAATTGCGGAAAAGAAAGGTGAAATATATCTATATGATTAAACAATGAATTATATGAATTAATAATTCTGTTGATTCCAGAGTGCTTCGAACTATTTGTGTTAGACTGTTGTATATGAAATAAAGATTGTTGTCTAGTATTTCTACTCGGAATATGGAAGTTAATCAGGCACAGTATATTTAATGTATCATATTTGTTATTTATAGTTTTGTATAAAAAGACCATATCATTTACTAATCTTCTGTTTCTAAGTGATACAATACCGAAATATTGCAATCTCTCAGAATAACCTGGAATGTTGACATTAAATTTAATACACAACAGTCTAACAAATTTTTTTTGAATATTTTCTAATAAGTTAATGGTGTCATTGTAATTCGGATTCCATACAATGGAAGCATATTCTAACTTAGATCTTACTATACTATTAAATAAGTAAATTAGAGACTTTGGATTCTCAAAATGTTTACTGTGACGGAAGATGAATCCAAGAACTTTATAGGAATCTTTTACTATTTTGTTGCAGTGATATCCGAAAGCCATTGTAGGTTCAAAGTTAATTCCAAGATCTCTAATTACTGATTTATTTTCCAATGCGACATTATCAATTGCATAATTATAATATATTTTATGACGATTTCTCGTAAAATTCATGATGTAGCATTTGGTTATATTACGTAATAAATAATTATCTATACAATAGTCATGCAAACGGTTTAAGTCCTCTTCAAATTTATTGCAGTCTTCAATATTTCTTACAGACTTATAAATCTTTAAATCATCTGCATACAGAAGGAAATGACAATATTTGAAACATTTGTATATATCATTAATAAATAAAAGAAACAGTAAAGGACCAAGATGTGAGCCTTGGGGCACACCAGAAAGAACAGAAAATAGAGTAGACTTAAAACCGTTGCAGTATACGAATTGGGATCTGTTAGAAACGTACGATTCTATCCATCGAAGTAAGGAACCATGAAAGCCTAATAATTTTAATTTACGTATTAAAGTAGG
Source organism: Ophonus ardosiacus (assembly GCA_943142095.1). NCBI lineage: Eukaryota > Metazoa > Arthropoda > Insecta > Coleoptera > Carabidae > Ophonus > Ophonus ardosiacus. Next base: position 44,648,347 of record OW964824.1, read on the forward strand.
GAGATGCACCCGATCAAATGCTTTGCAGAAATCAGTATAAATAACGTCTACTTGGGTTCTACTGTCCATGTTTTTGCTTAAGAATGTAATGAAAGGAATTAAATTAGTTGAAACAGATTTACCTGAACAGAATCCATGTTGTTCCGGAATAAGAATGGTATGACAGTCAGATTTTATTTGATTAATTACTAAGGCTTCAAAAATTTTACCGAAAGTTGAAATAATTGATATTGGTCTGTAATTGGTGACGTTATTAATATCTCCTGTTTTGTGAATAGGTACAATCTTAGTCAGTTTCCACCTATCGGGAAAAACACCGGACTTTAGAGATTGGTTAAATAAAATTTGCAAAGGCGAAGTTAGATAAAACTGCACATGTTTTAATGAATGAACTTGGGATTTGATCGGGGCCACATCCTTTGTTAGTGTTGAGATTTAATAGATACTTAAAAATTTCATCTTCACTTAGCTCAATGGAATGTAAATTAAGTAAATTAGTAGGACTTTCTACAACATTGTTCTTATTCTTATCATTATTGTTTACAAAGACAGATTTAAAATAATCAGCAAAAAGATTACTGACCGAATGGCCATCGTGAGCTTCCTCATTTCCATAAATCATGGTGTTAGGAATCCCACCTTTTTTGCGCATTGTTTTAGAGTAAGACCAAAAGGATTTAGGATCTCTGTGAATATTATTTTCAACATTTTGCATATAAAAACGGAAATCTTGTTGCTGTTTAATTTTAACCCTGTTACGTAACAGAGAGAAGGAAGTATAGTCTGAGATTCTCCCATAATTTTTCCATCTCTTATGAAATTTTTGTTTTTCACGTAACATTTTAACAAGAGCTCTAGAAAACCATTTTGGGTGAGAATTCATTCTAATTTGCTTAAATGGTACAAAATTAATTATTAGACTGTCCAATATATCATAAAATGTATCTAAATTTTTATTCACATCATTATGACATAATTTAGCATTCCAGTCGATTGCAGACATTTTATAAATCAATTCTTCATAATTACATTTATAAAAGTTCGGTCGAAGTTCATTATTAAATTCTAAATTTTTATGATTTTGTATAGAAATATGTATATCAAGCGGTGGATGATATGAATCGATATTTGATAAAGGAGAATTACTCAGACCAACTTGACAGTTATTGTTGCTTAGAACAAGATCAAGTAATTTATTGTGAGAATTCAATATTCCATTGTATTGACATAAGTTAGAAAAGTTAATTGTATGTAAGAGTTCATTATGAATATCGTCACATTTTACTGTTGATGGTTCAAAATAATTCAGATAAGGGGTCCACTGAATATTAGGGAGATTGTAGTCACCAACACTTAATATAAAGTCATTGCACTCACTCAAACAAATATCTTGCAATTTCTGAAAGTGTTCAATATATAAATTTGAAGGAGAGGCTGGCGAGATATATACCGCACATAAATGTATTTTAATATTTTCAAGAATTATTGTCACCCACATGTCTTCACATGAGGAAAACCATGATTGTTGCACTTTACATTTCAAACATTTTCTAACGAGAATCATTACACCGCCACCTTGAGTTCGAGTGTCATTTCTGTCGCGCCTGTACACCAAATACTGATTTACGTTGCAAATTTCGGAATTTAAAATTGTATCATTTAACCATGTTTCAGTAAATATCACTATATCATAAGAATTTAGTGCTAAATTATTATAAATATTATTTAATTTAGTTTTGATACCTCTGAAGTTCTGATAATAAATGTTAAGGTCCATGATGAATTTACACTTAATTTATGGTTAAATTATTATTTAAAAAAATCATTTAATTTTATGTAGGTCTGTTTCATTGTTGATTATTGAGATAGGCGATGTTTCGGATTTACGTACATATATTCTTGCAGATTTTACCCATACAAATTTATAATTAAGTTTCCTGGCTTGGTCTTTCGCTTTACCCAACAGAATTTTGTTTTGGGGACTCAGATGATCGTTAATGAAAACTTGATTATTTTCCATGAAGTTCAGTTGATTTGTTTTAAAATCTTTCATTTTACGTGCATTCGCAATGAAGCTATCACGTTTAATTCTGGACACAAATTTTTATTTGGATTTACCATGGAAACGCGATGAATTGCATCCAGGTCATTTTCTTCAACAGGACATTGCACTTTTTGGCCTATAGTGCTTATAATTTTTACCAGGTTTTCATTTGGTTTTTCCGGGATACCGACAATTTCTATATTATTAGATCTTGACCGTTGTTCCAAATCAGAAACCTTATATTTCAAAATGGCACACTCTGATTGAAGTTGATCTACTATATTAATTTTATCAGCGAATGTTTTTAGTTTTAATTCAAAATCATCGATTTGTTTGAACAAAATTGAACAGATTTCTTAAGCTCATTTATACTATTCATAACATCGTTCAATGTATAGTGTTCAGCATTCGACGCTTGATCCGAAGCGGGCAGTGCTCGACAAGAATCGCATGTCCATTTTAAATTTGGGAGAGAACTCAGCGCATTTTTTTCAACCGCTGTGATTGACGAACAGCTGTAGTGGTAGGATTTCGAGCACCTCCCACAGCTCACACCTGGATTATTCCTGTTCACACCTCCACCACACTTCGTACGAGAGTTGGCCATGACGAATAGTGAGATATTATCAGTTAAAAAGTTAAAAAAATTATCTGACTTACTGTAGGTGAATGCCCGTCTGAATAAGTAATTTATTAATGTATGCTATGCATGTACGTCTAAATTATAACAAATTATATATACCTTCGTAAAAAAAAATTGAGTGCTTATAGGATACAGTATTATACTGAATGAGTCAGGAGCAATGTAAAAATTCGGGAGTGTATACTATACAAAAATATATGACTAAAAATCCCAAAAGTTGATTTTTATTTGAGTTCGATTAAGAGTGTATTTAAATTCAATGAAGTAGGCTAACATATTTCAATTGTCATTCAATAAACTGTCATTAATTATTGATTACATAACAGTGATAAACAATACCAAATATCAATTCGCTCTATTATACCTTTGTTTGGGGGTAGATTAAATGACTAGAAGCACGAAAAATGCCATCCGATTTTGATTTGTTTTCGAATAAGAATGTTTTTAGTTTCAACGAAATAGGCTAATACATTTTAATTGTCAAACAATAACCTGTTATTCATTATCGATTGTATAAAATTGATAAGCAATGCCACATATCAATTCGTTTCATTATACCTTTAATTATGGGGTGGGTTGAAAAGTAAGATACACAAAACAGAAGAGAACAATAGAGGTGCGCAAATATTCAGTGTATTTTCAATTTGCGCTATTGCTAAAAGAGTCAAAACAATGACTGGAGATCCATCTATACATCTTAAAAATTTAGTATAGATCAAATATTTAAGACAATGTAATTCGAAAATAAATAAACATCGGAATACAACTTTTAAGTTTTTAGTCATATATTTTTGTATAGAATACAATCCTGAAATTTAGCAGATACCTCCTGACTCATTCTTTATATGTTCAAAGCGTACGGTATACTCATTGTACTGAAAGAAATTAAAAATGACTAAGAACCCCGATAAGAATATATCACCTGCACTAACTCCGTAGGTGTCATCCAGAAAATGATAAAAATATGCAGCAAGCAACTCATAAAACAACAAATATAAGACTTTATTCACCATATCAATCAGAAGAGCAGGGTAGAACAGTGATGTGGATACTATTACATATTAGCAGAAAGCTAGGGAAGCCATTAGACAAATAGTAATAGCCACTCCCATCTCAACACAAGTCTTCATCAAAATTATAAAGAATCAAATAAAACAGAAATAGAACGAAATATGGATGCACATTATAAAGAAATAATTAAGAAACATAAAAGACGATTATCTCTAAATAAGACTTCAAATAAGACACACGAACTGAACTCACAAATATCAAATTACAAAAAACAAAATATTCAAGCGACTTCTACGAATATAATACTGAATACGTGCTGCATGTAGAATATGGTGATAATTTGATTCGTCACTGTCACATTTTTCTCTTTAGGCAAACTTCTGACTTCATAATAAATAAAACTTCTCAGTATAAAACATTCTGAGAACTGCTCGAATCTCAGCTGTGCACGTCGCGCGACAAGTATCCTGTTATTTTAAATATTACCCTTAATAATTTCTCTGAATTAATATGTTTTATGGTTCTACTTCAAATTATATCAGTTCTTATTCACTTGTTTGAAATTTTATTTTGAATTATAGATACTGGTATTAGTTTTTACTTATTTATTTTGACAATAATGAAAGCTAGTAGGCTTATGTAAGTACTCCGGGGCTGTGAGTGAGCCCTTGGTGATATCTGGCAGCAAGATTGGCATGCTGCCAGCCCCTCCTCCCATCCTAGTTGACGGTGAAGGAGTAGCTGTCTAGATAATGTCGCATCTTTTGTACACTCCAGACGATGGCGAGACAAGAAGCAGCTCCTAGGAATTGGCGAAACTGCCTAAGATTCTGCGGTGCGGGCATCGCCTGAATAGCCTCCACTTTATTGGGGTTTGTGAAATTTTTCGAACTGGCATTTATCTGGGTACAGGCGCAGGTTCGCAGCGCAAAGCCATTTGAACACCTCCCGCATATGCTCCAGATACTCCTCCTTGGTTGGGCTGGCGATAATGATATCATCGAAGTACGCTATGGCGTACGGGTCCATTTCCGGTCCAATGGCAGTATCCAGCAGTCGCTGAAACGTTGCTGGGGCGGCATGCAGCCCAAAGGGCATCACCCGGAACTGAACCCGCTGCCTGATATTTAAAGGCAGTCAGGGGTTTACTGGATTCTGACAGCGGTCTCTACCATTACCCCTGCTTCAAATCCAAAGTGCTGAAGATAGTAGTCTGTCGAAGTTTCTCGGGAATATAATGTACGTCACAGGGTACGCGGCCTTTTCACTGACGGTGTTGATGGTGGCCTGCATTTTAGGGTTCTGGGGTTAGTATCGCTGTTTGTGAGACGTCGGGTCCTTGAGGCGAATATGGTGAGTAACCAAAGTCGTAGGTCCACGGAATTTCTCGAACTTTCGTAGTTCTTGTTGCAGAAGGACAGTTAAGGCTGCTCACTCATGATGAGGTTGGATAATGGCTGGTATTGGTGCTGGCGTGGCGGGTGGAAAATAACATTGGCTTCCACGTGGCCTGGTGGTGATCGTTACTTGAAACTCTCGGAGGGCGTCCATTCCGATAATCATGGGTATTGTCAATAACGGAATGTACAAGAGTGTGATGTCCCGTCGGATTCCTTGAATGTGACATTTGCCCCTGAATTCCTCGGTGATAGTCACCACAGCTCCTTCAGCCATTTGGGATTGAGGTGTCGATGGAGGACGTTTTGTGATGTCCTATTGGCGGTATACGGCGGCACTATCAACGTTAATGTACGAGTGTGGATATCTGTAAGTGCTTACACTTGATGCTTTCCTACGGTGACGACCATACAAATGCGGCCGTCTTCTCCTTGGTTAACGGCGGAAACTAATTGGTACAGTCCAGGGTCTGACTGGGAGATCCGCCTTGCGTTCCAGTCGGTCGGGCGTTTTCCGAGCAGCAGCAGTCTCGTGAGAGGACGCTGCTCGAGCTACAGCAATTCTTGAAATTTCGCCTATAATGACCAGGTTCTCCGCACCTCCAGCATGCGCGGCGTAGTTCCGTTGTCACGGCATGGCTGGTCGGCATTTTCTTTGCAGACTTTGTATCTGGTGTGCGTTGGTCATTGGTCTTCATTTCTAGTTGAAGTTCTTCCAACTCTCTGACCTCCTCCAAGAGTGCATGAATGATGACAGTCTTAGCGGCGGATTCGTTGACGGTATTCGGGTCGAAGGTTTTTGTACAGCCGATATAATTGCTGTTCTTTGCTGAAACCCCGATGTCTCCGCATCAAGGTCTGCAACGCGGTAATGCAATCCAGCCGAGTTTCGCCGATGCGCTGAATACGAGTACATCGTGATATTTTATATCGGGGATGCAATATTTATTTAATATTCGTTATTGTTTCGGTACCACAAAATTACATTACCACGGAGCAGTTCAGGCACGATTGTCAGCAACTGGTCGTCTGATAAACCGGTTTGCAGCTCGGCAAGCCGTTCCATGAACATAATCGAATCTGTTTTCCATTCGTACTGCACCTTCCATTTGCGGACAGTCTCGTAAAAGTGGACGGCCGTCCGCGACGTTTTTATTTCCTGCGTGGAATTAGTCGGTAGAGACGGCATCTGCTCAGCTTCAATTACCTTATCGGTAGTTGCGGTTTTAGTAGAAGTGGCTTGTTTAACGAAGTTAACAATTTTATGGTACGGAGTTCTTCTACGGTCCCTTCGTCGTCTGGGCCAAAACGTTCCAGTTCTGTGTTTGCAACTCTTCTTTCTTCACAGTGTACCCAACTTGTACCCATTGTGTTCCTCTTGTAAACGTCCCTGCTCGAGTGCCAAATTCTGTAACGCTATTTTTAAGGATAGCGCGCAGATAATTGGCTTGAGGTTACCCGCGCGCTAACGGTCGGATATCAGGTTTGGAGGGTTAAGGTTGATAAGAAGAACATAGTTCGCATTAGATGTACGAAACAACTTTATTTTGTGGTAGTTCGTTGCTACATATCAATGTAATGATGTTTGATGCGTATTATTGAGTGCTGGAGGTGTAAATTAACCAAATCATGAGTTTTTTGGAAAACGACGCCGGTCGTCGTAACGGTAGTGGACGCGCGGCAAGTGTGGTGATCGTTTTAGTATGTGTGTGGCAATGCGATTGGACAACTTTGGTGTAAGCGACGCCAGGCGTCGCGATGGCGATATCGTACTGATGCGACGGATAACGGCGAGATGACGGAGTCAAAAAATTCGGTTGTGAGTTTTTAATGAATAAGCACGTTTTAGGGTCCTTACTGTAGGAATTTACTATTTTTAATATGATGTCTGTGTGTGTCCGTGTGTGACAAATTTTTCTCCGACGATAACTCCAATACTACATTTCTAAAAATTATAATTCTTTCGTATTTCTCTTCTTTACATCCATATGATGAGGTGATTACATTTTGATTACAATTGCTCCACCGGAAGTATCCTTATTTGAAGTTTTTAACAGTTTCTCTTTAAAAAAAGCGGGATAAATATTATTTTTTGACATTTTATGTTATTATAATTATTAAAGAAAATGCTCTTCTCTATACGACTTGATTATACATATTCCTTCTTGTTCAATAAATATAGAGTTATAGACAATTATAAAGAGATTGACTTTCAAAAATCAGTTAACTTTGCTACTTATCAAGGAAACAGCTGATATATTAAAAAAATTCTTATTGACAGATGTCAGTCTCAAAAAGAAAGTGATATGTCATAGTGTTCCTCACAAATGACATGCAGTTGTAGCCTTGCCTCATGATGCCTCGCCTCATGATTGGAACTTTTTATGCGGGGAGTATGAGGAAGGCCAAAGAGAAGATGAAGGACTGTGTCGCAGAAGACTTGAGAGAGGAAGAACTGTGTGAAGAAGACGCGTTGGAAAGAATAAGTAGAAGAGTACGAAACAGCGACCACTAATAAAATAGGGAAAAGCTGAAGAAAAAAGAAGGAAATGTCAATTTAAATAGTGTGTGCTCATGTTATAATTTTATTGGATTTATAGAATCGTTTCAAAGGAACTCATGGTATGGAATTTGTAAAAAGTAGTATGTGTTCGTGATTTTGTACGGGCTCTGTACAAAATACATCGAATTGAAGGAAGGCCACAAGAGATTTTTCTGTATAAATTTCGAATCTAAATTAAACCTTAAATTATATTTGTTTTGTATTCCTTTCCTTGAGTACAACTTCTCAAGAGTTACCCCTATTTTTCAAGTTGTTGGCACAGTATAAGTAGAAAATATATACGGTAGCGACACTCTTGTCGGAACCATTGTTGTTTCGTTCCAAGTTACTCGGTGTGCAGGGGAGAAGCGCGAAATTTGAATTTAATATCAAATGATAATTTGGATGGTAAAAAATGAATAAAATTAAAATATACTCGTAAATATGTAAAAAATGTATATTTAATGAAAACATAATAAATTATAACCAAGTAATAAATACTTAAATAAACGTTATCAAATCGGCTTGAAATTTTTAGATATATCAGCGTCATTGTTATTGTTATGTACTTCGAGCATACACTCACTGGAGAAGTAATTCCCTATGCCAACGCATAGCATTTTGTGGTCGAAAGATATGCGGAAAGGGGGATTTGCGGGACTGGAAATCATGATGTACTGCGGGCAGCGTTTTGTTGTGTCATATGTCACTACTTGTCATTTTGCTATAACTAACCTTATTTCTGAGTGTAGTTTGTGAGGGGCTGGAAGTCATGGTGTTTTGCGGACAGCGTTTTGTTGTGTTATATGTCACTACTTGTCATTTTACTGTAACGTAACCATTTGTTGCGCGTAGTTTGTGAGTGTATTTCGAAGTATATTTTTATTTTGTGATTTTGTGTAACTTTTTCTCATATTGCAATATGGTTTTATACTGTGTTGTGTCAACTTTGTACAACAACAACTAGGTATTACTGCATTAAAGGGTAGTACAAATATTACGATAATACGCAGCCCGCAATACACCATGGCTTTCATCCCCGCAAATATCCCCTATCGTATATCACCCGATAACAACGAACACCGTAGGGCGGCTTCTAGTCAGTATATACTCGAAGGTTATGTATTTCAAATTTGTGATGTAGTGAGCTTACTTATATTTTCGAAACATGATAATAATATTCAAATATATATTTTATAAAATTCTAACAAATATATTACATGTTATGTATTATAAATATTTCGAAACTGCACGTAATATATTATTTGAATTTGATTCAAATTTCGCGCTCCTCATTTTTCCCCCCTTCAACCCGAAAAGCTTGGAACAAAAATCAGAGAAGTATCGCTTGTGTATACAGGTGTCTCAAACTGAATGGGTCGTCATTTGGATCTCGGAATAGGAGCTACGAGGTCGGTTAAATGGGCAATGTTGTGCAGTTTATAGTGCTTGTTTAAATTCCGTTTGAAAAATATTTAAAATTTTGAACAGTTTGAAAGTTATATAAAAAAAAAACAAACTGAAAAACGTGATTTTTAAAAAAGTTAAATACTTCGTTATTATAAAAGATACATAAAAATATATCGTATAAAAGTTACATGATTTGATGAGAGGAACTCAAAAATGACGTCAAACAAAATTCAAGATGGCGGTTCTGAAGATAATAGTAACTTTCTTATTATAAATGGGCGTCATATTGAATTTTTACATTGTTTAATAGATTTTTTCTCTTTTCAACGATCTATTGCAACAAATGTTTGAATTAAAATTTATTAAAGATATTAATTCATTTAATTTTAAATCAAATCAAGGAAGCTCAAAACAAATGCAGGTGAATTTCATTTTGCAAATAAATAAACAGAAACAAAACAATAAATTATAATAAATGCTCAAAATGCTGGCCATTATTAGCTAAACCTAATGGTCAGCGCTTAACAATATTGTCAGTTACTGTTCGCAACGTATTTGTATTAATACTATTAAATGTATTTACAACTGCTTCACGTAGTTCTTCTACATTATTATAAATATTATTGCTTTCGTATACTTTATCTTTTACAGTTCCCCATACATAAAAATCAGTGGTGTCAGGTCTGGTGATCTTGCTGGCCATGAAACGGGATTGTTAGTAGATTTAATTCTATTATTGAAACGTTGATTTAAATAATTAACAACATTTCGAGCATTATGTGCTGGAGCGTCATCTTGCTGGTACCATATTCTAATATTTTGTGCCAATGGTAAATCATCAAGCAAAACTTCTAATGATGTTTCAAGCATTTCCAAATACCTCTGTGCGATTAAATTACCATAAAATATTATGGGTCCAACTAACCGATTTCCCAGTATGCCACAAAAAGCATTTAAACCAAATCGAACTTGGTTTCGCCGTGGAATAAATACATGTGGATTTTCCTGTGCCCAATAATGTTCGTTGTTTCCATTGAATATGCCATAATTTGAAAAATATGTTTCACCAGTCCATAGAATGCAATTAATAAAATTATTGTTTTGAGTGTTTGATTAATAACCCATCTACAAAATATTGATCTCCGCATATTATCATTGGGTCGTAATACCTGAGCAATATGTAATTTTGTACGGACGAAACTTGTGTTTTTTGAGTATTTTTGATACTTTTGTCTTCGATACATTTACTTGCCCTTCTATTTCGCGAGTTGAAATATTGGGATTAGCTGCCACACATGCCAAATATAACACTTCATCCCCAACTTCATCTGCATCATCTATCGCTATCATATTGTTACGACTGGGTTGTCTCAAACTTCCATATTATTGCATATTACTATCTAATCTTCCAAATATTTTATAATTGGGTTGACTTCTTCCAGGATAATTGTCAGAGTAAGTTTGTGCAGCAAGACGGGATTTTTTGTAACATTTTATGTATGTACAAAATATATCATATTGTTCTAATATTGGAAAATTCGGCATTTTCTGAATTTAAATAATAATAAATAATAAAGTTCACTACTTAAATTAAGTAAGAACTAATTTTATTATAACAGTTTGCTGCTATAATAAATTTTATATATATAATTTATAATAAGTTTTGTTTGTTTTATTGTTATCTAGTTATTTACCTGCATTTGTTTTTGAGCCTCCTTGATTTGATTTAAAATAAAATAATTAATATATTTAATAAATTTTAATTCAAACATAAGTTACAATACATCGTTGAAAAGAGAAAAAATCTATTAAACAATGTAAAAATCTAATATGGCGCCCATTTATTATTATCTTGGAAACCGCCATCTTGAATTTGGTTCTGACATCATATTTGAGTTTCTCTCATCAAAACATGCAACTTTTATACGAAACATTTTTTGTATCTTTTATAATAACGGAGTAATTTAACTTTTTTTAAATCACGATTTTCAGTTTTTTTTTAAATAACTTTTAACCTGTTCGGAATTTTAAATATTTCTCAACGGAATTTAAATAAGCACTAAAAACTGCACAATATTGCCCATTTAACCGACCTCGTAGCTCCTATAGTTTCCGAGATCCCAATGGTGACCCACTCAGTTTGGGACACCATGTATATTCGCTATACTGCGGTGTTGGTGCCCGATAATAATTTTGTGGTAGTAGAGATTTGAGGATTTGAGAGGCCTGAGTCAGTTTTTACTTCAGATGGGCTACATCCACCACAAACTTATAATTCGAACCCGGACCTCAGCTTCCGCCGATCCACAGCTAGCCAGTTCATTTGAATGCGACGCAGGTATAGTCTGGACGATATTACTTGGCGAGCTGAAGTATAGTTCATCTAGGGATCATTTTCCGAAAACTCGTTATCGTTTTATTATGGGTGCACAATAGCTAAAACCGCAATGCCAAAATATTTCGGTCCGTACAGTCGACCAGTTCAGTATTTGCAATGCTGGTATATATTTTACGCCCAGTATTCGACTGTATAATATTAGCAAATACAGCCCTGGTAATCGGTTTAGAAAATCTGGAAAATGCAGTCTTGGTCTACAGTCGAATACTGGGCGTAAAATATATACCAGCATTGCAAATACTGAACTGGTCGACTGTACGGACCGAAATATTTTGACATTGCGGTTTTAGCTATTGTGCACCCATAATAAAACGATAAGGAGTTTTCGGAAAATAAACCCTAGATGAACTATAATAAAGGATTTTTCTGTGGTTACGGTAAAGGAATAAAAACCATAGGTGCGCCGAAAAAAAATCAATTTAATAAATGTACAAACAGTACAGAAAATAATAATTTATTTATTACATTAAAAAAAAAATAATACAACAATGTCAAGTACGACATGCAAATAAAAAAATAAATAAAATAAAATACATAATATGTATTGATGTTATTCGTAGAATAATCACATTGCATAATTTATATAAGGGTTTTTTCTTGTAATTTGTGTTTAGGTTTAGATTATAATTACGAGCAGATTTTAGCTTATATTATAATGTACATTACAAGTTTACTACTAGCTACAAAATATAAATATTTGTCAATACGTTTACTTTACTAACATGTTATATGTAATATCTGAAATAAATATTCAAAAAATTGAATCATTTGTAGATTTCTTATTGCCAGTAAGAAAATTTATGCACGCCTATGTGCAAAGAGAACTGCTTGAATATAAGTGTCATAAATCGTGTGGTTCGGAATGTTTTTCTATTGTGTTGGGCCATAAAAGGTCGTAAAATCAAAATTTTACTTTTAACGCAGTGCAGTATCTAAGAAATATATATTTAACATACCGCATCGTAGGAATTGTGAATCGACCTGCATTCCTAAGGCTTGCCAAGATAAATCGTCCAGACTATATGTACCCCTTAGTTTTTGTCACCATATGTACCTAAGAACATACAAAATAATCGAAAACATTAACCATTGATCACAGTTAAATAACTAGGTACATTAAACGTAACACACAACAAGATAAATAATTTCTAAAAATGGATAACTAATTTCATTCGTTATGAACCATAATCCGACTATACGAAATTGTGAAAGATAACAAGTCTTACTATATTGCTTGTGAAGCTCAATCCGTATGGGGATAGTGATTTATCGCCTTACTTTCACACCAGGTTCCTAAACATCCTTAAAGATGAAGCTAGGCATTTTTCTCGTTAATTTGATAATATATCATCTATCAACAACACTTGTACAGTTTATTTATTTCTGATATAAAAATACCCTAAAAGAAATAAATAACTTGAGCTTTCCGTAACAGCAGAGATCACGTTTTTCATTCGGAAATAATTTGAAACCAACTTGTATTTATTTACGTATTTAGAGAAGTTGCATTACAATTTAACTATTTAAATTTACTGATACGTAATAAAACTCATTTCAAATTTCTGCCACATTTAATTTAACGTTCGGCATGTGTTACGTATTACATTATTGTCGTTTTAAATGATAATATCAGAATTATTCTACGCTATTTCTACAGCATTAAATATATTTAAGTATGCAATGCAATATGCAGCATAATACAATGTTTACCTCAGGACTTTAAATTTGCATACTGCAATAAACATATTTAGCATAATATGCTATTTGTCGCAGTGTCTCAAATAAAACGCAAAACTCGAACTTTCTTCATTTCATACCATGGATTAATTACAAATATACGACTTGATATCGGAAACTTACCGGATGTAACTATGGCTGACTACTTACAAGTAATGGTGGAAACCATTTCCTGGTACATACGAATTGAATGTATAACTAACCGATTCTCGATACCGAATCCAAAACTACCCGAAAATCGATATCAGAACCGAAATACACATAATTGGGCTTATTCACGTGTACCTTGTTATGCGATCTATATTGCTACGTAACGACTTATTTATATTTTAAAGATGATTGTTAAAATTCGTATTCACGTGTCAACAAGCTGTCGTTATTTTAACAATTATTGTTATCAGTCAGGCAAGAGCTCCGGACCACTTGCCAAGGTGTCAACAATTATTGTTAAGAGTAAATTAAAATGGCAAATGCTCATAAATGCGTTGGAAAATATTCATCAAAGGTAAATTTATTGTAATTAAACTAAAATCCATACACAAATATATAATTCGTATCATTTCTTTATTTGATGTTAGTTTGTAGTCGTGTCTTTAAATGGCAGACTGACATGTCGAATAATTTCTATATCAAATAAGTGATATACATAATATGTAAATTAGGTGTATAATTTTTAGCTAATTTAAGGTCTACCCCGTTAATGAATTAAGAATAAATATGCTGCAATTAAGGGATATGGAAGTGATCCGCTTTGTTTTATCTGAAAAGAAAATATATTTTGCGGAATATTTCGTATGTTATGACAGAGTACAATTGCTGAAGTAACACCATTCCTTGGGATTAGGCTACGTGCAGATTGTATTCCCTATTAATTGAAGATAAATATAAACTACAAAACGAAGTAATAAACAATAAAAAGTACTTATCATGGAAAATACTTTCAGATATTTCTGGCTGGTATTTGCTGTTCTTTTCGCCATGTTTACTGTGAATTTGAAGTACATTAGACGTAAATGTTGCAACAACTCTACTTGTCACACTTGTCATTTATAAACAAAGTAAACAAATCTTAAAACACTTCTACCACCCTTACAATACCAATGTTGAAAAATGTTTTTGTCAGTGTTGAATATTATACTATAATAAAGGTATCATTAATAACCCCAATGAATTTAAAAAATCATTATTTTAAATAAGAATTTTTTAAATTTTAATATCCTAATAGTTGTAACACTGCAATTTTAAATAATGACAGCTGTACTGAATACAACTTTATGTTAAATAATACCAAGATTATATAACTAGAAAAATTGTTCACAGGGAATCGCTCAAAACAGCTGTAGACACGTGTTTTGAGCGATTCCCTGTGAACAATTTTTCTAGTTATATAACTTTGCGCTCGTGATATATTACTTTCAAATACCAAGATTGTTATTAAACAATAATTGTTATAGTTCATCTAACATGTGAATACGAAATTTTAACAATATTGTTATCAATTCATGTTAAGTAACAATTTCTTGTTTAATAACAATATACATGTAAATAAGCCCAAATATCAAATCTGGAACGAATCCCGATTCTGAAAATGATATACTCAATAGTTATACAACAAGAGGTTCAATAAAAATCGAATATAAAGTTGAGAGTACGAGATGTGTTTTTAGGTAGCATATCGAGTCCGCAAACTGTAGGTTCAGATAATTTTCGTAGCTTGAGTTATATACGTTAAGACTATACAATGAATGGTGCGATTATATAAGATTAATTTGCTTGCGACCAAAATACGCCAAGCGTTGTGTTTCGCGAAACACAATTTAGCAACGCAAATATCCGATGTTTTACAGCGTAACTAAGAAAAATTGAGCTATCTAATTACGAGTACATATGTTTCCGTGACACACTTATTACATACTCGTATTACAATTGATATAAGTATCTGAAGCAAAATAATGAAAATAAGAAATATTAATTGGCATAACTTGTTTGAGAGATTCAAAATATAAGGACTATAGTCGTAGAGTAGAATGTAAGTAGATAGATAGATAGATAAGTAAAATATTTAGCAATATCCATTACAGCATAAAACTGTTAACTCTAATACTCAAGGTTAAAACGTGCTATGAAATAAAGTATGCTGGTGATATATATATATGAAAACTGAAAATACGCGGAAGTATTCAATTTTACGTGGTTATTTTTTCAAACTATTTAAAAGAATATTTGCGAATTACTGATGAAATATTTATTCATACTCATACGAGTAAATGCTTTCTATTTTCGGCTATCTGTCTAAATGAAATAAATTCTTTTTAGTTCAAATAAAAAATATATCACTCCATAAAATATGTTAAACAGAAAAGGAAAACCAAATAACGGTTCTGGATAGATTTAGAGCCAGATACTCGGATCTACTTTTTCTTCGGTTACTGACAGCGCTAGTTTCAAGAAGATGAGCGGAGATTGGTGATTGGTATATACATAATCGTTCTAATCCTAATCTGTGGGTTCAAAGAAGTTACACTGTGAATATTTAAGTAGTGTACACGAGTACTGTTTCGATTTCGTGTTATATTCCTACGATTGCGGCGAACAAAGATAAAGAAAAGTCTTCCACTGTGAAGATTGTTATTCTAATTCTGAATCATAGCTGTAACTTCAATTTTTGTTGCCCTTTTTGTCAAGATGTATAACAGATAAGAGCTATTGCTTTCGATTGTTTCTCAATTCAAATATTCAATTTCTCACATTCAAATTCACTTATGATATCAAGATGAGTTTTTGAAACTTTTGAACATTTTTTGCCGTTTTACTTGCATACAGGGTGTAAGTATGTAAGTAAGTGAAAAACGCTTAACCCATGTTAGAACTGACCCAATAGATAGTAAATCTGGCAATAATATTTATTTAACATGCTTTCTACAAGAACTAGAGGCCTTTAAAACTGACCAATAACGTCATAGTTCAAAATTTTGTAAAAAAGTAAAAATCAATGTATTCCCTGGAAAAAATGCCATACTTGTCGCAAATAACATATAAGATCATGCGGTATACGTCTATTTGGAAATAACTCTCTGTACCGTTTTGCAGCAGAACTACTGTTTCGTAATGTCTCGCCACAAACCATATGCATGTCTGCATACTCTTGCTTAGTGAAGGCAAATAGCATTTTGAGAATATTAAAAGAACAGAATATAGATTGTGTGTCCATGCAAAAAAAGTATACCGTCAATTTTAGCAATCAACATTTTTTCCAGAGAACACATTGAATTTTACTTTTTTAGAAAATTTTGAATAGTGATGCACTGCGAGGCGAGAGTACTCTCACATCTCGCCTCGCCGGCGAGAACGAGATTGCGTTTCAAAATGCGAGGCTAGATCGATATAACAACTGCGAGAAGCGAGACTCTCTCAAAAAATAGATAAAAGACGGAAAAATAAAATTAGCCCAGGCAAATTAAACTTTTGCTTCCCGAAAAATATTACAAAGCTGGAAATGATTTTAATCCACTTTGAGCATCCCAAATAAGAGTCATGTGAGTTTGCGACAGTTTCTGAGGTGAGCTTAACTTTTGGGAGCCGAAAAACTACGAAATTTTGGGACAGTTTTCAGTTGTTCGATTTTAACTGGAGAACGGTGCATCTTATAGAAAATTTTGTTCTTTCTAAAATTAAAAAGCACAAAATTTCGCGTCTAAAAAGCTCTTAAATGTTAAATTTGGTTCAGTGGTTTAGCCACAATCGATCGTCAAAAATCAGCAATTTTT
This sequence comes from Ophonus ardosiacus, assembly GCA_943142095.1. Classification (NCBI taxonomy): domain Eukaryota; kingdom Metazoa; phylum Arthropoda; class Insecta; order Coleoptera; family Carabidae; genus Ophonus; species Ophonus ardosiacus. The sequence continues at coordinate 44,665,296 of OW964824.1, forward strand.
ACCAATTTGGTTGAAAAGTGGGTTATGCTCATTTTCACACGCCTGTAACTCAAAACGGCGTCTTCATATAAAAAAGTCAAATTATAAAAGTTTTTAAAATTTACTTATTCCTACACTTAAGATACACAAAAAAACCGAAAGTAGTCGTAGCGCTGATTTTTCCGATAGGAGCTATTTTTGAAGTTAAAAGACTTTTGAACCCCAAATCATCGTCCAGTTATTATTTAAAAGTAAATTAGTTGCCTGGTTAGTTTTAATGTTAATTCAGCATTTGGCGCTGTTTGAAGAAATGTATATTATTATTGAAGGGTCTCCTTATAATTTATTATGGTTTCAAATTGGCACACGATTGCCCCCTTTTTGGCCATGGAGGCATTCCGTTTTATTAGGAGAGCCAAATGACGGGCCACCTACCACTATCAGAAAATAATTTCAATTTGACATGTTTTCCTCCTACTGAAGCGTTTGCTCACCAGCACTCCCCCTAGGGGGCAGGTATGGAAAAATAACATTCTTGATCCACAGCAGACGGGTTGGAAGACCACCAAATACGATCTAATTCCAATTCCAACAGCCCAACCCCCAGCGCTCCAGAAACTAGTAAATATCATATCCTGCATCTGCACAGAAGGATGCGAAACTGCTTGTTCTTGCAGAAAAGCTGGCATCAAATGCTCCGCCATATGTGCCCACTGCAAAAAACACACATGCAGGAATTCTCTTACTGAAGATGCAGTGTTACTTGAAGCCGCTCCGTAGGACGAAGAAATCGACATAGTTGAAAAAGAAACTGAGCAGGATTCCTTCTCTGATGAAGACGAAGAACTAGAAATCGATTTTTCCTTCCACAAACAATCTTCTCCAAAACGCAGAAGAACATCGAAACAAAGATAATGATTGGAATAGGGATTAGGTTTTTCGGATATTTATTAATCAATTTAAACTACATGATCATTATTACGTACATTATACTGATTAATATTAACTTTTTGTTATAGAAGTACTTTTTCCTTTAATATAACTTTTATGCTGATATGGCTTTCTCATTTTTGAAACTTTTTATTATCATTTGGACTGCCATGGTAATTTCATTCGTCTGAAAAGTAGACCTTTATAAATTGCCCTTTAAATTCGAAAAAGTGGACGAGTGCGGATGATTTGGGGTTCAAAAGTCTTTTAACTTCAAAAATAGCTCTTAACGGAAATTCAGCGCTACGACTACTGTCGTTTTTTTTTTTTTTTTTTTGGGTATCCGTATGTAGGAATGAGCGAATTTTAAAAACAACTTCCATAATTTGGCATTTTTTATATGAGGTAGCCGTTGTTGAGTTACAGGCGTGTGAAAATGAGCATAACCCACTTTTCAACCAAATTGGTAAAAATTGCTGACTCTTGACGATCGATTGTGGCTAAACCACTGAACCAAATTTAACATTTAAGAGCTTTTTAATTTTAGAAAGAATACAATTTTCTATAGGATGCACCGTTCTCGAGTTATAAGCAAAAAACTAAAAAATGTCCCAAAATTTCGTGGTTTTTCGGCTCCCAAAAATTAAGCTCACCTCAGAAACTGTCGCAAACTTATATAACTTCTATTTGAGATGCTCAAAGTATATTAATATCATTTCCAGCTTTGTAGGCAAATAAAATAATAAAGGAACTTCAAATAAAATAAATATATTGGTACTGTTTTGGAAGTAGGTGCACATATAATTCTCTGTGAACTTGAACAAATAACAATCTTACTTACTGACTACAGAATTATAGACAGATAACAAAATAATAAAGAAGTCCGATTTAATTACAGGGTATACAGGATAACTTTTCCAACATGGGAATTTCGAGAACTATAAGTGATACGAAGTCGGTTAAATTAGACAAAAGTTGTCCCATTAGGAGACCATTTTAATAGTATTTTGTCATTTGAGAAAAATACATAGATCACTAGATATAGGCGAAAATGTAAATTTTTCAGTTTTTTATTTTTGCTAATATCTTTCAAATGTGAAATAATATTAGATTTTAATTTGCACATCTCTAAGGCACTTTTTATGTTCTATCGATTGGCGATGCTCAATTTTTTTATCACTATTAGTTTTCGAGTAATTTTTATATGGACGCGATATTGGAAAGTTGCACCATTGAAAAGAGGATTTTTTTTGGCTTTCAGTCATGTGTAATTTGTCTGTTTTCATTTGTTTCAAACATCAAAAATACAACAATTTCTAAATTTATAGGACCTGTCTCCCCTCTATTCCTGGTCTAAGGTTTACTGTGACGTATAGACGCATTGCGCAAGCGCTATTTTTATAGCGAAACTCTCGCGAGACTCGCGCGAGAACGAGACGAGACAGAAAAAAATTTGAGAGAACGAGAGCGAGTTCGAGATTACAGATCCAGAAACGAGGCGAGATCGATATTTCATATTTCTCGCCTCGCATGCATCACTAATTTTGAATTTTGTCGTGAAGTTTTAAAGGCCTCCATTTCTTGCAAAAAAACATGTTAAGTAAAAATTATTGCCATATTTACTATCTATGGGGTCAGTTCTACCATGGGTTCAGCGTTGCACACTTACTTACATAACACCTTTTATAGAAACCCTGAAAACTCATTATCTTCTCGACCGGCCTTGAATCACGCATGATATTCACAAACTGTTGTCTGGCCTCATGAAGCGTTGCAAAAGTTTCGGTAGCAGTTTTGTCGAGCTTTATGCAAAACTTAAATATGTTTTGCCCGTTTTTGTCATCCATAACAAATAGATGTCAAAACATTTCTTGCATAGAGCAAATAAGTATTCATAGCGCAACCCCATTTGGCTCACAGATGCAATAGGTTTTTCACTCACCTCCCACCAAACATCTTATTGAAACGAGTTAGTTACGGTGCAAGAACTTCTGATAGCATCTCGTACGTGTAAAGTAATCTAATATTGCAGATACGTGTCTATAAACATGTGCATTTCTCATTCATACGGTATGCGGCACATACATGTTTGCTACTTGCTTTGCTTCTCTGCTGAAAACATATCGTCGCGTTCAAGGCAAAACGACACAAGCGCCATTTTCATAATAAGCCAGGAGACACAAAAAACTGTCTGCGCTTTTATACAAATATATTTTTAATGTCTTAACTGCATTAAAAGTAAGCAGATTTTTTTCTGAATTTTTGTGTGTATTTAAATGTAAATATAAATTAAAGAACTGCATGATAATTAGAAGTATGTTGTCTGAGTGGCACTTATGCCAAATGTTTCGTTTATGTGGTGTTTATGTCAAATTTATATGTCGGTTAAGACAATTACATTAACGTAAGTTTAATCGCAAATGTTGCTTGCGCGAAGATATGCCATTTTAATTTTTGATAATTTAGACGGACAACGGCGTGTGTGACATGATCTGTAATAATTGTAATTATTAAAGAACTGTTAAAGGATTTATTTGAAATACATATTAGAATATACTTTATTTAATAAACTTTTTTTAAACATATCAGTATAAAAATATTGCGCTTATATAATTATACAAACATCGAAACTCAGACAAAATTAATAAAAATAAAAAAAAATCTATCACTCTGATGTTTTGTACTTTAGTTACTTTACCGGCAGGACTGGATATGAAATAAAATGACTATATCTAATAATCTTCCACGTCTCATCTAGTTAATCAGAAACAGAAGACACATACTTCAAACCCAAGTATTCTTGATGATATAACATTTAATTCACATAAACTTTTTAAGTATTCTACTATATGAGCATCGGAAAATAACACATCATTGTTCAGTGCTTCCATCAAATCATTATTTTCAAGTGCTGATGGAAGAGAAAGAGCTAATTCAATGATTTTCTGGCCTCGGGACAATGACTTAAGTGCTAATATTTTGAACGCGGAAAAACATAATAATCTGTCATTATTATTACATGAACTTTAATTAATTACCAGCAATAAAGTATAAAATATTGAAAAAAACTAAAATGTGAAAGCAACAAATAATGAATGACCTATTGTTGTTGTTTGAGATATGAATTTAACATGTAGATTGTCGGTTGTACCTGAACAGATTTTTTGCAGGTCGATGGCACAAGCGACAGAATGTTTAAACAAGTTTTGTGACAAATACTGAATCTGTATTATTATAAAACTATACTATGAGAAAACTTTGATTTTTACTAAAATGAATTATAGCAAACAATGATAACAATAATTTTTAAAACACTTACTTTGACATCAATAACTCGGGCCATTTCACTCTACATTCACCCATAAGAAACTACGTAGAAATGGAGCTTATGCCATTTTACGCCTGCGTATTAAAATTGTGATTGTCGCTTGGGCAACTTCAAAGTGAAATATCTACTTAAATATTTTTTTCGTACTTATGCCACTGTGTTTAATAGATGGAGGTTGCGCCAATCTATCGAACGGTACCAAAATCGCAAATTACGATTTTTTGGCGCTTAGGCCGTTTTGCCTTGAACGCGACGATATATCTGGTCTTAAAAATAATAATAAATAATATATCATCAAGACATATAACGTTCTGCTGAGTGTGCAAGATCCAGATCAAAATTAGTATTAATGCCTAGGCCTTAAGGCCTACAATAATTTAGGGGGTTATACGAAGATATATTGGAGAATTACAAAAGGCCAGACAACTTTTTTCAAGCTTAATTGTAGGCGCAGTTAGTTTTTTACCTCCCGCTAAAAATTACATGTCGAGATTTTGATAAATGACCACGTTTTAAGGTTCCTAGAATCCGATGTGTGTGTACGGATTTTGTCAACGCTCTAACTCAATTACTATGATTCAGAAAATTCTGAAACCTTGTATTTCTACCTTATTCTAAATATAGAAAGAAGCCATTAGATATTGGTATAAATCAGATGGCACTTTATTGGAAGCTCAAAATAGTTTTTCTTCAAAAAATACCCTTAAATGTAATTTTTCGCGATATATGTTACTATAAGAATGAAAGATTATTCAATTTTGTACAGATATATATTCATACTTTTTCTATATATTTTATAGATAAATATATAAAATAATCTACTTTCTAAATCCCGGAGCCTATGTTTTAAAGATACACACAATTCCTTAGTTACACAGTTCAGATTTCAAATGTATGTAACTGACGGAGAAATTTCACTGTCCGAGAACCTATCATTTCAAATTATTAATGCTAAAATTTTAAAAAGAAAATTGTAATATTAAATACAACAATAGTTATATTACACGAATGCAAGCGAACATAATATAAACTCCTGGACAAAACTATCGCACCATTTCTATTTTCACGATTCATTTTGATACAGAATGATATATGAAATTTTTTTAGGATGTAGTTGAAAATATAGGGTTCTAGACATATTAAAAGAATAACAATTAAGAATAAATTCTTTTTTATACAGGTATTTTATTGTTTCCCGTGTTGACAAGGAAAAAGCACAGAAAAGTTTCAAAGTATTTTTACTATTAATTTAAAATGAATTTAATGTTTCTGTATTTTACTGCAAAACTAACATTAAATTAAGTTGTAAAAATTAATAGATGTCGATATTTGTCCGAATTTGGAGTTTTTCAGGCGTTAACTCTATTGGATTGCGATTACAGCCTACAGCCAACGTCATGAGACCAGAGACCTTGGAGTTAATATTATTATAGGACGAGCTTTAAGGAGGTTTGAAAAGACTGGATCCAATACTAGGACACAATGAAAGGTGATCCGAGATCACCAACAGAACGGGATGTCAGATTTCTAACTCTAGAAACTCTGAGAAAACGACAAATTACAAGTAAAATAAAAAAATCACATTCTTAAAGCCCGGGCTGTGCCAATCTCTAGCTGTACAGTAAGAAGAAGACTAGAGGAAATAGGATTGACCAGAAGATATACAACTACAGGACCTTGTCTCACCAGAACTCATCAATTAACTCGTTTACAATTTGCAAGAAAACATGTTCCCTGGAATTCGGCTCATCCATGTTTTGTTTTCGGATGAAACATAAGTCAGTTTAAAATCATCAGGCGGAAGGGTCCGCACCTGGAGGAGATCTGGACAGCGATATGTTCAATGTAATACTGTTCTACGAGAGCCCTGCTTCGGTGATTCATTAATTATGTGGGGAGTTAATTGTTTTAAGGGACGCACAGAGTTGGTGGTGCTTAGTGAAAGATCATAAAAAATGAACAAAGAAAGCAATTTTAATTTTTATGTATGATAAATGTAAGACCGCACCGGGCTCGGGGAGTAGATGAATGTTGAAATACAATAGTAATTAACCGTATGGAATTGCCACCTACAAGTCCAGACTTAAATTCAATACAGCACGCAGGAAATATGCTGAAAAGAAGCGTAAGAGGTCTCGTACCCGCCTCACGCACTCGAGATGAGCTAGAGGAAACTGGGCTACAAGAGTGGGAAAACATACCTCACCATGCGATTCGAAATTTAATTCGAAGCTTGGGACAAAGAATGCGAGCCATTATTAATATAAGAGGACAGTTGAGGCATTATCAGAAGTAGTGGTGGGAGGTATAGTGCTGACCACAACAGATTTTTTTTATTAAGCTGCATGAAAATGCAGAGTGACTTGTTTTTCATGTTCTATACCACTTATATCATGTAAGTTAAAGGCATCTAGTTGAAAAATTTTGAATAATCTTATCACATTGGAATTTTTTCACCGATATCAACTAGGAATATATTTAATAATTAATAATTGAATGAGTCTAAGGTTAAATATAACTAAATCTGATAAAATTACCTTTTAACCTTTAAATTAATTTTAATAAAAACTAAATACGTTTTCAAGAACTAAGTTCTCATCATAAGTAGCACAAATATATATGAGGTTTGGAATTATAATCAAAACTGCCGGCCCTACACAAAGACAGACTCAATTGAAAATTAGCCGAAAATTTACTCGAAATCGGGCAGGGCTTCGATCCGAGACGGACCGAAGCTCAAAATTGAGTGCATCTGGTATTCCTAATTTTAATTTTGATATGAGCCGAAATGTATAACTTGTTTCGTGTCAAACTTAAAAAAAAACTACTTTCTTAAAACGTTTAATATTGGTTAACATATGTTGTTAAAAAAGAGACGCTTCTAGTGTAAGCCTGTTATAAAAATTACAAACTTACAAGTATTTAATACTCTGTTTACCATAGGCCCTCGAAATTTCACACAACTTTTTAGCAAATCTTTTACGAACATTTACATAAGAGTTTATTTCATCTAAATTTATGTTTCTGCTCAAAAATAAGACAAGAAGTCATTATGGCAGGAACAAAAATCATATTTATTTAAGTACACGAGTAGTAACAATATTAATAATATCACAATAGCATTATAATGCGTCAATGATTAACCTTGAATTCTTGAAGTAAAATAACTTAAAATTGTTTCCTTTATATTTATTAAAACATTAAGAATGTTGATATTATACATCCATTTTCATTAAAATATAAAAGAAACTGTACATCTGATTGAACAATAAGTTGTTTAGGGTTGATCCAAGAAGCTCGATTTTTTGGGCCGGTCCAAAATCGAAAGTCCAACTTTTGCAAATGATGGATCAGTTATATATATCAATATTTAATAGATAAGATAAGATGATTTCATTCTTATAAACATATAACAATAGAACATCTGGCGATGATTTTATTCCTTTGTTCTGTCATAAATTATAAACAAAACATAGTATATAAACCAAAGATGTATGAGTAACAAATCAGTTCCGATTCTACATTCTAAGTTCTCAAGTCAAGTCTTGTATAGCTGATATCAAATAAATAAATTTTTAAAAATAATAGGATCCGTAAACAGTGTCCTTTTGGTCGAAAACTCGTGAAGAGAGTTCAATTCGTTAAAACCAAGCATTGGTTTGTTTCTACAATTTATTACGGTCCGCAAACAACGAGAACCTACAGAGCCGCTACACGCAGTGCCCAGGTCCTTTCATCAGCACAAGAATCTACAGAAGCCGCTATACGCAGTGCCCAGATTCACATTACAAGCGAGAACGAGAACTCCGTACCACAGAGCCCGCAGAGCGAGTGCCAGGTCCGTCAACCCATCAACTCACAGTGCCCGTACATCGAGAGCCAGAGTCAACTCACAGTGCCCGTACATCGAGAGCCAGAGTCAACCGCTACACAGTGCCCGTAAACCGAGAGCCAGTAGTCAACTTCCACAGTGCCCGTATATCGAGAGCCAGGAATCAGCAAATGAAGATTGCAACTCTATTATTAAGCATAATTCAATTGTAAGTCAATTAAAATACAAATATACAAATACTATTTTTATTAACATAATTAGTTAATAATATTTTAAATATGTTAAATATTCAATCTGAATAATAAAATTCGTATGACAATGGCTGATAGAATTCATAAAATAAACTTTGCTTTAAACTCGGTTCCAACTTATAATGGAGACCCTAATAAACTCAGTACATTTATAAACGCTGTAAATACAGTTCAAAACCTTTTTGGTGCATTTAATCCACCATTAGATGATTTCGATAAATCAGTAGCATTTCTACATATTCGTAGTAAAATAGTTGATAAAGCCTTGGATAGTATCAAGGATAGCGATTTCCAAACATGGAACGAATTAAAAGATCACTTAACAAATAATTTCAAAGATAAGACAAATTCTGTCACAATATTGAACGACATATTAAAAATCCAAAATATTAAGAACCCATATAAACTATTAGAAATTACAAAAGAAAAGTTTCTTACATTTAAATCACGTTTGAGCATTGAAGAAAATAATATCGACAAAAAAGCAACAATTAATCAATTTTCGGAAAAATTAATTGTAAATAATTTCATAGCAACAATTAGTGACCCATATAGAAATAATCTCGCTACCAGAAACCCCGGTAGTATTACAGAAATTGAACGACTATTACAAAATGATTTCCAATATTTGAAAAATAATAATTTACAAACCATAAAACAATTACCTAATATTCCACAACAAAAATTCTCTGGAAATAATTTTCCAACAGGTCCAATTACTGTAAGACCTAATAATACAAATAATCCAAACAATCAAAAATTCGCTCCTCGACAACAAATTAAAAACGCTCAAAATATGAAACCTACTCCAATGTCTTTACAAACTAGACAGACATTCCAACAAAAACCAACATCTTCTAGACCCAATAATTATTTTATAAATCAAAATAAACAATTTGGAACACACCAACCAAATTACATTGCCGAAGAAATTCATAACACCGAAACCCTTGACACAAATGAAACTCAAGATTCCAATGAGGAAGAGTACATTTTCCCATTTAATGAGAATTATGAAAACAATGACGATATATATGACCAGAATTCTTTTTTAGACATACCTCCAGATATCCACGAGAAATCTTAAACATTTTTCAAAATTCACGTTTACCATTTTTAAGAATAAGAGATTATTTAATGTTAATAGATACCGGATCAACAATAAATTTAATTAGTAAAAAATATGTTTATAACAATTTGCATTAGTTCAAAATTCACAAAGAAAAATTCAATTTCACAACAGCAAGTGGAGAACATAATGGCGATGAATATGTAATTCTAAATTTTGAAGGAAAAGATTTGAAATTCTACTTACATGATTTCCACAGACAGTTTAATTTACTTTTAAGTTTACCTACCATGATTGATATGAAAGTTAGTATCGATTTCGAAAAAAATATAATTACTATTCAAAATAAAAAATACAAAATTCGATATTTCAATAATCAAAATTCAATTAATAACATGGAGGATATCAAAATTAGAGCCGATCATTTAAACCAAGAAGAGAAAAAAGAATTATTTAAATTAATTAAAGAATACGAAAGTATTTTCCCAAAAGAAAAAGACATGCTATCACATACAGACGCGATACAACATAAAATTATTACTAAAGATGATACTCCAATATACACTAAATCATACAGATACCCAGAAGTCTACAAAGAGGAAATTAACAATCAAATTGAAAAATTATTAAACGAAAATATTATACGTGAAAGTCATTCACCTTGGTCCTCTCCTGTGTGGATGGTCCCTAAAAAATTAGATGCTTCAGGTAAAAGGAAATTCAGAATGGTTATTGACTACAGAAAGTTGAATGCAAAGACTGTAGACGATAAGTTTCCCATTCCAAACATTACAGACGTTCTAGACAAATTAGGTAAAAACATGTACTACACTACACTAGACTTAACTTCCGGATTTCACCAAATCCAAATGCATCCTGATTCAATTCCTAAAACAGCTTTCAATACAGATAAAGGTCATTTTGAATTCACTAGAATGCCCTTTGGACTCAAAAATGCTCCAGCTACTTTCCAGAGACTAATGAATTACGTATTAAAAGGTTATATCAATAAAATCTGTCTCGTATATTTAGACGATATTATAATACTTGGTACATCATTACAAGAACATTGTGAAAATATTAGGAAAGTCTTTTCAAGATTAAAACAGTATAATTTAAAAATTCAACTTGATAAATCAGAATTTATGAGAAAAGAAGTAGCATATCTCGGACATATAGTTTCAAAAGAAGGAGTTAAACCAAATCCCGCAAAAATAGATGCAGTTAAAAATTTCCCTATCCCTAAGACGCAAAAAGAAATTAAACAATACCTTGGAATTTAAGTTATTACCGAAAATTTATCCCAAATTTTGCTAAATTGACAAAGCCCATGACTACATGTCTTAAAAAAGGAAAAACAATAAATATAGAAAATAAAGAATACAGACAAAGTTTTGAAAATAGTAAGAACTTACTTATTAACGCACCCATATTACAATATCCCGATTTTGACAAACAATTCATAGTTACAACTGATGCCAGTAATTTTGCAATTGGTGCTGTATTAAGCCAAAATGTAACTGGAAAAGATATGCCCATAGCATATGCATCCCGAACACTTAATGATCATGAAATCAATTATAGCACTACAGAAAAAGAACTTCTTGGAATAGTTTGGTCAGTAAAATATTTCAGACCATACCTTTATGGCACAAAATTCAAAATTCAAACCGATCATCGACCTTTAACATGGCTAATGAGTTTAAAATACCCAAACTCGAAATTAATGAGATGGCGTATTAAATTAGATGAATACACATACGAAATAGAATACAAAAAAGGAACTTTAAATTCAAACGCAGACGCACTTTCGAGAATCAGACCTAAATTTCAAATTATTAAAACTAATGATAACATTTTCGAAAAACCCCAAAATTTAGTACATTGTATTTCAAAAGATTATAAATTAGGAAGAGGATTTGTCAAACAAATTGACAATCATTTTAATAGTAAACATTATTTGTTGAATAAAAATAATAAAAATCAAAATTTAATAATTCAACCTATTCATGGAAATAAATACAAAATATTCCATCTTGAAACAAAGCCAGAATATTTTAATAAACCAACATTAGACGACATAGAAAAATGTTTAATTAAACTAAAAAATTATTTAGTACAAAACGATATTTTTGAAATTCACATGCCAAAAATTTGTTCAGGTTTAGATAAACAACTATTTCAAAAAATTGAAAATTTATTAAACAAAATTTTTAAAGAAACGCATATCAAAATTGTAATTCACGAATTATTAGAAGAAGAAATAAATATGAACGACGAAATAGAGAGTATAATTGCAAACATTGACAAGGACGATTTAGACACAGTACATTCCGCAGATGAAAATGAAATTAACGGCATAACCTATAAAGATAGTTGTATCAATGTAGGAAAAAATCAAATTATTATTCAAAAACATAATGAAGAAACAAATTGTCAGTTAATAAGACTTTTTGGTAATAAACAAAGATTAATTATTAAATTACAAGAAACAAATTTGGAAAATGAAATTTTTTAAAATAATAAAAGAATACTTAGTGCCCAATGTAAACTATTACTGTTTAATCGATAAAGAATTAATAAATTCAATAAATATTGTCCTACAAAATAATTTTAGTAAAGATACATACAAATTAATACAATGCGAAGAAGTACTAGAAGACATACCAAACATTGAAGACCAATTAGAGACAATTCAAAATTATCATTTAGGTAAAACTAATCACAGAGAAATTATGGAAACATATCAAAAATTAAAACGTAAATATTATTGGCCTAACATGTTTATAGATATACAGAAATACATTAATAATTGCGACATATGTCAACAAAATAAGTATGAAAGAAACCCGTATCAAATACCTGATAATCTTACACAAAATCCGAAATTTCCTTTTGATATATTACATATAGATACATTGACTTTAGAAAACGAAAAATATCTAACACTAATAGACGCTTTTTCCAAATTCGCGCAATTAATATATTTAAAATTACTTTCTGCCACAGATATTACAGATGCACTTATAAAATATTTCTCTCAATATCAAGTCCCTAACGAAATAATATTTGATAGTGGAACTGAATTCAATAATAATTTAGTAAAAGACTTATTAAAATCATATAATATAAAAATTCACATGACATGCGTTGACAATCCAAAATCAAATGGAGTAATTGAACGATTCCATTCTACAATCATTGAACATTTAAGAATCTTAAATCAGAGACAAAATTTTAAAGAACAAAAAATTTTCAAAAAGATACAATTGGCCTTAATAGCTTATAACAATTCAATAAACTCTATTACTAAATATACCCCAAATGAAACACTTTTTGGATCAGATAAAAATAATGAAATTTTGAAATTTAAAAATTGTAATGAGGATTACTTACAAGATTGGCAAAACTTACTTCAAGTAGTAAAAGAGGAAGTAAATAAAAATATTCAAGTTGAGAAAAATAAAAGATTTTTGAAACAAAAACCTTATCAAAATCTAGAAAATTTAAAATTAAATAACGTTTTAATTAAAGAAGGTAAAAGAAGAATACAAAAAATTAAAAAACCACTATTCAAAATTCATAAGGTCGAAGACTATAACCCCAAATTGGGTATAGTAAAAATAAATCCCAACAAAAGACACAAAATTGACAAAATTAAAAGAAAACGTCTCTTTGTTGCAGATGCTTCTGCAAAGGAGAAGAGTTTATCGAATTAATCGACAACCCAGGAATAAACATATTAGAATTAGGACATGTAAATATATATAAAGATTCTTATTATTCTTACTATAACTATGAAATAAGTAATATAGAAATAGAGTATTATAAAATAAGTAATTATAGAAACGATATAATATCAAAATTAAATAGTAATGATAGTATAAGATTAAAATATAAAAGAGAAACTCAAGCTTATGTAAATATTTTAAATTTTAATATTGCCAGATTAGACAATAAAATTAATAACTTATTTAATAATATACGAAATAAAAGAGCAGTTTTCAATGGACTGGGAACAATAATTAAAAGCATAACCGGAAATTTAGATTCAGAAGACGGAGAAAAATACGATATGTTATTTGAAAAAATAAAACGAAATCAGTATATCCTTGAAAAACAAAATTTAGAAAATATTCGTGTTAACAAAAAAATGATTTCAAAATTTAATAAACAAATTGAAAATCTACAACATAATGAAATGGTATTGAAGTCGAGAATAATGCAAATGGACTCTATGGTCAAAGAGGTTATGAGCTGGGAAAACATTTTGAGAATTAAAGATACAATTAATCAATTAATTTTGGAAAGTATAAATTTGATAGAAATTTTGGACGAGATTGAAACAAGTTTAACCTTTTGTAATTTGAACCAAATTCATAGTTCTATTATATCAAAAGAAGAATTAAATAAATTAATTAAACAAGTAAACAAAAATTTAAATTTTTGGGAATTAACAATACAAATCACCAGCCATTGTAGAATTAATAAAAATCAGATCGAGTATTTACTAGATATTCCTATGTACTATAAAAATGAAAATAATAAGTTATTACAAATTACTCCTATACCTAATGTTAATAACGAACAGATGTTTATGATTAATGAGGAAAAACAATTGCTAATTCTAAATCAAAATAAATTATATAATACGCATGATTGTAACAAAATAAATAACAATTATTTCTGTAAAACTAATTACATTGAAACAAATAAATGTATTAAAAATATTGTTTTGAAACATATAAATGAAGATTGTAAATATCACGAAATTAATGATGCCTTTTTAATAATGGAAATATAAAATGGAAATTTAGCAATAATAGCAAGTACCGAAAATAAAAATATAGAAGTAAAATGTGAAAATAGAATTAAACATCAACAAATAAAAGGAGTATATAAGTTTCTAACTAATGAAAATTGTGAAGTAGATAATTACAATTTAGATAAGAAAATAACATATGCAAAGGAAATAATATTTGAAAATATAAAATTTGATATTAAAGAAAATCAATATAGTAATAAAACTTTAGAATTGAAACAAATTAATAAAGAAAATATCATTACAAATGAAATTCCATTACTACCAGAAGATGAGATGAAAATAAATCATCATAATTATATTAATTCTTTTGCAATAATTATAATAATTATTATTACATTAATATATGTAACCTATAGATATAAGATTGAAATAATTCGTAAAAATAATTGTAAACCAAAACAACAAACTAATGTATTAGAATTAACTGATATAGAAAATCAAAATAGAAATCCTTTGTAAAAGAATAAAATCATCTTTTAAAGAAGGGAGGAGTTATATATATATATCAATATTTAATAGATAAGATAAGATGATTTCATTCTTATAAACATATAACAATAGAACATCTGGCGATGATTCTATTCCTTTGTTCTGTCATAAATTATAAACAAAACATAGTATATAAACCAAAGATGTATGAGTAACAAATCAGTTCCGATTCTACATTCTAAGTTCTCAAGTCAAGTCTTGTATAGCTGATATCAAATAAATAAATTTTTAAAAATAATAGTTTAAAATCCTATTATTTAATTGATCCGATTCGGCTAAAAAAAAATCTTCGACCCGGCTCGTTGACCGACTCAAAATCGAGCTGGACTTCTAGTTGAACAGGGTCAAACACGCAGCTCTAATGAAATGAAGACATGCTCTATATAATACAATACAGTAAAATAATCTTACTGTTCTTGTAACAAAATGATATTTTGCTTTTTTTGAAATATTTTTGTACGAAAATGAACACTGTAGTTACAGTTACAGAGTACTCAGAGCAGGTAGAAGTACCATGTAATGTACGTAATACATGTCAATCTCTCTAACTACTATAGTAGGGTAATTATGAAAATCATAATAATTCCATATGCATATCATATACTTTTCAGTTATTTAGTCACCTATTAACGGGCTAAATTAACTATAAAAAGTTGCAAAAAAATAAATAAATATGAATTGTCAAGTGGTGCGAAAAATATATGAAGTAATGTAAGTACGACAACTACTATTCTTGTATGCAAGCTCCACCTTAGGCCCGGTGCACACGTCAGGTTTTTTAACGTGCGTGCACGCTATGGCGATGTAACGGTGCTGTAGACTTTGCAAGCATATTAGGCCCGATACACACGTCAGGTTTGTAACGTGCGTGCACGCTGAGGCGACGGAGTTCCGGTCTGTGGTACTAGTAAGTAAATGTAGCAATGCATACGGAGCGCCGGCAATGTTTTGGTAACGTACGGTCGTGATACACAAAAATTACATTGTTAAGAAAAGAAGACGACAATACAAGGTTCATCCACTTGTAGACAGTAGATTAAAAAAAAATCTGATGTGGGCAACACAATACCTCCCGCATATTTACTAATGCTACAAATTTTATTAAGTTCCTTTGCATATAACTATTACTTTATTTACAACTATCTTTTTAAAATGTCACTATTACTAATATAAACGGATTTTTGCAGTGATATATATCTGTTAGTTACATACATATGAACTGTTTAACAAAGGAATTGTATTTATCTAACATAGGCTTCTGGATTTATAAAAAGATTATTTTTTAACTTTATCTGTAAAATATATATAAAAAGTATTAATGTATATCTGTAGAAAATTCAATAATCTTCAATTTTTATAATGACAAAATGCGAAAAGAGTGACATTTAATGCTATTTTTGTTGAAAAACCATTATGAGCTTCAAGTAAAGTGCCATTTCCGGTTATCTTATTTAAACCAAAATCTAATGGTTTCTTTCCATATTAGAAAAAGGTCGATATACAAGGTTTCAGAATTTTCGGAATGATACTATTTGAGTTAGAGCGTTGAAAAAATTCATACACACATACACATACTCATGAATAAATAAAGAAATAACCCTTCTTCGTGAACTGTGACCAGAGGGAAAAGGTAAGTGTACGTATTAAAATATACTTTAACTTTCTAAGTTAGAAATTATATATATTTCCCTAGTGGACAATCAGCAGCGAGCCGTACAATGGACTCAGCCTTTACACGTCGGATTTCTCACCCGTAATCTTTTCGGCGGTCTGAATGCATAGAACCAGCTAATATAACTCTTTCACCAGGAAGCGTTCAGAAGGACCTACTGCGAGAATCCTCAACTGCGCGACTCTTCCGAGAGAAGGCCTCGCTTAAGAGCAAAGCTCAACCCTCTCTTCCTTTCTGCATCGACTACAGCGCCTTTTAAACCTTTCATAACGGTACTTTTCATTAAAACAGCGGTGGGGGTACTTTAACTTAGTTTACAGGTGTCGTTACTGTTTCTAGTGATGAATAAAATTTCTATAAAATATCTATAATACAGTCAGATGTGCAAACGAGAGTTACATTGTTTTACAACACTATGGTAAGTTAAATTACAAAATATATATATAATGCTATTTTTACATAGAATACTTTTTCTTGTAGCTGAAACAACAACGTGGTTAGGATGATTTGTGAGCATGTGTTTATTGTCTTTTCACTTCATGACGGTCGGAAATTATCTTGTACAGGTAATTACCTTATTAAATGTTTTGCAAATATTATACATGCATCTTACTTTGCAGATTATACAATAATTAAACAACGTATATTGTAGACTACACGTTTCTAAGAACTCTAACTGAGGATGCACAACTGCAGGTTTTCAAGACGAAGGAAAACCCTTACTGGACGAAAAGGCGCTTCGTCGTAATTGTGATCAGTGTAAGAACGAAACCGACTTTTGTCCATAAAAAAATCATAATAAATTTACAGACTGAAATTGAAGTATAAAGCATAAAGTTAATTTAAATGATCCACTGATTCCTAAGGAATGTGACATTGTCAATAAAGTTATACAAGAAATTAATACGGTATTCCGCAAATTGAAAAGAAAGGTCTTTCTTCAAAAATCTTTGTTACCTACAAAAGAGTTGCACCCACTCTTCGTCCAGTGATTTTGAATATTTATAGACTTGGTTCCCGCAACAAAAATAAGAACAAGCCTCATTTAGTTAAAGTTGTGTTCAATACCAGTAAAACAGCAAAAATTATTATTCGTAATGCAAAGAAACTTATAGATGATTCCCAATTGATGGTGTACACATTAATATTGATAAAACATACCTTCAACTCGAACATTACAAGACAGTAAACACAGAATTGGCGTAGAGAATTAATGGTGAAACGGGTGTACGTATTACGTATATCAATAATGTCCTAGTGATCACAAAAAACTAACTAAATCATTACCGAATTGTAATTTCTCCACTAAATATTTGAATATTTTCTACCAAAACATTTAAAGCTTAAATAATAAATTGATAGTGCGATTCTGTAATTTTCTGTAACGCTATAGAACTCTAAAAGTGAGCCGCAACAATTTTTGTTTACTAATAGGGTCAAGAGAGGTAATAATTAGACAAATTTTATAACTCTTTCTATAAAATCTGTTTGGTGCTTAGTGTATCTTTTGTTTTAGGTGTACACAATTACTTTTTGCACAGGCTTTTCAATTAAGTACTTAGACTATATGATTTCATATTAGTAAAAAATAGGAATAAAAAAATATGTCTCATTTTTTCCGCAAATTTGGGAGAAAATGAGACAAGTGTGGGAAATTAAAAGACACCGTTGTAGTTCTCTTGTATCCTACATTGAATGATCCGGTAGGTAAAAATGAGACACTGTGCACCAAAGTGATTCTGAAAAATACAAAGTTATTGTATTAATGCCAGTAGAACAAAAGCTACAGAGGTTTAAAATAAAGTTGTTTTTTCTAATGAACTTAAGGGTAGTTTCAATATATAAATAGACAAAGAAATAACAGCAAGTATCTTTTATACTAAATAATTTCATTCACTATCTATATTTCTATATATATTTGAATTCATCAAGACGATCGCGAAAATTTTATTCGCCTGTACAGACTAAACGGTAAGAGCGATTTTAATGAAATTTTTTTAGGATGTAGAGAATAACTCAACTTAATTTCCTGGTAATAGGTCATTTTTCTGTACGGTGCACAGTTTTTGTGTAAAATATTTTTAAAGGTGCGATTTTGGCTTTTTGAAACAATCGATCGAAGTCTACATGTACAATATTAAATAGAAAAACGATGTCATCTATCACATTTGACATGTCAATGTTAGTGACAAACCAATATAAGAAATGTATAAAGATTAGTTAAAAGTGGATATATATTTTTTATGGAACGATTATTATGCATATAATAGTATAATGAAAGGTATTTTATAATTATTTTCTCTATTTAAATGGTAATTAATAATTCATATATATCCTTGACGTTAAATTTGAAAACATGTTCATCTATAGGTAATACTGTTTGCTTTTTATGACAGAGAAGTTGAAAAGGTTATAATTCAATGAATATGAACGTACAGTAACATATGTACTCACTGATTCCGTTGACAAAATAGTTGCTGAACGACGAAAAAGGCATGTATTTAAATGGAAACTAATTTGGATATAAAATTGATAAAAATAGTGCCTAGACGGAATGGACGTACGCAAAACTATTATAATAGACTATCTGCGGAGCCCTAGAGAAAGATTGTTTGATATGTAAATCAGAACCTTTAAATGGAAATATTTTTGAAATGAGAACAATTTGAAAGAAGTTCAATTCATAATGGGCAATGATTTCACAATAGTAAAAATGGCCTAAAACATATTTAAATTTATAATTTTTGATGGTTCCTGTCCGTGGTTCATGTCCTCTTCGAAAGTGTTGCCAAACATTCCATAAGTGACTAGGTATGTACCTATAAAACAAATATTGCTAACTAGATCAATGTGAAGTCGGTACACAAGTGTTACCAAATATGCCATAAGTGAAAAACAAATATTCAAATATAGTCAATTAATTTCCAAGCTACTAATAAAAAATATAATAAATTTTAAACATAAATATACGAGAAAGTGTTGACATAAGTAACTAAGTAAAACACAAATACTCCAATATCAAGATTTTGACAGCTCGATCGGTTTTTTTTTTACATAACGTAGTCAGAAACATAACAGAAATGTTAAAATTTTGACAGTTCGATCGGCTTTTGTTTTTTGCATAAAGTTGTCAGAACCATGTCGTATTTGGTATCAAATGAGAGGTATCGTCAAGGGCTACCAAGACAAAATGTTAAAAGAATGACAGCTCAAGCCAAGGGCTGTCATGCAGAAATGTCAAAAATAAGACAGCTCGATCGGCTTTTGTTTTTTACTTAAAGTTGTCAGAATCATGTCTTGTTTGGTATCAAATGAAAGGTATCGTCGAGGGCTGCCATGCAGAAATGTCAAGATTTTGACAGCTTGATCGTCTTTTGTTTTTTTATTCAAAATTGTTAGAACCATGTCGTGTTTGGTATCAAATGAGAGGTTTCGTCAAGGGCTGCCAAGCAGGAATGTCAAAAATTGACAGTTCAATCGGCTTTTGTTTTTCGTTTAAAGTTGTCAGAACCATGTCGCGGTTGGTATCAAATGAGAGATATCGTCGAGGGCTGCCATGCAGAATTGTCAAAAATTTGACAGCTTGATCGGCTTTTGTTTTTCGCTTAAAGTTGTACAGAACCATGCCGTGTTTGGTATCAAATGAGAGGTATCGTCGAGGGCTGCCATGCCGAAATGTCAAAAATTTGACAGCTCGATCGGCTTTTGTTTTTTGCTTAAAGTTGTCAGAACCATGTCGTGTTTGGTATCAAATGAAAGGTAACGTCAAGGGCTATCATGCAGAAATGTCAAAAATATGATAGCTCGATCGGCTTTTGTTTTTTACTTAAAGTTGTCAGAATCATGTCTTGTTTGGTATCAAATGAGAGGTATCGTCGAGGGCTGCCAAGCAGGAATGTCAAAAATTTGACAGCTCGATCGGCTTTTGTTTTTCGAATAAATATAAATCGTTTGTGTTAGCGTGAAGACTGATGGCGTTAGCATTGTGGGTTTAGGTTGTACCTAGACGGACTGGACTTACGTAAAACTATTCTAAAACACTATCGGCGGAGCCCTAGGGAATACTCGGCGTAGCCGACTTTTCGCTAGTCCGTTATACTAACCAGGTACATTCACTATCTATATTTGAATTCATCAAGAAGATCGGGGAAATTTTGTTCGCCTGTACAGACTATAAACGGTGCGAGTGATTTTAATGAAAATAGTTGCAGATTGTAGAGCATAACTCAAATTGATTTCCTGGTAATAGGTAATTTTTCTGTACGGTGCATAGTTTTTGTGTAAAAAAATTTTAAATGTCGTATTTTGGCTTTTTGAAACAATTTGAAATCAAAAATTTAGTATTCTTTGAAAAATTTAAGACAAAGAACGTTTCTTTGACATGTCAATCAGAACATTTAAATGGAATTATTCATGAAAAGAGGACAATTTGAAAGAAATAACATACATTATGGCAATGGTCGGTTATTCCACAGTAGTTTAAAAGGCCCTAAAACATTATATTTAAAAATTAAAATTTTTGAAGGTTCATGTCCGTGATACATGTACATTACGAAAGTGTTGCCAAACATCCCATAAATAACTAAGTAAAAAACAAATATTCCAATGTCAAAAATTTGACAGCTCTATCGGCTTTTGTTTTTTGCATAAAATTGTCAAAAACATGTCGTGTTTGGTATCAAATGAAAGGTAACGATAAGGGCTGTCATGCAGAAATGTCAAAAATTTGGCAGCTCGATCAGCTTTTGTTTTTAGCTTAAAGTTGTCAGACCATGTCGCGTTTGGTATCAAATGAAAGGTATCGTCAAGGGCTGTCATGCAGAAATGTCAAAAATTTGACAACTCGATCGGCTTTTGATTTTTGCTTAAAGTTGTCAGAAACATGTCGTGTTTGGTATCAAATGAAAGGTATCGTCAAGGGCTGCCATGTAGAAATGTCAAAAATTTGACAGCTCGATCGGCTTTTGTTTTTTGCTTAAAAGTTGTCAGAACCATGTCGTGTTTGGTATCAAATGAGACGTATCGTCGAGGGCTGCCATGCAGAAATGTCAAAAATTTGACAGCTCGGTCGGCTTTTGTTTTTTGCTTAAAGTTGTCAGAACCATGTCGTGTTTGGTATCAAATGAAAGGTAACGTCAAGGGCTGTCATGCAGAAATGTCAAAAAATTGACAGCTCGATCGGCTTTTGTTTTTTGCTTAAAGTTGTCAGAACCATGTCGTGTTTGGTATCAAATGAGAGGTATCGTCGAGGGCTATCATACATAAATGTCAAAATTTTGACAGCTCGATCAGCTTTTGGGTGGGCAAGTTGCGTAGGCAGTTTAAGTGCGCAGGTTGCATGGGCATTTTGGGTGAGCAGGTTGCGTGGGCAGGTTGCGTGGGCAGTTTGAGTGGGCAGGTTGGGTGGGCAGTCTGCGTGGGCATTTTGGGTGGGCATTTTGGGTGGGCAGGTTGCGTGGGTCGTTTGGGTGGGCAGGTTGCGTGGGCTGTTTGGGTGGGCGGGAAAAAAATATTTTGAAAGACTCTTAGCGGCAGCACTTTGCGTTTAAATTGTTCCTAGATGGATTGCACGTACGTAAAACTTTTATAAAACACTATCGGCGGAGCCGTAGGGAAAACTCGACAATCGGGCAATTTTTGAACACCTCTACAGCCTGTACGCTTTGAAAAATTTTAATAAAAACTACTTTAAATTGTAGAAAATAGACGTATTTAATTACCTGTAAATAACATAAATTTCACTACAGGCCTTAGTTTTTCTGTAAAAACATTTTTAATGTTCAAAATTCCTTGAGGAAAACAAAAACATGGATTGCTTTCTATTCTATTCAAGTCTACAAAATCAGACAATTTTGGGTCAAAATTGACATTGAATAGGCCGGATTTTTTTAAAGAAGAAAATCTATATTTGACATATGTCATATTTGAAGTCATGTCTAATGGATAAATATACTTGTATTTAATTATTATAAATAAAAATTACTTATTTACATATTTTGTTACATATTATTAATAAATCATACGATTTTTGTATGTTTTTTTATTACTATTTCAATAAAAAAATTAGGTGTACCTACATTTTGAAACAGATATCGGTAATTATAATGTTATAATATTTGTACCGTGCGGGCGCTTATCAGGCGTCACCTCACGGGCACTTATTGCTGGTGTGGAGACTGCACCAGAGGAGGGATCACTTTTATGCCATTTAAAATTCAAAATATTTGACGTCGGTCAGAAGATACTCAGGCATAAGAAAGTACAATCCATTGTTATTATCAATGTTTTCATTATTTTAATCAAATATTGTTACACATTATTAGTATTTCATACGTTTTTATATGTGTTTTATTGTTATTATTTTAATAAAAAAAAGTACCTACACCTGTCTTCATTAATTTCATATAAACTACGTTTTTTATAACAAAATTATCAATATTTTCTTCATAAAATCATTTTCTAATTATTTTTTAACAAACTCCATCATATTACATCGTTTTAAACAACATTACACATTTTTCTAAGAATAAAATGTAAACCGTTATATACATATTCGTAAATATAATTTATATTAAGTTTTATACATCAATCCGGGCTATTTTTTACTCATCTATGACCATTCTAATAATTTATAAATCAAGCATTTACGAGTTAAAAAACGCCGAATATCTTTTATTCTAAACGGGTAGATTCACTATCTATCTATATATATAGATAGTGAATCTACCCGTTTAGAATAAAAGATGTTCGGCGTTTTTTTTTTATATATATATATATATATATATATATATATATATATATATATATATATATATATTTCTATATTGAATTCATCACGACGAGCGCGAAAATTTTATTCGCCTGTACAGACTAAACGGTAAGAGCGATTTTAATGAAAATTGTTGCAGGTTGTAGAAAATAACTCATCTTGATTTCCTGGTAATAGGTCATTTTTATGTACGGTGCATAGTTTTTGTGTAAAACATTTTTAAAGGTCGTATTTTGGCTTTTTGAAACAATTTGAAATCAAAAATTTAGTCTTCTTTGAAAAATTTAAGACGAAGAACGTTTCTTTGACATGTCAATCAGAACATTTAAATGGAATTATTTATAAAATAAGGACATTTTGAAAAAAGTTAAATTCATAAACATACATTATGGCAATGGGCGGTTATTCCATAGTAGTTTAAAAGGCCTAAAACAATATATTTAAAAATTATAATTTTTGAAGGTTTATGTCCATGATTCATGTACATTTCGAAAGTGTTGATAAACATCCCATAAATAACTAATAAAAAACAAATATTCCAGTGTCAGGAATATCACAGCTCCATCGCCTTTTGTTTTTTGCTTAAAATTGTCAGAACCATGTCGTGTTTGGTATCAAATGAAAGGTAACGTCAAGGGCTGTCATGCAGAAATGTCAAAAAATTGACAGCTCGATCGGCTTTTGTTTCTTGCTTAAAGATGTTAGAACCATGTCGTGTTTGGTATCAAATGAAAGGTAACGTCAAGGGCTGTCATGCAGAAATGTCAAAAATTTGACAGCTTGATCGGCTTTTGTTTTCTGCTTAAAGTTGTCAGAATCATGTCGTGTTTGATATCAAATGAGAGGTATCGTCAAGGGCTGTCATGCAGAAATGTTAAAAATTTGACAGCTCGCTCGGCTTTTGTTTTTTGCATAAAGTTATTAGAACCATGTCGTGTTTGGTATCAAATGAAAGGGTTCGTTAAGGGCTGCTATGCAAAAATGTCAAAAATATGACACCTCGCTCGGCTTTTGTTTTTTGCATAAAGTTGTTACAACCATGTCGTGTTTGCTATCAAATGAGAGTGTTCGTCAAGGGCTGCTATGCAAAAATGTCAAAAATATGACAGATCGATCGACTTTTGTTTCTTGCTTAAAGTTGTCAGAACCATGTCGTGTTTGGTATCAAATGAGAGGTATCGTCAAGGGCTGCCATGCAGAAATGTCAAAAATATGACAGCTCGATCGGCTTTTGTTTTTTGATTAAAGTTGTTAGTATAATGTCGAGTTTGGTATCAAATAAGAGGGTTCGTCAAGGGCTGTATTGCAAAAATGTTAAAAAATTGACAGCTCTATCGGCTTTTGTTTTTTGCTTAAAGTTGTCAGAACCATGTCGTGTTTGGTATCACATGAGAGGTAACGTCAAGGGCTCTCATGTAGAAATGTTATAAATTTGACAGCTCGATCGGTTTTTGTTTTTTGCTTAAAGTTGTCAGAATGTCGTGTTTGGGCATTTTGGGTCGGCAGGTTGCATGGACAGTTTGGGTGGGCTGTTTGCGTGGGCATTTTGGGTGGGCATTTTGGGTGGGCAGATTGCGTGGGCAGTTTGAGTGGGAAGGTTGCGTGGGCATTTTGGGTGGGCAGGTTGGGTAAGCCGTTTGGGTGAGCATATTGCGTGGGCAGTTTGCGTAAGCAGTTTGGGTGGGCTGTTTGGGTGGGCGTGAAAAAAATATTTTGAAAGATTCATAGCGTTTACACTTTACGTTTACATTATTCCTAGATGGATTGGACGTACGTAAAACTTTCAAAAAACACTATCGGCGGAGCCCTAGGGAATACTCGGCGTAGCCGAGTTTTCGCTAGTTAAACTATACTAACTACATAATTTACGCAGTGACAATAACAACACAAAAATCAACTTAAAAAAATTATAATTCCTCTATTTTTCCAGAATGTCAATAGGGTTTTCAAACACGTACTTTTTTCTGCTCCCTATGGCAACTTCTTTAGGATCTGGTAACTTAAATTGAACAGATGATGAATGTGTTTCACTTACGTCGGTTTCATCCACCTTAAAGGTCATATTACTAGAATCTGTTGCCTTCATTCCCATAACTTCTAATAGCTCTCCATCAACTTGTTTGACAATACAGACATAACGAAAATATCTCTTCCCTTTGCTAGAATGTAATCTCCTTCGTGATAATACTTACTGTTTAAACTGGTAAGTATTGTAAGTTCCGTACTAATGTTTTCTTCATCGCTAACTATCTTTGCCCAATCTATAACGTCGTCACTATCCCGACTAGGTATCTATTCTTCTGCACATTCTTTTGACGACGAGGAATCGTTTGCCATCTTCTTTACAATCTTTTTTCTTAACTTTGCCTATTTAGTAGTTTTCTTTAACTTAGTCTTTTTCTTCAATGCAACATCAATAAATTCTTCTGAAGTTATTACTTCTCTTAATATAATAATAATAATATGGGTAGGTACCTGATAATATGCTATTACAATTGCACAAAATACTAGCACTTCAACCACCTGCTTTATATCCCTTTAAATGCACTGAAAGTTGCACTGACACTGACTGACTCACGCTAAGTTGTTCATAAAATGTCTCTTTTTTTCCGTATAATGTCTTATTATTTCCCAAATTGATGTCTCATTTTTACTCCTAACAGTTATTATAACTTTTTGTTAATAACGAAAATGAAAACATCAAAAATATATCCAGATACGGCATCCCCATAGTATCTTCTACGACGGATTTTTGTATTACGTCAGTCGGATAATCCATATTGCAGATATCGGAAGAGTTGTAAAATATGTACGGAGACATTTTGGATGTAAAAATATGGTATTTTACTTAAAATTTTTTTTTGCTAAACTTAAAAACGTAACAATTTTATTTAATGATAGGGCTTATTAAATCTGCATATAATTTTAAAATATGTATACGAATATCTCATATTTAAGAGTGTCTCATTTTCACCAACTTTTTTCGGGTGTCTCAGAATTACCTCACTTGACTACATTTATTAGTTACAGTTCTATAGTATTATAAAAAATTACAGAATCGCAACGCAAATGTTTGTTACACATCTATGCTTTCGTCTTCTTGTGATATTTTTGTGTTGTCAAAAACTTGACTGCACAATGATATAGCTAACTCTGAATTTAATAATAATTATTCTATTTATAGAACTTAGCGTAAGTTTCTTAATACTGGCCTGTTTCGTGGTGGTGGAGTACTTATAGCAATAAAAAATAATGTGTTCTAGCAAAGTTAATCTAAATGTATTTAATTTAAATATACCAAATTGTGTTGAAATTTTATGTATTATACTGCACATCTCCAACAAAGATTTGTATTTATTTTATGTTTATTACTCTCAGCCAATCATCTTGAAGTATACAATAATGATTTTGGGAGCATTTAAAGCTCTTTTCTTCATGATGCATTTTTGTATTATCGTAGAAGATTTTAATAATCCTAATTTTGTAAATAATTCTATGTTCCTATTATAAACTCTACAAACAATTTTCTTATGTTCTTTAAATTTGAACAATTCAACTTTATTAAAAACTCATGTGATCGTCTGTTATATTTAGTAATATCAAATATCTTAAAATTGTTACTGAATTTAAGTGTAAGATTGATAATACTACTAATAATATTTGTTACAAGAAATACTATTTTAAGAAAGCAATTACCCGAACTGTATAATTTAATAAGTAGTTATGATTGGAATCAGCTAGAAAGTTACTCTAATGTTAATGAAGCATGTATTATTTTTGTAATGCTCTTTATAATTTTTTAGATTAGAATGTTCCTCACCATCCTGTATATAATAATTTCTATCCTCCGTGGTACACTCCTCAAATAAAAGAATGCACATTTCTATAAAATTTATATAAAAAAAAAATATAGTTGTGACTATTATCTAAATAAATTTAAATTTTATAGAACGAAAGCGAAATCCGAAATTCAACTTGCATACCCTGCTTACATACACAATTCTGAACTAAGTATCAAATCTAACCCCATTAAATTCTGGTCTTTAATTAAAACTAAAAAAAATGATAATACTAAGCCCAGCTCAATGAAATGTTACAATATAAATTTTAACTGTCGACAAGATATTTGGTTTTGCATCCTACTTTCAAAGTGTTTACACCACATATATTATTAATAATAATAAAAATTTATCCGGTCAGAGGTGATGCTCTCGATTAAAAATATAAAGGAAATAATGTCTTGTGAACCTGATTTAATTCCATCTTTCATTATAAAAGATTGTGCTGATCCTTTAAAAGTATATGTATTATTATTAACTTAACATTGAAAACCAGTACCTTTCTAGATGCATGGGAAAGGGCGAGAATTGTACCTATTCATAAATATGGTAACTATCTTAATCAAGGGAAACAAGTAGATGTTGTTTATATAGACTTCCCCAAAGCCTTTGATCGCATTTATCATACAATCATACTTAATAACTACCATTAGTTGGTTCATCTTCTCTAATAAATCTCATTCCTATCTGAAAAATCGTTCTTTATATGTACACTATTGCGGTTAAAATTAATTTCTTATATTGCAACTTCTAGGGTGTAAATTGGGCCCTCTTTTGTTCTTCCATTTTATTAACGACATCTCTACAAATATTGATAACCAGAAACTACAATATGCTGATGATCTGAAAAATATTTAGAACAATTTCTCATCCAAATGATTGCTTTTCACTTCAGACTGATTTAGATAAACTAGCCGATTGGTGCGATATGAGCAATATAATTTTAAATATCAATAAATGTAAGATAATGTCGTTTTCCAGGAAACAAATAATTGAATTCATATATAACATATCGAACATACCCCTTACACTTATTACTGTATTTAAAGATCTGGGTGTCAAATCTGACCTCAAATTAACTTTAATAATCATATAAAATATATATTTTCTGATTCGCACAGAATGCTTGGATTTATAATACGGTAGTCGCGCTATTTTACAACAATCGAGCCCATAATTACTCAATATTTTGCTTTTGTACGTTCTAAATAGGACTACTGGTCGGTGGTCCGTCATATCACAAAATTGTTACCTTAGTTGAATCAATTTAAAAAAATCTTCGATTTTTATACTTTATTTTTTATTAATCCAAAATGAAAAGCATTATGTTACGTTATTATAAATATAAAATAAACAAATAATATACTTTATTTATATTATGGGGTAAACATTGAAAGTATTCATAATTTCATGACAAAAAAGTTTCTGTACGATAACCAAAACATTTAAATAATAAGCCATTTATTTATGTTTCATAAAGAAATATATTTGGATGACTGTATATATTTATCCAAATTTAATATTAGTTGCAAATATTTACTTCAATATTTCAAATTTGTTAAATTATCAGTACGCAGAAATAACTCTCAGCTTATACATTTATATAAAATTATTTATAATGTAATTGATGGTCTCTTAACATTTAATTTAATGAACGACTGCCTAGACATGGTGTGTATATTATTTAATATGTTACCGACAACATTCAGAAAAAATGAATAAGTACTGAAATTTAACAAGTAAGAATATAATTGTGTGTTTTTAACAAATGTCCAAAAGTTTAAATTTCCAGGATTCAAAAAAAAAAACTACTTAATTAAAAAATGTTTGACTAGCAATGTTTCTTCATAGGTACATATAACAAGCATAAAAATCTGATATGGCCAGCACATGACGTCCCTCCAATTTCATGTTTAAAATAGCAGTGAGTTTTAAATGAAGTATCACTTCAGGTTGATCGTTTGTAAATAAAATCTAATTTGTTGTCCAGTAAATAGATGTCTGTAATACGAAAATTTGGATTATGTTTTATTGTTTTTCGTCAAAAATCTGTTAGATTAAGTACTACATCCGATTTATCATATATGGTTAAAATCTAATATGTTATTTCAAATTATATATGACTTTTAATACCGAATTTGAGAAGTTTTGGTTCATATTTTAATAGACTTTAAGGAAAAATCGTCACACACACATTCTTATAAAAATGATCCATTTCTTAAATGTGTAGTTGTAAATTAATATTAATTTATAGTGCTGCAAAAATAGAAAAAAATTAAATCAGATCATCCTGAACATGTAATATTTATGTATGATGGAAAATATATTATTTTTACAAACATTAATTTCATTAGAATAGATATTTACACACCAAGTGAGCTAAGGTAATGTTTATTCATGAGAACAAAGTTAGTGAGTTAATTTCTTCGAGTGAATAAACATTCTTAGCTCACGTGGTTAGTACAATATTTTATTCAATTTTGACGAAATAGTAATAAAATCATTATAATATTTAATTTTGACAAAACAAAGAACTAATCAGTTAGTAGACTGTGCATGACAATCGTCGATGATAGATGTCAAGTCATCTATTTAAAATGCTTTATTGTCTGTCATTTGTGCCGTGAAAAATAATGAAAATGGCTGATAATACTACGGTAAGTGTTAATTTCGTGCCTGATGTTATTTTAAATGCATTCTTTGTTGCAGAGTGAATTGAAAAAAATGTGAGAGTGATTTAAAAAAAATTAATTCACTTGTGAAAAAAGTGTTACTTATAATTGTTGTTATGGAGTTAATAATGACAATTTAAAACTTCAAAATTGAATAAAATATTTTACCATTATATTCCCCTTAACACGGTTTCATTATTAATTTAATGTAATTACTTCCTGACAGTGACATGTTTAAATATGTCAAAATTGTTATTAAAATTATGTTTTTGTTTGACGCATAGGCAAGACGATATATGAAAATAAATTATATTATATATCTATATTTAAAGTTATTTAGAGTTTATTTACTAAATGTTATTATCGTAGAATTGAAGATTGTCCCATTATATTCAATTTTAACTAGTAAAAATTACTAAAAAATTATATTCAATGAAAAACTGTTAAAAGCTTGTATAAATAATACTTCCGGTTATCCGATATACACTAAAAACTAATGAGCTCTTCCCACATTAGTATTGAATGGATATACAAAATTCCAAATTTTTCTGATTGATAGTATTTGAGTAATCGTGTCCACAAGATCCATACACACACACACAGCACACACACACATACCTACAGACATAATTGTAAAAAATTTAAAATCGGATTCTGGGGACATCAAAACGTGCTTATTCACTAAAATCTCTATATCAGATTTTTAACACGATCCCTATACCTTCCTGACCTAGCGGGAGGTAAAGAGCTGTTCCGTTTGAAATTTTATTGTAAACGTTCAACAGTTATTAAAAAATAAAAAGGAAACATCTGGACTTGTTTAATTTTAGTTTTTTTATTTACCCAATGAAAATTATATAAACGAAGAAGGAAATGATATGTGAAAAGTAAAGTTATGTATGTTTTTCAACTTTTTATTATTTTGTTTTGATTCGAGACCATGAAAAATAACGTACATTCCGGATGCATACACTTTTTTTCACAATACCTACGGCAGCATAAAAAATGAAATAAATATTAGAAATTAATTGCCTTAATAAGTTGAAATATCTTAATGTTGCTAACATATCTAATTGTCATTTGCATATTTCTATAAATAAAGAAGCTTTACAAATCAGAATAATTTTTATGCATAATTTGCAGATACGAAATACTTAAAGACCATAAACAGTAAATAAATTATTACAGAACAGTTGTAACCCTAACAATAATAGTGCGTTAAGCAACGTAAATATATACATACGTATATTTTTCGTGGCTTCTTTCGTTATTGACAAAACTTTGTTGCTGATAATGTGACGTGACCAGAATCGAATGGCGTCATAAACTAAAAACTTCGATAAATGGACTTGTTCAATTTCTGTGGGAGACCCCGCACTTGAAAATATAAAATGTGAAATATTTGTGAATTTGAGATTTTCAAAGCTACTCCAACAAAATGAAATATTAGGGAGTATTATTATATTCCATTTTATCGGAGATAAAATAAATTACTAAGGTAATGTGAACGAGTAGAAATTGTAGAAAATGAGATTGTAAAAATACAACATATTCTGGTATTATCATTCTGAATAAATTTGAATTTATTATGCTAAGGAGATAAGATTTTTTAAAAAAACTAATACTCTCCTAATGAAGACGAAATTAGCATATTCCATATATTATATTGTTTTTTTTTTTTTTGTGCAAATCAGTGTCTACATTGAAGATTTATTGGAGCAAATGCAAATAAGTGGTCCAGACGACAAACAACCGAACCGAAAGGAAACATTATTGTCCGGATACAGCTCATTTGCCAAAATCTATAACCATTTGCGGGTATTTATACATTAGTTGTCTTGTTCACGACTGTAAGAACATATTGCATGTACGACAGCTCTGCATTTATTACCGAGAACTCAAGTGCATTTGCTTTATATCCGATGACTACATTTAGTTTATTATGCTTTGCGACAAAGACGATACGTTATTATTATTAAGCAAATAAGATTGGTGTATTTACAAAGGATTACAGATTTTTTATATGTACGTTGAAATTAATTATAGTGTGTTATTTATTTATTTATTTTATTTTAATTATTCAACAGGAACTGGTTCCCAATTACAGAATAATATAATAATAATAGAAATACAGAGAGTATATAGATATGTAAGAAATATTCTCAAAATATTAATTCAAACCATTAAACAATAATAAATAAGAATAATATAAAGTAGCAAAATACAAATATGAATATAAATTTTAAATATGATACAGAGGTAAACGAAATTATTCAAATACATAAGGCAAAAAATAAGAAAAATAAATAAAGCAAACGTAAATTACAAATTCCTAGACAATAATTGAGCGAGTTTTCTTTTAGACATAAAAAAATTGTCTGAAAAATCTAAACTGTTACAAATACTGTGTATTGGCGAATTGTAGTGATAATTTGTTCATGAAAAGTTTAAAAGGAAGGATTTATTTGAGACAGCAAATTCGGATCATTGATATTGTTGATTAATTTGTATAAAAAATATGATTGCTGTTTGATGTGACGTGTCTCAAGCGATTCCATGCTGAACGGAGGCAACAAACATTTATATTCGAGGTCGGGCCACGCACGGAATAAACGATGATAGAGTGCTCGCCAGCTAAGAAAAAGCCATTTACGTCATCAACGTAGAAACCAATTTTTGTCACTGCCTTTGGTTGTCATAGCAACGGGATAGCTTGTTCATGGATACGCCAATGTCGTTCGTGTTATGTTCTGACGTTTAGTTCTAATAAAAATGTATCATTTGAAGTATTTTAAAAATAGTAATAAAAAATCAATTTAATGTTCTGTCTGATGAATATTGTTCCAATAAATTGTAAATTTCTAAAATATTTATTCAAATTATTTCCAAATTTACAGGAGTAGAAACAGTTTATTATTATATTCCGGACTATGGTCATTATTCACTCGAATGATTTGCATCACTGACCTATGGCTCAGGAAGCAAACGTCATCTTCGTGAAGAATGAGTATCATAATCCTTCATATAATAAAATATTATAATAAGAGTATAATATGAAAGTATTTGTATTATTATGGAATTCCGTCGTGTGATGGCCTCTAATGGGCTTCCTAAATGAAAATCAATGCAGACGCAATGAATAGGTATTTAAAAATGTCTCTTTAGCAAATTTACATGTCATTTATCAATAATTTGTGATAATCAACTAAAATAAATAGAAAAAATAACAACTGAAGTGCGCGTTCACTATTTGGTAAAGAATAAGTTGGCACGCCTCTGCCTACAAAATCTGTGAGCCTACGTCATCACTACGTCATTGCTTCGCGCATCTATTGATGACGCAAATGGCTTTTTCTTAGCTGACGAGCACTCTATCAGTGCTTGCAAAACATTTTTTATATGTTTTCTAAATTGAAAATGATATATTTAAAAAATGGATTCCAGACAACACAACAATACTCAAGTTTGCTTCGAACCAATGAGATATATAAATTATATAAGCATTGCTTGTTATTGAAATCATTACTTGTACGCAAAATGAAGCCAATGATTCTATATGCAGAAGATGCAATTTGAGTAACATGTGGAGAAAAAGTCATTTTCATATCAAATGTTACACCTAGGTATTTTTTGGTTTTTACCCTTGACAGAGAAATGTCCCCAAGAGAATAGTTGAAATCAATTGAACATAACTTTCTGGAGAATGTCATTGTTTCACACTTATTTAAATTGAAATATAATTTGTTAACTAAACTCCCTTCAAAAATTTTATCAAGGTGATTTTTTAATTCATGACAATCATTGATACTGCAAACTTTATGAAACAATTTGAAATCGTCAGCAAATAGTAGACATTTGGAGTATCTAATAACAACAACAATGTCATTGACAAATAATAAGTAAAACATGGGCCCTAGGATTGAGCCCTGGGGTACTCCCGATGTAGCATATTAGAAATCAGAAGTGAATCCATCAACAAATACATATTGCTTTCTAAGATGTAAATAAGACGCAACTAAATATAGAAAATTTGTACTGAAACATGGACGAAACAGTTTTAAAATAAGTATATTGTGTGGAACAGTATCAAATGCTTTAGCATTATTTTTATATAATCAGCATTAAAAAAAGTAGTCTCATATGAACTTAATACAATATTTTTAAGGTAGAAAAAGAAAAAAAGTATAAACGTGGATTTCAATTACATTCAAAACGTTATTTATTAAAAAAGGTTTGGTTTAATGAATAAATTATTGAAATCCAAAATTTCAATGATGAATAACTAAAAAATGGATCATGAAATAATTCATATTTTGTAATTTTAATGTTACCAACAAATACTATAAAATTTGAATAAAATTATAACCGACCCTGGTGGTGTCATAGGCAACGTAGCCATTAGCCATATCTAAAATGAAACCAAAGCGACTCATCACATCTATTCCCAAAATCAAATCATCCGTAATGTTAGCAACCAGAGCATAAGTGGGAATAACTTGTTGTCCTAAGCGTAACTGCAGAGCGACTTTTCCTAAAACTGGTGTTGTCTCTCCTGTCGCCGTCTTTAGTTCGCAAGGATTTATATTGTACCACTCTTCCTTACTTATAATATCTGGTCGTACTATCGTAGCGGATGCAACAGTATCAATAATAAAATCACATATCCTGTTGTTTATCATACCTTGTGCTGTTAGGCTAGCATTATCTCTTCGCAGATGAGACACCTTAACAGAAGTTTTGTAGGCCTTCTCGGACCTTGCCGGCATCCAGCCCTCGATACCGGCCCTTATTCGTTTCCCTGATTATCTTCTTATGTTTGTACGGGACATCTAGATCTTATATGACCAACTTAATTACAGTTCCAGCAACGGAGATTTCTGTAATATTTCTTTGGTGATGTCATTTCTATTTCTCGTATATTTACCATTCTTCGTGGTATACTAGCTTCCATAGCTTCTTGTTGTAAAGCTCGAGCCAAGACAGAATTCAATGATTGATGCTCTGAAAAATTTATGCATCGTCTGATTTCAGAGTCACGAATACCTCGAACAAATCTATAAGCAGCTTCTTGTTCTTGAAACGCCAAAGTAGAATTGTTGTATGCTAATCTTGCTAGTCTTTCAATGTCAGCTGCAAATTCTTGTAAAGTTTCATTATGTTTCTGTGTTCTGGTTTCAAGCTGACTTTTGTAAACTAAAGAAAGATGTCCGTCACCAAACCTTTGCTCCAAAGCCTTTATTAACGATTCATAATTCCGTTCATGCTCGGAGATAACTCTTAATGTATCCTCAGCTGTCCCATGTAAAACTGACATTAACGCAGTAACTTTTTGTTCTTCATTCCATCCATTCATTCTAGCAACAGCTTCAAATTTTATCTTGTATGTGGCCCAAGGAGTTTTACCATCAAATTCAGGTGGTTTTATATTGGGATTACCGGTTGAAACTAGGCACCTTCCTATCACTTCTCTTTCTTCTCGATTGACTTGGAATTCCATTTTTTCTATTCTTTTACATACATCTTCAAATTGTTCATTGTGTCTTCTAGCAAATTCTTTATGGCATGTAACACTGTGAATTACTTCACATTTTTGCAATTTATCTGTACTACAAATAGGTGTGTCTGATGCAGATATAATTTCTTGTTCAATTTGACTGTTGTTAATAAGAATTCCATCTATTGTCTTGCGATTTAATCCTAACTGTAGTAATAAAATATCATTTCGCAATTCCAATTCTTGTATTTTATTCCTTGCATATTGATCACTGAAAATTGATGAACTGGTTAATATATGATAAATAACAATAATGATGCATAATAATAACACAAACACTATCCATTGTCGAGATATTCCATGATGTATGAATAATCTTCGCAAACTAATTGTTGCAAACCTAAAATTTATGAGAAAATGTAGTTTTTTTGCAGTTTCTTTGTATAATAATTATAGACGTGTTGCAATATTTTATCAGTTTCCTTTTCAACTAGAAGAAGACCAATATCAGTATCTTCCAACTGCTCTTTACGAATGGTGTCATTACTCCATTTTTCGTTTCCCACTATCTTAAATATTTTCAGTAATATTGCTGCCTCACGTTTTTCTTGGGGACAACAATGGTTGCAGTCCTCATTGCATGGACGCCGTGATAGTCCATATGCATTTCCATGGAATTTTCCTTGTCGATGTTCAATAATAAAGTCATACATTTGAAGTCTCTGCAGCCATCTCGCCAATTGACCTTCCGGTTCTTTAAATGACAATAACCATGTTAATGCAGCGTGGTCAGTACGAATAATAAATTTTTGTCCATAAACGTATTTATGAAAATGCTCTGTTGTTCTCACAACAGCTAGAAGTTCTCATCGTGTGACACAGTAATTTCGTTCAGGCTTGCTTAGGGCATTGCTGTAGTAACCTATTACATATTCCTTGTCATCAATTTTCTGAGATAATACTCCTCCAATTCCCACGTTGCTTGCATCAGCGTCGATGATATATGTCCCATTATTTTGCGGATAATTCAGAACAGGTGCGACAGTCAGAACATTCTTTAATTTTTCGTAGGCTCTCTGACAGTTTTCGTTCCACGTGTATGGCTGTTTATCTTCTGTCAGTTTCGTCAGAGGTCTTGCGATATCAGCAAACTTGTATATGAACTTACGATAATAAGAGCAAATTCCGAGATAACTACGTAATTCATGCTTATCTTTTGGAATTGGCCATTCTAAAACTGCTTTCAATTATCTGGATCTGGTGATACTCCAGCGCTGGATACGATGTGTCCAACATATTTCACTTCTGGGCGGAATAAATGACATTTCTTCGGACTAAGTTTTAAATTCGCATCGCGAAGTCTCTGGAATACAGATTTTACGTTATTCAGGTGTTCTTCAAAAGTTTTTCCTAATATAATTACGTCATCCAGGTAAACTAAGCATGTTTTCCAGGATAATCCGCGAAGTACCATTTCCATTAGCATCTCAAAGGTTGCAGGTGCGTTACACAACCCAAAAGGCATTCTTGTAAATTACCAAAGTCCATTACCTATTGAAAATGCAGTTTTCTCTTTATCTTCAGGATGCAGAGCGACTTGCCAATAGCCGCTCTTCAAGTCCAGCGTAGAAAACCATTTCGATCCAGATAATGCATCCAGTGTGTCATCAATCCGGGGTAAAGGGTAGCTATCTTTTTTTGTTACGTTGTTTAGGCGGCGATAGTCTACACAAAAACGTACAGAGCCGTCCTTTTTCCGAACGAGCACTACAGGTGCAGCCCAAGGACTCGACGATTCTTCTATAATTCCTCGGTTTTTCATGTCTTCGATGGTATTTTTGGCTTCTTCGAATTTCACTAGGGGCATCCGCCGAAATGGCTGACGAATTGGTGTTGCATTGCCAGTATTTATTCTGTGTTGCACAAGAGTTGTGTTCCCTAATTCTTCATCTGTAATTGCAAAAACATCTCGGTATTCACGTAATATTTGACCATATATTAATTATTTATTTATGACAAAAAACACAAATCTCAAATGTCTGAATACAATTCACAATAATGCGCTAGGAATTGGAAATGGGGCATTCAGATCAAGCCCTATAAAGAGCCTTCGTACTGAAGCGTATGAGCCATCTCTAGACGAACAAAATTCCATACACTCATAAAAAAGATCCTACGCACAAGAAATTATAATTTTTCAAATATAGACTAAAATAAAATGCAATACAGCAAACAAATTTAAGTCGAAGTATATACAATTAAACAAGCACCGGACATATTCAAAAAAATTTTAAATGAAATCAAGAACACATTCGAAAATTACACATTTATTTACACGGACGCGTCAAAATTAAACAATAAAGTGGGATCAGCAGTAATAACAGAAAGCGAGACATAAATACCACCTACCTGAACACAATACATATTTTTAGCAGAAATCTATAACTGAGATAACCCAAACCTGCCAGCAGACACACACTTTTGTAATATGCACCAATTTCCTCAGTTTAATCCAAGCAATAAAAAATCTATAATCAAACAATTCCTTAATAAAACATCCACAAAAAAGCAGGTACGGCAACAAAAGAAGCAAGCAATGCAGAACAAATAGCCCAACTAAATCCTGCGAAAGATATCAAAACTATGATCAAAAATAAGTTGAGGACAGAAAGAAACAAAACAATGGGAAACAACAAATTCAGGGAAGTCCAAAACAATATAGATAACTGGAAATCAATATCAAAACAAAGAAAAGAACAAATCATACTCTCAATACTAAAAATCGGACACACAAGGTTAACACATAGCCACTTATTTAGAAGAACCGAGCCCAAAAGATGTGACTTCTGCAACACAACACTTACAGTGAA
The DNA here is from genome assembly GCA_943142095.1 of Ophonus ardosiacus. Taxonomy (NCBI): domain Eukaryota; kingdom Metazoa; phylum Arthropoda; class Insecta; order Coleoptera; family Carabidae; genus Ophonus; species Ophonus ardosiacus. Next base: position 44,703,315 of record OW964824.1, read on the forward strand.
ACATATAGTCATCGAATGCTAGAAATATAGGGCCCATAGGATACAACACCAAATACCAGAAACCCTGAAAGAAGCACTAAAAGACGACAACGCCATTAGAACAATAAAATATTTAGTAGAAATTAATTTATTAAATAAAATGTAAAAGTTGTACATTAGTTAAAACCGATATGTAACAAAGTGTTAATACTTAACGGTGAAGCACGTAATTTCCATAAAAAATAAAATAAAATAAAGGAGGTTCAAAAAAAAAAAATAAATTTTACAATTATCAAATGTTATTATTAGGTGTATCATTTTCAGTATGAGATAAAATTATACCATTTTGAGAACATTATTTTTGTGTTGTATTGTAATACTGTATTGAAATAAATTTAAAGTTATTATTTTTATATAAAGGAATGTCTAAAGATAATATATTATATATAAATTATATGATCGTGACCGATATATAATAAAAAAAACAAATTTTTGATTTTAAGACAGGCTTTATTAAGCAGTTATAACTTTGAAATTACACAGTAAAAAGAATAACATTTCATTGTCTAGCACGTATTTATAGCGTTTCTTATCATAAAGATTCTTGTTACAACGTGAGAGATTCCGTTAGGGATTCATCACATATTTATTATGTCATCGTCTAACAGGGTTACATAATACCTCCCCTTCTAGATGATGGCTAAGAAATAGTGGATGGAAAAGAAATCTGATGTTCTACTTTATTAGTTGAAAGTGGTAATTGAATAGTTTTTGTTTCGTCAGATGTCTTTCCCTTACATATTTTATTCTTATATTTATTTATTAATTTATAACATATTAAAGTTAAAACAATAATAGATAGTAGTACATACAATATAGTAAAATGTGTTTCATGTTTAGTATCTAATTCTTTTAATGGTCTTATAGTAGGAATAGCGCCTGTGAATTCTTCTATGTTTTGCAAAATTTTATTTTTACTTTGATTTGTTTCTAATATCATTGGTTGTGAAAACTGGAGTTTTATTTCTTTGTATTCATTTACAAAAGGTTTAAAGACATAGTCATTAATTTTACATTGACTTGTACTAGAAATCTGAAATATTCTTTGTATGTTTTTTATTTCTTTAATATTTTTGCAATCAATTTCAACGTTCTGTTTATCAGGGCTAAATATAATTAATTCATTAGAATTTGGTATACGAATTATATTATTATGGGACGTTATTTGTTTAATTTCACATTTACTATTATTGCTGTACAACAATTGGTTAATACATTTATTTATTTTTATATTGTTAGTTCTACAATAATATTGCTTATTACTAATTAAACAATCATCAACCTTAATATTATTATCAATATACATTGTTGTCTCTTGGTCATATAAATAGTACTTATTGTTATGTTTAAAGGGGATCATTGTCATTTGATATAGATCGTGTGTTTTCTCTGACATAATAGGAATAGTTATTATAAAATATATTTTGTTTTTATCATGATTACAATTGACTGTTAATAATTTTGAAATTTCAACTATATCATACATGGGTAACATTTGTTTTAAATTTTCGAAAGATATTAGACTAACATCGAAAGTGTGAAGAGAACAAAAATTTATTTGAGAAATGATCATTTGAATATGATTTAGCAAAGAAGTTATTATCTGTAATTTTGAATTGAGTAATAATAGTGAATCATAATATTCTCGTTTGTTAATTTGTCCTTTTAGTTGTTGAATTTGGTTATAAAGCTCTTTTTCATTAATATTTATTTTGTTAATTTGTTTATTAAAATGTTTAGTGAAATTCTCCAAATAATGTAAATTATTTTTTATTTCTTTTTGTAAATTTTGTTCATTTTCTTTAATTTGTTTAAATAATTGTTCATAGTGTTCTGCGTCATTTTGATCTAAATTTCCGGAAATAGATTTTACAACTGAACCTAATCCGTTTATTAGTCCTCGTTTATTTCTTTTATGAATTTTTAATTTATTAATTTGATTTTCTGTATTTTCATAAATCATATTCATTACATTAAATGCGTCAAAGTTTAGTTTTTGTAATGGTTTAGAGTAATTTTTAAGGGAGTTGATTATGTCAGTAATATTTTGGAAATTTGAAAATAAGGGTTGTAAGTCATAGTTAAAATAGGCGTAGATATCATATTCATTAATATGGGTTTTGCCTAATTCTAGTAATTTGTATCCGTTGTTATCAGAGATATCTTGAAGGAATTGACCGTGAGATAAGGATATTAATCTGTAACAAATTATAATTTTAATTTGTCAATTTTTACCTTTCTTTTATGAACTTTCCCTTTTACTTCAATGGTATTGTTCCTGTCATTATAATTTTCAATTTTTACCTTTTCGAACAATGGTTTTTTGAATTTTGTTATCAATCTAGGATTTTGTTTCAGAAAGGCTTGTGAAGCATTTTGGAATTTTGTATGGGTTTTATTTGGTTTGAAACGTTTTAATTTTTCGTTCGCGATTTTATTTCGTAATTTATCATGTTCATTTTGTTTATTTTTTTGAAATGTTTCTATTTGTTGTTCGTCTGTTAAGGTCATTCTTGGTCGAATGTGTGAGTAATCTCTACCGTATAGTATTTCATTCGGTGATAATTTCGTAATAGAATGTATGGTGTCATTGTAAGCTAGTATAGTTATCGTCAATATTTCATCTAAATTTTTATTTGGGTATTTTTGGAATAAAATTCGCAAGTGTTCTATTAGAGTGGAATGTAGTCTTTCTATTGCGTTTGATTTTGGGTTACCAGCGGATGTAATATGTAAATTTATTTGGTTATTATGACAGAAAGTTTTGAACGCTAAGTTATCGAATTCTTTCCCTGAGTCGCAAATAATTGTTTGCGGTTGTAATCTTTCTCTAATAAAATTTGAAACTGTATTTATGATATTATTACAGGTTTTATTTTTTATAAAATATATTTGAGCATATTTCGAAAATTGGTCAAATATTGTTAAATAGTATTTTGAATCTAGGGTTAATATATCTAAATTTATAATTTCAAAAGGTCGTTGAGGGGTTGGTGTAAGTTGATCTTCTAATTTTGGGGGTTGTCTGTCATATTTACATTTCTTACAAGTATCGCATTTATTTATGAATGTTGTTATAGATTCTAACATTTTTGGCCAATAATATTTTGTTTTTAATTTATTGTAAGTTTCTAATATACCCCGGTGGTTAGTTTTTCCGTGGTGGTAGTTAAATATTATTTCGTCCTGTTCATCTTCGTTTTCTACGTCCTCAACTTGTTGATTAACTCTTATTATATTTACTGTTCCGAATTCAAATTTACTCTGTATTACTTTATTTAAAGTATTAGCAATTTCGTCCGTGCAAATACAGTAATATCGTATTTTAGGTACTACGTAATTTTGAATAAATTCAAATAGTTGTGTTTCTTTATATTCTGGTTTTAAAGAAAATAGAATTCTTTGTTTTTTATGATTAAATAATCTTTTTGTTTCTACTTTGTTTTCTTTATCTTCCTGAATTACTATTTGATTGTCAGCTACATTGATTCGATTTTCTAAAAATTTTAAACCATTTATGGGTTCTTCTGGTGAGGAGTGGACAGTATCGGTTGTTAAACTTTCTAGTTCTCTCTCTATATCTTCGACATTATTTAATAAACTATCTACCGATTCGCTTGTATGATTTTTTAAAAAATTATCGATTTCTTGTGAGTTTGCAAAGTTATGAGGTAATTCGTAAATATTAATTTGGATATTTGTGTCTTTAAAGATATTATTTAATAATTGGATTAATTTAGGTTTTTCTAATTTGTCTAGCCCACATGATAAGTATGGCATGTTGATTTCAAATAAATCATTTTTGATTAAGTAATCCCTTAAAGTAATAAGACAAGATTTTAATTGTTTCAGGTTAGCGTTTTCTTTATAGGTGTCTTTTGTATACAAATGTAAAATTATTTTATTTTCAAAATTTTGAATAATCATATTTTGGTTTTTGTAGTTATTCTCACAGTACTTTTTACTTGTAAATTGTTTATCTATTTGTAAAGCTAATCCTTTGCCAAAACGATTATCTTTAGAAACACAATGACAAAATATATCTGTTTCAGTTACGTTTCCGGTTACATAATTAATTTTGAAAGGTTCTCTTATTCGCGATAGATAATCAGCAATTTTATTTGTTCTGCCTGGTAAATACTCAATTTCGAAGTTGTATTCACTTAGTTCAATTTTCCATCTCATCAGTTTTTGATTTCCATTTCTCATATTGAATAGCCAAATTAAAGGTCTGTGATCCGTTCGAATAATAAATTTTCTGCCGTATAAGTAAGTTCTAAAGTTTTGTACTGACCAGACGATAGATTTTAACTCTTTTTCTATTGTAGAATAATTTTGTTCGTGGTTATTAAGAGTTTTTGATGCGTATGCTAGAGGTTTTTCTACGTTATCTTGTACTTGTGAGAGTACTGAACCCATTGCGTAATTTGATGAGTCAGTTGTTAAGATAAATGGTTTAGAAAAGTCGGCGAAGCTTAGTATAGGGGGGTTACTAATTAATTCTTTCGATTTTTGAAATGCTTCTTGATAGTCTTTATTAGTTATATCAATTATTTTATTTTTCTTTAAACATTCGGTAAAAGGTTTCGTTAATTTTGAAAAATTAGGTATAAAGCGTCTGTACCATGATAGCTTGCCCAAGAATGATTTGATTTCTTTTTGTGTTTTCGGGATTGTAATTTTATCAATGGCTTCTATTTTTTTGAGATTAGGTTTAAGACCATGTTCTGATATAACAAATCCTAAATATTCTATTTCTGTTTTCATGAATTCACTCTTATCAATTTGTATTTGTAAATTTGCGTTTTTCAGTTTTTCGAGAACAAGTTTTAAATTTTGTAAGTGTTCTTCTTCTGTTTTACTGAGAATTATGATGTCGTCCATATAGACAAGACAAATTTTGTTAATTAAATCTCCTAAAACTTCATTCATCATTCGTTGGAATGTCGCTGGTGCATTAATAAGTCCAAACGGCATTCTGACAAATTCATAGTGACCTGATGGGGTGCTAAAAGCCGTTTTTTCTATATCGTCTTTTTCTACCGAAATTTGATGAAATCCAGAATGTAGATCAAGGGTCGTAAAAAATTTTGGTTTGCCAATTTTGTCTAACAGTGTATCGATGTTAGGAAGGGGATATTTATCTTCTCTAGTATTTGCATTTAATTTTCTGTAGTCTATTACGAGACGTGTTTTCCGCTTTCCTGATGCATCTGTTTTTTTGGGGACAATCCAAATGGGGGAATTATAAGGGCTGTTTAATTTTCTAATTACACCGGTTTTCAATAAGTTTTGTACGTGGTCTTCAATGTCATTCTCAAATACCTGTGGAAGTCTGTAGTTTTTCGTATATATAGGAGTATTGTCTTTAGTCAAAATTTTGTGTTTAGTGTGGGTAGTACATGATAAATTTTCGCCATCTTTTGGGAAAAGTTCAGGATATTGTTCTAGTAATTTGTTAATTCTTTGTTTTTGATTATTATTTAAAAGTTCTGACCGAAAATTTAATTTGCAAAAATTTGACTCTGACATTGGAATAAACGGAAATTCTATATTTTTTATTTTAATTTTTTCATTAGCAAAATTTATTTCACATTTCAAGTCTTTTAATATATTTATGCCAAATAATAAATCACAATCTTTATTAAAAGTGTGAATAAAAAATTTATGAGGTTGATTAAAAATTTTGAAAGTTATAGAGTTTTTGCAATGTACTTTTGAATTGGCTGTTTTAAAGGTCAAATTGTCATTTACAATTTTTGATTTATATAATTTTGACATATTTTCACTAATAAGATTTACGTCAGATCCTGAATCTATTAATACTTTATAATTTGATAAATTAATAATAGGAATTTTGTTTGTGATTGAAGTCATAACTATGTTTCTTGGTTTGAAGGTTCTATTGGCTCTAAAAAATTATCATTTGAGTGATTTTCAGAATTTTCGTCAAGATTTTGATTTTCTTGGAAATATGTTTCAAAGTTTTCGGGTTCATCATCGATATTTTCTTGTAAATAATTTTGCTTTATTGTTTGTGTACTCATAGGGATTGTACTTTTTGTTATTCCAGACATAGGTTGAGGTTTAAATTGTTGTCTAGTTCTAACAGCGTTATAAGCGTTTTGTCTAGCAGCAAAAGGCGTGTTTGGTTTATTAGAGTTCTGTTGAACATTTATGGGTTTTGAAGGGAATTGTTGCCCTGGGAATTTTTGTGGAGGTATATTGTTATGCAATGTTTTATGCGATTGTTGAGGGTTATCGGATCTTAACAATGGACTTTTAAAAGTTTGAAGTGCATAGTTATAATCATTTGTTAGTAAATTTTCACACATTTCTAATGTAGTGGGGTTGTTGGTAATGAAAGATCCTCGGACGTGAATTGGTAGTAATGTAATGAAATGTTTTACGACTAATTCTTGTATTTCGCTTATTAATATAGTTTTCTGAGCTGTATTATAATTTAATAAGTGGACTTTTGATTTATATTTTGCAAAATCGTTTTTAAATTGTATTAAAGTGTCGTATATTTTATTTGTACTTTTCGTATTTAAAATTTTTAATAAAATAGTTTCTTTAGTGACTTTATCTTCGAAATTTTCAGATAAATGTTTTTTTAGATCTTCCCAATTTTTAAACGTGTTTTCGTTAATCAGATTTACCGCTTTGTCTGTTAATTTACTTAATACTAATGAAAAAGCGTATTTTGTTTGTAATGCATTAAGAGCTGTTGATAATAAAATTTCGTAGAACAAATCTACTTGAATTATGAAATTTGGCAATCTATTTACATCACCGTTGTATTCGGGGATGACACTAGCAAGATTTTTAATATCTGCGTAGGTAGTCATTTTGACTTGTGAATTATTTGTATTATTTATATTATGAGTTACAGAGTTTCTCAACCTGTTTGGTTGTAATGTAATATTGTTTAATAAGGTACTTAATAATTCAAGTTCCCGATTTATATCAGATGACTGTGGTTCGTTATCAGACATGTGATTTATAAATTAAAAGAAACAATGAGACTTACAGACTTATTATGAGTGCCTGTATTGTTGACATCTCCTTTGTTGCGAGGGGGCTGATGACGTTCAGTTGACGGATATCTTTTCTGCGAACTGCTTGGCCTGGTGAATTCGATGGGTCGTATGAATAGACCTCTGATGCAACCACTGTTTAGGTTGATCGCTGATCTCGATGGGTCGTATGAATAGACCTCTGATGCAACCACTGTTTAGGTTGATTGTTGATTAAAGCGAAGGCTTATTGGTATAGCTTTGCTTTCACGAAGGCTTCTTGCTTGTTAGGCTTCGAGTTTCTTCGCAGTAATAGTTATTTGGTTCGATCACACTAAGCAACAATTGAAATTGTCGAATAAAGCGTTGTACAGATTTACGGCGAATTTTTCAAGCACACTGACTTCTTTATTTGTGATCCTACAGAGACTGCGCCAATTATATGATCGTGACCGATATATAATAAAAAAAACAAATTTTTGATTTTAAGACAGGCTTTATTAAGCAGTTATAACTTTGAAATTACACAGTAAAAAGAATAACATTTCATTGTCTAGCACGTATTTATAGCGTTTCTTATCATAAAGATTCTTGTTACAACGTGAGAGATTCCGTTAGGGATTCATCACATATTTATTATGTCATCATCTAACAGGGTTACATAATATATATATATATATTTTTTTGTAATAAATCGTTTTGTTTATTAACCATGGCAATTTAATTATTCTTTCCGCACATCTATCATTTTCGCTGGGAGCCCATGTAGTTTGTCCCCTTTTATTTTTTGAGTTCATCTTTTTTACGTCAAACAGTTATGTGATTGCTACGTTAGATTTGTTTTATTCCATAATAATAAGAGATGTAATTATTTTGATAGTTTCATTATGAAAATCAAAATTGTTATTCTATGCAAATTACGCAAAATTAATTGCGTACTACAATTAAATGACATTTAATATGAATCAAGTATAATAGACTGTAATTAAATGTTGTGCGACACAATTCACCAATTATCATTAACATATTGACAAATGCTTGGTGAAATTGGACAATTCAATAATACATTTATGCTTGAAATTTGAAATTAGCTAATAAGTAGCAGTATGACATGACATGACTTTAATCGAGAGTAATATTTGGAATTTGCGAATAAAATAGAGTCCATTTTCAGTTAATTTGGCATTCTCCTAACTATATTGTTCCTCAACTATGCACTCCAACCGCATGCAAATTTCGGCAGTCATGAAGTTAAACACGAAGTAATGAGTAACTGCCAAGTGCCATGAATCCTGCCAAACAGACAAAGAAGGTAATTTTCTCTCTTGCAACGCGTAAATGCAATTATTTGAATTAGACAAAATTAAGCTACACGAGAGATAAATGAATTTTACTCTACATTAGGATTAGGAGAGATCTAATATATCAAGGAATTTATTTTTATGGCTTCAATATTAACCGACATGTATAGGTAGTAAAATAAATGAGGTATGTTTTGTGAATTCAATTGCGTTAGGCACACGAGATTTATGGCCCTAAAATTCTGAACAACACTTATAGGCACATGCGTCTTTTACCCATTTTTCTATTAAAACATAATATAGAAAACAAACTGAGAAAATCAAATGCAACTAACTTACAACGAAGTAAAATTAAGAAAGCGTTATACTTGTATAACCCAAGTTATAAGGAAATAAAATCAGTAGATATATCTTTCATTGGGACATCATTTCAGTGAGTGATAAAAAACTAAATGTTATAAATTATTGCAAATACGTAACAAATGTGACATATTACTGGATTTGCTTTGTATAGTAGCACGACTTGCGAATGCAAGTTGACATTTACATTATTTTATAAATGTGGTTTCTGTTCATAACTTTGTCCTATGATTTGAATTGAAATAAAATTGATCTTTATATATTCCGTTAGAGATTAGAAGTGTACCCAATAAGACTAGAATACTAGAAGGCATTTAAAATTACCTTAGCAAGAGGCAAGATAATTCTATTCCATACGATTGCCAAACTAAATAATTTAAAAGTCATAATATTTTGTTATAATCAAAACTAAATGAAAATGTTAAAAATATTTTAAATGCATTCCTGTTTTGTTATTATGCTGCTATAAAGGTACCGTAGTCAGCCATCTGTATTAAGCAAGACAGTAATGTATTCTGGGATATCCTACCTAAGTATTTAAATGGGTACCTACCTGCAAAAATTGCCATATCTGAATATTTTGTACAATTCTATTGTTCTCTTTGTTAAGAAGGGAAACCACGTCTACAAAATAATTGAAATATTAACTTTCATTCGCCAGTCGTACTTTAGGACACTTTTATGTTATTTCGAATAACAATGCTCCAATATTTTTATATCTGTTAGTTTTTGAGTTATGATATCATAGTTTTAATCTTTATATGGGCGCTATATTGGAAGGTTACACCATTGAAAATAGATTTTTTAGTTTTCTAGCAATGTATAACTTGTCTATGTTTATTTGTTACAAAAAGAGAAAATAACAACAATTTATAGATTAAAAATAGTTGTTGCAATGAAATAAATGAAAAACAAATAAAGATAAAAATAATAATTTGGTTATAGTCGTGTGCTAACAGCCAAAGCGAACGGACGTATTACGTAAGCTTTTACTGTCCAGTGCGCATAACCAAATAAACAGTGTGATACAACTATATAAACACTTTGTATACGTTATTCAGTAGATATCCTACGCACACAACAACGAAATAAAAACAAAATCGCAACTATGCCGGAAACAAGTGGCGGAATATCTCCACTAAACATACAGCCATACATAGTTACCGCCACTACTGCTACATCGACTGTATTCACTATTACAACTTTATCAATAAGACTGTCAATAATAGCACCAGTGGTTACATCACCAATCCGCTCTCTTCATTTAGAAGAAAACTACCCTGCGAACAAAATACAAACAAGCCAAACTCCAACGTACATATATACAGACATATATCGCCAATTCCAAAAAGATACTCAAAGCTACAACGAAGCAACACCGGGATCTACTTCTGAAATTACAGAAGACGATGATATAGTAGAATAGCAAGCAGCAAAACAAAAAGTAAATCAAAAAGACACTATGAAGGAGAAGATAGAAACTATATACCAAACCCGTCAAAACGCCAAAAGTCAATCGTCAGTACAAATCTCACCTTACCAATTGATACGAAATATTAAACAATGAATCCAAAACGTAATCAGCAAACGAAACCAATAGCTCAAATAATAGAACCGAACATAAACCACTACCAATATTTTTACCAAACATTACAAACTACGTACTTATGCAGACAAGCATAAAAACTGTTCTTAAATCTACAGAATTCTCTCGGTAAAACTCTAAAACGACATTAAAATAAATACTACAGCCCCAGATGCATATAACCAAAAGAAGACAGATCCTATAGAACAATCAGCCGTAATCTACACCTAACCATATGCACAGAGGAAATAAAAAGAGAATTAACAAAAAAAGGGTTCATCATCCGAAACTTAATAAATATCAGAGACTGGAAAACAGAAATATAACCACACAATATCCTACTGCATGGTATCCTACGTCTGTGTTAAGTGCGGTGACAATCACCAAACCCAAAATTGTATGACATGTTATGCAACAATGCTCATCCAGCTACCTATAAGGGATGCAGCGAGTACAAGAAATTGTAAAAAGCAAAAGGCGATAACACGAACTCAATAAAAATGTATGACACAATTACACATTACCGAAACCAAGAAACCAATACAGAAAACTCTATGTTTACCCAGGCAGTGTAACGGCAGGCAAATAAAACGCAAGAAAGCATTTAAGTCCACCCCGACAAAAATGAAACATACAATACAATCGACATATGTAATTATTCTGTAATATTTCGTTACTGTATAACTACTTGTTATAAGATGAATTATCGTTATTATACCGACTATTCAAATTGCGCTATTCTGTATCTGTAACATGTCTTTATTTTATAACGTCATTTTCAATTTATCGTTATATTTAGTAGTTCTTGAACAACATGTAAAAAGCTATCATTATACTGCAATTTGTGTCAAAAAATGGCTTTAGACCAGGGCTGTCAAAATCTGCTGAAATTGCTAACCGGTTAACCATCGGTGTACAGACCGGTTAACCGAAAAACCGAATAACCGGTTTTAAGTCAATAACCGGCCGATTTTTAACCGGTCAGAAAAACCGGTTTTTAGCCGGTCAAAAAACCGGTTTTTAGCCGGTCAAAAAACCGGTTTTTAGCCGGTCAAAAAACCGGTTTTTAGCCGGTCAAAAAACCGGTTTTTTAACCGGTCAAAAATCCGGTTTTTAACCGTACAACAAAACGGTTTTTAACCTGTCAAAAAACCGGTTTTTAACCTATCAAAAAACCGGTTTTTAACCGGTCGGAAAACATTTTTTTAACCGGTCAGAAAACTGGTTTATAACCTTTAATTTGGTGCATGTTCAAAAGTTTCCTCAAAACGTATCGAGTTTTAAGGGCGCCGTTAACTTTTAGGAAACATCTTACTTCTTCTTTGGGAAATAAATTTCGGTAAACTTTGCAAAATTTCCCTGTGTGCACTAAAATCTTGACAATTTATTGTTTAGCAATGGTATATGATATACGTATATATGGTATGCGAGCAATATCTTCGATTATTATTCATATTTCACTAACTCCGTATTGATTCGGAAGGTTGTTGAAATGCTGTATTTAAAATTGTTTTCGATGTTGTTCATATAGATCATCGCGTCTAATACAACTTTAAAAAAATTTTGTCATAAATTTTAATTATTACTGTATATTCAACGATTGCTGAAGATGGGCTTGCCCTAAGCCCGAAGCGTCCGTAATAATAGTATATTACATCCGAGGTGGGAAATGTTTTATTACATCCGAGGGCTTATGTATATTACCGAGAGGCGAAGCCTCGAGGTGAGATAAAGCGCGAGGCTGTAATGAAACTCCCACCGAGGTTATGTATCTTATTTTATTCACAATCATCCTCATTTTAAATCAATAATTTTCAAAATAAATCAATGAGTTTTAACCTTTAATTTTATTAATATTTTTTGACAGCTCTCTTAAAATTTGTTTTAACTTACTTTATTATAAGGATCTATGACAATGTTGCTAGGCAACCTCTACATAAACGTTTCCAACCCAAGAGGTAAAATCTGTTATTTCCAACCTAAGAGAATGTCATTAAAGTTAAGAATGACGTATTTCCCAACCTCCAAAAGGTTAAGAATCGGTATATTACTATAATGATTGTGAATAAAGAATTTTAGAATACACGTGGACCATTTATGCCTTTTGTTTTCATCTATAAACCATTCAACGCTTGGTCCTTTCACCCCTTTCTTCATTATTAATAACACGAGCTTATATTTAATGAGAGAATATAATGAATTTTTATTAAAATTAACTGTCAATGTTGTAAAAATGCCATAGCAGTTAGTAACGAATAGAAATAAGGTGATATTCTTTGTTTTTTATCATCGCTGTGGTAGATATGTAACTATGGAAATTCTGAATGTTGATTGGCGGAAAACATATCACGTGACTAATGAATTATTTCCTATTTCAATGTCATTTACTTTTATTTCAAAAATATTATTAAAAGAAATAATAACAAATTAAGGTTGGTAACATTGACAGTTTCAATAAGCATTTGAAATTTATTTATTTTGATATATGGCATTTTGTCAAGAGCTATTTAGACGTTAGGTTATAGTTAATTTTTTTTAAAAAAAGAGTGCTATGAACCGGTTAGAAACCGATTAAAAACCGGCTATAAACCGGCTACTAACCGGTTAAAAACCGGCTATTGACCGGTTAAAAACCGGCTATTGACCGGTTAAAAACCGGCTAGTGACCGGTTAAAAAACCGGCTATAAACCGGTTAAAAACCGGCTATTGACCGGTTAAAAAACCGGCTATAAACCGGTTAAAAACCGGCTATTAACCGGTTAAAAACCTGTTATAAACCGATTAAAAGCCGGCTACAAACCGGTAAACCGGCTAGCCGAATATTTCATTATTGAAAAACCGGTTTCCGGTTAACCGATTAACCGGTTAACCGAATACTTTTGACAGCCCTACTTTAGACGGAGCTCGACTTTTATTTGTATTTTATATACAAGAATTAGAAAGAAGGTAAGTGATAATATATTAATTCAGCCTATTTTTCAATGATATAATAATTATTTTAAAAATATAATTATTATCTTAGGCAACAATATTGTGACCTAAATCGAAGGTTAAATGATTCAAGTAACCCTTTTGATTTACCTGAGGAAATTTTTGGCAATTGTATAGATTGAATAAAGAGAGTACTAGGGACCTTTTTTTAGAAGTGGAGCCGAATTTAAGAAATATAAGAAGAACCACTGCTATATCTAATATTGTAAAAGTAATGTCACAAAATTGATTTTTAGAATTTGAAATTCATATTATTGTCTCGTTTAGATATTTACGGCTCTGCATTTCTTTGCCCATGGAAGTTACGAGAAGGAAGATTTCCATTCTGGTTTGAGTCAGTCGTCAGTGAGTAGATATGTGAACGAATTCAGTTCAATAATTGAATATCTTGCATCTCAATATAATAAATTTTCAAGAACTCTTGAGGATAAGTTCAGAATTAAAAATGGGTAAGAATATTTTCGATAATCAATTAGATGACAATTATTTTACTAATCGGGTATGTAATACAGTTTTTTTCAGAAATATAATTTTTCTGGCGTCGTGGGCACAATCGATTGTACTCATATTGCCATAGTTCCACCTCCTGCCGAACATCCTGAATATCCCGGCTATGCATTTATTAACAGAAAAAAAATTCATAGTATTAATTGTCAAATAGTAACTTTTTCATTGTAAATTCTGTAAATACATATATTCTTTATGTATGAACTACAGATATGTGACTCAGACCAGAAAAGTTATCAATAAACGCTCGTTATACTGGATCTGTGCATGATGCTGCGATATGGATGATGTCTCCCATACGGGAATTTCTGGAAAACAATTGGCAAGCTGGAGATACAACGACCTGACTTCTAGGTAAATCTCAAAAGTTTGAAGACTTTTTTTTAAATATCTTAACTTCAACCTAACCTAACCAAACATGCATAACACAACCCTCAGAATTGGACTGTGGAACGCAAATGGACTGGCGCAACATCGCCAGGAAATCGAGTACTTTATTTTCGAACAAAAATTAGATATATTACTCGCGTCCGAAATCCATTTTACGGAAAGAAACTACTTTCAAATTCCTAAGTTCAAAACCTACCACACTCAGTATCCGGAACTATATGCTCATGACAGTTCACATTAATAATCAGCGAAAAAACGATCACAAGAGAGCAATTGTAAGACATCTTCAAAACTTTGGGTATCGAATTTATAATAGGGGGGGGGGGGGGGGTCGGTGTTGATTTAAAGATTGAATAATAAAAAGAGCCCAGACTACATAACTGCCCAAATGCTAAAAGAACTGCCAATAAAAACAATTGTCTGCATTACTATAATATTTTACGCAATAATTCGTCTTCAACAATTTGCAATACAGTGGAAATTTGTCCAAATAATAATGATATAGAAACAGACCGATCTTATTATTACCAATTCTCTCCAAATTATTAGGAAAACTAATATTGAATAGAATAAAACGTATACTTAGCAAAAATAACCTTATCCCAGATCATCAATTCGGCTTTCGTAATCAGCCAGTGGCAGATTTCCTATTAGGCTAAGTAGGCTGAAGCCTACGTCGGCAAATTTTTAAAGGCGCTAAATTTTCGACGGATAGATACTTAATTTCGACTTTGAGGCTTTTATTAGATTTCATTGATTTACTCTGATACATATAAATCCTATTTATGTTTCAGATGTTATTGTGTTTTATAATTTTAATAAAGTTTAAATTTTTTATTGCTGTGTTTTGTATCCAATTTTAGTAAATATTCGTAGGTAACAGGAGAATTACAAAGTACACGGCTTCTAGAAAGGCTCAAAAATGTGCCAAAATCTTACCCTTCTGACAAGAATAGACAGGGACGAACTTTGTCCTAGGTTAAAGAGGTAATTGATTCGAACTATTTGTATACATGTATTAAATATATTTTATATACAACCAGTAAATAATGTAAACTTTATTCTTATCAAAATCATAACTAAATGTGCTTCATTATTTATCGACGGAAATACGGTACTCCCTAGAGAAATAAAGTGATTCAAGTCCTTTGTTAATTGATATTGATTAACAAATAACGAATATTATCAATTATATTAATATTGGAAAAAAATATAATGATTTTTCTAAAATTAAATTTAAAGTAAATAGTTTTTCTTCGTTTATACTTATAGAAATGTACTTTATTCTTACCAGTTTCCCATGAATTTTCAGTTTCTATATAAAATATTGTATATAACACGGGAGTAAAGTGTCATTATTTGCCATAACGTAGAGGCCCGAAATAAAGATTTTGCTTAGGGCCTAAAAGAGTTTAAATCCGCCCCTAAGAATAGGCTGCAAAATCGTAAATCCTACACTGTAATCAGCACTCAACAATAGAACAAGTGCACAGAATTGTAAACAAAATAAAAGAAAACCTAGAAGAAGGAAAAATTATGTACAGTAGTTTTCCTTGATATGTCAAGCTTTTGACAGAGTCTCTTGGAATGGTTTGTTATTCAAAATTAAACAAAACCTACCAAGTGAATACTATATACTACTTAAATCTTATTTAAGCGACAGATATTTCCAAGTAACAAACCAAGGACATGCTGGAGTACCACAGGTTAGCGCTCTGGGCCCGGTATTGTACCACATATTCACTATACATTAACAGCAATATATGCTGACGATACAGCTATCCTAGCTTCTCATACTATCTCAGACGAGGCAAGCAACCTTATTCAAAATACTTTACACGAAATACAAAATTGGACTCAAAAATGGCGTGCTGGAATAAATGTTGCAAAAATTTTTGACCAAAGACAATACCTTCCTAAAGGTGACGGAAGATAAAAGATGTTTAAAAATAAAGTACATTTCTTTTTATATCCCGCACAGTGCAACACAAAAGAGGTACAACGTACTGAATACCAAAAAAATTAATAATAATAATAATAATAATAATATTTTGTCGGCTTTTAACTATATTTTAGTATAGCCCAAATACTTTATTTTATTTTTAACTTTACAATTTTTATTGTACATTTTACTTATATTATAAAGTATTAAACACACACAAACATCCAAGCCCCTGGTGGGGGGGATCTGAGCGGTGAAGGTCGCTTCGAGTGCTGCCAGAGACACACTGCCTCAACGCGCTTGACCACTGAGGCGGCTAATACCAAAAAAATTAGGATATCCGATATACGGTTACAGGTTCGTGGACACCTAAGTACCTACTATTTACAGTTTATGACTCATTTATCGTTTCTAACCAAATTTAACTGGGTTTAACGAACTTCGTTATACTTATAAGGTTCAATACTCAACTTTTTAATGAGCTATGTGGGCATAATTGTATTATAATAGACGTAAGTCATAAAATATACAAATTAACTACTACGAGCAGTTATGGTTTTTCATTATTATAATAAAAATTACCTGTGCATTATTTTGTAATATTTCGAGAAGGGATGTTGTGATGCTCATGGCCAGAGATATTGTCTGTCTTTGTAGGTAATGTTCGAGCTATGCAGACGTCACAATCCATTTTCTCTAAACTACTAATAATTTTTTTCGTAACTTACAAATAATTAATGCACTATCTATGCTACCAATGGGTGCCCGAACGGCGACGCTTGCTAAACGCCCGTAAGATACAAATATGTCATCATCCTTATCGACATCTGCGTACAAAGTAGATTGGCACACCCAGCAAAGGGTAATATACCGTGATGATATATATTTCGTTTTTTACATTCCGTCACCTTTAGGTAAGAAAGGTATTTGGTCAAAAAATTCGGTGGTAAATTTTTAATGAATAATCACGTGTAGGGTACCTACAACAAGATTTTACTAGTTTTACGATGATGTCTATGTGTGAGTGTATATATATATATATATATATATATATATATATATATATATATATATATATATATGTGATAACTCCAATACTACAATTGTAAAATTTATTATTGTTTCGTATTCCTCTACTTTACAATCATATGAAGAGCTGATTAGATTTTGGTTATAATTAGTCCACCGGAAGTTCCCTTATTTGAACTTGTTAACAGTTTTTCTTGAACAAACGCAGTTAAATACCGTTTTTTGACATTTTATATGATTATCAATATGAAAGAATATTTTATTCTCTATACGAATTGATAATGCATTTTCCTTAATATTCCATACATAGAGAGTTAAAGAATTATAAAGAGATTAACTTTCAAAAATCAGTGAGCTTTGCTATATCATGGAAACAGCTGATATATTCAACAAATTCTAATTCATAGATGCCAGTGTGAAATGCAAAACCACATATCGAAAGTATAGGATGAGAAGGTGGTATACGTGATAGTGTTCCTCGCAAGTGACATGTAGTTTAGCATCGCCTCGGGGTTGGAACTTTCAATGGCGGGAGTGCGAGGAAGGCCAGACAGAAGATGGAAGGACTGCGTCGCAGAAGACTTGAGAGAGGAAGAACTGTGTGAAGAAGATGTATTGGACAGGAATGAGTGGAAGAGAAAAGTAAGAAACAGCGACCCCTAATAAAATAGGGAAAAGCTGAAAAAGAAAGTTGGATAAGTGTCAAGTGCAATTTACATAGTGTATGTTCGTGTTATAATTTTGTTGGATTTATAGAATTCTTTTCAAATGAACTTTCGGTATGGAATTTGTAAAAAATTGTGTATGTTCATGTCAAAATTTTACAGCATATGAAGAATCCTTTCCAATGAACTTTTGGAATAAGATTTGTACAAAATACATCGAATTGACGGAAGGTCTTGCACTGGCCACAACAGATTTTTTTATTACTCAATAACGTACAATTTTTTAATAAACTATCTAACTTGCTATGATATTCACTTTTACAATTCGAACTATGTTACTGTTTTATAAAATTTCGGAAATGTTTCGTCCATATATTTGACTTATAACTGTTTTGTTTTACCTTGTTAACTTTATATTTCGAAGATATGTGAGCACTTTCCAACAATTTTTATCGTTGTTAGTTTTAGATAGAGAGAGAGAGAAAGTCCATCGATCTATTCCTTTTACCTCTCGCTAAGATAGTTATTGGATTCATGCTAAGTCACATATCCAGATTTTAGTGAATAAGCACGTTATAGAAACCAGATGAAAAATTAAAATGTTTGTAAATGATATAAATGTCAGTGCACATTATTAGTGTCAAAAATCCAGAGACATTGCTGAAAGCTTTTTCTGGGAAGTACATTTAATATTTCTTATTTTATTATTAATTAAATATTTCAAATTATGAATTGAGAGAATTTCGAACATTTAAATTAGTAGATCAGTGGGAAAAAACTTGTTCATAGATTGCATTTAAAAATATTAAGAATATCTAAAGAGTAGATGTAATTAGAATTTTTGTGTGTTGCTACGCTGCTGATGAGCAATCCCGGTAAGACCGGTTGAACCCCGCCAACTTCAATGAGATTTTCGGATTCTCCGAACTTAAAGTTATCATAATAAAGGATATTAATGAACGGGCGCCAACTAATCAAAAACGAAACTCAACCAAGGGGCGGTTAGCAGTCCTATATGGGAACGGAAACGGAGCGAGGATATTTAATGCAACGAAAGTGAAATGCCGACTTAAGTTCTACTATATTGCATAATAATTTAAGTTGCTGTGCATTTAAATTAATATATTAAATTAATAACAAAAATGTTCAACTTATAAATGTTTGCCAAAAATTTGAACAATAAGCAAGAGCTTAATTTACGATTGAAACTCTAATAATTTTGCAGATAATCTGGTCGTGAGGCACGATGATTCCAGCCAAAATAATAATAAGTAAGGGGGCTGTCGTTCGCGACAGTAGCTGTGAGAACCATGAGGAAAATATATAAATATAACAGCGCACTTCTCACCCGCTGGTCGACCAACGGTCGCGATATGTGGCGCAAGAAAAGAGGTAAACTTTAGAACGAGTCTTAGTAACTATGGCGACCTAACTGCATCCTAGTTTGAGTACACCAATCGTACGGTAAAAATATTGTTTGAAGAAAAATATATCGCGTAACTCACAACAGATTGTACAATAACGCTAGATTTATTCGCTTCAATAAGACGATTAGGCTCTACTGTAATTTAATATTGTCGTAATGAACCACTTCATAGCAATATAGAATCGCATTAATAAATAAAAAGGCAATATACATAAACTACAAGGCTGATTACATCGGCAATAAATAATTAACATTAAAACATTACCATTAATATGAAGTAAGTAATTAATATGAATTAAATTCATAAAGTACTGCAGACCCTAACCAAATGATTACGACGACGCCAAATAATTATTAGTAGTTAATACGAGTACAACAATCAAAATAATAAAACACGAAATTACTGATAATATTAAATAAAGCTGGCTTATGTACTCTTACATGGACGTTAAAGGCGTTCCGTTGTAGTGTTGAATGGCAAAAGGACGACAATAGAATTACCCATGGCCACTGGTACGACACTACTGTGTACGTGTGTATTTGAGACTGGTGACCTTCAACAGGCTCACTTTATGCAACCTTTGCGCGCTAGCTACGGCGTACGTAAGATATCTGCCTAGGTGTCTAGGAAGAAAGATTATTTATTTTGATATCAATGTTCACACTATAAAACTTAAACCTTTAAAGCCTTTTACACTTTTACGCAACAATATATAGCACCAAGCATTATGTCTAATAGTCTAGTCTGGTAGTTGTAATATTCTTGCGCTGAACTGTCCTACACACGAACGCCGTCACTCCGTCACTGGCACAGCCGGGCGTACTGAAGTACGCCCAATCTCCTTGCGTTACCCCTCCCTGATCAAAGTTCACGCACACATAGCCATGAGCACACGGACGGCAATACATACAACAGTGTCGCTTCTGTTGACGTTAGTCATGTATATTCTGTGCCATGGCTGGTACTGTTTCAGAAACGTGTATAATAATGGGAAATGGTATTGGCAGTAGCCTTGTGCTCTTTTTCCTGCCGATTTATTCCGTGATCTGTATTCCGTCACCAGCGGATAACAAATGTGTGTATGTATGTATGTAGGTAGGTACAATAACATTTGAGAAAATAAAGAAAAAAATAAATAGCCTGAAAGAGTTATAAAATTAGTTGCCGAACATTAACGCAAAATGGCGAGCGTACGCCACTGGCATCGCATAGGCTTAAATTTAACAATAGTTAATGTTTTATAATAATCTGGCATAATATTTAAATAAATAAACACTTACTATTTGTTCAGTACTATCGGTTATAATGTTATAATAAATAATTCATGTACCTCAGATGGTAGACAACAATAAGTTTTTCTGACACTCTGCAGGACACAATCTTCTTTATACACACGATTCATTGGTCCCAACTAAATTGGTATTCAAATGCTCCAAATACTTCAAATTCAATAAAAGGATAGTGAAACTTGAGAATCTCGTGATTCTGATCACAAATGTATTCAGAAAAGAACGAAAAATACCAAATACCGCATGTCCAAACCGACCGAGAATGATCAACAGATGATCACTATACAAGGTGTATAATAGCTATTTCGATAAAGAACAAAATGGAGTACATTAGAGGTCTCATCTTGGTTTTCTTCTGTTTATCATTTTTATTAATATTAGCAAATGTTTTTATAATGCACAATTTAGTATATACACGGATGAGTTAAAAGTTTATATGCCTATTGAATCTTTGTCAGATTGCTATGCACTCCAAGAAGACCTTAATAGACTTAATGACTACTTGACTACATTACGAAAATCCTGAAATCTCGTATTTCGGCCCTATTCTAATTTAGAAAAATACCATCAGATGTTGGTGTAAATCGGATAATCGGAAATGGCACTTTACTTGAAACTCAATGGTTTTTCTTTAAAAAATATCATTGAAGTTATTTTTTTCGCATATTGTATCATTATAAAAATTAAAGATTATTGAATTTTTTACTTTTTCTATATATTTTACAGACAAATTTAAAAAATAATCTTTTCCATCCAGAGCCTATGTTTTAAGGAGAAACATAATTCCTTTGTTACACATATTTCAAATGTATGTAACTGAAAGATAAATTTCACTGTCAAAAAATTAATCACCTCCAATTAATAGTGGTGATAATTTGAAAAGAAAATAGTAAATAAAGCAATAGTTATATGCAAAGGAACTTAATATAGTTTGCAGCAGTGGTAAATATGTAGGTATAGTGTTACCGCCGAGACGAGATTTTTCTTGATCTCGTCTCGTCTTGAGTAAATTTTCAAAATCGATACAAATAAATTTCAAGGTCAAATTCTCGATCGAGACAAGATTACATTCTTCAAATCACGACAAGAAAAGACGTGATCTTGATCTTGAAAAACTTATTAATTATTCATACAACAAAGTTTCCATCATTTGATCATCAGTACCCTGTAATTAATATAGAAAATATAAACTGAACAGTTTTAGCCTAAATACATTATACAGTTATAACAAACTGATAAATTGTTATACATTGTTGATATGTATGCGGAAATGTATTATTTTCATTTTTGTAAAATCTCAAGAAAATAATAATACTGCATTTTTTTTTCTTACGTGTACAAAACCGATATTTCGATATGCACTTATACGTCCATCAGGGTAAGAAAGAATAGAAAGATGTTACAGATTCATTAGTTCTAAAATATGAGGCGAGAATTCATATAATTTGTTCTAGTAGGTACTAAAACTATTAACCTGCATTTTAAAAAAATTAATTATTAAAATCTAGTAATATTTGACTTAGATTTCAGAGGGAAAACAAAAAAGCGCCAGCATTTTTCGTTGCTTGAATCTGTAACATAATAAAGCATAAATGTATGTCCATATTGTGTTTTATATTTACTGTACACTTTCTGTTTATACATTCTCTGGTCAAAAACATAAAAGAGACAAAAATTCCAACTAAATCCATACTATTTTAAAGTGAGAAATGCACATTAAGTACATTATATAAATAGATATTTGAAATAAATTAAGATGTAATTATTATGCAACAAAATGTAATTATTCTGTCAACATTTATTTTTCTTGTTAAGCCAGTAGTTTATACATATAGTCATATTACCTAGAACGAATTTGATTGAATTGGCACAACAGCCGGAAAGTCGAGATTGTCGAGATCTCGATCTCAAAAAAAAAAAAAATAGTCAAGATCGAGATAATGTAAAATCTCGACAAATATTGACTCGCGGCAACACTATGTAGGTATGTATTTAAATTAATAAAGATTAAATCGCGGGAGGTATTGTGTTGCTCACATCAATTTTTTTGTTTTAAATACTGCGGACTTGCACGAGAGCATTTAAAACACAAATGCACTATTTTTATAACGGTACCTACTTCTCGCTTGCAGCGGCCAATATCGTTGACGGCAAGTGTAGCTTTATTTCCTGCATGTATTTTGCTTCATGAGTTTCTCGTATTATCATATTAATAACATGATGCTTTTGCGGTAAAAGAATTGGAAATTTGTTATCATAATTGACTGCAGCCTGTCTGATTCGTAGCGTCCGCCGATGCGAAGCAATACATTATCATCAAAAAATGGATATAACCTCGAGAGTTTATTCAATTTTTAAGTTTGTTTTAAATTTAAACTAACAGCTTTATTAGGAAATTGCATAACGATGCCTTGCTCTCTAATATAAAAAAAACATTATTTACGTGTTTCAGGGATGATGCACTATCAAACTATAATGATTATGCTAGTCTATTGAAGTGCTTAACTATCGATTTGAAAATAAACGCCTTATTATATAGAAGCAAGTAAGAATACATATTCTATATACAAAATCATTCTTATTTGTAAAAACACTACCTTCTCCATATTCCAAATATTGGGTCCTTCGAGCCAGATTTTTAATCCTTAAAGAGAATTAAATTAAAAGCTTATCATTAAATCATTCTAAATCCGATTTGAAGGACCAAAATGTTTGGGATATGGAGCAACCACCCTTATTTCTACAATTCTACATATATAGTTTCCAAAATAGTGTTGGAGAAAATTATTAACACACTAAAAATTTAGTCAAAGGTACTTGTGAATTCGTAGAGTCTGTGATAATTTAATTAAGAGGTTCTGTTCTATTTTGACAGTTGATGACAGGACATGGGACTAGCATACACAAATTTATTATGAAAATATTGTCGATTATCGGCAATTTTTAGATTTTAATTCACTAAAATATAACATAATACAATTAATTTTATTATTGTTAAAATTATTATGTAGTAGAATGTCCAGAAACGCTAGTGCTTTAAGCAAATTTTCACAGTTATCTAAACTTACATTTTCGATTGTCAGTAGCATGAGTAATGTGCCACTTTCGAGGTTTGATTTTCTATGTCCATGCTACACAATGAATCGCAGTATGTGAAGTCTAATTTTTTTAAAGCGATGTTAAAATACAATGCATTTCTTAAGAAGTTTATTTTACACGTTACGCACTACGCCCGTAAGAGCTCTTATATATTTTGAAAGAATTGTTTTTATAAAATGCTGTGACTATTTTTCGATATTTTACTTACAAAGTTGTTTGAATTCTTTTGTTGAATCGATTGTAGAAAAATCATAGTATGGAACACATGCTTGAAACTTTTTTAATTTCCACTATCGTGTAAAAAAGTCTATTTCATTCATTTGTTACACAACATACCTTTTATAAGATACATACTTTTCTTGTGGTACTTTAATAAACTATCATTTGATATTGCTTTAAGATTTACGATATCATATACCTTTTGAAAAATATAAAGATTACATGCATATCATGTTGCATTCCCAAGCTTTTCCCGGTTCTTATCTGTACGTAAAAGTTAGATATGTTTTCCTCCGTGAATTTTATTTTCCAGATTTCGTGTGAGTTATATTACTGTAAAGAAGTAATAAAAAACTTCAGAGTGGACCCAATATTACCGTCTCTGAATGATAAAGTAAGGAGTTAATTACACTCTGACTTTGACATAAGCCTTATGCTTAGTTTTATGCAATGTGCGAGAGAACTACTTGTAACAAGTATTTCGCTCACATCAAAGTTGTCGCCAGAGCCATCTTCGCTAGATAGAGTTCTCCGCAACTTAAACAAGATTTAGGGGCGCACTCTCTCTGCAGCTAAACAGAGATTGCCTTCGGCCACATAACCGAGAGATAAATTTACTCCCAAAATTTTCTAGGATCCCATATTATTTTAATTTAGGACGTTAATTAATGGACATATTATTTTACCTCCGGATACTCTAGGTAAGAGAGAGACAGAGTGTTAAAAAGAGTAAAAAAAAAACATTGAGGATTGTACATTTCGATGTGCTGATTCTTAATTAGAGAGGTATTTTTAAATTCCGCAAAATTAAGGGTCATGGTTCTTCAAATGTACATTTTTACTGCCACAGGCTGCACGAAATTATTAATAAAAATAATAATGAATTAATTTATTTGTATTCAGCCTCAGTTACCTACGTAACTAATTCGTCATTTTCATTAAATTTTTGTCAGGCAGCAGCACTAAAAATGGGATCAGTCGACTTGCATATATACATGAAAATCACACAAACAACTAGGGAACGGTTTTCTGTAGTGAAATACCACATGCGGTCCACAGCAACAGTCACGCAACAATCACACATTCCTGTTCAAACATATTGTTATCGCCTTCATTGTCATACCGCAATGATATTTCCAGAAAATTAAAAATGGACAACGGGTAACCACGACTTATTAACCCCAAAGCCTGTATTTAAATTCAAATTATTTGAATATTTCTTGATTTCGATTGCTTCTCTTGTTGTTAATTTTTTCATTCATTGATTTTCTCATGCGAGAATCTTCGTGCTCTAAAAACCAATACCATGTAATTCTTAAATGGCGTGTTTAGCTACTGCAGATTTATCTGGTGGATATGTTATGCCTTTTGTGTTCCTTTACTCTTGTTGCAACCGTTCATCCAGTTTGACCAATGTATACTTTACCACTATGGCACGGAAACTTGTAAAATGGCAAATAATTCCTTCAGGAACAGGTAAAAATTTATTCTTCGACTTTAGTGCTCTTCTTACATGCGCTATGCAGTAACCATTTTTAAATAAAACAACGTCTAAAAAAATAATTTCTTCTTGAATTTTAATAAAATGACATAAAGTAGAAGCTCTCTGGATACAATGTTTAAAGAGTATACAAGCTTTCTCGGCAGAGTGGTGGTTAGAGGTCTCGTAAAGATATTAATTTGTGTGCGTTGGTTTCTTATGTACTGAATAACTACGCTTTCCATCATCGTGTTTTCCGAAAAGTACATCCTGAAACGGGAAACTATTATTTTCTTCAATTTCAGTGGAAATTTATTTTGTATTTACGGCGCGTATCGACAGAGATTTAAAAGTATAGGCTATCCAGCCAATCAGGCGGTTTACGTCATAAATACAATATCACTAAAAACAATGACGTCATGTGTTAAAAAGTTTATATGAGAAACAGATTAAAATATGATCTGCGGGTTGTCTTCTTAAATCCAAATATCCAATTTTGTTTAAAATTTTCTGATTTTCTGAAGGATATTCCGTCCGCTATTATAAATACTTTATTCTCGTAGTATATGCAACAAACTATCAAGTATTATGTGAGATCCTTAAAAAATACAAAATACTGCATAACACCATACAATTTCTCACTGTTTCTGTACATTCCGTATACGTTTGCTACACGCTATACATATAGATTTAATTTTCAAATATATTACTAACAAATAGAACAAAATGTTACCTCAATAATACAATTCAGTGTAAGTAAGAGCACCCCATTCTATTTTTTCATTTTCAAAATAAAATAAAATGATTTTGACATGACAGAGCATTTGACATTTTGTCAATGAACAACGAAAGAAAAAAAAAAGAAATCACAACACAGGTTGAAAACAATAATGTAGACATATAATATTTAGTAATAAACATGTTCAGAATTATTAATATTAAAAAAATATAATCAAACGACATTTTGCAAATATTAACAAAATTTACTTAATAATAATATTTTCAAATATAATTATTTCTATTAAAGGTTTCAAATACATAATAATAATAATAAAAAAAAAAAAAACAATAAAATACCGTTAATAAAATAGATTTAAAAATATAAAGAAAAATACAAAAATCCCTAAACGATGACGTAAACCGCTTGATTCGCTGGATAGCCCATAAAAGGCGTTTTCGTAGTTAGTCGGAGACATCCGACGGATATGTTCGATGACGTCACAGATATATCAGATACATCCGATTAACGATGCTTTTACAATATTTGATATTTAAATCTGAGGTTATAGAAACTTGTTCAAATGGATAAGAAAATAACGCTTGATTTTATAATTGTGCATAATTTTATATACGACTACTCAAGTGAGACTGAAAAGCCAATTGGTTGTTTAGATTATTTCGATCAGAAATTGTTTCATGCGTTCATTTATTTGTTCGAAATAACTCATAAAGGCTTTACAAAGTGCAAATTGTCATGTTTCTTTCAGAACTTGCTACAGTGCTGCAATATTTTTAATCAAAAACATTTAAATAAATACATTGTCTGAACTGAAACACAAATGTTTACAATTTTAAATTTGCGCGCAATCTGTAATAACCCTGCAAATGGATGAGGTTGAAAATTTTTGATCGGATCGCTCGATCGGACTGATTGGAGCGAGTTTACCAATACGTCAGATTAACGCGACTAACTTTACGAATGCTTCAGATTGCATCGGATCAGTCCGACCGACTTTACAAAAACGCCTAAAGATGTTATAAACACTGGCATAAAGTTAGGTATTTTTACATTATATTATTGTAATTTACACTTTTGCTCATCTACATATTATTATTGTCTCTCTAAATTACATTAGTACTTAGATTATACATATAATATTATTCATAACAACACACTTGCATTGGTCTGAAACCAGCGTTAAATAACGTTCGGCGTTAAGTAACGATTGTAACGTTCACGTTTCGGAGTTAAGCTGGTATTCAGAAACTCTAGCGTGAACGTGGACCGTTAATAACGCCAGCGTTAATACACGTCGCATACATTCGTGTGATCTTTCCCTTTTTGAATTTTCAACCAATAAAAACTCATTAAACGTAACAAAAACTACACTTACCTGTCAATTTAAAAAGTATATGTCAAACGTCAAATAAACCTACGTGCATTTTGTGTTAATATATTTCTGGTATATTAATAAAATACAATTATTTGATAAAAATGGTGAACAACATGGTTTATTTATGGTTTACTGTTTTACAAAAAAATAGAAAAAAATAAGAATTTAGAATATACAAGATTGGAGATTTGCGGAATTGTTTACACTTTCACAGAATAATGTTTTTGATATTATAAATAATATTAGCCAATGTGCAGTCAGTACATTTCTGAAAGAAGTTACTTTTGCATTTGAAATGGGAAACTACCTAATGAATTTACGGATAAGATTTTCAATAACTACTGAAGATAAAACAGTTATGCCCGGTTTCTCCAGAGCAACTTAAGACTTAAGTCGTTGCTTATTCCTAAGTTCCACCTTAAACCGTTGCACCAAGCAAAAATGTCAAAATGTGAGACGTAAGTAGCACTTAAATGTAAGTCGACAAAAACGGCGACTTATGTGGTTATGTGTCATATGTCAATTGACATATCGGCAAATCGTGGTAAATTTGTTCCATTTTGGGCTGTTACGGCGTGAAAATTAAATGATACGAAAAAGAAACGAATAAATTATAGCAAAAAAGAAGAAAATTGCTCTGTGAGATTGTAGAAACAAATATTTAAAGAGAATATTGAAAATAAAAAAATCATTGCGGTGTCTATGTCCAATATTCAAAAAGATAACACCTGGAAATTAATTGCCGCAGCATTGGCAATAAAATGTGTGCAAATAGGAAGACTGATGCAAGACGACATCGAAGAAAAATGCTTCCGCTTATAGAACTGACGGTGGTCCACATAAAAATATTAAAAATAAATAATATATTTGGAACAAATCAATTCTGTTACTTATTTGTCGCGGAGTTCTACCATTTTCGACAATATCGACTTTCTTCACAGTATCCACGACGTTAACGTCGTCAAAATTAGAGAAATCCTGAAATCCATATCGAGTATTATTGAATGAATACAAACATAAACCCTGATAAACACAATGACAGCTTTGACGTTTGACAGATAGCATTTTATTTTGAATCGCTAAATTTCAAATTGACTAATCATAGAGCAGCATTACACTGTTGCCAATGTAATTTGTGACATAAGTTAAGTTCGCATTCAAATTTGCTGGTGCAATGCATTTGAGATATAAGGCCTACTTACAATTAAGTAGCACTTTAATAATCAACAACTGAAGTCGCTGTTGAGAAACCGGGCATTACTTTTCTAATAAATCAATAATTTTCTGTATTTATTCCAATGGTGTATTGTTGTAATCAGTATATTCTTTGTTGTAATCACATACAAGTTTGTTCATTATAATATGAATTTCTTCTAATAATTCATACTAAAAAATCACTTTCCTTGAAAGTATTTATTCTTGTATTAAAACATAAATGATTATTACAATCAAAAGATTTTTCAATTTTTGCAAGTAACATAAAATTGTTTTTTCTTCACTCTTCACTTGACTTTTCCTCATAGGTACATCCTCTGGTCCAGCAGTTATTTTCTGTGGTGCATTATTGTACCGATAATTCTAAACTTGATACTGTTGTTTGTAATTTGAAAATTTTATATTGCAAGGTTATGTTAACATTGTTGAATATATAAATAATAATCATTACATATAACATGAACAACAGTACTCACTGTTAATAAAATACATTTTGCAAGTGTCTAAAGTAGTACACAAAAATATTATGACTATTCATACCATAAAACACACATGTAAGCCACCGTTTCGACGGTTCACGCTTCAATATTCCCAGCGTGAATTAACGCCGGTCAACGGCGTTAACGTTAAATAACGCTGAGTTTCAGAATACCACAAGTGTCAAAATCGTCGTTAATTCACGTTAACGCCAGAAGTTAATTAACGCCGATTTTCAGAATCCCACTATTGGTCTTGGTCTATACGTTCAGCGTCAGGCGTGTTCACAACCACTTGAATCGCGAATCGACTGTTAATTTGTGTATGTTAACGAGAAATTGAGCAGGTTTACAAGTTTAATGCCCATTTACACTGATGGCATTTGAATTTTAAGTTATAATAATAATAATAATAATAATAATAGTAATTAATAATAGTAATTAATAATAGTAATAATAATCGTATATTTTACTAAGAGAATAAGTATACATCTCTGTACAAAAGAGATTGGTGTAAATTTAGTATTTACATTACATTATTATATTTACACATTATAGATTAATTTTATTTATGTATTATAAATTAAGTACGAATGAACGTAATTTCAAGGCATTTCGGGTGTAGTTGTAGATGTCGTACACCTTCTCACTGGACAGCGGCAAATAAGGTGCTGATGATTGGACCTGGGCTGGGACCCCAAGACTACGCTATGATAGCGTAGCGACAAATAACACTTCGTTTCCATAACAACCGTGGAAATTGATAGGGAAAGGAAGGTGAAACGTAAGGGGTATTTTTCGCTACGCTATGATAGCGTAGTCTTAGAATCCCACCCCTGGGGTAGTATGTTTTTCTATAAATATTCTTCTGAAAGCCGAATATATTGGACAGGGGAATAGGAAATGTTCGGTGTCGTTTAGTTTGTATCTATTGCATTTGTCGAAAATTTTATCATTTAGGAAGATATGTACATTTTTAGGGTTTGTCATATATAGTCGGAAGGATATTTTGATTTTTAGTAGTACATCAAAAGATAGATATTGGTGGCTGGTTATGTGTGTTTTATAATACACCTCAAGTTGTGTCAGTTTGTTGTTGTCGATTTTAACATAACGTGTCAGCCAGTGGAAGTAGCATTTTTTGTATTATTAGAACCTCTAGGAAAGGATTCTATGATAATAAGACCTTAAAATATTGTGTTTGTATTTTTCAATAACATCTCGCTGAGAAATTTCTGCTCCATATAGGAGGGCAGAATTTAAGTGTGTCGTACAATTTCATACTAGTTTTCCACGAGTGAAATTTAGCTCGGTTGATTACATTCCTTATTGCTCCGGTTATCTTATTTGCTTTTATAAATTTTTCCCCTGTATTTTCATTAAACAATCCAGATACCTTGAATATTATTATTCCTAAGAATATATATATTAGTTGTTTCGATTTCCTTTCCTTGGCAATA
This sequence comes from Ophonus ardosiacus, assembly GCA_943142095.1. Lineage (NCBI taxonomy): Eukaryota > Metazoa > Arthropoda > Insecta > Coleoptera > Carabidae > Ophonus > Ophonus ardosiacus. The sequence goes on from OW964824.1 coordinate 44,733,923, forward strand.
ATATGCCATTATTAGTCTTGGAGGTCGTCCTCAGTGGAAATACCTTCAATCGTTTCCTAATTTACTTTTTGTTCATGAAGGTTGCAAAAATCAAAAAGAACTTCAAGTTTACGTTGAACGTCGACTGGGGAAGAAGCAAATTATACTGTTAATACTGGGACTTTTTTGAATTTTTATTTGTTTAGTGAAAAAAATATTTCATTCCATGTTATCTCAGAGTTCAAATACGGGTGCCGAGCATCAAAAAAGTTATTATTGTTAATTATTTTTTCCCCAAAATATTTGTTGTAATACTTTTTTCCAATCTTCCATCGAAATTATATTAGTGGTAACAGATGAAGGATTTAAGTATTTTACTGCTTTCCAAAATTCACACTGATCCTGAATTTGTTCATTTTTAATATTAATTTGTATTGTTTTTTCCGTTGCGCAATATATTGCTTATATGTGTTATTTGCTTCATTGTACTTAGGTCTAGATTGTTAGTTGAAATTACTTTTGAGCATTCCGTTTTAGTTTGATGCAAGTTATACCATTGGTATATCGATATATATATATATATATATATATATATATATATATATATATATATATAATTCTTTTTGTTTATTTTAGATTTTTTTAGTTTTTATGGGGTCCCGTGGCTTCGTGCCTGAGTGTCTGGTCGCGAACCTGGGGGTACCGGGTTCGATCCTGACCGACGTCAAATATTTTCAGATTGGCACACCCAGAAATGGATAATATGCCGTGATGATATATTTATTTATTTATATTTACTTTTAGTATTTTAATTTTAGTAGAAGTTTTCATATTTTCATCAGTAAAGTACTGGTATTTATCTTCATCATTATTGCTTCTTTGTTTAATATCTAGCTTATGATCTAACACTTCTGCAAAGATAGAAGTCTTACTTTTTCCTTGATTATAATATTTATCTTAAAGGTTTTTGATCCTAAGTGTGCATATTAGGTTGTCTGAAATAATGATCTCATCGGATGCTCTATTAATCTGTAATATATTGCAATGCACTGACGTCCACCCATACAAAATCAGTAGTACTTTTTCATGAGGACCTTACGTTGGTATAATTTGCCGGGTTATCATTGGGGCTTTTCCCATTTAATACTATTAATTTTTTTTTCATAACTTTATAATTCTTTTCCTTTTTACCTTCCGTCACCTTTAGGTAAGGCGAAGGTATTGTCTTTGGTCAAAAATATCAGTCCCTACTATACGAATTTACTATTTTTAAGATGATGTCTATGTGTGCCTGTGTGTATATGTGTGTCCGTGTGTGACAAATTTTTCTCCGACGATAACTTCAATACTACAATTCTAAAAATTATAATTCTTCCGTATTCCTCTTCTTTTCATCCATATAAAGAGGTGATTAGATTTTGGTTACAAGTTGAAAGTACCCTTATTTGAAATTTTTAACAGTTTTTCTGAAAAAAAAACGCAATTAAATATTACTTTTTGACATTTTATGGTGTTATAAATATTAAAGAAAATGCTGTTCTCCATACGGTATCATTATACATTTTCCTTCATATTCAATAGGTATAGAGTTAAAGAATTAAAAAGAGATTAACTTTCAAAATTCAGTCAGCTTTGCTATTATATGGAAACAGCTGATATATTCAAAAAATTGTAATTAACAGATGTCAGTGTCAAGTACAAAAGAATGGAAAGTATAGGATCAGAAAGTGGTATGATTCATAGTGTTTCTCGCAAGTGACATGCAGTTGCAGCTTCGCCTCAGGATTGGAACTTTCAATGCCGGGAATACGAAAAAGTCCAGAGGGAAGATGGAAGAAGACTTGAGAGAGGAGGAACTGTATGGCAGGAATGAGAGAAAGAGAAGAGTAGGAATAGCTCTTCAAGTACTTTTTTCAAATAAAATACATGATTTTCTTTAAGTTAAAGTTCACCCAATAAATTTTTGTTCAGAACTCTTGAATCCCTGAATATTCCAAAATATTGTGTTACTTGAGATGGTTGGCAGCTTCGGGTTCTCTAGGTTTTTTGGGATTGTGCTAGAGATTGTTGTATTTAACAATATTATCTTTAATTGGGTTTAATAAAAAAATAATAAATAAACACTGACTACGCTTTGGTTTTGGCGGAAATCGTACAAGTATGCGAGTTTGAACCTAATAAATCTTGTAACTTAAGACTGTTCGTCCTGACCTTGATGCAGTAGAGACCGATTGAATTGGATTTTACACTATTACTTGTAAAAAAAAATATTTTCTAAATCCAACTCTTCAATATATGACTTACCTACATAATACTAGTAATAGCAACTCCTTTTGAAAGCAATATTTCATTACTCATTTGACGTGCCGTTTCGATACGACATTGTCAATTTATCCTTCCAGAAGTGGTGCCCTTTTCTGTGACGCGGGAGGTAACGCCAGGTGTAGGAGACCCGTGACAAAAAAATACTACTGGGGTATTTTTGGTACAAAATAAAGGTAGGAGTTGATAAATTGAAATTTTTTTCTAAGAAAATGAACGTTTTACATACAAAAATAAACAAATCAAAATTTAACTCTCAAATATAAGCCACCTCCGAAGGGTTAAGGAACAGTTAAAATACTGGATGTCCCAGATTTAAACATTTAATATCTCGTTATGAAGTTGATTTTTTGAAGTAACGTTGTTCCATTAGGGAAAAGATGAATATCTCTGAAATAAAGCGTTTACGGGCATTTGCTCAAATAAACGTGTCACCTTATTTTTTATGTGTCTAATCCATGGTTTAAGTTAGGTAGTCTAAATATGAAACATCCTGTACAAGCGTCAGTCGTGTTACCGGGTTTTTCAAAATACAATTATCTAGTGTCGTAAAATCGAACTTTTAGCAGCAAATTTAATAATTCGAGAGTCGAGATTTCGAGAAGAGAGTGAATATTAAAGAGAGTAATCGAGTTTTTTTCTCGTCTCTAATTTTCGAGAAATGCAATTTTCTCGACGAAAATCTCTATTAGGCATCACTAACTGGAGTTAGCTGGTTCTAGGTATGAAGTATCCGGAGCTAGCTTGTCAATAAAATTCATTTATAAACGCCCCGTCTATAAATGAATTTTATTTAGGGTAAATTATTTATTTGGAACGTTAGCTCCAGTAACTTTATATGTAGCATCAGCTAGCTTCAGTGGTAACTGATCTAGCACGACGGCCCCGCTTCAAATGAATTTAATTTAAATAGCTAGTACCGGATACTGTTAGCACTAGCTAGTGCTAGTGCTAACTGATCTAGCGCCTTCTGTGTACAATTCGACTTCATAATATTGTTAGCCCCTAACAATTATCCGGTACTAGCTATTTAAATTAAATTCATTTAAAGCGGGGCCGTCGTGCTAGATGAGTTACCACTGAAGCTAGCTAGCTGATGCTGCATATAAAGTTACTGGAGCTAACGTTCCAAATAAATAATTTACCCTAGGGGGCCTAACATCGACTAAGACTTTCCTTAGACTATCGATCAGTAATTTGTAAATAAAGCTTACTGCAATGGAAACCCTACTAATAAATATTCAAAAAACTGATCGTGCAAAAAATTATATTACATTTTCAATGGAGTATTCCGACATTTTTTAAAAATATTTTTTTACATTAGTACAGACCAGTAGGATTCTGAATATCTAACTTTGAGTAAGAAAATGTATGCATCACATGAGATATGAATTTTTAAAAATTTCATCGCAATTCAAATTTTCTTATCATGACGCGCTTATGACATCAACTCGATGGTGACATCTGCAACGAAGTTCAGCGTTTAAATCCACATGTTCATGACAGCTATTTGCTTGTTTACATATTATTTTAGCAGCAGCGTGTATTTCGGTGTTTGTGCTGTGTTGTTAGGAGTAATAATTATAAAGTGGACGAAATGTCAAACAAGAAATATAACCGCGCGTGTTAACTACTGGCACCATCTGTGTTTTTAAACAAAAATATTTACTTTGAAATAAGCAACAGATAATCAACTTGACGTCACAAATTTCAAGGACGTTTCTAGAGCTGTAAAAATTCCAATTTTGTAACATTAAATTATGAATTAAAACTTTTTATTAAACATGTTTTATTATATTTTTCTACTATATGAAGATGGAAACTATAGAAATAAGTTATTATTTTGCATTAATTCCAACACACCGGAATACCCCATTCTCCACGAATATTATATAAACCAATAAACTGAACTAATCATATTTTTCCATTGAACGAAAAAATCTTTTTCGGTAATAATAAAAAATATAAATAAAGATTCCATGAATCTGTGTCAGATATTTAATAATTTATAGTTTGAAAATAATCGCTAGTAGCATCATAAACATATTCGTAATAAGTAATCATCTAGAGCATGGTACAGTAATTATTTTTGATTCATTCACAGTTTAAACTATTATTATTGTAATTAAGTGTATTTAATTCATGTGCAAATCAATCAAGGTGAAACATTCGAAATATGCCTACAGGATATTCGTTATATGCAATTTCCGCCCGCTTCCAAGGAATATTCTGTCATAATTTCATGGTGGATGATTCTAGAATAACGTACATATCTCCGTAACAATCAATAACATGTACGTATTAATATCTCATAAGTATACTCGTATCAAAAATAAATTTGTTTTCAAAATTTACAAGGCAAAAGTAATAAGTTTGCAATATCATTTGCTTGTTTCATTCCATATGAGAAGAATTTAATAAAAAGGATTACCCTGAGTTGTAATCTGATCGACGTTAAAATTTATTATCCTTGTTTGGCACTGTCCAGGATGACAAATGTTACATTGATGTCTACACTTAAAAAGTATTAATGTCCACTTGTACTAGTAAGGCTATTACATCGAGAGGATGTATACAATTTCTCGCCATACTAGAAACAAAGAATTAAAAAGAAATATTTGTGCGAATTGCAGAAATTGTGATTGAAGAACTTACATATTAAAGAAATTGAGAAAGAATAATGTCATTCAAAAAAAGTGTGGTTCAGATAATTCCGATAAAGTTCCACATACTTAATTGTTTCCACTTCAGACCTCTTTCATTGTACTCTTTTTTAAAAAAATCTCTTAATCAAAAACACCGGCAACTATACACATTTCAACTCTGTACAAAACAGAAATTTACTGGCACTAGCTTACAAATACACTAGCGAGAAATTGTTTACATTGGTATAGTAGACATACAAGCCGGTAGGCTAGTGTCAAATACGCTGGTGGGGGAAGGATAGTGGCTTTGCAAGTGGTAAGCAGATAGCCTGGGAGGCTATCCACTTGCCTGTCCTGATTACTTGTGCAAGTACTGGTACAAGTACTGTTCTATAGGGTTTACACTAGGTTAGTAACTATGTTGCAAGTTACTGGTACAAGCAACTAACCCAATTACTATCCCAGCCAACACAAATTTATTCCTAGTATATTCTAAGAATATATATTATCGCATATTCATATATCCTTAGAATCTTCGTAGATATACAAAGAATATTCAAAGAATATTCTAATGTCCCACCTGACGATATTCTACAAATATTCTCACAATATTTAGAAGAATATTCGTAGAAACATTTTAGAATGTCCTAGGATTATTACTCTAATATTGAAATATATATATATATATATTAATCTAATAGTAATATTCCTAGTATATTCTAAAATTATATGACACAGGATATTTGAATATCCTTAAAATATTCCCTGATATGAAAGGAATAATATAGGAATAATCAATTTTTTTACTAATTAATGTTCTAGTAATATTCGAAGGAATATTGAAAGGATATTTTGAAACCTATCTTATTTATTGACATATCCTGAAATATTGCTGAATTATAGAAATTTAAATTTTATCTTTTATAATAATATTTACATGACATCACAGGAAGGACTGATGTGTGACAAAAAGTATAAAATTGTTCTAAATATTTTTATTCATATATTTTTTAAAAATTAACATTAAATAAATATATATTTTATATAAAAAAATAAATAACACTCATGTTGAAAAAAAATTTTTTCTTCTGTTGAAGTTTGACTGAAAACAAAAACACAAATTCCAATAAATTCTGTAAAATTATTTTTCTTATATATCTTACCATATTCTATTAAATGCAGGAAAAAACACATGTTGAAAAAGTAAAACATATCTCCAAGGCTTGCATTCTTAACGAAAACAAATTCAATTGTCCGTTTTATTTTTTTCTTTTTCTTGAGCCTCTCCGTGGCTTTTGAGAGCCACTTGGATACGCATATCTCTATGTTTTTTAGGGTACTTTGCGGCCATTTTACTTGAACGGACTCTGCGAAAACAGAAAAAGAATATTTAAAAATTATTATAATAACAGCCTACTTTCCTACTCCTACCCAATATAATGGCCGAAAGTTTTAGTGTAACAAATTTCTTTTTTCCTTTATGACCTATCCAACTGTACAAAACTGCCAGTTCATCCTTCATAATCCGTTGCATTATGCGGCGTATATGTTCGGCCGCCGTATCTCCACCCATTCTGGCTTCGTATTTGCAATAACTAAAAATATTAATAAATTGAAAACGTATTCATAATTTAAAAAGTATGATTCACGTAAAAATAATTTATAGGTTATATTCCACTTCATAAATCATATGGAAAACAGAGCAGTACTTTACAAATGAATTATTACGTATTAAAATTAATACTTACAATGAAATGAAGAAATCACGAACTTTCAGTACTTTTATTACACTGTACATAAAAAAAACAGAGAACAAGAAACTAAACAACCACTCCACTATGCTTCTTGGCTTCTTTATGACGCTATGACGCTTCTTGCTTGCTTCCGCTGTACTTCTGACATCTGTTGATGTTTACACGTACGAAATACGAACACCATTGCTGACTATTCGATTTCATAATATATCGATCATTTTAAATTATGTAATTAAACACTAATTATCAATTTCTATATTTTATAATTCACTCAGGATAAACAATCAGCAGCTTATTTCAAAATGGGCAAATTTAAATAATAAATAAAATAATGATAGCTAACTTCACCAGAATTTCTCGAAATAAAAGTATATTATATAATAAAGTTACGTTTATAATCCAATACATATCAATTTAATAAAATAGCTACGCAGTGTTATGTACTAAGGAAAAAATAAAGCGTACTTTAAGCAGAAAATTATGTAGATTGATGTGAAGTTTGTTCATGTTTAATTAAATAATCTCTGAATATTTATAAAATATACACGAGAAGAATATTCAGAGGAAATAATCCTAGAATATTTAAAACAAAATATGAATAGAATATTCTTCGCAGAATATCCAGAGAATATAATTAGAAAATATAAATATATATAGAATATTCTAGGAATCTATAAATTATGAATATTCGCTAAAGATAAGTATAGAATATTCTCAGAACATTGTGTGTTGGCTGGGATACCAATGAAAACCCGGCTTAACAAAGATTAATATTTAAATAGCAATGAATGCATGTACATGCAGGTGTCCGTGTCACACGACTGTTGAACTTTATTTTAAAAAGTATTGTAGCGAGCGTGCTGACTGGTCGGACGGGTTTGAACCTGTCTTAGGCGTAATTACCGAGCGTGCAGCTGTGTAAACAAACGATTGAGATAAGCTTAATTACCGTGCGACCGTGAATTGTGTCTGGCGCGATATTGTACTAGAATGCATCTGGAAATATTCTAGAATATTTTAGAGTGAATAGCGAGCGATATAAAAAGGGAGCGACTCTGTAGGAGTTAGTAGAGTTTGTAGTCTGATACGAGTGAATCTATAACAGTCAGTCTGATACGAGTGTGAGAGCAGACAGTCTGACTATCTGTTGTAGATTCACTCGTATCAGACTTCGAACTCAATTACAATATTTTAATTTGTTGAAAATAATTACTTAAAATAGAAACATTTTTAAAATGAGCTTTGAAAGAGTTTAACGATAGAGATTTTAATTCATCCGAAAGACTGTTATACATTATGAATATACAATCCGGATGTAAGGTGAGGCTATGCATTTTTTTGATTTATTTATTTTATGTTGTCATGCGTTTGTAATGATCAAAACTAGTGGGCTCTTACGTTATTTATATTCATCCAAGCATTCTAGTTGGGTTAATGCAATCCCAAAAGTCGAAAATTGGCTTAACAATGAAAGTACTGGATTTACTCCAGTAGAAGTACATTTTGGGGAGGAACGAAAAGAACCAATAAAGCAGCTATTTCCATTTCCAGAAGAAAAGGACGCATGAACAAATAATTATACTTGCGGAAAATACATTAACGTCAAAAGCCAATGCAAGAAAACTACGGCATGATAAACAAGTAAAAGTTATCAACCCATAACCAGGAACAAAACTTTATGTGCGAACCCACCCGCAGTCTTCCGCACAAGAAAAAACAATTCGCAAATTCTTCGTGTTATATAAAGGTCCCTGTATAATAACATTAAAGGTTGGACCAAACGCATTTGAATTAACTGATAACTATATACGCCTCCATACCGTCCGTAAAATTATTACATATTCATTCAATAATTTTATAGGGGGGGTAATGTAATGATCAAAACTAGATTAATTTAATTATAATTATTTTAATAAATAAATTTGTTTTGCCTTAAGAATGTATATAGGTAAATAAATGTATTATCATTTAGACTTAGTAATTAAACGTATAATATTGGAATAATGAAAGATCACCGGAGCGGGCTATGAGCCCGACAGTTGAAAAAAAAGTGAGTGTGGCGAGCGGTGTGAAATGTCAACAGTGTAGGGGAGTCACATTAAAAAGAAGCTTGTAATTGCATTATTATTGACGATAAGTCATAGCATTGCAGTGTTAAGGGTTTTAATAAGTCGCGTCGTGATTGGTTGCATCAGGAACTATTCTAACCAGGAATGGCCTTAAACTCATTGTGCAATTTAGTGTTGTTTTTCGTCTGATAAAAGAATTCTTCGCTTCTTATGTTTTCCCTGTGGTCAAACTACAACAGATAAGCTAATTTAATCATTATTTTAGAAAATTTCTAAAACTAAACTTGTTTTTCATTGTAAACTAATTTAGTTAATTATCATTTAGTTTAGTTATATAACTGTGCTAACCAGCTGGTTATTTTGAATTAATATGTTATAAACCTTGTTGTATATAACCTCGTTTAATATTTATTTAAAGAACAATTTTTTTCAGTTCAATAAAGACTTCTCTTGAAGTTTGGATAAGTAACTGTTTTTATTATGTGTCCTATCTATTTCTCTTTTCAGTCAGCCATTGACCTCTTGTAAATAGGTAGGTGCATTGAGTAAATGGCGCCCAACTTGATAGCATTAAATTAAACGAGTTTGTTAAAACAATTTATTACGAATTTATATTGTTGTATTGAATGCATTATTAAGGCATAGAAATATTAATAAAAAGAAAAATTATTAAATTTGGATCGCGGTTACTAAATTTATTTAAAATAGTTCGCGGAAAGAAAACTCGCGAAGAGTCGAATTCAAAAGAAACCATATGGTAGGGGACGCCTCGGCACGTCTTACCCAAATAAAAGAAATAAATACGAAATATCTAACGCCATTGGTTACTAATCAGCAATCGCCTAGCCTTCAACCACAAGTTCTTAAAATTGATAGTAAAATAAAAAGACTTGAAGATCGAAGTTATATTGCTGTAAGGGAGATTTAGGTGAAACCAACTATCATTTTCACCAGGGTGTAACATTTACCCTGTCATGTTTATACGAAAATTAAAAATGTTTTTTAATGATGATGGTGTACCGGATCATAAAAAGGTATCATTAGCAATAAACGCCCTGAAAATATGACTGGGCAAATTTAAAAGAAAATACGTGGGATGATGATCTTGAAAAGTTTCAAGTTGTTTCCTAAATCGATACTGATCACCGTTCAATAAAAGAGAGCTCTTTTATAAACTTAAATATAGAAAGTATGAAACGGGAAAAAGGGCTAGGTATATATTTTCTGAAGTTGGCACGAGAAGCATCGTAATTAAACGAGCCCCTTAGCGAAAAAGAGATTATTGAAATGCTTTCTAGCCATTTTTCACCTGAAATACAGGAAACGAAGGAGAAAATTTCATTTGACGAACAAATTTTTAAAATTATGCGTTCTTCTGAAAATAGAAAAATTTGTTTCCAAGAAAATCTAAAAGATCTAATACAGGAATATCAAACTGTGTTTTCTGACTAACCAGGAAAAAATAGAGGTTACAAACATAAAATTTTATTGAAAGATTATAAACCATTTCAAGCAAAATAATATCCAATACCACATCGGTATGTGACTAAAGTACGAAGACAAATTGAGGAAATGGAAAGATGCAAGATAGTTACTAACCTAGTGTAAAGCCGGGTTTACATTGTTGTAGTAAATGGGTTAGTTGCTTGTACCAGTAACTTGCAAGACAGTTACTAACGTAGTGTAAACCCTATAGGACAGTACTTGTATCAGTACTTGCACAAGTAATCAGGACAGGTAAGTGGATAGTTTCCCAGGCTGTCTACTTACCACTTGCAAAGCACAGTCCTTCCCGCACCAGCGTATTTCACACTAACCTACCGGCTTGTATGTCTACTATACCAATGTAAAAATTTGCTCGCTAGTATATTTGTAAGCTAGTGCCAGTAAATTTCTATTTTGTACAGAGTTGAAGTGTGTATAGTTGACGGTGTTTTTGATTAAGAGATTTTTTAAAAAAATTAAAGATGGTCTAAAGGGGAAACAATTCAATTTGTGGAACTTTATCGGAATTTTCTGTCCCACACTCTTTTTGAATGACATTTTTCTTTCTCAATCTCTCTAACAAGTTCTTCAAGCACAATTTGTGTAATTCGCGCATATATTTCTTTTAACTTTTTGTTTCTAGTATGACGAAAAATTGTATATACCCTCTCGATGTGATAGCCTTACTAGTACAAGTGGACAATAAAGCCGGGTTTACATTGGTATAGTAATTGGGTTAGTTGCTTGTACCAGTAACTTGCAAGACAGTTACTAACCTAGTGTGAACTCTATAGGACAGTACTTGTACCAGTACTTGCACAAGTAATCAGGACAGGCAAGTGGATAGCTTCCCAGGCTATCTACTTACCACTTGCAAGCCACTGTCCTTCCCCCACCGGCATATTTGACACTAGCCTATCGGCTTGTATGTCTACTATACCAATATAAACATTTTCTCGCTAGTGTATTTTTTGTAAACTAGTGCCAGTAAATTTCTGTTTTGTATAAAGTTGAAGTGTGTATAGTTGCCGGTGTTTTGATTTTTTAAAAAAAGAGTTCAATGAAAAATGGTCTGACGGGGAAACAATAAAGTTTGTGGAACTTTATCGGAATTTCCTGACCCCCACTCTTTTTGAATGACATTTTTCTTTCTCAATCTCTCTAATAAGTTCTTCAATCACAATTTGCGTAATTCGCATAAATATTTCATTTTAATTCTTTGTTTCTAGTATGGCGAAAAATTATATACATCCTCTCGATGGGATAGCCTTACTAGTACAAGTGGACATTAATACTTTTTAAGTGTAGACATCCGCTGTCTTGTATCCGAGACAGTAGGCTAACCAAGTTAGGTACTAGTACAAGTAACTAAGATTAGTTACTACACCAATCTAAACCCGCCTTTATTCTTTTTAAGTGTAGACATCCACTGTCTTGTGTCGGAGACAGTAGGCTAGCCAGGTTAGTTACTAGTATAAGTAACTAAGCTTAGTTACTGTACCAATGTAAACTCGCCTTAAAACCTATAGGACAGTAATTTTACCAGTACTTGCACAAGTAATCAGGACAAGCAAGTGGATAGCCTCCCTCTTTACCACTTGCAAAGCCACTGTTCTTCCCCCGCCACCGTAATTGACACTAGCCTACTAGCTTGTATGTCTACTATACCAATGTAAACATTTGCTTGCTAGTGTATTTGTAAGCTAGTACCAGTAAATTTCTGTTTTGTACATAGTTGAAGTGTGTATAGCTGCAGGAGTTTTGGATTAAAAGATTTTTTAAAAAAAAGAGTACAATGAAAGATAGTCTGAAGGGAAAACAATTACGTTTATGGAACTTTATCGGAATTTCCTAACCCGCACTCTTTTTGAATAACATTTTTCTTTCTCAATCTCTCTAATAAGTTCTTCAATCACAATTGTATAATTCGCATAAATATTTATTTTTTGTTTCTAGTATGACGAGAAATTGTATACAAGTGGACATTACTACTTTATAAGTGTAGACATCCACTGTCTTGTGTCCGAGACAGTAGGCTAACCAGGTTAGCTACTAGTGCAAGTAACTAAGCTTAATTACTACACTAATGTAAACCCGCCTTAATGTTAGAGTGTGTTCAGATGCAAGAGTACTGAATACTGGAATGCAGCAAGAGTATATTACACCTCCGTATCCTGAAGAGATGATTTTTCAGTTTACATTGGAGGAAGTTTTCACCACCCTGGACCTCACAAGCTCCTATTGGCAGATACCATTGAAAGAACACCAAAAATATTTAGGATTTAAATTCGATAATAAAACGTACTCACAGCATTACCTTTTGGTTTAAGTACGTCCGTGTCAAGTTTTATAAGAGGATTATCGTCGGTATTAGGAAATGTTAATTTTGATATTATGTATGTGGACGATTATATATATTTACAAGATGAAGAAACACTTTTGAAATATTTATCTATTGTTTTGAAGAAACTAAAAAAGGCTAATATTTCACTAAAATTAAGCAAGTGTGCATTTCCTAGACAAGGAGTGCATTTTTTGGGACATTTAATAACAGGAACTACGATAAGTATGGATCCTGAACGAATTAAAGCTTTTACAGAGTTTCCTTGCCCTAAAAATATTAAACAACTGAGATCCTTCTTAAGACTCTGTAATTACGATAGAAGATTCGTACAGAATTATGCTAAACTAACTGTGCCATTAAATAATTTATTGAAGAAAGATAGTATATGGAGATGGCTTCCAGAACATAAAGCAACTTCGACAGATATCAAAACTGCTTATGTTAAATCGGTAATGATATATCATCCACGTCCAGAATTACGATTTTATATACAAAAGGATAGCTCTAATTATGGATTGGGAGCATGTTTCTTCTAAAGGGATCCTGTATCAAACGACATGTTCATTATAGCATTTGCAAGCAGGTCGTTAAATTCAGCTGCAAGAATTTATTGCATAACTGAGAAAGAAGCGTTGGAAATAGTTTTCGCTTTAAAGAAATGAAAAACATTGGTATTAGGAGCTAAATTAACAAGTATCACTGACCATAAAGCCCTTACATTTCTTAGCTAAACATTTTGTTTCTGCAAGAATATAATTATAATACAGAATTTTGCAACGGATCTGACACTATTCTTGCAGATATTTTATCAAGAAGGCCAATCAAAGAAGAACCAATCTGCAAATAAATTAAAGGATAACAAATATCTTGTGCGGCAGTAACAATAACCTTAAAAGAGTTAAAAAATACATTGAAGAATTTAAAAGAGTCACAGGAAGAAGACGACTGTTGTAAACATATTAAGGAAAAGCTGACGAATGAAAAAGGAAATGTCACCAGATGGTATAGTGAACATGAACAAATTCTATTTGAAAAAGATGCGGAGCAGAAACTGTCATACTGTAAATGTGATCTTATATGAACATGAAAATAATGGACATTTCGGTGGTAGAAAATGCTATCTTGCTTTACCCAGATAGGCATTTTGGCCAAAGATGAGATATATGATTGCTAAAGTGACAGCTGTTTGTGAAGTAGTAGTGTGTCAAAGATCTAAAATTAATAAACAAATAAACTAAACCAAATGGTATGTATAGATTTAATGGGGCCTTTACCTAGCTACATAAGACGTAATAAATATCTGCAAGTGATCATTAATACCTTCTCAAAATATTTGAAGGTTTATCCACTACGTAAAGCCAAAACTGTGAATATTCTAAAAAAATTAAAAGAAGACTATTTTCATAAGGCAGGATATCCAAAGATAATCTTAACTGATAATGGTACCCATTTCAATGCAAAGAAGTAAACAGAAAAATTAAGAGCTCATAGTATAAAAACTTCAGCTACTTGCGAAATTGGTAGGCTCTTACGTTATTTATGTTCATCCAAGCATTCTAGTTGGGTTCATGCACTCCCAAAAGTCGAAAATTGTTTTAACAATGCGATACATGAAAGTACTGAATTTACTCCAGTAGAAGTACATTTTGGGGAGGAACGAAAAGAATCAATAAAACAGCTATTTCCATTTCCAGAAGATATTAAAACGACGCATGAAGAAATAATTATACTTACACATTAACGTCAAAAGCCAATGCAAGAAAACTACGGTATGATAAACAAGTAAAAGTTATCAACCTAGAACCCACCCGCAGTCTTCTGCACAAGACGAGACAATTCGCAAATTCTTTATGTTATATGAAGGTCCCTACATAATAACATCAAAGGTTGGACCAAACGCATATGAATTAATTGATGAAGATGGTACACCAAAGGGTACTCGTAATATAGTTAATTTAAAACTATAGGTATATACCCCTCCATACCGTCCGTAAAATAAAAAAAAATATCGTTTTCTTGGGTGTAAAATTATTACATATTCATTCAATAATTTTATAGGGGGGTAATGTAATTAACAAAACTAGATTAATTTAAATATAATTATTTCAATAAATAAATTTATATTGCCTTAAGAATGTATATAGGTAAATAAATGTATTATCATTTAGACAATAATTAAACATATAATATTGGAATAATGAAAGATCGCCGGAGTAGGCTACGAGCACGACAGTGGACAAAACAGTGAGTGTGGCGAGCGGTGTGAAATATCAACAGTGTAGGGCAGACGTATTAAAAAGTAGCCTGTAATTACATTATTATTGACGATAAGTCATAGCATTGCATTGTTAAAGGTTGTAATACGACGCGTCGTCATTGGTTGCATCAGGAACTGTTCTAACCAGGAATGGTATAAAACTCTTTGTGCAATCTAGTGTTGTTTCCCGTCTGAGCACCAGCGGTGTGAGCTATCTGGATTTCGATATTGGCCGCTGTTTGCCGGACTGACAAAAGAATTCTTCGCTTCTTACGTATGTACATACGTATCTCGCATAACTGAAAAACGGGAAGCCATAGAAAGTTCAAATTTTGTATTTAAGACAGTTATAACGTTTAGTTGTGCACCTCCCTTTTTGGTCATTACATATCTTTCGGAAGTGGTACTTTACTTGAAGCATGTAATAGATTTTAATGAAAAGCTATATTAAAATAAATTCCAAAACTTTTCAAATTTGGTATATAAGACTATTAATATTAATGGGAATAACATAATGGAATTCTAGTTAAAATGGTTTAACCGGAAGTGATACTTTACTTGACGGCTATAATAGATTTTAATGAGAAACTATATTAAAATATAATCTAAAACTTTTCAAATTTGGTATATAAGACTTGTATATCAATGGGAATAACATAATAGATTTTGGTTAAAATGTTCTAATCGGAAGTGATATTTTACTAGAAACTGTTATCAGTTTTATCAAAAAATCTGTTGTGGCCATCACAAGACCTCTCGCCGTTTCCATATTAGGCTATATAAGTATTGTACATATTTGACATTTCTGATACATACATAACACATATCTTCTTTATATATTTTTATATTTTTAATTCATTCTATTCACTCTTATTCTTCTGTTCGAGATTCTTCCAATTCATTGATGAGATTGGCGGTATTTCTCAAGGGTATATGTATCTATAATTATAAATATTTAATTAATAATAAAATAAGAAATATTAAATGTCCTTCCCAGGAAAAGTCTTCAGTAATGTGCTTAACCACTAAATTCTGGATATTTGCGATTTTTAGCATGATTCCAATACCTCTCTTAGTGAGAGGTAAAAAATGGTGTTATTTTGATTTTAGAAATATATGCTCCAAATAAAACATTTACAGAATTGAATTATGCGTCTAAGCCATCAAGTATGATTAAATTAGCTCTTTGTATAAGCGAGATATGTAAATTTTAAAATTATGTGCTTTTTGGTTTGTGAAAAAAAAAAAAGTACGTTACCGATGTCTACATGTGTTGTAGATACTGACGCACCCAGAAATGGGTAATATGCCGTGATGATATATTTATATTTATTTATTTTATTTATGTACTTTTTGTTTGTAATGTGTAATTAAGTTTGCTATGGATTAGGACAAAAAAAGAACAAAAAAATAATGAATTTAATGTCAATGTCAAATTATGTCAAATACGTGCAATTTTATGATAGGCTATTCCACGATATTTTTTTAAATTTTTTTTCTTGAAGTACATAAAAATATAAGACCACATGTGAAAGTCCGAGTTAAAAATTCCTCCAAATAAGCGAGATATTAAGGTCCGAATTTTAAATTAGCTTTGCGACGTAGGTAATGTGGATATACCAGAAGTAAACAAACAGTGGTTCACAAGCCACGAAACAATATTGAACAAATTACAAAATAATGTCCCTATATTTAAATTGTAATATTATAATTCATTATTAGGGACAAAAAACAAATTATTATACTTAATTTTTTCACTTTTTTTCTCATTTTATAAAAACAAAGAAATTAGAACATCACCCAAACAGCAACCGAACAGATCCGACACACCCGAAGAAGTATATTCTTAGTTAGGGCGGGGCTTCTCAAAGTTTTTTCTCATTTTATAAAAACAAAGAAATTAGAACATCACCCGAACAGCAACCGAACAGATCCGACACACCCGAAGAAGTATATTCTTAGTTAGGGCGGGGCTTCTCAAAGTCGGAGGTCATACTTGGATCCTATTTGCTCAAACCCTCGTGAACATGTCCTGCATCATGAAAAGCAAAACTCCCCGTGTCTTCTAGAAGGAATAATTTATAATAAAAGAAATATGGTTTTCTTTATCCTTTAACTATTATCGTTCATATTTTCAATAAACTTTTACTATTTTTGATTACTGTGGAATAGCCTATTGGGTCTGTTTTTATAATACATATTTTAATTATTAACAAAATATTTATAGTTTAACAGGCGTACAAGGAAGTCATGTGGTGTCCACATCAGATTTTATAACTGTGCTAACCAGCTGGTTATTTTGTATTAATATGTTATAAACCTTGTTGTATATAAACCCGTTTAATATTTATTTAAAGAACCATTTTTTTCAGTTCAATAAAGACTTCTCTTGAAGTTTGGATAAGTAACTGTGTTTATTATGTGTCCTATCTATTTCTCATTTCAGTCAGCCAGTCATAGAGAAGACAGTCTGAAAAAGAAACAGGTAGTCTGATAGTGAAGTCATTCCGATATTAGTCTGGTACTGAAACGCGTGGTGACAAAAAATAAATAATTAAAAAATGCATTATCTGACCTTGAAATTTGTAAATTCATAATGTAAAACAATCTTTCAGATGAATTCAAATCTCTATCTTTAAACTCTTTCAAAGCTCATGTTAAAAATTTGTTCTTCCTATATTAAGTAGTAATTTGCAACAAATTAAAATATTTTAAATAATTAATCTGCTATCTGCTCTTTTGCGATATTGTGCTATATTTTCACCTCGATTTTGATGATTTCATGTAGTACTTATGTTGTTTTTTTGTAATTAAAATGTACCGGTTGTGTGGAAGAGCAGCCTTAGGTTGGACCCCGCTTTGACTGTGGCCAATAAAATTAATTAATTATTATTATTACTGTTAATACCATTATTACAATTACTATTATTTATTATTATTATTAGTATTATTATTATTACTATTATTATTATTATTATTATTATTAATATTATTATTATAACTTTTACTATTATTATTATTTATTATTGGTTATTAATATTATTATTTATTATTTATTATTATTATTATTTATTATCAGTATTTATTATTATTATTATTATTATTATTATTATAAAAATTATTCATTATTATTTTTATTATTACTGTTATTTATTATTATTCATTATAATTATTTATTATTACTAATTATTATTATTATTTTTATTATTATTATTATTATTAGCATTATTTGTAGTATTAGTATTATTATTATTATTATTATTATTAGTATTATTAGTATTATTAGTATTATTATTATTAATTAGTATTATTATCATTATTATTACTATTATTATTATTATTATTATTATTATTATTGTTAATATAAATAACAAAGTTAGAGTTTATTTCTGATGAAACCGGTAAATATTTAATTAATTTGGGCATGAAAAAACATTCTCATAGATACCAAATTCAGTAAAATAAGAACTTACTTATTGATAATTTCTCTCTACGTGCATTATCTATAAAAGGATATGTCTGTTTATTTTTAATCAAATGTTAGATATTTACGACGATATTTTCTTATTTTTCGCACAATTGTCAGCTTATATCCTAAACAAGGTCAATTGTAACTTTATTAATTGTCGCAGTACGAATTTATATATAGTCGATATTATGTGCATATTCCCAAATATACTCAAACAAATATATATAATAACAATAGAAACCTCACTCTTATTTGTGTTTCTAATAATAATAATAAAAGTAATAATAGTAGAATTTGTTCTTTCAAAATAAATATCATCGTTTCATTTTGTGTGTAGAATTGAAGTGCACATTAATATCTTTAAGTGTTTGTGATATAATGGTTACCATCAACTTCAACTACATAATGGAACACAGACAAGCAACCGCACTTAAATTGGGTACAAGACATGATATATTATGCATTCGTTTCCAAAGTAAGAGCTTTCAATTTTATATTACTACAAGCCCTGCGCCAAAAGAATTGGCCTAACAGCCTTTTTCTTAACATACAAGGCAACTGTACATTATTAATGATAAAAACGCGTTTTATTTAAGCAAGAAATTAATTCTATTAGCACAAAAGTAAGTTTAGAAATAATAATTCAATAAGTGTAAACAATAATAGACAGAGTACATAAGATTAGTAACAGAACTGACATACATATATCCTACATGCCGTCTATTGTTCTTAGAATTGTCGCCATTCTTTCCGTCGGTATTCAGCCAGTTTTTTTCTGTATATCCGAAATCAGACGGTGTGTACCACTGTTTGATTCGCATCTCGCATGTACGGTGGTAGCAGAATCCCAGTGGTCGCGACAATACTCTTCTGCTGTGGCCCAGGGGATCATATATAAATAAGTAAATATGTTTTAAAATGGTTGATAAATAATATGTTAAACATATAAACGGCCACGCAATAAGAATATAACTATTTAATGAGAACTTTATAAAATATAAAAATGAAACACATCAATTCAATTATTATAATATGTGACAAGTACATATATAAACAAATTATCAAAGCATACTTCTAAATTGTATTGTTATCTCCACACTCTCCCTTGATGCAATTCGGAAGTATTTGTCAGTCCTAGCAGTTGTAGCATTTTCTTTTGTCGTGGTCCATGAAAAATCTTGGTCATCAAGTCAGCTAGCATATCTTATGTCGAAAGATACTGCAAATAGACTAACCCATCTTCTATAGCATCTCTAATGAAGAAGAATATAATGTCAATGTGTTTTGACCTTTTGTTGAGTACGTGATTCTTGGATAATTCTTGCGCTGACTGTCATTAAAAAGCACAATCGAATCGTCACTTACTAATAATTCTGAAATCAAATTTTTGAGAAATTTTGCTTCTCTTGCTGCCTCGGTCAGTGCCATGTATTGAGCTTCTGTGCTGGATAAGGATAGCAGGACACTGTTTCTTGCTTTCCCATTCACTGCGCCTCCACAAAGTTTGAATACATATGCGGTGTATGATCTTCTGTCCATTTTGTCATTTCCCCAATCTGCATCCGTAAATCCAGTTAAATTTTTACTGTCTTTTTGATATTTAAGACACAAATTCATTGTTCCTTTTAAATATCTCAAAACTCATTTTGCAGCATTCCAATGTTTTTCAGTATAACAACAACTGAACTGACTCAATACACTTGCTATATTGCAATATCAGGTCCACTAGTTATACTGAGATACATTATACAACCTACTAATTCTCTATACGGATGACTAAAATTGGTTTTCTCATTATTTGTTTCTTCATTTATATTAACCCTGGATATGCTGGCGTAGCAACTGCCTTGGAATTCAACATATTGAATTATTCTAAAATACGTTTTATGTATGTAGATTGATCTAAATAAAAACAATCCTTCATTCTCCTCATACCTGAAATATGTTGTGTTTTTCCTAAATCTTTCATTTTAAATATTGACATAAGCTTTTCCTTCATTGCCATTTTTTCTTTTTCATCATTGCACAATATTAAAAAATCGTCTACATATATGCATTATGCACATGCTAACATTATTATAATAAAAGTATACACATGGTCTAATTCCGATCTTGAGAAATTCATTTTTAATAAAACGTTGTTAATTTTATCATACTATGCTCGTGATGATTGCTTCAATTCATAAACTGCTCGTTTTAAAATACATTCTTTAATTTCTCTTCCTTTTACAACGAAGTTTTGTGGTTGTAACATATGCACTTCTTCTTTCAGTTCTCCATTTAGAAAAGCGGTAAAAACATTCATGTGATCTATATCAAGATCTAATTTTACTGCTAAAGCAAGTAATAATCTTATGGTAACTACGGGAGAAAAACTTTCATTAATAATAATAATAATAATAATAATAATAATAATAATAATAATAATAATAATAATAATCTATTTAACTATATTACATTGTATTAAACAAGTTTGTTACATTATTACAATAATTACAAAATAAAAAAAAAAATTTGAATAAACATATTACAAAATTTGTTTCATATCAACATTCAGATATTCTTCTACATCATAAAAAGCATGTTTTACCAGAAAATTTTTAATACTGTTTTTCAAAGTTTTGTGATTCATATTTTTTGTTTTCTCGGGCAATTTATTATACAGGTCTAAATTTAATGAACACTTAATAGACTTCTGTAGCATGTAAGCAGGTTTGCGCAATAAGTTTGCAGATCTAGTGTTATAACGGTGGCAATCTCAATTTTTAGTCAAATTTAAATTGAATTTATGTACTTCAAGTACTGAGTTTTAAATATAAATAGATGGTAGAGTCAATATACCTTAATCTTTAAAGCCTTGTTTACAATGGTCTCTACATTTAAGGCCTAACATGATTCGTATAGCTGTTTTTTGCATCCGAAAGATTTTTATTGCATTTGGAGAGTTACCCCACAGAATTGTCCCGTAAGATATTAGTGAGTGGAATAAATAAAAATACCTAACTTTTAAAGTAATCATATCTACAGTATGTTTCAAACGTCTAAGTAAGGATAATATTCCGGATAGTTTCTTACTAAGAACTAAAATATGTGAAGAACCATTAAGAGTAGGTTCAATATAAAAACCCAGAATATTTACAGGTTTTCCTTGCTTGCAATTTGTCTTGTTTGATACAATTATTTTTTGCGTTTTGGCCTCATTTAACAAAGTTATTTTCGGCAAACCGTTCTTTAGCCCGGTTCATGTCGTTGTTACTATTTTATAACAGAGTATCAAAGTTATTATTTTTACTAATGAGGGTGGTATCATCCGCAAACAGAATACTATTGCATGGCCGAACAAAGTCACTGAAATCATTTATGTAAATGATAAAGAACAGAGGACCCAAAATAGAGCCTTGTGGAACCCCATGCTCTATATTTTTATTATCTGATACTACACCGTTTATAAATACACATTGTTCACGTTCTTGTAAATACGAGGTGAAAAATTTTAATGCTAAATCTTTAATGCCATAATGCTCTAGTTTCATTAAATAAGTTCTTGTGAAACACTGTCGAAGTCGAATGCTTTTGACAGATCGCAAAGTGTTAAAGCTATGTGATCACCATTTTTGAGGCCCACAATTATATCGTACATAAAGTTTCGACATTCCTATAAAAGGCTTTTAGTCCATACAGAAATTAACGGCTCTGATGTTGGTAATTGTACTGTCTTAAACAATAGTTACATACCTACTACTCATTGAAAATTAAACCATATATGATTTTGTACTCGACCATGATTACATAACTACGGCTTTCAATCTATGGGCTTACGTCGAGGATGTTGTGAGTTATGTTGCTGGGTTTGTTGTCAATTATTTGCAATATTTGTAAAAATTCGTTAATTTCAAACCCTTCGGTCAACAAACTGATCAACATTTTAAATAAAGGAAGGCTTATAAACCCCTCCACGGATACAATAGAGGTTTGTATAACAGCGGAAAGAGTGATTAGACAAACTGATGTATATCAGAAAAATGTAAAATTAATTATAATTAATAAATCACTAATATCTTTAGGTAATAATTTTATGAATATAGGAGACCATGATAGGAATTCTTTAGTTCGCTTAAACGGATATAATTTTGAAATAAATCATAGAAATCAACTTGTTAGATTATTACTAGATACATAATACATATTCTCAAATGTAAGAATATTTCATATATGTAAAGATAAATATGTGAAGAGTGGTATAAGGAATAAATATAGTAAATTAATATTGTTCAAAAATGAATAAAAAAAAATAATTTTTTTATTCGACCTTTTCCTTGTCCTTTTTTACATTGCAGTTTGGCGGCATAAGAAACAAATACAATAAAAGTAATTTTATTTAGAAATAAATCAAAAAAATAGTTTTTTATTCGTCTTTTTTTACTATTATTCTTTTGCGGCATGAGAAACAAATACAATAAATAACATTATTCAGAAATTTATTAAAAAGTTTTATATTCAACTTTTTCCTTTTGCTATTATTATTTTGTTTTATAATTTGGCGGCATAAGAAAAAAATCTGACGTGGCCAACACATAACCTTCCGCCGTGTAGTTCGAGTATATAGATATAGATCTACATCACACAAACAAAACTCCGAATGGCGTACTAATGACTAATTACAACATTTTAAAGTAATACAATAATATTACACAGTTTGATTCAATTGAATGTGTAGAAATAAATGTTTATTATATTTGATAAAATAGATGCTAAGAAGCTTTTCTTTAACGATAAATTTTACATTTATCACAAATGTAGCAGCCACTGAACTCAATACATATATACCTATAATTGGAATGCGCCATCATCTTATATTGTGAGAACATATAAAGCATGATAGGGGGTTCTTTCATCTTTGTTTTATACAGAGTACAAAATTTATTTTCATTGACAAATGTCAAATAAAGTTAGTCTCATTAGAACATCATCGATACTTTTATTTTTATTCTCATTGTCGACATTAAGGAATTCTCTCTTTGAAACATATTTTCCGTATTTTTTTTTATGTTTTTCTTTTTCTTTGTAACCCATATCGTGCCTTAATTTCTTCATATTTTCTCTATTTGTCTCGTTCTCTTTCTCTTTGTAACCTATATCTTGCCTTAATTTCTTCACATATTCGCTGTTTGCCTTGTATTCTTTTTCTTTATATTCTGTGTTCTGCCTTATATCTTCATGTTTCATTATTTTTCTCTCTCTGTTTTATTCGAATACTTTGAATTTTCTCTTATTATTTTCATGGTTTCTCTATTTTTTGTCTTTCATTTCTCTTCTGAATCTTAAAAGCTTTGTTTTTCTGATTGACAGATTTTCTGTTTGTTTTCATTGTAAGTAGTGTTTCTATAATTAATGAGAATAATAACATAATGGAATAAATCTTTAATGAATAATAGCAATACGTACTTGTAATCGCAAATTTTAATAATTGAGACATATTTTTTTATAAATCTGATATTTTAATATAATAATGACTGTAGTAAGTATCTCTATTTTAAATAATCACTTTGAATTATTTATTTATTACGATTCGTGCAAAATGTGACATACACTTATGTCAAATTTTATCTGAACTGTGTAAGTAAGGAAATGTGCTCATCTTTAAAACATATGTACGTAATAGGCTCCGCGATTTATAAAATAGATTATTTTATAAATATATCTATAAAATATATTGAAAAAGTATTAGTCCCGTAGAAAATTCAACTATCCTTAATTTTTATAATAACATAAATCGTGAAAAAATAACATTTAAGGGTATGTTTCTAACAAAAACTATTTTGAGCTTCAAGTAAAGTGTCAAAAGTTTCATTGCACATTACATAGTACATAGTTTCAAAATTTTCTGAATAATAATAATTGAGTTAGAGCGAAGACAAAATCCATACACACACATACACTCACACTTACACACATACAGACATCATCGTGAAAATGTTAAAATTGGATTCTAGGGACCTTAAAACGTGGTCATTTACTAAAATCTCGATATGCGATTTTTAGCTCGATCCTTGTACCTCCCTTACCAAAGGTAGCGGGAGGTAAAAAATATATTTTAATTCATAAATGATTTCAAAAATAGTTTTTTTTTAATTGTGTAAAAACTACAAAATATTAATCACAAAATACAAGCTAGAATCGTTATCTCTGTTACTTCGCAGAATGCAATAATTATTAAAATTTCCTTTCTTGGATTTATTCTTGTAATCAATATTCTTGGGCTAGAATCAAAATATGCTTTGTTGTAATCAACACTTTTACAGTTACTAGAATATCAACAATGCCAGAAAATATTTCTTTTAGGTAGTTCTTTCTGCTAACTAAGAAAATATCTAATCAACAAGATTTCAATTTTCTATCATAATTTTCAAAAGAGTAAAAATATAGTTATAGTAAATCATACGCATTTGGTTCTTTGCAATATGCTAGTATTAAAACATTCATTAATTTTTCGTAGATTCATTCTTGTAATCAATATTCGTTTTATAATTATCGTATTTCATTATAATTATTTCATTTTCGTTAAGTAAATTAGAAAAAGATATACCTATACGCAAATGTATGGAATAAAAAGGGACATAAGATACGACTATCGTTTTCACATGCTTTGAGTGTGTCGACTAGAATTCACATTTTTTCGGTCCAAAACGATATCGTTTTCGGTTTTCACTATTTACGTGATCACATTTTCACTTGTCGACAGTCGCAATATCGTTTTCACAGTTACATGATCCCACTCCAGATCTTTCAATTTCATGGTTATCAATGATTATATTTAAATTTAAATCTGTTCTGCATTGATAAATATGAAAACGTAACTAGTAAGTCTTACTGAGATTAAAATAAAGATCATTATCGAAGAACCAAGGTGATAAATTATTTCAATGGTTTTCGCACTTTTGTTGAAGTAGGTGATCACAACTTTCAGAGACGATTATGAAAGTGTCATCTTCATATAGTATAATGTGACATTCATCTCAAAAACGTAGGTAGATCTTTAATGTACAAAATAAACGGAGTTGGTGAAATTCACAACCTTGTGGGGCACTCCTGTTATAAACTAAGATATTAGACTCAGTTTTTTTATTTGAATATTATTGAGGTCGTAGATCGATAAGAATTGTCGGCGATTTTCTAAAAATGATTTGACCCACTGTAAAGGAATACCTCTAATTCCGTAATAATAAGGTTTGAATAACGCAATCAAAAGCTCGGGACAGATCGCAAAAAAAATCCAACAGGTTATTCATTCGTATTAAAGCATTTAGAGATATTTTGAAAAGATGAGTGAATAGCATATAAAGTTCATTTGTTGTGCCTTATTTATAGTATTATTTTTACATAAGTATGTATCTAGTCTGTTTAAAAAGCGTATTCAAATATTTTAGAAAAGACTAACGTTAGAGATGTTGTCTTATAATTATTTATATTAGTTTTTCATTTTTCTTGTAAATTGGGATTATTTTACCAATTTTTAATTTTTCTGGGAATATGCCGAATGAAAGGTTAATTAAATATAGGACTGGTTTTAGTAGTATATTAAACACTGATTTTATTAAGAAACAAAGAAAATTATCTGGCCCACTTGAATGTTTATTTTTATTTAGATTCTCATCTTCACAGTATGAACGTAAATAAAAACTATTAGAATTCAATTCATTGTTACAGAACTGCAGCATCCATCACGTTTAGGTATTTGCTGGTCAATGTTCAGAGGTGCATATCTAAAGAAAGAGTTAAATTTATTCTCTATAACTAAAGGGTCAGAGATTTCCTCATCATCAACTTTGATAATAATGCTACATACTGTAGGTTTACTATTTGAGTTTTTGTTTACTACATTCCAGGTAGTTTTTGAGATGTTAGGTATCTGAAGAAAAAATAAGTTATTGAAAATATTTTCTCTTAGTTTCATTTACTATCTCCGTGTGTACTCGTTTTGCCTTTCTATACAAACACCTTAGATCAGAATTTGGTTTTTTCAACTGATATAGATTATAAAGATTCCTGCTAAATCTTTTAATTTCATCAGTGCACCACAATTTTGCATTACCATTTTTTTTTTTTCATGTAAAGTGTTTATTAAAGTAATGCAATAAAATATTGTGGAAATTATTATAAGCCTCATTTAAATTTTGGTTGAATAACACTTCTTCCCATTTTTCATTAATTAGTTCAGTGCAAAAGTTGTCAATATTATTGTTAGTAAAATTTCTATACGTTTTAGGGACATTATTAACTCGCAAATTTAAAAATTGGCAATAATAGATTGGTTATGTATAATGTAACGTGATTCTGCAAGATAGTCTGCACATGTCCGAATAAATTTAGCTGGAAGTTGATCGGGCTCAGGACCTTTATTTATATCTAAATTAGATAAATATTGAAGAATTGATTCATAAGTTAGGTGTACATTATGTATATTAATTACATTGGGGATAGCGTTGTTATAGTTAAAGTGACTCCTGTTATCAATATTATTTACAAATACTGACTCAAAGTAATCTGCAAACAAATCAGTAACTTCTTAACCTGTGTCAGCTTCACAATGGGGTCATTTCAAATAAAATAATTGTCGATTTTTTTTATAAAATTATGAAATCCATCTCATTTAATAAATATAGTAATTGAAATTAATTTGAACTATGCGACTTTTCATTTATAAATTTGCTAATAAACTTTCGCGCTTTTGAACACGGACTAAATTTGTGACGACACAAATTCATACTCACACAAAGACAATTCTCTCTCACACACACACGCTTCACAACATGAAACAGTAATCTAACCTAAAAGTGTGACAGCTGACAGCAAAATATACAAGAGAGAAGATTATTATTACTTTCTATTTTTTAAAAGTACTAGTGCACTATACGGTACGTAAATAAACCACTTATTTAAATAAATACCAAACCAAATAATCATAGTTCTAAATTAAACCGGCAGAGCTCGCCTGTCGTATCCGTGAATATGTGTCGTCAGCCGTTGAAATATTTGAAATTAAACGCAACTTTTAAAAAATCATTTCTGTGATTCTAAAGTAAGATGTAAAACATACACATACATATTTAATTTGACCTATTTTTTCAAGAAAAAAATAAATCAGAAAATGTGAAATGACCCCATTGTTTTAGCGTACGAGATTTAGGATTCTACTTTTATTGTTTCTGAATGTGTTAGTGTAACTTCAAAAATATTTGGAATTATTTTTTACATTTTGCTCAGTGTTACATATAAATGATTGAAAATCCTGTTTTATTTTTGGCTTGATTCTACTCCTTTAATATAGAGAATTAAGTGCAGTCTGACTGCCTTCCGTACACTTTCCATTTCTTTTGATTTTTTTCCCTTTAATTAATTTCTTAGCTGAATTTGAAAACCAAATCGGATAATTATTTTTCTGCACTAATTTAATGGGTACATGATCGATAATTAAGCTATTTAATATATTGTAAAATAGATTAACATTGACACTTATATCATTATTAGAGAATTTATTTTTCCAATTAACTGCAGAAAGTTTATATATTAAGTCTTCGTCCTTGCATTTATTAAAGTTGTATAGTGCAATATTTTTGCATGGAATTTGTTTAAAATTATTGAGTTTACACAATATCACAAGAGGAGGATGATGAAAATCAATTGATGGTGTCACTCAGACTCGCTTCACAGTCAGCAGAACTTATTACTAGATCCAGAATTGTATTGCTTCCGTTCTTAATCCCATTATACTGAGTACACATATTAAACAATTAACAAATTCTGAATAAAATAAGTTGCGGTTACCTATAACTGGTTAAAAAAAATCATTACCTGAAATTTCGTTTTAAATATTACAAAGCTTCGTTTTCATACCTCTTACGTGTTGATAATATATATGTAAGTATACTTTGACTCATGTAATGAGCAACATTTAAGTTATTAACTTCTTAAATTAGATAATGAAAATTGCTTTCTTTTGTTAATATCGTTTTCTGTATTTATTATTAAAATAGGCGATGATTCAAATTTATGGGCATTCCTGCTCATTTCACCCACGCAAATTTGTAATAGTTTTCTTTAGCTTTGATTTTTATGTCTTAAAAAATTATTAGTTGAGTTGTGTATGCATGTGTGATTGCTGTGGAAACGAATACTTAAATACTATCAATCACCCATTTATATATATATATATATATATATATATATATATATATATATATATATATATATATATATACAGTGTGTTAATTAAAAATCTGGAAAAAGGCGTTTAACTTGGGAAAACAGTTTTCCTTTGCGCAAAAGTCCTTAATTAATTTTAGACAAAATGTTTCAAATAAATGTTGTAGATAATTATATTCTACGCCTAAATCAGTAAACATTTTTAATTTTGCACGTTTGGTAACTTGTAAAATCTAATTTGAAATTTTATAAAAATATTGCTGATTTCTAGCGATACCCATGAAATTGAAACAAAGTTACAAAGAAATGCGTATGGTTTGAACTGTCAGATATTCAGTTTTCAATTAAAAGTTGCAAATAATTCAATTCTGCGCTTAAATCACTAGACAGGTATTAATTTTAAAATCTAACACTTAAATAACTTTTATTATTATTTTTTCACATTCTGTAATCTATAAAATTAAATTTCTAACAGTTCAAACATTATGAATTTCTTTCTAACTTTGTTTCAATTTCATGGGTATCGCTACTAATAAGCAATATTTGTACAATTTCAAATTAGATTTAACAAATTACTAATTTTAATTAAATTAAATCTGTTTAGTGATTTAGGCGTAGAATATTAATGTCTACAACATTTATTTCAAACATTTTTGTCTACAATTAATTGGGGACTTTTGCGCATAGAAAAACTGTTTTCCCATGTTAAACGCCTATGGCCAGATTTTTTTAATTAACACACTGTATTTATATATATATATATATATATATATATATATATATATATATATATATATATACCGTGAGTATTTTTTAACCTGAAACATTGGGTTTGTCGTATCCATGGGTACAACTTGACATTTGATTGACAGCAATGTATTTGCCTGTCCCATTTATAATGAAACATAGGGAACGAATTTGACATTTGACAAGACGTCTTGAGGGTAATTTTGTTTAAATAATTGTACCTGCTTTCTAAATTAAATTTAGTTATAGAAAAAATATTGCATACACCTTGTGCACTAGTGATTTTCTGACTTGGCAAAATTTCTTACAATATTTAAATATCATACTTCTGCCAAATTCATTCCTTATGTTTTATTTTAAATGAGACAAGCAAACACATTGCTGTCAATCAAATGTCACATTGACAAGATGTCATTAGAGGTTAATTTTGTTTAAATAATTAAACATGTTTTCTAAAAATTAAATTTAGTTGTAGAAAAATCATTGTGTGCACCTTGTGCGCGAAATATGTTTAGTGCGCTCGAGTGGTTTTCTCACCCGGCTAAATTTCTTACAATATTTAAATATACTTCTGTCAAATTCGTTCCCTATGTTTCATATTAAATGGGACACGCAAATACATTGCTGTCAATCAAATGTCGTAACCATGGATATGACACACCCAATGTTTCACGTTAAAAAATACTCACGGTATATATATAATAACGTTTGTTTCTTAACAGGCGAATCCAAAACAAGAAAATGTACAAAAAGTATTACAAAAAATACAAAGTATACAGAATACCTAATTTAATTATATTTATATATTTTTAAGCAAAGTATTCGTCTTGCAAGATGGTAGATAAAATAAACGGTAATTCCGCGATGATGTAGATTGTACGAGGGGAATTCAGATATGGCCCGGAATTTTATTCTTAGAACCAAACGAATGGCTCTAGCGGCAATTCCTTCTTAACATTCTTGCAATGGGGTATCTAGAAGGCGTGCATAATGTTATCATTACTTCAATTGTTTTTATTTAGTAATTGTCAAAATGACAGAGCAGGCAGTTCATGTTTCCGTTGCGCAACGCATAATAATTAGATTACTTGTAAATGAGGGTGCCAAACCAAGTGATATTTTGCAGAAATTTGAAGCACAGTATGGGGAATCCACCTTATCAAAACCCAGGTGTTTGAATGGTGTAAGAAGTTTAAGGAGGGTCCGAAAACTTCGACAACACAAACTCCCTTAAACCGAAAAAAGCCAAGGTTGTGCGTTGAGCCGGTAAAGTAATGGCCACTGACTTTTGGGACAGTGAGGGTGCTCTCTTGACCGATTTTTTGAGTGAATGACTGACTTGCAAAAAGGAGAAACCGTTCAATTGGGAGTGTCATTTTGTTGCACGAAAACGCTCGTCCGCATACTGCCCAATTGACTACAAATATCCTCGAAAAAATGCATTGGAGGTTCTTCCACATCCAGCATATAGTCCGGATTTATCACCATGTGATTATCATCTCTTTGGACCGCTGAAAGAGGCACTGGGTGCGTCAAAATTTCAAGACGATGATGATGTTGCCGAGTTTGTGCATGAGTGGCTGCTCGTCCAACCAAAAACATTCTTTAGAAGTGGTATTATGAAACTCCCAAAACGATGGCAAAAATGCATACAGTTAGAGGGTGAATACGTGGAGAAATAATGCAAAAACTCATATACTTATTGTAGTTAAATAAAAAATTACAGCTAAATTGCGGTTTATATGTGAACTCTCCTCGTACATGAAATGGCAGTTTATATAATAAAATTGGAACGTCAATATTACCATTTAAAATGCCAGAAATGCTATTAAGTGCTGCAAGCTTATGACGATCTACAACAGATTCAATAAATTCTTGTCAAAGAATATTGTGTTTTATTCCTTGAACAGGGTATACATGGAATTTTTTATACCTCATGAAGTTGAGAAATTTGCGTTGAACACTTTTAACTAAATATTTATAATGATTTGAAGAGGGTACCAGATTACACATCCATACTCAAGTTTAGAGCGAATGTCAAGAATAATATTTTAACTGTATTTTCATTGTGAAATTGTCTGCTATTTCTGACAATAAAACCGAACAATCTGTTCAACTAATTCAAAAATATGCACAAGATATTTTAATTCAGGATCAAATACGATGCCTAAATCTTTCATGGGAAACGTACGGGATAAGGGTACATTTTCAGTACAGTACGTAAAATGCAATGGATTCCTTCTACGTGTATAAGGCATAATTTTGCATTTACTAATATTTAAAGGTAAATTGTTAATTTTCCACCACTCATGAAAGGTATTAATATTATTCTGTAAGTCAATGCAGTCTTGTAAAGAATTAATTTCCCGAAATATTTTTATATCATCCGCGTACAAAAGTATGTCACAGTTTATACAGGAGCAAACATCATTAATAAAAATCTGATGTGGCCAGCACATGACTACGCGCCATTAGGGCTGTTGCAAGAATTTTTATGACTTCTAAGTACGAAATTTTAAAAGATATTGTTTTTTCAAGAGCCTCAAATTTGAAAATATCACGAAATATGCTTTAGATATTTTACAATTAATTTTTGAAATTTGAATAAAATTTGGAATGTCACGTGGTCTGAAACAGAATGTGACGTCAGAGTACATACATCTTCAGTGTTTCTAATTGGTCCGTTTATAAGTTTGTGAAAAGATGCGAAGAAAAGAAAATTGTGGCTAGAAGCAGTAAGTCGAAGATCTGAAAATTTATCAGAAAAATCGTGTCTTCATGTTCCCCACAAATTATACGGACAACATTTGGATGATTTAGAAGAAGCAAGAAAAGTCTCATACTCGGAAGAGTCATCCTTAGAGATTTTTGAAGAGCCTGTTCAACATAATTCAGCCATCAATTTTAACTCAAGACATTGGAGTGCAAGTTTGTAGCAATTTAGTTGATGCCAAAGTTCAAGGAAACCTGCTCGCCGCAGTAAATATACTCAGAGTACTGAACCGACAACTATACACGTCGGGTGCTCTCCAATAAAGTGACGAAATGAGTCAACAAAGTGTCTCATACAATGAAAATATGTTAACAACCAACGACAACACTGTGAGTTTATTTTCTTCGTCCATGAAAGTGTTGATGATAGAAGGCTATAAAGTTTTGAGTCCACCAGTGAAAATTTGGTGGAAAGTGTTCAGTCTAGTGAAAATGAACTAATTTTTATTGCTGATACAAGGAAAATTTCAGCAGTAAAAGTTTCAATGTACTACATCGAAACAAATCCAAAAGTATGTATGGGGATACGTAATGAATGTTATTGTATTTTAAGTACTTTAGAGAAATATATAAATTCTTAGTTTATCGATATATTGTTTTGAAAAAAATTAAAACAGATCGACCTTATTTGCAACTAGGACATGATTTTAATTTATCAAAAAGCACTATTTGCAGGAAATTTTTAAATGTTACCAAAAATTGCAGCATACATGATTCACTTAATTATTTGGCCTTCTACTAAAAAAAAAAAAAAATTTAAAAATGTTCCTCTACCATTCTGAGCAAGATATTCTACTGTATAGAGTATTATAGACTGTTTTGAAACGGAAATAGAAAAACTTAGCGATCCAATTTTATAGGCATTGACATGGTCTGATTACAAGAAAAGGAACATAGTAAAATATTTAATATCATGCACGCCGAATGGTACCATTAATTATATTTCAACAGTATTTGGTGGATGTGCATCCGATACACTGACACATCCGGATTGTACAGTAATGGCAGAGAGGTTTTAAGCGTGTTGATACTATTTTAGTGAACCATAGATGTAAACTAATTAGACCTCCTAGTGTACTAAGTGGTACAAAATTGTCTAAAGAAAATGTTATTTTGACAAAAAAAAATAGCTAGTCTTAGAATGCGGAAAGAGTTATTGGTAGTTTGCGAGAATTCGAAATGTTAAGACATAATGCAGCTGTAGCATATAATATGTTAAGTAATATGAACAATATTGTTATAGTTGCTTGTGGTTTGGCAAATTTGCAGAATCTATATAAAAAGTTAAATTTAAGTCGTATTTCTTTATATGTATTTATTATTGTTTTGGAACCAAAACAAGTTGAAACTTTTACAATGCTTTTATAAAACAAAAAAACAGTAACAACAAATAAATAAAATAAATATATAAACAAACAAACAAACAAATAAATAAATACATAAATAAATAAATAAATATAATATCACGAAATATGCTTTAGATATTTTACAATTAATTTTTGAAATTTGAATAAAATTTGGAATGTCACGTGGTCTGAAACAGAATGTGACGTCAGAGTACATACATCTTCAGTGTTTCTAATTGGTCCGTTTATAAGTTTGTGAAAAGATGCGAAGAAAAGAAAATTGTGGCTAGAAGCAGTAAGTCGAAGATCTGAAAATTTATCAGAAAAATCGTGTCTTCATGTTCCCCACAAATTATACGGACAACATTTGGATGATTTAGAAGAAGCAAGAAAAGTCTCATACTCGGAAGAGTCATCCTTAGAGATTTTTGAAGAGCCTGTTCAACATAATTCAGCCATCAATTTTAACTCAAGACATTGGAGTGCAAGTTTGTAGCAATTTAGTTGATGCCAAAGTTCAAGGAAACCTGCTCGCCGCAGTAAATATACTCAGAGTACTGAACCGACAACTATACACGTCGGGTGCTCTCCAATAAAGTGCCGAAATGAGTCAACAAAGTGTCTCATACAATGAAAATATGTTAACAACCAACGACAACACTGTAAGTTTATTTTCTTCGTCCATGAAAGTGTTGATGATAGAAGGCTATAAAGTTTTGAGTCCACCAGTGAAAATTTGGTGGAAAGTGTTCAGTCTAGTGAAAATGAACTAATTTTTATTGCTGATACAAGGAAAATTTCAGCGGTAAAAGTTTCAATGTACTACATCGAAACAAATCCAAAAGTATGTATGGGGATACGTAATGAATGTTATTGTATTTTAAGTACTTTAGAGAAATATATAAATTCTTAGTTTATCGATATATTGTTTTGAAAAAAATTAAAACAGATCGACCTTATTTGCAACTAGGACATGATTTTAATTTATCAAAAAGCACTATTTGCAGGAAATTTTTAAATGTTACCAAAAATTGCAGCATACATGATTCACTTAATTATTTGGCCTTCTACTAAAAAAAAAAAAAAATTAAAAATGTTCCTCTACCATTCTGAGCAAGATATTCTACTGTATAGAGTATTATAGACTGTTTTGAAACGGAAATAGAAAAACTTAGCGATCCAATTTTATAGGCATTGACATGGTCTGATTACAAGAAAAGGAACATAGTAAAATATTTAATATCATGCACGCCGAATGGTACCATTAATTATATTTCAACAGTATTTGGTGGATGTGCATCCGATACACTGACACATCCGGATTGTACAGTAATGGCAGAGAGGTTTTAAGCGTGTTGATACTATTTTAGTGAACCATAGATGTAAACTAATTAGACCTCCTAGTGTACTAAGTGGTACAAAATTGTCTAAAGAAAATGTTATTTTGACAAAAAAAAATAGCTAGTCTTAGAATGCGGAAAGAGTTATTGGTAGTTTGCGAGAATTCGAAATGTTAAGACATAATGCAGCTGTAGCATATAATATGTTAAGTAATATGAACAATATTGTTATAGTTGCTTGTGGTTTGGCAAATTTGCAGAATCTATATAAAAAGTTAAATTTAAGTCGTATTTCTTTATATGTATTTATTATTGTTTTGGAACCAAAACAAGTTGAAACTTTTACAATGCTTTTATAAAACAAAAAAACAGTAACAACAAATAAATAAAATAAATATATAAACAAACAAACAAACAAATAAATAAATACATAAATAAATAAATAAATATAAAAAATAAATAAATAAATTGTCACGGCATACTACCCATTGCTGGGTATGACAGTCTGCTTTGTACAAAGACTTCGGTAATGAAGATGACATATTTGTACCATCGGTCGAGATTGAAGCCGGTAACCCAGATTTACGACCAGATATTCGGGCATGCGACCACTGTACCTATCCATATATAAAACATGGCTGATATTTGCTGGATCACTATTTTAACTTAATGACCAGTATTAGATGATCAGTAACTTATCATAAAAATATAATTTAACTTCATGTAACTTAATTTAACCTAACCTAATCTATGTAGCATTTTGGCTGAACTAACAAAATCATAACTTAAATTAAACTCTTTAAACTAATCCAACCCGGACACATTTTTCATATTTATTGATCCTATTTTTACAAAATGCTGGTCATTAATGTAAAAAAATACCGATCAAATAAATATAAAGGCAGTATATTTTATATCCAAAAATAGTCTGCTTTCTTAATTAAATACATGTTTTCATCAAAATCTACTGTTATTATATTCACATTTTTGTTTAATTCAAAATCTAGATTGACAACACAAAAAAAGTCCTTTCTTTTTTCCACACAGATACATTTGTAATTGAATTTGTGAGTTGTATTTTGTTGTTACTTCATTTGCTTGAGTAATATATCGCGAAACTGTCTTCTTAGCAATAGAACATTTTATTTCTAATACATACTCTTCTGAAATGCTGTCTGAAGATGTTTTCAATACTAGATGGTTCTTATTTAAAATTAGTCCAGTACGTTTACAATTAATATTTGTTTTTTCTTCAACTACTTTTAAAACAGTTTCCTCCAAAACCCGCCCTCTCTCCAGTGCAAGTGTTTCTTTAATTTTATAAGAGCCTATAATTTATCCTACGACAACTCTGTTTTTTACAATGAGCCGCATCATGCAACTTGGACGCTGTGGTACCAAAATTGCGATTTAAACTGATCTTGAGTAAGATCAACAGCTTGCTGGCACAATGTTTCTGACATTAATTTTGAAGCATATTTAAAGAAATCCTTGGCGCAATATTCTTTGTAATTAATTAATATCTAACATTTCTATATTGGTCTTATCTTTGTAAAATGAAAGAATCTCTAAGTTACGACATTCATCTTTTTGCAGTAAATTTTGCAACACATCTTCTTTAAATGCATCACTATCTTCTGCGGGATCAAGATCAGTAGCTCCAAAATCTTTCATAGTTACAAATTTATTTGATGCAACATTTGATAGTCTAGGCTTTCTCCAGTATGATTCAACTGAAGTGGGTGCTGGATGTTTACATCCTCCTATATAAAATAATTTGAAATAATCATTAATTTACATGTTTAAAAAAACAAACAAAAAATTACCTAAAGAAGCAACACAGTCCATACAGGTAATACTTAAAATTTTATCGTTACTTTCACCCACATCCAAGATAACAGTATATTTTTTTTGGTTCACTTTATGCTCAGGACAAACTTTACATCTGACTATACAGATATTTTTTTCTCGATATAGATCTACATATCCTATTGACAACTGTAGAGAATCCATATGACATCTGGTGACTAAATTTTGAACTAGTGCATGACGGTAGGTGCGAGCAATACATTGTTAGCATACATTTTTTAAAAGTATATTCTTTTATACGAAAATGAATGTTGTAAAACACGGTAAAAGCAATATTATGTGTTGTGTATACGGGTGTCA
Source organism: Ophonus ardosiacus (assembly GCA_943142095.1). Taxonomy (NCBI): domain Eukaryota; kingdom Metazoa; phylum Arthropoda; class Insecta; order Coleoptera; family Carabidae; genus Ophonus; species Ophonus ardosiacus. The sequence goes on from OW964824.1 coordinate 44,770,824, forward strand.
TTCGTTTATGAGTAGGGAAACTCATTTAAGTTTCCACATTTTTCCAAAAATAGGTAAAAACAAAGTGAGTATAACCGCAAATGCAGGTATTCAACAAACATTGGAGCTTGTAAGTATGTTTTACGTTCTGGAAAACAAATTTCCAAGTATATGAGAGTATGTTCGAGACATTTCAAAGACAGTGACTTTATTCTTCCAGGTAATATTATTAATAATTATATTTGAAACATATTTATGATTATTTAAATTTTTAGAAATTCCTTCTCAACGGAGAAATTAAAAAAAGTGTTGTACCATCTTTGTGACGACAGAGCACTTTTTTGAAGACAGAGTGATGTTACATTCAGAATTTCTTTGTCTGTTTACAAGATTAATATTTTAAATAAAGTAGTAAATGAATATTATATACAATCATACCTTCAACAATAATCGTAGAATGATGAGTAGCATTTAGAAAGTCAAATATCTGAACAATATTTATCTTCATTTTCAAGAAACACAAGCAAAATTGTATCATATGACAGTGACAGATTGTACACCTACCGTCATGCATCCGCCATATTGGAAGTGCTTGCAGCGCTTCTATCGGTCATTTCAGTTGAGAATAGCAGATTCAATGTAAGAATCACGACCAGAACTTTGAAGTAAAATATATTATCAATTTATATAGTAAATTCAGTTTTATATTTTATTTTACCTTAACTCTTTAACACTCCTTATTTCGGCAGCAGTAAATCAATCGTTCTCTGATATAAATTTAGCCACCATCCAACTATCGACCTTCGGTAAATTGTCCGATTTAGCTTGAGTATAATTTGAGTTAGCCATTAGTACTTTATTACTTATTTACAATGAGCAATGTCAGCGTCAAATGTCAAATTAAATTTTTTTATTAACATGTGACAAACTATAGCCTACCTTTATTTATATAAATAATATGAATAAACGTAGGTGATGGAAAAACTATTTTGCTATTGGCTATTAATGACGTAATGTATGTGCTTCTCCGTCACAGGAGTGGGGGGTAGTTTTTCATAATGCCAATTATTATGACTAAGAAAATTATTGCATAAATTTTCATTTGAATTAGTTTTTAAAAAATGTGAAACAAGCTCATTCCATGTTTAAAATAGCAGTGAGCTTTAAGTAAAGTATCACTTCCGGTTGATAGTTTGTAAATAAAATTTAATTTGTTGTCCAATAAATAGAAAAGTCTGTAATACGAAATTTTGGATTATATTTTATTGTTTTTCCTCAAAAATCTGTTAGGGCTCCAAATTAAGTACTACATCCGATTTATCATATACAGGCTGCCCCAGATTTAAACGGCATAACTGGAACCATGGATTAAACAGGTAAAAATAAGGTGACAAGTGTAACGTTAGAATCAAGGTGTATTTAAAATAAAACTTACACGTGGTTGACTGACACGTTTAATACATTCATGCGCCACAACTTACAGATTTGCACAAGGAGAAAGAACTATTCGACATTTGAATATATTGAACCAAATCGAAAGTACAACTACCAACATAAATATATTTGACATTAAATATAACTATATTATTTGTTTAAAAATATTATTATAACTTTACAAGTTCATTTGAGCAAATGTCCGTAAATGCTTTGTTTCAGAGATATTCATGTTTTTCTTATTGGAGCAGCGCTACTTTAAAAAATCAACTTTATAACGAGATATCAAATATTAACTTATTAAGTTGTGACATAATAATTAAATTAATTATAGGTAAATAATTTGGCTATTGCCTAATTTCAATACAAAATTTAGTTTGCTTGCACCTAGGTCAGAAAAAAAAGAAAATTATCGATGAATTCAAACAAATGTATGATTTATGTACAATAAAATAATAACTATTTTTTATAACATTTGTTCAAAATGTACATCTGTAGCAAGCAAACAGGCACGACAACGATCTGCCACTGCATTGGTCGCTGCTTGACATTGCTCGGAAGATATGGTTTTGAATCAAAGAAAATCTCATATTTGGTTACATGAAAATCCTTATGCAATTAAAGAGAAAAATTTCCACTATGAATTTCAATGTAATGCTTGGCTAGGTATTATTGAAAATACTTTAATATGCCCTTTCTTTTTGCCACATCGTTTACAGTCAGAGAGGTTCTACAATTTTATAAATAATAATTTGAATGATTTAATGGGTGAAGTTACATTAGCAACAAGAAGATACTCTTGGCTACAGTTAGATGGCTGTCCTGCACATTATGAGAGACAACCAAGAGAGTGGTTAAATTTACACTATCCACAACTGTGGATTGGTCGCAGAGGGTCTGTATCATGGCCAGCCCGTTCGTCCGATCTAACACCTTTAGATTTAGAGATAGATAATTTGGACACTTTGCGCAAAAAAATTATTCAAGTTTGCGAAACCATATCTCCCGAGCAATGTCACGCAGCGACCAATGCAGAGGCAGATCGTTGTCGTGCTTGTTTGTTTACGACAAGTGATCATTTTGAACAAATGTTATAAAAAATAATTATTTTATTGTACATAAATAATGAATGTTTGAATTCATCGATAATTTTAATTTTTGCCCTGACCTTAGGCAAGCATTCTAAAATTAGGTAGTAGCCAAATCATTTACCTATAATTAATTTAATTGTTATGTCATAACTTAATAAGATAATATTTGATATCTCATTATAAAGTTGATTTTTAAGGTAACGCTGCTCCAATAAGAAAATATCTCTGAAACAAAGCATTTACGAACATTTGCTCAAATGAACTTGTCACCTTATTTTTACGTGTTTAATCCATGGTTCAAGTTATGCCGTTTAAATCTGGGACACCCTGTATAGCTAAAATCTAATATGTTTTTTCAAATTATGCATGAGTTTTAAATACCAAATTTGAGAAGTTTTGGATAATACTTTAATAGACTTTAAGGAAAAATTGTCATACACACATTCTTATAAAAATCAGCATCAACTTCTAGGTGCTCTAAAACGCAATCTTTGTAAATTCTTCGCCGTACATGATCCATTTCGTAAATGTGTAGTTGCAAATTAATATTAATTTATAGCGCTGCAAAAATAATAATAATAAAAAAAAATGGGGCTCAGGTTATCAATGTCAGATTTTTGAGCCCTATTGTAATTTTTTTAAATTTATTAGTAATAACAGAATACTCCAAAACCACGATACCGAAACTTGAGCGTTGACATGGCGACATCTATTTAAAATTAAACCTCTTTAAAATTTACCGCCCATTTCACATCCTGTACCAACATTACTATAAAACAAAATATAACTTGTTGCGCAACTACAACGTACTCAAACGTGATTTAGTCAAAATTATTATGTTTTTATTTTTGCAAATTTTAACCAAAATAATGTCAAAATTCTTCTGTTTTTTATAAAATCAGTGACTTATAAACATCTTCACCAAAACGTAATTTTTTTTAAATAAAATTATTTTATAGACTTGTAAAATTATTTGTATTTTTACTTCAGTGTCCTGATGATGTGTAAAAACCAAATACACGAAAGCTTGACAGATTTTAAAAGAATCAACTTTAATTAAAGCCCAAAATCCACTGACACACCCACAAAATTTTCCTCCTTAATTAATCGAAACAGTGACGATTACACTCCATTTACATATATATATATATACAGGATGTTATGTAACTAAGTGTTCAACGCTTAACCCATGGTAGAACTGGCCCCATAGATGGTAAATCTGGCAATAATTTTTGTTTAACATACTTTCTACAAGAACTAGAGGCCTTTAAAACTGAACAATCACGTCTTAGTTCAAAACTTTATAAAAAAGTAAAAATCAATTTGTTCTCTGGAAAAAATGTGATACCTGTCACAAATGACATATAAGATCATTGGCGTCGCAACAAATTTCACATTTTCTTAATGAAAAACTACATGTTTATGAGCACTGATTATAAGTATAATTAGAATAACAAATAAATAAAATAGATGAGTACAAAATAATTCAAAATATTTTTTATTGTTGAAATGTCTAGAAAACATACATGCATAGGAACATAACGCATATTCAACTTTGTGGATTAGCATAAACAGAGTAATGCGGTATAGGTCTATTTGGAAATAACTCTGTACTGTCTGTACCGTCTTATAGCAGCACGACTATTTTGTAATGTCTCGCCATAAACCATAAGCATGTCTGCATACTCTTAGTTGGTGAAGGTAAATGGCATTTTGAGAATATCAAAAAAAAAAACAATATAAATTGTACGTCTATGCAAAAAAAAACATTTGACGTTGATTAACAATCAATATTTTTTCCACAGAACACATTGATTTTTACTTTTTTATAAAGTTTTGAACTATGACATGATTGGTCAGTTTTAAAGGCCTTTAGTTCTTGTAGAAAGTATGTTAAACAAAAATTATTGCCAGATTTACCATCTATGGGGTCAGTTCTACCATGGGTTAATCGTTGAACAATTACATAACACCATGTATATATATATATAAGTTTCTAGTGCATATCGAATAACCGGAAGTATCCCTTATACAAGCTTTTAATAGTTTTTCTTGCAAAAAATACATTGAATATATTTTTTTACGTCTGTTAAAAAAGTACTTTTTTTCATTAAAATGGATTTATAAAGTATTTTTTAAGACAATATATGTGTGAAAAAAGTTCACTCTTTTTTAACGCTACGGAGTGAAATAATGAAACGTTACTGCACTTTCTTTCACACTTTTATTGTAGACGTAATAGTTATTTATGTATAAAGAGTCGTAGGTGCAGTTTTTTGGGCGAGAATGCAAATTGAAACGCTAAGGCCCGAAGGGCCGAGGTGCTGCAAGCATTCGAAACCAAAAATTGCACTGTACGACTCGAGGTGCATATGAGATTTTTCGTCAAACCTTACATATCATTCTAAAAGAAACAAAATTAAGTATTTTTCATTTTTTTATGCATAGCTGTCATACCATTAATTAATAAGAGTTGCTGTGATTTAGATTAGCTATCCTTGACAACAAAATAAAACATATTTATTTAAAAAAAACCACACGCGTGTGTCAGTTGAGTTTGTATACAATTATTTGTGATTCTAAAAACATGTCTCAAGAAATAGAAGAGGCTACAAATGCAGCATCCCACAGTTTATTACCGGTTAAATTACAACAACGGTATATGGAAACATATAACATTTTCAAAAATTGGTGCCATGAGAAGAAATCAGATGTGATTACAGAAAAAGTGCTGCTGGCGTATTTCTTAAATAGATCTACAAAATTAAAATCTCAAAGCAGTTTATGGAGCGAATACTCAATGTTAAAAAGTACCATTTTTATCAATGATAATGAAGATATTTCCAAATATCCAAAACTAAAAGCGTTTTTAAAGCGTAAAAATGATGGCTAAACCCGAAAAGAGTAGTATATTTAGTCGAGACGATATGAACAAATTCCTTATTGAAGCCCCTGATGTTACATATTTGTTAATGAAGGTACAGTTACAGATTATTTCATTTAACTCAGTTATTAAGGTATATTGAAGTTATTTATCTGTTCTAGGTCGTTATGATAATGCGGATATCTGGGGCCTGTAGAAAAGACGAATTATGTAAGATGACAACTGATAATGTTGAAGATAAAAATTCTGTAATAATAGTAACCATATCAGAAACTAAAAATGGAGGACTTTTACGATCATTGACCGAGAAGAACAGCGCATAAATTTTGTTGATTTTGTTAGGAAATATATAAGTTGCAGGCCAAGAAATAGTGAAACTCGGCGATTTTTTCTGAAATATTGTCCAGGAAAATGTGTGAATCAACCAGTAGGTAAAAACACATGTGCAAAAATTCCTGCTCTAATAGCAGAATTTTTAAAACTGAAAAATCTTGAAACATATACTGGGCCTTCGTTTAGAAGAACGTCAGCAACTTTTTTGGCTGATACAGGAATTGACGTGCTTGGTTTAAAGAGGCACGGTGGATGGAAATGCACAACAGTGGCAGAAAGTTATGTTACAGACTCAATGACAAATAAAATAGAAATCGACAATAGAATTTTATATAATCAGAACAGGTATGAAGAATATGCATTCACATCTTCAACTTCAGTCATGCAATTCAATAATGAAGACAAAATGAAAGATGGCTGTGTAATTGTTCCTAGCACCAAAGAAAATCAAGAACACATACTAATTGAAAATGTTGGCATTACCGAAAATATAAACTTAGATTCAAAAAAGGAACTTAATTATCTTGTTCAAGTTTCTAACTGTTCTAATTGTTTATTTACATTTAGTATAAATAAGACAATTTACTTTTTTGCCCTAGAAACTTAATGAAGAATATTACAACCCGCTGCCCATGGTAACCAGTAATCGAATGTAAAATGTCACTTACCGTCAACAAAACAGTGACACAATGACATATTTTCGCAGTAGGTTTGATGAAAAAAAAAAAAAAAAAAATTGTATACAACTCGAGTAAAAAGTATCTTATTTCACTCATAGGAATTGATGAACTCGCATACGGCTCGTTCGATCAATCTTTCCTAATCGTGAAGTAAGATTATGCTTTTAAACTACTATTTTGGCAACTTTTACTAATAAAAATTGAATGTAATGGTACAATCCTCAATTTTACTATAATAATAATAATAATAATAAGTTTATTTGCCCAACAGTATACACCATATAAAGGACAAAATATGATACATAATTACACAAAAAAAAATATTTTGATGGAACATAATAAATCGTAATATGAAAGAATATTTAATACCCACAAAAATTAATGTAAAAAAAAATACTTACTTACTATACATTTTTAACTAAATTGATTATAAAAATCAGAGACGCAGTAAAGATATCTATATCATTTATAATTAAATTTACATTGTTACACATATTATAAATCGGTGACCTCGTTTGCATATTTGTTCTGGCCCTGGGACATTCAAAATATAATTGTTGTCTTGATGCAAACCGAGGTACATGAATGTTAATTTTTTCTAACAGTGAAGGACAGTCAATTTTATTTTGCAATATTTTTGCTAGAAACATGATTGAATGACAGGTTCGTCTTGTTTCGATTGACGTAAAATTAAAACGATCTAATAACATATTATAATCACAACCTCGTTGTGGATAGACTTGGTCACACTTGTAGATCAAATATTTTAAAAAACGTAATAGTATTTAGTAAATAAATTTAAATAACTTTAAATATAGTTTATAAAATAATTTATTTTTATACATCATCTTGCCTATGCGTCAAACAAAAAACAATACTTTAATAACTTTTTGTCATATTTAAACAAATACCACTGTCAGGAAGCAATTACATTAAAATTAATAATAAAACTGTGTTGAGGAGAATAGGTATAGTAGTAATACATTTGATTCTAAAGAAGTATAAATATTATATGTGCTATTGATTTGCTTCATTGGCTTCCAGGGTACGGCTCTGAAAAGACTTTGCGTAAAATACGAGTACTATTTTGAATTTTTGCGTAAAATACGAGTACTATTTTGAATTTTTGTTAAGTTTTTCTATTATGTATTTTTGGCAATATTAAAATAAAGTTTTTTATAGGTGAATATTGAAATATTTGAACATAATTATTGCTTTATTTATATTCCGTAGTTAAATACCCAGCGGGAGGTTATGGGCTGGCCACATCAGATTTTTAATTCTTGATATGTTCAAGTGCATCTATATCATTTTCATTGACTGGGCAATTAACTACTTTACCGATATTGCTATTTGGAGGAATTTCTCAGATTGTTTTTTTGGTGACAACTATTTGAATATTATTAAGTCGGTAAAGTTGCTGTACATAAATCATTCATTGTAGTCTTTAGTATCTCACACTCGATGTTAATTTGTCTATCTTTTGAATTTTGTCTGAAACTGTATTTAATATTACTTCAGAGTCGTCGATTTTATTACAACAAAATAACACACATGTTTTTAATTCATTCATAACATTTAAGAGATCTGCTAAAGTCAACTGATTTGAATTAGTCGATTATTTCATTGGTGACCCATCGGATTTGCATTCCAATCATGTCCATGATAGATCTAATGAAGTTAGAGCTGTTTTTTCTTTTCAACAGCAGGGAATGTAAAACAGAAATAATGATAGTACAATTGACAGCGCTCACACACCAATCCTAGGTTACTATGGTGGTTTAAGTTACTTTACACATCGCACATCATTTGACCATCTTGATTATTGCTGTTGATTTTGCAGTTTTGTTATAAGTATTTATCTGACTAATTGTAGAAGAATGATCGTTTCTGTGGGTTAATTTTATGTTAGTAGAAAACTACAATGATGCGGATATTTTTATTATTTAAAAACCCCTTACGTTGTACGACTTGCTATAAAATTCTGTCCTCTCATTTTCAACGTCAAATTCAATCATTTTAATGAGATGAATGAAAAAAAAATATATCATGAAACCTGAGACCACTGTTTGTTTCTAGCAGCCCTAATTAAATCTTTTGATAAAAAACTTCTACGTACCTATGTAAAATATATTAAAATCTCGAGGAAGAAAAGTTCTTTTATCTATTTGAGTGACGCCACTGAAGTTTCAAAGTTAAACAGCACTCAAGAATATAAAGAACGTAAGAAGAATATTTGACACGAACCGTTTAACTCTTCTCGTGACTGCATGTCTTTCGGACTGGTATTGAGGCACAACATATACACTCAGACAAACAGCTTTTGTTTACTATGATATAATATACGGGTCACCAATTTTTCATTTCATTCTTTGTTCATCTTTTGCATAGCACATTCTATTATTAAACTTCTTTAAATTATTACTTCTTGCGAATTTCAAGTGAATACAGAAGTTATGAGTTGCTTAAATAGTATTAGATGAGTACCTACTTATATTACCACCACGGTATACATATTACATTCAACTGTAAGAACTAATTTGAGAATTTTTATTTTATTCATGCGAATAAATGGAATATTTTCCTTTCTGGAATGTCATGAATAATATATTTCAATGTTTGGTTTCACAATAATTTTTTAACTGTATTTCAAATACCACGCAATAATAGCATTTTATAAATTTCATACTGTATATGAATTTTAAATATAAATAAATAATAATAAAAAAATATAAATTGCAATAATGTTCGTGATTTTAAACCCGTTTGTCGTAGTGTATATTTTACGTAAATAAATATTTTATATGCCACTTTGCATATAATTCTGGCTATGCACTTCCGCAGTTGTTTAATTTTAATATGTGACGAATGTAAGGCATCATTGAAGGTGTTACTGACACGTATATGCTATGGTGGCTTCCATAATTATTAGCATTACCACTATTTAAGGACCTGTTTTTGAATATCTGGTTAAAACTAATAGTTCAATAAACTTAAATGAAACGAAATGAACTGTAAAATAAGAGATTTATCATTGCTGTCAACAAAACGATGCAATATTGTTTACTTAACTAGAAGTTAAAATTTTAAACAGAGATTGAAAAACCGTCCCTAAGTAGGTAAGAAAAATAACAATATGATAGAAAACGTGGCATTTAAGGCGCGATGAATGATGAGGTATTTTAAATATTTGTTTGAAGGTACTCAATAACTCAAAAAATAAAGACAATGAAAGTTCGAAGTACTTCTATTATTCATATTTTAAATATGTTGAACTATTAGTTGAACATCTCTCAGTTTATCAAAAAAATATGGGTTAAAATGCAGATCAATTTAATACACTTTTCAAAAAGGTCTGTTCAATCATTTTTAACAATATTTTATTAAATTTATAACTGTAAACTCAATAATAAACCACGACCACAATAACCATCAAATATTTTTTGAAAGTAATTTGTCCAACTCTGGTGACAAAGGAACAGATGTCATTTGTTGAACTAGCAATACTTTGCTTATAATAAAAAATAATTCAAAAGGAATTATGTGCAACATTTTAAATATCTTTACCTCCAGTTCTCATGTTTATCTATATACAGCGTGATTGAGAAAATGGGTACACTGCAAAGTTTTGGGGTAGAAAGAGGAAAGATAACTCTCCAATTGAGTGGCTGAATTTTCAATTGAGTTGATTTGGGCTAGGTTGGTAGGAACATCGAAAGATGCTAAGGAAATGTAGAAAATTTTAGTAGGGCAGATTCAAGTCACTTACAGGTATCTGTGTTGCACACTAAGTAAATTAAATAGGTACTTCTCCCTTTGTTAAAAGTTGATTCGAGCTGTATGTTCTGCGTCCAATTTGCAGTACAGTATTTATTTTTAAAAATATGGATTTGACGTTAATAACACGTAACAATGTATTATGTATGAAATTTCAAATGAATTATTTCACATTGATATAAAATGTTCAGTTTTATTGTTTTGTAACTTATTGTACATTGTTAGTACAAATCAAATTTGTCAATTAATATTATTAAGTATATTTTATAATACCGCAATACATAATATATTGTTTTCTTCGTTACTTATTAGAAAATGATTAGAAATATACCATTGAATATACATAGCATGTGCGAAATGCATACCATAACAAATTACAATTTGATTTAAAGTATTACCCATACTCATAAAATTATATGATAATCTAAAATTTTCCATGAAATATAACAAACGATGCATAGACTTATACGTAGGTACATGAACAAGTGCAAAATGATAGGTACTAGTTATTTGTAAGATTTTAGAAATGAAAAGTGGTCGATTCGAAGTTTTTGCATTTCTTACAAATTATAATTGTTAGCACAGCAACCGAAGGGTAAATACATACAGTAATTTCTAGGGTAAGGGACAATGCGGTATTCTGTAGTCGGCAGTCGAGGTGCAATGACCACACTTGAAATTCATGTAAAGATAATGTTGTATTTTTAATTATATATATATATATATATATATATATATATATATATATATATATATATATATATATATATATATACCGTGAGTATTTTATAACGTGAAACATTGGATATGTCATATCCATGGTTACGACTCGACATTTGATTGACAGCAATGTACTTGCCTATCTTATTTAAAATTAGGGAATGCATTTGACAGAAGTAGTATACTTAAATATTGTAAGAAATTTAGCCAAGTCAGAAGACTACTCGAGAGCACCAAACATATTTCGGGCACAAGGTGCACACAATATTTTTTCTACGGCTAAATTTAATTTTTAGAAAACAGGTATAATTATTTAAACAAAATTAACCTCGAATGACATCTTGTCAATGTCAATATGACAAATAACCGTTGAATTTTCCTATATGTTACTTGACATTTGATTGAGAGCAATGTATTTGCCTGTCTTATTTAAAATTAAACATAGGGAATGAATTTGACAGAAGTATTATATTTAAGTATTGTAAGAAATCACTCAGGCATAATGTGCACGCAATATTTTTTCTACAAATAAATTTAATTTAGAAAGTAGGTATAATTATTTAAACAAAATTAAGCTCTATTGACGTATTGTCAAATGTCTAATTCGTTCTCTATGATTCATTTTAAACGGGACATACAACCACATTGGTGTCAATCAAATGTCGAGTAGTAACCATGGATATAACAAACCCAATGTTTCACGTTAAAAAATCTGTTGTGGCTGGCACAAGACCTCTCGCCATTTCCATATTAGGCTATATAAGTATTGTATTGCACTTTGCTATGGAACGTTTTATAACAAAATATTACAGAACTTTACCCAAATATTGTTTTTTTATTGTATTTAACATGTCTTCTGCACATATATAATTCTAATTATATCTATTTTTCATTGTATGAGGAAGTTTCTAAATGTCAGAGATTCTTCCAATTGATTAACCAGATTGGCGGTATTTCTGATGGATATATGCATTTTACCTATAATTTCAAATATTTAATTAATAAAACAATAAGAAAGACTAAATGTACTTCCCAGAAAAAGCCATCAGAATGTCACTAAAACTGTTAATTTTTGACACTGACATTGATATCTGTCATTTACAAACTATGTTATAGACATTTTTGAATTTGTCAAGTGGTTTCCTTAGTGTAGTTTCGCTTACTCGACTTATATCCCGATATTCTATATATTATAGCGTCTTCATCTCTAAATTTATAGAAAATATAATACAAAATTTAAATGTATCATATATAGAATTTTGTTCTTCAAAATTTTCAAAAAATAATATTTAGAAGATTTTTTTTTAAAAACTACTACTTCCGGCTGTTCAATTGTTACCAAAACCTTTTCAGCTCTTCTCAGGAATGTCAGATTGAGGAATTCATAGTTAAACAGGTTGTATGTCACAGTTTTTGTGGAATCGTCCCTTCAACATCCAGCCATACACACACACACACACACACACACACACACAAACACACAGACATCATTGTAAATATGTTAAAATCGGATTCTAGTGACCTTGAAACGTCTTATTCATTAAAATCTGGATATGTGATTTTTAGCATGATTCATTACCTCTCTTAACGAGAGGTAAAAATACTCACGGTGTATATATATATATATATATATATATATATATATATATATATATATATATACGAGGTGCTATCCAAAATTTTCGGGACTGGTGCTGCCATCTGTTGAAAACCTTACCTTTGGACTAATGGTCACTATCACCCTCGAAGTAATTCTCATCCGCACGTATAGAGTGTTTTTAGATATAGTGAAAATTGCCTTTGCTTAGTATCCTATTGTTGGGCGAAAAATCCAGGTATATTACACAGGAATGTAATGCGAATAATTTCAATGATACACTTAATATAGGTACATTATTATTTATTTAATAAATTAATAATAAAATTATTATAAATATTACTTTATGTCTATGTACTTATTTTCTATTTCTATGACATGCTCTATGCTCTTAATCCAACCATTTGATACATTTATAGTTTCATTTTTAATAATATCAATTATTTGCGGACAATTTGTTGGTGAGGTATTATTTCGCCTAATATTAGATTTAAGTTGTCCCCACATTCATTCTATTGGATTAAATATACAATGGTATGGAGGCAAAAGTAACACAGTATGACCATATTTTTCCGCGATTTGATCACAAACAAATTTTTTTACTATAGGCTTAATCTTAATTAATTCTAACAATTGTTTTTTTGTATAACTTTCTTCACAATAAATGTCCATGGAATGTAAATATTCAAAGAGCTCTACTTTTGTTGGTGATTGGCTAGGCAATTTACTTAGCAAGCGAGAATGGTAACTTGCATTGTCCATCACTATCACACTGTTGGAAGGTAAATTGGTAATAAGCGAATTTTCAAACCACGGTTCGAACACATTTGCGCACATATTTTCATGGTAGTCAACATTACACTCACTGATATTTTTTTCTGAGAGAAATAGCGCGTTTTTGATCCAACCCTCATTCCAACCGGCGTGGAGTATTATTATTTTTCCTCGGAAAACTGGTACATCTAAGACACATTGTTGGCTGTTGTCTGGCCAACCTTTGGACACGGTGTCATGTCTTTTTTCCAATCGAAATTTTTTAATACTACTTAAGTATTCAAATCTCCACTTACGTATTCTTGGGCACTCCATGATTGTTTGTCGTTTGTCAAGTTTTTTTATACGTGAATCCATTTTCTCGTAACACTATATATACAGGGTGTCTTTAAGCTACATTATCCATAGAAGAATCCTCCATTATTTATAAAAATGTGACGGGTACGTTACACCAAAATTACAGTTAACAAACTTCAAAAAAGACAATTTTTTTAAATGGAACCCCCCCCCTTTTTTATTACATAAATGTGTACTACTGCAGGCAAGGGTACTTTATGTAACATGTACTATGTTGAAAGTTGATAGAATTTCAGTAAATTAGAAAAACATGTTATCTGGGTATAATTTTATTAATACGTATAAGTAAGCACAAAAAAAACAATGTTTTTACAAACTCATCTACTTGATTTCTTAGACAATTTACCGTTGGATCAAAGGAATTTAATATGGTACCAGCATGATGGCGCTCCACCCCACAATAGCCATAGAATAAATACTTTTATAATTATACCCAGATTACATGTTTTTCTAATTTACTGAAATTCTATCAACTTTCAACATAGGACATGTTACATAAAGTACCCTTATTTTTTGCCGCATAACACATTTATGTAATAAAAAAGGGGGGGTTCCTTTTAAAAAAATTGTCTGTTTTGAAGTTTGTCAACAGTAATTTTGGTGTAACGTACCCGTCACATTTTTATAAATAATGGAGGATTCTTCTATGGATAATGTAGCTTAAAGTCTCCTTTATAAAAGGCTTTTTTCAGATTATAAAAATTCGATCTCGTTCCCGATATACAGAGTTTTGAAAATGTGCCGGATTTCAGACAAAAAATCAAAAAAAGTTGAATAACGCCGGAAGTAGTTGATCATGAGCAAAATGTTTTTAATGCTTCATATGTACACTTTTCCGCTGCATTCAATGGTAAAATAAAATATAGCGTATTCCATTTAAAATAAGAAAGTTGAGGTCAATTTCCGGTCAAACCGGAAGTGCTACTGCTTTGAAAATATTTTAGTTAAAACGGGCATGTTGGATAACCCCTAGATACCAAATTTTGTTAAATTATATTAAATAGTATTTAAAATATAGATGGCGTAAGCTCATCCTGAGACACCTGTATAGCGTTGACAAAGAACACAAAACCGAATTGTCATTTGTTAGTCTTTGGTGCAAAGTTCTTAATGACGAAACAAAATTTTCCTCGTACATTTTGTAAATCACTCTTCGAATTACATCAACTTCAAAACTATTTATATTTTTTATGATATCTGCATCTTTTCTTTTTTGCGGCCGAATATTCCACTTTTTACTATTTTATGCACTGTGCTGATGGGAATATTAGTTAAATGTGCAGTGCGAGTAAATGCCCCATCATTATTTTCACTTTTAAGAACATTATACACATTCAGAATATTTTTTTTTGCGTCATCAGATAGATGATTTCGTTTATTGCAGGAACCCACAACACCAATAACGCAATCACTATCATCACTCGACATTTTACACAAAATTGGTGAATATGCATACAAACAAGTTGTAGGAATATACCAGACTAACAAAATTTCCTTCTGACATTTCTCTTTTAACTCCATCGTACAACGGGAAATTTTAATCGGCTTTACGTATTACATAATGTTCTCGTTGCTATAATATTAAAAATTCCTAGTTTGTCTTATACTTGGGATAATCGATAATTGACTAATTTGACTTCGGACACTAATTTGTGTTTAACCCCAACATACCACGGGACAAAGCAATCAGCTTAACGTATTACAAAATGTTACCGTTCATGAGATTAAAGAATCCTAGATTGTCTTATATTTGGAGAATATCTTTAGATTTAAATGTAAATCTGCATAGTTCCACCCTGTCCTCTAATGCAATAAATACCCGCTGTGCAGGAGCTGGCCCGCACTTACCGATGATTTACTGCTTTCACTATATCTAAAAACACTCTATACACACCGGTCCCAGCGCTTCTGCCACTGGTCAAACGTTTTCTGGAAGTCCTGTTCTTTGAGGGGTTTTTTCACCGCCAGCGATGCTTCTTGAATCCTCTCTAGAGTGTCGAACCGACGGCCTTTCAACTTGAGTTTCAGTTTCTAGCTCCTTGATTTAATGCGATACAAAATAAAAAAAAATAAAATGTGACGATTGTAGATAAACGTGGTATTTTAACAAACTTATTCGAAGTATTAAAATCAGAACTTTATTAGCTATTTATGTAATAAGTTGCGAAATGATAGTGTTTTAGGCACGCAAAATGAAAAAATATGATATGAGGTTGTATAATAATTATTTTGAGAAAAATGGTATT
Organism: Ophonus ardosiacus; assembly: GCA_943142095.1. Classification (NCBI taxonomy): domain Eukaryota; kingdom Metazoa; phylum Arthropoda; class Insecta; order Coleoptera; family Carabidae; genus Ophonus; species Ophonus ardosiacus. Next base: position 44,786,696 of record OW964824.1, read on the forward strand.
AAAAATCAGAAATAATTTTACAATATTGAAGTAGGCTATGCAATAAACAAATGCAAACAAATGATACAGATGACAGATAGACTATTTTAATATTACTGTTATGTATGGACAGTGTGGAAAAAAAATAATTTCAACAATACAAAGATTTTCACGGCTTTATCCCCAAAAGTGTAACCCACTCGTGAATTATTGAGAACAATTTTTCGAAATGCCCAATCTTTTGGGTCATTTCATAAGTTGAAAAGGGAACGTCAACCCAGAATAATTGACGAAGATATTGAAATTGCTGTGCTAGCATTTTTTGCTGCTAATCCCAATGCATCTACTAGAGAAGTAGCACAAGAGTTTCAAATTGGAAACAGGTCAATATGGAAAATTTTAAAAAAGCATAAATATCGTCCTTATAAATATACTTTGACTCAAAATTTGCAGCAAGATGATAACATAAGAAGGGTACAGTTTTGTGAGTGGTTCATAATATAGTCACAAGATGATCCAGAAATTTGTAGAAAAATTATTTGGTCAGATGAGAGTAAATTTACTAAAAATGGGCTATTTAACCGGCACAATATTCATTGTTGGACGGATGAAAATTTAAACAAATCGAAGTAGAAATCATCAAGTTTATTGGTCTTTTAACATGTGGTGCGGAATTAAAGACAACATAATTATTGGGCCTGTATTTTAGGGACAAAATCTTAATAGTAATTTATATTTAAATATTATTGAGACGGACTTAACCCTATTCGTTGACAATCTGCCGTTAAATCAGTAAAGAGAAACTTATTTCCAACAGGATGGAGCTCCAGCACACAATACACAACGTGTCAGTCTAGCACTTTATCAACTTTTTGATGATAGATGGATAGGAAATAATGGTCCAATACTTTGGCCTGCTAGATCATCTGATTTAACTCCATTAGACTTTTTTGTGTTCCTCCAACAACTGAGGATGAATGTAAAAATAACATTCGTCAAGCAATTAGAGACTTAAATGCTCAATCTATTATATGTGCTACATCTTCCGAATTGAGAAGAAGAATTGAACTTTGTCTTCAACATCAAGGAGGTGTTTTTGAATACAAATTATTAAAAAAATTAATACTTTTAAGTGAAAAAATACCAAAAATATCTGTTGAAACACTCACACACACACTTGGAGGACGTCGTAGTCGTGAGGGAGAAATAATGACTCTCACTATTTCTTTTCGAGCCTTAGGAACTCGGTATTTTATTAGATGAGTTGGCACTACTTGCCAAAAATACAATTGTTGACAATACTTGACAAATAAGTGCGCTTAATCGTAGTTTGAAATTGTTATAGAATAGTTTTTACTTGTAGAATCGTGAATAGAATCGTGAATAATCGTGAATAGTAGTGAATAGTGATTCGACCATAAGGGCTGGCGTTCTACCCCCACCCTGAGCCAGGGGTTCTCAACATTTCACAAGAGATCAAACAATACCTATGGTTGCATAAATCGTAAATAATTTCCATCATATGGTTTTTGTTTTTATGTTATTACTATTATTTTCTGGTATTTCTTCGTTATGTAGTTCATTTGTTATTATTAATTTCTTAGTAAAATACGTTATTTTAGATATAAGAAAATAATATACTATACTAGAAGGTTGCGACCTAGGCAATAATCGTATTAATAGTTGTTTATTGAAAACCTACTTCAATATTGTAAAATTATTTCTGATTTTTAATATAATTTTTCTCGAAATAATTGTTATACATCCCCATATCATATTTATATTGTTAAAATCAGAAAAGAAATCTCTATCCAATGGACTAAAAATTTGTATAGGTTTCCATTTAAAAAAATATAATTTTATTTTACCGTTTGAGAACCACTGGTTTAATTTTCTGGCTGTTATTTCTATTAAAAAGGGCCCTTTTTCCTGGTCATTTTTTGTATATAACATTTTTCTCTAAAGTCATTAGTTCGCTCAAGAAGGCGCTGGTTGTTTAAAGAAAACACCCTGTAACACCCTGTATAGCTAATGAAATTTCATTATGAATTACCATTTAATATGATTTATGCTAGAGTTAACGAAATATTGTTATTATTTAATTATTAGAAAATAAACATTGCAAACAAGTTAATATTTTGAATGAAACTTTAATGTTCGAAAGAATTATTCTTTTATTCGCAGACATTTATTAGACATAGCAATACTAATTTTGCCTTAGTAATGCTACAGAAAGATCCAAAGAAACTGAATAAATATTCCTCTATGACTTGCAGAAAATGGAGTAAAACCCAGCGAACGTGAACTTTTTTGAATGCATACTTTATTTTAGAAATAAAAATCACTCGCTCGTAAAGTATATTTTTATCCTCTTGTATAATAAATAACTATAATATTATATATAATTTATTATTTTTCCTGAATCATAATAGTAATAATATACTCAAGAAATTTGCGCACATTTTAAATATTAACATATGCAGGATATTATTTAAGTAAGCGTAGAACATTTAACCCATGATAGGACTAACCCCATAGATTGTAAATCCGGCAATATTTTTTTTTACATGCTTTCTACAAGAACTGGAGCCCATTAAATCTGACCAATTACGTCATTCTTCAAAATTTAAAAAAAAATTAATGTGTTCTCTGAAAAAGAAATGTTGATTGCCAAAACTTATTTGAAACGCTTTTTGCATTGGCGTACAATTTATATACTGTTTGTTGAATATGAAAATACCAATTATCTTAATGATAAAAATGTAGTCTAAAACATTTTAAAATACGTATTATCTGCATTGATCATATACAGGTGTCTGTTAAATAGGGGGACATAGTTTAACCACAGATTCCTGAGGCTAAAGTACCATTTAGCCAGTTCTTTGAAAAAAAATTGCTTATAATAACATAACGCTTCTTTTCGATTTGGATGAAATTTGGTATGATAGTTCGTATGGTTATAAGTAATCTTTTAAGATGATACTTGTTAGTATTAGTGAACCACTAGTATATAAAACTTAGGTGTCCCAACATTGATTAGACCGTATCTTTTTAATGGGCGTGCCGATAACGTAATTTTTTTTTTTTTTTTTTTTTCAGAAAGATACATTCAATAGTAACCTTTTCTCTCTGTTTAATTTGTGATATCTGTTACGGTTCAGACAGAAAAAAATAAAATCTGAGTTTTGATTCTAGATAAGTTCAATTAAATTTGATTTACATGTGAATGTGGGTGACACTTAGAAATGCTCTAAAAACAATTTTTTCACGATATTTGAACAGCAAATTTACTGACAAATTGTAGTTTAATATTTTCACAGTATTTAATTATTAAGCAGATTTGACTTCGGTACAGTTAGTTAATTGTCGATTAATAAATAATTGGCTAATTCTTGCGTGGCTAGTTTATAAACACATGTCTATTATCTGCCAGATAATGTATTTAACATGCAATTTATATAGTTTGTTCTATTTAATTGTATTGTAAACCGTACTAATCACTGCAAATGTTTTAACACAATTATTGAACAAGCATCAATAGCATCGCTTAACCGCGTACATTTGTAAACAAAAATAAAAATTTAACTATTGTGTGAAACTCATTAAGAGAAATAGTTAGCTTAATAGTTAGTGCGACCGCAAACCAAATGAGAGGTCGGGGATCGATTCGCGCATCTGACAATATAAACTAAAGAATCTGAAACGGTCACCACATTACCTTCTCTCCCGTCAATTTCATTTTATGATGGCGTGGACATTTTGAACCTCTACTGAAGTAACTTGTCAAATTGTCTATGGGGTCTCGTGGACGCGTGCCTGAGTGTCTGGTCGCGAATCTGGGGACCCGGGTTCAATCCCGACTGACGCCAAAAGAAATATTTCAAATTTGAAATGGCACAAAACTGACCTGGTGCACTTTTCACACCAGCAATGAATACCCATGCGCGGGAACTGACACCTGATAAACGCCCGCACGTTACGAATATGTCATCATCATTACCGATATCTGTTATCAAAACAAATTGGCAAACTCAGTAACGAGTAATATGCCGTGGCGATAATTATTATTGTTATTATTATCATTATTGTTATTATTATTATTTCTAGGGTGGTTTTCACCAATGACAATAAAACAATTTATTCTCTTGTTAAATTCTTTTAAATGAGAAAAAAAATACTGAAAATACCGGACATATCTATTCCCGCCATTGTGACGTCAGCCTTGCCACGTCCGTTGCAACTTAGTTACGACGTGCTGCTCGAAGTATGACAAAGATATTTTGCGACGTATGTCTTGCGGGGTACGGGGAAAAGGGAACTTGTTTGGTTAGATTTGCTAAGTTATGTTAGCACGTATTTTTATTTTTACTTATTTTTGTTTGGCTCTAGCAAGTTTGTTACCTATTACAACGTTTTATATTACAATTAATAAATATTTCTAATTATTTTGTCAGGTACGCATATAGAAACATTGTAAAACGAAACAAGGTTATGTTCCCGGCCTCAGTATCACCACCAGCTGTCACTTTGACATTTCACATCCCATCGCTGTAAAACAACGACACTAGCGATATTTGCGGCTTTTAGTTAGCAACCGTGACGTCACAAAGAAGAGGTCGATTTAAAACATGTTATTTTTTAAATGACTTTTTAAAAATATTTTCATAATAAATGGCGAATTTTATTACAGTATATATCATATTATAAGTCGTATATTGTAAACAAATAAGAATTTTATTAAATTTCAACATATGGTAACTACCCCATTGCATTTTTTTATATAGAATAAATGCTTGTTACGCACTACTACATTTGGTGTATGAAAATTAAAGTTGACAAGAATGTCAGGACAATTAACAAGATTATTCAAAATTTTATATAAGAAAATCATGTCAGCATTAGATCTTCTTTTCTCGAGGGATACCATGTTTAAAGAATTTAATGAGAGTTCATAATTGCTTTCATTTAGACCAAATTTAAACTTAAGCAGTGAAATAAACTTTTTCTGAACAGATTCTAATCTAGTAATATTACTGGCAAACTTGAGAAGCATATTCGACAATAGAACGTACTAAGGTATTAAATAATAAAATAAATGAATTGATGTTATTGAAACGATTAAGTGACCTGTATGCTTTTCTAGCTATGGTATCCGTATGTTCGTTAAATAGTAATTTGGGATCAAACAAAACACCCAAATATTTAATTGATGTTTTTCTTTCTAAAGTACTATTATTCAACCTGTAGGAGGAATTGAATATGTTTTTATTTCTTGAAAAAGATACCACACAACATTTATCTATGTTTAAATGCAAGTCAATTTCAGTGCAGAATTGTTGTAAATTAAGCAGTTCGTTTTGTAATTGGATACAGTCTTGTACATTGTGAATTTCAGTGAATATTTTCAGATCGTGTGCGTATAGTAAATAATAAATAAATAAATAAATATATCATCACGGCATATTATCCATTTCTGGGTGTGCCAGTATCTACAACACATGTAGACATCGGTAATGATGACGATATATTTTACCGTGAGGCGCTTACCAGGCGTCACCTAACGGGCACTCATAGCTGGTGTGGAGAGTGCACCACAGGGTTCACTTTTGTGCCATTTAAAATTGTAAATATAGTATAGTAAGAACGTGCAATGTGTAAAACATTTATAAAAATAATTAATATACAAATTGAACAGCAAAGGACCTAAGTGTGACCCTTGAGGAACACCTGATGGTACTGTAAATGATCGAGACTTGAAACCGTTACAAAAAAAGAACTGCGAACGATTTCTTATGTAAGAATCAATCCAACGTAATAGTGAGCCATGAATACCATAAGACAGAATGGCAATAAGAGTATCATGATTGACTCTGTCAAAAGCTTTACTGAAATCTGTATACACCACATCAACCTGAACTCTTTTATCCATGCAACCACTGATGAATTCAGTAAAAGGTATTAAATTACTTAAAACCGACTTCTCAGAGAAACCAGTTTGTTGAGGAATTAGGATGTTGTTATGGTCTGGTTTAATTTTGTCAACAACAAGAGACTCAAAAATTTTGCCGAAACACGAGAGAATGGAAATAGGTCTATAGTTGCATATATTACTATTTTCACCTGATTTAAAAATAGGAGTAACATAGGATACTTTCCATTGATGAGGAAAAACACTGGTTTTCACAGAGCTATTGAATAAAAGAAAAAGCGGGTAAGCAAAATAATGAGCACAATTTCTTATGAACAGCGGGTGTATTTTATTAGGCCCGCTCCCTTTATTTACGTTTAAGTTACATAAATATTTAAAAATTTCATCTTAACTAATAAATAGATTAGCCGAATTAACGGAGTTGGGATTTGAAGTAAGTAACCTGTTACTATTATTATTAGTATTAGTGGAAGTGGTGTATACTGATTTAAAGTAAGTAGAAAAGAGATTACTTATATTTTTACCATTATTTGCTACAGAGTTATTATAATGCATGGAATTTGGAAGACTGCTATCTTTTTTTTTTTTTAATTTTTTGTGTTGTCAGAAATGATTAACATTTGAGTGCAAGTTATCTTCAATATGTTTAATGTAATTTTTGTAATCAGTATTCATGCGTATTTTCACTCTATTACGTAAAATTGAAAAGCTATTATACGCATTTTGGTCATTGAGCAACTTCCACTTTTTTCGAAATTTATTTTTCTCATTAATAATCTTTATTGAGCTTTCGGAGAAACATGTAGGATACTTTTGATTATTGTGATGAATGGTAGGGCAGTAAACATCAAGAAGACTGTACAATACATCGTAAAATATTTTGACATTGTCGTTTACGTTAGTACTTGAGAGTTTGTTGTCCCAATCAATAGCTGACAGTTTTCATCTAATATTTTTCATAATCACATTTCTTGAAATTATATGCAAAAATCTGCAAATTGTCAAAACGGTAGAGTTGTCTTAAAATGTGCTTCGTTTGAATGAATTTTTAGTGAGTTAATATCAAAAAATTAATTATTAAATTGTGTAAGAAAGTATGTTTAATACCCATGCTTTGTGTTACTATATTTATTTGTGTGCTTAGTGCTCCAATTTCACTTAAAAAAGTTATTTTTAACAATAAGTGTCAATAAGGGCGATTTTTGAAAATCTTTTAATAAAATACGTTCAACACAGGCAAGTATAAACATTACATTCATTACGTTCATCGGATTTCATCACTTTCAACAAAGCAACTGTTTTTTTCAATTTTGTTAATAAATGTTCACCATGGTGTCCCGATGTGCAAAATTTAAAATTAATATTAATCGAAATAATCCTGGAATACAGTGTACTGTGTGCCGACAAGACTTTCATTATAGTTGTACATCAATTTCACCTGCTGAAAAAAATGCATTCTTATCACTTCCTAATTTATGTTATACATGTGATAATTGTAAAGCTGTATCAACTCCCAAAAAACTTTTAAATGATGAAACACAATTAAATATATCTGATGTCTACAATATGTTTCTTGAACTATGGAAATCATTTGAATTCTTTTCTGGAAAAATTGATGATTTCCAAGTAAAACTTGATAGTTTTTCTAAAAAAAATCAAGGTTGTAGATGATTTGAAAGAAGAATACAACTTACTTGAACTAAAGATTGCAGATATGGAGCAAAGGTCTTGCATAAATGAAACCCAGATTGAAACTATAAAAAATAAATCAAAGATAATTTCGCCAAAACAATGTCATTATTTCCCTGAGTCTGATGGACAACAATTAAATAATGAAATCTCTACTCTTATTAATAAAATAGAACCTAATATACACAGATCTCACTGATGTTCAAATTCAGAGGATTGGTACTATAAAAACTAATATTAATAGTCGACCAAGACTTATTAAAATTCGTTTTCAAAAATCTGATGATGCTAACAAATGATTACGTTCTGCAAAAAAGCCAGAAACTTTCCTGATTTGAAAAATATTTATATTAATCATGATTAAACTCCTTTACAACAACAACAATATAAGAAAGTTAGAACAGAATTACTTTAGCATATATCGCAAGGTGAAAATAATTTATATATTTCCCATAAAAGAGGTTTTCCGCAAATAGTTGAAAAAAAACAACCAGTCACAAATTTCAGTCTTCTACCAAAACTTCCAAGGTCTCTGAAGCAACTTCATTCTCTACTTCCATCCCTCGATTTCGACATCATCATATTCAGTGAAACTTGGTTAACCAATATTATGTTCGATTCTGAAATTAGCAGCGGTTCTCATGCTGTTTTTCCTTCTGACCGTGATTTAGTGCAGTGTGGTATACTAATAAATAAAAAATTTCATGCTGTTCATGTTAATCTTAATGACTTCCAGAATTTATTACCAGTTAATGTAGACATTCTATGCTGCAAATTGCTTTTCAATAATATGAATTTATACATATTTTCAATTTATATTCCCCCCGGCATGAATAGTGATGTATTTAGTGATATTCTCGATTTTTTTAAAAATCTTCGTTTTTTGTATGAAAATAAATTCATGTTATTAGGAGACTTTAAGATATCTGAATTTTCTTCTGATTGTACTAATCGTAATGCTGTACTATGTAATAATTTTCTATCATTTATCAATGCTAAGGAACACAAAAATGTATTAAATGTTAATAACAGACTTCTTGATCTTGTGATTTCCAATATTGATTGTACAGTTAAGAGCGAACAATCTTTTTTTAATGTTGAATATGTCATCCTTCACTGCTAATTACTATAAATATAAATGCAACTTTTAACGATAATTTAAATAAATTTATGCCTGAAATGTATGATTACAAAAAGGCGAATTTTCCTAAACTTTATCATATGATTTCTTGTTATAATTGGGATGTATTGAAATATTTTTGTGATGTAAACTTAGCATGTCACTTTTTTTTACTCAGAACTTTATTCAACGTTTAATGATTGTATACCTATAAAGTAAAAACGTACTCTTACATTTCCGCCTTGGTTTACACCACAAATTAAACCTGATCTTAAAAGGAAATCTCACTACGTTAAAATGTTTAAGAGAAATCCTCACATATCTGCTTATTGTGAGCCTTATAGTGAACTTCGCACAAAAATTAAATGTCATATAAATCAAGCGTATACTGACTATGTAAAAACATGTGAAGTATCTATTGCTACTGATCCTAAAAAATTTTGGAACTTTGTTAATTCCAAAAAGAAAAAGTCATCTTTTCCATCTAATATGAAATATAATAATGATGTTTTTGATAAACCTAAGAATATCGCTGATGCGTTTGCATCTCACTTTCATAGCGTCTATATTTCCTCTCCTTCCTCTGATAATTATGCCAATATCGTTTTCACTTCCAGTTTAACCACTTCTAATCCGATTTTTTCTATTGAGGAAATTCAATCATCTATGAGAAAACTTAAAAACAATTATTCATGTGGACCCGATCTCATGCCTAATAAAGACTGTTCATACCCTCTGTCTATTGCACTGTATTATATATTTAATCTTGCGATGAATACTAATTCTTTTCCTGACATTGGGAAACAGGCACGGGTTTCTCCAATTTATAAATCTGGCGATTCTTCCAACATAAAAAACTATCGACCAAGAGATCCAATGCAACTAACCTAAGTTTCTTCACTCACTATGTTTCCTCGGTTTTAGATAAAAATATACAAGTGGACACTATTTACACGGATTTTTCTAAAGCCTTCGATCGTATAGATCATAGTGTTCTTCTTGAAAAACTACAATCATTTTCTTTACCGTTATCTAAAATCTGTCTTCTTTCTTCGTATCTAAAAAATCGTATCTTCTTTGTTCAGGTACTTGGACATAACTCTTCTTCCTTTAATGTTCCTTCAGGTGTTCCTCAGGGATCAAATTTAGGGCCCTTACTTTTTCTTCTTTTCATTAACGATATCTCTTATATATTTAAAAGTTCTGTTTTGTTATTTGCCGATTATTTAAAAATATTTCGTCAAATAATTAATTCTAGTGACTGCTCATCATTGCAAAGTGATCCTTATTCTCTATCAGAATGGTGTGATAAATACAAGCTTCATTTGAATATAGATAAATGTAAGATATTATCATTTACTCGTAAAAAGACACACATAAATTTTGAATATCGTATCTCCAATAATGCTTTACCAAGATGTTACTCAACTACACATCTCGGTGTCATATTTGACTCGAAGCTAACTTTTGTACCACGCGTTTATCACATCTCTTCTTCTCCCATGAAAATCCTTGGATTTGTAATAAGAAATACTCGTAACTTTCAAAATATTCAGGCCATATTCACCTTATATTTTTCTCTTGTCAGATCAAAACTAGAGTATTGCGCCTTGATATGGAATCCTATATACGACATTCACAATAATCTAATAGAATCAGTTCAAAAGAAATTTTTAAAATATGTATATTTTAAAATAATTAGCACTTATCCTGATCATCTGGTCTCACATGAATTACATACATACATACATACATACATACATAAAATCACGCGTTTCCCACTTAAACCTTCCACTTATGATGCAGCTCCAAAAATTGATAAAAAGATGAACTAATTAATGAATAACTGCTTTAAGACACACAAAAACTTTGAATAAATAACACAATCAGAAAAATAATTATAACACTAATCGGCTGATATAGACAAATACTTAAACTTATGAATTATACCACAAAAAACTGCTAATTAAACACCTTGCAAAAAACAACGACTATCACATTCAATGTATATAGTGACTATGTACTTGTATGTATTAGACTTGTCATTTATTAAATATCGATAAAAAAAGATTAAAAAGTAACCTCGAAAGTTCGTAATTCGAAATGGCTGTCAAGAAAGTGGCCAACATCACACAGCATCTTACATAGCTGTAGTAGAATGGATGTATATCTTGTCATATCCAAACTGTCGACAAAAATGTCTCGTCCAATGAAAACGTGGGCGCCAAAAGAGCAGATGGTCATAAACATCCATATATATATATATATATATATATATATATATATATATATATATATATATATATATATATATATATATATCAAACTGATGATGGTTGACGCGAAAAAATTCTCGAAATTTGTTGTCATGTACGCTTAAATCGGCATTATTTATTAATATGGCAAAATAGCCTTCTGTTTGTCTACCTTGAAACAACGTATGTATGGTTTTTCTTTTTTCCCTAATTAAGTTGGAAATGTCATCCTCTTCTTCTAATAACATTTGTAAAATGTAATTTTTTCGTAAAATAATTCGTTTCATTCCGAACTGCAGGTGTCGCGTGTAGGAAAACACTAGTGCTCTGCGACTACCGATCGGAGTAAAATCGCGGCGACCGGCCGCCGCGGCTTGTCGCGTCTAGGAAACCGTACCTTAACGTGTACTGTAGCGACCACGACTTATTTATTTATTAATCTTTATTTTTGTTGTGCAGTCATTTGTTTACCTCTATATTTTTATAATTAATTGATATCTGATTTATTCTGATGTAGTGGTTCTCAAACACCGGTCCATGCCGACAAATGTTTGAAAAGCATTGTTGCAGTTTACTGGTTTAGATCGGTTCAATGTTGGACCGCCTGTGAGTATCAGAACGCGAGCAAACAAAAGACTAGGGCCATAAAACAACATAAACAGAGGAGAATGATGAACTCATCGTACGAACGTGTTCAACGCGTGAAATCATAGGCGTAGGATGTTTTGTACTGCCATTTGTGTGAGTTTGAGGTCTATGGAGTTTGTTTTAGTTCGGCGCGTATTTGTATTTTTCCACTGCTAAGATTTAGTTGGGGATTGTGTTCATAAACAACACCGAGTGCTTCGGGACAGTCTTTTTTTAATCTTTTTAGAATCCAGAAGTCTGTAATTATCCACTTGCACCTAGATATCTTCTTCAAGATCGTAAGGTTTTACATTTATCTTTTACCTAGCCTCACTCCTTATAGCGAGATCTTCCTCTAAGAAATGGTTTGGCCTCTGGCTATGTTGAGTAGTTGAGTAACCTTTCTGGCTTCATTGGGCATGAGACCTAGTCTCACTCATAATGCCTTCTTGCAATATCTTTTCAACAGATACTACCTGTTGCATCTAGTGCAATCCTTTCTCTTCATTAGAGTCGGCTAGATTGAACAGGCAAATTTCATAACAATATTTCCTTCACGTCCTGTTCGACCCATGGTCTCGTTTTCCATGTATCTTTACTTAATTATTGATTCTACTGTGATTCTTTCAGATTGTATATATTTACAGAATTTTTGTCTTATGGACATTTATAGTCTGTGTATGATTGTTTACTATTGCATTACTTTACTATTTTATATATTTCATGCCTGATGATAAATTATTCCAGGATCTCATAATTATTTATCATATTTAATTACAATGACGCATGAAAGACCAATTTGATCATTACTATTATTTGCAAAAAGAAGCAACAAGTAGAAATATTAGTCTGCACAAATCAGAGTTATTTGCATTTCTATTTAAATCTATAGTTGTTACAGTATTTGCCCTGTTTTAATCTAGAATCACATGATGCTCTACTCTCAGCCATTTTTACATTTGAGGATCATTTTTCAATACGATGACCATCTGCTCTTTTGGCGCCCACGTTTTCATTGGACGAGACATTTTTGTCGACAGTTTGGATATGACAAGATATACATCCATTCTACTACAGCTATGTAAGATGCTGTGTGATGTTGGCCACTTTCTTGACAGTCATTTCGAATTACGAACTTTCGAGGTTACTTTTTAATCTTTTTTTTATCGATATTTAATAAATAACAAGTCTAATACATACAAGTACATAGTCAATATATACATTGAATGTGATAGTCGTTGTTTTTTGCAAGGTGATTAATTAGCAGTTTTTTGTGGTATAATTCATAAGTTTAAGTATTTGTCTATATCAGCCGATTAGTGTTATAATTATTTTTCTGGTTGTGTTATTTATACAAAGTTTTTGTGTGTTTTAAATATATATATATTATACATTATTTTCGCCAATTTCTAAAACCAATTTCTCGTCATCTGCGGCTGAAAATGTAGATTCCGCCATCCTACCGCCGGCGATTGTCGCGGAGTACTGCTCACTATACCAGTCACGCGTTTGTCGCAGCGGCAGACGAACTGCCGCGCAGTCGCGGCCGCGCCGAGGAAACCACTTCTTATATAAAACTAATTATAAAACTACTTACTTCTTATAATTTACCTATAAGCAGAGGTGTCGCGCGATTAGTCGCTGCGGCTTGTCGCGTCTAGGAAACCGTACCTTTATGATCAAGCCATCTGCGTCATTAATCGTTCGGTCCGCCGGCAAGAAGAAAGAAAGTAACGACATTTATGATTGATTGCATTTCGAATCCATAGGCTCATCAGTTTTGTTTAAAACTGGGGACTAATTACATTTCATAATAAAGCGTTTATTTTGTCGTAGATTTTAAAACAGTATTTTATAGGAATTTTACAATGTACTTAATGGTGATTCAAATAAAAATCCATATTTCAATTAAAATATTTATTTATATGAGAAAAGAAAAAATATTAATAAAGAAAAACTTACAAAATAGTAAAATGTTTTATTAGGATTAAACGTGTCACTTTTTTGACGAGCAAATTTTACATATGTGAGGCGAAACATTGTCACGAATGACACGAAAAATTATAATAGCGACGGCAGATCGCTGATCATACATGCACGCGCCAAGTGATCGACGCTAAATTCTTTCGTATAATAAATTTTTAAAAATTCGTAATATAAACAATATATAGAATTTATTTCTTCACTATAAACAATTTTGAACCTTTCTTCGCATTTCTTTTTCTGTGTGTACTATAAAACAGAACGAGATTTAGTGATATAGCACTTTTTTGACTACATGAATTTTACCAAAAATAATATTTTATTTATTCGGTTATTAAAAGTATTTTACCATTTTCAATAAAACCGTGAGAGATTACATTCTCAGGGCCAGTTTTACAATTTTTGGTTAAAATTTTAACTGTCAGGAAAATAAACATAATTGAAACGAAATGCACTGTCAAATGAAAAATTGATTATTGCTGTCAAAAATCTGATTCAATATTGTTTTTCTACGACCACCATGAAAAGTTGACATTTGTGCTCTATTTTGTCATCGTAAAGTTGATGGTTACTAAGGAACGAGCAAAAAAATACTTTACCGCGCGTTTCCCATAGCAACGCGCGGTAAAGTGCTCAATTTGCTCGCTTAGATAAATACATATTTTTGCTGAAATCTTAATTTATTAAAATAATACTTACGAAATCTAAAATATAGGTTAGGTTCATTTTTACACAAGAAACGTGCTACAAACAATATATCTGAAGTTAGCTACATTACCAATTTAGTTAGGTTAGGTATTTAATTATATATAATAACAACTCTACTGGTGAATGTACATTGTATTACAACTTCAAATATTTAATAACACACATTTCATAATTAACAAACTTATTGAATTTAATTATTGGCGGATAATGTTAAAATTGAATGTGCACTTTTGGCAGTTTTGTATATTCATTCCAGAACTTGAAAACAGCTGACGAAGATAAATTAGATTCTGTGACTATGACACTCACTAAAGTTTTCAGTTCTTAACTGCTAGTGTTGATTTTAGCATGTAATAAATGGACCAAAGAGAAGACGATTTCATTAGATTTTTACAAAAAGTAAGCTAGTAAGACATTTTCACTGTAATTTTTGATTTTTTTTAAATTACACCATTCAATGGAGAGGTTATATATCTTTTCGTATAATGCTTTTAATTTTGCAGATAATAAATTCAAGGAAGTATTTTGCGCCGTTTCAAATATATCTGGAGGAGTGCAGGAAAAATCACTATCTTTTACTGACAGAATTTTGTATTTATTTATTTGGATACTCACATCGTCATGGTTGCACACAACACAAAACAGAAATTGGTTGAGGTTGAATTGAACTTACTAAATAGGTATTATTATTTTTTTCTATTTAAAGTCGTAGAAAAAATTATGTGTGCATCTCTATCGCTCTTGATACACAAATAACTATTATTTAATTTACAGTTAAAATTGTAACCGGAGATTGTAAAACTGGCCCTTAGAGTTACAAGTATATAAATTTTGAATAAAATGTATCATATAGAGATATTACAAGATAAACATTAAAATTTTATAGGTCCGTGAAGTTGGCCCCTCAAAACTATTATTTTTGAAGTAAATATACATCAATATATATTATGTGCAATAAAATTTAAATTTTGTACGTTTGTAGTTAGTGTACAATTAATTTATGTCAAAATGGAGGCCCAATTTCACGTAGCCTTTCATTACAAATGAGATCAATTTTATGTAACCAATAATATTGTACATTTTCAGCCGTATTCATAGTAACTGAGATAGACCTGGTTTAACTTCGATTTACTTAGACTAGGTTTAAACCAGATCTAAAAATGGTTATTCATAGTCAAACTTAGACCTGATTTAAACCTGGTCTAAGTAAATCGCAGTTAAACCATTCTATCTAGTCGGCTATGCCCATACATTACACTGCTCATGCGTAGTGAATACAATTTTGACATTTGTGATCACAGCTGTTGTTGACTGGGCTGATTTCATACAACTAAAACTTTTTATTTACTGTTAACAACGACATTAATACAATTAATTTTTACCTTGATTGGGGTAACACACATTGATGGTTTTAGTACATCAGGATTTGCAAGGGAAGATGGCAATAAAAATGAAATGCTTCTGGATATGATGTATTTAGATGAATACAATTTGCAGTTCCCCAAAAATAACGCTCAAACTACGTCCATAAATAAAATATTAGTATTAGAACCAAGAGATCCAATTTAATATTTAAAATGGAATATGAAATGATGAAAACAAAATTACATTAAATGAAGAATATGAACTTTTTATTATAAAATATTACTGGATTGCAGTCAAATGTTAGTCATTTATTTTAATCGAATGATTTCGTACAACACATGCAAAATTGTTCAAAAATTGAATACATTTAATAGTAATACATAACAATAACACTGTCGCTTACATAATATAATACATAATGTTACAATATTTTATATATTAAAATTCCTTCAATATAGTTCATTCTTTCGTCCACTGGTATATTATGTAGTATTATTATTATCCAAATATGAGCTTTGATGTAGTAGCCATAGCTGGATGAAGCACAAAAATCAATATAAATTATGGTGTGATTATAATTGTTTTAAAAAGAGAAGCGATAGCTCTTGACAACTCCAAATCCAATGCAAATCATTGTACTTTGTTATTACTGTTATTGTTGTTACAATTTAACAATTTAACATTTTATGTAATAAATTATTACCAGATTCACTTTAATAATTCTCTATTTAAAGATATAATGCTCAAAACTTGTATATCAACTGAAACTGGTCGCTTTTATTGCTGTTTGCATTTTCTAATATTGGTATTATTCTGTCGATTAAATTCTGTAGTTTTCTTTCTTAGATCTGCAAATTTAAAACACTTTAAAAAACCAACAACTTAAACAACTTAACATTTCCTGAAATACTACTTAACCTATAATAAATTTCTTAGATTCATATCATGTAAAATAAACCTTTTGATTCCTCCTCCTATATTCAACTATGTTTTGTTTTAATAATATAATATAATAATAATATATACATTTATTGCCCAACAGTAATACCATTTACAGGACAAAATTACATAGAATATTAAGTTATTTCAAATAATGAGTTGAAACAATTTAATAACAAAGAAAATAATGTTTAATTGAAAATATCTAAACATAAAAGATTTGCATTTTTACAAGAAACAAATACTGGAGAATATTTTAAAATATCCGTGCGTGGTTTAGGTAGATGGAACATCTTTGAATGCCTGGACTCCAGCCTGGGTACGTGAAATGGCACACGAGAGAGAAGGAATGGGGCATCCACTTTGTTGGAGAGCAAGCCACAAAGAAATCGTACGCACGAAAGTTCTCTTCTGTCGGCCAGAGACTGCATGGAGTGACGTTGAGGTAGGGATGCCTGGTCTAAACCTCTTTCAGGATATACCTTATCTAATTTAAATGAAAGAAAATTTAAAAACCTACGATGAATTTGCTCCAACATTTGTTGAAGATATGCATATGAAGGGTACCAGACTAAGGAAGCATATTCCAGCTTGTTTATGACAAAAGCCATATACAAACATTTTATCACGTTGATATCATTGAACATTTCAGAGACTCTCATTAAAAAACCTAAGGTTCTGTTAGCAGAATTACAAACATTGTTTGTGTGCTCAATAAACTGAAAATTGAATGTAAATATAATACCCAGATCTTTAATGGAAATATTTCTATTTAAAGGAATATGTTTCATGTTATATACAAAGTTAATTTTATTCTTTTTACGTGTAAAAGATACGACGCAACATTTATTAATATTTAGATCAAGTTTATTATGAGTGCACCAAGTGACTGTGTGATCAATACTATTTTGTAATTTTAAATCATCATCAAGTGAATTTATACTCATGTACAGTTTAATATCGTCAGCATAAGCTAGAACGTTACAATCCAGAGATAAAAGAAGATCATTTATAAATAAAATGAATAGAAGTGGACCAAGATTAGAACCCTGAGGTTCACCTGTTTTTGCGATGAATTTAAATGAATTGAAACCATTATAGGTTACCCAGCAAATACGATTTTCTAAATACGATTTTAGAAGTTTAATTACAGATGGGACTGCTCCAAAATTACTGATTTTATGTAAAAGTAAACTGTGGTCGATGGAATCAAATGCACGTGACAGGTCAGTGTAAATAGTGTCTACTTGGCCACGTCCATCTAGCACTTCGGATACAAACTGTGAGAATGAAGCTAGATTTGTGGTAGTTGATCTGCCTACCATAAAACCATGTTGATCTGAAGAAATAAGACTGCGGGTATTGGAATTAATGGAATAAGATCATCTTCACTAATACTATTAAATTTGAATGGTTGGTGATGATTACATTCATCATTAAAGTTATATGGTGAATTTTGAGAGAATCTCTTCCACATAGTTAATATACTTAAAAATTTCTTGAAGATCATTATCCATCATGAACTTCCTAAAAATGAAATAATGCAAGTTACGAATACATAACAAAATAATATTATAAACATTAATATGACAATATTTATAACATACTACTTACCAAAAATATTATATTAAGTAATAACGTATTTAATTTGCATTAAACACACAAAATTATATTTTCATAGTTCTGTCAACTGACTTAATACCGCATTAAACTAGGGTACGAGCAGAGGTCTAAATTTTAGTCTTGAGTTAGACCTGTACTAGCCCTAAACTGCCTCTATGAATAGCTTTTTTCGCCGGTCTAAGTTAGACTAGAGATAGACTAGGTTTAGACTCGAACAGAAGCACTATGAATACGGCTGTTTATGTACAATTATATACGCATTAAATGAAATTTTGTACTACATTCATAATCCTATAATTAAAAATTTAATTTCACGTAGCCCTTCATTATCGAATGAGACAAATTTTATTTAACGCACAATATTGTACATATTACGTACAATTATGTACGCATTACACGAAATTTTGTACTACTTTCATAACCTTATAATTCATAATTAATTATAGAGTGCCAATTTCACGTAGCCCTTCATTAGTAAATAATGTAAATGTACACATAAGTATAAATTGATATGTAATATTTATAGTAGTATATACAAACATTGATATTTACTGGGTACGTACTACTCGTACTTTGTAATATAATCTAAATCATATTTCCTGCTATTTTCAGGTTCCATGGGAAACCTGATACGATGAAAATTCGGTTTTGATAAAAAGCAAGGAAATGTAAACTAAATCATATTTATTCTAATTTCTTAATCAAGCTTTGGATTCATTTATATGTTCATTCATTTACGGATACATATATATCAATTGTTTTACTGGCGTAATAGCATTTCGAATTTACTATTCAATTCAAATTAATTTCTGTCCCTATTTACCTTTTATTCTTTAAGGTGATATTTATTGTAGTTTTAAATTTGATTTAGTATCGATTTTACGTAAACCTGTATTTTATACATTTTATATAAGACTATGAATACTTAATCATTTTTTTACCTCAATTTATTATTTATTATTATTTAATGAGGTTTAACTATGTACTATTTTAGTAAAAATATAAATATACAATGCAGTTTTAACTTTCACAAAGAACTTAATTCATGCAGTTGATAGTTTATGCAAAATGTATGCAACTTTACACACCGACTTTTGCAATTATTCTGTGAAATTTATAGGAATAGGTTATTAAAACTATTTTGTTACTTTGCAACTTGTTTTTGTTAGTTTTCTAGTTTTAGGGTCTAATACCTGAAATGATATGTTTATCATTTATACATAAACATGTTAAATTTATAAAAGATGTATTTCGACTACCGGTGGAGTAGCGTTTATTGAAAGCTTTATATTAAAATAATTTATCAAAATTACATTAAAATAACGCTCAAATTCATTATTATAGTACACGGACAGAAAAAAAAGTTTAGGGGTATCGGGAACAAGGGATGGGTTATTAAAATAACCATAGGCTCCGGTCGTCAAAGTTCTTGTGAGATAAGAATATGTATTCGCAAAATTATTAAATAAATACTATGAAATGTCATATCTAATATTTAAAATACATACTTTTGCAACTGTGTCATAGGAGCAAAACTATGTTAATATGGGCAAATATAATGCAAATACTTAGTACATATAATTTCTTTCGCTCTCATGACGTATGTACTGGACTTCTATTACATTCCTTTACTAGCTTTTTTCCGCTGCGCGCGATATATTTGTATTGTTGTAGATTCAATTATAATGGGTTCCTAGACTTTAATTTTTCTATTATTTTAAATGAAAGTTCATTTAATTATGAAACAACTTGTAATTAATATATAATAATTGTATTTAGTTTAACTGCTTTTGATTTTTAAAGTCAATATGACGTCACGGCGACACTTCTAAATTTTTCTCGCTTCGCACCGGACTATAGTGGGCTGCGAGAGAAAGAAGCAATACTGTGACGTCACAGTGACACTGACAACAAATATCCAATATCTCCTAAAGTAATTATTAAAAAAAATATTTTTTTTATCTTAATCGTTATTTATTGAGTAGTACTTTAAATACAAAGTGCACATTTTACTATTTTTTGTTATGGCGGAGGACCCCATTATTAAGGATATCTATAAACCAGTAGTACCTAAAATGTTCACTTCAATAAACCACCCATAAATTTGCGATTTTTTAAAAAATCCTTTTGTTCTATGATTAGTACACGTCACATGGGACATAACCTGTAATATTTTTCAATCGCATTTTATTTAATATTTTCATTGCTACGGATGTGACTAGTACATATGTAGTTTAATTCAGGAGAAAGTACGCTATCGAATCGGCAAAAACGGATGCATAACTATAATAATAAAGAAAATAATTGCAGTGATCGGTTTCGCTGTTACTCCTGTAAATTAAATAATTTTTAATTAATGGGATATTCAACCATTGGAAAGAAATAACGAACTTCAATAATTATAAGGTAGAATACTTTAAGCTAAGAATTTTAGAAAAATAAAATTGATGAAATATTTTTTCTTGTAATAAAAATGCTTAATTATTGTAATAGCAACGTCATAGTCCCTAATCGATTATTATCGTAAAATTTCGGATGATCTAGACCTGCTATTCGTAGTTTGTGTTTGAGTTCAAATGAAGAACTGTAGCAACATGACATACTCAAAATGTTTCATAACATACGTTGAAGTAGAATTTATTTTAAATATTTTTATTTTAAACATTTTTCTTTATTTCTGTATTCATTACTAATTAATTTAATAAGGGAAAGAAGTTTTAATGTAATTGAAATTGTATACCTCATTCAAACAAAGCAGATACCCCTAGATTTAACTTTTTGAAAATCATAACTAACACGGAACTATTACTTCACAAGTAATTTGAGATATTAAAAATTTCCAGCTTACTAATTTGAATTTCAACATCTCGTTTTCATCAATACTTCCAGAATTTTATTTATTAGCAGATAATAAATAAAAAAAAATCGGTAGAATACCCCATTATTCTTGTTATTTGTTACGCAATTATTTTTATTTTATAGTTATTTTCCAGAAATAATTGAATAAATATTATTTTTTTTCTGTTACAATATTTATAGACTATATTAAATATTGTCATATTGGCAACTAAAAATGAATGAAATAAAAAACTTTATTTAAATAAATTCTTTTTCATTTTGAGCAGTTTATATGTATATACAGGATGTTAAAAACTATGTGTCTCAAATTATGAAGGCATATAGTACTAACCAAAATGAGTAAAAAAGTTTAATCAACATGGGTCCGATCTTCAACTGTTTTCGAGAAAGAGGCTATTAGAATTGAAGAAAAATAGACTATAGTGGTCGAACAAAATTTTGTCTATGCCAGTAAATAGAATATAAAAAAACAATAACATATTATATGAAACATTTTTTTCACTTTCTAATAGTTACGAAGTTATTTGAAAACTAAATATTGGCCAACTTTGTCTTAGTACAATTATTCGTTTTTTTTTTTTTTTTTTGTGGAAAACAAAAACACATCTAAGATGACCTCTGAAAGGTACTAAACAAAATTTCTCATTTAATCAAAGTCGTAACTCTTACAGTTTTCGAGATAGCAGATGTAAACACCGAAAAAACTCATTTTTCATTGCCTTTTATCTCGAAAACAGTTGAAGATCGGACCCATGTTGATTAAACATTTTTACTCATTTTGTACTATATGCTTTCATAATTTGGGACACTTATTTTTTAACACCCTGTATAGAGGGTTTGAAATAGTAGAGACTCTCTTTCATCGCTTATTATTACAGGTACGAATCTTACTTATGGGACATTATTAATGAAAAGTTTATGATGTAGCCATATAATAAATTTTAAATTTTCACTTCTGGTTTAACCGGAAGTAGGATCACCTTTATAATATTAAATACAATTACATTTTCATTCTTTTTCCATAACAGTATTAAGTGGTACTTTACTTGAAGCTCTAAACAGATTTTCGTAAAAAATACAATAAAATACAATCTAAAAGTTTCTAAACTATATATTAATATGTTCACTGCCGATCATCTGCCCTGTTACTGCCTGTTATGCCGGGTCTATAGGTATCACAATTATTTTTACTTATGCCATATGACAGAACACTTGTGTCATTACAATTTTGGTAATGGGACTCTAGAAATTAGTGATGTGACATGTATTATGAGTTTTTTTATACCAGCTCATGGTTTTCCTTTCACTGGCATGTCAGCATTTAGTCCTGGCAATTTACTCCCGACATATACTGATTATATTATATTATCGCTTTTGGTTTTCTAATACTTCTCCAAATTTTTTGTTCTGTAATTCTGCATCTGATATAATCTTTTTGTCACGACAAGAACATACTTTCTTTTGCACCGATGGTCCCGGCAATTGATTGTCCATTGTAGAACTCAGAGTGCCCAAAACCCAAAACCAACTATGTACCTTTATAAAGTGTACCTGAGGTGCCTATAAGAGCGCAACTGTACGTTCTTAATGCATGTGAGATACTGAAGCATAGAAGACTGTATATAATGACACAGACGTTGTGTCATCGGCATAGTACGCAAAATACCAGATGACACAACGTATATGTCATAGGCAGTGAACGTGCTAAGGACTTTTTATATGTAGGGGAACCATATTTTGGATACAAATGTTTAACCGAAAGTGGCAGGAGGTTATGTGCTGGAGACATCAGATTTTATTAATTATGCACACCCAACATAGAAACTTACCGCGCGCCACTGCTGCAAGAGTTTCAATGGCACGACAAAATATAGTAACAATTTATATTTTTGAGAATTCATTCTACACGTCATTAAATAATAATAAATAATAAATTGAATTCAAAATTTGATCAAGTATACACATTTTTAAAATCGATGCTAAATCATATTTAAAACTACAATAAATATGACAGGGACAGAAATTAATTTGAACTAAATAGTAAGATATACGTTCCTACAAAAAAAAAAATCATGGGTGTGTGAGTTTGTGTCCGTATATGAATGAACACAGAAATGAATCCAAAACTTGATTAAGAAATTAGGATAAATATGATTTAGTTTACATTTCCTTGCCTTTTTATCAAAACCGAATTTTCAGCGTATCAGGTTTCCCATGGAATCTGAAAATAGCAGGAAACATGATTTAGATTATATTACAAAATACGAGTAATGCGTACCCCGTGAACATCAATGATAGTATATACTTCTATAAATATTAAATATAAAAATGATAATTCATACTTAATACATTAATAATAAGTGGGTTATGAACGTAGTACCAAATTTTGTTTAATCTGTACATTATTGTACATAATATGACCATGTAATATTATGCGCTGTATAAAATTGACATTATTTGGTAATAAAGGGCTTCGTGAAGTTGGCTCTCCATATATTTAATTATTAATTATAAAATTATGAATGTAGTACAAAATTTCGTGTAATGCGGTACATAGCTGCACGTCATATGTACAATATTTTGCGCTATATAAAATTTATCTCATTTCATAATAAGTTGGCCCTCCATATATTTAATTATTAATTATAGGATTATGAGTGTAATATAAAATTTCGTTTAATGCGTACATAACTGTACATATGTACAATATTATTGGCCACATAAAATTGATCTCATTTATTAATGAAGGACTACGTAAAGTTTGACCTCTATTTTAACAGAAATTAATTATAAGGTAACTAATAAAAACGTACAAAATTTAATTTATACATAATTGTACATAACAAGTACAATATTTTGATGTATATTTACCTCAAAAATAATAGTTTTGAGGGGCCAACTTCACAGACATAACTCAGCGATATTTCAGATTAAAATTGCATATTTTATACATGATTGTAAGTCTACAACATTGTAATTTATACAGACAGATAAAAAAATATTGAGTTACAGATTTTCAAATGTAATTACATATTGTGTTAATTTCTTCCTTACCATCCCATTAAAATTATTAGTTATGACCGATTAATAACTAAATGTTTTGGTGCTTGATTGACATTTGCAATTAAAAGTCATGTTTTATTTTAGAATAATGGTATTAGAACTATTAGTAGTAGTTGGAAATGTGAATAGTTTCTGCAACGCTAACTCTTTCAAGATTTAGAAATAATAAAAACTAGAATTTTTCAAACCAGAAATATTAAATAAGTTTTGACAATAATAATCAAGAAGAAGAGCCAATTCCACTAACGATTCCTAAAATTTAAGTAATGCATATTTGATCAATATGTAACATAAGCATTTTCTAGCAACACGACTAAGAATGGTCGGTCGTTAATTCCAAATTTGTAAAGGTTTACATAAAAAAATTCAATACTATTATTAAAAATAATACTATATTTTATTTTAATATAGTTCCGACTTCCTCAATGTTAATTTAGTGGAAATATATTCACAATTTGTAAAAATTAAATATGAAAAACTTAACACGGGTATAATTTACTCTGTATAGTTACTAATTGTGTTGTAAAAACTAAATTTGTAAATTTAAAGAAAAATTGTACATGAGATAAACAAAGTTATTTCTCACAAAAGTAAATAATAATTAATTCGTATTGAAATAAAATAAATTTAGTATGTATTTCTACTTTTATATATAGAATGAAAATAATTTCATAAATCGTTTATACAGAATTTTCAAATGATTCGTTATTATTTCTATTTATTTGTGTTACTAAAATTAAATTAATATGTCAACAAAAAAGCCGGCCGGAAATTTTTCAAATATTACATGCTATAAACGACCAACGATATATCAGCAATATATTTATTGTTGAATGCATGAACTATTTGAAAGCTTGAATGATATGGAACTTTCAACAGATGGCGGCATTTGTAGAATCATCGTAGCAACGATTGTTACTGCAACATATGAACCGAAATGAAACAGCGAAACATGTCATTGACATCTATCAAAACAAGTGATGAATGGAAGTAGCCAACACCAAACACCTGTTACATTCGAGAAACGAAAAATTAAATAAAGATTTATGTACTTCATTTCCTTTCGGGAGTTTTAAAGGGTGTTCATTTTAAATTAGCCACCCAAAAGTAGTATCACTAATATCAATTATTAACTAAATTACTTCACAGGTCACATCACCAAGTAATTTAACAAGCGCGTATACCACGCCTATTCAGGATTTTAATTTTTCTAAACGATGCCGTTCGGGACTGTAGACACTTTCAACTATTTATACTGACCACAATGACACAATCAGCGTATAATATAAAATTACAATATTTAAAACATTTTGATACGTCATTAATAAATAAATTAAACAGAAGAGGAGCCAAGTGAGAACCTTGAGAGACTCCTGATGGATTTTTTCAAATCTTGATTGATAACCTCTTAACACTACACACTGACTTCTGTTTAATAAATTGGATTCAAATATAAAAATACAAACAATAGAAATGATAATCAAATATCGTAATATGGTTAAAGTAAATACGTAATATTATACATAGGTAGGTAATAATAAATAATAATACTAATGAATAATAATAAATAATAACAATAATAAATAATAATAAAAATAATTAAATATAATAATACATACTTCTTTTAAAAAAACAAATTATGATAGTATAATAAATCATTTAAATAGAGTAGGTTGGGAAAAACTTTTTACTTTCTTACCTAAGAAAAAAAGTAACAAGGAAACATATCCTGTATGGTATTCTACAGAATTAAGTAAATTAATAAAAGAAAAATTTAGAGCACACAAGAAATATAAAATATTTAGAACACCGTACTATTACAATAAATTCTGTAGTTTACGGAGAAAAGCAAAATGCCTTACAAGATCCTGTTTTCTTAACTATGTAAAAAGTATAGAGCAGCAAATCCCAAATCAATGTAATAAGTATTGGTCTTATATCAAGAGTACCTAACGATCACAAACAACACCAAATATTATACATACATACATACATACATACATACATACATACATACATACATACATACATACATACATACATACATAAAACCACGCGTTTCCCACGTAGTGGTTAGCAAAAACCCGAAAATAATAAGAAAAGGAATGAAAGTAAGAGCTCCACTGAATTACTTACCAAATATTATGTATTATAAAAATAATGTAGCCAAAAACGAAAGCGACATTTGCAATATTTTTTCAGATTACTTTATAACTACATTTACAAATAACATGAATACAAATATTAATGTAAATTGAAGGACATCTGCCCCCTACAATGACAAGAGTACATGTATTGGAAACCTATCATTTGAAAAAGAAAAAGTTCTAAATCTACTTTTGTCCCTTGATCCAGGTAAGGGCGCAGGGCCAGACAATATTCCTGTTTTTTTTTTTATCAAGTCTTGTGCTAGTGCCTTGTCTGTGTCACTTACGATGATCTACAATAAATTATTGCTAGAAGGATGTTGTCCAGTTATCTGGAAAAGAGCTTATGTTGTTCCTATTTTCAAAAATGGTCTAAACTTTGTATTTTCGAAAAAGTCTAAGAGAAATTAATATATGAAAACTTAATGGCAAAATTTAAAGCATTTCTTATACAGGAGCAGCATGGTTCGTCCCCGGTAGGTCAGTCGAAACAAATTTAATAAGTGACATTCACTACATCTTTAAGGCAATGCAAGTTGACGCGATATATACCGACTTCAGTAAAGCATTCGATAAAATTGACCATCAAATTCTATTTTCCAAGCTTACTTAGGTCGGTGTCCATGGTAACATACTAAACTGTTTTGAATCCAATTTATTAAACAGAAGTCAGTGTGTAGTGTTAAGAGGTTATCAATCAAGATTTGAAAAAGATCCATCAGGAGTCGCTCAAGGTTCTCACTTAGCTCCTCTTCTGTTTAATTTATTTATTAATGACGTATCAAAATGTTTTAAATATTGAAATTTTATATTATGCGCTGATGATCTGAAAATTTATGTAGAATCACGAAATGATTGTCAAAAAATTCAATCAGACCTTAACCGCTTCTGGAATTACACTTTAAAAAATAATTTATTCTTGAACATTGAAAACTGATCAACGACTACATTTATAAAAATCTCTCAACAGGATTAAATCCCAATTACTGAGTAGGTTCACATACAAAAACACCCATGCCTTAGTGGGATTGGAACCCAGAACCCTGAGCACACTCATTACTAGGAGCCGTTACTTCTAACCATTGACCCAACGGAATAGAAATTACGAAGGAACAAGAATAACAAATTTGCTACCTCTTAACCACATAACGGCAAATAACTAAATAATAATTGCAAACATTAAAGAAAATGTGCAAATGACAAGCTTTCAATTTTTTTCTATTGGCTTAAATTTTTAGTAATATTTTTAAAACTTAAGAACTTTCTTATAAAATAAGAATAATTGTAAGGAATTACAAAATTACCAACAAATAAAGTAACCAACAAAGAAGTAAACATAGTAAGAAATAAATAAACAATAATTACAATAAGTTTCCAAATCCTTCCATTTACTGCTAAGCAATGACCTAATCTGTTGTAAAACTCACAAATTACATTCGATATTTAGCCAACTGAAATATTTTGAATCTGAACTTTCAATTCATCAAAATTTTAAAGATTTCCCCCCGTATAAAGTTTTGATTTTAAAAATCCCCAATAAAAATAATGTAGTGGTGTAAAATCGGGTGACCTAGCAAGCCATTCTACTTCTCCACCACGTCCAATCCAGCGACGAGGGAATACTGTATTTGACAAATTTCTCATAATTTGAGCATTGTGCGCAGGGGTGCCGTCATGTTGAAACCATGGGTCTTCAATGTTTAATAATCTGATCGCAGGTATGACTTAATTTTCTAATAAATGCAAATAATTTTGAGCAGTAATATTCCCGTTAATAAAAAAATGGTCCAATAATATGGGTTCCTATTATGCCAGCCCAGATTTTAATTTTCTCGGGTCATTGAGTCCTTGTACTGTGACATAAATGTAGATTTTCCCTGAGCCTATACCTACAGTTTTGTGAATTTATCCCACCATGTAAATAAAAAGTTGCTTCGTCCGCAAAAAGTATTTTTTGCAGCAAACCTGGGGTTATTAATATTTTCAAAGATTCTTTCGCAAAAAATTATTCTTCGTTCCATGTCATTCTCAACCAACTCCTGGTGATTTTGAAAATGATACGAATTATAATGTTCCTTTCTAAATAACCTACGTACAGTAGTTTTGCTTACGCCAGTAGTTTGCCCAATTTCTCTTAATGCTAATTTATTGTTATTATCTATTAAATTCATTATTTCATGCTTTTTCTGCGCAGTTAATACATTACAGAATCGATTTCTTCTTTTGTGTTCGGGTTGGACGCAACCATTGCCTCTAAACTTATTAATTATTCTTAAAATTGTTGCTGCACTTGGTGTAGGCCTGTCACAAAATGAAGTACGGAACAAGTCCGAAACTTGTCTTAAATTTAGATTATCTGCGTAGTACCATTTAATGATTTGCACCTTCTCTTCTACCGTATAAACCATTGTATTTCAAGTTAGAATTTAGCGTATGATAATGACAAAGTAGTAAACAAATGTCACATTTGTCCTATGTTTCATTTTAAATGGGACAAGCAAATACATTGCTGTCAATCAAATAAGATATTTTGTAAGGCATATAGAGGGACACATTTTGGCATAACCACTATTATTTTAAAACCAGTGGTACTCAACTTATGGATCAATGTTATATTTTTTTAAATGGCATTATATATTTTTTATTAACTCATCAAGTAGAGAATTTTCTTCAGAATTCAACAATTAATAATATCAAACCCTTCGTTGTAATTATTTATGTTTTCAGATCAGAGACAGTACACAGTAGTAAAAATATATTAATTGAAATGTCATGTATGCAATATACTCTGTAATTTATATGTTAATAAACGTTCAAAAGGTTTATTGTATATTTAATTGAAAAACCCAACATTGGTTATAGGCCCAGGACCCAGTCCTATGCGCGTGATTTAAAGAAAAAGAAAAAATTGTAAATTTCACAAATCTGTGATAACTAAGTTGAATGCTACGAATTATTCAATATGGAATAGGGCTGTTGCAAGAATTTTTATATGACTTCTAAGAATTAAATTTGAAAAGATATTGTTCTTTAAAGAGCCTCAAATTTGAAAATATCACGAAATATCCTTTAGATATGTTACAATTAATTTTTGAAATTTGGATAAAATTTTGAAAAAGTCACGTGATCTGAAACAGAATGTGACGTCAGAGTACATACATCTTCAGCGGTTCTAAGGTGTCAAGTGTATTGTCAAAGTTGTCAAAGAAGAATTTATATAATAAATTCAGTTTTTATATTTTATTTTACCTCAACTCTTTAACACCCCTTATTTCGGTAGCAGTAAAACAATCGTTCTGATATAAATTCAGCCATCATCCAGCTATCGACCTTCGGTTAATTGTCCGATTTAGCTTGAGTGTAATTTGAATTAGCCATTATTAATTTATTATTCATTTACAATGAGGAATGGCAGCGTCAAATGTCAAATTAAAAGATTTTGTTATTAACATGTGACAAACTTAAGCCTACGTTTATTTATATAAGTAATATGAATAAACGTAGCTGATGGAAAAACTATTTTCCTATTGGCTATTAATGATGTAATGTATGTGCTTCTACGTCACAGGAGTGGGGGGTAGTTTTTCAGGACGATAATCTTTTTATTTAATTGTTTCCACAAATAACAACAAATTATTAAAATAAAAATTATTACTAAGAAAATTATTCCATAAACTTTCATTTAAAATAGTTTTTGAAAAATGTGAAACGGGCTCATTATCAAATGAAGATGGTATTAATTGAATCTGACCTATGGACAATCATAGAACCAGGAGAAGATGAACCAGTTGAAGATGCTAATGAGACTGTAAAACGACAGTACACAACGCGTCAAGGAAAAGCTCTAACAAAAATTGCACTTGCTATTTGCGATGAACAACAAATGCATATACGACATTTGAAATCACCGAAAGAGGTTTGGGAGGAATTAGAACGATTGTATGCACGAAAAGATAGTAAATTTAGAATGGTTCAACTTCGACGAAAATTACATTCATTAAAGATAAATTATTTTAATTCAATGGAAGTTTATTTAGGTCAAATAAATGAAACTGTTGTAGAGTTATCTAACATAGGTGACAATATTGATGATGGCGATCTGGCTATGTCAATATTATGTGGATTATCAGAAGAATGGGATACAAATGTAATAAAAAGGGCCATATAGCAAGAAATTGTCAAAGTAAAACAAACAAGATAAGAAATGTAAATAAAGTAAATATGTATAAAAATCAAAATGTAAAGAATTTAAATGTAAGTTGTGGTACCGTAATTTCTAATAATAACATATCATATGTCGCCCAATAGAGAGTACTTTTCTTCAATTAACACGAATGTTTAAGTTGACAAAGTAACAACCGCCAATGGATCAAATATACCGACTGCTGGTATTGGCACAGTAAATGCACAAATCACAAATAATAAAGGATTATTAAATGATTTTATAGCTAAAAATACATTCTTAGTGCCCGAATTAAAACATGGAATTCTGTCTGTCGCTCAATTAATTGAAAATGACAGGAAAGTCATTTTTGACAAGAATGGTTGTCATATATATGACGAGAAAAATAATATGTTAATCAAAGCTAAAAAGAATGGACGGCTCTATCAAATAGAAACCAAAATTAAAAATGCCTTTTGGTATTCATTAAAAAATGAAAGAAAAATGGAATCATTGGAATGATGGCATCAACGGATGATGCATGTAATTAAATATGAAATATTAAAGATGGCAAGAAAGAAAACGGTATATGGTTTAAATTGTGAAATCACAACACCAACATCTTGTGATAATTGTTTGATTGGAAAGTCTACGCGTCAACCATTTAAAAGTCATGTATCACAAACAACAAATATCCTAGAATTAATACATATCGATCTAATGGGACCACTAGATATCGCAAGTATAGGAGTATCACGATACATGTTATGTATATTAGATGATGCGAGCAGATATATACACGTATCTTTTTTGAAACTGAAAGGAGAAGCCCTTACTGAATTCAAAAAATGGAAGTTGCAGGCCGAAAAACAAACCCAAAAGACAGTTGTGGCGGCTGGAGCCATCACCGTAGTAAAAATAAGATTTAATTAAATTGTAGAAAGATATATATATATATATATATATATATATATATATATATATAATAAGAACAATAATAACAATTTATTCTAAAATAAAAAATACATTTATGTTGACTCGTTTGAAGTCGAAATAGGAATGAATGTTTATTTATTTTCTGTTGTCTAGTTACCCAACAATTCCCAAAACCTTACTTGATATTTTTCTTATATTTATTCTCAAGGATATTGGGATGTATACTATAGATGCATACTATAGATGCATGCTATATTACTCCCCCCCTAGACGAAAGATAAATAAAAATTTTACAAATCTAATATTAATAATTATACTTAAATAAAAAACTATTGCAACTCTAATCCTTCGATTTCGGTTCCTTGGTGACGGCTGGTGCATGCAGTTTGAGTTTGTTTGTTTTCTGATGTGGGTTGAGAATGTAGGAAGGCGGGTTTTAGTCTGTCAATTGATATGTTTTCATATGTATTGTCTTTTAGAATGGTAAAATATTTATCTGATTTTGCGACGATTTTGTATGGGCCTGTGTAAGGTGGTTGTAAAGGGGTTTTGATGGAATCTGTCCGTATGAAAACAAAGTTAGTGCGGTAAAGATTTGGATTTGTGTAAGGGTGTTTGTTAGATGTGTTTTCTTTAGGAGCTACAGCTGTCAACTGAGACATGTATTTCTTTAATTTTCTTAAATATAGAGGTAAGTTTATATTGTTAATGAATTCAGTGGAAAAGGATTTGTGAATTTCCCCGGGTAATCGTAACTTTGCTCTGTAAACAAGTTCTGCACAGCTACATTGTAAAGGTTCTTTAAAAGAGGTTCTAATTCCTAAAAGTACGAAAGGTAAATTATCATGCCACTCATCCGGATGGTCACAGGTTTTTAAAGCTGTTTTAAGTTGTCTATGGAATCGTTCGATTATACCGTTAGTTTCCGGGTGGTAAGATGTTGTACGCAGTCTTGTGAAGTCAATGAGTGTAAATAATTGGCGGAAGAATGATGATTCGAATTGTGCGCCGCGGTCTGTTGTTACTGTTGAAGGTATTCCAAATCTGGATATCCATCCTGATATAAATGTTTTTACGATGGTTTCAATTTTGATGTTAAGCATGGCTATGGCTTCCGGCCATCGTGTAAATCTATCAATACAAGTAAGTATGTAGCGACATCCTTTGGAAATGGGTAATGGGCCAACTATGTCTATATGTATGTTGTCAAAACGTGCTGTAGGGATTTGAATTTTTTTAAGTGGTGCTTTTGTATGTCTAATGATTTTACAGGTTTGACATTTTTCGCATGTTTGTGTCCAATTTTTAATATCTGTATGTATATTTCGCCAAATGAATTTAGAGGAAATAAGTTTTCGTGTGGCGTTAATTCCGGGATGTGATAAAGAGTGTAGTTGCTCAAATAGTGAACGTCGGAATTTTTGTGGTACAAAAGGTCGGAAATTTTTAGCAGATGTGTCACAGTATAATTGCAGTGATGTTTTTGGTAATTTGATTTTTTTGAAACGTAAGAAGTTTTTTGTGTTGTTTAATAGTGATTTTAGTTCAGGGTCGAATTCCTGGCATTGCTAGTTCATCATAAGAGGTATTAGGTTTGCTTGTGACGGAATTAATTTCAATTCTTGAAAGTGCGTCCGCAGCGTTATTGTCTTTACCTGATACGTGTCTTATGTCAGTTGTGAATTGGGCAATGTAATCTAAATGTCGGAGTTCTCTAGGATGATATTTTGATGAATTTTTGTTAAAAGTGTATGTGAGTGGCTTATGGTCGGTTAGGATGAAAAATTCTTGTCCCTCAATGAAAAAACCGAATTTTTTGATGGCTAAATATATTGCATATAATTCTCTTCCGAAAGTATTTTTTTTCTGTTACGTTGAAAGTAGTTGAAAAGAATGCTAATGGTTTCCAAATGTTATTTTCAAGTTATTGTAAAACCGCCCCTGCTCCCGTGTTAGATGCGTCGACCATAATGCTGGTAGGAGAG
Organism: Ophonus ardosiacus; assembly: GCA_943142095.1. Classification (NCBI taxonomy): domain Eukaryota; kingdom Metazoa; phylum Arthropoda; class Insecta; order Coleoptera; family Carabidae; genus Ophonus; species Ophonus ardosiacus. The sequence continues at coordinate 44,820,065 of OW964824.1, forward strand.
TTTTGTTTAGGTATAGATAATTTTGTGACGTTTATTAATGCATTTTTTATGTTTTTGACAGCTGTCAATTCTTGTGTATTAAGTGTCAGTTGTTTTGTGTTTGGACGTTTATTATCAATCAATCTGTTAAGTGGTTGAAGAATTGTTGCGCAATTTGGTATGAATCTGTGGTAGAAATTTATAAGGCCGAGGAATTCGCGTAGTTGTTTTTGAGTTGCAGGTATTGGAAAGGTTTTAATTGTTTATATTGCGTCTGTTAAAGGTTTGATTCCGTTTTGGTCTAAGTGATGTCCAAGAAATTCAATTTCTGTTTTGCCAAATTGACATTTTTCCGGGTTGATGACAACACCGTATTGCTGTAGTCTATTGAAGAGAGTTCTTAATGTTCTTTGTGTTCTTCTGGTGTATTACTAGCAATGAGTATGTCATCAATGTATGCGAAACAGAAATTTAAGCCTCGTGTCCAAATGGTGTCGTTATGGCTGTCTTAGGTATCGATGATGCTTCTATAGGAATTTGATGGTATGCTTTAACTAAGTCAATTTTGGAAAAAATAATTGCGTTTTCTAAATTTGTAGTGAAGTCTTGTATGTGAGGAATTGGATAACGATCGGAGAGTGTTATGCTGTTTAATGCGCGGTAGTCTCCGCAGGGACGCCAAGTGTTCAGGGTTTTCTTTTTAACCATATGTAAAGCTGATGACCAATTACTTGATGATTGTCGTATAAAACCGAATTCTAATAATTTGTGAAATTCTTCTTTGGCTGCAATGAGTTTTTGTGGAGGTAATCGACGGGGTCTACTAAAAACAGGAGAACCGTTTGTGATAATACGGTGAGTGACATGATGTTTAATGATTGTTTTGGAGTTAAAGGGGTTAGTTAAAGAGGGAAATTCGTTCAAAATATTTTGAAATTTATTATCGGATTGAATTAAAGAAATACAAGGTCTTCTGAAAAATGAAGTGTTAATATGAAGTTCTCGATTAGTCATATCGATGGTTATACGGAAGTGTTGTAAAAAATCTGCTCCTATAATTGCGTGTTTAACGTTTGCGATAATAAATTTCCAGTTAAAAATAGTTTTAAGTCCAATGTCAAGTGTCAAATTGACAGTACCATACGTTTGAATTTTTGTCTGATTGATTGCACTAAGTGAATGTTTTTGTACACTGTGTATTTGTGTGAATTTAGGTGGGATAATACTCACTTCTGCACCAGTGTCAATTAGAAAACGACAACCTGACAATTTGTCAGTTACAAAGAAGAGAGGACCTGAAAACGGAAGGACTAGTGCTGGAACAAGTATAAGAATTAGGCTGTTTACATTTAATAATGGTATGAATATTAACCGTTTTATTAGGAGCAAACTTTAAATTATTCTTCTGCCATTGACATCTTCTTGCTTTTTCATTGAAGTTGTAGTGATACCAGCAGATATTTCTACCGTCATGGGAAGTGGAGAGAGAGGGCCAGTATTCCTGTCTAGGGAAATGAAGAGTTGTAGGTGTTGATGTCCCATTTCGAGGAGAGCTGGTTAAATCGGTGAGTAACTTTTTGACATTTTGAAGTTCTGTTTGCAGTTCTCTAATTTCGTTTGTATTGACAGGTTGAGATGGAGTGATGACAGGTTGAGCTATTTCCACTAATTTGTCTGCAATATTAGCTTTTTCTTCAATGTTTAACAAGGTGGAGGAAGCTAGGATTAATTGAATGTTTGGTGGTAGCTTTTGAAGAAAGAGATGCTCTAAAATTTTGTTATTTTGTTGACTTGTTCCTGCAAGATGCTTCATTTTTCGTAACAGATGAGAAGGTTTGTCATAATTTAAGGCATTAATATTTAACAAGGTGTTAAAATTTTGTACTTCCGTAGGCATGGTTCGCTGAAGTAGTGCTGCTTTGGTAGTAGTATATGGTTTATCCAGAGGTTGTTCAAGGATGAGATCTCATATATCAACGGCATGTTCTGGACGTAAAGCTGTAATCAATGCGTTGTATTTGCTGTTTTCAGAAATAATATGGTGAGAATTGAAAATTATTTCGATTTGTTTAAACCAAAGTTCAGGATTTTCAGGAAAATATTCGGGAAATTTATTTGAAGTTATAGCAGAAATATATTGTAGTTCTTGCGCAGGAGGATTAGGAGAGGTATGTTCTTCTTCTTTGCCCATACTGAAGGGTAGTGTTCAAAATAATCTCGGGGTCACCAGTTGTGGCGGCTGAAGCCGTCACCGTAGTAAAAATAAGTTTTAATTAAATTGTAGAAAGATATATATATATATATATATATATATATATATATATATATATATATATATATATATATATACAGGGTGTAAATTTTAAAACGGGTCATAGGGCTATAACATAGAAAAACAGTTTTTTGGACGCCAAAAGTTTCTTTATTAATTTATTGAAAAAATAATTACTGCATATTATAAAGAAAAAATTTACGTATTTTTTGATACCAAACATATTATATTTCTGTTTCATATAAAGCCAGAAAATAAATTTAAAAATTTGCACAATTAAGAAAAAATATCAATAGCCGTGAAACTGACAGAAACAAAACAAAACAATTGTTGACTTTAAACGCTCATTAGTAAACGTTTCTTACACTTTATTTGTTAAATTATTATTATTTTCGTTTTATTAAGAAGAAATCATAAACAATTTGACTCATGAAGAAAAATTACAAATTATTAATGCTGCGCCTGCGCCATTCGCGCACTTATGACAAATGTTCGCACCTAACCTATGAAATTGTACGACGATTACAACAAAGTTCCTGCAGAAAAGAGCGAAGAAATACTAATTGGACATATTCAACAAATTGTTAACCTTTATTTTTTTATCTTATATAAATATAATGTATTGCAATTGCACCTATAAAAGTTAGGTTATACGAAATGTCAAACATAAAATTCTGAATTTTAATTTACTGCATAAACGACGTTATTTTAGTTTAGTTTCTTAATTTAGTAGCTTAATTTAATTTCATAATTTATATGCTGCATAAACCCAGCATAAATGATTTTAATTTGTTCCTTTGTAGTTTGCAGTTTTTCTTGTTTCTTATAACTTATTTCTTATTACATGTAGATCATATTTAGTTTGTAAATACCTATTACAATAAATAATAATTGTTTCTGATATAAATATCCTATTTTTTACTTTATTTTGTGTTATTTTGTATTTGTCCATAAATTAATAACTTTAATCTTTAATTGTCCCCTATCATGACAATGTTTTGTTACTGTCACTTTCATGGCTAATGATACTTTTTCTTAATTGTAAAAATTTTTAAATTTAATTTCTGGCTTTATATGAAACAGAAATGTAAGGTGTTTGGTATCAAAAAATTCGTAATTTTTTTCTTTATAATACGCACCAATTATATTTTCAATAAATTAATATGGAAACTTTTGGCGTTTAAAAAACTGTTTTTCTATGTTATAGCCCTATGACCCGTTTTAAAATTTACACCCTGTATATATATATATATATATATATATATATATATATATATATATAATATGAACAATAATAACAATTTATTCTAATATAAAAAATACATTTATGTTGACTCGTTTGAAGTCGAAATAGGAATGAATGTTTATTTATTTTCTGTTGTCTAGTTACCCAACAATTCCCAAAACCTTACTTGATATTTTTCTTATATTTATTCTCAAGGATATTGGGATGTATACTATAGATGCATGCTATACAGTAAGAAGAATACGAACAGATAACGGTTTAGAATTTTGTTCTAAAAATTGGGATATTTTCTGTGATTCCTATGGAATAGTACATGAGAGAACTATGGCTTATACCCCCCAGCAGAATGGAAAGGCTTAGCGCATTAACAGAACATTGATGGATCTTGTAAGAAGCACAATGAACGATACGGGATTACCCAAATATCTATGGGCAGAATTATCTTATACAGCTGCATATATTAGAAACCGGGTGACGAATCATCATGATGATACAAGAACCACTTACGATATTTGGATCAATAAGAAGTCAAGTGTTGGACACCTTAAAGTAATAGGATGTGAAACTTTCGTGCATATTCCGAAACAAAAGCGAAATTCAAAACTTGCTGAAAGAACAAAGAAAGGATATTTGGTTGGATATGCATTATATGGTCGAGGATACAGAATATGGATTTCTGATGAAAATCAGATAATTGAATCTAGGGATTGTGTATTCAATGAAAACGTAAAATATAATGTTCGGCAGAAAATAAAAGAAAATGAAGATAAAGAATATTACGTAACAGGTACTAAAGACATTATTCATGAAGAAAATAAAGAAAGGGAAATAAATGAAACAGAAGATAATTATACAGATAATAATCGACCAAAAGAAGGAAAAATAGAACGCCCAAATAACGAAACAAATGAAGATTAAAATGTAGTCAACAAAAGAACGTAGAGAGACCAAGAAAGAATATCAAGAAAAATTTCATACCCGAAAGAAAACATCAAATGAAATTACGAGAAAAGAAATGTGAGAAAACAGGTGTAAATGGATTACAAGAAGCTAGCAAACCAACCAGCGAACCTAATTCATTTCAAGAAGCCATTAGATGTAGCGACTCTGAAAGATGGTTGGAAGCAATGCAAGATGAAATAGAATCGTTGAAAAATCATAAAGTCTGGGAGTTAGCAGAATTACCCCCTGGAGAAAACCCTGTAAAATGCAGATGGATCTACAAGAAGAAAGAAAATATAGATCAAGGTAGTACAGTGCGATATAAAGCACGTCTTGTTGCTAAAGGTTTTACGCAAGAAAAAGGAATAAATTACGATGAAGCATATGCTCCAGTTTCCAGTTTTGAAACTACCAAATTACTCGTTGCAGCGGCAATTGAAAAGAACAGGATAATGGACCAATATGATGTAAAAACTGTCTATTTACACAGTGACTTAGACACTACAATTTTTATGGAACAACCAGAAGGTTTTGTGAAGAAGGGAGAAAAAAAATTATATTGCAAACTTCACAAATCCATTTATGGATTGAAACAGAGCGGACGTTATTGGAATGATCATTTTGATGCAACCCTTAGAAAAAGTGGATTCGAGAGAAATAAAATAGATCCGTGTGTGTATAAGATTGCAACAAAAGAAATTAATTTAATATTGACAGTTTACGTAATGTCAGAAAACGAAATTATCCGGGAAAATGTCAAGAAACTTCTAAGTAAATGTTTTGAAGTTAAATATATTGGATTATTAACTCATTTATTGGGTGTAGAATTTAATTATTCAGGTAAAATGAAATAACCCTGACACAGAAGAAGTATATTGAAACATTATTACAACGATTTGGACTTCAAGATGCAATGGGTATAAAGCACCCATGGAAACACGACCGGAGTTTCTAGATGAAGAAGTGAAGGAAGTATCGGATAATTTTCCTTTTCGAGAAATAATCGGAGGACTGCTATATTTAGCTCAAATAACGAGACCTGATATTTCGTTTGCAGTTAGCAAAAATTGTTGTACTTTCAATAGAAAACATTGGGAAGCTGAGAAGAGGATACTTCGATATCTCAAATTTACAAAAGATTTCGGCATAACCTACAGACAAACAGGTGAGCGACTTGCAGCATATTCAGATGCCGATTGGGCAAATAGCTCGTCAGATCGTAGAAGTACATCACGTTACTTGATAGTACTAGCTAGAGGACCCGTATTTTGGAGAAGTGTAAGACAAACTACAGTTGCTCTTAGAACTATGGAATCCGAATATATCGCTTTATAAGAATGTACTAGAGAAGTGACTTAGATGAAAAATTTACTCAACTCACTAGATCTTGAAAGAAACAAGGAAGGGCCAACAACAATTCGATGTGACAATCAGGCTGCAATAGCGCATACTATCAATTTCATTGATAAATCAAGAACGAAACATATTGGAATTAGATTTCATTTCATCAGAGAAAAACTAATGAATGGTACAGTCAAAGTGGAGTACGTATCTACAGGACAAAACCTCTAAACTTCAAGTTGCATGAAATATATCGAGAGAAGATTATGAAAACAAAGAAATTTGCGAAATGATTTTTAACAAAAAAAAAATCATTTCGAGGGGGAGATTGTTGTAATTATTTATGTTTTCAGATCAGAGACAGTACACAGTAGTAAAAATATATTAAATGAAATGTCATGTTTTGTATGCAATATACTCTGTAATTTATATGTTAATAAACGTTCAAAAGGTTTATTGTATATTTAATTGAAAAACCCAACAACCCTTACATTGCGAAAATTTTGATAAAAATTCAATTCAAGTTAGTATTTCATTTCTATTTAAAAAAATTTGAATAGGCTAAGCAAACCTTCAACTATTAAAATTAGTTATTCGAAATGTTCCAAAATTCGTTATTTTTTATGTGCACAGATGTTCTTTGTTTATATGAAACATGGAAATTGAATTGTAACGTACAACTGCCTAACTTTCTAGATTCCTACAATCGAAATATTTACCAATCTTTGTCAACAAAAGAAAAGGACAGGGCAGGGGAAGTGGTGGTATCATCGTTCTATTAAAAAATAATCCTAACGTTAAAGTCGAAATTATTGAAATATCCAATTTGTAGATCATTTTAGACATAAATTTAAATAGTTATAATTTTATTCTTGCCACAATATATTTCAAACCAAATTTAAATGACGATATTCTTTTTGAAATGGTCCATGACATTCTTTATACAATCGCATACACATATCCTAATAAAAATATGATAATTTTAGACGATTTCAATGCACACATTGCCCAAGAGGATCAAGTAGATGTCAATATATTTAATTCTAAATTTGTGCCAGAAGAAAGAACTTCATTACATAATAATATAAACCAAAGAGGTAGAAAACTTCTAGAGATTATGCAAAATTTTGGAATGTTTGTTTTAAATGGCCGAACAACTGGTGATACCCCTGGTGAGTACACCTTTTTAAGTAAAAATGGGAAATCTACCATAGATTTAATTTGGTCTAATCTTAACATGCTAAAAAATGTAACTAATTTACCTTTTTTTCCTACATTTACTACTTCACCACAAAACTTGGGCATTGTAAATTTTGGACATATTAGTGTAAAAAGTTTCAGTATAGACTCTAACCCATTACTCAATCTTCATTACTCTGTTAAATTTAATTTTAATAGTGAATATGCAAATATTTTCAAATATTTTCTGAGTATTTCACAAAATATTTACTTTGATAACAAAAAGTCAATGAATTAATAAAGGACTCTGCTGCCAACGCGAAAATGTTAAAAATCATCAACAATTCATACAGCAAAAAAATTACAATAAATATAGTAAGCCGTGGTATAATAATAACTGTCGAAAACTTAAAAAAATTAGCAAAACGTAATTTAAATATTTATCAAAAGAGTCGAACGAATTCTAAACTAACTAGTTACTTAACTTCAAAAAAATTCTACTTAGATTACATAAAAGTATGCAAACGCGATTACTATAAACAACTGTCAGAATCTATAAGCAAAACGCATACTCCTAAGGAGTTTTGGGAAACAGTAAATGCCATAAAGGGTAAAACATTCCCTATTGACGAAATAGAAATGAAAGAATGAGAACTATTTTTCAAAAATATTTATATACCTAATATTAATTCTATAAACACTTCATTCCAAGACTGTTTGCACCCTTATTTAGATTGTGCTATTTCAATAGATGAGCTAGAAACAAGCATCATATGTTGTAAAAACAAAAAAGCACCAGGAAATGATGACATTACGTACGAATTTTATAAACATTTAACCCCGGCATGGTTACATTATCTCTTAAATTTTTATAATACCATATTACAATCAGAATGCATCCCTGAATCTTGGTGTCAAGTACAAACTGTTTTATTTTATAAAAGAGATGACAAAAAAGATCCTTTAAATTATCGATCAATAGCATTATTTAACAACGTATGCAAAATATTTACCCAAATCTTATATAGTCGCTTACAAACTTGGATTGAAGATAATCAAATTTTAGATGAATCGCAAATGGGTTTTAGAAAAAACAGAGGAACAACAGATAGTATATTTTGTCTACAGACTATTGTAAACTTACAACTTAGAGTAAAGAAAAGAAAGCTAAAACATATGCAATTTATGTTGATCTAAAACTCAAAATTCATTAGGATACTACAAAACCTGTATAACAATGCTTTTCTTCAAATAAAAAATAAAGGATTGCTATAAAAAAAAAAATACGAATAACTCAGGGCGTTTTACAGGGAGAAATTCTTTCTCCTTTACTATTTTCACTCTTTACAAACGACATTAAAATCTTTTTCCAAAATTCGGGAGTAAGAGGACTGAATATCGACAATTATAATGAACTACTTCTACTTGCATATGCAGATGATATTGTTATTTTCTATAATAGTCCAATAGATGTTCAGAGAAAATTACATATTTTGAACCAATATTGTAACAAAAACGAATTAACACTCAACACAAATAAAACCAAAATTTTAATTTTTCATAAAGGAAGACCACCAACTACTAATCAGTTTTTATAAGATAATTCCCCGATTGAGGTTATAAATGCATTCAATTATTTAGGCCTAACTTTCTCTAGCTCAGGAAAATTTAACCTGGCAGCAAAAGAAAGCATTAGAAAAGCGACAACAGCAATTCATTCAACTAAAAAAATATTAATAAATGCTAAATCAAACAAATGGACAGAGAAAATAAAGTTACTAAATTCTATAGTCAATAGCGCTGCGTTGTACGCAAGCGAAATGTGGTGTTTACATCACTGCAATGTCATTGAGAAAGCTCAACTATCTTATTTAAAAAGTATATTACAATGTCCAAGAAATACACCTCTAGAAGTATCACCATTATCAGGTTTGGAAAAGAACTCTGAATTGGTGGAGAAAAATTGTATTTATGGAAAATGATAGATTATCAAAATTGCTATGTAATAGATTAGTTTCTCTGGCTACTTCTCTTATTTTTAAACCAGAAAACAATTGGGCAATACAAATTAAAAATTTTCTAACCGAACTTGGATTCCTAGAAACATGGGACTCACAAGAAATCAATAAATCAAAAATAAAAGAAATAATCACAGTGTACGAAACATCTTTACGTAATAAAGATATCATTGCCGCAATTGACTCAAGTTATAATAACTACTATAAAAATTTTATTGACTGTTCAATTAGTAATAAATATCTTTCCTTCAATCTATCAATACAATAAACAAAGAATTATGTGTCAAATAAGAATCGCAAATAAATCAGGTTTGAAAATTTTTCATAAAAATATAAAATACGAACTAGATGCAATTAACACATGCACTATATGTAACCGTTTCGAATTAGAAGATATGTACCACTTTTTCTGCGTCTGTCCTACCTACATTGAACTTATAAATATTTATTTGATAAAGTATCTTCCCGACATTAGTGATACCGATCTATATAAGCTTTTTGATGGATTAGGTACCAAAAAAGTCAACAACCTGTACTACTTCACAATAGGTGCCTTTAAATTGAGAGCCTTCTGCTATAACGAGTAGTATTTTTATTTTATTATTAAATGTTAGTATTTGTAGATATACTGTACAATATATATATATATATATATATATATATATATATATATATATATATATATATATATATATATATATATATCAAGTTTATTTTAATTATGAAAATAAACTTACAGGAATCATGCGCTCACACCAATACAAATGTTTCTCTTGACATTGCGATTTTATGCGACGGGCAGCATGTTACTTGTTGTTGCAGATTTTACAAGATGCCACAATTCTACAGCATCAAGAATAGTAAAAAAAAAAATCAAGAGCAATTGCTTCATTCCGGCATCAATACATAAAGATGCCTACTATTTTACATGGACAACGTACTGTACGCCAAGAATTTTACAGTATAGCCAGATTTCCTCGTGTGCTCGGGGTAATATATTGTTCACATGTTTGTTTACCATCACCAGGTTTGCTGTTTATAATTAAGATATGCAAGAAAATTTATAACATTTTAATAATAAGATTATTCTATTGTCTAAAAAATAATAATTTTTAGGAGGTGAAAATCCAGAATTATTTATAAATAGGAAAACCTTTTCTTTTAATGTACAAACTATATCCGATGCGCGATTACATATTCGTGATATTGTTGCACGCTGGCCTGGTTCGGCCCATGATGCAAATATATTTAGAAATTTATTATCGAAAATAACGAAATGGGTAATAACCTTCTGTTGGGGGACAGTGGTTATCAAAATAAAAATGATATTATTACTCCTCTACCAAACCCGATTACCCCAGCTCAAATTCTTTTTAACGAAAGTCAAATCAGGACAAGAAATGTTGTTGAAAGATCCTATGGTGTTTGGAAAAGAAGATTCCCAGTGTTAGCTGTAGGAATAAAATGAAATATAAACACATTTCAAAGCATAAATAGCTACCGCAATATTAAGTAATATAGCAATTGATGTAGGTGAAAAATCACCGCATCTTAATGAAGATATAGAAGCAGCTGTTAATTTCGTTAGTAACATACCAAATGTTATAATCATTCAAAATCGAAGATATAATTTAAACAATCGTGTGACAGATAATCTGACAAATATTTGCTCTTCTAATTTATTATAATGTACAAGTAATATTATTCTATAAGTTTTTTCGAAAGTATAGTCAGTTCTTTTTCCGCAATTTCTTTTCTTATTTTCGCTACTTCTATTTCTATGGAAAGTTTAACTTTTTAAATATCTGTTCTTCCATTAAAAACTGTTTTTCTATTATCCATTTTTCTTCTGCCTGCTCTTTCATGGCAATTAATATAGATGTTTTTGTTGTAGCCAGTTTACACTATTGTTCGTTCACAGTTTTGTTAGATGTATTTTTATTTGAAACTACATAAATACAAAAGTATAAAATATTTACTTAATAAAACATCTATGCTTTATAGTTACCATTTTTTACTTGCAGAGGAGTACTTTATGAAGTTTTCAATAGTTCCGGAGAATAATCTTTCCATACTGATGTGCCACCATCAACATTAACGTTATTTCCAATGACAATTTCTTGGACTTGAATAATATTATTGTCCTATGAGTTATAATATAATTTTATCGAGGATTTTTTTGGGTCAAAAAGAACTCATTCAACTACTTAACAGCCGCCTTCCAGCTCAGGTATAATTGATTTTAGTTGTTTTATTAAATGTTTAGTATTTATAGGTCATTTCTTTTGTTTGAAAATAGTGTTGAATTTATCTTAACATAAACCTATATTTTATATATATACATATATATATATATATATATATATATATATATATATATATATATATTATAAAATTAAATGCAATATTTCATGACCCATAAGGTCAATGGCGTATCATCTTTCTTTTTCCTTTTTCTCCATTACTAAAGTACCCTCTTTCAGGCTGTTGTTATAATTATTATTGTTACTGGCACGGTACTGTTACCGTTTGCTTGGGTATTAAGTACCATTTCTACCTACACTTTAAACCACACGGCGTGACCCGTAGACCATTAAATTTTTGGGAATTAAAGTCTGGAGACGACCATCCTGGTTTAGGCAGTCCCAGATAATAGCGTCCTGAGGAAATAAGCAGCCGATAGACACCATTTTTCGCCGCCCGTGCGTACGCTGGCTACATGTAACCACCGGATACAACCCTATAGTTCCAGTTACGAACAGGAGTATTCCTTATCTCCGCAGGCTTATTGACCAGCCCTGGTTGAGCGTCCATTGGTCAGCTGGCGCCCTTCCGATTTCAATTAGGTACTATTCCTGGAGGACACCTACACCCACACCCTCCTCCACTGTAGTTAGTCCGGAGCCCAACCTTGCGCGGAATTTTTGCCACCCAAGGTGTTGATCTTGTTACAATATTACTGAAGGTTTTTTCTGGGAAGCACATTTAATATTTCGTATTTTATCATTAATTAAAAATTATAGATATAGCTGCCGCACGTTAAATTGACACTGTTCTTGAATGCGCAAAACCTAAAATTCGTACTTGGACAAGTCGAGAAGTAATAGTAATTATAATATGCTATTTTTATAACAAGGACAAGTCTCCGTCAACATCTAAAATTGATATAAACAGAAACGGGATTCATTTGTAAAACAAAGTATGTACAGTAACAGGTCAACTAAACACGAGCTTGCTATACATATATTTCATCATATACCTTTCAGAAATACCGCTAATCTCGTCAATGAATTGGAAGAATCTCGAAGATTTAGAAGAGTAGGAGGACATTTGTACATAGAATGAAATGAAAAATAAAGAATAGATGTAATTGGAATATTTTGTGTGTACCAGAAATGTTAAATACAACATTTATAGGCTAATATAAAATTAGCGAGAAGTATTGTGCTGGCCATAACAGATTTTTTATATTCACTTCACAAAACACAGTCAAAATTCATATATATATATATATATATATATATATATATATATATATATATATATATATATATAAATGATTATTTGTTAGTTATGTTCAACTGTCAAAATTAGTAACAACAAAACCACACAAAAGCAATCTTAATAAAAATAACTAATTAAAAAGAAGAAAAAAATACTAATTATGTTACATTCGCAATTATAAATGGCTTTATTAAAATAGTCAGAGCGGTAGTTTGCTGTTGAGAGTAAGGTGTACATATAAAACATCAAACATGGATTCGGCAACAAATTTATTAATACTTTTCTAATATTCAAAAATCAAAATGTAATGGGTCCTTAAAATGCACATTTGATTTTATTGATATTTAGAACCACATATTTTTTAATTACGATATATTTATTTGATTGGACAGCAACTCTATACTATTGCTGCGACTTTTATATAGTTTAATGGGCTCATTCATCCACATACAGAGCATTTCATCTGAGCCTCTCTGTACTCGTATATACGGTCATACAAAAAAGTCTCCGTACGACAATAGTTTTAATGTATTTTAGGAAAAATAGTAGTCTAAAACCCAATATAATTAATTTTCTTTTAATCCAAAATGAAACGCAGTATATTACGTTATTATAAATAAAAGAAATTAACGAACAATATACTTAATTTATTTATATAATGGGGTAAACATTGAAAGTTTTCATAATTTCATGACAAAAAGGTCTCCGTACAATAACCAAAACATTTAAATAATAAACAATTTAGTTTTGTTTCATAAAGAAATATAATATTTGGATGGTTTTCCTTTGGGTTTTCCACCAGTAACTAAGCGATGAGTCATTGAATCTACCAAATTTTTTGTCACCGATGGCATTATATTCTGCCATTTTTTGTTGATATTTATTTTATTTTCTTTTTTGGTTTATATTCTTATTTGTTTTAAGGATTTTCCGCACTGTCTCAATTTGGTTAAAGTCCGGAGACTGTGGGGGATGATTTAGCATATTTTTTATATTATACAGTAGGCATTCTCTTATAAGACGTGAATTATTTGACGAATTTTTCTGATGCATGAAATTAAAATTGTCTGTCAAGGCCCTATTTTTCGGTACTTTGTTTTAAATTTGCTTTTAAAATATCTAGGTAACCTTTGCTATCCATTGTTGCAATAATTACTAATTTTCGTACTCCCGCTGAATAAATATAGCCCCAAACATAAAGCTGTCACCCCCGTATTTAACTTACATTTAAATGCTTTAGATTATCTAATTTTAAATTACGTTTGAATTCTTTATTAGGTTTACTGGTAACGCAAGTAAGTATAATACAAACAGATTAGATACAACAAGGCAAAAAATTTGGAGAAAACCTAAAATTTAAGACATTTAATAGTAGCAGTTATATACGGCGGTGAGAGCATTATTTTTGGAGCTTACATTTATTCAGCTGAAGTACGAAAATTAGTAATTATTGCGAAAATAGATAGCAAAGGTTACCTCGATATTTTAAAACCAAATTTAAAACAAAATACCGAAAAATAGAGCCTTGGCAGACAATTTTAATTTTTTGCATCAGAAAAATTCGACAAGTAATTCACGTCTTATAAGAGAATGCCTACTATATAATATAAAAAGTATGCTTAATCGTCCCCCCATGGTCCCCGGACTTTAACCAAATTGAGAAAGTGCGGAAATATTTTGCGTTTCATTTTGGATTAAAAGAAAATTAAATATATTTGGTTTTAGACTGCAAGGGGAGAAGTGTGACGTAGACGTTCATCGTTGGCTGCAGTCGATTCCATAGACTCGTCAGATTTGTATAAAACTGGGGGCTAATTACGTACCGTAATAAAGCTTTTATTTTTGGTCGTATATTGACGAATATTATTATAGGAATTTATTTAATGGTGATTCAATTAAAAATTCATATTTTAATAAAAATAAAGATTTATATAAGAAAAAATTATATTAATATAGAAAAACGTACAAAATAGTAAAATGTTTTATTACGATTAAACGTGTCACTTGTTTTCTATTCTATAAACAAAATGTATAATTTTTTAAGGCTAGTATTAAAATTTTTGTTCCACATATAATATATATTTAATATTATTCGCTATCAGACATTGACAGAGGGTGTACTTCCAAATCGCTTTCTATGTCTGTACCACTTTCTTCGCTAGAATCACATTCCTCTGATGATGATCCCGTATTTACAATAAATCTGAGACCATCCATTGCCTCATCAAATAGGTGTTCTTTTTTAATGAACTCTGTTTCGAGTTTTTTTACATGATCGCATTTTTTTTTCAATCATTCACACCTACTTTTTCAAATTGAGACGCGTGGCAAGCGCTTGGCGTTCGGACTAATATTCCGCACCCCAATGGACAATTTGTTGGAGGCGTGGTCTGCCGAGCTCAGTCATGAGGGAGCCGGCTTGAAGTTAGCTTGTACGAACTCTACACCTTGCTATTTCTTTTTGGGGGGCTATCTGAAATCAAAGGTGTGCACACACCAAACTCAAAACCATAAAGTCTGTAACAAGTTAATTGCT
This sequence comes from Ophonus ardosiacus, assembly GCA_943142095.1. NCBI lineage: Eukaryota > Metazoa > Arthropoda > Insecta > Coleoptera > Carabidae > Ophonus > Ophonus ardosiacus. The sequence continues at coordinate 44,835,082 of OW964824.1, forward strand.
ACGATAATTTTGAAAAAGGTCCCTCAGGCCACACCACTTTTTTATTAATTTTTCTAAAAATGATGTATTTAGGACTATTATTTAGTAAAATTACATATTTTTATTGTTATTTTACCCCCTTCCATCTCCTTGTGATTCATTGATACACAAGGCGTGGAGTTATTGCCCGGGCGTTGCAAAATCTGTTACCAACAAAACAAAGAAGTCCATGGTTGCGCATACGCAATTCGAAAAACGAAACAAGTCTCTTCGCGATGTCAGGCATTCACAGATCAGACATTACTTTGTTTAGAATTTTTTTTCTACGCATAATATTTCATTAAAGAAAAACAATGTATATGTATTTTTGACTTTTTTACCTCTCGCTAAGAGAGGAATTGCTAAAAATCGCATATCTAGATTTTAGTGGATAAGCACGTTTTAAGGTTCCTAGTATCCGATTATAACATTTTCACGATGATGTCCGTATGTATGTGTGTGTGTGTGTGTGAGCGCGCGTGTGTGTGTGTATGCGTGTGTGTGTGTGTGTGGATATTGGAGTCACGGTTTCTCAAATAAGACAAAAAGTATTTCACTGCAATTTCCTCAATCTGACATTCCTGGGAAGAGCTGATTAGAATTTGGTAACAATTAGACAAGCGAAAGTAATAGTTACTTTAAAAAAATCTAAATATTATTTTTTGAATATTTCTGTAATTACTAATATTAAAGAATATAAAAATCTCTATCCGACATATTCAAAATTTTTATTATATCTTCTACGGAGTTAAAGATAGAGACATAAATATATAAAATAATAAGTTGTAATTTTATCTCGCAGCCCATGGAAAAAATTAAAATGTTTGTAATTTACAGATAAATGTGAGTGCCAAAAAGCCAGAGACATTACTGAAGACTTTTTCTGGCAAGTACATTTAATATTCCTTATTTTATTATTAATTAAATATTTATAATTATAGATACATAATATTACATACACCCTTCAGAAATACCGCCAATCTCATCAATGAATTGGAAGAATCTCGAACACTAGAAGAAAAAGAGTGAATAGAATGAATTAAAAAATATATAAAGAAGATATGTGTTTTTATGTGAGTCAGAAATGTCAAATATGTATAGTCCAGTCAATAGAGGTTTTTACCCTACAAATGGTGGGGAAAAACGATTTTAACATATGTTGTTTGGATCGAGACGGGGCTGAAAAATTCAAATTTGTGACCTTGAGGAGACTCGGCGTGAGCCGCCATCTTGGATCAAAGGTGCAAAAAATGAGTTTTTTGCTATTATCACAAAAACAGTGGCCCGTATCAAAATTTTACAAGAATACAAAACTGAAACTAGTAACTTTTTGTACGAAAGGGTTTTTGTGTTTTTTTTACCTAGGTTGAACTCTCAAAGAGTTATCTTCAAAATAAAGATAATCAGAACAACAATTTATGAAAGAAAATTTAATCACTTAAAATATACACAATATTAAGTTTTTAATACTTAGTCTAATAGATTTTGTTATTTTTAACAGTTTACTTGTCAAGGCATCAAAAGAAGTAAATTATCGATGATTTTTAAATAATTTTTTCAACTCTATCCCATAAATTCATCAACCACTCTGACCTGCTTAAAGATACGGTACCTCGGTTTAAAAATTTTATTTCACCTTGGAATTCTCCTTCATGCCATGTTAAACGATTTTTGCTCCGATGAGCGGTTAACGAATTATTAACAATTTAAACTTATATGAAATTTCTCTAAAATATGAAACATCTGCAAATCGGCTTAGTTTTCATTTTTCTTCTGAAATTTCGACACGTATTAAATGCACAATAATATTTATTTTTAATCGTGTCCAAATTTCAGAAGAAAATATGTAAACTAAGCCGATTTGCAGATGTTGCAAATTTTAGTGAAATTTCATACAAGTTTAAATTGTTAATAATTCGTTAACAGTTCATCGTTTAACATGACATGAAGGAGAATTCTAAGCTGAATTTAAATTTTTAAACCGGGGTACCGTATTTTTAACCGCGCCAGAGTGGTTGATGAATTTGTGGAAAAGAGTGGACGTAATTATTTAAAAATCATCGCTAATTTACTTCTTTTGATGCCACGGCAGTTGTAAACTGTTGGAAATAAAAAAATCTATTAGACTAAATATAATTTAAAAAAATAAATATTTTGTCGGCTTTTCAACTATCACGTTATAGCCCAAATACTTTATTTTCACTTTTTACATTTACAATTTTTGCATTACATATATTATAAAGTATTTGAAAGACACACACAAACATCCAAGCCCCTGGTGGGAATCGAACCCACGACCACAGGGTCCGAGCGGTGAAGGTCGCTTCGAGCACTGCCAGTGACACACTGCCTCAACGCGCTCGGCCACCGTGGCGGCTTATTAGACTAAATATTAAAAACTTAATATTGTGTATATTTTGTGTGATTAAATTTTCTTTCATAAATTGTTGTTCGGGTTACTTATTTTTTGAAGGAATATCTTTAAGAGTTCATCCTACGTAAAAAATGCAACAACCGTTTCTGTACAAAAATTAACGAGCTTTAATTTTGTATTCTTATAAGATTTTGATAGGGGCAGTGTTTTTGAGATAATAGCAAAAAAAAACCTCATTTTTGCACCTTTGATCCAAGATGGCGGCTCACGCCGAGCCTCCCCAAGGTCACAAATTTGAATTTTTCCTCCTTGTCTCGATCCAAACAACATGTTAAAATCGTTTTTTCCTCACCTTTTGCAAAGTAAAGGACTTTTTTGGTCTCCATTGACTGGACTACAATACTTATATAGCCTAATATGGAAATTGCAAGAGGTATTATGCTGGCCACAATAGATTTTTTAATAGAATAAGTTATGTTCCTTTATTATAAACGTTTTCATATTTTTTTATTTGTGACATTACCACTCATTGTATTTTTGCAATAATAAACTTTTTTACATAAAAACCGTATATTTCTACCTTTTTCTTAAAAAAAAGGCAGCTAAGTTGTAATGACCATTACTCAACGCCACACTCTAGAAGCATACACACGGCCAGAACGAAGTTATTGTTCGGGTATACGAAATTATACACGCGGCGTACTGGACCCAATAAGCGTGTATACTTTTACATACACATGACAGTTAGCGTGTTTATATTGGTATAGTAACTAAGCTTAGTTACTTGTATTAGTAGCTAACCAGGCTAGCCTACTGCCTCCGACACAAAACAGTGGATGTCTACACTTAAAAAGATTATTGTCCACTTGTACTAGTACATCGAGAGGATGTATACAATTTCTCGTCATACTAGAAACAAAAAGTTAAAAGAAATATATGTGCGAATTACACAAATTGTGATTGAAGAACTTATTAGAGAGTTTGAGAAAGAAAAATGTCATTCAAAAAGAGTGTGGGTCAGGAAATTCCGATAAAGTTCCATAAACTTAGTTGTTTCCCCTTCAGACCATCTTTCATTGTACTCTTTTTTTTTAAAATCTCTTAATCAAAAACTCCGGCAACTATACACACTACAACACTGTACAAAACAGAAATTTACTGGCAGTAGCTTACAAATACACTAGCAAGCAAATATTTACATTGTTATAGTAGACATACAAGCTAGTAGACTAGTGTCAAATACGCTGGTGGGGAAGAACAGTGGCTTTGCAAGTGGTAAGTAGATAGCCTGGGAGGCTATTCATTTGCCTGTCCTGGTTACTTGGGCAAGTACTGGTACAAGTACTGTCCTGTAGGGTTTACACTAGGTTAGTAACTATCTTGCAAGTTACTGGTACAAGCAACTAACCCAATTACTATACCAATGTAAACCCGGCTTTAAGGACACTATTTGCCGGAAAATCGCTGCTATTTCCCCAGAAATGATCGAATGAATAATGCGAATATTGAGAAATTGTCTCGAAGAGTATCACTAATGAAAATAATAATATTTCTTGAGCGCAAAATTTGTAAACAACAACCATATAAACTGTCCTACCAAATTTCATCCAAATCGAATAAAGCGTCCGATTATTATAAGCAAAATTAATTTTTTTTCGAAAAACTTTGAAGCAGATTTCTGGTTAAATGGTACACTTTCCGGTAGAAGCAAGTTTGATTAAATCGTCTTATTTTAGCCTCAAGAATCTGTGGTTAAGCCATGTCCCCCTATTTAAGAGACACCTGTATATACTAAAGAGCTAAAGCATATTATGTTTCAAAAGTGATAATGAAAATTTGTCATTGTTAAATATTGTCTTTGTGGATATTTGAACGATGTTGTATTATGTGAGTTAAATATGCTTAGGAAGAGTACTTACACAATGCAGCTTATAATATATAACGTGTTAAGGAGTTGTATATTTGTTTAAAATAAATTTATGTAATTATGAACAATATGTTTACATTCTCCTCCAGAAAACGATCACTTTCATTCATCTAATAAATCATTCTCCCTGCAACAAACAACTCCAACAAGCTCGTGAACACATACAACTAAGCTGAGCTCAAGGTTCCTGAGGTTAGCCAAATCACAGTCGCATGGAGAACATGGTAACATGCAACAGCCGGTACTGGCAGCAGAAGTTTATCGGGAACATTACGCAAGAGGCAAAGGCCGAATGAAGCAGATTTACCAAAGGATGTAATAAAAGTTATTGGGAGATATAAATTATGTGAATGGTGAAGTAAAATGTAGTGAAGAGGGTAGCCTATTATTGACTAAGTCGGATGCCTACGTGAGACAATAAATTTGGACGTGGAACGTTTTCACCCGAACCTCTTTTGACAGGATTGATTTGTTAAAGTTACTTAATCTGAAAATTGATAACTAGAAACCACCGACTCTGCAATATATTATTCGTATTTCAGCACTAAGATGTTTTAACACAATCGTTCGAACAAGGTAAAGTTGAAAAAGGTATTGACTTTGTAATAACCATTTGCATAAAATGGTTCAGTATTTTACCTAATAATGGTTAAATTTTAAACGATCTGCACTATCCTGTGAACTCATTACAGTTTTTTAAAGATAATGACATTTTAACATATATATTATCGAATTCTTTAAATTACTTTTATACTTATAAATACCTTAGATTTTTTTTTTTTAATAACAAAATATTTTTCAATTTCGAAGAATCCTAAAATGAAATTTACATTCTAATAAAATTACCTTAAAACATGTAATAACGTAATTTATGAATTGTACATATTAGTGTATTCATCTCTAAAATTTGTAAAATTGTACATAATGTAAATAATGTAACATGGTAATAAATGGAAGCGTAACAATTTTTTCTAGATAAAAGAACCAGCTACGAAGTTTATTCATAAACCAGTAAATATCATTCACGTTTTTTAGATGAGATGCTTATGAGATTCAAATTCATCCTCGAACACGTTATTCTTCTTTGATTACAATATGAACATATAAATATCTTCTAACAGTCTCGCATAGTTAAAATACTTACGTTACACGGTTTTGCATGTTTACACAATTTTCTATAATGTTACAATAACACTCAATAAAGTAAAGAGTGATTTAACAAAAGGTGCCGCAAATTTGAAATGAAACATTAATTATTAAAAATGTATTGATGTTTTTATTTTAATATATAAGGATAGGTGTTATGAATGAAATATAAATAATGTAGGCCAAATGCCCGCCTCAGCTCTTCTGGCAGGGCACCATTCTTCTGGCGAAATTTTGTTCGCATAGGTGGGCTGGCCCGCTGGCCTGTATCTTATCTTTCTGCTTACCAGTCAAAAATTTCCCTCAGGTCCGCAATCGTTTATTGTTTGCCTAATTACTGACCTCTATTATTTTGTCTAATTTTGGAAATTATTTGAATCAATTATATACACTCAAATATTTCCGTGCGTACAATTGTAATTAAGGTACCAAGGGTTGTTATAAGGACAATAATGCCTGAGGTCAATAGTGTACTGTCGAGGGCCTCTGGCCCGAGGCAAGTACGTTGACCGAAGGCATTATTGTCGTTTAACACCCGTGGTGCCTTCAACGTTTTATGTCTTACTAGAAGTTCTTAATAAACATTTTGTCTGACTAGAATTTTTCAAACAAAAATAATAAATCACAAAATTTTAATACAACTTACAAAGTAGCCTGTGAATGCAGTATCTAGGTAATATTTTGTTTCTGTAAACAAAGCATTTTTTCAAACAAAAAATATATTTCTTGTGGTATTTTTCTGTCAATATGGACGAGCAATGTTATTGCTAAGAATAAGAAGTATGCTGGTTTGTATTTGTGATGAAACAAATATGATTATAAACGACTACAATTCACAATGCTTCTTAACCTTAACTGCACTTTATTTTAGTATCAGTATTATTAACCTCAGTTTGTTGTCAACATTACCATAGCAACTTAATACGCCCTAGGGTATTATTTACTCAATAACAGACCAAATGTTGAGGTTGTTATAAAACAATAACATACTAGTAAGACATAAAATATTTTATGTCCCTTGCAACATGGGTTTGTTCCAAGTAAATCAACTATTGCTAACTTGTGCATATTTTCGCAATATATATCTGGAATTCTGGATAATCAAGGTCAAGTAGATACAATCTATACAGATTTCACTGAGGGCTTCGACACAATGAACCACTCCATTATTTTAAATTAGAATCTTCTAGTTTCAGTAATATATTACTAAATTTTTTTGAATCGTACCTAAGAGTATAGTCGCCAGAACGTGTCATATATATATATATATATATATATATATATATATATATATATATATATATATATATATATATATATATAATGGTTACATATCAGAGATCTACACTGCAAGCTCCGGAGTATCAAAAGGGTCAAATCTCGGTCCACTACTTTTTTTACTTTTTACTGACGACCTAGATCCGATATTAGATTGCGAGATATTCATGTACGATGATGTTAAGTTATTCTCCAAAATTGAAACGAAGCCACTGTCAACTATTACAAATTAATATTAATACTCTAAGCAAGTGCAAGCAAGCTGTACTTAAATATCGCTAAGTTTAAAATTATAAGTTTTCCTCGCAAAAGGTAGCTACTCCATAAATAATATTAAATTAGCTCGTTGTGATACACGTTCAGATTTAGGTATTCTGTTTAATGAAAAATTATCTTTCATAACGCACTCTAACACTTTAGTACTCCAATTATATAGAAAATTGGGATTTATATTACGCAATTCCAGAGAAATGACAAACACTTCTACTATTATGGTACTTAATTTTTATTTTTTTTTGTCAGAAGTAAAATGGAATACGGCATGTTAATTTGGTACCCATTCTATAATGTATATATATTGAGATTTTTTGTAGAATTTACAGCATTTACAAACATGCAATTTTGAACATGCACACGCGCATGATATAGTAAAATGATAAGTCGAAATAACTGAATTACATATTAAAAATTTTGGCCAAAATAGTTATCATAGTAAAATTGATAAATTACAAATTAATAAAGTAGACAATTTTGTTAAAATAATGTTAAACTTTTATAATTTTGCACAAGTTGTCGAAGTACACGTGTACAACACCATTTTGTGAAAATTTAACTATCCAAAAAAATCCACTGACACATAGAAATAGTTGTTCCTAAAAAGTGTGCGTTCAGTAGTTTCATGTTATTTAGTAGTAAATAAACAAAGGAATGTTTTTAATTTTTTAAAAATTTAACCCGGATCTAGGTGTGGTGGATTGTGAATATTATTCGACAATTTTAACAGGTAAGTCTATATATGGCTCAGTCCATCAATGTCTGTCCGTTTGTTTATGGGGTTCTCGGTATTGTTGATATGAATCATTTCTAGAAATGTTCGTTTTAATAAATTTTGTTCTTTATCTAATACGTATTTCAGCTTCATCGTATAACATTTTGTGTTTGTATTTATTGCAGTGTTCTGCCAAAGCACAAGATGTAGGTTTAAGTTTAGTGTCACTTTTGTGAGATGTTATTCTACTTCTGAGTGTTCTACAATTTGGCCTACATATTGTGCCTGGCAATCAGCACAAGAAATACGGTATACTATATTAGATTGATTTTGTGTAGGAGTTTTGTCCTTTAATTTTGAAAATATATTGTTTACTGTTAAGCTACTTTTAAAAGCAATTTTAACCGCGTCATGTTTGAGAACTTTCGTTATTTGAGGTGTAAGATCTGGTATATATGGTATAGATGCATATTTGAATTCTTGTGGTTCATTCTGTTGATCTTGTACCTGATTTGGTTTTGGCTGGTTGTTAGTGTTAAAAAGTAAGTTGTTTATAAGATGTTTCGGGTAGCCATTGCTCAGTAATACATCACGGAGTCTGTGTAAGTTTTTATTGTGAAAGTTAGGGTGGGAAATACGTAAGATGCGACTTTTAAGACCAAGAACAACATTTATTTTTGTACGTTTAGGTTGTTCTGATAAGTGGTGGATGTACCTTTGTGAGGCTATTGGTTTGGTGTACCAATCTGTTTTTAGGTTGCCTCTCTCATCTCTAATCACCAAAGTATCAAGAAATGGTATACATAAATTTGCTTCTATTTCAATTGTAAATTGAATTTGGGAGTGATAGTTATTAAATGTTTGAAGAATATGATCTGCTTTGTCTACAGGTGCTGATTGCCAGGCACAATATGTAGGCCAAATTGTAGAACACTCAAAAGTAGAATAACATCTCACAAAAGTGACACTAAACTTAAACCTACAGCTTGTGCTTTGGCAGAACACTGCAATAAATACAAACAAAATGTTATACGATGAAGCTGAAATATTAGATAAAGAACAAAATTTATTAAAACGACCATTTCTAGAAATGATTCATATCAGCAATACCGAAAACCCCATAAACAAACGGACAGACATTGATGGACTGAGCCATATATAGACTTACCTGTTAAAATTGTCCAAAAATATTCACAATCCACCACACCTAGATCCGGGTTAAATTTTTAAAAAAATTAAAAACATTCTTTTGTTTATTTACTACTAAATAACATGAAACTACTGAACGCACACTTTTTAAGAACAATTATTTCTATGTTTTAGTGGATTTTTTCGGACAGTTAAATTTTCACAAAATGGTGTTGTACACGTGTTTACTTCGACAACTTGTGCAAAATCATAAAAGTTTAACATTATTTTAACAAAATTATCTACTTTATTAGTTTGTAATTTATAAATTTTACTGTGATAAATATTTTGGCCCAAATTTTTAATATGTAATTCAGTTATGTCGACTTATCATTTTACTATATCATGCGCGTGTGCATGTTCAAAATTGCATATTTGTAAATGCTGTAAATTCTACAAAAAATCTCAATTGATGTGAGTACTAAAAACCAAATTTTATTCTTAAACAAATTGTACGTATTTCATTATTGTATTACAGCGTCCTGAGGATGGTTAAAAATATAACTGAAAGCTTGACAAATTAAAAAGAGTGTACTACACTTAAGCCTACAAATTAACTGTCAAACCCACTATCCAGTTTCCTTATATATATATATATATATATATATCGTACTATGTTCGAAAATGTACAAAGAAATTTTTAAAAATATATCCAGAACGAGGAAGAAGCAATTTAATATTAAACATTGAAAGACCTATATTGTACAATTGAAAGTGGAAGTGGTAGCCGTTAAATTTTGTACTATGTCTTACCTGCCATCACCTTTAGGTAAGAAAGGTATTGTCTTCGGTCAAAAAAATTCGGTGATGAGTTTTTAATGAATAGATACGTTTCAGGATCCCTAGAATACGATTTTACTAGTTTCACAATGATCTCTCTCTCTCTCTCTCTGTGTGTGTGTGTGTGTGTGTGTGTGTGTGTGTGTGTGCGTGTGTGTATGTGGGTGTGCATGTGTCCGTGTGGGTGTGTGACAAAATTTTCTCCGACGATAACCCCTATACTACAATTCTAAAACTTATAATTCTTTCGTATTCCTCTTGTGATTATCACGAGGTATAAAACGAAAGGCAAATGGAGAAATTGAAAGATACAAGGCATGACTAGTTATTCGCGGTTTTTTGCAGAAGTTTGGAGAGGATTATTATGAAACTTTTAGCCTGTAGTAAAATTTGATTCTATTTGTCTAATTTTATCTATTGCAGAAGCTGAGAAACTGGAGTTAAAACAATTTGACATAGAAACTGCACTTCTGTATGGACATTTAGATGATGATATCTTTATGGTACAACCGCAGGGGCCGCGGAGCTGGGAGGGAAGGCAGAGGGGGCTTCAGCCCCCCTCTATAAAATCTGAAATTGGCCTCCATATTTTCTTTTCTTTATAAATAAAACAAAATTTTAATATTTTCTTTTTGTAACTTGCCGCATGAAGGTTTTTTCGTTTTATGTACGTCGTGTATCAACTCGTGGAGCTTGGTCCAGTTTCGTGATTTTATAGTTCGTTACCATGGCAACTTGTTTATTTGAGACCCTTAGGACGCAAGGCAAAGCGCGCGGCGCCATTGTGTTATGTTTCAATTACTAACCGGTAATATTTTACTCAAAATTTTATTCACTCTACTATAGCTACAATTTAAAAATACATTGGAATTATCAAAAAACCATAATTGAATAGCTAAAGAAGAGTATACCCAGGAAAGCAAGGCCAAAACTGCCGGAGACAAAATATATTTTTTTAAATTATTATGTAATTTTATTAGCACCAAATATTATAGATATTAGCCTAAAATAATAATACTTAGTTAGCTGCAGAGGCAATTTAATAAAAATATTGAGTAGTAAAGGGAGTTACATAAAATATTTTGAGCCCCCCCTGAGATAAAATCGTTCCGCGGCCCTTGTACAACCGGAAGGTTATGAAGATAAGACAGAGTATGTAAACTTCAAAGAAGCCTATATGGTTTAAAGCAAGCTTCTCTATGTTGGAACCACAGATTTACGAAATTTTTAACAAAGTTTTAAGTAAGTAATACTGATCCTAGTAGTGGATGTACCATATCGGGAAGCTGTCGGAACTTTGATATATTTGACTGTCGCAACTAGACCTGATTTAGCATTTGCAGTGAATAGCGTAAGTCAACATTTTGAAAAACCAGCAAGAATACAATGGGAACCAACTAAACGAATATTTAAATATATTAAGGGAACTTTAGACTATAGAATTTTATACAGTCAGGATAAATCAGAAAAACTATCAGTTTTTGCGATGCAGATTTTGCATGTGACTTCGAAACACGAAGATAAACTACGGGATATATTTTTAAGTCTGGATCTGGACCAATTGCTTGGAGCTCACGTAAACAGAAATCCGTTGCTCTTTCGACAACTGAATCAGAGTACTTAGCAGCAAGACAAACAGTAAAACAATTAATATGGATAAAATTATTATTGAATGATATTGTTGGAATGAATGAGTTACCTACAATTTATATTGACAATCAAAGTGCAATTCAACTAATCAAGAATCCCGTATTTCGTGTTTCACAAAAAAACAAAACATATTAATATTCATTTTCATTTTATACAAGAAAAGTATAACAAGAAGTTGTTCAATTTGGAATATATTACGACAAAAATCAAATAGCAGATATAATTACAAAATCACTACCACGAGACAGATTTGGTCCGATCCGTATGATGATGGGGTTCATTCGTCACTCAAAAGTAGAAGAAATATAATATATATTACATATAGATAAAAATTAAAGTGGGAGTGTTGAATGTATTAATTTTAAATATGTAATTCAAAGTTAGCAACACGCCTACTTAATTTAAGTGTTCTGAATTTGTTGTTTTCATAGATAAATAAAATATTATTATTCTGTCATTCGTTGTGAAAAATAAATATACTTATTCAATATAATTCTAAAGGTTTTTCTTCAAGTGAATTAAATATAATTTTCAGCTACATAAATATTTAACAATTTGATATGACGAAATACCGAATCCGGACCACAATAGTAGTTACGCAATAATCACCCTTCGCCACAAATTTCTATCCAAGCACACTTCTTTCGCCTCGGCTACATTCATAATCACATTCATTCGAGTACATGCTATTCTTCTCTTTCCACTCGGAAACTTTCTCTACCTATAGCACACTACCAGTCACATCTATCTACTTACACACTGGACGGCCACGTAAACGAACACCCTCAACTTCACCAATATGTCAATATACAACGCTTTACAAGGCCGTTCACTCATCATTCTCTTCGTATTATATTTGTTAACTCTGTGGCGCCACACAGTAACTAAACGAAGGGACAGTATGGTGGATGATTCGTGAATGATTAATAGTTTTCTTATACATCAAGCGATTCCAAGTGTAACTTGTATTTAATAAACATGTTGTTATGTAAGAACAGTGGTATGTTCGTTAATTACAACAGAACTCACCCTAGTTGGTTTGGTGTGCGGCTGCTAGCTTTATAGTGGAGAAGGGAGCGGGTTGGAAATTAAGCAAAAAAAAGTCGGATGGGCGCCACGTAATTTTTAATCATAAAATTACGAAAAGGTACAATTCAAGAGATAAAAATTCCTTTACCTACCTTAATTCGGTTGTTGTCTGAAAAGGACTGAAATAAGGTATTCCCCCAAAATAATACTCAAGGCTTTCAAGAAATAAATCTAAATGTACGTTTAATAATATTAGCAAAATTTTAATATAAATGTAAATATAAAGGTTGACATATACAAAACTTGTAAAAGAGTGTACGTAAAAAAGTATTATATCTACATAAAAGTTAAATGAAAAATAAAATATATACATTGTTGCACAATAAAGTGAGCTCTGCAATAACGCAGTGAAATGCAAATCGTAAATATCACAAACATAAATATATTTAAAGCAATGTAAATTGTGATAATTGAAAGTTATAAAATTTGCGACGCGAAAAGACCGTAACCCGACAGACATCTATACGTCTATTGTTGGCCAACCATACAACGTAGGCCATGCACAAGCCAGTTGAGACCGGGCGACCAACAATCCACGACCGACAAGACATAATATTAATAACTATATATTGTTGTGCTAGTCACAACAATCGCAATAATAATGAAATCTCTATGCAGTCTATTGCTGACTGCACAAAACAAAATAGCAATGAACAATTATAGTCCAGCAAATGAGTATATAATATATAAAGTCTTCAGCTGACGATTTCAGCGCAACAACAGAATGATCTATAAAATGCATATAAATAAAATTCTGAAATTTATTTATCCAAATCCAGAGTGGCGGTTGGAAATCAGGAATAGTGGGGGTTGATAGCAGTTGGACGTCGGGGTGCGGACTTTGGCACACGGTACCACAACAGCTGGAGATGTCCCAAAAAGCGGTGCCGTGAGAAGCAAACTTTGGATCCTCACACAGAGACGGACTCCTTCCAACAATCAAGTGATCCACAAACGAAAGCACGTGCTCATCGAAGGATACCACACAGCAAGCGAGTCACAAAGAAAAATCTGGCACTAATATTCCGCGTCAGCGAAACCACTCAGGGATATGAACTAGCACACGAAAAAAATATTCACTCCCACGTGCAAAATCACGACTCCACGAGCAACCGTTCTATTCCAAGCCCAACACACGAATTAACGGAAATTGTCCCTATTTTTCAGAACTGGAAAAAAGTTCACGGCGGAAGAAGAGAGAAAGAAAGAAACTGAATAGAAAGAAGAAAGTTAAGATCTAAATACTCATTCACGACTGTATACTTTAAGACAGCACAACTATGAAGACAAATAAAAGAATAAAATAAAATCTAAATGTAATATAAACAAACAGTACTATTATAATATTATTACTAAATAAAGAGATTGAAACGGAACTTTGACATTATTTATTTAAAGTGTCGTTGAGCGAAACGTGAAACTAGTTAACTAGTTGCTAGTGTAAACATTGCTTTAATTTACAAACATGTGAAGGTTATTAATGCGCGCTCTGTGCTGTCACGTATTATAAACAATAAAAACAAATGAAAGCTTATTTGTAGTACAAAATACTAAACTTTAGCAACAATTACATGAACAGGTATGTTACTATATGGTCTACAACAATGTACTTTATACGAAGCAAATTTCTACCTCAACTTTTAACAATAATAACCTACAAAATGTCTACAATACTGTCGTGAAGAGCTTGGAAAAGATAGTACAGAAAAGTAAGAAGGCCGAACAGGAAGAAATAAAGATTAAAGAAGAGGAAAGAACGAAACAGGACGACAGCCGAAAAAGTAATATAACAATGTTAATAAAAAAAGATAAACTATAACAACTATTGTATACTGTGCAAACCCTGAGAAAATTCATCTACAGTGTACTTCAAACTTATTGTAATTAAACCACTGCACTAAACGGCCATAAGTTGCAAAGTTTCTCATACCTGAGGGCTGGTTTATGATGAATTTAATTTACGAATTTACAATTTATAATTTAGATTTTAAAATATAAACTCACGAAAAACGTATACGATGGTTTATGAACGATTTACAAATTTAGAAATTTGAAATTTAGATTTGGAATATAACTATATTTTATATTTTCAAATGTAAATTTCAAATCCGACCAATCACAAGAGAGAACTATTAAACATGGCGGTAAGGTATAACTTTGCTTCATCTGTCAACTTTCTTTTCTGTTTGTGAATTGTTGACATTTTGAACCTGGAATATCATGAACAAATTGATATTTTGTTATTTGTTGATAATCAGTATTCGCGAACATCGTAATTTGTACGACAAAGCAAATAAATTGTACAAAAATAAAACATTTGCGTAGTTTCAATTTCAATGCAACGAGGGGTGGCAAGGAATTAAATATATGTACACTCATACGAGTATATTTAAAGAATTGTTCATGATCTTATTTCACTTTCAGAAACAAAATATGATACTGCCCGTTAACAAATCATGAACAAATCAATATGTTCATAGGCCCAACCACGGCCTAACAGACCGACGATTTTTAAGTTTGTATTTGTTTTATTTCTGTACTACATAAATCAACAATAGTAAAAAAAATAAACATTCCCGATATTATTAAAGAATAATCTTGTTCATTAGCGTCTAACAAATTCAGGGCTAAAATATATTTGTAACCTAAAATCTGAAGTGACAACTGGGGAAAAGTCAAATAAAAAGCTGTGGCAAGTCACGTGACGGATGCTGATTGGTCAGATCCAGAATTTTAAAATCGAACATAAACCAGAGAGAAAATTGTAAATTTTAAATCAAAATTTCTAAATGTAAATTTATAAATTAAATCATAAACTAGCCCTAGTCATTGTATAGAGCTAAGTTGGGCGATGTGTACTTGTCCGACTCTGTCGAATTTAATATTTTCTGCATTTTAGATATTCTTTTTACTATGATATGTATTACATCTGTTTCTGTGTTTTGTTTTTAATGCCGCTACTACCATGAATACCGTTTAATGCTATCTTTATTATTTCTCAGAGTAAATTCCATTTTATCTATCTTCCACTTGGGAAAATTGAGAGTTATGTATTGAATTCTGAATTAGATGGAATAAATTCTATCCACATAGTAAAATGGCAGTAGACACTAGGATTAATACACCTATAAAATAGTTTCAGTGTCAATAAAATATAATCTTATAGATATCCGTTTAAATTTGTCACTATTAAAAGTGAAATTGTATAGCGATTGGTAACAATTATCATTCATTAACCATTCCATAATTAATACTCCAGTAATACTGATATAAAACAGTTGAATTTGTAAAAACTACATTTCTATTGGCTCAGGACCTATCTTTGCAAAATGTATGTAGTTAAAATATTGTTCTTAATGAATTTGTTATATTTATATACTCGTAATTTGCTACGATAATCATTAAATAAATTTATCTACAATTAATAAATTATATGTAAATTAAATATGTGGTTTTTGCTATACATATACTGTTACTATATAAATCCAACAATAATAATGAGGGAATAATATGCAAAATATGCAAAAATTATATTTTGAGTGTGGTATTGTTTTTCATTAAGAGTTTTGCTTTTTGTTTTTTGAGTATTTTTTAATAGTTTTTCTTAGTAATCATTAATTTTAGCAACATGTATAATGCAATTTAGTCCTTTATCGTATCTATCCTTTGTCAAAGGTAGTACTAAGTAATCTATGAATTAGGCTCTGGAAAGCTGCAATTTTATATTTAAAAGGAGTGTGTGAAGAAGCATGTATATAGTTTTCTGTACTGGTCGGTTTTCTGTATATATCGAATTCGATTCTATCATTATTTTTTATTATTATTAAATCTAAGAAAGGTAGAGAATTATTGGTTTCTAGTTCATGAGTAAACTTAATGGATGGGTACTGGGAATTTA
The DNA here is from genome assembly GCA_943142095.1 of Ophonus ardosiacus. Classification (NCBI taxonomy): domain Eukaryota; kingdom Metazoa; phylum Arthropoda; class Insecta; order Coleoptera; family Carabidae; genus Ophonus; species Ophonus ardosiacus. The sequence goes on from OW964824.1 coordinate 44,851,418, forward strand.
AAATTTCTAAAAAATGAACTATATTGAAACTAGAAGCTACCACAGCAAAAATGTCGTCAACATATCTCAACCAAATGCGAGGTAATTCTTTATATTTGTTAAATAAATTCTTTTCAAAGTGGTTGAGAAATAGATTAGCTAAAATGGTGATAGAGGGTTACCCAGAGTTGCTCCATAAATTTGTTTGTAAAATTTGTTGTTAAAACTAAAAGCATTTAACTCCATGCAAGTTTTTGTTAAAAGAATGTATTCATTGACAGAGTTTTCATCCAGGTTACGTTTAAGAAGTTCTTCTTTGAGAATATCTAATGTTTTATCAATGGGTACATTTGGGAACAAGCTGTTATATCGAAAGAAATAAGTTTATCGCCTGGATTAATTTTGACATCTTTTTATTTATTAATTAATTCTGTCGAGTTTTTTTTTTAGAGAATTCCAAATCAAAATCCATACCTCTAAAAACTTTTACTAAATGTATGCTAAATTATAAGTCGGTGAGTTAACGTTAGGTGCTACGGGTCTGAAACTATCGTCACCAGATTTAAAGAACATACCCGTATGTACCATGTAAATAATTAAAACATTTACAACTCTACTCTAGCTTTACACCACTACGAAACAGGACATAATTTCAATATTGTTAATGTAAAATGTGAAAAACCTAGCAATAGTTACTTTTTAAACATGTTGGAATCCATCGTTATGAAAAAATATGAGAAACAATTATTAAACACAGATTTACCACCATTGGATAACCCCCTTCTGCAATTTGTAAAAACCAATAACACTTACCTGTAAATTTGCTTATACTTAGAAAACCCAATCCTTAAAAATACCGTTAGGATTTGTGAAATCATCTTGTATAATAACATCATTTCAAATTGTGAATCATGCATTAAATTTAAAAATAACAATATTAAAGAACCCCTCAGACCACATGAAATTATTTTTCAGCCTTGGTCAATAGTAGGAATAGATTTTATGGACTTTCATGGAACAACATATTTAATTTGTGTAGATTACTTTTCAAAATACGTTGAAATATTGTTACTAGATAAAGGTTCTTTTAGTGCAATTGTAATAAATAAATTAAAATCTATTTTTTCCCGATATGGCATTCCGCAATAACTTGTGTCCGATGGTGGACCACCATTCAGTTCAAAAGAATTTAAATTATTTTTGTCAAGCTGGGATATAGAACATATGGTATCTAGTCCATATTGTCCGAAACCTAATGGATTAGTAGAAAGAACTATTGGCACATTTAAAAAATTATTGAAAAAAGCATTTGATTCAAATTTTGATCCATACATAGCATTGTTACAATATCGAACTATGGGTAAAAATGGATTAAATTCTCCTGCAGAATTACTTATGTCCAGGAAATTGAGAACTAAAATTCCCATATCCACATTAAAATCAAAACTTATTGATCTTGAATGTTATAAAACAACTACTGAAAATAATAAAATATCTATGTCAAAATATTACAACAGAGGTACGAAAACGCTTGAATCACTTCACCCAGGAGAAAATATAGTGTTTAAAAAACTCCACAGTCAGAATGGATTCCAGGTGAAGTAATACAAGTTTGTTCTGAACCTAGATCCTACATTGTAAAAACTAGTGATAATAAAGAGTACAGACGTAATAGATATCACATCAGAAAAACAAATCAAAATAATTATAGTAATGAAACTCACGTGATATATGATACAACGCACAATATAATGTATAATAATTTAAATAATGAAAATAATGTAATAAAAACCAGATCCGGTCGAATTGTTAAACAACCTACTCGACTATATTATAAATAATAGTTTCACTTATTTGTAACAATATGTCAGCTACATTTTCAACAAGGGAGATGTTATGATATATTAAAAGTATGCTTAATATATATCGTTATAGAGATAAAAACAATTTATTGTATTGACATATATAAAATATAAATAAACAAGTCATATTATAAAATTTGTCTATTCATTTCAAATCCACATATTATAATAATAGCCAACACCAAATGCAAAAATAAGACCATCAAGATCAACAAAAATCTAAAAAATCCGATTGCCCAAAAATCAGTGCCAAGTGGTGAAACGTTAAACATAGTACATAACAAATCTAGTTCTGTGTTCAGTGAAGAAGAAATTCAACTACTCAACAAAGGACTCAAACATAGCTTAGAACCCCCAACTCGACAAACAGAAGAAATCATAGCAGATATAGAAGCAGCCGTACGACATCAACCTACAGATATTCAACAAACCATCAAGAAAGAAGCCGAGAAAATCATCAAAACCGATATCAAACGGACACTTAAATCCAAACAACGCATAGAATACAAGACCATTCGAAGTTTACAGAAGAAGGATTGTATGTATTTGAAAGCTGACAAAGGTAATGCAGTAGTTATTTTAGATAAAATGATTATATAGACAAAGTCGAAAATTTGTTAATAACAGGTCCATATGAATTTTTACAAAAAGATCCAACAAAAACATATGTGAATAAAGTGAAAAAGGTTCTAGAAACTTGCAAAAATACTATAAATAAAAATTTAAAACAAAAATTAACTTTCCCGAATCCACATTTACCCAAATTGTACTGTTTATCCAATGTTCACAAAAATTACGATAGTTTCAGACCCATAGCACCTAACGTTAACTCACCAACTTATAATTTAGCAACATATTTAGTAAAAGTTTTTAGAGGTATGGATTTTGATTTGGAATTCTCTGTAAAAACTCGACAGAATTAATTAATAAATAAAAAGATGTCAAAATTAATCCAGCCGGTAAACTTATTTCTTTCAATGTAACAGCTTGTTTCCAAATGTACTCTGTTAATGATTCTTTTAACAAAAACTTGCATGGAGTTAAATGCTTTCAGTTTTAACAACAAATTTTACAAACAAACTTATAGAGTAGCTATGGGTAACCCTCTATCACCATTTTAGCTAATCTATTTCTCAACCATTTTGAAAAGAATTTATTTAACAAATATAAAGAATTACCTCGCATTTGGTTGAGATATCTTGACGACATTTTTGCTGTGGTAGCTTCTAGTTTCAATATAGTTCATTTTTTAGAAATTTTAAATTCCCAGTACCCATCCATTAAGTTTACTCATGAACTAGAAACCAATAATTCTCTACCTTTCTTAGATTTAAAAATAAAAAATAATAATAAAATCGAATTCGATATATACAGAAAACCGACCAGTACAGAAAACTATGTACATGCTTCTTCACACACTCCTTTTAAATATAAAATTGCAGCGTTCCAGAGCCTGATTCATAAATTACTTAGTACTACCTTTGACAAAGGATAGATACGATAAAGAACTAGATTACATTATACATGTTGCTAAAATTAATGAATACGAAGAAAAACTATTAAAAAAATACTCAAAAAACAAAAAACTAAACTCTTAATGAAAAACAATACCACACTTAAATTTGAAAATACTAATCATAAGAATTACCGAAAATTCACTTGCAACAATAGTATCCAATTTAAATTCAGTGACATCTTTAAGAAATTTGGAATTAGTTTAGCCTTTTACTATAAACATATAATTAAAAACCTGTTACATAAAAATATAGACACAAAAAACAAGGTAGAATCATCAGGCATCTATTCTATTCAATGCAATTCACGTAATTTAATTTATATAGGGCATTCAAAAAGAAAAATTGTAACCAGATTTAAAGAACATATGTACCATGTAAATAATAAAAACATTTATAACTCTGCTCTAGCTTTACACCACCACGAAACAGGACATAATTTCAATATTGTTAATGTAAAATGTGAAAAACCTAGCAATAGTTACTATTTAAACATGTTAGAATCCATTGTCATAAAAAAATATGAGAAACAATTATTAAATACAGACATATCACCATTGGATAACCCCTTTCTGCAATTTGTAAAAACCAATAACACTTAACTGTAAATTTGCTTATACTTAGAAAACCCAAAAGTTTCCATCCTTAAAAATACCGTCAGTATTTGTAAAATCATCTTGTATAAATACCTGTTTGTTTCCTTAGTTTAAGTATTGTTGAAACTGATGATCGTTACAGAGTAACCGAAATGTACATCTTACAATAAAATCAATTGCGAAGAAAAGCTACAATTTATTTTAAATCTTCATTATTTAAGAAACCTTCTCGTTAGCTCATCATATACTGTATAGAAGTATATTGTTGCCTGTTTCAGGAATATCTGCGCAGAAGACTAGCGAGCAGGTATATAATTTTATTACGTACAATAAAGCGTAGTAAAAAATATTTGCCTGTATTAAGGGCCTAAACACCATAGTTTTAAAAATATAGTAACTACTTACATTATTTGCACTGCAAACTACAATTTTAAACATCTCCTAGCTTTCGTCACAAGATTAAAGATTACGTACGTGGACAAACTGAACTATTGATTTTGGCGTTATTATATGTTTTTTTTTGTTTTTTCAACTTAGTGTACTATTTATCAATAAAAACATCATCCTATTATCAAATTATACAGCGATAGTAATGTTCCAAGGTGCTGCTTGTGTCCATTGGCTCCACATTGTTATAAATATAGCCTCCACGCATGTAGATACGAGGGTGTATTGCATCGTTTATTAGATCGAGCTATTTTGAAAAGTAGATAATACATGTTGATATATAGAACTAATATCTTTCCTGGTTTTCTGACCGACATCCTACGGGGACCGGCAGTTTGTCGCAAGTAGAACGACAGCTGCAACTGCTATCTTGTATTCTATTGCTCGCTTTTCAGAGAACAGGATTATCAAGTGTTGCTTAGAGATACCATCACACTTAGTCGTCACATTTAAACGGTAAATTTAGCCTTTGTGCACGACAATTTGGAATTTTTCAGAAAACAATTTTGATTGCTCATGAGATGATGCCTGGTAAGCTTTATATTAAATACACATCGTCAGTGCTGAGATCTGCAGGTAAAATTCATATTGATACATATATATTAACATATGAACATAGTACTACATATTCCGCCTTATTAACTCCAAAAATCTGTATAAAATTTAAATAATTTATTTAATCTAAAAATTGTAATTTTTCAATGATTGCTGATACGTGGGCTCAAACTTAAATTTTCAAATACAAAAAGATTTATTCAGATAGTTTCAATACAACAAATCCTTACATAATCAAAAAACGAATATTATGTAGCTAATAAATTCTACAAAAATGATCGCAATTTCCAACATAAAAAACGGTAACACGTTCACTGCGGAGATTTTTTTAAAAAATTTTAAATAATACAATAATTACATACATGTAATATACCAAGTTCAATTCTGCGGTGAGAGTTATGTTGTTCCTAAAATTTTAAATATTCCCGTTGCGAATAGTTAAAGCTTGGGAACTATTAGGTATACACGTACATTCCACATTTTATGTAAGTATATTGTTTTAAAACAATTTTTATAACAAATGCTACTTCTTTTGAAAACAGGATTATTTTCCATCCTTTATTCATCTCGTATACAAAGGCGAATTTGAATTGACAACGAATTATATACGAAACAATAATTTAGTGATGATAAAGGCATGATAACACTTCCACGTATTATTTCTCATACTCAAATTACAATTTCTGAATAGACATTAAATTTTGAACAACGTAAAACTTAAATTTGAAGACTATTTTAAATAGCAAAAAAGTTACTACTCCCTGTATTGTTGTTTCCACGACAGTTTGAGAGCCTATGTGGAAACGTCTGGTACTGGGAACGACACTCAACGGTAAGGGTGCAGTGTTCAGAACTATGGGTATTAGGCCGAAGTCACACTGAACAGTCAATATCAATCGAACACGATCGAGTAAAAAACAAACCTGAGTTTATCAATGCACATGGTCACAGTGCGTGCATCAATGACAACCGCCTACGATGATCGTGTACCGTCGACTTGTTTGATATATCAAACATGTTTAATTTTTCATATCGCACTCGAAGCTACTCGATGGTAACAGACATGCGCAGTGCTCTTTCTCACCAAATGAATAGATTCTGGCAGATTCTAACATTTAACATTCTAAATTGTTGGGTTGTTTTTCTTACCAAAATGAGAGAAGAGTGGACTGTCAACTAGATTTACCAGTTAATAAATTTAGTTCGCTCCTTTGGAGATCTTTATGATCAAAGCAGAGCGGGGTACAGTAATGTCAATAGTATTGAAAAGTTATGGATGCTAATAGCACCAAAAATGGGATCTAAAAGTTATAAGTTTACTTGATAACAAATGACGTATGTAAAAATACCACCAACATTTTAAAAGTGACATTTCATTTCTTGCTACTCGATGCAGTAGTGTGATCACTCACGAAAAAATGATTGATGGTGGTCGATGCGCGAGGATCGATAGATGTTGATAGAACGGTTTTTTAAAAGCAAATATAAATATACCGGGTGTCTCTTTGAAGTCCCTTATAGAGGGTGTTAGAAAATAAGTGTAACAAGTTATGAGAGCAAAATAAGTAAAAAAAAAGTTTAATCAACATGGGTCCGAACTTCAATATTTTCCGAGATATAAGGCAATAAAAAATGAGACTTTTCGGATTATCTCGAAAACTGTAAGAGTTACGACTTTGATTAAATGAGACTTTTTGTTTACCTTTCAGGTTTAGCGACATAGTCAAAACTTTGTACAATCGCTATCTTTGTCAGTTTTTTTTCGATTCTAATACAAATTGGCCTCTATCTCGGAAACAGTTGAAGATCAGACCGGTGTTGATTACACTTTTTTTTATTAATTTTGGTCAGTAGCAGTACTATTTGTCCTCAAAATTTGTTACACCTATTTTTTAACATCCTATATAGAGAATATACTGTTATTTTTTTTTATTATTTTGCTGTAGTTAGTTGCCAATTAGTTTTAAACAAAAATGTTTCTAATGTAGGTTGTAGATAATAAAATTCTACCCCAAAATCACTAATCAGATTTTATTTTGCACGTTCAGCAACCTGTTAAATTGAGTATAAAATTTTATGAATCTTGATTATTTGTATTGATACTTATGGAATTGACATAAAATTACAAATAAGTGCATAATGTTTGAACTGTCAGAATAATGCCATTGAATTATTGTTTCGCGATTAAATATAGTGAGCATTGAAAAAAAACACAATATATAGTAAGATACGAATATATACGCATGAAATGTCATATTATTGTTATGTATAAACTGTGTTATGTTCTATGTTAATAAATCTTGATTCGTGTCGAACTCTTATACTTACTTAATCCTGCACCTTTCTACCCTCATGGGTGTAAGGCGTTCCCCCGGCTTGCGGGGGAGGGGGTCGAGTTCTGGTTCGTTGGTCTTCTCCATATTTCTTTCCACTCTGCTCTATCTTGTGTTGCTGTCTTCGTTTCTTCCCAAGTTAAACCTCTTCTTTGCGCTGCCTCCTTTACTTCTTCCAGCCACGTTCTTCTTGGTCGACCTCGTGGTTTCTTTCTTCCAATTTTTGCTTCAAACACTTTTTTAACTATTCTCTCCTCTCCCATCCTTTCTACATGCCCATACCATCTCATCTGTCCTTCTGCTATCTTATCTTCTATTGATTTTACTTTTAAGTTTTGTCTGTAGCCGTAATTTTTTCTTTTTGTCTTTGCGTTAATGTCCATGTTTCAGCTCCGTGTATGAGTATTGGTGTCACTACATTCTTAAATATTTGTACTCTCGTCTCTTTCGGTATTTCTTTCTTTCCTAAGAAGCTGTGTTTGATGCTATTGAATATTTTGCCTCCTGTTGTTCTTCTTTCTTTTATTTCTTCATCAAATCTTCCATCTTCTGAGATCATTGCCCCCAGGTATTTAAATTTTTGGACTTGCTGTAGATTTTCATTTTTTAGTTGTATCGTGTGGTGTTGTTCCTTTCTTCCTAGTATCATGGTTTTCGTTTTTTCTTTATTGATCTTCATGTTTAATTTTTGTAGCGTTTTATCATATATTTCTATATTCCTTGTTAAGGTTTTTTCGTCTTCTGCTATGATGACCATGTCATCTGCATAGCATAGTTCTGCTATTTCCACTCTTCTCAATTTCCAATGTCCTATGTAGTATTTCTTTACTTCTTTCTTTGTCTCTTTTATTCCTTCGTCAAGTATTATCGTAAACAGAAGCGGGCTCAAAATGCATCCTTGTCTTACTCCAGCTGTAGTTTCAAATGTATTGGAGGTCTCTTGTTTCACTCTTACATAGCTCTTAGTCTTTGAATATAGGCTCTGAATTCCTGTTATTAACGTATTTGATATTCTCCTTTTTCTTAGCGTTTTCCATATGTCTTCTCTATTGATTCTATCAAACGCTTTCTCTAGATCAATGAAGCACACATGTACGTTTCTCCCTTCTTTTATTGCCTTTTCCCCTATTTGTCTTAGTATGAATATATTTATTTATTTAATATATAATGATCAACAGGTCAATGACCCAATAACAGATAAAAAAAAAAAACATACAAAAATATATAACGAAGATACACATATTATAATAATATAGTAGATATATAAGAAAAGAATTACAAATTAATCAAATGAATCAGCCAGAATTTTTTAACATTGGTTCCTAAAAGCAGAAATTGAAATACTGAAAATATCAACCTGATTATAAATTGAATTCAAAAGCGTGCACATAGAAAATAGCGGAGATTTCAAAAGCATATTTGTAGAAGCTCTAGACAGGTAAAAACATTTATTGTTTCTAGTTGTGTTTGAAGGAGCATGGAAGGAAAGGAGAGAAAGGGTTTCAGGATCATCAACCAAATTATGAATAATTTTATATAGATAAATTAAGTAAGCACATTGGCGTCGAAGGGAGAGTTTAACAAAGTTCAAAGACTGAAGTAAAGAGTTATATGAATAATCGACGGAAGGATAATGCCGATGTTTTTTAAAGTACAAAAATTTTAAAAATTTACGTTGCACTGATTCAATTATATAATCATATTTGTCGTAAAACGGGTTCCAAATAGTACTACAATATTCCAGTTTGGACGTGACAAAAGCATTATAAAGAGTGACAATTGAATCAAGGTTAGTGAAGGATCTAGTATTTCTTTTTATGAAACCTAGCATTTTTAAAGAAGAAGAGACAACATTAGTGATATGTGGAGAAAATGATAATTTTACATCGAATGTTACACCTAAATCTTTAATAGTAGTAACACGTTCTAGGGTAGTATTATCTATTGAATACGAATATATAAAAGGTGTTTTCCTTGAGTAAGAAATTGTTTTACATTTTGTCACATTAAGAAATAGTTTATTTGAAATACACCAATTATTTATGTTATTTAAATCATCTTGCAGCGACAAACAATCAGAGAGATTCAATACTGAGCCATATATTTTCAAATCATCAGCAAAGAGGAGTTTTTTATTTTTGATAACTGTGGTAATATCATTGATGAAGATAAGGAAAAGTAAAGGACCAAGGTTAGAGCCTTGGGGGACACCTGAAGTGGCAGAAATAGGAATAGAGTTATGTCCCATATAATTACCATACAATAATCTATTTTCTAAGTAAGATGACATGAGGCGTTTTAAGGAAGAAGAAAATCCAAAAGCGTCCAGTTTATGAATAATAATACTATGATTTATACAATCGAACGCCTTGGAAAAATCAGTATATGCAACATCGACTTGTTTGTTCCCGTCCAGTTCAGATGAAATAAACTGAGTAAAAGAGAAGAGATTTGTAGATGTAGACCTTTTCGCCATAAAACCATGTTGGTAAATAGTTATTAAATTACTAATATTTGGATAAATAGATTGATATCATTTCAAAAATTTTACTTATATTGGAGAGTATAGCTATTGGTCTGTAGTTCATTATATTGTTATTGTTACCACTTTTAAAAACTGGTACTATGCGCGCTACTTTCCATGAATTTGGGAATGAACAAGTTTTTATGCATAAGTTAAAAATATGATAAAAAGCATTTGATAATGGGGTACAACAGTCTTTGATGATAAAATTGCGGACTAAATCAGGACCAGTGGATTTATTATTTTTAATTTGTTTTATAGCATTGCCAATTTGCTCATGGGTAATATTGCTGATATTTATTGTTTGGTTGGTAAGAGGACTTATTTTAGGAAAAGAGGAGGGCTTGGAGAAGGAATAAACACTTTTGAAATAAGACGCAAAACCATTTACAATTTCACAAGGAGTTTTTAATATAGAATCATTTAAAGTCATACAAGGTGGAATTCTAGAATTATTAGTTTTACTATTGATAAAACCCCAAAATTTATTTGGATCAGATTAAAAAATAATTTTGAGCTTGAGTTACATAGGCATTATAAGCCTTTTTTATTTTTAATTTTATTTGGGAACGAAGACGTTTGTAGCGATTAAAATAATAAGTATTAGATGGATTCTTATTATGCATTTTGAATAGTCTTGTCTTTTCTTTTATATCGTTTATAATTTCAAAAGAATACCAGCTGGGATAAGAATTCACCCGTGATTTTCTAAGTGGCACACACTCGTCTAAAAAAGAATAGAGTATAGTGTAAAAAAAGTTACAAGCTATATTAACATCTTCAAAAATTTCCAGCTGATTCCAGTCAAATTCATTGATATAATAATATAATTTACTGAGATTAGCTTTGTTGAAATTATAATTTTTTGTTGAATTATTTACAGGAAATTTATCATCAACAGGCGACACATAATAATTGAAAGTTATATAAAGGGGAGGATGATCCAAATCAACATTAAAAATAGGATCAGATGAGAGACTTACTGTACATATTACATTAGATAAAACTAAGTCAAGCAATCTGTTATTAATATTCAAAACATGATTATACTCAGTGGCACCAATATAAGATGAGAAATCTAGAAAAGAACGAACTTGCAAAGAGTTACTATTAAAAGTGAGCTCAGGTACATTGAAGTCACCCAGTATAATGAAGTTTTTATCATTTAAAAAAGGCAAAGATTCAAAAAATTCATAAACATTCAAATAACAATTGTTGTTTAATTTAGGAGGGATGTAAATAGTAAATATGTAAAGTACTTTGTCACGTAAAATGACTTTGACGCCAACAATGTCAACATTCGCTGGAAGAATCTCTTGTGCATCACCAAAAACCACTCTAGTAGCTGGAAAGTCATTATGAATAGCCAACAGTACGCCACCACCTCGAGTTAGTCCGCAAGACTGAAAGTTCCGGTCGGAACGAAAAACACTGTAGGAATCGGTAACAAATTCGGCATCACTAACACTTTCACTAAGCCATGTCTCTGAGACAGCAATAACGTTATAGTCCGAAGCCATCATGGATAAAAAAGTTCGTCTAATTTAGAATTAATTCCTCTTGCGTTTTGATAATAAATGTTTAAATGTGGAGATGGTTTATTTATTGAGTGTTTTTTGAAACATGACTGTTTTTAATTATTCTTGGAGTACCGTTAATATATTTAATTATGATGTCAGTTTCGCCTTTATTTTTCCGCTCGCGTAGTTCGGTATTAATTTTATTTAGGTGTTCCATTTGTAAAGGAGTACGATCACAGTTTAACTTTATTTGATTGTTAGATAACTTACTTTTATTTTTCAATATAGTTAAAGCTTCAGATCGATTATCGCATACTACTTTTAATGGACGGCTTTTATTTACATCATTACGACGACCAAGACGAAAAAAACGAAATCCGGTGATACTAACAGAGGGTGCTAGTTCAGTAACAATTTTGTTAATTTCTCTGCAATCATGCTCTTTTGCCTCAGTAGAGTTAGCTGAATCAGCAAGAATTTCAGAAATAATAGTTTCAGTGTCAACAATATTAGAAGGTGATGAAGTTTGCGAAGTGCGTAACTGATGAATTTCTTCTTTTAAAAGACCGACAGTACGGTGCAGTTGAAGAATCAATGTAAGTGGATCTGTGGACTTACATGCTGTACAGCTGAATGATATGGTGCGGTTGCGAGCTGTTAGGCACAGGATTTCAGCGCGACTAAGTAGACTGCAGGTCGAGTGAAGAAGCTTTTTGCATGTTTTGCACTCAATCGGCGATTTATCATTTAATTTAGATTTACAAACGATGCACTCAGTAGACATTATAAGCACTAAATAAATTTTGGAACACTACCAATTCAGAAAGGAGATAACTAAACATGAGAGAAAAAACTTGTTTAATTAAGTAGCAAAAAGATTTTGTTTTAGAATATGCACTAAAACGATGAAATTAGCACAAAACTCTTGTTAAGCGATGAAATTTTACAGGTTTTATAAAACACTTGAAGAACACAAAGAAACTGTATATAGTGATGCACAAAAAAACTTTTGTAGATAATAATTAACTGCACAAAAACAAAGATAAATGTGGAAAGACAAAACACGTGTATTGCGCTCTGTGTATCTTCTCACGTAGTATCGCATCATTTACTCCTCTACTTGGTCTCAAACCAAATTGAGTTTCCTCTAACGATTCTTCCAGCTTTGTTCTTAGTCTACTCTCCAAGATTCTTGCATATATTTTGGCCACTGTGCTTATTAGGGTAATTCCTCTATAGTTCTGGCACTCTCTGCTATCTCCTTTTTTAAATATTGGTGTTATGATACCTATTTGCCATTCTGTTGGTGTTATTCCTTTTAGGGCTTCATTCATTATGTCTTTAAGTTCCTGTAGTGCTGATTCGGGTAGTGCTTTCAGCATGTCTGCTGTTTTTTGTCATGTCCGGGAGCTTTTCCTCTTTTGATTTTTCTTATTGCTTCTATTATTTCTTTCAAGCTTATTTCTACTTCTTGTGTTATTTCTGTTTCCTTTGTTCGTGTGCGATGACTTTCTTGTTGTTCTTCATCTTTAGTATCATTTCCCTCTAGTAGTTCTATGAAATACTGTCTCTATCTGTCCATTTTTCTGTCTTCTTCTGCTATCGTCTTTCCTTCCTTATCTTTAATGTTCGTAATTGTTGCTGTCTTCTTTTGTCTTATATTTTTAAGTGTTCCAAAAAATAATTTCTGGTTTTCATTATATGCGTTTTTCATTTTTTCATCAAATTCTCTCCATGCTTTTTCTTTTTCTTCCTTTATTACTCTTTTTACTTTTTTCCTTTGTTCTTTATATTTTTCATAGTCAATAGGTTCTTTTGTTTGTAGATATTTATTCCACTTGTTCTTTTTTTCTTTCACTGCAACTTTTACCTTTTCCGACCACCATCTAGCTTTGTTTGTGTTTCTGTTCACTATTCTAGTCGTGCCGCAGCTTTTTTCTGCTGCCTCTAGTATTGTCTTTTTGAAGTTCTTCCATTTCTTTTCTATGTTTCCTTCTTTTTCTTTTGCTTTTTTCTTAAACTCTTCGTTGACGTTCTTTTGAAATTTTTCTTCTATCTCTTGTCTTCTAAGTTCATGGCATTTTATTTTCTTATTTACTATCTTTCTTTTGGTTTCGTTCTTTGTGATTACTTCTTGATTTAGTATCATTGTTACAAGGAAATGGTCGCTTCCAATCTCTGGTCCTCTTTTTACTTTTATGTCTTTTACTCTATTCCAGCTGTCTATGTTAATTAGGAAATAATCTATAATCGACTTTTCATTTCTGCTTATAACTTGTCTAGTTATTTTATGTATTTCTTTGTGCTTGAAGTGTGTATTTCCGATTTTAAACTCATTCTCTAGGCAAAACTCTATTATTCTTTCCCCGTTTGTATTCATCACATTCTGTCCATTCCTTCCTAAGCACCACTCTATTCCATCATTCTTATTTCCTACCCTCCCGTTAAGGTCTTCCATTATTATTACTCTCTTTTCACTTCTGTCTACTATTTCTTGTAGTTCTTTAAAGAAGTTATCTTTTTCTTCTTTTCTTGCGTCCTCGTTTGGTCCATAGCCCACAATTAGCGTGTATTCTTCGTTTTCGTCTCCTTCCTTAACATTTATTGATAGTAGTCTTTCGTTCAATAGTTTTTCTTTCGAAACATATTTCATCTTATCCTCTTTAATTAAAATTGCCACCCCTGCCTTGGCGTTTTCTTTTTCCGATACTCCTACCCAGTACATCCAATATCCATTTTGTGTCTTTGTGGTTCCTTTGCCTTTCCTCTTTGTTTCTGTTATACCCACGTAATCCATATTCATTTTTGCCAGTTCTTCTGTTAATTCATATTCTTTCCCTGTTAAACTTTTTACATTCCATGTTCCAAATTTTATTATTTTCCTTAGTTTATTTACTCTATTTTTTATTTTGCCCTTCCCGTACTTAATTATATGTGTTTTGTTGTTCCTTATCGTATCCTTTTCCTTTGCTTGCGACGTCTTTCCATTTTGTTGCAATTTTCCTCGTTTTTCCCTTAGTTTTTTGTCGCAGTACCTCCTTATTCTTTGACCTCTATCAGCTTCTTTTCTGTTTTGTCCCATTTCCATTCCTTTCCATTTATTGTTATTTTCTGATGGCCTATCTTCACTATGTCACCTGCCTTTTTATTCTTCTCCGCTAACATTTTTATTTCCTTTTGTATTTCGCGCTCGTTTCTTGTTAGTTCGTTGTTTATGAAAATTTTGTCCTTTAAAGTTCGTAGGTTCTTTTTATTCGCCATTACTTTTTGTTTATCTTGAAAGTTTTCCATTTGTACCTTACATGTCTTCTCTCCTATCTTTAGCGCTTCCTTCACTTGTACATTAACTTCAATTTTCTTGTGTATGAAGTCTTCCACAGTGTTTTTTAGGTCTTTTCTGTTGATTGAGTCTGTTCTTAGCCCTACAATCACGAAATTATTTTTGATTTTTTCTTTCTCTAATCTCTCGATTCTCTCTTTCATGCCGTTCAATTCTTTTTTGATCTCTATGTTTTCTTCCTTCAGCTGTTCATTTATCTGTTTCATTCGTAGTAGTTCTTCTTGATATTCTTTCTGATCCTGTTTTATCTCTTTTGTATCATTCTTTATTTGTAATATAATTTTCATTAAATCTCTTAGTTCTATTTTATCACTTCCTTCTTTGTTACTTTTGTCCGGTGTTCTCATAGTCTTTTTACTTCTTTTATCCGATGACATATTTGCACAACTTTCCTGAGTACGGGCCTGACTAAATTTTTATCTTGTTATGCACGCTCTAGCTTCTGCGCTACTACTCTACGCTCGCTTACCGATGTATTGGTGTGTCCTTGGCTACTGTCTCGCCACTGTGTATACTTTTTACTCTAATTTAGAGCTTCTAGGCACTTCTCACTCCACTTTCTTTACTCACAACACTATCTTATTTCACCAGAGTTTATTTATATCATATGGCCGCGAATTAAAGCGTGATATCTTTCGTATATCGAATTAGACTATCGCCGCACGCTCGACACGACCGTATTCACTGCCTGCCACAACTCAACTCGTCGAACTCTTATATGTGCACTTATTTGCAAAATAATTTGACAGATTTTTCGAAAACTTGTTGCCAGGCAACAGTCACGAAAGCCCGTAGGGCTTGAGTGGCTATTGCTAAATGTCAACAAGTTTGAGAAAGAAAGTAGCAAATTATTTTGTAATTTATGGAACTCTCGAAGTATATTCAATTAGATTATTTTTTGATCTACAAATTTGTTTTAAATAACGGAAAGCCACTCTCTTGCTATTGTGTCGCCATCTACTGTCGTAATTAAGTAGCTTCATTTATTTGCATAGTGCAGTTGGCAAGTCTGTTTTAACAACTAGAACGTAACTTTGACAGCGCATTATAAATATAAATAATCGCCTTCATACCAAGTGATTATTAATTACGGTGTTTCCAGAAGTGGTTTCTTTAATTTTTTTATTTATTTCATGATCGATACATCGCTAAATCGGTATTTTTCGTTCATTTTATTTATATGTTAATAAGTATCTGACAAAACAAAAGCTACCGAGATTATTATTATAAGAATTCAGTCATTGATATATTTATATAACATTAATATAACAATAAAAAAATCCTACTTTAACACATAAAAGCTAGCATTAAAATTTACAGAACAGCCAAAGAATAATAATTGCATTAAAAAAATATTTTTTGAAAAAATAACACGCTTAAATCTAAGAATTCAGTCATTAAACGGGAAATTATCATAAAATACGTTGCAGTCATTTGGGATAACAGGTTTTTATTGTTGCAGATGAATCCATTTTTGTTTTTTCTTATTTTTAAAGGTGGTTTATGCCGCTACCCTTGAATTTATCTAATGTTTTTGGAAATGGGTACTGTCTTTTTCTGGCCAAATCAATGAATGGCTCTTCGAAGTCAATTTTTACTTGAATACAGCCGTCGGGAGTATATTTCAATTTATGTTACTGTCGGATGGATCACCCTTTTTCCAGGTCTGATCGTCGGGTAAGTCATAGAGTTAGAGAAATCCTTCGTAAAACTGTAAGATATTTTTTTTGCATTCGTAAGGAAGATTTCTCGCTTCTTCTGTGAGTCGTATGTAGTCAGTAGGTAAAAATATTCGTTCGTTTTTCAAATTTTTCTCATTAAGAGCATGAACTGAATCTGCTTTCATATGCCTATGTCCACGTTCTAAAAATTTCTGCATTATCTTTACTCCATATTCTCTACTGAATGACAACAAGGAATTGGACAAAATATAATTCCTATTTTGTGCATCCGTTACTCCAGATTATAACAGATGAGTCATGTAAAACTGTTTAACACTTTCTTCTGTGACTATTGACATCGTAAATAGTAAAATTGTGAATACACAATTCAGTCGTACAAAAAAGTGTTGGCTTGCTTTTTTATCGTTCTCTTTTTCAGTTAGTGGTTTTTCTTTCCTTATGATGTGTTCCCTGAACTTTTCCTCGTCGACAGTTTTTATTCAAAAGCAAAGGCAATATTATTAAATAGAAAGTAAATCTGCTCAGTGCCAGTGAAGGTGGATCTGCTCCTATATTATCGGAATGTTATTTCCAAGCGCTGATATTTTCGCGATAAACGTCACTCATAGAACTATAATGACGATAATTTAGGAAGATCACCAAGAAATTATTCGAGGAACTCTTTTCAACCGTTCCTCTCTTCTCTACGAGTTTTTAATCTTCTCCTTTTATCATTTTTAGCTTTTTGATTCCAACAAATACCTATTTTGCTGCACTCATCTACCCATTTCAGAACTGACCATTCTTCAAGGGCCAATGTAGCAAGAATGCCTGTTTGAAGTTATCGCTGATATTTTTAGTGAGAAAAGTGTTATAAATCAACAAATAAAAAGAATTTAAATTTTATTTATATTTATTTTAATTTGAAAGCAAATATTTTATTTCTTATTAAAAAAAAAAAAACAATTATGTACATTTATGGCGGTATTGCCTGTTTGAATTAATCAAGTAAATTATTACATTTCTTAAATACTATATATATATATTGAAACTATATCAATTTATAGAATTATATTTCTTAAATCTATTTAATTAATGTTTGTTTATAAATATGTTAACAATTAATAAACTTATCAATGAAATTAATATTTTTTAGTATATTGCCTATATTTTTTATTTAACCGACGCCATAAAAGGCATAAGGTTAACTGCGAAAAAAAAAGAAAAAAAGATATTTTTGATTTAAAAATACTTACTTTCTTACTGTTACAATTCCAAATTTGGTGTGATATGCAGGCACAAGTACTTTAAGAACGCATATCTCCCTAATTTATGAATATATTGTGACAAAACTGTTTTTTTTTTTTTGTCATTTCGACCTTTTGTTTTATTGTCATAAATTGTTTGACATTTGGACATAGTTCGTTGACCGCAGCGGCGAATGCGGATTTGTTTGGAAATTAATTTTGGCCGTATTGAGTTTTATTCGATGTTTTGTTTCCTGAAGCTTTCCTTTTGTCATGTGCCAGCGAGCACGCTTTAAAGCTTTAGAGCTCTTTTTAGCATGTTTTTTCTAGCTCGGGCGTAACGGGTCTCTTTTCCCTTTCCTTTCCCCATCACTTTTCTGTTCCCACGTGTGTGCGAATGATGGCGGGTAAGGGTGATTCTTGGCGTCAGAGTTGACAACTTGGGACGCGTTTCCGATTTGTTTAAGCTGGACGATCGCGAGGTTTTTGAAGTGCGTTATTTTTGGGATGAATTTTGAGTTTTGTCCTTTGACGCGATTTCTAACCCGGGATCAAATTTTTATACTTTATAAATTTTTGAACATATTTTTGTTTTTATGGTTTAGCCTATTTGACGGCGAGTATATTTGTTAAATACTATGGCTAGTATTCTGACCTCGCGACTAGGCCCGACGTAGCAAGCGACTAGATAGTCACCGCATGCAACACTCGATCAGGAACAACTGCTTCCCGATCGAATCGAATGTAAAATTGCAAACATTGCAATATTCTAAAATAAATCGGTTTTATAATAATAAAACCTAGTTTATAAAATACAACTTTCCTGGATTTTCCTTTATTAAAAGTTAGAGAAATTGGAGTAATTACTAAAGTTCTTCCAACAATTTATCAGCACCATCTATTTGACGATCTCTTAAATTAAGACGTCATTGATGATAGAACTAAAAACGCGACAAAACTTTTGTAAATAATAAGAGTACATACTTCCTGCACAATTAAATTAGGTATGATAATTGAACTATTTAATATTATTTTTAGATTGGGAAGAGCTACAGCTTTTAATAAAGTGTCTTTCAATAGGGATGATAGTTTTTTTCAATAGAGATTTATCGATTCCTGATAGTTTTTTTTTTTTACTGTCAGGTACCAAAATATTCACTATAATGTGCAGTTTCATCATGCAGCGTTTCACCCTTCCCAAACGTTTAGAAACTATTAAAAAATATTACCAACGTTCGAGCTCAGTTGTGGGTGCTCAACGTTTGTTCATCAGAAAATTGGATCGCCGTCACCGTTATTCTGCGCAGGGTATACGCCACACTTTGGAAAATTTTGAGCGTGAGTTCACTTTACAAGACAATAAGTCACCAACAAAGACAACGAAATGTGCAAAGTGAGGAGAATATCGCAGCTGTAGCGGCCAGTGTTGCCGATGAGCCAAATTTGTCGATTTTACGACCATCGCAACAATAGGAGCTTTCTCAGACGTCAATTTGGAGAATTTTGCGCAAGGATTTGGGCCAACATCATTACAAAGTCATATTGATGCAAGAATTGAAGCCAAACAATTACAGATTGTTTCGGAAGTTTGCTGATTAGGCCCTTGAGCACTTGGAAGATGATTCTAATTTTGGCCAAAAAAATCAACTTCTCAGACGACGCGCATTTTTGGATGAATAGTTTTGTTAATTATTGGTAAGAGAACAACCCACAAGTGTTACAAGAAATGTCGTTGCATCCCGAAAAACTCACTGTGCATGGCATGGCGGCGCCATCGAACCTTATTTTTGCTTTAGTGTAAACAAAGCCGTGATGTAGATTTTAACGATATATTGTTCCACATATAATTGCATTGCCCATGCTTTAAACTAAATTTCTCTCTTTACTGACTTGTGTAAATACTTGTATGTATATTAGCGCTCAATAAATATTATTATTATTATTATTATTATTATTATTATTATTATTATTATTATTATTATTATTATTATTATTATTATTATTATTATAAAAGCCAATAAGTCAAACCGTTTTTGTTTTATTTAAAATTAAAATCCTGTCACTCTTAATGAAAGATCCTTTATAAACATTTATGGTAAAGTTTTGACAACTAGAAAGTTCCTGAAGCAATTTGGTTTGCACCTGATAAATATAATGTAACATTTACAGATTTGACGAGGAGTCAGGTGTATAAGTTGCAGTTACAAATGAAAGTATTGGTTGCATTCCTTTTTTAGTCATAAATGTTGTTCCGGTCTGTATTAATTTATTTGCGATTATTTTCTTTCTATGGAGGGCGTTTTCTACACAACTCGCAGCTACTGCCGAAGACTTCCAGCCCCCATGTCAACATATCTCTTCCATTGTTCGTAAGGAGAATAGCAGAGCCTATTCGGAAGCAGAGACATGTGTATTGACAAGTCCAAGTTAAGATATTCAGCAATTTTGAAAAGATATTTTTCAATGCGTGTTTACGACCACCGGGGAATTGACACATACCATTACGATATGTTAAAAATATCTAATGTGCAAACATGACATCTCCCGCTATTTAATTTTTATTAATTTAAATACATACATAAATATTTACTAATGCTGCATAAATTAAGTTCTGATTCTTGAACGCTGATCGATTCTTTTCAGAATTGGAAAAATGGAAATAATGTCTATCCCTGAAGAAGACTGTAGTACAGTCGAAACGTCGGCCAGGAAATAAATTATGTCGCACACATACGTACACACACACATACACACACACACACACACACACACACACAGTCAGACAGACAGACAGACAGACATACGGACAGATAGACACATAGACAGATAGACAGACAAACAGACAGACATCATTGTAAAAATCGGATTTTAGGGACCTTAAAACGTGGACATTTACCAAAAATAAAAATAAACACAAAACATCTTCAAACATGTAAACATAAAATCCCTAATATATATTTTTTTCTTTAAATTTATTGAATCATGTTGAAGGAAACAAACCATAGTGTACATTAAACCGAAAAACTGTTAAAAAAAGTACATAGATTTTTTTTATACGTATTCCAATTATGGGTCTGACAGGCCTCATCCGTTCACTCGTGTGATATTGAAACCACCCGTGCACTGTAGGGTTAATAAAAATTATTGCACTTATTTTATTTATAGTGGACATTGATATTTCTTAATAAATTTTATTACTTTCCTTATTATTTACTTGATTATCTAGTTAACAGCTAAATTAACCGAATGCTTAGTTACTTTTCAAACACTGTTTCTTGAAAAGTGACTCTACAGACTCTAAAGACTAAAGAGTGCGTAAAGCATGTTTGTAGAAAGAAAATTATGTTATACTTTACAAAAAAAATTTTTCGCTTATGACGTGTTTCCGAACGAACGAAGTAGGTAGGTCTTGATCATCTGTAAATAAACTCATAAATATGCATTTCATTATTAAAATTTTTAACATAAAAGATATAAAGAGAACAGTATATGCTACAAGATAATACGCTATTTTAATCAAAGATGTTGATTATAATTAGAGTTAAAAGATAATATATATAGGCCGTAATTGATACAATGAAAGATAAGCTTGTTAATAATTAATTGGAAATTATGCATCATGTTCCACGAAGGAGTTTAGCAAACGTTAGCACGATATTTTATATTTCACAAAGTTTGACAAAATCTCAAAGAAAATGCACAATAAGGTAATATTTTAAGCCCTGAGCCTAACTTATTTCTAAAATGTTGTATAAACTAATACATTAATAACAAACTTGTTGATATGACCCCCATGGTACAACCCGTATCATATTCTTAATCCTACACTCGAGGTTATTATAAATTAGGTCCGTATTTGCCAAAACGCGCCCGTCAATTTCATTCTTCGCCTTTTATTGTAAAATTTCATGTACGCAAATTAAATCAAACCCTTAAAATCTAATTTAAAATGGCTAGGAAGTGATGCGGTAAAGTGCGGTCTGAGGTTCTGAAGGTCTTCAATTTAATCCTGTTGCAAAATCCATCATGTTAACATCTTTAAGTATATTTTGTTTATATGTAATTACTGGTGACCTCAAATATCTCATAACTGTTAATACACGGTATTTTATACTTTCTATACACATAAACACCGACTATGAAAACCCAACTGATAGCTTTGCCCCTTTGTATGCCGAAAGTTTCGGCTTTGAATTCTAGATAGGATGCTTATGTCCGTATTTATCAGCTCCCTGCAAATCGGTATGAATCCCCGAAGCTAACCTTCCTCTTCGGCGTGTTTGGTAAACAAGTTCAAGCTAGAGTTAAGATAGGTCTAGTGTAGATAGGAATACGTATTCTAAAAGTACAATGGTTATATTTGCATATCTTATATATTATTGAATGGAAAATGTAATTCTTATGCAGGTTCAGTCCTAGTTCAATCGGTACTTTGTGCGAAATTTTCAATGTGTAAATACAAGATTTATTCATAACACATAGACATTGCGCAGGCGGTTTGACAGAAATTGAATCTTGCAGAGCGAACGCCAATCAAAACAAAACGGTTACAATAAATTAATCGCATTTTGATACACAGAGTAAATTTAGGGCGACACATTTTAAAATATCAACATTGGTATTCAATATATACATGCAGTAAAATTTTTGAAAGAAGGCGGATGAAGGTCATCTGTATTGTGAACGAATTAACAAATTGGCATACATTTATATCTCTCATATGCAATGACTAATAAGCGTGTGCAACAAGAAGGGATATAACGCGCTTGTCTTTCAAAAATTCATATTGTCTCGACTAAGTTAAAACATTCCATTTTAAATCGATGTTCGCTGTTGACAATACATTTGCTGTAATGTAAGTTTATTTATTAATTCTGATAGATTCATAGCCGTTTAGCCGTACGAATAAGGTTATTTTCTGCCAGTGTCAGAAACTTACTTTTTACATATTTGGTTTTACATTTGCCAATAAACATACCAGTTGATTTAGGTTTGAATTTTGAAAGCTGTTACTGAAATATGTACAGTAGTATCTTATATACCCTCATAAAAACTAAGTAAGCTATACTTCTGAATTTGACAGAATGGGCGGAGCTAAAATTTTAATTCATACAATTCGTAGATGACCTTGATGGGACTTTTTTACTATACATAGTAATTTAAGCAAGAAAATACGAGATGTTCTGTCAATTTTAGGTTTTTATTGTGACTGCAATATGCTTAAAATGGAAGCTAAGCTTATTGATGTATTCGTATAGTAATTTTATTATTTATATTTATTCGTGTAATAATAGCGATAAAAGTAAATTCTTAACATAACATTTCAATTTTCAATAGGTCATTTGATACTTTTGATATATTAGAATTTTCCGGCTTCAATATCCAAAGTAACTATGTTTAATTAAATAAAGATTATTCGAAAATGTTTTTTTTTTCTTCTTACTGTGACGTTTAATTTTTGTTATGTAGAATTTGAAATGTAATATGTAAGATTTGTGAATAAATATAGAAAATGAAACAATTCTACCCAAAACTGCTGTATTTGTTGCATTATTCAAAAGATACTTTTGTATTATAGGAGCAAAGAAAATATTTGCTGGAACTATACCTGAACAGCAAAGAGTTATGGTGCAGTTTTTAGAACAATATCTTAAATTGAAAACAATTTCATTACATCATCAGAATCGCGAAAAAAATTACTGGATACGTACACTGGAAACTTTAAAACACAACCACTCAATCCAATATGATTTTTCGAGAAAATCATTGGACGATAGCAACATGTCATAGTGGAATTCAAATAAAATGCTGAATTGTAGAGAAGGAAATAACTGTAAGAAGAAATAACTGATGAGAATAAAAGACATTAATAGTTTTGATGGTAATAATAACACTAAAGAATTTGACTTACGTGATAAAACATAGGAAAAATATCGTATGTAGAATCATTCATTTATGTTGTGAATAAAATATGCGTAATATATATATACAATTTTTACAATGGGCTACTTGCGTACCTTTTTTTATTTAATATTTTTGAAGAGAAGGTAGAAACTTGCTACCCGTATTTTTTCTTTTGACAAAATTTTTATTAATTAGCCAGAAAAAAAATCATGAAATTTGATTATTTGAATTCCCGCCATGTATGACGAGAATTACGCCGCACCAATGAATAGTCGTAAAGCCACAGCGTGGTGCCGTCCCATAGTAATGGTATGTTTGTGCGGGTAATGTAGATCACCTGTTTGACGTTTCAATAATAGTTTAGAGGTTAGTATTTTAGTTTATATTTTTGGTATCGATATTTTAAATTACAAATAACTACCTATGTGTTTATTTACAAAGTAATTAATGTATTTGAGAAACCAGAGAGAGAGAAAAATGAACTAATGTCAAATTCAAATTAAAACTTTCTCGCACGCCATGCCATGTATTGATAACATTCTTAAACATGCTTCCCCTCCCCAGTTAAATATAAAGACATCACAGAAAATTTTCTTTCTTAATTTAGTAAAAAACAAATAATTATTTTAAAATAAAATTTATATTTTTATATATGTTTTCAACATAACATTACATATATAGTGACAGAAATCAGATTTTCAGTACCACGCAAGTAGCCCATTATCGTAATAAAAGATTGTTAATGTGGAAATGATTAAATTTAAATATCCCTATAAAATAAACTTTATTCGAATCATCTGGAGTGTCTAGCGATGTATTGGAAACTCACGGAAAAATATCGAGTTTACGTCATCGAGTGAAAGAAAATTATCATTTGGATGGACAACTGAAGGGTTACTCATCTTACAAATCTGCGCGGCATAATAGAAGATTCGCACGTATCGGTCTTGACATTCAACACCTACATTTAGTCATTCACCATAAATCTGTAAAATCGAATACTGTTGTCGATACTCTCTTACGTCCACAAGAGGATACTGAACCGATGCATGGTAATCATAGCTGAAAATTCATGATTCGCAATAGCACAGCGAACAGACCCGGAACTACATCAGATATATTTGACTATGCAACTAAAATGCTAAAACGAAGAAAGCAACAAGAGTTCGGAACGAATTTTTCTTAGGAAAGGGTAACGTAAACAAAATGAGATTGCAGCATCGCTACAAAAAGTTATTGAGTTGTTCCACGACCGTGAGGTACATATGAATAAGAACAGAACGAGAACCAGAACCAGAATAGTGCATAAATACCTTGGACAGGTATGGATAAAGACCATTAAAGAATACGTCATAGGATGTCACATTTGCCAACAAATGAACAAGTGAATGTTAAAACCGATTCGATTTTTACAACCTATTCCTACCGAACCATTTGAAAAGGTGTCTATCGACAATTCTGGACCACTCCCAACGACTAAAAACGGATATAAATTATCATCGTGTCAATTGATCATGCAGCAAGTATGCTAGTTACACAAACAACAAATTCGACATCGATGTATGCGACGCTTCAATAAAAAAATCCTGGAACATAATGCACCAGCATAGATTATTACTGACCAGACAACTGGAACGACCAGGTAACAAAAAGTATAATTATCGTAAGTAACTGTTTACAGCGTTGGTAGGCTACCACAGGTGATGTCGCGGTGTTGTGCGGGCGATGATACTTCATGTGGAAACATTCCTGTATACAACCATGCATGCGACGTATGAAAGATTCATGAATCTTACAGAGTCTCATAGCTCAGTTGGCAGATCGTCTGACTAGATATCAAAAGGCCCTGGGTTCAAACCCCAGTGAGATTCATGAATTTTTTACAAATTTGTTCTTCGTTATTTAAAAAGTATAAATATGAAGAAGCAGAGTTCTACGAAAGTTTCATCATTTTACCTCCTATACGTAAGAACCATGTTAACTAACGATGTTGATCACTTCACGCGAACTAATATGCTTCATGAAATTAGAAAAGAGGCACGCGAACATTTACAAACAGCCTTAGCGAAGCAAAAGCTACGGTACGATAACAATCGGAACCCAGTGTCGTTTATAAACGATGACTACGTGCTACTCGATAAAAATCCAAGAGAAGCCTTTCGTAATCAACTCAAGACACAATCGTATCGTCTGGTAAAGTGGCACGAAGACGATTGAGTTACCTAATGGTGGTAATCAACGAAGAGTCCATGTAACTCAATTAAAATTATTCTTCGATAAGTGCTATGAGGAGACATTCGACATTGAGCAGCTGATGGAACGGAAACCAAGAGCCGAACGAAAAGGACAAGTTGTTTCGGGACGAGCTTGTCCAAAAAAGAAAGGTAGTGTGAGCAAGGAGTTCACAACCTGCCAATTTTTAATAGTTAATGGGGTGTTCTAACGATTTTTTTTAAGTATTATACAGATCAGGGAACTCAGCTCTTTTAAAGTTATAATTTTCTGTTGTACTCAATGTGGGAAACTTGTAATCATTGTCCTTATTTATATTCAAGATGATTGTTAATGCAGAGTGATATTTATCCGCGTTTACAATTACCTTACATTTCATATTTGTGAGTACGAGATTTAATAAATTATTATCATTATCATGTAAAAAATAAAATTAATTACACACTCAATGTGTCCTTTCGGTATTCATTGAAAATAGGGATGTTAAAATTATCTGATAAGGTTTTTCATTTAATAATAATTTATTTATATTTTGAAATATGCTTTCAGAACTCATTATTAATAAAATTAAACAATATTTGGGAATAGTTCTGTATAAATTTATTAAAAACAACAACGTTTCGACAGCAAGGTGCTGTCGTCTTCAGGTTTTTATAATAATAACATTAAAAATATGTAGTCAAGACTACAAGTATATAAAATTTTCAAAATTTCATTACATAATCTGCTACATATGACGTAAACATCCATCAATTTTTAAATATATGTATATTTCTAACTATTTTCGGTATGTAATTTTAAATGCGTTGTAGATACACACATATTATTTGGATTTTAAATTTGAAAATTATTCATTAAATTAAAATTTTAATTAATAATTTATATTACTATTATCTATCATCATAAAAATTTAAAATATGTATATTTATTCTTAATGTTTTACAAAACATTTCCTGAATGAACTTGTATTTACTGATGAAAGCAGTGTATTATAAAGTTTTACTGAGGGAGCTGAGAATTTGCGCAACAATGATTTTGTATTTAAGTTGTCAGATATTTATAAAACAATGAAATTGTAAAATGAGCATAGAATTTCAGACAAATTAAACAGTTTTCAGCAATTTAAGTAATTGCCATTTGAGAACAGAGGTATTGGATTCAAGACTCTTTAAACCAAGTAATAATGAGAAGTTTCCTTAATTCAATTTGAGTATACAAAACAGCATTTAGGATATTGTGACTGAATACGTAATTTGAAGTTTTCACTTTATCACATTAAATGGAAAATAAATTTAAACTGCACCAGAAGAAATTAATATTCTGTTGAGTTGCCCTCGGGCTTAATTATTTTGGAGGTTCTAGCAGTGAGTTTACCGTAACTATTAATAAATGTTTTTCAACGACTACTAAGTAGGGGCTAGGATTTAGAATTGGGTTAAAAGGAAAATACCCACCCATCCGGACTAAATGGAATACGTGTCGGAGTCGATTCTTTACACATAAGACCCATAAGAACCGCATAATCCGTAAGAACCGTATGACCCGTAAGAACCGTATGGCTCGTAAGCTATGACGTTATGTGTGAAGCATACGACTGCCTGTATTAAGGGGCATGGCATACTTCTCCGTACAGAAAACATACAAATCTTATTATTGCATTTGAATACACATATTTAAATTATTCATATTTGTGTCTGTCTTACAAATCGAGATTTTTTACTTCTCCTATTATTGTATAAATTAGTAACGTATCTTTTAAAACTAATTGTATTATGTGAAATGTTTAATCAAATAAATCAACTAAATTAAATAAAATTACTTTTCAACGGCATGATATTTAAACGGATAATTACTAACGTAATTGTTATATCTTTCAAACCACATTACCATGATAAATGTTTTCTAGTGGATTTTGTCAGTTGTAAATGCTAAAAAAAATAAGATTACCTGTCAACAGTATAATTCTATTGAATTATCTTACCTGTGTTCCTAAATATTAAAAATGATAAAAAGTTAGCGCTCAAAATAAGAACATTAAAACACATTTATCACCTATACTAGTATATTCCACAAAAAAAATATATAACAATGCCAAAGTAAATAAATACGGATGACCGTCGCCTGGCCGAACCCGTTGACGCGAAATCCTCTCCGCCGCGATTACTTCTGGAAAAGAATCAGCACATGAAAAACACTCAGTGAGGGGGCAGTCACACTCAAAAGGGGGTACACGCATCCACCACAAGGAATTCATTGAGAAATCACACGAGAAATAAACGTATGCAACATCATGCCCCTCTGAGAGTCGCCTTACAAGAGGCAGCACCAATCACAGTACAAGAACTAAGCTAAACGCTCTCCCTGCGATTGCACACCTGGGGCTCTCGGGAGCATGGATTGAAAGCCAAGCTGAAACCCACACTCCACCCGCAATCGTGGAGCGTTAGCGAAACGTTGGGCAACTCCTGAGCAACACACTAAAGATGGCAGGCAGTTCACCGCTGGCACGAGGGCTAGCGCGTCGTGCTTCGTTGGCCGCGTGTTTGGCTGTCTCTCCAATCCGTACCTATACCGGCACTAACAGACTACGGCAACTCATTTGTCAAACCAAACAATCACCACGATACCGACTCACTGAAATCTAGCAATAAACTGAAATAAAATACATGAATAACAGTCTCGTTAAATGTAGCTCTTATCCAACAGCATCGGTTACGTACCCAAATAGCTATATAGAAACAAAACATAATTAGATATAACAAAAATAATCTTACGCAAAATAATTACTATAACATATATAATAATTGGCGACGAGGACAAAGTAAAATGCTCATGCAAACAGTTTTGACTATCGAAAATTTCGATAACAAATTTAAGTGGTCAAGATGGGTAGAAAGATTTGAAGGAGCTTTCACAATATTTAGAATTACTGAAGAAGCTAAAAAGAAGCATTTATTGTTACATTACATATGCCCAAAAGCTTACGATACATTAAGTGACAAGCTTGCGCCGGTAAAACCACAAAGTAAGAATTACGATAATATAAACAAAATATTAAAATCATCAAACCGACACCATTGGAAATTGTTGAAAATTATAAATTTCATTTACGTACTCAGAAAGAAAATGAAACAGCAGAGGAATTTATGGTAGCTCTACAGAAAATGCCCATCACTGAAATTTTGGTGATTATGTAAACACACCACTAAGATATCAATTTGTATTTGGTTTGAAGAACAAGACTATCCTTAATCGACTCCTTGAAAGAGAAATAATGAAAGTAGAAGACGCACTAAGTTCTGCAAAGGCCATGGAAATGTCCATGAAAGGAGGATCGGAGATGCAAGGAAGAAACGATGAAAGCCTTACACACCACACACAACAGGCAAGAGGACATCAAGGTAACAACTCCATTAAGCAGAAGAACATACGAGTACAAGAAGAAGTACAGAATAAGCAAGTACAAAAAAAAAAAAAATGTTTTCGCTGTGGTAGTGAATTACACTTAACTAATAAATGTGTTCATGTTAATTCTACATGTAATTATTATCATAAGAAAGGGCACATTCGAAAAGTATGTTTGAAAGTTAAACGATCAACAAATAGATCCAATAATTTGACGAATTTTGTAGAAAATGAATTAATTAATGTGGATATACGAGTATTATGTAATTTACAAAATAAGGCTAGCCCTAAAATTTTACTATTTGTAAAATGTAACAATGTAAATTTAATATTTGAAGTTGATACGGGATCACCTGTTAGTATTATTAACGCTACGATGTATAAAAAATACTTTACAACTTTACAAAATTACATAATTCTGATGATTGTTCAGTAAGTTACTGCAATTCAAAAATTAAAATTATACGTTCCATTATTGTTACAATAGAATGTAAATGTACAATAGAGGATTCCTGTAAATTGTACGTAGCGGAAGCAAACAGACATGCATTAATGGGTCGTGATTGGATACAAAAATTAAAGTTAAATTGGAACGACATATTTAAAAATACAAATAATAACATAATGTCAATGAATTTCAAAGTTGATACTATAATTCAAGATTTGAAAGTAAAATACAATAGGGTATTTGATAATCAATCTATGGGTAACATAGTAGGTACATAGGCAGAATTAAAATTAAGATCAAATTACAGACCAGTTTTTATTAAAGCTAGACATGTTCCGTTTGCAATGTAATCAAAAATTGAGGCAGAATTAGACAACCTTGAAAAAATGGAATAATTGTTAAAGTAAATCAAAGTAAATGGACAACTCCTATTGTTGCTATTCCTAAATCTGGAGATAAAATAAGACTATGTGGGGATTACAAGGTTACGATCAACCCTATTCAAATTATTTATTCACTCCCACTGTCTTCTGTTGAAGAATTATTTTCTGATTTGGCAGGTGGTTAGAAATATTCAAAATTAGATCTTTCTCAAGAACATTTACAATTGGAGGTTGAAGAAAATTGTCTTGAATTGTTAACATTAAATATTCACAATGGTCTGTAAAAATGGACGCCCTCCGGGGAAGAGATTATTACGACCGCCCAAGAGATGGGCACAGAGTTGGCAATCATCCTCCATAGAACAATGAGCCCTAGGCAACAGGACAGCGTCCTAGCCAAAAGAAAAAGAAGAAGAAGAGGTCTTTACCAATCAACGAGATTAATTTTTGGTGTAGCTGCGGCTCCAGCCATTTGGCAACGAGAAATAGAGTCACTTTTGAAAGATGCGCCCGGCGTTACGGTGTTTGTTGATGATTGATTACAGAACCTAATGACCTAATGCAACAATTAAATAAAGTATTTCAAATATTAAATGATCATAATATGCGAGTAAATTTTGAAAAATGTAAATTTTTGTAGATAGTGGAGTATGGAGTAGGTGCTGTTTTAAGCCACATATTTTCTAATGGAGAAGAAAAACCATTTCAATATGCATCACAAACATTATCTCCTACAACGTTATGGTTAAAATGATAGAGAAGCGTATGCTTTCATCTACGGGATAAAACGTTTTTACCAGTATGTATACGGGACTAAATTTACAATATTAGCAAATAATAAACCAGTTTCACAAATTTTTGGAAGAAGGGTTTACCAGCAATGTCTGCTATGCGAATGCAACACTGCGCTGCATATTTACAAGCTTTTGGTTACATGTTTATAGAAATACAAAATTACACTATAATGCAGACGCGATGTCTCGTTTACCGTTATCAAATACTTCCCAATACAAAAAGACGAAGTTGATTTAATAAAATTAAATTTAATTGAGAACTTGCCTATAACTTTTGAAAAATTAAGGGACGCAACTATAAAAGATAATTCAATTAAAATTTTAATACAAGGTTTAATACACGGTCGGGAAGTAGAATTAAAATTTCGTTTTGGAGTTCCGCCACAAGAATTTGATTTACAAAATAATTGTTTAATACGTGATACAAGGGTGTATATTCCAAAAACATTACGTGAGAAAATATGAAATAAAATTACATTCTACTCACTTCGGGATGACACGAATGAATCAATTGGCTCGAGGTTATTGTTTTTCATCATCATCAATAAGGATATAGAAAATGTAAAAAACTGCACTGAGTGTCAGTCATTACGCGCGAGCTAATCTAGTTCAATTTTCGGCACAAACATTCCAAATACACCTTTTCAAAGAGTTCACGTCGATTTTGTGGGACCGTTTTTAGGTTATTATTTTTTTTGTTTTAATACACCTCTACTCAAAGGCCTGAAGTTTACAAAATGAAAAACATAACTTCTGAAACCATATTTAAAATTTGTCTAAAAATTTTTGCAACACACGGACTACCCCAAACATTGGTGTCAGAAGACGGTGTTCAATTCAAAAGTTCAAAATTTCATAATTTCTTAAATTCAAATGGTATAGAACATAAAACTAGTGCTCAGGAATTCACCCCGGGCTACAGTTTGGTTTTTTATAACAAATAGTACACACGTTATACTCGTATATACCTTATTCGTAAAAAAATTATACAATATAATAAATAAACAATATACATAATAAAAGATATGTGTTCATTTTAAACATATTTTAGTTACAAGAAAATTCACACAATAATAATAAACAATATAAATAATATAGGTTATGGCGATGCCATAAACTAAATCAGTTTGTAAATTGAAGTCACATATTTTAAGACAATATTCAAAACAAACAACAAAGCAACGGTATGTATAGAATGGTTAAAATTGAACTACTTATATCATTTACAAATTCAAAATTACATTTTAAAAATTATTGACATTCGTTCGAGGCAACGAAAATAGTCCTACATTACTGTATACTAAATATGCATACATATATTCACATTTCATGGCCGCATTTATTTTTTACTTGACTTTGAAACTGTGTTACATGACTATCAGTCATTTTTTATAAACTTGTATGAACTTCTGTACCACATTTTAACCTAGAGCTAAAAGTTCAGATAATCAATTAAGAACAAGAAATTGATTCTTATATAATAGTGTTTGGTATTTCTCTTATAAATAAAAAATATTGGCCTGGTTTACACCGTGACACTATATTGTAACCTAACCAAATGTTAACTATAACAAACTTTTAGTTATTGTATGTTTACATCGTAATTTTTTCTCCAAGGTCACATTTTATTCATTTATTATTTGGTAAGACATCGTCATTATTAAAACTTGAACATTTGAATTAACAAAACTTATTTAAAAATATGACATAGTTACAAAAATTAATCATACACATTATTTTATGTAAAATATCTTACTCCAACTACGTTTTTATCAACAGGCAATTCGCATAACCTGTCTCGTCAACAACCTAGCAAAACTGGAGAACGCGCATGCGTAACTTGGTTTTCATACGTTTACTGTCTTATAGACTATGCTGGTGTGTCAGTGTTTACACGAAGCATACTAAACTAAATAGTAGTAATTTAATCATAATTTAGTGTTTGGTCATCTTAGCAAGATATCGATGTAAACCTAGCCATTGAAACAGGTACGTTATTGTAATATATAGGGTGTTAAAAAGAAAGGTAATTTTTTTGTCTATATACATTTCGATATGCTGATTCGCAGTCAAGATTTTTTTTCCAGAATTCGGAAAAATTTACTTATTATTTTTTATTTAATTCTTAAAGTTAACATTTTTTGTGCCAAAGACCGATCAGAATTTTTTATTAAAAATAATTACATACATACATAAAATCACGCGAATCCCACTTAGTGGGTTATCAAAAACCCGAAAACAATATTAACAATAGGAAAAGGGATAAGAGTAAGAGCTCAGCTGACTCACTTCACTCTTTAACAACATTCTTCTTTCGCCTTCTCCACAATCATCATAGCATTCCTACATAAGAACATATTAAATTGACCGATTTTTGGTAGCGAATAACCGCATCCGGACCACAATAATAGGTACACAACAATCAACCTTCCCCACACATTCCTATCCACGCACACTTCTTTCACTTCAGCCACATTCACAAACGTATTCATACATAAGAGCAGAAAAACATTAAAGTGACCGATTTTCGGTAGCGAATAACCGCATCCGGATCACAATAATAGTTACACAAAAAATCATCCTTCGCCACACATTCCTATCCAGGCACACTTCTTTCGCCTCAGCTACTCGGAAACTTCCGCTCCTTCAAAACAATACCAATCACATCCATTCACTTACACACTGGACGGCCAAGCAATCGAACAACCTCAACTTTACCAACATATATGCGTTTTACAAGTCGTTCACTCATCATTCTCTCCACATGACCAAACCATCTCAACTGACTCACTCCAACTCTCTTAGCAACATTCTTCCTAACCATACATTCTTCATACACCAAATTATTACGACTTAATTTATTTATCTATTCAACCATTCAACGTCAGTTACGTGATTAGATAATTCATTACAGTTAATAATTATGAAATTTGTCGGCAGTGGCGCATTAATAATAAACACTGCAAGGATTAAGTAAATAGTAAGAAGTAATTGTTAGAATTTTAGAGAATTTTTTTTTACAGCATCAGCACATCGAAATGTATATACAAATATGCCTTCAATTTTTACTTTTGTTTTTAACACCTGTATACAATAAAGCCTCATTTCCACCGATTGTCATAATGATTAATGCTTAACGATTAGTGCATAAGGTTTAATGCTTTATGACAATTTACTAGGATACCATTTCCAGCTACTTTATTTAGTAATTAATTCGACAGAACAATGTAGTGATAGTGATCTGTGGAACAATCGATATTATCGGTTGAACTGTCACCGTGACTTCAATTTTAACAGCATACCATGGAAGAAATATTAATTGCCTTAGTATTCGAAAATAAGTGTCTGTGGGACCGAAGATCTGCAGAATTTAAACAAACACCTAAGAAAAAAGCTATTTGGGACAAAATTGGAAAAGAATACAATATAGATGGTAAAATTACATCTTTATAAAATATAATTAATTCTATTTAATTTAATTTTCATATAATGTGTATATCTAGGCAAAGAAGCAGAAGATTTATTTAAAGCAATGAGGATGAAATATCAAAGAGAAAAAAATCTGATGTGGCCAACACAAAACCTCCCGCTATTTAATTTTTATTAATTTAAATACATACCTACGGATTTACTAACGCTGCAAACTGTTCCATTGCATAAAAATATTGCTTTACTTACTATTTTCTTTTTAAAATATCACTATTATTAATTTGAAGTGATTAGTTTTTTGACAGTGACATTTACTGTCAGTTACATTAATTTGAAATATGAACTGTGTAACAAAGGAATTATTTTTCTTAGGCTTCGGGACTTGTAAAAAAAATTATTTTAAAATTTATCTGTAAAATATATAGAAAAAGTATTAATGTAGTCCTGTAGAAAATTCAATAATCTTTAATTTTCGTAACGACAAAATGCGAAAAAATGACATTTAATGGTATTTTTTGAAGAAAAACCATTATGAGCTTCAGGTAAAGTGCCATTTCCGGTTATCCGATTTACACCAACATCTAATGGCTTCTTTTCATATTAGAATAGGGTATAAATACAAGGTTTCAAAATTTTCTGAATGATAGTACTTCAGTTAGAGCGAAGACAAAATCCCTACACATACACATACATACACACACGTACATACACACACGTACACACATAGAGACATCATCGTGAAAATGTTAAAATTGGATTCTAGGGACCTTAAAACGTGGTCATTTACTAAAATCTCGATATGTGATTTTTAACACGATCCCTATACCTCCCTTACCAAGGGTAGCGGGAGGTAAAAAGAGAGGAAAATCTTGAAGGTAACAGTGGAGCTGGCGCATCCAATAATAAAAAATGGATTTACCAGGGATTTGTTAACTACTGAATGGAGCGAGTGAATCTTTACCATGTACCCGGCCAGATCGACGGAGATAGTCATACATAATTCCGATTTGTTGTCTTTGTTTCCGTTCCTTGTCAAATCTTTTATTTGACAGGTTTGACAGATTTTAGGTTATTCTTGATATCATCATTGAAATATAATTATTGAAAACAAGAAAGTTGCTATTAATATCTTGAAAATCGCCATCTTGAATTTTTAAGTTTGCCTTATTAAATAATGTAACTTTTATATGAAACATTTTTTATATCTCTTATAATTACGGAGTTATTTGACATTTTTAAAAATCGCGATTTTCAGTTTTTTTTTTTTTAATAATTTTCAGACTGTTCGGAATTTTGAATGTTTCTTAACCGAATCTGAATCAACCCTCAAAAGTACACAACAGTGCCCATTTAACCGACCTCGTAGCTCTTATAGTATATATATATATATAGAACTTTCTCATCTATCATGATGACTAAGGTATAGTGCATCAAGGGATCATTTTCCGAAGACTCTATCGTTTTATTATGAGTGCACAATAGCTAAAACCGCAATGCCAAAATATTTCGGTCCGTACAGTCGACCAGTTCAGTATTTGCAATGCTGGTATATATTTTACGCCCAGTATTCGACCAAGACTGCACTTTCCAGATTTTCTAAACCGATTACCAGGGCTGTATTTGCTAATATTATACAGTCGAATACTGGGCGTAAAATATATACCAGCATTGCAAATACTGAACTGGTCGACTGTACGGACCGAAATATTTTGGCATTGCGGTTTTAGCTATTGTGCACCCATAATAAAACGATAGCGAGTCTTCGGAAAATGATCCCTAGATC
Organism: Ophonus ardosiacus; assembly: GCA_943142095.1. Taxonomy (NCBI): domain Eukaryota; kingdom Metazoa; phylum Arthropoda; class Insecta; order Coleoptera; family Carabidae; genus Ophonus; species Ophonus ardosiacus. The sequence continues at coordinate 44,887,374 of OW964824.1, forward strand.
CCTAGACCTGCTACTGAAAATGGGATTTCTTGTTCCAGCCAGTCCCAGGCATCGCATATGTTACATGATGATGGAGAACTAATAATAGATAATTCTATTGTGTCACCAGAATGCGAAATCCAAGAGACTGTTTTACTAGAAGAATCGGTATCTTCAGTCCCGTTACCGGAAACAATATTGTCATCCAAAGCCACAATTCCAAGTTTCTCAAAAAGCGCTGGTTGTTTCGAGAGAGGAAAGAAATGGAAGATAGAAACGATAACAACAAATATAGAGTGCAAGCTACTTGCAAATATAGCAGGTGCGTTGTCAACCCTGATCATTATTCCATCGGACTAGAATGTGGACATTCGTTCTAAAAGTTTTTGTTCATATCTCATGGCGAGACTGAGTAATCTCCCAGTTCCAGAAAGGAGACAATTTGAAAGAAAAATTTTAAATGATTTAGATGAACTTGAAGATAATTTAGAAAAAAAAATAAAAAATATATAATAGTTTATATTTTTAATTAATTATAAATTTAATATATTTTATAATTAGAATTGCACCTACTAGTAAGTTTATTAACAAATACAATTTTTTTTAAAATTATGTTATCCTGCCATGATACTGCACCCGCAGGACTATTTAAATAATCCTTTAAATTTTTCCGATATTTTTCAGCAATTGCGCTTGCATTTCTTGTTTCAAGTCTTCTTTTTAATTGGCGAATGTTTTGCAATGCAGGATCATTAGGCATACTTCTGTGCCATTCTCTGGGAATTATATTTCCTGAAGTATCACATGTATCTACATAACTTTTTGGGCAATATTTATGCTGTCCATCAGTTATTTCACTTTTTATAAAATTATGTAAAACAGCGGCTTTAATAATTAAATCTACTGTTTCCGGGTTTGCATTAATAACACGATGAAAAATTCGAAAACGCGATACTAAAATGCCGAACGTATTTTCTATACAACGACGAGCACGCAATAAGCGATAGTTAAAAATCAGTTTATCGCGACTTAATTGTGTACCACCGTACGGACGGAACAAATTTTTACTAAGCGGAAATGCTTCATCTCCTACGAAGAAATACGGTGCACAAATATCCGTACCAGTAATATTAATTTCTAGAGGTAAATTAAGTTTGTTGTTCAATAATTTGTTTCCAAAATTTGATTCACGTAGCACTCCACCGTCGCTTTGTCATCAATATACGCCGATGTCTACATAAATGAATTTGTAATTCGCATCGCAAATACCAAATGAAACGAACTAAACTGTTTTTTATAATTATAATATTGTGAACCCGTATTTCTCGATGCTTGTATCACATAGTGTTTCCCGTCAATTGCACCTATACATTGGGGCAGATTCCATTCTGTTTCGAATTCCAAAGCAATTTTTTCCCAGTCCTCCTTTCGTGTCGGAAACTTTAGGTATATTGGTGATAATATTTCCCAAATTACTTGGCAGGTTTCTCTTAAAATATTACGATCAGTAGCCTTTCCAATTCGAAATGAATATGCAGTTGAAGTCAATGAATCACCAGTTGAAAGATGACTAAAACAAATTTCAAATTCCAGAGTAATAATTATTTATTAATTATTTACTTAACTTACCGTAAAGTTATCGCTAATCTAGCACCTGGTGGAATAGATACCCGAAATGTATTGTTTCTATTTTGTGTTGAATTAACGACAAAAGTTTATCAAATTGATGAATGTTAAGGCGAGTGTAATTAAGAGCATTTCGTCGTATAGCCTCATCTCCTGTAAAAGATTTTCACAGTCTCCCTGTTCAAACCTTTTTTGGTTTATAGGATGAACCCACCAACGATGCTGACGTTTTTTCTTTTTGCTTATTACACAAACAGACTTCAAAACAAATATTCCCGTTACCATTGCAGCAACTTCTCTTTTTTAATATTTAATAAACATAATTGTTTGTATCCATACCGAAGAAGATAAAGACTTAAAAAATTATGAACTAGAAAGAGACTGACAGTTGACACTTGATAGTTCAGATTAGAAAAGTAGACAAATGAAATTTACATATATCTATCTCACAATTGCGCTTAGGCATTAAGCCTAAACCATGGAGTTTGAAAAATTTTGTTCTTACGCATTGCTCTTAATTCTTAAGCATTAAGCCTTATGCATAGCTGAAAACATTTTTACGCATTGCGCTTAGTCATTAATTATAGCTCTTATGCTTTAAGACAATCGGTGGAAATGAGGCTTAACTGTTTCAATTAAAATAAAATCATTCATTAAAGAATTAGAATTATTATCTTCTTGGACTGTAGCTGAAATTGATTTGTTAGTGTTTGACTTAGGGAATGTTGGCGGTGCTGAAGTGGAGAATTTTGTTCTTGTTCGAATCTGCGGAAAATCTATGAATAAAGATTTATTGGTGATTATAACAAATATTCCGAGAAAAGAGACGAAAGACTACAGTTTGTTAAGCTTTTTCAGGTCAGAGAAAAAGTATATGTATTGCTTAAGTAATAAAACTAATTAAAAAATTGCCAGGAGACACTGCTGCGAGAGAAGAATAATTATAAGTGTGACAACAATGACACTGACAACAAATTTCAAAGTAATTATTAATAGCATGTTTTTAACTTCATCGTTATTTATTGAGTAATTATTTAAGTACAAAAGCGTTCATTATCATTTTTTTTTTATGGTAGAGGATCTCATTATACTTTTTTCATCCTTTATCCAGAAACACCTATTTTCTACTCATGTGATTTCAACTTTCAGCACGAGACAAAATCGGATACAGATATTTTCAAATCTAGTAGAAAATAGGTGCCTTTCTGCATTTATTAAACAATATGCTAAGCCCCGTATCCTCATCTCCTGTACTGGCCCTACTCACGAAAGAAGGTTTTTTTGATTTTCTGAATATTATCTTATTTTGGGAATAAGCGTTAATATACACATATTTTTTTTGTAAATTATCAAATATGTGGCATTTACGAATATAATTTAATTTATTTTTAATATTTTGTGATCAAAGTTGACATTTGACAGTTGTTATTACTTGAAATAGCGCTACATCTTCTTTGGCGTCGTGGGGAAGGCGGGGGTTCATGGGCGGCGTGCAGAATATTTTCGATTCTACATATATATACAGGTGTTAATTGAAAAGCGAGCCATAGGAGTTTAACACGGGAAATCAGTTTTTCTTTACGCAAAACTTCCCATTTAACTTTAGACAAAAATGTTTAAAATAAATGTTGTGGAGGATTAAATTTTTCAGTTACTTAAATTAGTAATCTGATTTTATTTTGCATGCTTAGTAACCGGTGAATCCAATTTGAAATTTTATAAATATTGCTCATTTGTAGTGATAGCCATGGAATTAAAGCAAAATTACAAAGATATGCATATCATTTGAATTATCAGAATTTCGACTATGCAGGTTACAAAATAAAAATAAATGATATATGTGTAGTAATTAGATGCACATTATAAAAACAAAATATTTTTAAGGACTTAGGTGTAGAATGTACATAATTCTATCATTTTTATTTGAAAATTGAATTTCTGTCAGATAAGATATGCATTTCTTTGTAATTTCGTTTAAATTCCATGGCTATCACTACAAATGAGCAATATTTATAAAATTTTCAATTGGATTTGAATTACTAAACAGGAATATTAAACCTTTATGATTTAGCTGTAGAATTTAATTCTATAGAAAATTTATTTGAAACATTTTTGTCTTAAATTAGAAGGGAAGTTTTGCGCAAAGAAAAACATATATCCCATGTTAAACGCATATGCCCACTTTCTAATTAACACTCTGTATATATCTGTTTAGTGATTAATTTTTAAATTATCCTATAATCGCGAAAAATATTATAAATGTGAATTTATTCGATGACACACTTATGAAATTTCTTTAAAGTATAAATAATAAATTCGTAAACTTATAGTCTTCAACTTTCAATTTTTTATAAGACATTTCTTGATGGCCGGTATGTTATCAGCTTTAGCATAAATAATAAAATAATAATAATAAATAAATCTTATAAAATGCCATCGATATAGTATATTTATTTCTTTATATGAGAGTTTCGCTGCAAATATAAATTTTCTATCCATGCTAATTATTATCTGATATTTTATGTGTAAAACTAACCCTTACTTCTCACTCGTTTGTCTATATCGTCCCCCTCCTATCTCTCTCGAACAATTATTTCAAGCTAATGAAACTATGTCACCACTATTAAATAACAACTTCTTAATAATCGGTGACTTTAATATTTTCTCCCTTTCTCACCTGAATATGTTAATTGTAATGAAGACAATTCCATGAAGTCTCTTTAAACGCTTACAAATTTATTAACTGATTTTAATAAAGTTGTTAAGAAGGATTTTTAATTGCTAATACATAAAATTTAATGTATAAATAACAAGGAAGGATTTGTGAAAAATTTGTAGATCTCCCAAGGACCTTTCTACATCTAGTAGGATGCTTTAACCAACTGAGCTACAAGATCCCACTGAAGTTAGTGAATCTTTCACACATTACATATTAGTCGTGAAGGAGTACTGATTTCAATGGAATCTTTAGCTCAATTGGTTAGAGCACCTTATCCTACTAGAATAAAACTAAGGAAGGTCCTGGTTTCAAATCCCAGAAAGGTCCATGATTTTTTTTTACAAATCCTTCTACATTATTTATATTTTAATGTATCACAATAACTAAGTTACAGAAATTTGTTGTTGAAAAACTTCACAACCAAGGGTGTTGTCGCGCTGTTGTGTGGGTAACGATATTCCATGTGGGTGATCGTACTCTTTCATGACTAATATGTGACATCAATGTGATCTTGTAGCTCAATTAGTTAGAGTATCCCACTAGAATTCCAGTGAGGTCCATAAATTTGTCACAAATTTTTCATCGTTAAATAATAACAAATTTATTATGTCACCATTGTTTATTTGAGCAAGACATCAGTGGCAGTGAAAGCTATCCTTGTACCTACTTTAAAAATATAAACATTCAAAAAATTATATTAAATGGGTATAATTATAAACAATATGTAATATTGCTATTTGAAAACTTTAGTTCTTAATAAATTTACTTTTATCTAAAATGAGCTTTATACATGCAAACGAATGAAATATAAGGTACCTATATAGGTACTGTTTATCACGTAAAGTACTTTTTTACACATAAGATCTCTCTTTTGTATTTCAATTATTTTATATTTCTGCAGCTTTCGTATTTTATTGTTAAAATAAAAATAATATGGCAGGCTTGTCGTAATTGGACCGTCGCCTAGGTTGGACCACCGTTGTAACTGTAGGGTTTTGTGCCATTTGGTGGGCAATTTAGGTTACCTAGACGTAAAGTTGTTTCATGCAATCACTTCCATATTACAAAACTGCAGTTTTGTGTAATACTTATTCCTTTCTTATACGATATTTTTTTATAAAGCAATTAAATTGAAACTTGAAATAATATGAATATATAGCACTCGTTTCTACAATTTAATTATACTTTAATATCTTTTAGAAAAGGAACTCATATTTTTTAACAAGCAACGTACAACTTCCTTATAAGTAGTTCATATTTTGCTTCTAATTATTAATGAGAACGTAGGAAAGTTATTCCTGTATCATTGTACCTAACGAACTTTGTACACTAGAAAAAATTCTTGATAATACATCATTATGTAACTCTGTTATTTGATAGTAATTAGTCCCATAAAATGATACAAATATGTTTCTTAAAGTAATATAAATTAAAAGAGTAAAATCATGTGCTGCGTTGTCAGTATATTCTATGTATATCAACGATTACGTTACGATAATATTATTAGGGAAATATACATATAATAAAATTGAAATATTTTGAAGATCGACATAATAATTTTAAATTATTTTTTTTACTCCCATATCAGTAAATTACCCTGTACACACTATCTGTCAAACATGTAAATCCCTTATTACGTAGAGTGTTACGTAATATAAAAGTTGGTAGGAGAATTTCCGTTTTTCCCTACAATCATATTGGCCACATTACCTGAAAACAATTAACTTGACGGTTAAGAGACAATTAATTGTCATAACGTGGACATAACCTCTTTCTACAAAAACGAAATCAAATACAAATTCATAAATTTCAGCAAAATTAATTTCATTATGGCTTTTAATGAAGAGCGTGACAATTTTCTTTTTGCAGGATATTTCGTTCGGATAAACGTAAATATTATTTTTAGGATTATTCTAATGACAGCTAACCATTATCGGTTTCAAAAGTAAAGGCTCCTGTGTTTGAAATGTAATATTTCTCATTATAATAGGCAGAATATAACAAAACAAAATTTTTACGCAAGATACAACATATTTTTGCAATATATCAAAAAATCAGTATGTGTTACAGAACATAATTTTTATAAATAAATAAAATGTAAATTTGGAGGATGAAATGTCCATGTTCTCGTCGTTAGCACATATTCTATCCTGAATTAAGCAGAAATTATTCAATAAAGAAAGTCATGCTTCTGACATAATGTAAACTGGAATTTAAACTTTTAAAAAACTATGATTTGAAGTATGTCTAATTTGTTTTCTAGGACATAAATAAAAAGTGACAGAAGAGTATATCGATTAATATTCTTTAAGAAATATTGTTTCGATATTCTGTTAATAGTAAATATTTTAAGCGTATTTATTAAAAAATAAATAAGAAACAAGTGATATAGTGCCAGAATATAAACACTACAATTTCAACAACTTTCCACCTTCGACTGAACTAATACGTATTCTGCGCACAGCAAAGCGGCATACGTGTATTTCGGCATTATAAGTGAGAGAAATTTTTTGTTATATTTTAAATAATCACTCTATTGATATTTAATAAATTTATTACTATACTTCACATTAATTTAATTAATTAATTAAAAAAAGGATAAAGTAAGATCAGGCAAGGATCGCTTTCTTTTCCATAATTATTTTACTGCACATATTTAAACATTCGACCTTTTTGTAATTACAAATATTTAATATTATAATTCCGGAATAAACGTGTAGTAATTTTAATAGTACATCTTACCGCTCTATACACTTTGGGATCGAATATCTTTGACTCGGGACGATGATAGACGAACGTACACGAAGTTTGTAAGCCGGCTTTCTCCCTGACCCCGAGGGGGGTGATGAATAGTACAATTGAAATCCATGGTTTTAGCAATTAATTCCATGTAATTAAGCTGCTATATGTAATAATTTATGTTTTTCTTTCATTTAAATAATCATAAAATCAGTATATATTAATATTTTTTCTGTATTGAAAGTTAGTTGATGTTAAGTTTTTCTTTATAACAAATCTCAATAATTATAATATTTCTTTTGTACCTCAAATTGTAGATATAGGTGTATATTAACATATATTAAATTTTGAAAAACATACATTTGACAATATATGAATTTATTAGTTTGAAGTATTTTAATATTTCAATAAAAATGGGTCTCATTTTTTACAATTCATACTGTAATATTTAAATGGTAAAACAAAAATATATATTTTTCTTCATGTAAAATAAAAATAATTACGGAATATCACTGTGCAAACCGCGTTTTCTTTTGTTTAATTTTGTAGAGTCATAAACTCAGGGGATTTTACTTTTGAAACCGATAAGAAATTCGAAAGGTACGCCCATGGAAATAGGAATGCTATCATATTAAGTATGCGACAAGTGTTAAAACTGTATGGAACGGCACGCTTCATCCTTTTTTGATCACTCTGTAAACCTATTTTACGCTATAAAATAGTACTTTTTTAAAAATTTATTTCTATTATCTATAGAAAATTAAAAGCATAAATGTGATAAATATTTGAATTTCAAAAGAAAACTATTTTAACTTCTTAAGAGATGGGAGCACAAAATTTTCTTTTCTCTAATAATGAAGTGAGATTTAGTTTACCCTTTACTGATCTATCAAACTAAATCCCTAGATTCGTAATTATGGTGAGTAAATATAACGTCGTTGTAGAAAAGCCTCCATGTTATCTCCAAACGAATTGAAACTGGTTTTTTGGACAAACTGCCAATGCTGATATTTGCTAATTTAATATTAAATCCGTTATTTAATAGAGTGTTCCAAGTTACGACATACCATTTTAAAAAGATGCTCGTCGTATATGTATACAGGGTGATTCAGAATTAATGTTACAAACTTTAACAGCTTATTCCTGAGGTCATTTTAAGCAAAAAATGCTATATCCCCATAGTTCCTATCTCTGCTACTTACCAAAATACAAGAGGTTAAAGTTTTATAAAAAAGCTTAAAATTTTCATCTTTTGTAATCAAGATACTACTGAAACAGAAGCACGTGGTAAAAGTCAGGTTAGTTCATATTCAGTGACAATCCATAAATAGTATTTAACAACTGCCATATCTGAAATTGATTTAAAATAAGTATAATAAATGACATCTAAGAATAATAACCTCAAACGCCATTTACTGACAACTGACAGCACCAAATACCACATGCGTTTGTTTGGAAACATTTCTGTGATGTCACGCTTAGGCAGTCCATAATCCAGATTTTATTTATTTATTAAGTGTTATGGTCTGATGACCCTCAATTTACGAGAAATGGAGTAAATAATTTTCATAATCAACATTTATGGAGTATTCAAAATTAGAACATTTTGAGCTTTTTTATAAAACTTTAACCTCTTGTATTTTGGTAAGTAGAAGAGATAGGATCTATGTTCATATAACATTTTTTGTTTAAATGACTTCAGGAATAAGTTGTTAAAGTTTGTAACATTAGTCCTGAATCAACCTGTATACGGCGTCGTCCGGTGCCATGGGGAGCTGCGGCGAAAAACGACACGCAGACGTGCGTACCACGACCGTACGTTACAAGAACGTTGCCGGAGCTCCGTGTGCACTGCTACATTTATTTACTAGTATCACAAGCCGGAACTCCGTCGCCGTAGCGTGCACGCACGTTAAAACCCTGTCGTGTGCACCGGGCTTAGTGAGCATGCAACGTCTAAAACGCCGTTACGTCGCCGTAGCGTGCGCACACGTTAAAAAACCTGACGTGTGTATCGGGCCTAAGATATATGATGTAAGGTACTTGAAATAAAATTTTAATATAATAATGATGTTTGTGGTTTATGCATTAGTGTATAGTTTTGTAAAAGTTTGTGTGAATGTGTGTTTGTATAGAGGTGTTTCACGGATACGGGACACCTCGATTATTTTCTTTATTATTGAGAATAGAAGAAAATCATTTAAATCATTTTTCGGAAACATAAGTATGCATAATAAATAACAGGGGGTCGATTCTAATTCATTTTGGAGACGTCGCAATTAATGATGTCATATTGTTACCATGGTTTTGTTATAGGAATCAAATAGAGATTTAAATTTCTAGTTTGGTATAGGATGGAACATAACAGAACTTCGTATTGTGTAAAATTTTGAAAATTTTATTTGAAATAATTTTGTTATTCGCTAACATTTCGTAAATATGATTAATAGTCCAGTGAACGGATCCTGAAAAAGGGAGGATCCTACAAAAGTCGGGTAGTTCTGTAATTTTGATATGTTGTATAAGATGGTTGGTTAGTAAAAAACCCAAATTTCCATAATCCCCCCTCCTCTGCTTCCTCCGCCATCTTGTAAAAACCACCGAAAATCGGTCCTTTTTTCAGTTTATTGCCTATAACTTCTTTCTGGTGCATTTTAGCACAAAAAATATTATTTGCCGACTTGTAGAAGACAAAATAGTTGTATAAAGTTATTTTGTACGATTAATAGCAACGGAGCTATGATTCTGGCAAATAAGGTTAAAATTGCGTACTTAAAAAAATTTTGAGTTTCCACTTTACATCGCAATAGCTCCGTAACATATCATTTTAGCGTAAAAGTCCTCATAGTCAATCTTGTAGAGAATTTAATTACCTACAAAATTCAAATATTACGATCAATGCAACGAACTGGGGATCAATTTACAAAAAACGATAAAAATAGTTGTTTCTAGTTTAGCGCAGCAACCATTTGTTGTTTATTATTTCTAATTATAAAAGTATTATTCAAACAAAATAATCTATATAGATGCAAAATGAACGTAATTATGTGTTGGCAAACGTCAATGAAGTCTCATGGGACTATTAGATTTTTTTTAAAAGAAACAGCACTTCCTTCTTTTATTTTTCTGCGACTTTTTTCTACCGCTCTTCAGCTCAGAATTATGTTCGTGGAATCCGTATTAGGTTAATTCAGCATCATAAAATCAAGTATAGTTATAAAAACTGGAGGGACAACGTTGCTGCACTAAACTTGAAAAAAATCACTTTTTCGTATTTTTTTGTAAAGTTACCCCCACTACGTTACATTTTTAAAAAATTGATACATGGATTTTTCAGGTAAGTAAATTCTCAAGATTTATCATAAGTACTTTTACTCTGAAATGAAGTGTTACGGAGTTATTGCGAAATGTAAATTGGAAAGAAACTCAAAATTTAACTAAGTACGCAATTTTGTCCTTTTCTGGAGCTCCGTTGTCATTATTCTTACAAAAAAACTTTGTGGACCAAATATACAGGAAATTTTATCCTCTACAAGTCGTCAAATATTTTTTTGCTTTAATATGCAACAGAAATAAGTTATAAGCAAAAAACTGAAAAATTGCCGATTTTCGGTGGTTAAAATGTTAATAAAGCAATTTTTCAAAATGGATGTTTCGCGGTAATCTGCGTATTTTATATTTCATCCATTCGGTATCTGTAGGAGCTGGGTACAATATCTAAAAGAATATAATGAAATTTGTTGATAATGATTTACTTATAGCTAGGAATAGTTATAAAAAAACTCTATATTTTTCTAAGATCGCTACTTTCACCATGTTGAGAGCGGCATATCTCCACCCCTATTGGTTTCACAAAAGACATAATACGCCAAAGTCTTAGAAAATTGAGTCTTAGAATATTTACAATACTTGGCAAATAACTCACTCTGAGTTGAAGAGCAGTAGAAAGAAGTCGCCGACAAATAAAAGAAGGAAGTGCTGTTTTTTTTTTTAACAATTCTAATAGTCCCATGAGACTTCATTGACGTTTGCCAACACATAATTACGTTCACTTTGCATCTATACAGATTATTTTGTTTGAATAATACTTTTATAATTAGAAATAATAAACCAAAAAGGGTTGCTGCACTAAACTAGAAACAACTATTTTTATCTTTTTTTGTAAATTGATCCCCAGTTCGTTGCATTGATCGTAAAAAAATATTTGAATTTTGTAGGTAATTAAATTCTCAACAAGATTGATTATGAGGACTTTTACGCTAAAATGATTTGTTACGGAGCTATTGCGATGTAAATTGCAAAGAAACTCAAAATTTTGCTAAGTACGCAATTTTAACCTTTTTTGTCAGCATCATAGCTCCGTTGCTATTAATCGTACAAAATAACTTTATACAACTAGTTTGCAGAAAATTTTGTCCTCTACAAGTTTTTTGTGCTAAAATGCACCAGAAAGAAGTTATAGGCAATAAACTGAAAAAAGTACCAATTTTCGGTGGTTTTTACAAGATGGCGGGGGAAGCGGAGAAGGGGGGATTGTGGAAATTTGGATTTTTCACTAACCCACCATTCTATACAATATATTAAAAATTCAGAACTACCCGACCTTTTGTAGGGTAAAATGCTTCGTTCACTGCACTATAAGTTTTATCTTATAAAAATAGCTAAAAATAGCATTATTCATAATGTACATTATATTTTGGTGAAGTAACTCTCTTTCGTTATTAGGTCTTTCAATGAGTGTACTATTCAATTTTAAATTAAAAAATGGCGTAAAATTATCCGAAAAATATGTTTATACCAACTTAGAAAATTAAATCCCTAAAATTTGAGGACAGGAAAATAAACTATATTGTGACAGTCTCTAGTCTCCAAATGAAATAAAAATAGCACCATGGGGCCTTTTTCATAAAAGTTGGTAATAATATTAGTTAATAATATTAGTCTAATAAAATAATAATATTAAACTGATATAATATCTTGTTTCATATACAGGGTGTTAAAAAATAAGTGTCACAAATTATGAGGACAAATAATACTGACCAAAATGAGTAAAAAAAGCTTAATCAACATGGGTCCGATCTTCAATATATTCAAGATTTAAGGCAATATAAGCTCAGAAACAAAAGATCGAAAATTCCTGGGGTGACTATTAAACTTGTCTCAAAAAGTTGACCCTGGAACGTGCAAATGATTTTGCTTATCAGTAATATTTCCCGAGATACCATAAAAAACATCGAAAATGAGACAGCCTGTACAACGATACTCGTATTCTGGTCAATGTAACGAAAATAATGGTTCCGATATAATTTATTTTGTATTTTGTCCAAGACATACCCAAATTTTTCGAAATTAAATCTAAACTTTTCGATAAATTCATGTGTTTTCTAAATTTAGTAATGTTTTTGCCGAAGTATTCTAGGTATTTTTACTGTAATTCCTTCTTCGTTATTTAGGTCTGAATATTTTCATGTGTACCTATAAATTTGTCTTCACTGCAATACCACAAATATTTAAAAATAAACTTTACTGTCGACAAAACGCAATTATGCGCCAGCTGACATACTCCGAAATGTACACCAGAGATTCTTAAAATGTCCTTCGCCGTGAGAACGACTAAGCAAGAATTGATACATGTCTCTCACGCACTGTAGAAATGGCATTAAGACGAAAAATAGCCATTTTCCGGGAAATATAGACGTGTATGAGTGAAATGTGATCTACTTTTAAGCTTTTCCCAATAAAATAAAAAAATAAAAAAATAGCTTGCTTCATTGCCACAAAAAGTTGAATTTTACACTTGACTATAAGGTTAAGATTCTTGAACTCTACAAAGGCCCCACAACTGGCAGTAAATGTGAAGCTAATTTTCCAGAAAATGAAATTTCTAAATGAGTGAAACATTTATTTGGAATTAAAGGAAAAGATTCGCCTTTTCATGTTCAAATAAGACTGAATCAATAAAATTTCGTAATCTTCAAAACAAAAGAAATTTAAAAGCGGGTTTACAAAGGCGTTAATATTTTTCATTTTAATCAGTGTTCTTTTAGTACTCTACATAAAATATCGGATTTGTCCTGGTTTCAATCACATTGACACTAAGAAATATATATAAACAAAAATACCATGTAAACATATATATGGACGGCCTATTATTTGGTTGACTGTATTAATATGTACTCATTCATATACGATAGCATGGAGGATTGAATTTATATTGAATTTTTGTGACAAACATTTATACGCAATAAACTTTAGTTGCATAAAGATAAATTTTAGTTCTTTTTACGAGTAAGAAAGCCGTAAAATTTATTGCCACTTTCTGTCTGAAATCTATAGTGTGACAACAATAAGAGTATACGATTATTACTAACCTAGTAATGAAAATGAAAACTATCTGCACTTCTTGTTTCCCACTAGGGCAGTAAATATAAATTCGCACATGAACTGTCACCTGAACAAGACGTGTTTGCGTGTTCCTGATGTGAAATTGATAGTTTTGTACTTAAAATATGTTTTTTTATGATTTTTATCGTTTTTTGTATTGCAACAATCAAAAAGCTTTCTGAAGCTGATACAAATACAATAACTACTACTATTTCTGCATCACTACTGAAAATAAGTGAAAATGAAGACTTCATCAACGCCATTGTTGAACAAGTAACCACGGGAGTGAAAGAAGTATTTAGTAAAAAAAATAAGTGCGTTGAACAATGAACAATCTGAAGCAAGAAAATCGAAATCTGAAGGACACATGTGTGAATCACGAGAATAATGAGGATAAACTTTAACATCTGTGATCTCTAAACTTTTGAATATTGTTATTTTCAGAGATTAGGTTTTTTCATGAAAAAAACTAATATTTTAGATAAAAATCAATTCGGTTGTTAGGTCTACACTAGATGCAATTCGACATTTTTATGAAAAATTGGTTCAAGTTTTAGAAAACGGTGAATGCCCAGTCGGGGTATTTTGCGACTTAAGTATGGCCTTCGACTGCGTAAACCATGATCGTCTCTTGGGTAAATTCGAATGTATGGACACCCGTGGAGCACCCCTGGAGTGGCTACGCAGCTTCTTACAAAATGGACAGTATGCAACACTTGATTACACTTGCAAGAACGAAAATGAAATAAAATCAGTACCATCAAATTTTCTTACTTTGGTGTGAGGGTCTCCCCCAAGGAACTGTTTTAGCTCCTATTCATTTAATTTTCTACACAATTGATATTAATCTATCACTTAAATATTACTCTGCATTATTACTTTATGCTGATGATACGTCAATTGTAATCTCAGACAAAGATAGTGAGAAACTTCAACAAAAATGTAATACTGGTGTACTTAGTATGGTGAATTGGTGCAATGATAACCTTTTATTTCTAAATAAGATTAAAACTACTTTTATTCAATATGATAATTATCAAAAGAGAAATATTCCAGAGTTGAATATTTTTGTTTATGATCACAATTTACATAGACCTCAAAAAATTAAAATTTTGGGTTTGAAAGTGGATGAAAATCTTAACTGGAAAACACAATGTAAGAAAATCATTGCACTTAATAGTACATGTTATCTAATTAGACATTTAAAATGTTTCTTAAGTGAACAACAATTACTTAAGTATTATTACGCTACTGTTGAATCAAAATTAAGATACGGTGTAATTTTCTGGGGAACATCTTCAGAGGCTTATGATGTGTTCTTAGTGCAAGAAAAAATAGTAAGATGTATAGCTGGTGCTAGTAGAACTCAGAGTTGCAGAGATTTGTTTAAGAATTTTGGCATTCTTCCTCTCGTTTGCATTCTCGTATTAGAATTATGCTACTTCGTCTACAAAAATAAATCTAAATTTTTAACGCTGAGTGATTTTCATTCTATAAACATGACAGCGAAAGGGAACTTTCGAGTACCCGTTGGTAAAAGTAAGATAGGGCAAATGTCCTCTCATTCTATTGGGTTGCACATTTATAATTTACTACCACAAGAAATTAAATCTGTGAACTGCTTCAATCACCTTAGAAATAATTTGAAACGTTTTCTTGTTTCAAATTGTTTTTATAACTTGAAAGAATTTTATGATTATTGTAATTAATTTTCTGTACTCTATGACTTTTTCCCATACATTGTATTCTCAGCGTCTCGAAATAAAAGTGATTATTGTTATTATTATTTATTATTATTATTAATCTTGAACAATACACGCGTCGCAACAACATTCGCATAGTCGGACTTCCTGAGTCTAAAAATCAGTGTGTTGAAGATAGTGTAGTGGAGCTGTTTCGTGAAAAACTTAATGATATAAAATAATTGCGATCCTACCTACAATCCCTCCCAGGTCAATGTTTTTTCAAAAATTCTTCGTATAAAATTTCTCCCTGATCCATTAAGCCCATTTCTATATGAAAAACTTAATGTTAATATCCCTGTTAGTGATATATATCGTTGCCACAGATTAGGCAAGCCTAATAACGATAGTGCCCAATAGTGCCCGGTCGGACCAGTGATTGTTAAATTTATTAGCACCGCGCACGTCAAAAAGTAGGTATTCCAAGAAAAGACGGACGCATTATTGTTAATATTGTAAGTAGAGGCAAAAATTACAAATATTATATTACTAAAAAATAAAATTTTGATAATATACCTCAATAATATTAACATTAAAGAACTATCCTTGCCCTTGATTATGATCTATGTACCTGCATTACTCTTTTGAATCTATTTTTAATATTTGTGCAATATTCTGTTCATCTATTCTGAATGAATCAACACGGCTTGAATACATACGAGCCAATGGAGTCTATAGGTACTTTGAGTTGCTTATATTTTATTTGCTAATTTTGGTTATTATTTGTTTATAAGTTATTATATTTTTTGTTTAAATGTCAAAATTACCTGTTCAATATTCTCATTGTACCTGGCAGTGAGAAGACATTTACATTCTCAATTGAATGTAGGGTCGCTAAATTCTTGTTTTTTAAAATTCACTGAATTAGTTTATGAACACGATTTCGATGTCATTGCTGTAAGTGAAAAGTGGATAAGCGAATCTGCTCCAGCACATTTACTTATCACCACTGGTTACAATCTTATTAGTTTAGAAAGATCTGATAAACGTGGTGGAGGCGTAGCATTCTATGTACGAGATAGCATTCGCTTCAAAATTTTAGATACATCGTTTGTAGATAAAAAATAATTTAGAGCACCTGTGGATTCAATGTACTATTCATAATTATAAAATTTGTTTTGGAGTGATCTACAATCTTCATTTAGAATTTTACAAAGAACTATCAATACTTGATTCACTTTTCACTGAATTTAGTACACAATGTGACTATTTGGTCTGCAGTGGTGACGTAAATGTGAATTTACTTGTAAATGATACAAGTTCTGCCTTTTTAAGAATTTAGTGTTAGCAAATGATATGCATCAACTAATAGATAAATACACGCGACCAATCTCTAAATCGCTCATTGATATAATACTAATTTCAGATCAAAATATTTGTACAAATTCTGGAGTCATTGATTGTAATGATCTTTCGGATCATGATGGCATATTTTATACCTTAAATTCACAAAAAAAAAATTCAAAAAAACATTCATGTACAGGAATTTCAAAAATTTTGATATGGACAACTTTTATAATGATTGCGAAACTGTAAACTGGAATGATAAAATTGACTTCTTAAATAAAAATTTAATAAGTTTATATGATAAACATGCGCACCTGTCAAGTCTACAACAGCTAGTAAACATTATAGTCCATGGATTACTTCTGAAATTAAGAACATGCAGAAGAAGAGAAATGAAGCACTCGCGGAATATAAAAACATAAAACTCAATCTAAATTTGATTATTATAAACAGCTGCGATATTTAACAACTGCAGCTACACGTCGGGAAAAACAAGCTTTTTTTCAGCATGATATTAATAACAGTATTAATAATTCTAGTAAACTGTGGAACAATCTTAGACCCCTGGGTATTAGTAAACACTAGTACTAGTATTGCGGAATTATTATAACAA
Organism: Ophonus ardosiacus; assembly: GCA_943142095.1. NCBI lineage: Eukaryota > Metazoa > Arthropoda > Insecta > Coleoptera > Carabidae > Ophonus > Ophonus ardosiacus. Next base: position 44,904,463 of record OW964824.1, read on the forward strand.
GCCAGAAGAGTATTATTGTAATTTGTTAAAAACAGTTGGTACATCAAGTATAAATAACAATACTATAAACCATTTTCTTACCAACACAATACACAATCAGTATTTCACTTTTACCACAGTAGACAGTAGTGTTGTAAACAATATTTATATGAAACTTAAATATAATGCAATTGGAGCAGATGGAATATCTCGCAAGATAATTTTAATTATTCTCCCATTAATACTCGACTATATCACACATATTATTAGTACATGTTTATTGGAAGGAGTGTTCCCTGACACCTGGAAATCGGCAATAATAAAACAATTTGCAAAAATAGTAATCCATCAACTTATGATGATTTGCGACGAATTCGCATATTTTCCACATTGTCAAAAATATTAGAAAGAATATGCTATGATCAAATAATGTCTTTTGTTACGAAGAACAATATTCTACCAACTACACACTCTGGGTTTAGGAGTGGGTATAGTACCAACACTAGCCTTCTAATTTTAATAGATAATCTAATTTATAACTTATTTATGTATCACATTAAACATTCAGTTACCCTTCGTGATATAATTCAATAATGACAGTCTTCTCAACCTTGGGGAATAATGTATTATTATGTACAACCATTGAATTACAAATACATTATGTGACCAACTTCAAACAAAATATGCTACTTATATTACACTAGAGGAATATGAAATATTCATATTCCACAGTACGACTTTTTGTATTGTATTGTATTATTGATACTTTTATAAACTTCTGTAAGTAAAAATTGCTATTTGTGTATTAAGAGCGCGGCATTCTCTCGAAATCGACAATGTCCATTTTCCCTCGGAACACAAGATTTTTCTACAGTCGCCACAATGAGGTCCTCCATCATAACAAAAAATAATGTACACTTTGTACTTACAGTACTACTCAATAAATAACGATTATATTTTTTAATTTTAATTTATCGTTATTTTCCATTCTCCTTGAGTTATTGCTTCAATCTAATCTAAGCATTTTTACTTTCGTTTTTGTAAATGAATGCCTTGTTTTATTTCTGTATTTCTTTATACATCAGTACGGAATTTTGCTTGGTTATGTAATACCTATACCGACAGAGCAGTTATGCCATTGTATATGTCAGATTGCCTTGTGGAGGTGGTAAATGTGTAAGTAACTACAGCGCTATTAGTTCTTGACTTCCAAAACAGTTTTGGACCTCTGGTATGGTTGACATACTGAGTAATCTAAATCTGCTGTGTTTTTCATATTTGTTTTTGGACCTCTGACATGGTTGATACGTTGAGTAACCCAAACCGGCCTGTTATTAGACGTAAGTTTACTAATGATTACAGTTTAGTGGCCGAAATACGTATCTAGTTTTAGCGATTTTAGTTAAGGTTTAGGGATTTTTAACTATTAGATTACTCTCTGATTATTATAGTACTCGCCTACGGCCCGTATTCTAAACTTCATCCTCGTGCCTACAGTTTCTGCTCAGTAAATAATATACTATTTTTAATATTCCGAAGCTGTTCTTAAATACCAGCGACAATTGGGCAATGGTCAATTGAGCGCTAGCCAAGTGGACGATTGTTAATTAGAACCTTCATTTCAGCGACAGAAAGTTTAGCCATACAATTTCATGGATTTTTTTTCTTTTAAGACAGACATTAAAATTTATTCAACATTAATTAAATAATGAACTCTCAGGAGATTGAAAATTGTGTAAACAATCGGCTTTCTCAAGACATGTCTACGTAAGATATCTCACGTGTACGAGCACGGAATAATGTATCATGCATTATTCCCATTTTCGTGCCTGTCTTTTATTGCTCAGCTTTTTCGAGTTACAGCGTGATGCTAGGTTCCCTACAGCACTCTTGAGATTTCAAGAAGATGGTTCAAGATTTTTTTTAAAAAAATCAGTCCAGTAAGTTAATATTCAAACATCAAACAACCGGTTTTGGTTTGCCTGAATAAATATTTCTATATTTTCGGAAAGTATTTTAAATTAGTTTTACATCCTATCCCATACCAAAAGTTCCTTGGAAAAAATTATGTATATCCAGTAAAATCATAATATATACTATTTTTCCACAAATTCCATAGTAAAAGTTCATTGTAAAAGATTCTATAAATGCAATAAAATTATAGCACGAACATACACTATGTAAATTTCACTTGACACCGACATCTGTCAATTAGAATTATTTGAATATATCAGTTGTTTCCAAGATTTAGCAAAGCTGGCTGAATTGTGAACGTTAATATCTTTATAATTCTTTCACTAGCTCATCGAATCGAGAAGCGCCCGTAACTTCTATTAAAACAACTTTCACAAGTAAAAATTCCTCATCGGGAGCATCTTTTATAATTTTTTCCACATCTTTTCGCACTAATGTTTTTGCCTTCTTTGGCTCATACCCTTTAGATTTACTCTTTAAAATCGCAAACTACATTTTAAATTTGCTAATATCTATACTTTCTCAAAAATAAATAGGGTTAACCTCAACATTGACTATGTAGACCACAAGGATGGATATACATTCCTGGATTTCATCAAATGCCAATTTTTTTCTAATTCTTTTAAGTATCTTAGATTATTCTATAAATAAATGAAAGGTAGCGGCAATTGCTTTATTTAAAATGTTGTCATTTGGAATACAATTGTCTTTATCTTTCATAATTTCTAAATTTCACACAATGTTACACTCAAAAAATAATTTTGTTGACAACTGTAAATGTTTATAAACACAAACAAACAAACGATAGCAACGTAAACCGCCGTCTTTGTTTATTTATATACCATTTACATATAAATCAATTAGTACAAATTTTAATATTTTTGTAATATGTCAGTATTGAATAAAACGCTATACAAAACTCGTGAAGAAACGAATTCACTCACTGATGTGCCTTTGCACATGCGTGAGTGGCATTCTTAGTATCTTCACTCGTATTATAACATAGATCTTTGATTACGTTAGTATATATAATCAATGATTATAATATACTGTTAATTGGTTACTTTCGCAAATGTGATCCGAAATATAGAAATTCAAAGTTTTTTTTTTATAGATTTACAGATCTGTAAATTTACAGATTTGTTCAGAATTGGCCTATAAATCAGATCATCCTATACATCTAATATTTATGTATGATGGAAAATATATTATTTTTACAAACCTTAATTTCACTAGAATAAAATATTTTACTAGTATATTTTCCTTAACGCGATTTCATTATTAATTTTATTGTAATTGCTTCCTGACAGTGACATTTGTTTAAATATGTCAAAATTGTTATTAAAATTATGTTTTTGTTTGTCGCATAGGAAAGATGATATATGAAAATAAATTATATTATATATTCTTATTTAAAGTTATTTACTAAATGTTATTATCGTAGAATGGGGACATTTACCATAAACGAGTTTAGTGTTTATATTAATAAAATTCATTAGTTCACATTTAAATAATGATAGAAAATACCAGAAATCCATTCAAATAAATTTCTTAATATATTTAATTAATTTATGAAAACTTTTATTTTTGCCATCTATACAATGTCCTTGAAAGCTGTGACGTCCCAATCACATACATTAGAAAGAGACGTAAGAGAGAGATAGCATATTTAGTTTTGACGTTAGGGAGACAGGTGTTCAGTAACTCCGCTGTAAAAGAGAGGTTAGTTTATTTATTTTCAAGAAATAGAACTGTGCTCTTCTCGCCAGTATTTTATAAGGTCTGCAATTTGTAATTGTTTTGTACCTGGTTGTTTTAATAAGTCTAAGGATCCATTTCGACACGATTTCAAGCAAACATGTTAAGATGTGGTTGATTAATGTCATTCTGTGAATTCTACGTCATCAGAAAGGAATTCAAATAACAGATACAACTTTAAAAAAATAATTTCTCTGTTATTACAAATAATTTTTAAATCGGACAGAGACCAAATACTATATATGAAGTTGAACTTTTAGAAGAAAAACTAAAAATTATGGTAAATGACCCCATTGAAGATTGTACCATTATATTTAATTTTAATTAGTAAAAGTTGCTGAAAAATTATATTCAATGAATATTTTACAAGAAAAACTGTTAAAAGATTGTGTGAATGATATTTCCGGTTATCCGATATACACTAAAAACTAATGAGCTCTTCCCACTTTAGTATAGAACGGGTATACAAAATTTCAAAATTTTCTGATTCATAATATTTGAGTAATCGTGTCCACAAGATCCACACACACACACACATACATACATACCTACAGACATCATTGTAAAAATGTTAAAATCGGATTATGGGGACATCAAAACGTGCTTATTCACTAAAATCTCTATATGCCATTTTTAGCACGATCCCTATATCTCCCTTACCTAGAGTAGCGGGAGGTAAAAAAAACCATCAACTGTAATGATATTGTAGGATGTAAACAATCTTATTATTTTACCGCTTTTTATATAATTGTTATTTATATATCACTAAGTATAAACATAGGGTCTTTTGAAACTTTTTTTGAAGTATTTAGCACACTAGATTATTCCTGGATACCTTAATAAAGCTTGCGTTATGGCTCTAACGACACCAATACTTTATATATTTAATTTTGATTTCAAGACTTATATTTTTCCATCAGTTCGGAAAACTACGCATATATATCCTATATTAAGAAAAGGAGATCCTGAACATATACTAAATTATCGCCCCGTTTCATTTTTCTCCAAATTGTTTGAAATTATTTTGTACAGCCATCTAAACAATTCACTAAAACCGTGCTTATGTCCACAGCAATATGGATTCATTCAGAAACGTTTCACTATTACCAATCTAACAATATTCTCGCAATATGTTTCCGAAACTCTGAAACGTGGAGAACAAGTTGATTACACATACACTGACATCCAGAAAGCTTTTGATCGTGTAAATATATACATTCTAATAAACAAAATAAATACGGAATAAATGACAATTTAATAAAACTATTGGAATCGTACTTGCGTGATCGGTATCAGTTCATTTCATACAATGGTTTCAACTCACAATCCTTTTTTTGTTACATCAGGTGTGCCACAAGGATCTAATCTTGCACCCTTACTATTTGCTATCTTTATTAATGGTTTATGTTATGAACTCAAATCAAATACGTTACTTTTTGCAGATGACAAAAATATTTGCAAACACATATTCGCTAAATGATTGTATTCGGTTGCAAAACGATCTAAATATTATTAACAATTGGCGTAACAAAAAAAAAAATTATATTCTATGTTTAAAATAACAGTGAGCTTTAAATAAAGTATCACTTCCGGTTGATCGTTTGTAAATAAAATCTAATTTGTTGTCCAGTTAATAGAAAGGTCTATAATATGAAATTTTGAATTATGTTCTATTGTTTTACCTCAAAAACCTGTTAGAGCTCCAAATTAAGTACTACATCAGATTTATCATATACGGTTAAAATCTAATATGTTGTTTCAAATTATATATGAGTTTTAAATACCAAATTTGAGAAGTTTTGGATCATATTTTAATAGATTTTAAGGAAAAATCGTCACATACACATTTATAAAAATCAGCATCAATTTCCAGGTGTAGTTGTAAATTAATATTGATTTATTGTGCGACAATCATAGAAAAATTAAATCAGATCATCCAGCACATTATGTATGATGGAAAATATATTATTTTTAAAACCCTTAATTTCATCAGAATTAATTATTTTATTATTATAATCTCCTTAAGATTATTAATTTTAATGTAATTGCTTGCTGATAGTAACATTTGTCATATGTCAAAATTGTTATTAAAGTATTGTTTTTGTTTGACGCATAGGCTAGTGGATTTGTAAAAGTAAATTACTTTATAAATTCATATTTTGTTATTTGAAGCTATTTACTGAATGCTATTATAGTAAAATTGAAGATATTACCATTATGTTCAATTTTTATTAGTAAAAGTTGTTGAAAAATTATATTTGTTTTCAAGAAATATTGTCAAAAGCTTGTATAAGTGATACTTCCGGTTATCCGATATACACCAGAAACTAATAAGCTCTTCCCACATTAGTATAGAATGGGTATACAAAATTTCAATTTTTTTTTATTGATAGTATTTAAGTAATCGTACCCACACGATCCACACACACACACACACACACATACACACGTACCTACAGACATCATTGTAAAAATATTAAAATCGGATTCTGGGGACATCAAAACGTGCTTATTTACTAAAATCTCTACATGTTATTTTTAGCACGATCCCTATACCTCCCTTACCTAGGGTAGCGGGAGGTAAAAAGCATTCAAATCTCTAGGTTTCATTATTAGGTTCACAAAAGAATTTATTAACATAGATTCCATAAAATTATTATATTATTGTTGGGTAAGAACAAAATTAATATACGGGTCACTCATATGGTTCTCTATATATAATAAATCAGTTAATGATTTAAAATCAATTCAAAGATGCTTTTGAAAACTTTGGCATTTAGATCAGATCATGTATACCCACCACAAGGAATAGACCACAACGAGTTAGTTCTTAAATTTGAAATAGAATCATTAGATACCAGAAGACAGAGAACGAGCATAATTTTTTTATACAAATTGCTGCACAATGACATTGATTGCCCAGAAATGTAAAGCAAAATAAATTTCTTAGTACCCCGACCATCTTCTTGTTCAAATGATACTTTTTATTGTACTACTGCAAGAACAAACTTCATGAATAGGGCACCAGATACAGATATATTTAATACTACTAAGCATTCTATACATAAACATATAAAGAATACTTCTAATATTTAGCGCATGTACATATATATTTTTCTTATAATGTTGTCCTGTAATTGGTTGTACTACTGTTGGGCAATAAAGATAAAGATATTATTACACTGATTATATTCCTTGAGAAACTATCTCTTATGTAACCAGGTTGCTAAGTAAAGCACTATTTGACAGTTAATTAAATATTGATTGTTTAAATTTTACAATTTCATTTTCATAATATATGAATATAATGATTCAATCAACAAAATTATAGAAAATAAAAACAGATAAAAAAATAAAGTACATTTGGAAAATATTTATGGACTTTTGTACGTCTTATCTTCTTCTCTTTGGTCACACTCATATACCTATTAACTAAGTTAATAGGTATATGGTCACACTCAAGCAGGTCTCACTCTCATTGCACACTGCACACTGAACATACTCGTATTCATTTGTAAATGTTTCTACACAGAAAAAAAAAAACTATCTCTAACTCTAGGGCGCTTGCCCTATGCTATAAATGCTGTATTCCCAAACAATAACAACCACTTTTAGACATCTTCAAATAATAAAAGAAGGTAGGTATGCCCAACCCAAATCCAAATATTACCTCAGCTCACTTGGTGTGTAAATATCTATTATACTCACTGATGAAACATAAGATAGACAATTTTTATGAGGAATCATTATTATGGTTTCATAAGTGGAAAGAGGAACCTCTTGAGAAAGAAATACCATACGAAGAATTATTGGATATCTCCAAAAATTTCTATGCTTTTTGCTCGATGCCTTGATTTTATTTTTAACTTTCCACAACATGTACTATAGAAAGAAGGTTTAGTACATTAAGAAGTATAAAAACATGGATTCACGCTACTATGTCCGATGATAGGCTCAACGGGTTAGCTATGATAAGTCGCAATTTTATATTAAAAAATCTGTTGTGGCCAGCACAAGACCTATTTCGTACAAATTCCACATCAAAAGTTCCATAGAAAAGATTTTATATCCAGTAAAATTGTAACACGAATATATACTATTTTTTACAAATTCCATACCGAAAGTCCCTTGGAAAAAAATTCTATAAATCCAATAAAATTATAACACGAACAAACATTATGTAAATTGTACTTGACACTGACATCTGTCAATTAGAATTTTTTGAATATATCAGATGTTTTCATAATTATAGTAAAGCTGACTGATTTTTGATAGTTAAACTCTTTATAATTCGTTAAACCACAAAACTATTACAATTAAAGTTTCTTAGTTACTATTTTTGTACTAATTTTATAAATTTAAGCACGTTTATAATAATTTATTTATGTGTTTCAAATAAGAGTTTTTCTTTTTGTTAGAGAATTGTGTTTATGTAACTACCTACAGGTTTTATTAGATATACCATTACTATTCTAAATACGTTTATTATAATTTACTTAAGTTTTTGGAATAAGTGTATTTTTTTGGCAAATAAATAACACAAATACATGACTAACTATATTATATTATTCGCCCACATACATTCATGATACCACTTCCGGTTTATTAGTAATTAATATCAACTTTGAAATTTCAAATGGAACATACTATATTTCTTTTACAAATTTAAAAAGTACATCAAATTTGCTTTATAATCATGTACAATAATCCATATGTTACATTATTAAAAAGTAAAATGGCGGGCACTTTTTTATACACCTAATTGGAAAGAGAATAGTGAGCCATGACTGTGGCTTGAAATAAAACAATTAACTTAAACAATACGGTAAATATCAACCTGTAAATACTCAGTAATAATTGTTTTACCTTTATTATTAGGAAGTTTCGTTGTAGTACCTTATTAATTTATTATAAAATGAATTTATCTAACTCAGAAAAAGTTGATATGCTAGATGCGTATTTTCGAAGTTTAAAAAGTAAAAGCATAGCTGTAGAACTTTATCGACAAGAATATCCACATCGCCGTCATCCAAGTGAATCACTTTTTGTGAAACTAGTAAATAAACTACGAACCACAGGTTCATCTTGAGAAAACACAAGCACAGAGCATATAAAATACAAACAGAGTTCCGGACTTCAACCGTGACAGGTGATAAGTGCACAAAAGTGAATATAAAAACCAAAACCATACTATCAACAGGTATTTCAAATTTCACTCACATATAATAAATACCATATCCCGAGCCATATCCTTTCCCGGGTAATAACTACCCAAAACCACTTACAGCAAACTAAATTACTAACCTATAAGAAAACATAAATAGCACAAATCAGCAAGGCCAGTTTGACGAACAAACACTTAGCGCCATCTAGTTGTACGAAAGTACAACTAGCCCTACCTGTTTTACAGGTAACACATAGGTGCACAACTGGTCACAGAAAAAAAAAATCAGGCGCAAATCCGCCAAACAAAACTTATAACTTCCAACTTAATTCAGACACCCAAATTAAACACAAAATGAGCAACTCACAACAAACTTATGCAGGAAAAACCAGCAACAATAACCAAAACACAACTCAGAACTTTCCCAAAAAAGATCGGATAATCCTCAACACCGCAGAAAACCTAACAGTTAAAGATTACGTAGTTGCAATGGGAAACATAATCCAACCCAAAAACATATTATTTGCATCAAAGATGTCAAACAACAGAATGTGTATTTATCTAGCAAACAAACAATTAGTCGACAAAATAGTAGAAAACCACAAATCCATCATGATCAATAACAATAACATTGAAATCCGACGACTGATCACACCATCTATTAAACTAACATTAGCGAACGTGTGTCCCTCCATTCCGCATAATGTTCTAGAAGAAATATTAATTCAGTACGGAATAAAACCAGTATCACCGATATATTTTCAACGTGCGGGCATAGAAGGAGATATTTACTCCCATGTATGCAGTTTTAGAAGGATGCTATATATATCACAAGAAAGCAGCCCAATAAAAGACAGTATATTATTCAAATTTGAGGACACAGAATACAGAATATACTTAACTGGAGAAAATGTAATATGCCATTACTGCCAAAATACGGGACACACATACACGAAATGTGAACACAACCTAAACACAAATACACAATCAAATAACAAAACAAAGAACAATCGACCTGCACCCGAAGACTCAGAAAATGAAAATAATACCATTGTAGCTAGTGAAAGTCAACTGACCACAACACAGACAGTAGAAATACCCATAACAGAAAACTCAATACTATCACAACAGAATGAAGAAGGAAAAGAAACACAAGAAAAATATAATAAAAATGACGATACACTAGCATCACTATCAAAAGAAAACCTATTCAAACAACCAGCAAAGAAAACCAGAAAATCTGGAACAGGAACACGATCCAGATCGCAAAGTCCAGTGAGTCCACAAAGTATAGACGAACAACTAGCACCAGTACATGAAGAAATCATAAACTGTCCAGAAAAATTCATACTATCATACGACCAGATAAAAGATCTCCTCATAAACACACAAGGAACAAGCGATTATTTTACCATTATAAAAGATTATACAAACGATATAAACGAACTTAATAATATGTTAGAATACATAAGATCCAAAATAACTGACAAAACGCTCAAAAGAAGAATAACCAGAATGACAACAAAATTGAAACTCCAAGTAAAAATACTCAACCCAAAACAATAGCAAACAAAATGTGCAAAATACAGTGGAACAACAATGGTCTCTTAACACACCTACCAGAATTACAAATAATAATACAACACGAACCAAGCTTCATATGTATCCAAGAAACAAGACTGCAAGAAAATAAACCTTTTAATTTAAAAAACTTCGAGATACATCGAAAAGACAGACAAGATTGCCAAATAGCCAGCGGAGGGGTGGCAATACTAAACAAAAACTCCATAGAAACGCGAATGCTTCATTTAAACACAGAACTCGAAGCAATCGCAATAAGATCATATTTTCCAACTTTAATCACAATATGCAATGTTTATTTACCACCAAACAAACCAATAAACAACAACCAGATAGAAAACTTAATTAATCAATTACCGGAACCATACATTGTTTTGGGAGATTTCAATGCGCACAACGTATTATGGGGATCTGTCCACAACAACCCAAATGGAAAAATCATAGAAGAAACCCTGCTAGAAGATTTAGTATTATTAAACGGCGGTTCACCAACATATTTGTGTACACGTTCCGGAAATTTCAGCACAATAGATTTGACATTCACACAACCAAGATTAGCAAACAAATTAAGATGGGAAACATTACCAACACTTTTATCAGATGGCCACTTCCCTACAAAAATATACCAGGATGACATTGAAATAACAGACACAAATGAAATAAAAAAATGGAACTTCAAAAAGGCGCAGTGGGAACAATATCGAGAATTAATGAAAAGCATGGAACAGGAAACAAATTTCGGAGATATAAACACAGTCATGGACGATCTCATAACACAAATTACACAAGCAGCAGAGAAAACAATAGGCTATAAAAACATAAACCCAAAACCAAAAAATGTCCCATGGTGGAATGAAGAATGTAAAAAGGCAGTAAAACAACAAAAATCCGCGCTCTACAAATACAGAAAACACAACACACAAGAAAACTTATTAAAACTGAAACGTTTAAGAGCATTATGTCGACAAACAATTAAAAAATGCAAAAAAATATCATGGCAACAATTTGCATCCACCATAAATAAGGACACACCCATAAAAACAGTATGGTCCAAAATCAATAAAATAAAAGGTGGCACAACACCCAGAGAGATAAATAACCTAATAATAAAAGACCAGAACATCACAGAACAAAATGAAATAGCAGACACCCTAGCAAATCACTTCGCAAAAATATCAAGTAATGAAAATTATACTGATGTTTTTCTGAGAACCAAAGAGAACAAGGAGAAAGAAGATTTAAACATTTCCAACGACACAAGAAATCCACTCAACAAAAGTTTCACAATATGGGAATTAACTGAAGCAATAAATCAAATGAAAAAAGAAACCAGTCCAGGTCCCGACAACATACCTCCTAAATTAATAAAAGAACTTCCAGTTGATTCAATAAAATATCTCCTTAAAATATACAACTTTATCCTATCATCTCATACATTTCCAGACGCATGGAGAGAAGCAATCATTGTCCCAATCCCAAAATCCAATAAAAATAAAACAAATCCCACCAACTACCGCCCAATATCACTAATAAACTGCCTGAGCAAAATTATGGAAAAAATGATAGCGAGAAGAATTAATTGGTATCTAGAAAAAAATGACAAAATAACCAAAACACAAACAGGATTCCGAATGGGTAAAAGCACAACTGACAACCTAGTAATGATAACAACAGAGATTCAAGAAACATTCAAAACGAAACAACACATGATAGCGGTTCTATTCGATTTAAAGAAAGCCTACGATACAACATGGAGATACAACATTCTTAAAACACTACGACAATATGGCATAGAAGGAGACATAATGCATTTCATAAAAAACTTCCTAACCGACAGAAATTTTAGAGTAAGAGCAAAAAATACACTCTCACGAAAACAAATTCAAGAAAACGGTATCCCCCAAGGGTCAACACTAAGTGCTAAACTCTTTTTGGTAGCAATTAACTCCATAGCACAAACGATAGAAGCACCAATCAAATTCGCAATGTATGCAGACGACCTTATCATTTACCATAAAAGTAAAAACCTTTCCTGGATACAACAAATACAAAAAACTCTAAACAACATTTACGAATGGTCAGCTACAACCGGTTTTAAATTCTCCCAAACAAAAACCAAAGCTATACACTTCAGTAAGCACAGAACCAGAAACATAAACCCAATAATTAAACTAAATAATACACACATTATATATGAAAAAGAAATCAAACTATTGGGAATTATCTTAGATAACAGATTAACCTGGAGAACACATATAAGAACACTAGCATCGGAATGTCATCGAAAATTAAACATCCTCAAAACACTAGCACACCACACATGGGGTGCAGACAGGCCAACACTAATGCTGATTTATAAATCACTAATAAGAAGCAAAATCGACTACGGGTCAATAATGTATGGCACAGAAAAGAGCACAAATCTTAGATGCTTGAATATAATTCACAACAAGGCGCTAAGAATTATAACAGGGGCATTCAGATCAAGCCCTGTAGCGAGCATATATTGCGAAGCAAATGAACCATCGCTAGAAGAACGAAGAAAAACGCTAACACTAACGTACCTGACAAACTTAGCAGCACAACCAACCCATCCAGTATTCACGTATATATTTGATCCATTATCACCCTCCATTAAACTAAAAGACCAAAATCTTTTCCATATACACATAAAAAATATCCTACACACAATAAACTACAATTTCCCAAACATAGACGAAAACAAAATACCAGACATCCCTCCTTGGTCAATTGAAATACCGTAAACAAATTTAAAACTAAGTGAATACGACAAAGCCGACACCAACCCGGACATATTCAAAAACCTTTTTAATGAAATAAAATACACACACCAGAATTGCACATTCATTTACACGGACTCGTCAAAATTAAACAATAAAGTAGGATCAGCAGTAATAACAGAAAACGAGACGTATAAATACCGGTTACCTGAACATACAACCATATTTTCAGCAGAAATTTATAGTATACTCCAAAGCCTTCAACTGATTACCCAAACCCAAAAACAAACACATACCTTTATAATATGCACAGATTCCCTCAGTTCAATCCAAGCAATTACAAACCTATATTCCAAAAATCCCCTAATAAAACATATCCATCAACTCCTCTACAAAATAAAAAAACAAAACAACGTAGTAAATTTGACCTGGATCCCATCACATGTTGGTATTCATGGTAACGAGAAAGCGGATAAGGCAGCGAAGGAAGCAACTAACTCCGAAGAAATTTACCAACTAAACCTGGCAGAAGATATCAAAACGTTGATCAAGAACAAGTTAAGAGTAGAAAGAAACAAAGTATGGGAAAAAACAGAAAATAACAAATTAAGAGAAGAATTAAGACAACATAGAAACCTGGAAACCAACAACAAAACAAAGAAGAGAACAGATCATAGTTACAAGATTAACTCACAGCCACCTATTTAGAAGAACCGAACCCACGAGATGCGACACCTGCAATACAACAATTACAGTAAAGCATATAATCACCGAATGCCAGAAATACAGAAACCACAGAAACCAACACCAAATACCAGAAAACCTGAAGGAAGCACTAAAAGACGACAACGCCACCAGAATAATAAAATACTTGGAAGAAATTAAGCTTTTAAATGAAATGTAAATAACTATAAGTACATGATATAAAAACGATATGTAAGTGCTAATACCTAAGGGTGAAGCACATTTTTCTCAAATAAAAAAAAAAAAAAATTACAAACAGGACAAGGACTATTGCCATGCGATTATCAACGTAGACTTGACTTTACTGAATGGTTTTTGGAAAAAAACACGTAGAGATCCAATTTTCTACGCAAAATTTTTTTGAACTGACGAAGCTAATTTTTCTAGAAATGGACTTTTTAATAATAAAAACTGCCACTATTGGAGCATGGAACATCCTCATGAAATTCGGGAAACGAGACACCAGATTAGTTTTAAAATAAATATTTGGTGCGGGATTTTAAAAAACAAATTTTTTGTACCTTAAGGCATGTTTTTTTATTCAACAGAAAATTAAGCGCTGAATTCCATCAAATTTTAAAATGACGTCATCGATGTATTTCAGATGTAACCGATGAAACAGTGCAAAGGGTCATTTTACGAACCCATTATTGAAAATGCGCTTGAAATTTAATAATGGCAGAATTATTTTAGTCAGAAATTTGTTTCAAAATTTAGTTCATCTGACTCATCAACTATTGATGAAACTGAATCGGAATCTGATATAAAGTTAATATTGTTATTATAGTATAATAAGCACACAAAAATTAAACATTACGTTAATAATGTTGTCATGAATTACAGTGACGTAGATTTCAAATGTCACTTTCATTTAATAATAATAATAATAATAATAATAATAATAATAACCCATTTTATTTGGCAAAGTTCAGCTACAGCTGGTCTTACACTTAACCTTATAACAAATTTTATATATTGTAACCAACTTAATGAATTTAATACAACAAAATAACAATAAGAATACCAATAATAACATTACATTGTAACAGTAGTAAAGTAATAAAAAAAAAAAACGTAATATGAAAATCAATATTAATGAACATGACTTAAAAACAAGAAGGAAAAAAAAATGTTTGTAAATTTAACATTAATTACTGTTGATTTATTCGTTTTCAAATAACATTTTTCTTAGTTTAGATGAGAAAATAGAGGTGTTAGCTATTTTTAAATTATCTGGCAATTGATTATATAAACTAGGTCCTGCACAAGAGAAGGATCGTTTGAATAGTTCTGTTCGATGTTTAGGTATATGTAATTTTAAATTTGTTCTTAGATTCCGACAGTGTTGCGTACCTCGAAATATTAATTTCTGATGCAAGTATGATGGAATTTTGGTGACAATGGTTTTGTGTAAAAGACATGCATAATGATGACTTCTCTTTTCACTCATATTTAACCAACCTGCATTTCTGATGTGTACTGATGAAACCGCATCACGTCTTCTAAAACCAAATATGAAGCGAATGCAAGAGTTTTGTACTTTCTGTATTCTTTTAATATCCTGAATCTTAAGGCAAGGCCCATAAATTGTATCACAATAATTGAATACAGAAAGTACAAGACTGTTTACTAAAATTATTTTATATTTTCTCGAAAGAACAAAGCGGTTCATATAGAGATTTTTCAACGCTAAGTATGCTTTTTTAATTAGCAAAGTAACATATTCAGTGAAACGTAGTTCTGTATCCAGTATTAGACCTAAATTCTTTGAAGAATGTTTAATAGGTAGTTCAACATTATTTAATGACACTTTAACCAAATTATTATTTAAAAGAAACTGTCTTACAGTCTTATTTCCAAAAAGCATTACGCAACATTTTTGTTCATTGAGAGTTAGACAGTTATCGCACGCATACTTAGCAATATATTGCAGATCGTCATTGATGTTAACTAATGATTTATGGAATTCACTTGGTTTAAATGGTAAATAAAGTTGCGTGTCATCAGCATATAAATGTACATTACTATGCTTGACAATTTTGGGGAGATCAAAAGTATATAAAGAAAATAATAAGGGACCACATACCGACCCTTGAGGGACACCTTTTGATATATTAACTAAACCAGATTTCGTATTACTGTATGATACTCTTTGTTTTCTATTACTTAGATAATTAGTAAAGTAGTTGATGCTAATATCATCGAAGCCAATATGTTTTAACTTTGCTATTAACAATTCATGATTTACAGTATCAAAAGCCTTGCTGAAATCAAGAAGAAGAAGATAGACCATATTATTATTATTATCAATATGCCTCATAATATCATCAGTAACATTAAGTAATGCGGTCGTAGTGCTATAACCCTTTCTGAAACCAGACTGAATATTAGGTAGAAGATTGTAACAGTTCAAGTAATTATAAATTTGATTAAAGACTATTTTCTCTAATATTTTTGACATAGTTGGCAGAATACTAATAGGTCTGATATCATTAAGGTTATTGGGAGATTTGCATTTAGGTAATGGTATTATATCAGCAATTTTCCATATATCTGGCACTACACCATATAATAGGCATGTGTTTATGATATGAGTTATCTGTGGAAGTATAAAAACAAAAATATATTTTAGCATCTTTAAGTTTATATTATCGACACCAGTAGAATTAGAATTGATAGTATCGAATACTTTTTGAATTTCTGGTTCTGTTACTAGTGTAAACGAAAAGATAGAGGTACTAATTTTATGAGAGTTGTAGTAATTTAGTAAATCAGAGTTGCATTTTAAGTTATTGGTGCTATTAAAGAATGAATTTAATTTATGTACATCGCATAGTTCTGAAGGTAAAGGCGGGATAGATTTATTATTAATATTAAACTCTTTTAAAGTGTTCCACATGTTAGATTTCCCAGATCTTATTTTGAATTCTACATAGGCTTTTTTCTCCCGTCTAATAGCACTAGTGACCTCATTTCTTAGATGTTTATAATAATTCCATTTAGCAATCGATTTTGTTCTTCTGAAATCAGCAAAAGCATTATTTCTAAATTTAATCATAGTTTTAATAACATCAGTTATCCAAGGCTTAGGTGGTCTCCGAACAGTTACGGTTTTTATTGGTGCTAATATATCAAAAATCTCTATTATTTTATTATTTAAAAATTCAACTTTATCATTTATATTCTCCACATTAAACATGTAATCCCAATTTACATTGTTGAAATAAGATATTAAATCGTTCATATTAATATTCTTTAAATCTCTATACGTGATTGTAGTTGGTACAGGGACATCATTGTGCAGATCAATTGCACATGAGATTAGTCTGTGATCAGAAAAATTATGCATGTCCATTACATTTACATCTGAACAAATGGAAATATCTGAAGTTATTAGTACGTCTAGTAAAGTTTCGGAATAGGGAGTAATGCGTGTAGGTTCAGTAATTAATTGTGATGAATTAAATTGACAATACATATTAGTAAAACGTATAGACGCACTAGATGAGGTATTAAGCATATTGATGTTCACATCTCCTGTGCAGAACACAAAATTAACTGTAGGAAAGATATTACTAAATGTAGTTTCTAAACTGTCAATAAATTGATTGATACTACCAGATGGAGGCCTGTAAAATACGCCAACAGCAAATTTAATTTTATCAATACAAAAAATCATCCAATATTGTTCAATATGATTGGTGATAGTTTTGATATGATTATTATATGAGATAATATATTTAACCAAAGATGATTTTATATAAAATGCGACTCCACCACCTCTGCTATCTCTGTCACTGCGAAAAATTTCATAATTATTAATTAAAAATTGATCATTAGGATAATCTGTTTTAAGCCATGTTTCACTAAGTGTAAATATGTCAAACTGTTTACATTCTAAGAAATCTTTGAACTCAGAGTAACAACTACAGAGAGAACCTATGTTAAAATGCGCCAAAGTTATCATAACAAAGTGTAATAAAAAGAACAATAGTAATAAAAAATTAAAATATATAACAAATAATTAATATAAGTAATTAAGTTGTACAATAACAATGATCAAAATCAAAATATACATCCAAGAGCATAGCAAACAAATAAGTGCAGTTTATTTCATCAATTTAACTCATGAGAAACTCAAAATAAGTATAGAAGATAAAATATACGTGAGTACGTTTTATACATCAATAAGCAACTACAAAATCATACAGGTTAAAAAAAACCTTGACACAGTGAAAGAGTCATTGATCCATCGCCTGTCTTTTTTAAGAAGCAAAAGATAAGTAACAAGTTTATACAGCAAAAATGTATGATTTGCAGATTTTAAGATGAAACTTTGGACAGCTGATCTGTACTACTGATTTTATGTATTTTATTTTGAGTTTTAACACTGATAACGCCATCCACAGTCCAAGTATTTTTAATACCATAGCGTTTAGTACATTCCTTTAGTAGTGCGACTCTGACCCGCGTGAGATCTTCACGTACACTTACACCAGTATTTTTAAGTCTACTTTTATTGGAAAAAACTCTCGAGCGAGTATCATAGGACACAAATTTTATTATTAGGGGCCTGCACTTATCTTTTTCCTTCTTTCCCAGTCTATGGCATCTGTCGATGTCCTCAGGCCCGATGGAGATGTTCATCTTCTTCTTAAATAGATCGACTAAGGTACTCCCAGGATCTTCATTTGGTGATTCTTGCACCCCGAACACACGAAGACAGTTTCGTCTACTATATTGCTCTAGTTTATCATTTGCTTCACGTAACTCACTTATTAATTTGTCTTTAACACACAGTTCTTTTTTAACAGTGTTTAATTCTTCCTTGATACTTTTTAATTCTGTAGTAAATTGTTCAAATTTAGTTTCAAGGATCTGTTCAATTCGCAGCGAAACGGCATTCACTATCTTATTCAGATGTTCTTCATTTAGGACCTCGTCTTTAGTATCCTTATTTCGCGGCATTTTAAAATTTCTTAAAGAACTGTTCACTTGGTAGATAGCACAACTTTGTTCGCACGCACAGGTACGTCTACACTGTACAGATGCTCATGAACGAATTCAACGCGATCTTTCGTTGAGGTAATACTACTAATAACATTATTTCATTTATGCATACAAAAATAACTTTATACTATGTATTCCAGAATTTAATATAAGTTCTACAAGTTAAGGACGATGTTAATATACCTGGGCGACCACCCGTACCTGTTATAAATTGTCTTTTGTTAACTATATGGACACTAAGTAATCAAGAATGTTTCCGTTCAATTGCTGACCGTTTTGGATTAGCCAAAGGGCATGCACATACAATATTTGTCGACATTTGTCAAAAAATTACAAATCAGTGACAAAAATATATAAAATGGCCCCGGAAAAGTGAAGCATTAAAACAGTTGAAGATTTTAATAATATTAGAAAACGTAACAGTTTTCCAAATGTGTTTGGATGCGTTGATGGGACTCATATCCCAATTCCTGGCAGAAAATGTGATAGAGTAAAGTGACTGAATATGGAATACCACTTTTGTTTTTTATTATAAAATGGTGCTGGAAAAGAAAATGAATGAGATAAATTTATGAAATGCTGCTCAAAACAATTATGAATAATATACAATATCGCTATACACGAAATTAATCACTAAAAATGACTACCAATTGATTAAAGAAAAAATGGCATTCTGCCTAAAACACAAAATGGGTGCCTAATATGGAATACCTATATTTCAATGGGATAGGTAAAAAAAGGTAACATATTATTTCAAACATAATAAAATTTATTCAAAACAGATCAAATAAAGTTTTATATAATTTCTTAACGAAAAAAAGAAAAATTAATTTCTGAAAAGAAAACAAAGAAAAATTAAGTTATTTAAAGAAATCACACACAAAATGCTCACTAACAGCATATGAACATTTTTCTTGTGTCCACTGATGACAAAGAATACACTGAATCCATATTTGTCCGCCATGATCTTTTAATTTGCCACTGCAGAACATACATAGAGCATCATTTTTGGGTATTAATTCAGAAATTTCATTTATTTCGTCATCAGATGCATCCTGCAATTCAATTGAATCGGAGTCACTCGATGAACTATCTTGTCTTTCATTTAGTGACCTTTTTCTACAAGGTATTGCACTTGTGGATGACTGACCCTTTATATCTAAATCATTTTGAAGGTGTCATCAAATAACCCATTTTTTTCTCTTTCACTGTTGCTATTGCGTCAGCCATTCTTTCTTCGCGCCATTTAGTTGAAAATATACGTAGATTCCTAATATTAAATACATTCCATATATGGATCCTGGATGTATTCCATATTAAGGAACTAACCCTAAATTGATAATAAGCTAGTTATTTGCAACACAAATAGAAACTACCAAGGAGATAATTATATTAAAATATTTAATAATATGCATGGACGTATTTATGAGCAAATAAAAATACTGTAATGTTAGTGCATGGCTTTACAAACAAAAATACTCACCTAAGAAAAAAAAAATCCGTTTGGCGCGCAAAATTGCGGTTGGCCAGGCTCGAGCCATGACGCACGTATGTGGCAAAATTTTACAATTTACAATAAATTAAATGAAAATCAGGAAAATTGGCTACCAACTGGTACATACTTACTGAGAGATTTAGCATACCCCTTAAGAAAATTTATTATAGTACAATTTAAAGATAATGGTCAACAAGCTTACGGCCGATTAAAGGGTTTATTTCGACGTTTGAAGTATTTATAAGTCCTAAAACTGGAGTATATAAAGTACATAATAATAACGTGCTGTATATTACATAACATATCTACTGGAGAAGGTGAAGAATGTATTTTAGAAGAGACCGAAAATAGTAATTCGGATGATGATGATGATGATACATGCAGCTATGCTGTTTTGTTAAGAAATAATATAATGAATAGAATTTGTTAAATCATATTTTTTTATAAAAAAATATTGTGGAAGTAATGAAACAATGTTTTATATTTTTTGTCATTAAATTTAACTTATAAAAATAATTTAACATTCTGTTTTATTTATAAATATTTATTTCATAATAAATTATTAATTCTTAGCTACAGCCTTTGCTAAAGTTGAAATAGCATCAATTTCTTCTTGTTTTCTTAACTTTTCCATGTTGTTCTTATTTGTATTTTAAATTTTCTAATAGATATTCTTGGACTGTAATATCGTTCTTTCTCTTTTTCGGTTTAGCATTTTGCATTTCTACTGCACTATCGTTACTATCTGTATCTAGTGATGTAGAACCTTTTCCTGCTTCTGGATCACCATTTGTTAATAAACGTATCTCCCAACACTAAGTCTGTAGGAGTACTGGATGCTTTAGTTCCAATTACACGATCAAATATTTCAAAAAATTCCCAAGATATAGCACTTTCTCCAGATTGTAACTGTTTTTTCTTATTTGTACGATATGTACATAACAAATTTCGGTACTTTATATCACACATGTCACCAGTAATACTTATACCGACTTTATTATTCATTTCCATTGCAATATTATGCCATAATTTCTTTTTTTTTTGCAGAACGGTTTATTAAATTCACATTCTTTTTTTAGTCTTATATCTAGAAGTTTGATAAAATTTGCTGTCCATTTAAATTCAATTTCATTCTTGTTCACTTGCGGAGCACTAGGTCTAGGAATTGTAATAGCTCCACACTGGTTGGAATCTATTTTTTTCATATGTAAATAAATTAATATGATTATGATTTTAAATATTTAAAAAATCATACCTAAACCATTTATATGATTATATACTTGTAGTGACATGTGTCATTAGAAAATTTGACAGTGACAATGACACATGTCATTGCAGTTTGGAGATTTGACTTATGTCAATATATTTTGTTAAATCAAGTGGCCAATACCCTTCTCTAACAACCATTGTTAGTGTTATGTTAGTTTACCTAGTAACGCATTTTGTGTAAATAATCATTCAATTTTTGGTTGTGATAGAATAAACATCCAAATCAAATTTCATCAGTGTTTCATTTTTATTTAGTATTTCAATTTAATTTAAAGTTTCATATTTTACATCTTGTAGCGGCTGTTCCCGCTACATATTATTTCGGTGTATTCTCTCATTTTTATGTTATCTAGAAAAATTTTGAATGATTTTCATTTTGAGTAATAGAGAAGAAAAATATAATTTTTAAGTTCATTATATGTATCCTTATCAATTTCTACATGAAATTGTAATCCATTATGTTCTAATTGTAACATTTCCATTATATTATTCGTATTTGGAACAATTTCGCGAATTGAACTCTTGTACTGTAGTTGTATTTATACTCCGCAACAAATCTTAACCTTAAAAACATAAGTGACATTTACCCCCACCACGAATTCAGCGAAAGTTTGAAAATCCATCGACTCTTGAGTCCGATGGATATGATGAGTAAGCGAATGATTCATTGCTGCATTTAAAAACTTGACACATATTCAATCGAAAATTCATCAAATAATTTAAGAACTTGCTGATGGATGTGCGCATTAAGCCGGCGACTGACTGGAGCCAAAATGTTGTAATGTAATGCTCGATACGAGCATTACATTACAAACGTTTCAAAAAACACACATGAATGCTCGGTTCAACATTTCTCCACTCAAAATGTCGGACCTAGGAGTTGCGAGTGCTGCATTTATTACAATGGGCTACAACTATTTAATGATCAAGAAAAGATCAAAAAGGTGGTGGCTGACAAATTTATTTCGACAAAGAAATATTCATGGTGAAGTGTCATTATTGAATATTTTGAAAAATCATGAAATTAGTGGACAGTACAAAAATTTAGTTCGAATGTCGTCCACCGATTTTGAATATCTGCTCGTGTATAAACAAAAACAATACATACACGTTGGAACTATGGCGACTAAATTATATTGAATCAACATGAAAAGTACGCTCAGAACTAGCAAACCGACCTGCACTGACTTGTAATGTAACAATCAAAGGGATTCGGGAAAAAACCGACAGTCCAGTTGAGCACTACTGTTCGACTTGAGTGGCTCGGTTCGACGCTCGTTTTCCTGTACTGACTAGCGATTCGACGCTCGTTTTCCTGTACTGACTAGCGATTCGACGCTCGTTTTCCTGTACTGACTAGCGAATGCTCGTGTTACAATACATTACAGCATATTGGCTCCAGTCAGTCGCCGGCTTTAAGCGCATTATACATCGATGAATAAAAAAACATGCCTTTACTTTTATGAAGAAAATTTGACGGCTACATTGTATGCTGAATTTTTAAATAATGTTTTATACGTTTTTTTTTTAAGATTCCATTTGAAAATAGGCTTGGTATGTAGTTTCAAGACGGAGCGTCTGCGCATAACGCGAGAAAATGCGTTGATATTTTAAAAATTATACATTTGAGCGACGTGTTGTTGGAACAAATTGTTTAATTCGGTGGCCTGCTCGTTCTTCCGATATGACCCCACGTGAAAGAATTTGTTTATGAACAAAGAACCGGTAAACACATTAAACGAACTGAAGAATAAAATTGAAGCGTCAATTGAATCTTTATCTGCAGACCAAATAGAAAGGGCTACTTATTCTGTTTCAAAACGTTGTGAAAAATGTACTGAAGAGGCTGGGAGTCATTTTGAATATTTGTTATAAAATCATTTTGTTGTTATTAAGTGTTCCTTATGACAAAAAAAAAATATTTCGTTTAATAATAATAGTTATGTACAATTATTTTAGTTAATTGTATTAATTCAAGCCACAATCATGGCTCACTATTCTCTTTCCAATTAGGTGTAGAAAAAAGTGCCCGCCATTTTACTTTTTAATAATGTAACATATGGATTATTTTACAATATTGCATAGAAAATTTCATGTACTTTTCTAATTTGTGAAAAAATTTAGTATGTTCTATTTGAAATTTCAGAGATGATATTAATTACTAATAAACCGGATGTGGTATCATGAATGTACATCCGTCATCAAGTAGCTTACATGTTGCTGTATAAATCATGTTATATAAAAGAAATTACTAACTTAATAAATAAGCGAGATATTTGCTGGGTCCATTAAAATATAACACCCTGTATTGTTGAAGATCAAATACTTTTTTACCTCTCGCTAAGAGAGGTATTGGATTCATGCTAAAATTCACATATCCAGATTTTATTTAATAAGCACGATTTAAGGTTCCTAGAATCTGATTATAACATTTTTAAAATGATGTCTGTGTGTGGATGTGTGTATGTGTGTATGTCTGAATGTTGTAGACACGATTCCTCAAAAACTATAAGACTTAAAAAATATTTAACTGCAGTTTCCTCAATCTGACATTCCTGGGAAGAGCTGAAAAGGTTTTGGTAACAATTGAACAACCGGAAGTAGTAGTTTCTTAGAAAAAATCTTCTAAATATAATTTTTTGGGAGTTTTTTTTTTATTAAATATTGAAGAACATAAAATTCTCCATGTAATACACTTAAAATTAAAATTAAAAAAGTATTCACTTGATAACGATTGAAGATTTTATCAATCGAAACGTTATGTAACTCAAAAAATAAAGACAATGAAAGTTCGAAATACTTCTATTACTTAAAATTTTTATTATATGTTATATAGATTTAGAGATAAAGACACTGTAATATATAGAGTAATCTAATCGCAGAGGCTAAGGCACTAAGGAAACTAGATGACAAATTCCAATGTTTATAACATTGTTTGTAAATGACATATGTCAGTGTCATAAATCAACAGTTTTAGTGACATTCTGATAGCTTTTTCTGGGAAGTATATTTAATCTTTCTATTGTTATTAATTAAATATTTGAAATTATAGGTAAAATTGTGGTAAAATGCATATATCCATTAGAAATCTGGTTACTGAATTGGAAGAATCTCTGACATTTAGATACTTCCTCATACAATGAAAAATAGATATAATTAGAATTATATGTGTGTAGAAGACATGTTAAATACAATAAAAAACAATATTTGGGTAAAGTTCTGTACTATTTTGTTATAAAACGACGGTACGAAAGCGAAGTGCAATACAATACTTATATAGCCAAATATTGAAATGGCGAGAGGTCTTGTGCTGGCCACAACAGATTTTTATGTTTTACATTTACAATTTTTCATATATGTATTTTAAAGACACACAATCATCCAAGCCCCTGATGGGACTTCAACCCACGACCTCAGGGTTCGAGGAGTAAAGGTCGCATTGAGCGCAGTCAGAGACACGCTGCCTCAACTCATTCGGTCACCGAGGCGAGCGGGTGTGTATTATTATTATGTATAAAGCTAAAATATGTATGTATGTTTACTTGTTTTAGTGTCAAGTTTAAAATGTTCAAAGAATTTCATGAAATTTTGTACAAATAATCTCATATAAACAAGTGTAAACGTGGGTTATGTTTAGTTTGAAAATATTGACCTATAATAAATATAGAAGAATATTTGCAACAAAACACATTAAGCGGCAGTAGAAACTTTCCAAAGTATGTATCTAGTTTTATAACATTGACACGAACTGAATTAGAAATTTAAAAAATATTTATTTATCAAAACTAATTGAATTCAGAAGAAAATTCCAATGTGATGATGTTAATAATATGTTTATTGTCTTGTTTACTGACTTTTGAAAATATGGAATATCAGATATAGTGATATGGAACATATTTTAAAGCAATGGATTACTAAGTAAATCCGCTTCTTTTACCCAGAAATAGAGTACCAAAGTAGCTATTCCATGTTCGCAGCAGAAAGTCAGTATATTTTCCTGAAATCTATTTTTAGGGTTAAGAAAAATGTGATAAATATGAATATGGCTATAACAATTTTAATGATTTCGTATTATCTACGCTTCTACAGTACAAGTGAAATGGCCTAAGATGAGCCTAGTATATCTGAAATGAAATCCGCCATTCAGTTAATGGAAAAAGGTAAAGCAGTTGGGGAAAATGAAGTCATATCTGAAACATTAAAAGCAGGCTGTGACTCACTTTTGCAACGGCTCCACTCTCCGATAACAATGATTTGCCACTCAGAACAAATACCTGCATCATAGAACCGTGCTATTATTGTTCCACTTTTCAAGAAAGGCGATAATGAACTACGCAAAAATTATTGTGATATCAGCTTGTCAATAGTACGAGTAGGTAAGGTTTTTATGCGAATTATTCAGCTGCGACTTTAAGAGGTTCGTGAATGCACATTCTGGACGCGGTTGCTGTGACCAAATATTCATTCTAAAGTAACTCTTGAAGAACGTATCCGCTGTGGGAAGCGTCTTAGTACTGTCTTCATTGATTTTGCAGCTGCTTTCGACAGTGTACATCGGCTTTCTCTCTGGAAAGCGCTGACCGCTGAATGTGTACCCAAGAAAATCATAAGCCTATTAATAAATATTTAGCAAGGTTCTACTAGCCGTGTCCGCAGCAATAAGACCAAAGTACATACATCAGGTGGATCTTAAGCGTCTGTAGGTTTAGGTAGTTTACAGATTGAAGCACTTAGGGTCCATCATAGAAGAGAAAAAGTTGCTTCGGCATAAGAAATATTATGTCGGATAGGCTCAGCTGCGGTAGCTTTTGGATCGATAACATGCTGAGTTTGGAAGAACTATATTAGTACCCCAAACAAAAATTCGCCTCTTTTGATCCTTAATCTTGCCAATTTTACTCTATGGTGCAGAATCAAGGATACGTTGGAAGTGAATAATGAGTGATGCATTCCGCATTCAGTTGTTTGCTAAAAGACTTTATATATATACAGATGTCCCATTTTAATGTACCACCTGGAATATCTTCAGGATCATGCATCGTATTAAAAAAGAGTTTTAAATAAAAGTTTAACGATATGGAGGGGGACATCCGATCCTGTAAAGAAATTCAACCCCCTACCCCCAAGGGAGGCTGGGGAGGGGGTAGTTTTAAAATTCTAAATGTTAACCTCTATTTTTTTATGGCAGAATCGGATTGAGCATGAAAAAATAAGTAGATTTTATCTAAAAAAAAATTTTGCAGACACAAACACAAACAAATACACATACTCATGAGACGTATATCCGACCGAGCAACCTCCTCGTAGCACGTCGTCTCATTTTAATTTACCATCTGGAATATCTTCAGGTTCATGCACAGTATTAAAAAATGTTTAAATTAAAAGTTTAACGATATAGAGGGCGACATCCGATCCTGTAAAGAAATTCAACCCCCTACCCTCAAGGGAGGCTGGGGAGCGTGTAGTTTTAAAATTTTAAATGGTAACCCCTATTTTTCATAGCAGAATCGGATAGAGCGTGAAAAATAAATAGATTTTATTTAAAAAAAAATTCCTACAACTGTCAAAAAAACTTAACATTTCTTCATTGTTTTCGAAACGCAAAACATGTAATTTTTAAACAACACCAATGTTACCTGGGCAACGCGCGGAAAAGTATTTTGCGCACTTAGGCGACAAACACTTTTATTCACTGTCACAAGATTGGATAAAAATACACCATTCTTTAAATTGATTGTAAGTAATTTCATATTTATTTCTGGATTTAGCTGGCAATAGATTTAAAACAGCAGAATTTGCTGCTTCTGATAATTCTGGGTGAGTACCAGAAAATTGACAGTCACTTTAAATGTCGCACATTTTACACACAACGACAAAATTTTCATTGATAAACAATAAACAAATGCAATTGTTGATTTTGACAACGTTTATGTGACAAATGTTTTAGTCGCTTAGTAACATATCAGCGTACTCAAATAAGGAATATTGGAATAATTTTACTTATATAAATTAATTAATTTTATTTTAATATTATAGAACAGTTGTAGGAAAAATATTGTGTGTACCGCGAGTTCAAAATGACATTGCCGCTCTCGCATCAGTGAAGCTCTCAGCTGAGCTTTGAGCTTCAAACTTCATGCTCGTGCGACAATGTTGCATTTTGCACCCTTAGTACACAAATAACTATTGCAGACACAAACAAATACATACGAGACGTAAATCCAACCGAGCAACCTTCTCGTGGTATGTCTCGGGTAATGCTAATGTCGGCGGTAAATTGTTATCAGGATGTCTTCACCGACACACATATACACACAAACACACACCCACACTGCTTTGATTGTTTCCGCAAAATTATGTATTGAATTTATTCGTATGATGCATGATCCTGAAGATATTCCCGGTGGTACATTAAAATAGGAGAGATTATTTTATCAGTAAACGTAGGGTATATCATTGCCATAGTTACGGCATGAATGTTTGACAGCAATGTATTGAAACGTTTATTTTATGAGTAAACTTAAGCGTTTAACATGGAAAGCAGTTTTTTGTAAATACAAAGATCCGGCAAAAAATCAAGCCGTGCTATTGGAGATGATAATAGTACATTACATCTTGTACATTATTTAACATTAATTACTTTAATAATATTGCAAAAAATGCAATAAATTACAAAAATTATCAAATAAATAATTGTTTCACTTTTTTATTATGCAATATCAAAAGATTTTCAGATGTGTCGGTAGCGCAGTGGTTATAACAGTTGCGTTAGAAATTTTTGGTTGGGGTTCGAGTCCCCGTTGGGATAATTATTTTTTTTTTGTACATAAAACTTTTGAAATGAACTTTTAAAAATCAGTTTATATTTTCATATTACAATCATTTAAAAATAATAATAACATTGTAATAAATAAAGAAAAAATAATTGATTACAATAATCAAAATACTGATGTAATAACAATGTGATCCAGAATGATTGAAAATTACGTTACTTGAAAAAGTTCTGATTATTATCAAAATTATCTTTCACGAAAAAAAATTACCGTCAGTTTACCGGCAATGTCAAATTATGTTACCTGTTTTACTGACATTTTGGAAAAGTCAGGGAAGTTACCTATTTAGAATTTTTGACATACAGTTCTTTTTATCTTTCAAGATTAAGCTGTTATTTATTCAAACCGTTACGTTAAAATGGTGTTTACGGAAGAACATCACAAGTTAATTTTGAAAGCATATTTTCGGAAATAAATTGATTCTACTCTAAATATTCTGAATACATTTATTTTCATCGTCTTTCAAAAATTCATTATACGCCAATGCATTCTGTCAATCGTATTTCGCTATCACAACGACGCGGCAAATAGAAAATCACAATAAGGCGGCACGTTCAATCATTTTGAATCACTCGGTTTATTCTATGTTGTTTAGAAAAGATGCAAACGGAATACCCCAAATGTTAACTAAATTGTGCTGAATAGATATTTGAATACTACAAATAAATCATACATGGGGTCGCCTGGCCGTGTGCATATAGTGTCTGGTTGTCAATCTGGTGACCCGGGTTCAATCCCGATCAGTGCAGACTTTTATTCGCATAAGAGTGATCCCGGTGGTGCACTCTCTACACCAGCTATGAGTGCTCGTGAGGTAACGCCTGGTAAGCGCCCCACGGTATTAATATATCGTCATCATTACCGATGTCTACATGTAATATAGATACTGGCACACCCAGTAATGGGTAATATGCCGTGATGATATATTTATTTATTTTATAAGTAAATTATAGTGTTCTGTGTATTGTAATGTTTTTTTTTATAAAAATATAAAATATAGTCCCGTTAAGTGTATACAACGATTATTAAATCTTATACATTTCCCAGATCTTTAACAGGTTATTGGCAATTAGCAGAATTGAGATCAGCTTTATCAGTTTGGAAGTCGTGCGTTTAGTTTGAATCTAAACAAAATTAGTAAGAATTATTCCGACTGAGTAAAATTTGTTTACGAACATGGATTCTGCGAAAATGTGTAATTTAAATGTGGCAAAGTTGAAAGGAAAAGACAACTGGAACTTACGGAAATTTAAAATAAAAGTATTGCTACGTACTACAGGAGTGGCTGATATACTCAGTACTACTTTGTCAGCTGATAATGAAGGAATTGTCAAACAAGATGAACAAAGACAAGGACTAATAGTATCGCTTGTAGAAGATAAAATTTTGACGTATCTCTTGAACTGGACAACGGCTGCTAATATGCGATCTACACTGACAAGTTTATTTGATCCTCAATCTGTTCAAAAGTTTCTTCTTCAAAAATAATTTTTTGAGTACAAGATATAGATGAACATATTGTTACTCTAGAAAACCTTGTATCAAAACTTGAAACTCAAGGAGAAAAAATTCCGGTATCATTACTATGTAATTACAAAAATATTTTCAACATTACCTGAAAAATATAATTATTTTCCAACTGCTTGGAAATCTGTCATTAAGGAAGATAAAACTTTAGAAAATTTGACATCAAGATAATTTCTTGAAGAAAGAAGAATATAAAGCAAATTAAAGAAAGAAGAAAGTACTGCATTAGCATCTAGAAAAATGAGAAATTATAATTTTTATAAAAAGAATTCAATTTAGTTGAAGTCAAACCAAATGATTTGTCATGGATTGCAGACAGTGGAGTTAGCGACCATATGTTTCAAGAAGGGATGGTTTGAACAATACTCAAGATTTCAAGAACCGAAATTAATTAAAATTGGTAATGGATACTATTTAGAAGCAGAAAAATTTAAATTTTGTTATTTGATGGTAAAATGAAAATCCCTACCACTCTTCATAAAGTTTTATATGTTCCAGCTTTGAAATAAAATTCTCTATAAATACTGCATCAGAAAAAGGCTACAAAATGTTGTATGACAAAAAGAGATGCCGAATTACGAAAAATGGTGTCACTTATGCTGTAGGACAAAAAAAAGACATGTTATATTACATGAGATTTGAACTTGCTGCCCACAAAGCTGCATATTTTGGATATTTGAGAACATTTCATGAAAAATTTGCTCACCAAAGCGGTCACTCATATTGTAGAAATTTTGAAGAAACTCAATGTCGATTTTCAAGATGAACCCAATTTTTTTCTGTGAATCTTGTATGAAAGGGAAACAACACAGATTACCATTTCCATTGAGCACATCAAGAGCGAAGAAACCAGGTGAACTTCTCCATTTTGATGTTTGTGTACTTGTCAAAGATGATTTTAGTCATTTCAGAATTGTAAGCTTTATTCGTAGCAAAAGTGAAGTCAAGAATGATATTAAGCTAATAATAAAGTATGTCAAATCTGAATCAACAAAATTAAAATCATATGAACTGACATACAACGGAAAATAAGAAGTTAATAAAGCTTGTGAAACAAGTTGTAGAAGAAGAGGGTATAGTTCATCAACTGTCTTGCAAATATACTCCTCAACAAGTTGGAAGAGTTGAATTTAAAACGCGTACTATAGTTGAATCATTAAGAACAATGCTACAAGCAAAAACTTTAACCATCAAGAATCTCTGGACGGAAGCGACCAATACTGCTGTTTACACAATAAACTTGACTGGAAAAAGTAGTATTAAAAGTCAAACTCCTCATGAATTATGGGCTAAAAAAAATATTGATATGTCATCTTCACACATTAGGAGAAACTGCTCTCGTATACTTACCTAAAGAAAAAAGATTGAAGTGGGATGCTAAGAGTATGAAAGGATTTTTTTGTAGGATATATCTTAACAACCCATGGATTCAGAATTTATTTACCTCAAGAAGAAAACGTTGAAATTGTTCAAGATGTTGTCTTCAATGAATAAAAAAAAAGTTTTAGAATCTGAAAATTCGTCCGAAATAATTGTCAAACTAAATTTAAAGAGAGAAATTCCATATTGCACTGAAGAAAAAGATGAAGAAGATTTTGAAGAAAATCCAGGAAACAAGATGAAGATAGTATTCAAGAAAATCTACAAAAACAAGAAAAAGAAGATGAAGGTGGTTTTCAAGAAAATCTAGAAGAACAATAAAAAGAAGATGAAGATGCTTTACAAGAAAATCAAGAAAAAGTAAAAGAAACTCAAGATAAAACGGCAAAAAATCAAGAAGAAGTTAAAGAAACTCAAGATAAAACGAAAGAAAATCAAGATAAAAACAATGATTAGCAAGAAAGAAGGTATAATTTGAGAAACAGATAAGATATTAAACAGCAACACATATTTGGTCATTTTGCTATGGTCGGAGATTGTGAAAATATTTCAGTATCAAATGCATTGTGATCAAAAATGGAAAACTGCGATGGAAGAAGAAATACTAGCAATAAAGACGAATAACGCTTGGAAATTAGTAAATCTTCTAAAAGATCTAAAGCCTATAACAACTAAATGGGTATATAGAATAAAATATAAAGGCGATGGAACTGTTGAAAGATAGAAATCTCGTTTAGTTGCACAAGGATTCGAACAGAAAGTTGGAATTGATTATTTTGAAACTTACGCTCCAGTAGTTCGCTACGAATCAATAAGGTTTCTTCTAGCATATGCTGCAAAGGAAAAATTGAATTTATTCCAATTTGAAGTAAAACCAGCTTTTTTTGCATGGAGATTTGGAGGAGAAAATATACATGAAACAACCAGAGGGTTTTGTACAGAAAAATCTGGTAGATAAGGTTTGTTTATTACAGAAGAGTCTTTATGGACTAAAATAAGCTCCTAGAAAATGGTATGAAAAATTTTGATATCTTAAATGAATAAATTTTACAGTAATGAACTCACATTATTTGTTGATGATGGATTGGTAATTGGAAGTGATATTAAAATGATGAATAACCCTTTACGTGAAATTGAAATGAAGTTTGAAATTACATGTGGAACTGCTAATCGTTTAGTCCAGGCAACGAAGACCGAAAAGAGCCAAATAGCGGAAATAATTCATGTAGAAGCCAATTTTGGCACAGTTGTAGGGGAAGGTGTCCTTAACAAAATACTAAAAGTACTGATGGGTGGGAGTGGAGCTAAGGGGGGGAGGGGTCTCTAAAGGTCCCTTTTTTCAGTTTTTTGTTAATAACTCGAAAACTACTGCCCCTAGCGAAAAAATGTTTATGCATTAGATTAATCTACATAAAATTCTCTACAGAAAAGGTCCTATACACATTTTTGCTAGGATCAATACTTAACGAGATATAGAGGGGGGAAAATTAAAAATTAGAAAAAAAATATTTTTATTGGTAAAAATCAAGTTTTAATGAAAAATGAACCATGCAGAGCCCACGTATTAATAACTTTACTACAAGTAATATGTAATGGAAGAATTGTGTGAGGGGGGGGGTGTACCACAATAATGTACGTCGTTGGAGATGACTATAGACTATAGACAGAAGGGGAGAACGGTTGAAATGAGTTCAGGGCTCCCCGTCACTGGCTGTTGGTCCCGTTATCTTCCGAGGCCTTCGTATTGGCGTTCGTCCTTATCAGGGATAATTCGGGACCCGCTACTCAATGTTAAAACTAATGTATCGTCTAAACGTTCTTGTCAGTCAGTTACAGTTACGACCTCACCCACTACGTTGGTGCTAGTATTAATTTTTTATTATTAATTTTACAGTATAATAAATGATTAACATTTGCATTCAAATAAATGCTTTGCATACTTCTCTTATTTCATGTAAGTAATAAAATGTTCAACTTACCTTAATGAAATGTAGAAAACAATCAAAATCGCAAGTCCAAATGACAGAGTCAAATAAACACGTTGACCCAATCCGAAATTAGATCGAAATCAAAATCGAATACGAAATGTGCTCATCTGTACGTGCAAGACATGATAAAACTGAAAAATATCCATCCACAGCCGTACAAGGAGTTTCACCATTAATCGCACAGGTACACCTTGAGCAGGACTTTGGTCGGATATGGTCATAAGGTCATAGAACAAACTCTTATGCCCTCCATGAAAAGTTTAGGTGGCCTAACGCGAGGAAGAGGAATTACTGATTCTTTACTCGCCAAGTGGGTTTGTGGATCACCGGGAAGCACCGCCATCTGCACGTCATTGGAGGAGTTCGCTGGAGTGTCTTTTTCAAGTGGAGAGCAGCACATTTCCGTATATCACGGGAAAAGAGAGATTCACGGGATCGATCTAAGATTCACGAATGGTTCAATGACCATCCCCCTTTTCCAAAGTTGAATTCGCTCATGTCGCTGTCAACGGGCATCCTGGGAAACTCCAAAATAAACTGCCACGAAGCCCTGGATATTGGAACCAAAACCATGCAAAGTTTCATTGGCAAGAAATTTGGTGACATGAAGCAATCTAAGAAGACCCTGTAGTACCCGATTCCGTTTTGAACACGATCTTTTGCCGATGCACGACTGGGTGTGGAGTGCGCTGCGGTTGCCGCAAAGCAGGAATTGCCTGCGGGGTGTGCCTCGGCTCATGTACGAATGCAGCCCCCATCAAAGACAGCACCAATGATGATGATGAAAATTTAGAATTTGAAGAAAATTGATATTCAAGATACATCCTTCCTTACTATATATTTCATTTTTACAATTAACATTTCATTTTTAATAATATATTTTTTTTTTATTTTCCGTTTTCCCCCCTCTATATCTCGTTAAGTATTGATCCTAGCGAAAATGTCTATAGGATCTTTTTTGTTATTAATACGTGGGCTCTGCATGGTTCATTTTTTATTAAAACTAGATTTTAACAATAAAAATATTTTGTTTTTAATTTTTCATTTTTCCCCCTCTATATCTTCTTAAGTATTGATTCTAAGGAAAATATATATAGGACCTTTTCTGTAGAGAATTTTATGTAGATTAATCTAATACATAAACATTTTTTCGCTAGGGGCAGTAGTTTTAGAAAAAAGGGACCTTTAGAGACCCCTCCCCCCCTTAGCTCCACTCCCACCCATCAGTACTTTAGTATTTTGTTAAGGACACCTTCCCCTACAACTGTGCCAAAATTGGCTTCTACATGAATTATTTCCGCTATTTTTCCTTCGTTGCCTGGACTAGTTACTTGAGTTTGGATATAAAACAAAACAATGATTCGATTGCCATCTCTCAAACTCAATATATTCAAAAGATTTCTATGATTTTTGGCATGTCTGATGCTAATCCATCTGCAATACCTGTTGAAAAATTAGAGAAAATAAAAAATAACATGAAGGATGCCAAAAATAAACCATACAGGGAATTTATAGGAAGCTTACTTTTTATCTCCACTGCGAGTATACCTGATAAAGCGTATTCTGTAAACTACCTTGGCAGATACGCAGAAAATTTAAAAATTTGTCATTGGGTACAGGCAAAGAAGATTCTGCGATATCTTAAAGGAACGACTGATTATGGAATTCTGTACTCTGGAAAAGGAAATGTAACTTTATACAGCGACGCAGATTTTGCAAGAGATTAGATCGGCACTCTACGTCAGGATATGTAGTAATGTATTCAGGAGGAGCAGTTCAACGGTGCTCAAGAAAACAAAATACTGTTTTTCTCTCAACTGCAGTAGCTGAGTATAAATCTACAAGTGAAGCAGTGAAAAAAATCATATTTATCTGAAAATTTGGACTTGAATTGGGTATACTAACGAAAGACCCTATAGTTTAGTGAATGAAGCATTTTACCCTACAAAAGGTCGGGTAGTTCTGAATTTTTGATATGTTGTTTAGGATGGTTGGTTAGTGAAAAATCCAAATTTCCACAATCCCCCTCCACCGCTTCCTCCGCCATTTTGTAAAAACCACCGAAAATCGGCTCTTTTTTCAGTTTATTGCCTATAACTTCTTTCTGGTGCATTTCAGCAAAACAAAAGTTATTTGCCTATTTGTAGAGGACAAAATTTCCTGCAAAATAGTTATGTGAACTTATTTTGTACATTTAATAGCAACAGAGTTATGACGCTGACAAAAAAGGTTAAAATTGCGTACTTAGCAAAATTTTGAGTTTCTTTTCACTTTACATCGCAATAGCTCCACAACACATCATTTTAGCGTAAAAGTCCATCTTGTAGAGAATTT
Source organism: Ophonus ardosiacus (assembly GCA_943142095.1). Lineage (NCBI taxonomy): Eukaryota > Metazoa > Arthropoda > Insecta > Coleoptera > Carabidae > Ophonus > Ophonus ardosiacus. The sequence goes on from OW964824.1 coordinate 44,940,240, forward strand.
AATTACCTACATAATCCAATTATTTTTTTACGATCAATGCAACGGAGTGGGGGTCAATTTGCAAAAAAACGATAAAAATATTTTTTCTAGCTTAGTGCAGTAATACTTTTTGGTTTATTATTTCTAATTATAAAAGTATTATTCAAACAAAATAATCTGTATAGATACAAAATGAACGTAATTATGTGTTGGCAAACGTCAATGAGTATCAAGGGACTATTAGAAACAAATTTTTTTTTAAGCAGCACTTTCTTCTTTCATTTGTCTGCGACTTCTTTCTACTGCTCTTCAACTCAGAATGAGTTATTTGCCAAGTATTGTACCTATTCTAAGACTCAATTTTCTAAGACTCTGGCGTATTATGTCTTTTGTGAAACCAATAGCGGTGGAGCCAAGCCGGTCCCAACATGGTGAAAGTAGAGATCTTAGAAAAATATTGAGTTTTTTATAACTTTTCCTAGCTATAAGTAAATAATTATCAACAAATTTCATTATATTCTTTAAGATGTTGTACCCAGTTCCTACAGATATGAAATGGATAAAATATAGAATACACGGATTACCGCGAAACATCCATTTTTAAAATTTGCTTTATTAACATACTAACCACCGAAAATCGGCAATTTTTCAATTTTTTGCTTATAACTTCTTTCTGTTACATTTTAACGCAAAAAAAATATTTGACGACTTGTAGAGGATAAAATTTCCTGTATACTTGGTCCACGAAGTGTTCTGTAGGAATAATGACAACGGAGCTACAAAGCTCCAAAAAAGGACAAAATTGAGTACTTAGTTAAATTTTGAGTTTCTTTCCAATTTACATTTCGCAATAACTCCGTAACACTTCATTTTAGCATAAAAGTACTTATGATAAATCTTGAGAGCTCACTTGCCTGCAAAATACATGTATCAATTTTTTTTTATAACCAATGTAAGGTAGTGGGCGTTACTTTATAAAAAAATACGAAAAAGTGATTTTTTTCAAGTTTAGTGCAGCACCGTTGTCCCTCCAATTTTTGTCACTATACTTGATTTTATGATACGGAATTAACATAATACAGATTCCACGAACATAATTCTGAGCTGAAGAGCAGTAGAAAGAAGTCGCAGACAAATGAAAAAAGGAAGTGCTGTTTTTTTAAAAAAAAATTTCTGATAGTTCCATGACACTCATTGACGTTTGCCAACACATAATTACGTTCATTTTGTATCCATACTAATTATTTTGTTTCAATAATACTTTTATAATTAGGAATAATAAACCAAAAATTGTTGCTACACTAAACTAGAAAAAAATATTTTTATCGTTTTTTTGCAAATTGACCCCCACTCAATTGCATTGATCGTAAAAAAATAATTGGATGATGCAGGTAATTAAATTCTCTAAAGGATTGACTATGAGGATTTTTCACTAACGAACCATCCTATATAACATATCAAATTTCAGAACTACCCGACCTTTTGTAGAATACCCCCCTTTTTCAACCTCCGTTTACTGGACTACTACCACACTGTTTGTATATTGTTACGTTTTCAATAAAACGCCGAGATAGTGTAATTAAATACTTTAATATGGCACTTCTATAATACCAAAATATGACAGTACGTATATATCTCTCTAGATGTCAACCCCGTCAATGTCACTGCTTTCTTTTTGTTTTTGCCCGCCATCTGTTATGGTACATTACCCCCCTCTTAAATTTGACCGTCTCGGTCAAACACATCTTCTGTGTATGGGGCCAATCTATCCAGGTGCACAACTATAGGCCTAGTTCGAGGACCTCTTTGAATTTTGTATAATAAATCATTTATTTTTTTAATTATCTCATATGGTCCTACCCAAGAAGCCTGTAATTTCGGAGATCTGCCTTTTATTCTACGTGGCCAAACTTTCTGTCCTTCGCTGAAACCTGATGTATTAGCTTTCATATCATATCTCGTCTTCATTTTCATACTACTTAATTTTATTTTCTGTCTTACAAATTCATGTATGTTTGACAATCTTTCTTCTAATTCCTGTACATATTCTCTTAAAAAGTTTGGTCTACTAGGTGGTCGACCGAAAAGTAAGTCACTTGATAAACGCAAATTTCGTCCAAATAAAACTGTGGCTGGTGGCTGACATGTTGTTTCATGTTCTGCAGCACGATTATCCATTAAAAATAATGGTAGGTGTGTATCCCAATCGGTGTGCTGTGAATTTACCATCATTGATAAATGTTTTTCCAATGTGCGATTGAATCTTTCAACCATTCCATCCGATTGTGGGTGCAGTGGTGTAGTTCTTGTTTTATAAATGCCCAATAATTTACAAATATTTTGAAAAACTTCAGATTCAAAATTCTTACCTTGATCTGAATGGAGCTCAAGGGGAACACCGAAACGAGAAATCAAATGGGCAACAAGGGTTTCAGCGATTGTAGAAGCCTCTTGATTTCTTATCGCAAACGCTTCTGGCCATTTAGAAAAATAATCTATGGCGACAAGGATATAACGATGACCATAATTTGTTTCTGGAAAAGGCCCGACTACATCTATAGCTATCCTTTCGAATGGAGCCCCAACATTATATTGACCTAAAGTTCCTTTGCTTCTAATATGAGGGCCTTTAGTTTTATTGCAGACATGACTATAGGCGAGTTTCCTTATTCACCGATGAGTAGTGCGCATTAATGCGCATGAATCGTAAATTCATCACACCGTTTCTTTATTCACTGGTGAATTTCAGATGAAATTCATCATACCGTTTCTAATTACCGCGCACTATCCATCGTAAATTCATCGCATGCATCGGCTTTGACTACCGATGGATTTTACAATTTTCGATGGATTGGTAGAGGGGAGGTCTAACGAAATGTCATTTTTGACATTTGCGTTTGTTTCATGGTTGCAAATGTAAGAATATGGAAAGAAAAATGCATAATTCAAATAATAATAATAATAATAAAAACCATATCTCGTTCACAACAGAAAGTAGATGGTTATAAATGTAGATAATTTTTATTATAATCATGAATTCCATATCACTGTTGCTATTTCTGTCATTAGATTCTTCATTGTTCGGTGAATCTGATGATTGCAATACAGCGACGGTCCTTTTAACCACACTTTTAACTATAAAACTTTCCATATCTGTTAACTGGTGTGGTGGTTAACTACTGTCAGTTGATATTTAAAGTTAGGAGATTCATCGCAATTTTCAGCAACCCGTTTCTTTATTCGGTCGCAGTGGCTATCTATCGGATCCATCAGCTATTCATCGTGACGTCATTTTCAATTGCTGATGGAATTCAGCGCATTAATTGCTGCTGAATAAAGAAACTCGCCCATTGTTTGCACCAATTAATTATGTACTTAGTATAGCCACTCCAATAGAACCTTTCTTGAACTTTCGCTATCGTTTTCCTTATGCCAAAATGTCCTCCAGAAACGTTATCGTGTAATTCCTCCAACATTCTTTTTCTTAGTGTTTTTGGTAATATAATTTGTCGTTTACACAAATTTGTTGCCTCATTGTCATGTACTCGAACTAGTACCCCGTCGTCTAGTTGTAAAGAATTCCACTGACTCCAGTAATTTTTGGTTATTGGGCTAAAAAGTGCTAGCTCATTCCAGTCTGGTCTCAACCCTTTTTCTAACCAATCTATGATAGGTTTAATGTCAGGATCTTTCCGTTGATTTTCTTTTAACTCGTCTATACTATTTTCTTCAAGTTGAACTGTAACACGTCGAAACCCAGTATATTCAGACGTGCTACATAATTTACAATTCTTCTCGCATGGTCGCCTTGATAAAGCGTCTGCGTTTTTATGTTGTTGACATTTTCGATGTTTAGTGTCGAATTCATATTCTTGTAATTTCTCAATCCACCGTGCAATCTGCTCTTCCGGATTTTTAAAATTTAAGAGCCATGTGAGTGCTGCGTGATCTGTCCTTAATGTAAACTTTTGTCCACATAAATATTTATGAAAATTGTCTAACGTTTTTACCACTGCCAACAACTCTTTCTTTGTAACGTAATAATTTCTTTCGGATTTTGAAAGAGTTTTACTAAAATATCCCACCACTTTTTCTTCTCCTTCTTGATTTTGTGATAATATACCTCCAATTCCCACGTCGCTCGCATCTGTGTCAACTATAAATTCTCCTTCGCTTTTTGGATATGCTAAAATTGGTGCCGAACAGAGTTTCATTTTCAAATTTTGAAAAGCTTCCTCGCATTCAGTACTCCACTCATATTTTTGTGACTCTTCTGTAAGACGATATAAAGGTTTTGCTATCTTTGCAAAAGACTGTACGAAACGACGGTAATACGTACATATCCGTAGAAAACTTTTCACTTCTGATTTGTTCTGTGGTGTGGGCCAGGATTGTATAGTTTCAATCTTACTTGGATCAGTGCTTATTCCTTTGGACGATACAACGTGCCCCAAATAGTAAACTTGTTTTTGAAAGAAATTACATTTTTTTGGATTCAGCTGTAAATTTGATTGTCTTAACCTCTCTAATACATTCCGTAAATTTATAAGGTGATCCTCGAATGTTTTGCTAAATACGATTATATCGTCAAGATACACTAGACATATTTCCCAAGAAAGTCCGCGTAATATTGTTTCCATCAATCTTTCAAACGTTGCAGGGGCATTACATAGTCCAAAAGGTAATACATTGAACTGCCACAACCCCCTTCCAATAGAAAATGCCGTTTTTTCTTTATCATCCTTATGTAATTCCACCTGCCAATACCCACTCTTTAAATCTAACGTCGAAAACCATTCAGCTCCAGATAATATATCTAATGAATCATCAATTCGAGGTAATGGATAACTGTCCTTTTTTGTCACATGATTTAATTTCCAGTAGTCAATACAAAATCTTGTAGATCCATCTTTCTTTTTAACTAAAACAACCGGTGACATCCAAGGGCTGTTAGACTCTTCAATAATTCCTTGTTGTTTCATATCACAAATAATTTTATTGGCTTCATCATATTTTTTAATAGGGAGACGTCTAGGTGCTTGTCGTATCGGTTGTGCATTTCCCGTATTAATCCGATGAGTAACTACATTCGTTCTTCCTCTCAATATGTCTTCCGTAGCAAATATATCTTGAAAAGATTTTATTAATTCCATCGCCTTTTTCGCTTCTATTTCGTTCAAATGTTTAACAGAAGAAGAAATCATTTCCTCCAAAGCCGAGTTATTTATTCCTTCTTCATTGATTCTTTCTATCCTCTTGCAAGAAGTTAGATATGAAATTGGAGTACATTTTGCTATTTTTGTATTACGTTTTAATTTCCTTTCAAAAGAATTTATGTTCATTACTCGTACTGGAATTTTGTCTTTAGTTGTTACAACTACCTTACCTATAATTAACCCTTTCCCAATTATTTTCTCTTCATTGTCCGGTTCTATTATTCCCCATTGTCCATCAAAAGCATTTCCTTCAAGTTTTGCCATGAAAATTTTTTCACTATGAGCTGGAATATTTACATCTTCTGCAACTAAAACTTGCAGTATCTTTTCATTCGGCGAGCGAAGTGGTAATTCATCACAATTTGTTTTCAATACTCGATTTTTAATATCTAAGATACATCCAATTCTTTCCAAAAAAATCCATTCCCAGAATTACCCTATCCATGATGTCAGCTACAACTACAGAATGCAAAAGTTTTAAACTTCCTAATCCAATTTCTACTTTAATTTCTCCATGAACTTTTGCTGAATCACCTGATGCAGTTTGAAGACGAATATTACAATTTCGAAGATATGAAGTTTGACGAATGACTGAAGGATTTACAATAGTTCTCGTGGCTCCGGTGTCTAAAAGAAACATAATCGGAGTATCATTAATAGTTCCATCAATTAGAAGACTATTTTGCTGATGTTGTAAGGTGGCTATTTGAATATTTTTTGGGGCGTATTTTGGAAGAGTCGATGTGTGCCCCTTTTCATCGACCTTAATTAGTTTTCCTGTTTTTCTCCCCTTCCGTGTTTAGTAAGTAATGACACACGACAGTTCCGTTGTAGATGACCCTTAAGACCACATCTCCAACATATGACTCTGTAATTATCTTTCTTCTTCTTTTCTGTTTCTTCCAATACCTTTCGTACAATTTCTGTTATATTGTTTTCGCAAGATGTCTGTTCCTGTACTTCTCTTATCCTGACAACATTGCCAGTAGCTCTTTTCGCAGCTTCAAATTCTAGAGTATGTGCAAGAGCTTCACCACTAGTTTTATGACGTGCTAAACGCAAAGCTTGTTGTAATTCTTTATCAAGTACTCCACGTATAAATGTTTGCAAAGCTACATTTTCTAGCAAAATTTCAGATACTTTTGCTTCTGAAGTTCCATACGCTAAATTAGCAAGACGCTGTACTTCTACTTCGAATTCTTGTAAGCTTTGTCCGCGATTCTGTTCTATACTATACAATTGCACCTGATATACGTGATTCATGTGCTTATCACCAAAACGTCGTTCAAGCTTTTCTACTAAATTTTCGTAGGTAATTTCTTCTTCGGGTAATGTTTGAATTAACTCTAAAGCTGAACCTGTCAGGGAATTTAATAAGACCATTAATTTATCATTGGAATTCCAATTCGCTGTCAATGTGTCAATTCGCTTTTTGTGAGCCCTCCAAGAAGTTTTACCGTCAAAATTTTGTGGTTTAATACAGCTTGGCATTATATGCGAAATTCCCTTTTCATTTAAATTTTGTGAGTTTTTCAACTTATTTAAATCACTTTTTATTTCATTTATCTCTTTATATGCTTCAGTTAATTTAAGTTCCACAGTGTCTTCTATTTCTTTCTTTGAATTATTCATGAACAACATAAAATTCTGTTCTACTTTTAGAAAATTTTCCTCAACATGTTCCTCAAATTTTTCCTCTATTTTTTTAATACTTTCTGCTTGATTAAGTGACAATTCATTTAATTTGTTTGAGTTTTCTTCATTTTGTTTTTGAAATTTTTCTTCTAATTTTAATGAACTTTGTTCTAGTTTTTCGGAATATTCCTTATAATATTTCTCGAGTCTCTCTTCTAAAGTCAGAAACTCATACGTTTCAGGATCAAGGTCCTCCTGTTTAAGCGCTGTAGCAAGTCTTTCTTGAAGTTCTTCTTTCAGCCCTTTAATGGGTAAATCTCTCTCTTCTAATTCTTCCTTTAATTGTTTTAATCGTAACTCACGTAGCTTCATGTTCTCTTTCTTTTAATTACTGGTTGTAATCCCACTTCTGACACCAATGTTACGTTTTCAATAAAACGCCGAGATAGTGTAATTAAATACTTTAATATGGCACTTCTATAATACCAAAATATGACAGTACGTATATATCTCTCTAGATGTCAACCCCGTCAATGTCACTGCTTTCTTTTTGTTTTTGCCCGCCACCTGTTATGGTACAATATTATCAAAGTGCTATTTTATATATATATATATATATATATATATATATATATATATATATATATATATATATATTGTGACGTAATAGATAAAGTAAAAAATTGACAAAAAATTTTGACGTGATTTTCTGAGGGAAAATCACGCGTCACACTTACCCGCAGCAGGTCAAGGGTTGGTCGTGGTTGCGCGAGGTCGAGGGTTCCTAAAGGGTGGTTGTGCAGGGATGAAATGATGGGCGCCAGTTATGTCGGGTTAAGAGAAGACACAACAATTCAAAGGAAGTTACAGTAAAATTTGAAGTTTATTTTAAAAATTTGCAAAAATGTTTTTAAGATAAATTTTAATTAAAATTATTAGTTGCAAAAAAACAAACAACCCAAAAAAATATGGTCGTACACACCTGGTTGAAGACCTGATTTGGGGTTACAAAAAAATTATGGATCCTAGAGATGAGTGGGCCGCTGGAGGGGGGAAACCTGTCGCACGGCGTCGTGGTAAGTTCGGACCGACTGCCTCGCTGATGATGCTACGATCTGCCAAGTCCGCCTCGCTGATGACGGCTACGATATGCCAAGTCCTTCTCTCTGAATATGCCGAAACGTTGTCCAGCTCTCGTCAGAGCAGGTTCACGCTGATGGTGACGTTAAAAACGCAGGGCGGCATCCAGAGCACGTAGGGCTTAGGCGTAGTGGTGATCGCTCTAAGTCTTAGGAACGGCACTTTCAGGCAGCGAGTGTGTATAGCTGGCGGAAGCGGTCTCTCGTCTCAATGTGAACTTTGCGGAGATGATTCCCCGCCCCAGCGATCCAAACAACTCATCCGGACCGGGACGTTGAAAAATCATAAAAAAGACCATAAATTTTAGGCGTATTTACAATAATCGCAATAGTAAAAATATTCCTGAATAAAAATGTGAAACTATTTGTGAAAAATAATTTTATTTTTAAAACTGTGCACAAAAAACAAGAAAACAGCTGGCCAAGCTGTAGTGGACAGTGAGAGAGGAGATTAGAACAAGACAGCGTTAGTAAAATTATTTGAGCTCTAGCTTTAAGAGAAAATTCTCTACTCGGCGGAATTTTTATAGTAACAAAATTATTAATCTAGGTAGCCTAAAAATTACTAGATAAAATTTAAGATAGATAAACGGCTTACCCAGAAGTCGAAGATACTCTTAGATAGTTTAAGATAAACTCGTAAAAACTTGAACGAGCAATAATACAATTGTGTTACTGTGACGTCAAATCAGCGGTAGCCACGTCTGCAACTCCACCGTATAAGATAGCTAACGAGCTGTATAAAAATGTAGTAAAATTTAATAACAAATTTGTTATATGATCGCAAAAACCTATTAAAACTTTATATAAATTACCCAAACAATTTTAGCCATAATTATGAAAAATAGATAAATTTAGAGATAAATTTTTGGACAAGAATTATTGGACAAAAAATATTATTTATAAAAATTTGAACAATAAAAAGATTTGACAAATAGCCAATTTTTAAACCCATTAAAAATATTAAACCCAACCAAAAAGGTTGCCAAAAACACAAAAAGTTAAGCAGAATATTACGAGACAAAAAAAAGGAATTTAAAGCAAAAGTGAAAGCGTTAAACGCTGGGGACCGGTGAACCGTACTGGTTATTGGTTCAGCATAAAAAGTAATAGTTAAACAGAAAAACTATTATCGCCTCGTATTACAAAAAAACCTTAATTTTGAATAACCATAAGACAAATGTGAGGCGATAGCCGTTCGGGTTATTGTCGTGCGGATACGGCATGCGCTGACGGTGGATGTAAAATTTTGACAAACAACTGATAGGAACAAAAAAATATAATTGAAACTTACCCAATCAGATGTTAAACTAGCCAAATAAATGAATAAAAGATAACAAAAGTGTATCATGACACCGATGATACAAGATAAAAAAATATCACAGCAAAATTTGGAAAAATACAGTCAGCACACACGTGTAGTCTCCGTCACGCCAAGAACACGAATCGCATCGAAGTGACATGTGCTCGTCCACTCTTCAATTCACGCGGAAACACACAAAATATGTCGCTAATCAAATTGAACACTAAAGATTTGAAAAAAACCGCGTAACGATTTTTTGAAATCGTTACAATATATATACATACGAGGGTGGTTTTCAACATAATCCTTTTTTAATTGTACACACTGAGCCTATCGAGTTTCCAATTTTTTCAAGGCATCCAAAAAGTAATTTTTCGGCAACTCTTCAAAATATGCATTTTTCTCGGATATCCCCTCTTCATTGGTGTGAAATCTCTTTTCACCGAGACATCTTTTTAAATTTGGAAATAAGAAGAAATCACTGAGAGCCAGATCTGGTGAAAATTGAGGATGAGGTAACACCTCGTAACGCAATTCGACTAATTTTGTTGTAGCAACAGCGGGCGAATGAGAAGGCGCGTTATCGTAATGGAACAACCCTTTTTCTTCAACAAATGAGGTCGTTTTCTCTTTAGTTCGGCATCAAAACGTGTCAACAAATCAGTATAATATTGGCCAGTTATCGCTTTTCCTTTTCGTAAACAATCAATAAAGATCACACCTTTGGGATCCCAAAATACTGTAGCCATGACCCAATTGGCCGAAAAAACTGTTTTTTGTCTTCTTCGGAGCGCTTTCCTCGAGAGAAATCCATTATTTCGACTGTTTTTAGTTTCTGACGTATAATGGTATATCAAGTTTCATATACTGTGACATAACGGCGAAAAAATTCCCTTGGATTACGTTTGAAGGTAACCGAACATTCTTCTGAATTTTTAATGCGAGCGCGTATTTGATCTGAATTAAGTAGCCGCGACACCCATCTCGCGGATAGCTTTTTTATATGTAAACGTTCATGCAAAATATTTCATATCCATTCGGTTGAAATGTTGACTTCATTAGATACCTCACGTACTTTTAATCGACGATCGCTAATTACTAGGGCATGGATTTTATTAACCATTTCTCGATTACTTACAGTAAATGACGGTCCCAGACGTTCTGCATCATCTGTGCACATGTGGCCACTATTAAAAGCAGAAAACCACTTACAAATCTTTCCATGGGACGCAATACATTCAGAATAATATTTAGGTATTTTTTTCTGGGTGTCTTTAATTGTTTGTCCACATAAAAAATAATGTTTAATTAACACTCAAAATTCTTTTTTCTACATATTTACAGAACAACAAAAACAGTTTTCTTTAGATTAGTATAAAACATAAACTATCTGTCAGATTTGTGTGAAATTTTAACAGTGGACATCAGAAACATAATAGAAGCCAGTAATACAATCATCGTAGTGAAAGTGTTGCCAACCTTTGAAAAGTCACTCTTCCGTCAAACCGCCCTCGTATATACATATATAGCGCATAAAACACATTGATACAAAATACCACTTTATCCAGGGGAAAATTGAAAAGGAATTTGTGGTAAAACATGTTAGAAGTGAAGAACAAATCGCGATATTCTGACTAAACCACTTGTACAATATAAATTGGAATATTTCAGAAAACATTTAGGAATCTTAAATGTGACTTAAATTAATTGTAATTGTTAAAACTTGATTTATTTGTTAAGTATTAAATTTAGGAGTTGAATAAAAATTTGAATACTACAAATAAATCATAGTGTTCTGTGCAGTGTAATGTTTTTTTTTAATGTAAATAATGAATATAGGAACATAAATTTATTAAATTTGTTGTAGGAGCAAAGTCATATTTATTTCATATAATTACCATGTTCCCATATAAAGTGATTTTAAAAAAGTATTCTATTTGCATAACTCCTCGCCGTGACTAAAACATACCTACCTCATTTGCAACGGATCAAATAAAACTGCGGTTATTTTAAATAAATGAAATGACATTTAAAAACAATAAATGGGAAAAGAGATTTTTTCTTATATAAATCATTAATTTTCCCAAAATTCGAGACCATAAATGCATATGGTAATCTGTTACTGTTTAGTTGCATTTTGCAGTAGAACTAATTTATTGTTCAAATAAATACATAGTTCAAATATTATACATATTTACTTATATAACTGTATTGGACATAATATTTTAACGTAAGATTGTGTTCAGAAAATTATAATAAAAGGGAAGATACATGGAAACAAGTAGTTTGGAATTATGATACAGCAGGAAGGAAATTAGAAAAGGAAGAGGAGAGAGGCGCAGGATTGGTGTGAAGCCAGTACCTACTTCCGTTAAGATTTGTCTGAAGGCAGATTTTACGTAATGATAAAGCGAGAAGCAAATACTTGTATAAGCGCACCATCCGGATGAGAAATGAATGTGCGTTGTGCGTATATACCCAAGTAACGTACAATAAATAAAAGATTTGCATTATGTACCATCATAGAATGAAATTAATGGAATTTCTCTTCTCTATGTGTACAGGAAATGTTAATTTTAAATGGGCTACGATTGTTATCTCAAGAACTATAAGAACTACCAAGAATAAAAATAAACTAATCATTTCTATTTTTAATTTATTTTTAATATATTGAACAAAAAATCGACTAATTTTCTTATAGTATGGAACATAAGTTCATTTTAAATAGGAACATATACGGGATGTTTAGAAAGGATAAAATTTTTGAGGGTACTTATATACATTTCGATGTGCTGATTTCCAATTGTGATTAATCAAAAAGAATCTTTCAAAAATTCAGAATAATATATTCTTTAACTAGTATGAAATGGATAATCTACGCTCGAGGGAAAAGTTTGTGGACCGAGCCGTAGGCGAGATCTACAGTTTCGCGAATGACGGAAATAATAAGTACTCCAAACAAGTTTTAGACTATACTTTCTCTAAGACTATTTATAAAAATATATTTTCCTTATCACTTGACATTTTCTAGAACTAATAAAATTTTATTGGTATGTTACAAAAGAAATAATTTGCTATGTAACAACCTGTAAAAACTTCAAAAAGCGTAAAACAAGGCGTATAATTATTTTTTGTACAAATTTCTTTTATATCTGACAGTTTAGACAGTAGAGGAGACAAAATCAAAGAATCAGCCCGCCAAGCGTTTTCCCGTGTATTTTAAATGGATGTATTGAAAAACTAGTGGGCTTTGACTGCCTGTTACAAAATAATAAGAATGTGCTCATTCTGTAACAGTTTTCAGTTACAGAATCTGTGAATGCCACAGTAGTGTTTCACAAATTATTTCTTATTATATTCTGCAAATAATTTTCTAAATAATATGGATGCGAGTGAAGAATATTCAACTGTTGAAGGAAAGAGGAGAAGAGAGGATGAAGAAGGTAAGGATGGGTTCAAAAAGAGTAAGAAAGTCACGCGTACACCGAATAGGCCTGGAAGCTCTAAAAATAAGATGGATAAAATAATGAAAATGCTACAAATAATAACAACAGAAGTGCAGGAATTAAGAGCTGAAAGCAGAGAGTACAGAAAGGAAGTAGGAAAGCTTAAAGAGGAAAATGAAGCTATTAAAAAAGAAAATACGAAAATGAAAAATACAATCAACAAAATTAGCGGCAGAATGAAAAAAGACGAAATAATGTAGTATTACACGGCTATACGCCGAGGGAACGAAATCAAAAATTAGTGTACGAGAAGATAAAGGAATATTTTTAAGAATTTAGATATCAGAGATATTAGGAAACTGGGACAGGTGACCTATTTACTGGAGTTAAAAAATGCTGCAGAGAAGAAGAAAAAAATATTAATAAAAGCAAACTGAAGAATTACAGGAAAGCGCATATATTTATGGATGATGACCTCTCCGAGAAAGACAGGAAAATACAAAAATTAATCAAAGAAAAGGCACAAACGGAGAAAATAAGCGGTAAAAATGTGCAAATAGAATACCTGAAGATTATAATAAATGGCGAGGAATGGAGGTGAAATAAAAGAAAAAATGAATTGGAAGTTTATTACGGACAAGAGAAAACAAATAATAAAGTCGAAAAACTGGCAAAAGTAGGGCATGCTACGTAAACGGATAAAAGGGTAACATAAAGCAAGGTAAAAGGCAAAACGATTAAAAATGAAGTCAAGATAGGATCATGGAATGTAAGAGGGACATATGAAGAAGGAGTATTAAAGAATTTAAGATTAATAATGGAAAAGTACATTGCAAGATACTAAACAGAAGGGGTTTAATCTCACAGAGATAAATGGGTACGCATTTTTTAATAATGGGGATGAAAATAGACACTTTAGAGTTGCTTTCTTAGTAAGTGAAGGAATGAAGAGGTTAGTAATAGACTTAAAACCAATATCAGAGAGAATTTATTTGCTAAGACTAAGTGGAACATATAGGAATATAAGTATAGGGAATATTTTCGTACATACGCCAACTGAAGTAAAAGATTTGAGACTTAAAATTAATATCTATGAAGAATTGCGAAATATAATACATAAAATACCAAAATACGATATAAAAATAGCGTTATGCGCCTTACTGCAAAAATAGAAAGGCAGAAGAAGCTAAGAAAATGTAATATTTCCGAATTAAAGAATGAATAAACTAAAGACAAATTCGCTAAAGAGGTAACAGAGAATCTTGAAAAAACAAAAAAGAGTGAAAGTATTGAAGAAGAATGGCATAAAATGCAATCAGTGATAGTCAATGCGTCGCAATAATATCTATAGGAGTTAAAAAGAAAGTACCTAAAGAAGATTGGTTTGGCGACAAATGCTGAAAAATACTAGAGGAGGGGAATTAAGCAAAACTAGAAATGCATAGATGTCAGTCTGAAAGAAATAAAGAAAAATACAAAGCAAAGAGGAAGGCTGTTCAACAACTATGCAGAAAAGAGAAGGGGCAGAGGTAATAAGCATTGAAGAGAATGATGATATATAGAAGAACCAACTGAACGAGAATTTTTCGACATTTAATTAGCTACGAAAAATGATAAAAGTGAAAGAGAAAATGGCATTCAGGTACAAATGTTAAAAGAAGGCGGAGAAGTACTGCAAACAGGAATTTACAACCTCTTAGTTAAAGTTTGGAAAGATGAAAAATGCTAGGAAAATGGAAAATGACAGTATTGTGCCCTGTACCGAAAATAGGAGACCTAAGCTTATATCAAAATTATAGAGGGATAATATTATTAGTTGTAGTTTATAATATATTGGCAAAGATAATAAGAGTGAGACTGAACCAAAGTATAAAAAATAAGATAGTGGAGTACCAGGGAGGATTTAAAGAAGGAAGATCTACAATTAACCCAATATTTCTCAATTAAGCAAATCATAGAGGGAACTTATGAACATGATTTAGGGCCGGTCTTTCCACCTTCAGATAAAGTTCCGGATAGCTATCCGCCATATAAACTTATCTGAGACTTTATCCGACGGATAACTTTTTTCTGTCTTTCATTTCAAATTTATCTGACGGATAACTATCCGCAGATAAGTGCAATATATGCAGTTTAAAAATTTCTAATAAAATTAAAGAGAGACAACAGTATTGCAAATGTAATAAGGCAGAGCAAGAAAACGCAATATAAGTTTTGTTTCGATCAAGTTGCTTAATATTTATGTTTTGACATTTGTGGTTATGATCTTTTTGACGTAATTATAAATACGTGGGCAGGATATTCTGCTTTCTGTTCATATTTGGAAATGTATAAGGATTATAAAAATTGAAAGAAATGTGAGAAATCCAATAATTTCGAAATTATTGAAATACGGAATATTTTTATATTTGTACTTGTACTAAGGTGCAAGTATAAGTATGTCATAGAAAATAAAAAGATATGTACAGCGGCGAGGGATTAAGAATGACCTTGGACCGACAAAAAAAAAAATGTGTATTGCATTTGATTTGATTACAACAATACTAACTATGTTAACAATGAGAATGAGTAACCAGGGATGGACAAACTGCAGTGAAATGATAATGGAACAAGGTCTGAGAAGCAAGAACTCTTGTCTCTCAAAGTTTAGATGTATAATGTTTTATTTGTTTGAATATATTTCTTTTTCTCCATATCCCTGATACCCATAATCGGGTGTGTATTTATTTAAAATTTGGTATGACAAAAAAAATACGGTTTGTAGGAATGAACATTAGTTTTGCCCCATTGGAAAATTTTCTGGCGCCATATATAACAATAAATAATAATTAAATATGTGAAATTACATGTTTGTATTCTATCAAAATATCATGTATTTGACATTTTTTTCCGATTTATTGCATCGATTCATATGTTTCTGTCAGATATCATATTTATCCGGTAGAAAAGTTCTGGATAACTTATCTGTCGGATAGGCAATATTTATCTGGCGGATAACCTTATCTGAAGGTGGAAAGACACATTTTTGATTTATCCACCAGATAACTTTATCCGGAACTTTATCCGAAGGAGGAAAGACCGGCCCTTAGAACTGCATATGTTGTTCACTGATTTCAAGCAAGCGTACGACACAATAATAGAAAACTAAAAGTATCAAGAAAATTATTACAACTTGAGTAGCAGTGGAGGAAGATCTATTTAGCGTATTCCAGGTTAGAAGAGGTTTGAAACGAAGAGACCCATTATAGACAGTGCTTTTTAATTGCGTATTAGAAACAATAATGATATAAGGTGGAATAGAAAGAAAAGGGATTATATTAATACTACAAGAAAAATCGGTTCGTATATATATTTTAAATTTTTATGTTAGACCTTTCATATTTTTATATGTATTATTTTAAATTTTGACGACTGTGTTAAATATCATGTTAACATTTTTAATCATATGACTTTTCATGTTATTTATTAATTATTTATTTTTTTATTTATTTATAAACTTCATTACACACTATATGCATTGTTACTGTTCACGACCAACCACTACCATCCGGTATAAAGTTTTATATTAAATTTTATTTTATTTACATATGACTATGGTAAGAGTGCCATGAGAAAAATAAGTGATTTTTTTTTAGTTTCGCATATTGGTATTGCGAAATAGAGACTGTTTGCCAATTAACCTTATTTCTCGAGATAACAATGTTGGCCCATTAAAATAAACACGTATATGTAAGTAATCTGAGGAAGAGTACGAATGTTTACGTCTAATATAAAAAAAATATGTGTCTATTTATTTGTACTAAAGTATTTTATAGAATAATTGTCCATTTACACTATTTTCAGTTTTGTATTGAGTAGACAATTCGAATTCATGTCAGGCTCCTGTCGTTATGTGGGTAATAACATTTTATCGTAAAGTGCTCTATATAGTACAGATACCCGTGAGTAAAGGCTGACAATGATTTTCTACCACTTCACTATACGGCTATAAGCCTTGAATTCATCCATTTATTTTCACTAACTTCATTATATCTGTTTTTTAATGTTTCTATGTGCCCTACAAAGATATATGAAATTTTTATTCACATTCTGTTTTTACTCTGATTTTACAGAAGGAAGTAATTCGTGATTAACGTCATAATTAATAAAAGATATACATTGTGTGGTTCTGTGGTTAAATTTTCAATTAAAGTAATAAAGTTATTAAAACAGTTTTTATTATAAACAAAACGAATTTTGATGTTACAGAGTGATCAAAAATTATTGAAGGTCACGTAACCACTTTTGTTCCAAAATTATGTGAAAGTTATATTTCAATTTTTCATAATTCATCAAAACTGTATTCCATTTATGACATATAATGATAGGTGCATGACATTTGATTAGTACCATTGTCGTGTGATGATTCATTTAATATATGTTTCTCATACTTTCGAAAAAAACTTTTAAGTAATTTCTTTTCATTATGGTTTTTAATGAAGAGTGTGACAAATTTCTTCTGAAAGCATATTTTCGTTCTAACGAACGTAAAGAAGAGGGTTCTTTATCCTCGTACAGACCTGTGAACCGTACGGCGAACCGTCCAACGAACGGTTCGACGAGCACTAGCAGATGATGGTGGGGGAATTTTCCTCTCTTTTCCATTATTGTTGCAAATACATTTAAGTTAGTTTTTCTTTTAAAATGCCGTGGCAGCAGCATACATTTATATTCATTTACATTTAAAAAATAAAAATAAAACATCTGTTATGGCCAGCACAATACCTCTCGCCATTTTCACATTAGGCTATAAAGTGTTGTATTTAACATTTCTGGCACAAAAATTCTATTTACAACTATTCTTTATTTTTTTATTCATTCAAGTTTCCTCTTACTCTTCTAAATGTTTGAGATTCTTGCAATTCATTGACGCGATTGGCGGTATTTCCGAAAGGAATATGATGAATTATATGTGTAGTAAGCGCGTGTTTAGTTGACACTTATACTGTACATACTTTGGCTTATAAATGAATCCCCCTTCATTTTATACGAATTTTATGTATTGTCGGAGTCTTTTCCTCATTATAACAATATCATATTATTTTACATTTCGAGTCGTCCATGTACGAATTTTAGGTTTTCCGCATTTAAGGACAGTGTGAATTTAACGTGCGGCAGCAATATTTATAATTTTAAATATTTTATTAATGATAAAATAAGAAATATTCCCAGAAAAAGGTATCAGTAATTTTTGACACTGATATTTATGTCAATTACAAACATTTTAATTTTTCAACTCATTTCCATCGGCTGTTTGATTCTTTATACAATGGATTATTTTATATATTTATAATTCTCTATCTCTAAATCTATAGAAGATATAATAAAAATGTTCCATGTATTGGATAGAGAATTTTATATTCTTTAATATTTGTAAAACATAAATTTCCTAGTAAATAATATTTAAAAAATAATTTTACGAAACTACAACTTTCGGTTGTTCATATGTTACCAAAACCTTTTTCAGCTCTTCCCATTAATGCCAGATTAATGAATACGAAACTGAATTGATCTTTAGTCTTATAGAATTTGAGAAACCGTATCTACAATATCCACACATACACACCACACACGCACACACACACACACACACACACACACACACACACACACATCATTGTAAAAATGATAAATCGGATTCTAGTGATCTTAAAACGTGTTTATTCATTTAAATCTGGATATGCGATTTTTAGCATGATTCCAATACCTCTCTTGGCGAGAGGTAAAAAAGTCGTAAGCGTTGATGGCAATGTCATATGTTTACTAATATATCAAATTATAACGGTAATCCTTTAATTTTGGATTTAAGACAACAATATCCAAGTGCACATTTTCACAAGAGTCTTTAGACCATTCCATTTTCAATAAATATAGTACCAATGAATAGCAAAATTTAACATCTACTTCCAACTAAAGAATAAATTATTGTAATAAAATAAATTGTTGAAAGTATCCGTTCGCCGTCGCGTCCAGACTACCTGCAACGTGCTCGCGCAACATACTTTGATCGTTCGTTGAACTACCGACAACGGTCGGATCGCACAAACGTCCGTTGCACGTGTTTCAATTCAATCCACGGTATATTGTACATGTGTGTACTCAACCTTACTTTTCTTGCACCGGTCTGGGCGGTCTGCTCCTCCTGGCCCCGCCCACATACTCAATTTATGAATAATTCGGGCAAAGCGCTTTCTGGTGATGCATGAGTCGGTTCTTGAATATTCGGGATTTGAATGATTCTGTGCATGCATATTCTGGTTTTAGATATTCTGGTTTTGAATATTCGGGTGTTGAAGGCTTTCCCAAGGAAGGTATTGTTTTTGGTTAAAAAATTTAGTGGTGAGTTTTTAATGAATAAACACGTTTTAGGGTCTTTAGAATACGATTTTATTAATTTAACCATGGAGTCTGTGTGATGTCCGTATGTGTGAAAAAATTCTACGACGATAACTCTAAAACCACAATTCTAAAAATTATATTTTTTTCTTATTCCTCTTCATTACATCCATATGAAGAGCTGATTAGATTTTGGGTATATTTTATTTGTTCAACCGGAAGTACCCTTATTTGAAGTTATTAACAGTTTTTCTTGAAAAAACGCAGTGAAATATCATTCTTTGACATTTTATGTGATTATCAATATAAAAGAATATCGTATTGTCTATACGGTTTGATTATCCTTTTTCCTTCATATTCAATAAATACAAAGTTAAAGAATTATAAAGGGAATAACTTTCATAAATCAACCAGCTTTGATATAATTATGGAAACAGCTGATATATTCAATCAATTCTGATTGACATATGTCAGTGTCAATTACAATTTACGGAATGCATGTTCGTGTTATAAATTTATTGGATTTATAGAATCTTTTCCAAGGAACTTTCTGTATGGAATTTGTAGAAAATCATACATGTTCGTGTTACACTTATACGGGATATAAGAATATTTTCCAAGGAACTTTTGGTATGGGATTTGTACAAAATACATAGAATTGACGGAAGGTAACGTGCTGGCCACATTATATTTTTTATATTAAGAATATTTTTAAATAATGACAAAAAAATATTATTAATTCTTAAAAACAATTATCCTCTATCTCTCTTAGTGCCTATTCAAAGAGTCGTAACAAACGGATGGTTCGTTTATTAGAGATTCGTCTAGAAGTTGTCACACTGACACATATTTTTAGTTAGCAGAGAAACATGTCTAAAAGGGCTATCCACAAATTAAGATTCCTAGTAAATCTCATGTATTAGATTAACATCAGACACCTGCTTACTCATCTACAGAAAATTATTAAGCGGCTGATGCAATAGTTGTGTAATAAGCACGTACTACTTATTGTATTGTACTCGTACAGTACAAAACTATAAGAAGCACGAGCTTACTACAGTCCATATTATTTGGTTTGTTAATAAAAGCAATTTTGACATCTGTCAACAGTCTAAACTTAAGGTACGCATACTATAACTAACCATTAATGATCATTAATTTTTGGCTATTATATGAAATTGGCGAGAGGTATTGTGCTGGCCACAACAGATTTTTTTTCCTTTCTTGTATTTCATTATCACGTTCGATATTCATCGATTCCTTATGTGGTAAGTACAGATATACAATATTTGAATTTGGAATTGAAATTATGTCATTATGACTTAAGTATTCTAACAGAATTACAATTATTATTATTATTTCTATGGAAATACAGATTTTCTAAACACTTGTCGGCTATTGTACTGTCCTGATTGCAAATGTACAATGTGTTTTTTACCAGTGTGCTTTTATTCAAATCATTGATCTGTGTGTTAGATGTAGAATAAGGTTACGTGTTATTGTGTATGGTGGGTATAGGGGTTGCTTGTACGAGTTCGGTATTTATGAGAGAAATAGCAAGTCTACTATCAGTTCCAACGCGAGTTTTTCATATTTACAGTAAACTTTAATTAATTCTTGATTTTGCCAATTTTTGACTATGAGGTTTTTGAAATCGTTTGGCTAAATTTGTGCAATTTCCATTTTGATATCTTCCCTGGATAATATTTTGAAATACAGTGTGTTTGTTTCACAGAATACGAGAGTCGTTTCAATTTCATTCGTAATGCTTATCATGTTTGTTTATATGAAAATGAGTGGTGTGTTAATGTTTTCGAGATAAAGTTTATCGTTCATTACGTCTATTATTTTACCTAGGGATGTCTCTGAGTTGTTTATTTTATCTTAAATTAATTTAATATTTTTACTAATTCAGTCAATTTAATTGTTGAAACAGTTGGAGTATTTTTGTTAAACAATTATTTGATTTAAGTTATCTTTGAGTATGAGTATGTTTCATTTTAGTGCATTGTCATATTTTTCCTGTTCTGAAGCGTTATTGTTTTAATAATGACGCCTAGTGCGTTAGCTATCCCTCATTTATCTTTATTATTATCGTGAAATAAAATCTGCATTTTATTATTAATTTTATCTAAAAGTTATCTAATACTATAAGATTGTTATATATTTCTTCTACATGTTCATCGATACTGTATTTATTGTTTATGTTGGATTTTTTTTATTATAGTGAATCGCGAGATTATTGTAAGATTACTTAATTTCATTAAGATTCAGGTTTACGGAAAAATACTTATTATTGCTGGATATTAGTCTCGCCAAATTTTTGGAAGTTAATTCCGGGCTGTACCGGATCGCATGGTTCTGTAAATTGACGATAAGGTTTTAGGTATTCAATTTTTATCTTTGTGTTGTTACTTGTGATTATTTGTGCACGGTCTTTAATGTAGTTTTAATTTCTTGTTATCTGAGATGATTAATTTTGGAATTCCGAATACTGAAAAGTATTTCATTAGTTTTTCAACTACGGTTGCTGGATTAGTTTCTTGCAAATGATATATCTGGGCGTGTTTTAAAAAAATGTCGATAATTGTTAAGAATTTATCGTTTTTAAGGATAGTATATGTGAATTATTTCAAGGGGTTTTGAAACAGTTGGAATTTTTATTAATGGAATTTTAGATGGATATCTTTCGTATTTGTTTTCTTGACAAACATCGCAATTATTTATGAGTTTCGTAATAGTTATCAACATGTTAGGCCAATAATACTTTTTTTTTAGTTTCTTGTATGTTTCAACTATACCCCAACGGTTAATTGCCTGGTTAAAAGTATACTTGTAAGATATTCGGCCTGATTCTGTAAGAAGAGTTACTAGAATAAAGTTACTGAAATAATCTTTAAAATGAAGGTCAGTTACTACTACAGTAACTTGTTACTTTTTGTATTCTATAAGCACAGAGTCATTACAGTTTTAGATACTTAGTTGTTAAACAAGTTATTACGCTAGAGACTAGCCAAACGTAGTATTTAAGGTGTAGTAACTTTTCAGAATGGCTGGAATTTGGATGAATTTTGAATTTCATAGAGCATTAGCAGATTTGGAAAATCGGTATGTATAAATAACTGTAAATAATTTTCGGTAACGTTTATTTATGAAATTGGAAAATTTATTTGATAAATTTATATTATTATTTCACAGAAGAAGAAATAGGTTAGAAAATAGATTGGTAAGAGACGAGAGTAATCCTTTCTTAATTTCGGATGTAAAATTTTAAAAATTGTTCCGATTACCAAAACCAATTGTACAAGATCTAATTGAAGAAGTAATTCCGTTAGCGGAACCTTCAATAAGATCATCAGGCGTACCTATTCTCCTTTTTTTGTATTATTTAAAATATTTATAAGTTCTTCCCATGACAATTTAACCTCATTAATTTTCAGAGGATGTGTTTTCACTTCGTGCATTATTTTGTGGTTTTCTAAATAAGCTATTAATATTTCCAACTGTTCGTTGGTCGTTCTTGAAGCCCTAGACTTGTTATAAACCATGATGCAAACAGATATAACACTTGGTCACTTGTAAATACTAAGAAATGTCACTTGGCAGATTTGAACACACGCAGAAGAGGAAATACGTACGCGCACCACAATTAGTGTTCCTCATTTAACTGCTATCTTAGTAACTAAGTTTGTTTAGTTACTCTGGTAGTAACGTTCCTAAACATATAATTACAAAATACAAAATATGTATTCAGTTACTAGGATAGTTGCTATCAGAGTAACTTCATAGTAACGTTGCTAACAAGTAACAATATTAGATACTTTTTATAGAATCGGGCTGAATGTTTTGTTTCTGAATAATTCTGGTGCTATACAATGATATTTATTTCCTGGTGCTAAGTATTCTTTGATAAATTTTAATAACGTATCTTTATAATTTGTTTTATTTATATACATGTACATTTTTTGTTTATCATGTCCGAATAATTTTTCTACTTTGAAAGTACTTTTTGAATTGGTTTCTTTGAATACTATTTGATTTTTCCTGAAATTTATGGGACCGCCTCGTCCGAGTGTTATGTACAGCTGTCGATTTTCTTTTCTGCGATAACAGAGTTAGCGTAATTTTCAATGTTATTTGAGGTCAAAACGTTTATCTGAATATTTGTGTTTTTAAATATTTATTTCGGCGATCGATCTAGCATTGAACAAATTTTTGGTATGTTAATTTTATAAACATAGAAAAGGCCTTAACGATCAAGGAGAATTTTAAATATACGAAGAAAGAAATTATTATAAATTCAATGACACCGCGGGGACTCGAACCCCAGACCTATCAGTCACATATCAGTGTGACGCTCTTACCATCTGAGCCACGGAGTCACCTCCCAGCGAAGTCAATGAATCTTTCACAATTTCTTTTTACAAATTTCGTAGGTGAGTATACTATTCTAATCTGTATAGACGAAACCTCGGCGCGAAACAATGCGCTTAATAATGATGTGAAACAATTAGCCGTCACAGAATCGTTAATAATAATTATTTGTGATCGTACCTGAAGTTTATAAACATAGAAAAGGCCTTAACGATCAAGGAGAATTTTAAATATACGAAGAATGAAATTATGAAAAATTAAATGACACCGCGGGGACTCGAACCCCAGACCTCCACATATCTAGAGTGGCGCTCTAATCATCAGAGCCACATAGTTAATTTTGTTAAAGTTATTTTGAATTAAGTAGTCTCTTAATTGTTTTAGACAGCATTCTATGATTTCAGGAGAAGGAATTTCGTCGTATTTATTTTTTGTCATTTATGCCCAGTTGCACCGCTGCCGCTTAAAATTTAAGTGTTCCTTAAATTGACAATATCCTATCGCATCGAAACGTCAAATGAGTCATTGAATATTGCAGTCAAAATTTCGGTTTGCAATTTTTTTGTTTAAGCCTAGCTTAAAATTTAAGTGAAAGCGGTGCAACTGGGTATAAGTGAATTATGAGTCGTGGTGATACCTGAATGGCAATATCTTGCTTTATAGTTATTTTGGCCTTTTGGAATTTTTCATTTATTTTGCTTTGCAAAACCCTTACCCATTTAAAAATCTCTAGATATTCATTTCCATCTAATAAGTTTCTGATTAGGTTCTTTTAAGGTATTCAGCCAAATTAAGGGTTTGCGATCAATTATTAATTAAAATAAACAACAATAAAATAATAGCTAGTAATTCTTTTTCAGTGGTGGAATGTTTCTTTTGTAAGAAACTCGTTCTTATTAAGTTGTAATTTGAGGTTTGCTTCTCTTAGTCTATGGAATAAAATTTTGACATTATTTGTATGTTCCTGCAATGAAGTGCCTAAAATTATTATACCGTCTAAATAAATGAAGCAAATTTTGTTTACAAGATCTTTCGACGAAATTTGTCATTATCTGAAAAGTACTAGGGGCATTTTTTAAGGCAAAGAGCATTCTAAGAAATTCAAAATGCCCCTGGTCGGTGGAGAAAGCAGTTTTTTTCAATTCAATCGGGATTCATATCTGTTTGGTGGAATCCAATTTTTAAATCTATGGTTATAAAGTAATTTGATTGTCCAATATTTCCGTAATATCAAGAATTGCAAATGTGTCGTCAATAGTTTTACAGTTTAATTTTCTGTAATCGATAACTCATCGAAAATTTTCTTTGCCAGAAGCATCCTGTTTATTTGGGAATTTGCCTAGTCTTTATAAATGTATAATATACTTATAAGATCTATGGTATACGGCATCTCATTGGTTTTGTTAATTTTGTTTTATTTTGTTAAGTCTTGATTATCGGGTATAGTCAAGTCTTCGAATTCTTTTTTTAATTTATTTAGCTGTCGCTAAGATGGTCAGCTCGGAGATTTATTTTTTTGGATATTTCTTCAACATTCATTTCTAATTTATTTTTATTAAAATAATTGAAATTAAATTTGTGTTCGCAGAATAATTTTATTGTTTCGTCGGAATAGGTTATTTTTGCGTTTAATAATTATAAGCCTGAGTTACCTATTACAATATTAAAATCTTTATGAAATTCATAAAAATAACATTTCAGTTTTTTTATTAAATAATTCCATGAGAGGTAACATTACCTGTTTCAATTTCGCAATATTCGAGGAATAATTTGAATTTATTTTTATTTTGCATGACAAATGTATCGCTGATAAAATTATCTTCTGCCGATTAAAACTCTACAAATTTTAAAGTCAATAAAAGGCAGTTTAGAAGTATAATTTGCTAAGGATTTGAGTTTTCTAAAAGTTCTAAAGCAAAATTTTCGTCATATTGTTCTGTTTCTTCTGGATTTTCAATATTTTCTGTATTGTCCACATTTTCGAAATATTCAATTTTAGTTTCATTGTTTGATTCGGTAGGGTTATCTAATATTCATAAATCTTGTCGTTGTCTTTTTAATTGCGGTCTAAATAAATTTGTACTAATAGAGATAGATTGTTGGTAGTTTTGTCTTGGTGTTAACTGAATGGGTTGTCTTTTTTGTGATTGACTTATAAATTATAGACACAAGTAATAAACATGTAAATGGAATAACACAAAACAAAATAATCCAAACTTAATAATACGTAAAGTTATGTTTTAGACAGTAACAAATAGTAGTATAAGTTAATGAACATAATAATTATATAAAGCACTTTTAAATTTTTCAATCGAGCCGAGATAGATGACAAAATAATCTGGTAAGTTATTGAAATTGAAACAAAGCATACGAATAGGCGACTTTATTTCATAGTTCGTTCGAGGAGTATTACAATAAAAGGTAGATTTAAACCGGGAATTATACCCAGGAACTAGGAAAGGAATTTTTTCAAGGCTTATGGGATCATTTATAACACTATGCAAAATTTTGTAAAGGAACAATGTAGATTGTATTTTTCTGCGAGTATCGATAGACACAATATTAAATTCACATAAGTCTTTGTAGTCTGTATCAAAACTGGGATAATGTCTAAAAAGTTTGAAGAAGCATAATTTAACAAATTTTCATTGAATAGATTCAATTAAATGGTTGTATTTATTATAGATAGGATTCCAAACCAGCTGACAATATTCAAGTTTTGTTCTTACGAACGAGAAATATAATTTCTTTAGAGTTGAAATACGAACAAAGTACTGTGTATTTCTAAAAATGAAGCCTAAATTTTTGTAGGCAGATTTCACAGTATGAAAGATATGATTAGTGAAATTGAGCTTTTCGTCAAATAAAACACCAAGATCCTTAAATTCAGTGACCCTTTCAAGAATATGAGAGTCTATTTTGTAACCATATTAATAAATAGTTTTTTTGGCGAAGTAGCTCATTGTTTTACATTTACTGTAATTTAAAAATAAGTTAGAGGATTCAGACCAAGCTAAAATGTTATTAATATCTGCTTGTAAGAGTTTAACATCTTCAATAGAATTAATGGTTTTAAAAATCTTTGTCATCAGCATATAACAAGACGTGAGAGTGCTAAGCAGAATTAACAATGTCATTAATAAAGAGTAAGAATAGTAAAGGACCCAAATTCGAACCTTGAGGAACACCAGAAGTGGCCGTAAAAGACTTAGATTTATTGTTATTGTAGGAAACAGACAGTACACGATCACTGAGATAGGAGGAAATAAATTGAAGAAGATCGGAAGAAAATTGAAAGTTGTTTTTTAGCATATACAATAAGACATTGTGGTCAATACGATCAAATGCTTTCGAAAAATCTGTATAAATAACATCAACTTGAGTGTTATCGTGTAGTACAGTTTCAGTAAAGTTCATTAGATTGGTTCTAGTTGATCTGCCTTTAAAAAATCCATGTTGACCCGAGGATATATGGTGTTGGACGGAATTATAGATATGTTAGTAGATTATAGATTCAAGAATTTTAGAAATATTAGACAGAATGGCTATAGGACGATAATTAGACATAATGGTTGGATCACCTGATTTGAAAATAGGAATAATAAGAGATTGTTTTAGAGAATTAGGAAATTTCTTTTGAAAAATAGAAAGATTGAATAGAAAATGCAGCGGTTTTTGAAAAATATGAGAACAAGCTTTAAGGACATAAGAAGGAAGAAAGTCAGGACCGGGGTTGCATGACGACTTGAGAGACTTTATGGCCTGCGAAATCTCATCCCCAGTGATTACCGAAATAGATGTAGTACCGATGTTATTTTCTATTGAAGGTTGTTTAGGGTACGAGGGATTATTATTATATTGTTCAGAAAAATAATCAGCAAATCCCTGAACAATGTCTGAAGTATTTGAGTAAGTTTTACCTTGTAGATGCATCATACCTGGAATTCTCGATGATTGCCTTTTATTTTGAATAAATTTCCAAAAAGTACTACTATCAGTATGAATTTTTTGTTCAATTTGAGATATATATTTAGCGTGTTCAAAGTTTATATCCTTTTTAACCAGATTACGTAATTACTTGAATTCTGCAAAGTAATTCAAGAATAAAATAAAAAACCTGATGTGACCAGTACATAACTTCCCGCTGGGCAAACAATGCAGTATATATAAAGCAAACATTATGTTCAAATATTTTTACATTCACTCATAATAATCTTTATTTTACATGATTATTAACATACCCAGAGAGGTGAAAACGTACCTCATCAAAGAAAAATATTTTCTTTTAAAAATCAGCATCAACTTCCTCGTGCTCTAAAACGCAATCTGTGTAAATTCTTCGCTATACATGATCTACTATTTGACACGTGCTTATTGAGAGCTGTTTGATTTATAGTGCTGCGAGCACAGCAAACTTAATCAGATCATCCTGTACATCTAATATTTATGTATGATGGAAAATATATTATTTTTACAAATCTTAATTTCATTATAATTAAATATATTACTACTACATTCTCCTTAACACGGTTTCGTTATTAATTTTAATGTATTTGCTTCCTGACAGTGACATTTGTTTATATATGTCAAAATTGTTTTAAAGTATTATATATGTACTAGCTGAACCCGTTGCAAATATTTGCAACAAAATTATGGGGTAAAATTATATATTTCCTGTACTTATATTCAATGTTTGGTACTCTTCAACACTTTTTTAACCACCGGTGCTTCGTTGGGCACATAGGAATAGGGAGATTATTTGATACAACACTGGTAATAATAAGTAAATAATTTAGGGTTACAGTCTATCTACCAGTTTATAAACTTATAGTTAACTATAAATTGGGAACTGAAACTGTTTTGACCATTGACAGATAAAAATACAGGTATTGTAACACAGACACAGGATGGATTTTATTGCTCGGTAATTATTTGATGAAGAACTTTGGATATTATTGTACAAATTTTACAACATACTCCAGCCATATTAAATTTTCAAACAGCTAAACATACCTATTAAAAATATGCAATTGATATAGAAAATAATAATAATAATTAATAATAATTCTATAGGGACCACAGTAGGTATTTATTTAATGAACCCGTTTCTCATTTGAAGATTTGATGCTAGTGGTAAATTCGATATTTCTGATTTCTGAATTCTATTTTTTTTTTCACTGTTATAAATTTAAAAGAAGAGAAAGGTAAAACATCTAATAGAGATTATCCGCATATTTAACGTCTTTCAATGTTATATTTTAATATTATAAATTATAATTATGAATCAATGTTGCAAATAAAATCATTCTTACTTCATTTCATTCCATTTCATAATGTATATAATTTATTCTCAACAACAAATATTGTTATTATCGTAATCAATGTTTCATTTATGATTACAAGTTCAATTATTGTAGTAATAATTAATAATGAATGTTTTATTGTACAGAAAAATATTATACATTATTGTAATCTATGACGGATTAACGTGTTTCTATTTGCAAATTAACATTTTTATTCGGTTTAAAAAAATATGCATGAAATATTAAATAAATAACGAATAGTATTTTTAAGAAACTTTACTAAAGATTAGATTACAACAATAAAAGAATGTGATTATTACAACAATGAGAGAACTTGATAAAAACAACGATGAAACATGATTACAACAATGATAAAAGTTGATTACAACAATCTTAGCTACGCTAGAAGTGAGAAAAAGTAACTAGAGGGTTTGAAATCTGTTTTCGTTAAGTTGAAATTAGTTTTCATTATGTGAATTCAGTTTTCCTTTACGTGAAATCTGTTTTCGTTAATGTGAAATCATATTTCGTTACTGTGATGTGAATTGTGAATTCACTTTTCATTTGTGTGGAACCAGTTTTCTTTAATGTGAATTCATATTTTGTGAATGCGAAATCATTTTTCAAAAGTGTGAAAACACACTGTAAAAGCCAGCATTGAGGGTAGCGTTTAAGAGCGGGAAAATAGGAACATCCAACTTATTCATTATAACATACTCTTTTGTAAATAATGATTTCGTTTTTGAAAACCTATAAATTTACACCTGTCTCTTGTCCATTTTTAAATAGGTAATAATGCTGTATTTTAGGTAAGGGATATATAATTCAATAAATTTTTAAACCTTAGGTTAAAAAATTATTATATTGTAATACAAAATATGTCTCCCTAATAATTTTGCTCAATATTATTAAATTACTTACTAACTTTTAATTAATGAATTAACTATTATATTTATTTATTCTTGGGGCAAAAATTCCTTCTTATATATTCACTTGCAATTTGACATGTTGACATATTTAAGGTTAACTTTTGACTGTTGAATGATAAAAGCTTTGCATGTTTCAAGATATTTACCTGTTAAATTATTAAACTTTGCATCAATAAACCAGCCCTAAATAACACAAAATATTATTCTTGTAGGAATTTTCACAAATTGTATGTATTTTACATCATTCTCTCCATCCATCTGCATGTTATTCAGTGCTGCCATCTATCGCTTGCTAGCGGTACTTAATAAAAAATCTTTAAGTCCTTATAAAAATAGACGGAATTGAAAATCTTAACATTTTAGATTTTTGTGCACATCTACATGCTAATAGCTTTCATTTAAAAAAAGAATCATCAAAATCGGTTCGGTAGAAGTCCATAACTAAGGCCCCAAAGAAAAACCTTATTTTTTTTATATATACTAGCTGTACCCGTTGCAAATATTTGCAACAAAATTATGGGTAAAGTTATTAAATTATATATTTTCTGTACTTATATTCAATGTTTGGTAATCTTCAACACTTTTTTAACCACCGGTGCTTTGTTGGGCACATATAGGAATAGGGAGATTATTTGATACAACACTGGTAATAATAAGTAAATTATTTAGGGTCGGTCTATTCTTGCAAGGTTACAGTCTATCTATGAGTTTATAAACTTATAGTTAACTGTAAATAGGGAACTGAAACTGTTTTGACAGATAAAAATACAGGTCTTGTAAAACAGACACAGGATGGATTTTATTGCTCGGTAATTATTTGATGAGGAACTTTAGATATGATTGTACATATTTTACAACAAACTCCAGTAATATTAAATTTTCTAACAGCTAAACATACCTACTAAAATTATGCAATTAACATAGAAAATAATAATAATTTTATAGGAACCACAGTAGGTATTCCTTTAATGAACCCGTTTATGATTTGAAGATTTGATATTTGATGCTAGTGATAAATTCGACATTTCATCTGATTTTTTTTTTTACTATTATAAATTTAAAGAGAAAGGTAAAACATCTAATTGAGATTATCCGCATATTCAACGTGTTTCAATGTTATATTTTATTATTTTAAATTATAATTATGAATCAATGTTGCAAATGCAATCATTCTTATTTCATTTAATTCCATTTTATAATGTATATAATTTATTCTCACCAACAAATATTGTTATTGTCGTAATCAATGTGTTTCATTTATGATTTCAAGTGCAGTTATTGTAGTAATAGCATGCCTACTTTTTACAGTATAATTTCACACTTTTGAAATTCTATTTCAGGTTAACAAAATATGATTTCACATTAACGAAACTTGATTTCGCACAAAGGAAACCCTTAATTCACAGTAACGAAAACAAATTTATCACTCCTGAATACCAATTTTGCAAAGAGAATTCACAATTGTAAAAACCAGTTTCAACTTAATGAAAACAGATTTTACATGGGAAACTTAAATGGGCACCGCCAAGAAAGAGCAAGAAAGAGCAGATGCCACCTTTAGGGAAGGCAAAAAAATAAAGCAAATCTATTGCCTCTAAAATAAATTACAATATCTTTCTGAACTTATAAAATACTAAATAAATAACGAATAGTATTTTTAAGAAACTTTACTAAAGATTAGATTACAACAATGAAAGAATGTGATTATTACAACAATGAGAGAACTTGATTAAAACAATGATGAAACGTGATTACAACAATGATAAAAGTTGATTACAACACTGTTAGCTACGCTAGAAGCGAGAATAAGAAACCCGACGGTTTAAAATCTGTTTTCTTTAGTTAAAATTAGTTTCCATTTGTGTGAAATTCGTTTTCGTTAATGTGAGTTCATATTTTGTTAACGTGAAATCAGTTTCAAAAGTGTGAAAACATATTGTAAAAGATAGCATTAAGGGGTAGCGTTTAAGAGCGGGAAAATAGGGTTATCCAACTGGTTGATTATAATATAATACTCTTTTGTATTTAATGATTTCGATATTTTTTAAAAACCTCTAAATGTACACCTATCTCTTGTGCATTTTTAAATAGGTAATAATGCTGTATTTTAGATAAAGGATATATAAATCAATAATTTTTTTTAAAAAAATTATTACAAAATATGTATCTCTATTAATTTTACTCAATATTACTAAATTACTTACCATATTTAAATTAATGAATTAACTATTATATTTATTAATTATTGAGGCAAAAAAATCCTTCTCATGTTTTCATTGTAAGTTGACATGTTGACATATTTATCTGTCATTTAAAGTCAACTTTTGTCTTTTGTATTATAAAAGATTTGCATGATTTAAGATATTTACCTGTTAAATTATTTAACTTTGCATTAATAAACCAGCCCTAAATAATGCAAAATATTATTTTGTAACAGTTTTTATAAATTGTATGTATTCTAAATCATTCTCTTCTTCATGTTGCTCAGTGCTGCCATCTATCGGTTGACAGCGGTACTTAATAAAAAATCTTTAAGGCCTTATAAAAAATAGACGGAATCAAAACTGTAACATTTTAGATTTTTGTGCACATCTACATGCTAATAGCTTTCATTTAAAAAAAGAATCATTAAAATCGGTTCGGTAGAAGTCCATAACTAAGGCCCCAAAGAAATACCTTATTTTTTTATATATATAGACTACTTTAATTCTCTTCTTCTTCATGTTGCTCAGTACTGCCATCTATCGGTTGACAGCGGTACTTAATAAAAAATCTTTAAG
Organism: Ophonus ardosiacus; assembly: GCA_943142095.1. Classification (NCBI taxonomy): domain Eukaryota; kingdom Metazoa; phylum Arthropoda; class Insecta; order Coleoptera; family Carabidae; genus Ophonus; species Ophonus ardosiacus. Next base: position 44,972,719 of record OW964824.1, read on the forward strand.
GCCTTATAAAAAATAGACGGAATCAAAACTGTAACATTTTAGATTTTTGTGCACATCTACATGCTAATAGCTTTCATTTAAAAAAAGAATCATTAAAATCGGTTCGGTAGAAGTCCATAACTAAGGCCCCAAAGAAATACCTTATTTTTTTATATATATAGACTAGCTGTACCCGTTGCAAATATTTGCAACAAACAGTATGGGGTAACATTATTAAATTTTCTGTATTTGTATTTAATGTTTGGTACATTTCTACACTTTTTTAACTACCGCTGCTTTGTTGAGCACATAGGAATAGGGAGATTATTTGACACAACACTGGTAATAATAAGTAAATTATTTAGGGTCGGTTTGTTAATGCAAAGTTAAAAGTGAAGTAATGGTAACTGTTAGTTAGGAAAACTATATGTTTGATTGACTGTTTATAAATAAAAACTGTAAATTGGGATCTGAAACTGGTTTGATACATAAAAAATACAGGTCTTGTAACACAGGAGCAGGATAGATTTTATTGCTACGTAATTATTTGATAAGGAACTTTGGATATTATTGTACAAATTTTACAACAAACTGCAACAATGTTAAATTTTGTAACAGATAAACATACCTATTAAAAATATGCAATTTATATAGAAAAATAATAAAAATTCTTTAGGAACTACAGTAGGTATTCATTTAATTGAACAGTTTATGATTTGAAGATTTGATGCTAGAGGTAAATTCGACAGTTCGTCTGAATTTTTTTTTATTGTTATAAATTTAAATGAAGAAAAAGGTAAAACATCTAATAATTGAGATTATCCGCATATTCAACGTCTTTCAATATTATATTTTATTATTATAAATTATAATTATGAATCAATGTTGCAATCATTCTTACTTCATTTAATTCCATTTTATAATGTATAAAATTTATTGTCACCAACAAATATTGTTATTGTCGTAATCAATGTGTTTCATTTATGATTTCAAGTTAAATTATTGTAGTAATAATTTATTGTACACAAAAAAATTATGCATTATTGTAATCTATGAGGAATCAACGTATTTCTATTTTTCAAATTACCATCTTTATTCGGTTTAAAACATAATGGATTATCATTGCATATCTATACCCTCTACAGTATAATTTCACAACTTAATGTCACACAAAGGAAACCTGAATTCACAGTAACGAAAACTAATTTATCACTGCTGAATACCGATTTTGTAATAATGAAAACAGAATTCACAATTTTAAAAACCAGTTTCAACTAAATGAAAACAGATTTTACATAGGAATCGTAAATAGGCACCGCCAAGGAAAGGCAAGAAGGGGCAATAGTCACCTTTGGAGAGGCAAAAAAATAAGGCAAATGTATCGTCCCTAAAATATATTAAAATATTTTTCTGAACTTACAAAATATTAAATAAATAGCGAATAGTATTTTTAAGAAACTTAACTAAAGATTAAATTTGATCACAACAATAAAAAAGCTTGATTAAAACAATGATGAAACTTGATTACAACAATGTTAGCTACGCTAAAAGTGAGAAAAGTAACCGGAGGGTTTGAAATCTGATTTCGTTTAGTTGAAATTAGTTTCCATTGGTATGAATTCAGTTTTTCTTTTACATGAAATCAGTTTTCGTTTTCGCTAATGTGAAATCGTATTTCGTTACTGGGAATTCACTTCTAATTTGTGTGAAATCAGTTTTCGTTAATGTGAATTCATATTTGGTTAATGTAAAATCATTTTTCAAAAGTTCGAAAACGAATTGTAAAAGGTAGCATTAAGGGGTAACGTTTAAGAGCGGGAAAATAGGGGCATCCAAGTGGTTGATTGTACTATACTCTTTTGAATTTAATGATTTCGTTATTTAAAAACCTGTAAATGTACACCTGTCTCTTGTCAATTTTTAAATAGGTAATAATGCTGTATTTTAGTTACGGGATATATAATTCAATAAATTTTTAAATTTTAGGTTAAAAAAATTAATTTATTATAGTACAAAATATATATATCTTCATTAATTTTGCTCAATATTATTAAATTACTTACCATAATTGAATTAATGAATTAACTATTATATTTATTAATTTTTGAGGGCAAAAATTCCTTATTACGGTTTCACTATAATTTGACATGCTGACATATTTATTTGTCATTTAAGGTTAACTTTTAATTTTTGTATGATAAAAGCTTTACACGTTATTTACCTATTACATTATTTAATCTTGCATTGATAAACCAACTCTAAAATAACACAAAATATTATTTTTGTAGCAATTTTCACAAATTATATTTATTTTACATCATGCTCATCTTCATATTGTCAGTGCTGCCATCTATCGCTTGACAGCGGTACTTAATAAAAAATCTTTAAGGCCTTATAAAAAATAGCCGGAATCATTATTGCAACATTTTCGATTTTTGTGCACATCTACATGCTAACAGCTTTCATTTAAAAAAAGAATCATTAAAATCGGTTCGGTAGAAATCCATAACTAAGGCCCCAAAGAAAAACCTTATTTTTTTATATATATATAGATAATGGCTGTTTTATTGTCCACAAAAAATTTATGCATTATTGTAATCTATGAGGGATTAACGTGTTTCTATTATGCAAATTAACATCTTTATTCGGTTTAAAACAATATGCATAATCATTGCATGTCTATACCTTTTATAGTATGATTTCACACTTGTGAAATTCTATTTCACGTTAACAAAATATGATTTCACATTAACGAACCTTGATTTCACACAAAGGAAACTTGAATTCACAGTAACGAAAACTAATTTGTCACTCCTGAATACCGATTTTGTAACAATGAAAACAGAATTCACAATTTTAAACACCAGTTTCAACTAAATGAAAACAGATTTTATATAGGAACTTTAAATGGACACCTCCAAGGAAGGGCAGAAGGCACAGTAGCCACCTCTTGGAGAGGCGAAAAAATAAAGCATTTTTATTGTCTCTAAAATATATTAAAATGTCTTTTTGTCCTTATAAAATATTAAATAAATAACGAATAGCATTTTTCAGAAACTTAACAACAATAATGAAACTTGATTACAACAATGATAAAAGTTTATTACAACAATGTTAGCTACGTTAGAAGCGAGAATATGTAACCCGACGGTTTAAAATCTGTTTTCTTTAGTTAAAATTAGTTTCAATTGGTGTGAATTCAGTTTCTTTTTTTCCTGAAACCAGTTTTCGTTAATGTGAAATCATATTTCGTTACTGGGAATTCACTTTTCATTTGTGTGAAATTCGTTTTCGTTAATGTGAGTTCATATTTTGTTAACGTGAAATCAGTTTCAAAAGTGTGAAAACATATTGTAAAAGATAGCATTAAGGGGTAGCGTTTAAGAGCGGGAAAATAGGGTTATCCAACTGGTTGATTATAATATAATACTCTTTTGTATTTAATGATTTCGTTATTTAAAAACCTGTAAATGTACACCTATCTCTTGTGCATTTTTAAATAGGTAATAAATGCTGTATTTTAGATAAAGGATATATAATTCAATAAATTTTTAAAATATAGGTTAAAAAAAAATTATTACAAAATATGTATCTCTATTAATTTTGCTCAATATTATTAAATTACTTACCATATTTAAATTAATGAATTAACTATTATATTTATTAATTTTTGAGGGAAAAAATTCCTTCTCATGTTTTCATTGTAAGTTGACATGTTGACATATTTATCTGTCATTTAAGGTCAACTTTTGACTTTTGTATTATAAAAGCTTTGCATGATTTAAGATATTTACATGTTAAATTATTTAACTTTGCATTAATAAACCAGCCCTAAATAATGTAAAATATTATTTTGTAGCAGTTTTCATAAACTGTATGTATTCTAAATCATTCTCTTCTTCTTCATGTTGCTCAGTACTGCCATCTGTCGGTTGACAGCGGTACTTAATAAAAAATCTTTAAAGCCTTATAAAAAATAGACGGAATCAAAACTGTAACATTTTTGTGCAAATCTACATGCTAATAGCTTTCATTTAAAAAAAGAATCATCAAAATCGGTTCGGTAGAAGTCCATAACTAAGGCCCCAAAGAAAAACCTTATTTTTTTGCTATATATAGATAAAAATAAATTATTTTACAAATTTATATTTAAAATTATTTAAAATTAATTACTAAATGCTATTATAATAGAATTGAAGATTGTACCATTATATTCCATTTTTATTAGTAAAAGTTGCTCAAAAATTATGTTCAATGTATTTTTTTTTATTCTTACACGAAAACCTGTTAATAGCTTGTATAAGTGATACTTCCGGTTAAATAATAATAGTAATAATAATAATAATAATAATAATAATAATGTATTTATTTTACCTTAGATACTGTAATAGTATGTGGAAATCGTCTAGAAATTATAATATAATACATATTACAATATACACTAAAAACTAATAAGCACTTCCCACATTAGTATATTATATATTTCTTGTCGTTTGTTGATAAATAAAATAACGTTTTTACTACAGGCTACTATGGCGACATTAGATTCGGGACCTATCGAAAACATAAAGTTATTTAAGTATTAAGGGCAGTATGTGCTTCCCACCGAAACTGGTAAAAGAACACTTACTGACCGCAAGGCTTTACGTTTTTTGCACAATCGACGTACAAAATTGAAATAATAAGATTTGAAAATTATTTTGACATTATATTCTATAAATCGTGTAAAATCGTAACACGAATACATACTATTTTTTACAAATTCCATACCAAATGTTCCTTTGAAAAGATGTTATAAATCCAATAAAATTATAGCATAAACACTGCACTTGACACTTCCTTCTTTCTTCTTCAGATTTCCCCTATTTTATTAAGGGTCACTGTTTCTTACTTTTCACTTCCACTCATTCCTGTCAAACGCATCTTCTTCATACAGTTCTTCTTCTCTAAAGTCTTCTGCGATACAGTCCTTCCTTCTTCTCTTTGGCCTTTTGTAAGTTCCAGTCCTGAGACGAGGATGCAACTGCATGCCACTTGCGAGGAACTGTATGACATACTATTTTCTGATCTTATATTTTCCATATTTGGTTGTGCACTTGACACTGACATCTGTCAATTAGAATTTTTTAAATATAACTGTTTCCATCATAAATAGCAAAGCATTTTCTTTAATATTTATAATAACACATCAAGAAGTAATAGATAACTGCGTTCTTTTAAGAAAAACTGTTAAAAACTTCAAATAAGGGTACTTCCGGTTGACCAATTCCAACCAAAAACTAATCAGCTCTTCATATGGATGTAAAGAAGAGGAATACGAAAAAATTATAATTTTTAGAATTTTAGTATTGGTGTTATCGCCGGAGAAAAATTTGTCACACACGGACACACACACACACACACACACACACACACACACACATACACATACAGACATCATTTTAAAAATAGTAAATTCGTATTCTAGGTACCATAAAACGTGCTTATTCATTAGAAACTCACCCCCGAATTTTTTGACCAGACAATACCTTCCTTACCTAAAGGTGACGGAAGGTAAAAAAAGATCGTGCAAAAAAGTGATAACACCACGGCATTTCCGCTTATCAATGATAAGCGAAACTACCCGTGACGTCGTGGTGTTATCACTTTTTTGCACGATCGGTACATAGTAACTAAATAAAATACTTAAATGCCTTTGATTGAATTAATTATGAATTATATACAAAAACTTTCAATTTTTTTTAATAATCAGGATATTTTTTATCTATTAGGCAAAGAATCATATGAATAATATTGAATGCATAGGGCTGTGACCAAAATAGTAATTTATCATTACTGTAAACACTGTTCTTTTGCGAGTGCGAGTAAATTTTAAAGTGACCAATTAAAAAAAAATGTTTATAAGGATATGATTTTCTTAGTTAAATTAATTGTACTTCATTGTGGATCTACATTTTATTAAAAATATGTTTGATAAATCGATAAAAAAAATAAGAATTTCTCCTAGATAGTAGAGGAAACTGCAACTTCGTTCTACTTCAACATGGTAAAATATTAGGTATGTGTTCAATCCGGGACAGTTTACAATATGAGACAAACTACTCAAATCCGGGACGTCTAGTCATTGTATTTTGAAATAATATCTCTCGTATACTCGTGAACAGTTACTGGGTATGTGATACACAAGATTTTTTGCCCCAGTACCGACTCCATGAATTTATTAAATGAATTTGACTTGTTAAATACTACAGTTTTTTTTTTTACTTTAGCAATAGCAATAAATTTGAATTTCTAATGGCATACATAACAAAACTTGAAAAATGTGTTCATTCTAGTTGCAATTAACAATTTAGTCGTAAAATTTGTAAACATTTTGCTAATACTTGTGTTGAAAATAGGCATAAATTTACATTTTATCAAAACAGTAATGCCAACTTATTAACATAAGTCTCTACTATTTACCAGCCAAGGCCAAAGTGTACAGTACATACTCAGTTTCAGTGAACATTTTTGTATATTTTGATATACGAAAATAATTAATTTAGATTCTTAGAAATATGTTGAGCTAATATAAAAATGATATATGATATTATTTGTTTTATATTTGTATATGTACATGTAATAACACATTAAAACAATTTTAATTTTATGGTACAGCTAATATTTCAATGAGCTTTACAAAAATAATTACAGTAAATCACGCAGAAAATGCTTTTTCATGTGATTATTGTACATATTCTGAATCCTGCTATGTAATTTTAGCTTATCTGACAAGTTTCCGTAGAGTAATATACATACGAAAATTAATGCAAATTTAATAATACGCTGTCATGTGTGAATATTAATCAAAATATGGTTTGTTTGAATTAACGAATTATTAACTAAAATAAATAAAGCTCGTTCCACGTACTGAAATGGTAATTTGTCCATATAGGTAAGTAAAACTAACGTACTGACAAAATATATAGGCACATAGTTTGCTGATTATATAATTCTTTGAAAACAAAAAAAAATCACAATTCGCAAATATATTTCCGAGTTTAGTTTAATATAACTTGTTTAACTTCATATTTTCAATAACAATTATTATAATGGGGTATGTGACCATGTTAAGTTTAGAGAAAAAAATATTTTTAAAATTATGAATTATGAATTTTAGCTAAAAATACGTCATCCGCATATCTAGAGGATGATCCAATTAGAAGTGTCATTTTAAATTTCTCAATATTTCGTTGCTATCAAATAGGAAACACTTTGTTTGATAACTGTCACCTACAAATATAGCAATTTTAGTTGCATTATAGTTACAAAATGCTACACAGTCGAACAATGCATTATTATAGTGAAAACCTTTTATCAAAATAGTAAAACAAATCACTGTTTACGTTATTCAGGTGACATTCAATAATCCCCCGGATCTTGCGATTTGACACCTCTAGACTTTTTGCTTTGGGGCGAATGTAAGGCAAATGTCTATGCTAACGATACATAAACGATTGAGAACTTAAAGGAGAACATTCGACGGGTAATCTATGAGATAGAGCCCAGGTTATACGAAAACATAATAAAAAAAATTGCTAATGGAATGATGGAAAAGAAATAAAGCAGGTATAGTCGACGTTATATTTCGTACATAATGGATATGTATGCAGGGTGTAACAGCGAAACGAGCTACCTCTAATAATTTCTATACTATTAACAATAAAATGTTATAAAACAATCTTGTAGAAGACCAAGGAGGACATCCGATAAAAGAATAAAATATTTTTTTGAACCAGTAGTTTTCAAGTTACATCAGGTAGTTATATTTTTTTTAAATGGGATAATATATTTTATTAGGATCATTCGATAGAGTATTTTTTCTGAATTCAACCATATAAATATTTTATACCCTTACATAACAAAAATATTGAGAAAAATTAGTTTAAAGTTTAAATAAATTTGATTTTTATTTATATTTTTTAGTAGGCTATGAAAGAAAAACAAAAATTGTTACCTGTCAATTTAATTTGTTCGTTGTACAATTTCATTTGCAAATTATTTGTTTTGCTTATCATTATTTGTCAGTTTCATTTGTTGTGTATTTTCTAATATTGCAAATTCTTATTTGCTTTGTTCAGTGTTATCTGTTACCTGACAATTTAATTTGTGTGTTGTATAATTTCTATTGTTGCAAATTGTTGTTTTGTTCAGTGTTCTGTGAAGTTAATTTTAATTTGTTTCTTGTACAATTTCTATTGTTCAGAATTGATATTTCTTTCTCGAGTGATTATTTTTGAAATAATATGGCTAGAATTTACACAAACGACGAATATTGTTGAATTTATTATTAATTTTTGGCGTGTCATAAAAACTATGAACAAGCTTCCAATATTTTTGCTGCAAAATACCCTGATAAACCGCGTCCAGGAAAAAATGTTATCAAGCGGATAACACGAAATTTAAAAACTCATGGGTCATTTTCATGTAAACGTGAAAATCATAGACCGATCAGAAATGATCAAGAAATTGAAATAGCTGTTTCGGGATATATCACTAATAATTAAAATGCGTCTACACGTGAAATTGACCAGATGGACGGATTAGTAGCAGTCTATAAAACACTAATACAACAAAAGAAATGGTACTGGCCTCTTTTTGTTTACCTGTTTGATGTTAGTATAACAAATAGTTGGCTGTTGATGAAAAAACTAAAGCCTAAACACCGTAATTGTGCAAGTCTTTTGGTATTCCGTAGATATTTAGCCCAAACATTATTGCAAAAGTATGGAAAACTTCCTGCAAGAAGACAAGAACCACAACTACAAAAAATACACGGTTCAATAACCTGGACACGTATATTTTCAAAAACATAGTTGCAAAAAATGTAATTTTATTTGTAAGAAATGCAATATAGGTCTACATCCCCAGGATTGTTTCAAAATATACCATTAAAATAAATTGTAGTAAGTTTTTTTTTACCTCTCGCTAAAAGAGGTATTGGAATCATGCTAAAAATCACATATCCAGATTTTAATGAATAAGCACGTTTCAAGGTCACTACAATCCGATTTTAACATTTTTACAATGATGTCTGTGTGTGTGTGTGTGTGTGTGTGTGTGTGTGTGTGTGTGTGTGTGTGTGTGTGGATGTGTGTATGTGTGTATGTGTGTGCGTATGGCTGGATGTTGGACGGACGATTCCTCAAAAAGTATGACATAAGACCTGTTTAACTATGAATTCCTCAATCTGACATTCCTGGGAAAAGCTGAAAAGGTTTTGGTAACAATTGAACAACCGGAAGTAGTAGTTTTTAAAAGAAATTCTTCTAAAAATAAATTATTGAAAATTTTTGATATTACTAATTTTGAAGAACAAAATTCTACACCTGATACATTTAAATTTTTTATTATATCTTCTATAAATTTAAAGATAAAGACGCTATAATATATAGAATATCGGGATATAACAAGTCAAGTAGGCGAAACTACACTAAGGAAACCAGTTGACAAATTCAAATGTTTATAACATAATTTGTAAATGACAGATTTCAGTGTCAAAAATCAACAGTTTTAGTGACATTCGGATAGCTTTTTCTGGGAAGTATATTTAATCTTTCTTATTGTTTTATTAATTAAATATTTGAAATTATAGGTAAAATGCATATATCCATCAGAAATACCGCCAATCTGGTTAATGAATTGGAAGAATCTCTTACATTTAGAAACTGCCTCATATAATGAAAAATAGATATAATTAGAATTATATGTATGCAGAAAACATGTTAAATACAATAAAAAACAATATTTGGGTAAAGTTCTGTAATATTTTGTTATAAAACGACGGTTCGAAAGCGAAGTGCAATACAATACTTACATATATAGCCTAAAATGGAAATGGCGAGAGGTCTTGTGCTGGCCACAACAGATTTTTTTCTAATAGTAATTGTATTTTTAATGAGTTTGTTAATCTTATTTCATTTTCAGTGTAATAAATGTTTATGTTAAATAAAAATATAAATAAATATGAGACATTTATTTGACAACAATATGTTTCCTAAAGTGTCCGCTATGCATATAGTCCATTTAATGAACATGCCATATTGGCAAATCTAGCAATGAAAATAAAAAAATCGGAGATATGTTTTTTATACTCAAATGAATAGATATCTGCAATAAAAACATTAATATTAAACAAAACACAACTTCATGCACTAATGAATTAATATACATACATACTTATAATTTTAAATATTTAATTAATAATTCAATTAAAACTATTGATTTTTGACACTGACATTTATCTGTCAATTACAAACATTTGAATTTGCCAACTGGTTTCCTTGATGTAGCACAGGCTGTGGGATTTTTTTTGCAACAAATTATTCTATTATATTTTCTTTACCTCTAAATCTACAGAAAATATAAATTTTTTAAGTGTATTAGATGGAGAAATTTATGTTCTTCAATATTTGTAATAACTAAAATTTTCATAAAATAATATTTAAAAGAATATTTTAAGAAACTACTACTTCCGGTTGTCCAATTGTTATCGAAACCTTTTCAGCTCTTCCTGTTACAAATTGAGGAATACGTAGTTAAACAGATCTTAAGTTTTATAGTTTATGAGGAATCGCCCTTCCAACATCCAGAGACACACATACACATACAAACAGACATCCTAAAAATGCCATAATCGGATTCTAGGGACCTTAAAACGTGCTTATTTACTAAAATCTGGATATGCTATTTTTAGCATAATTTCTCAGGCCCGGTTTTTCAATATACTCGTACTCGCAAGTTTCTGTTAAGTCTCTGTAAAATTTATCTCCATGGTAAACAACTATTTCAGTTTTTCAATGACATGTTGTTAGCGTTACCAACAGGATAATTCTTAAGTAAACAAGCGGTTAACGTAGCATCTACTTTGATCTACCGATGAAATTTTACCAGTAAGATAAATTCACGAAGCTGCTCGGAATCAACCAGAATGTAAAATATTGTAAATTATAACTTGCTTAATTTCTGACATATTGACATTGACAGTTAAATAATATCAGTAAAAAATTGTAAAAATATGTTTTATGTAATAGACGTGCCTATGTAAATGTGTTTTTTGAAAGTAAAGATAAGGTCAAGGAAAAATTTGTAGATTTCGTTTGTTAATGTAGTGGCAGTGAACCAAAGACCACATGTTGAAAGATGTCGATCAGATCTCGTTGACGTCTAGTGACTATGAATTTTTTAAAAGATTCAAATTTAGAAAAAAATACTGCTATGTATTTAGAGATTACTGATATTTCCAATGGTATAAATATTTGTTTTAAAACCTCTTGTATACCAATGACTGTGGCAGAGTACTTTTCACGGCTTATTAAAAAATGTTTAAATTTCATTAAATTATAATAGGTAATACAATAAAAATTATTTCCACTTTATAATGATTTATTTTGATTAGGTACATGAATCAGAACAAGCAAAACGATGATTACAAGCAAGAATGTTCCGTAAATATACAGCAAAGTTATTGTTTAATCCTAATAAATAATGTTTAATAATTATAAATATAGTTAAAAAATACTATGTATAACGTATTGTTGTACGCATAAAATTAAAATTGAAAATTTCTAAAAAGGCATGAACCAAACCTGCTCTTATAAAATACTGAAATTCGGTACTTTTTCTAATTAATGACCATGAGATAGTATATTGCAACTATTTTAAAGAAACAGAACATAATGTATACATTTGTAGGCAAAATACAAGTATACACATTTACAACTGCTTGATACTTGAAGCCCGAAAGATGCAAATATGTAATAAAATAGACCATAATGATATGACAATCAGTAGCAAAATAGTTTTTTTTCTAGTCCAGTTCATGTGTTCTTACCACATAGAAATTAAAGCAAACTTTAAATTTGCTTAAACGCCACAGCTTCAGTAACTGTCAACAACTGCACCTGTCAATCACATTCGAATCGAAATGTGTAGAAATATATTCAAAATGACAAGTGATTCCTTTCGAACATAGCAAATATCAGCTAATAATTATTGCCAACCTTACACTTGACAACCAAATGCGACTGATACTTAGCTAATAGATAAATTCGTATTGAGAAACGCATTTTCATTACCATGGGGTTTATCTGATGGATAAATTTAGTCTGCTAGCTGGTTAACAAAAGCGAATGAAAAACCGGCTCTTAGCGAAATAAACATATACTTACAAACTACAAGCAAAAAATAGGGTTACAATAAAATGTCAAGTAGTGACATAATAACTACACAACAAAACGCTATCCGCAATAAACCATAGCTTACAGCCCCCAAATCCCCCTTATTAAATAACTTCCGATCACGACATGCTATGCATTGGTACAGCAAATTACTTCTCTAGTGAGTATATGCTCGATGTTCTAACCGTTCGGAAAACTCGAACCAATGTACCTTATGGAGATCCTATCATAATTAAAAAACATAGTTGTGACAAATAGTAGAGATAGGACTGTGCAATTGTACTCAAACAAATTCTTAACTTTGTTAAGAAAACTTTTCCATTTATTTACCATATCACCTTAAAATATCAACTTCACTTACCTTTCTCTTCGATCTGGCGAACCTCTGATCACGGGAATTCTCCGCTTCCCCAGGTGTCCTTTTGCACCACACTACGATAGCGATGCTTGTGTACGTATAAATGAGCACAATTAGCGGCAGACCAAATTGCAGTATCATGAGGGTGATGTTGTAGTTGATGCGCTGATTGTCGCTAGGCCAATCTTCTGTGCATATGTACCTGTCAAACAAGACGGTAAATTTGGTTAGACGGCAATTATAGACATCCCTTGGGTGCATTATTAGGATAGCAAATAGGAGACAGGAGGAAGTGCGCTAGTAGATATTTATAAATAATGCAAATTTACCAAGTAAAATGAGTGCAAATGTAGTTCTAACGAACCAGGTTCGGGTCCGCCAGTCAATTATTTGTTACATAGTGTGAACTCGGGAATCCGTAATATAGATGTTTAACAAACGAAGTAGAACTAGTGTTTGACAGTTAATTTGATGTTCGTATTTTTTTAAATAATGCAACTTTAAATTAAATTTACTCAGTCAACAAAAATTCTAATATTTTGGTGTCAAGAAATTTCTTTACAGGACAGATATTTTAAAAAATAAACAGTAGGATACAAATTCGACCACAGACAATACTTTCACATAGCACAAGAGTAATGCTGAGTACCGACACAGTCATATTGGGAAATTGCAAGTTATTTATGAAATTTGCATATGTAATTTTAAAAAAATATCCCGAAAAAGTTATTTTTACAGAATACTGTCCAGAAAAATACGCTGAATAAAATATCAAAAGTTTCCGCAAATCGATGCATGGAACCTCCCGCCAATTGGGAAAAATTACGGCATATTTAGGTTTTTGGCCATTTTCTTTTAAATTTTCAAACCGCGTTGTCATTCTTTACCGGGTCAGAGGGGTGTAGAGCTAGTTCGCCTCCTCGTGGTGCACCCTGGGTAACGCTAAATGAACTAGGATCTTCAGGATCTCCTGGTCAATGCATTTGTCACAATAGCTCATGCATAGTTGTAACGACGCAGCTGTTTCACTAGTACCTTCCGGCAAGCTAGAAAAAGAAAAACAAGACAGTACTAGACCATCTTCAACAGTACCTTCCACCATCTGGACCAACATAGTCTTTTCAAGTCTAGTACCATCTCGTTGACCTTATTTCAACAAGCACCAATTTCAACTGCGACCTCGTCCAACAATTTATTATATTTCTACATCTGATTGTGACAATTGTACAAAACCGGGTCAGAGCGGTGGATGAATTTTTATGTAGGACAAAAATTATTTAAAAATCATCGATAATTTACTTCCTTCGATGCCACGACGAATGTAAATTGTTATAAATAGTAAAACTCATTAAATTAAATATTAAATACGTAATATTGTTTATTTTTGTATAATTTAAATTTTTGTTTTAAATTTTTATTTAGGTTTATCATTTTTTAATGTAACTCTTTTACATTTTATCCTAGGTTAAAATTGTAGGAATCATTTTTTGTACAAAAACGTTGAGCTTTAATTTTGTTTTATTGTAAATTTTTTAAACGAGCAATTGTTTTCGAGAAAATGATCAAAAACTAAATATGCCGCCATTTTTTCCAATTGGCGGGCGGTTCCCGTACTCCGATTTTGGAAACTTTTACTATGTTGTATAATGCGTTTTTCTGGGCATGATTCCATTTAAAAAGCTATTGTTGCAATTTCTGTGAGGTTGGGGTATTTGTTCAATAGATATCCTGGACTATTACTTTATTATTGTTTTTTTAAATGTTATTAAGAATAGAAGATTTTTTGGGGAATATTCTACTGCATTTTTCAACAACAAAACTAATAATAATAATTTTATAAGTAATTAAATTATAAATTTTAAAGTATGAGCAAAATGATCACGCGCGACTATTTACGTAATTTTTTTTCAAGCAACCCCTAAACCACCTACGGGTTAAATGTCCGGTTTTTTTTTGCCAGGAGTGTAGTTGCGGTTGAAATAAAATTGTAAAAAAATAGAAGAAAATTAAAATTAACAACGTTTCGACAGCAAGGTGCTGTCTTCTTCAGGTTTTAATAATAATAATAATAATAATAATAATAATAATATAAATAAATATGTAGTCAAGACTACAAGTATATAAAATCATAGGTACATTGATAAATGGTTAATATATAAAACATACAAAAGAAAAAGAATAACAGGGTACCATGATTTATTTAGTTCATAGCCTGTGTTAAGATTGTTATCATTACTTGACTTCTGGATTTCTATAGCTTCTATTATCAATCTTCTAATCCAGTGATTTTCCTTTGCTATAATAAATTCTTTATTATTATTTTTTTTTTTATTGATATAATGCTTATCGGATAATATAATTATTGAAGTTCTATTGCGAAAGTAATGACGTCCGTGGGTAAAGAGAGAACCGAAATACGGTACAATTACTGTTCAAATGTGATACATGTTTCATATAAGTGGAGATGTCACTGATCATTGATAGCAAACGACAGTAGTTCCTTTTTCTGATTTTTAGTGACATAGTCACAAAAAAATTAACTTCGCTATTATAGATATAAAAATGCGAAAATAAGAGAATTTTTATTTTGTTTTCATTTATTTACATCCATAATGGGCTACTTGCGTGGAACTGAAAATCCAATTTTTATCACTTAATACCTAATGTTATGTTGAAAACATGTTTAAAAATATAAATTTTATTTTAAAAATATTAATTGTATTCTAGTAAATTAAGAAAGAAAATTTTCTGTAACGTCATTATATTGAACTGAAGAAGGAAACCATGTTTAAGAATGTAGCTTGTAGATTTGCGTGCGAGAAAGTTTTAATTTGAATTTGACATTATTCTCTCTCTGGGCTCTCAAATATATTAATTACTTCACAAATAAACACATAGGTAGTTACAGGTAGGTAATTTAAAATATCGATACGAAAAAGACAAACTAAAATACTAACCTCCAAACTATTGTTGAAACGTCGAACAGAAGGTCTACATTACCCGTACACACACAAACGCTATGGCTTTACGACTACTCATTGGTGCGGCGTAATTCTACGTCATACATGGCGGTAATTCAAATAGTCAAATTTTATTATTTTATTTTCTGGCAAATTAATAAAAATTTTGTCAAAAGAAAAAAATATGGATAGCAAGTTTTTACCTGCTCTTCAAAAATATGAAATAAAAAAAGGTACGCAAGTAGCCCATTCATGTAATAAGAAATTTATAAAAGGCAGTAGACTTGGACATGCTCATTCTCAAACAGGTACCGTGCATATCACAGAATTCTTGGAAAATATGTAAGTTTACAAAGATATTCTAGTTCTGAACTAAGTTTGATACATGCAATTGCACCTTTGACGTTTCATCTTCAAAGTTTACGATTTCCTTGTCAGACAAGATAGAATAAACGTTCTTACTTTTTCCCCAACCTTCTGGCTAACAATAAGCTATTTTTTTTTACTTCTAATTGTTTGCAAAACAAAGTGACAAAGCCCAGCAAAGCATTTTAGTTTATAGTGTTTGTAAATTTATACTACGTTATGTAAAACTCTGTCATTAAAATAGAAATAACTAACAAAGAATAATAGAACTACATACCGCAACAAGCACAAAAACTGCACAAATTTGCATACATGTTCACTAATATACCAAAATATAATTTTATTATGAAGCGCTCATGTAGCTATACAAATATTTCAAAAGCGTAATATACATATCACTTCGGTTGGGTTTCTACAAAGATTTAAAAGCTAAAGAGAAATAATTTACTTTATTTATAAACAAAGCATTTTATAACTTCTATCAGGATCAAGGGATAGAAATTCTCCCAGAATTTTAGCAAGTCTTACTTGCATGAAACAGTTCGCAAATATACAGGGTGTATCAAGATAGTGGAACAGTGCATTTTATTCGTGTATATGACAAGATATACAAAAAAGTGATTAAGATATTTTGTAAGGCATAGAGGGGGACACATTTTGGCATAACCACTAATGTTTTAAAACCAGTGGTACTCAACTTATGGATCAATGTTATATATTTTTAAATGACATTATATATTTTTTATTAACTCATTAAATAGGGAATTTTCTTCAGAAATCAACGATTAAATAATATCACACCCTTATATTGCGAAAATTTTGATAAAAATCAATTCAAAATTAATATTTCATTTCTATTTAAAAGAAATTTGAGTAGACTATACATCCAACTATTTAAAGAAAAGAAAATTATCTATCATTTTCGTATGTCATTGTTACAAATTATTATATTATTTTTTTCGAAATATTACAAAATTTGTTATTTTTTATTTCGCGTGATTATTATTTGGTCTTCTTTAGTTAGGATAACTTTTTGCAAATAAATTGCATGTTTGAAATATAAGTATTTTTCACACGCGCCCTTAAATCTGCGGCCAATTAATATTTGTCGGCTCCGGTGGTTCAAGAGCAACGCCTCTTAGTCATGAGTGCGTTTGGGGTTCTGAGTTTGAATCCCACTAAGGCATGGATGTTTGTGTAAGTGAACCTACTCAGTCATTGGGATTTAATCCTGCTGAGAGGATATAAAAGAAAAAAAGGAACGAAAATTACCTTATTTACAATAATGGGTGACAATGACATTCGAAAATAATATTCTTTTGTTTTAATGATTGAATGTTTGCTCAACCTAAAAAAATAAAATAGAAATAAAATTCTAATTTTGAATTAATATTTATCAAATTTTTAACAATGTAAGAGTATGATATTATTACTTCGTTGAATTTAGAAGAAAATCATCTAATTAATAAATTAATAAAAAATATATATAGCCATTTAAATAAATATAACATTGATCCATAAGTTGAGCACCACTGGTTTTAAAATAAAAAAGATTATGTTAAAATGTGTACACCTTACAAAATAACTTAATCACTTTTTTGTATATAAAGGTATAAATTTTAAAACGGGTCATAGGGCTGACATAGAAAAACAGATTTTTAGACGCCAAAAGTTTCTATATTAATTTATTAAAAAAAGAATTGGTGCATATTGTAAAGAAAAAGCCAGAAAATAAATTTAAAAATTTGCACAATTAATAAAAAATATCAATAGCCGTGAAACTGACAGAAACAAAATTAAACAATTGTTGACGTGAGATGCTCATTAATAAACGTTTTATTCACATTATTTGTTAAATATTAATATTTTTGTCCCATGAAGATAATTACAAATTATTAAATGGTTTTAATTGTCCACTTGTAGTTTGTAGTTTTTCTCGTTTCTTATAACTTATTTCTTATTACATGTAGATCATCTTTAATTTGTTACATTACAATAAATAATTATTGTTTCTTAAATAAATATCCTAGTGTTTACTTTATTTTGTGTTTTTTTTTTTTTGTATTATTTCATAAATTAATAACTTTAATCTTTAATTGTCCCCTATCATATTAGTAAAAATGACAACGTTTTGTTACTCTCAGTTTCATGGTTAATGATATTTTTTCTTAATTGTACAAATTTTTAAATTTATTTTGTGACTTTATATGAAACAGAAATGTAAGATGTTTGGTATTAAAAAATTCGTAATTTTTATAATAAGGACCAATTATTTTTTCAATAAATTAATATAGAAACTTTTGGTCTCTAAAAAATTGTTTTTCTATGTTACAGCCCCGTTATATGACCCGTTTTAAAATTTACACTCTGTATATGATAACATATACAGGAATAAAATGCACTGTTCCATTACCTTGATACCCTATATACATAGGTATATATAAAATATGTACTTTATTTTATATCTGGAATTTGGTAAAAGAAATAATTTATAGTTTGTCCAACTATGAATATTTAGATGAATTTTAAGATAATTAGCTTTTATTCTCGTGAAAATAGAAAAGGGAAGAATCACGATTAATACCATTAAGAATTTAAATATTCTGTCTTTCTTGTTATATAACATGTAGTTTTTCTTAAGCCAAACAACATTAAAGTCAGTATATTTAACGTGATTAACAGAATAATTGTACAGATTTTCCCTTTTCTGTTTGTGCGAACATTCCAAACTCAATTTTGTGAGGCAAAATTAATAATCGCTCTAAGAATTTATTAATAGGGTTCTGTGTCAATATTTTTTCTACAATATCAGAATGAAGAAAGAATTTTAGTGTAATAAACGAGATATGAATTTTTAAAGTTCAGAATTTGACGTGTGACCTATCAATATCGAGTGCGCGACTATAAAGTCAGGTAACAAAAAAAAAATGTTTAGGTTTAGAGGGCATGAAATGTCACACAATCTTTCAATCGTATGTAGTAATAATAATAATAATAATAATAATAATAATAATAATAATAATATTTATTTGCCATAAGATTCACATGGTAATACACGGTAATACAATTGGCTTGTCAATGAGATAGGATAAATACATATATAAATATAAAGGTACACAAGACAGTAAATAAATAGCAAGTAATTAATAGAGAAAATATTTACATAATAAAAACATAAAGCAAATAAATTTGTACATAAAAAAGTTAAATAAAATAAATGTGGCATGAAGATATTTAATTGTTGAAAAACTCGTCTATAGAATTGACATTCTACCTGCCAGAAATTATAAAATATAGTTTTCATTAGAATAATACTACTCAATAATTTGTATCTTCTCTTCCTGTGCATAATTCTCCATTTTCAATAATGATCACTCAAACAGAGCTTTTCGGACAGGTAAAATATCTCACAATCTGAAAGATACGTTTCTGACAGGTAAAATATGTCACAATTCTGACAGATAAAATATCATTACATTACATACAATTTTAAATTCAATTTTCTCGGTTACCAAACATGCGAAAGAAAATATGACTATTGGTTTAAATGCAGTATTTAATTCTCTATAACATTTATTTGAAGCATTGAAGAATTAATAGGCCACTTTTGGACATGGATAAACTGTTTTCCCATGTTAAACGCCCATGGCCCGGTTTTCGTGTTACACCTGGTATACATATATATTTATCCTGATGAGGCTAATTTCTCGAAAAATAGTACATACAGAGTGTAAATCGAAAAGTGAGACATAGGCGTTTAACATGGGAAATCAGTTTTACTTTGCGCCAACGTTACCTAATTATTTTTTGCAAAAATACTTTAAATAAAAGTTATAGAGATTTAAATTTTGCATCTAAATCATGCGAATTGCATTCTATCTATTCATATAAACGTAAAAATTAATTATAAAGTTACATGTTTTTCTAGACAACCATGGATTTATGACAAAAAATAAACGGCCTTGAGAAAAATCTAGTTATTATTATTTAATTTCGAAAAGTAGAGATAATAGATCAAGCAACGACGAAATATAACTAGACAAAACATTCCCTATCCCTCTTCACTGAATGTTTTGATTTCGGCTGACCAGAAAGAGACAGAGATATATTGCATCTAGTTCGTGAATTTCTCACTAGAAGCCCCTTGAATATATCAGTGTAATTTGTCATTTGCGGTTTTGTTTTTGAGAGACACGTTGATTTTTATTTAATATCAAAGCTTATAAATAATTAAATAAGCAAAACATATTGGATATTTTTATAAATTAATTTTACGCTTAAATTAATTTGGCAAAGACAGGCAAGCTGTATCTTGGCAACCTTGTTGGGATGCGCCATATGTATATAGATATGTTATCTTTGATACAAGCAAATGTCAAAGCCTGCGCCTCATGTGTAAAAATGGATGCGTTTTCGTAATTTTTTCTTACAGATTTACAGATCTGTAAAACTTACAGATTTGACCTGTAATCGAAATATATGTATAACTTGATGTATATTCTAAATAACTTTCTATTCTAAAATGTCAATGATATTGCGCCTCTAGTGAGAATTGCTCGAACTAGATAAAGATATCTCTATCTCTGTCTGGTCAGCCGAAATAAAAACGAAACAAACTAAGTTTTGTCTAGTTACATTTGGTCGATGAGATCAAGAATCAAATTTAAACAAAAGACTGACGTTGGAAATACTTCATATAAAATAAGACACAGACAATATAAATATAAAAACTGATACCGCCAATCTAAGTAGCATATATGCAAATAAATTTAAATTTAACAAGAAGAAGAAACCATGACGACATTTTAATATATTTAAATTAATTTAAATTATTGTAAAACAAATTTTGTCTACTTTTCTGAAATATTAAAAAAATATAGCATCTTCCGAGGTATATTCTATTTGAAATTTCAAAGTTAGTATCAGAAAATTCAAAGAATTACTAAGGTAATACAATGCTACATCTTATTTCCCGTATTTATATATAGTATATATCAATGGCGGCTCATCCTTAAATGCTGCAGTTAATAAAATTGCCTATCATTAATTGAGCATAAATTAAACTTAATAAGCAGAAGCACATTATTAAAATAAGAATCTGAAAAAAAATTCATTTCCATTGAATATTGCGGCTTAATACTCGGTATGATCCCTTTACTGGCCAAGAACATTTCTACTGTGAATAAAAGTTATTTTCCGATATTTTTGAGATCAGTATACATCAGTAATGCCATTTTCGGCGTTATTTAATTTAAAAATATATTAGAAATCGATCTTTGATGATGAGTCCATTTGGCAACATAATACATTAACGGTAAGTATGTGAGACGACCATATGGCATCAATTACCATTTAAGTTATAGTGATCATATATAAAATAATACAAAATTTACAAAATGAAAAAGTTTATTTATACTTGAATACAGGAAAATAGTTGTCAAACCAATTTTATATAATAAATTAAATTTTTCTCTTTGTAATAAATACACAGAAATATTATAATACATAAAAATAAAATTATACATGATAATTTCTAAAGCAGTTTTTATCGGAAGTGAGACATAATCGTACATCGCATTTCTCGCATTTTAGGCGAGTGTACCCTTTTATGCAAAGTTTACATCTACCTTCTGTGGTATAGTAAGGGTAATGGCATACCGTATATGTCCTAATCGATTGCAAAGAATTTGGTGAAAAAGGTGCTCTTGATTTTTTGGGGGTAACACTACCACTAGATGGTCTACCTCGTTTTGGCTTTCCTACAGTAGCCAGCGAATAAGCCACATCGCTTCTAATTTTTTTCAATGACATTGTTTTATTCTTCACAGCATTTATTCTATAATCGAGCCATGCATTGATAATACAAGTATCCAATAAAAAGCCAAAGATGGGGGAATACCATCGTTTAGCTCTGCTAGGCGTTTTGTATAAACCTACTAGTGAATTAGCTTTATTCACTCCTCTCATATGTTTGTTGTATGAAGTAATTATATTTGGACAAGCGACATCAATTTTCTTTTTATGAGATTTAGAGTATCTTTTTATTGTGGTTATAGGATTTATACCATATATTGTATTGCCAATTAAAACAGTCCTGTTATTCGCCCATTTGACAACTATTACGTTATTACTACATAATTTTAGTAAATCTTTGTCAGATGCAAGAGGACAATTTTCAATTCGATTCGTTCTGAGTGTTCCCAGACTCGATATATTCAAAATATATCACTGATTGCGAAGGATTGTGTATTGTTTTCGCTAATGCAATAACTACTTGCGCACCTACGCCTAATTGTTTTTCTTCTTCAGTCATTAGAAATTCAATGAATTGCTCATGAATCGCAAAAGTAGAAGCTCCTTGATACGGAAGAAAATCATATACAAACCCAGATACATCGGCTCTAACAAAAAAATCTGATGTGGCCAACACAAAACCTCCCGCTATTTAATTTTTACATACATATATACGTACATAAAATCACGCGATTCCCACTTAGGAGGTTAGCAAATACCCGGAAACAATAGTAACAATAATAAAAGGGATAAGAGTAAGAGCTCAGCTGACTCACTTCGCTCTTTAACCTTCTTCTTTCGCCTTGTCCACAATCATCATAGCATTCATACATAAGAACATATTAAAGTGACCGATTTTCGTTAGCGAATAACCCCATCCGGACCATAATAATAGTTACGCAACAATCTTCCTTCGCCACACTTTCCTATCCATTTTTATTAATTTAAATACATACTTACGTATTTACAAACGCTGCAAACTGTACCATTGCATAAAACTATTGATTTATTTACTATTTTCTTTTTAAAATGTCACTATTATTAATTTGAAGTGATTAGTTTTTTGACAGTGACATTTACTGTAAGTTACATTCATTTGAAATATGAACTGTGTAACTAAGGAATTGTGTTTATCTTAGGCTTCGGGACTAATGAAAAAAAATATTTTTAAATTTATCTGCCAAATATATAGAAAAAGTATTAATGTATTCTAGTGTTGCCACAAGACCAAGACCGGTCTTGGTCTTGGTCTCGTCTCGTCTTGGTCTTGTCGAGACGAGACCATCATTTGGTCTCGACTAGAAAAGTCGAGACGAGACGAGACCAGTATCAAGTCTTGTCGAGAAAGTCTTGAGTCTCGACAAGACTCTCGACTTCAGTTCAAAGGTATTTTTTTAAAACATATATTCTAAAAGTGCTTCAAAAATTGAGAATATTATTGTAAATACTGTTCGAAAATTCATATAAATAAGAGAGATATTAATTTTTCAAATTTTGTAATTTTCTACTTTAATAGTTGTGTTCCAAAAACATTAATTTATGTAAATATGATGTATTCCTTATTCATCTAAATAATCCAAATGTAACTTTTAAATGAATTTACAATGTAGGTGGGATGAAATGAAAGAAATATAAATTTAGAATTCTTATGTTATTTTAATGCACCAATATTTTAATTAAATTAAAATCAACCTTTTTATAATATACATGTTTTATATGTAGAAATAAGTTGATTTTAATTTATTTTTTGAATAATTCTCAATTAAAATATTGGTACAACTGACTATATCTTGGAAAATATTTCCTATTTTCAAATAGCACAAAAGTTACATTTGTGGTGCATTCTCCACGTTAGCAATGTACTTCAGTTTTATTTATTAAATTCATTTATTATAATAAAGTAACGTTCCCTTCAAATATACAGTAATTTTCATTTCTAAAGAATCTATTGTGATTCTTAGAATTTTACGGAAATGCAGACAAAGATTTTACGATCCTAGGGAAATTCCCGGTCTGTGCCCCGGTTTAAAACAACCATATTGTACTTGTTCAACGGACGTACTTATTCGCCTAAATATTTCACTTCATTCAAACATATGAATACATATTGCATATAGAAATAGGAATATATTAAATGCAAATAATGTAAACTATTAGTACTAACAAATCAGTTATATAATTATTTTGTAAAGAAATAGTAAAAGTATAAAAAACGATGATTTAATTCTTCTCAAACTTTGTATCCATAATTTATGTAAAAATACTTTTCCTGCGAATATAAACAAAAAATTGGAAAATATGTACTTCAAAAGATAAAAGTTTATGTATCTATTATGTGATGTATAATGAAAGTAAAACTTTATCTCAATAAAGTGAAATGTAAGGGACATTGTTAAAATATGTAGTTACAGGTATACCTATTTGGGAAATTTGGTATCAGACATTCTAAGAAATTGGTATTAAACATTTCTCGTAACAACACGTGCAAAATACAAGTACACTTTCTTCGCCCGGTGTCATTGGTCATAAAGGCCTTTGTTTTCTTTTCGGCGTATTTTAATCTAAGGTTCAGTTCAACTGGGTATTATAAAATACTGGAATTAGGGATACCCTTGTACTGGGATTATAATTCATAATTTTTTGTTCATTCATATTTTCTTATTTTCAGCTTCGTTGATAAAATTGTTGCCAAAATATAATTAATAAAAATAAGCATAATGTAAAGATTAGAAAAGTTTGTAAGGAAGTGATATTTTTGGAAAAACCATTGCTTTGTCCCCCATCCCTTAAGTTTTAGAGTCAGTATGATCATCATATAACGTTACCTCAAAACATAACTTAAGGTCAAACTTTTGAAATAAAACAGCGGTTCTCAACCTGTAGTACACGTACCAGGGGATACGCGAAAGTCTAAGTTTTAGTTATCTACTTATTTAACATATATTTAGAAAAAAAAATAAAAAAATAGCGAAAGAAGTTACTTTTTTGGGGATTTTTATCCATTTACTTAATGATTTATTTAAACATATATATATATCGTCGGATTTCTGGTAAAAAGACTTAACCGCCTTTTGACTAGTTTTGAGATAAACAGGAAAAACTTGTTTTTATTTACAATATTGATTTATTTAACAAGATATTGTGTTATATCGATGAGATTAATATTTTATACATTTTTCAACATACTTTCGCAACATTTTGAAGCATATATCATGAAATATTTAATAAAAATGTTTTTTTTTTTTTTTTTTGTTCAATATAGATTAATATCTAATTTTTTAATATTTATATAGTTGTGAACACCAGATAAATAAATAATATCAAAATAAATTAACTTTTGTGGAACACAACTCGTTAATATCTCCCATTACATTAACACAGAATGGCGTTTAAGACATTTCGTATAAAATTTCTGTGCGCATCAAATAGTGTCAGATGGCGTTTACGAAACTTTAGAATGAATTACCTTCTAACATAAATTTTTTGGCGCTCAGATATTGTGTTTAGAGCATGCGTCGTGAAGAGACGTATCCGTTTATGTGCATAACTCATTTTATCATTTTTTGGCGGTTAAGTCCTTTTACCAGAAATCCGACGATATATATATATATATATATATATATATATATATATATATATTTAACTATTGCTAATAATAGAAATGCATTCTGTAGTTAAGTAATTGAAATTATATATTTTATGTTTAGTAATGATAAACAACACTCGATATATACGTATATTTTCATATTAATTGTTTGAAGAGCTCAAGTTGATGATATTCATGGAAAACTTATTAATAAATATCTCAAATATTATTTGGAATTTTTTAATCGCGATTGTACTGCTGTTCTTAGAATTTTATGTACTATTAGATACGATTATTAAAAAAATTATTAATGGAGGCAAAGTCAAGAGTCTTGTCGAGACTCGAGACGAGACGAGACTGACATCAAGTCTCGTCTTGACAAGACCAAGACGAGACCACTCTAGTCGAGACCAAGTCAAGACCAAGACGAGACCGACCCCAAGTCTCGTCTCGTCTCGACTTCTGGCAACACTAATAGAATAAAAACACTTTTCGATCAAATTTTTTTTAGTTTTAATTTGAAAGAAAATATGCTAGTAATAGCTTTCAGATCCTGTGGCAAATTATTATAAATTTTAATTGGCATATAAGAAATATTGTCATGAAAGTTACTTGTTCTAAATTTTGGAATGTATAAATTATTAATATTACGAGTATTGTACAATCCAGTAGTCTGTTTGACTGTAAGGAAAGACGAAGGATTTTTTTTATGAAAAGAGCACACTCGTAAATATATATGCAAGGAAGGGTGAGTAATCCAAGATGTGGGAAGATATCTCTGCACGATGTATTGGGAGTTCATCCAACCATGGCTCTTGTAATACTTTTCTGTACTTTAAAAACATTGATAGAATGTGTGGAGTTACCCCAGCAAATTATGCAGTAAGATAAAATACTAAAGACATGTGCGGAATAGTACAGTTTAAGTAAGTCTATATTGACATAATTTCGCAAGCGTCTTATAACGTGACATGACGAGTTAAGTTTTTTTATGAGATACTGGGTGTGATGAACCCATTGAAAATTATAGTCTACATGAATCCCTAAGGTTTTAGTTGAGACTATTGGAGTGATTGTAATATTATCAAATTGGGCTGAAATATTAAAAGTATTACCCCTTAACATAAACTGTACTAACTGTGTTTTGTCAGCATTTAGGACTACAGCATTATCTTTCCACCAAGAATTCATAATATTGACACATTCTTGTAATTCATTATTAAGTTCTGGTACGCTCAAAGCAGAAACGATAAGGGATGTATCATCAGCAAATAAACAAATATCAACATTTTTAAACATATTTGGACGGTCATTAATATATAAGAGGAAGAGTAGGGGGCCAAGAACACTTCCTTGGGGGACACCTGTTAAAGAAGATTAAAAATCAGAAAAGTACTTTTTCCCGTCAAAATTAACACAGACAACTTGAGATCTATCTTGCAAGTATACATAAGTACATAGTATGCGGACTAATTAATATTTAAACAACTTCTTCCTACAATAGTGCGTAAAGTACAAACTTTACGCACTCTTTACAGTGTGCAAAGATGAGTCATTTCAAGCCTCGCTTCAAGCACTAGTTGCTAGGCAACATACACATTAGGTTAATTTACTCTATCATGTAATAATCAAGCAGTAAATAATTATGAAAATAATAAAATATATTAACAAGTGTAAAAAAATTTATGAACAGAATAAGTACTAACCGTAACAACAATAACATTTGTTTGACATAATAAATTTAATCTAACCTAATTGTAATATTAATATTAAATGAATAATTTGAACAATTCTAGAAGACTAATCCACCTGTCTCTGAGATTCCTTCGAATGTTGAAGTTACATTTTGTACAGTATTATGAGAAAATGCTCTAAGAATAATTGAAGATGTCTGTTCACTCACACTCAGTATTATGAGAAATAACATTTCGGATGTAGAAAAAATATTGTATGCAACACTTTTGTAAAATAGTGTTTTTTATCTCGTGCTAATTTAAAACATCGCACTCGACTAAAAACATACTACTTTACACACTTGTTGCATAAATAACTATTTCACAAATATTAATTTATGTATTTTTTTGCATTCTTATCAAAGTTAAAATTGATACGTATATATTCTCCTATTCCTTATTCCTGTAAATTTGCTGCTTGAAATGTAACTTTCCAATATTGCATTCTTATAAAAATTACTACTTTAGCATCATAACTCAAAATCTAAGAGCGATAAAAAAAAATATTGACCATTGACATTCGAAAGAGCATGAAAAAGTTGTCGAACAAAGTGCAAACCAAAATTTCATATAATTTATTTATTTAATAAATCGAAGAGAAAAACACATCTTTAAAATGGTTTACTAATGTGGCAACTTTGCTCTAATTTAACCGAAATTGCAATATTTTGAGACCTAACTAATAGCTGTTTCTCGAACCCCTAAAAAAGTTCCAGCCGGTCCGGTATTCTTTCGTTTTAAACAAGAATAACATGAAACTTTAATTTGTTAGGTTAAAATAATTAAAGTCTTTAAGAAAAGAAAGAAAACTATAGATCATTATTTGATGATATTGACTCTAGATCTATCAAATAAATTGGTCAAAATTATTCTTAACCAATTAATTTTGTTTTAAATTATTGTTGTATCGGCGTCATTTTGTTTTACCATAATTCGTAAAATGTGGTTTAATATCCTGTCTCTGAAGTATATAAATTGAAGAAAAGAGTGAAAATGGAGAAAATAACACTAATATAAACAACTGATCTGTAATTCATACAATTACAGAAAATTGTATAATAAGAAATGCTTCTAAAACTGTTTTCAACATAGGTTCTAAATTAAAAAAAAATACGTATGTTTGCGTTATATTAATTATTACATTTTTATAAAATCATGTTCTTCTACATAGAAAACCGATGAAAAATTGTCCAAATTTTATTTCTATGGCTATTCCTCAATAGAAATTACGAATTGAATTTGTATAGAGCAAGTTACGCACAGTTTGAAATATTTGTGCATAGTACAAATACTATATTATGGCTTGACTTGAATCCATTATTACAACGCATTAATCATATACCGTCGCTGCCGTCACTGTATTCAACCTATTCATAGTAACATAGCATATGTCGAATATATGAGTTTGGTCTCCAGCACTAAAGTTCTTGGTTAAATTGGCTAATCGAATACATCGGAAACACACAAGCACAAAAACGGTGATGTGATTGTATTAACTAAGGTTCGTTAAAATTAACAAGTTGAAAAACAAGCTACTATACTGTGACAACCGTGAAATGTTATTCAGTGTTTGTCAAGTGATAGAAATTATATAGTAGTACTTACATCATAGAGATAATAATGGTTTAAGTTATATTACAGAGGAGTATTATTATGCCCAAAAAATTCAAGTTAATATTATTTTTTCAACAAAAGTAAATAATGTTATCCCGTTTGATATTTTCATTATTTTCTTTATAACTCAATGAATATTTTATAGAAAAATTTGTATAAAATATAGGTTACTTTTAGGTTAGACCATTTTAACCAAAATCTCTTATGTTATTCCCATTGATATAAAAGTCTTATATATCAAATTTAAAAAGTTTTGAATTATATTTTAATATAGTTTTTCATTAAAATCTATTATAGACCATTTTAAACAAAATCTCTTACATTATTCCCATTGATATAAAAGTCCTGTATACCAACTTTGAAAAATTTTGGAATATATTTTAATATAGTTTTTCATTAAAATCTATTATAGGCTTCAAGTAAAGTACCACTTCCGGAAGTTACGTAATGACCAAAAATGATAGTGCACAACTAGAAATTATAACAGTCATAATACAAAATTTCAACATTCTACGGCTTGCCGTTTTTCAGTTATGCACATATGTACCTACGTACGTACAGACGTCACGACGAAATTAGTCAAAATGGATTCAGGGATGGTCAAAATGCATATTTTATTCATTGGTATTCTGAATTAATTCGAATATATTACTTTTTTTTTAATATTGTGGTATGATCATCGATTCTGGAAATTGTGTTGTACATATTAGATAACAATTTTTTATAAGTTAAATAAATTTGAAAAATCAACTGACCTCATCGGGACTCGAACCCAATACCTTTCACTTTCCCGGCAGATGCTCTACCATCTGAGCTACGAGGCTGCCGACTAAGTCAGTTGATAATTCGAGTGCACTGAATGTCAGAAATGCAAATGTTGATAAGGTGAATATATCTTCCTAAATCGTATATTGCAAACTGACTAACCTGCTAAGACATTTGTCATAGTAAGATTTAACAATTGAAGATACCGACACGACATATAACTTAAATAAATTTAAGTTATATAATTTAAGTGATGTCGTGTCGTGTCGTTATCTTCAATTGTTAAATTTTTACTTCCTTGTGCGAAGGAAGTATTGTAATCGCGAAAAATTTCGGTTTCCAGATTTCAACGGAAATATGTACTTTGACCATTCCTGAATCCATTTTGACTAATTTCGTCGTGACATCTGTACGTACTTATGTACGTATCTCGCATAACTGAAAAACTGCAAGCCGCAGAAAGTTGAAATTTTGTATTTAGGACTGTTATAATATCTAGTTGTGCACTACCATTTTTGTTCATTACATAACTTCCGGAAGTGGTACTTTACTTGAAGCCTATAATAGATTTTAATGAAAAACTATATTAAAATATATTCCAAAATTTTTCAAATTTGGTATATAGGACTTTTATATCAATGAGAATAATGTAAGAGATTTTGTTAAAAATGGTCTAACCGGAAGTGATACTGTACTTGAAGCTGTTATCAGTTTTTCTTAAAAAAAAGTGGTGTTATTTTCATTTTAGAAATAAATGCTTCAAATAAAAGTTTTAGAGAATTGAATTCTGCGTCTAACACATTAAATATTATTAAGTTAGCTCTTTGTAATTAAGTCTGCTATGGATTAGGACGAAAAATAACAAAGAAATAAAGAATTTAATATCAATGTCAAATTATATCAAATATGCGCAATTTTATGATTGGGTCTGTTATAATACATATTGTAATTATTGACAAAATATGTATAGTTTAACATGCGTACAAGCTACAAGGAAGTCATGTGGTGTCCACACCAGATTTTTGATAAGGTTACATTGGTTTATTCTATAATGGTCTTTTTCGATAAAGTATAATTGTTGGACTTCGTTCATCGTTATAAGTTTTTGATTTTCGGTTATTATAGGTAAGGATGTGAATTGAAGTAACATGTCGGTTTCTTGGGAAACTATGAGAATTGTGATTGTAAATTATATTTGTTCTTTATTGAATTGACAATGTGTTTCCTTTAGTTCATTTAAGTCCCAAATGTTTTGAATTTCAGTTATTTGTTTTACATTTTCATATGTGATAATAGTAGTATTTAGCTTGTCTAATGATTATATAATTTTTAATTGATTGATTTTTATTTTTTATCTCTTATACCTATTTTCCCTAATATTGGATTATAATGTTTTACTGAATATTTTCTAAATATAGGTTTTTTAATTTTATGAATAACTCTCGGATTTTGTTTGACATACATCGTTTTTGAGTTGTAACGGGTAGTCGTTTTCTACGCATCTTTTCAATTTTTCTTCTTCAATTTTATTCTTTACTTGTTTGTTAATTTCGTGTTGTTCTACATTATGCTGCTCTATACTATTTTCTGTCTAGTTTATTAAAAAGATATCTTTCTGATGTACCGAAAATAATTTCATTTGGACTTAGTTGTGTTATACTTTGTTTAGTATTGTTATATGCTATGATTGCCATTTGTATTTTTTCTGCTATTGTTTTATTCTTGATGAACGGTTTTGAGTGTAATATTCTCATTTGTTTTATTATGGTAGAGTGGGATCGTTGTATAGCATTACTTTTTGGGTTGATGACACATGTTATGTGAATTTTTATTTTATTTATGAGAATTGGAAATGTAAACACCGATAAATCTCATTTTTATTTTTGGATATTTTATTTGTAATTTACTTTAAAGTATTTTAATAATTAACTTCATATTTCATATGCAAGTCGTACCTTTTAATTTGTATAACCTGTAAAAAATAAATAACCCGATTTTTTACAGAGCTATTTGGTTGGAATCTTATTTATATTATACCCTTAAAACAAGGTTTTTAATCTGTTCACAATAGGTTTTCATAAACATGGTCATACAACATACGTAATATATACTTTTTCTGTAATATAATTTCTTGAAACAAAAATAATTGAAATGTTATTAGCGTGGACTTAGAAGATAATTTAATCTGAAATTAAATTTCAAGTCACGACTTTATAAAATAATGTAAATTTTATTTAAATTTCTATTATACGTATTTCATGTACTACATATCTTAGAACAAAAAAATGAGCATTTTAGATTAGAACCAATAGAAATATAAAGCAATTAAAAATATATCTATTCTTTAAAATGCTTTATAGATAAAATTTTCGTTATTTATAAGCCAATTAACATAGTCCCACCCTTATAGATAAATTTATGTATAATTTCGGAATAAAAATCCTCCTAAAGGAAATTGAGATCAATAGCCTTGCCACGGTTCTCATTAGTGGTGGCAAAAATAATAGCTGGTTAACACTAATTAACCGTGGTTTAATGGATAATTGCAGTTGCCGACATAACCACGAGAATTGACTGATAATCGAAACGTTATCGGGTTAACAGGTTAACCACCGAAAAACCAAATATTCAACAAGTAGGTACCTTGATTAAGGAAAAAATAAATAATATTTAGGTAATGAATTAATATCTTCGTCTTTGTAATAAAATATCATTAAAAGTTGTTATTATGATTGCAAAAACAGGAAACTAATTACATCCAGCTTACTCATCATAATAGCCAACTATCCGATTAATCACAATAAACGACTAACGTTTTCTTCCAGCATATATGCATAGGGAAGTAATTCCCTATACCAACGCATAGCATTGTTGTGATCGGAATATATACAGGGTGTAAATTTTAAAACGGGTCATAGGGCTATAACATAGAAAAACAGTTTTTTAGACGCCAAAAGTTTCTATATTAATTTATTGAAAAAAGAATTAGTGCATATTATAAAGAAAAAAATTACGAATTTTTGATACCAAACACATTACATTTCTGTTTCATATAAAGCCAGAAAATAAATTTAAAAATTTGCACAATTAAGAAAAAAATCATTAGCCGTGAAACTGACAGAAACAAAACAAAACAATTGTTGAGTTAAGACTGTTATTAATAAGCGTTTTTTGCACATTATTTGTTAAATTATTATTATTTCCGTCTTATTCAGGAGAAATCATGGATAATTTGTCTCATGATGAAAAATTATAAATTATTAAATGGTTTTAATTGTTTCCTTGTAGTTTGCTGTTTTTCTCGTTTCTTATAACTTATTTCCATGTAGATAATCTTTAATTTGTAAATACCTATTACAATAAATAATGATTGTTTCTTAAATAAATATCCTGGTGTTTTTTTTAGTTAATAAATTAATAACTTTAATATTTAATTGTCCTCTGTCATGTTAGTAAAAAATGACAATGTTTTGTTATTCTTTCGTAATTGTACAAATTTTAAAATTTATTTTCTGGCTGTGTATGAAACAGAAATATGTGTTTGGTATTAAAAAATTCGTAATTTTTTCTTTATAATATGCACTAATTCCTTTTTTAATAAATTAATATAGAAACTTTTGGCGTCTAAAAAACTGTTTTTCTATGTTATAGCCCTATTAAAATTTACATCCTGTATATATATATATATATACGTTTAAACATTCCTCATACTTTCGGAAGTTAAATTCAAAAGTCGAACTTGTTAATTTAATATAGACGGGAGTAGAGCAAGATATTACTGTGTGCGTAAATTTTGGTGACCGTACATGAAATGTTAGATACACATTAAATTAACGTTGAACCCTCTGTACAAGTGTGAGTTTAGGTTCGCTAATATGTCTCATTTTGAATGAACTTCGTTTTTCTGAATATGGGAATAAAACGAATATTTATTTTTCGATACTGAACTTTTCAAACGTTTTTAAAATAGGTTGTTCAATAAGGTTTATGGAGCTTCGTTTTTTTCTTATTTAAGAGCACTTAAGCTATTTTATTTTCCTTGTAGCATACAGGTTATAAAATATGACTTGACGAGGAAGCATGTTACTATACGTATATTAGAATTTATAGTTTATACATAAAAATAGCTGTTTATCAACAAGTAAATAATACATACATTGTTTTGTGGAGATTTATATTTTGCATTTTGTAAAATAAAAACATAAATAAATTTTCAAAGATATACAACCTTAGTCAGCATAATTAGTATCCCTGTTATTTACTGGTTATGAAACAAAATGTCTTCGTAAATAAGGTATATTGATTAGCTGAAATATGATTTTTTGTCCTGAAAATTCTTTCAGAAATTACAAGTTTGTTTCCTGCAGTTGTCCATTGTTTAAGATAAGAAATTTTTGCCCAATGCATTTGGTGACAGGGCAAAACCAAATAAGACAAGAGATTTGTAAAGAACTGAACAGATAAGAAAGAGGACTGTTCTCGATATTTGCACTACAAAGCATTATATATTCCGTATTGTGCGGATTATCTAAATAAGATAATATTATCAAGTCATAACATTCTTTAATAAACAAATTATTTGGAAATTAACTGAAGTACCTAAAGTAAATACTGTTAATACGATTAGTAATATGCAAAATATTAACTTCTTACGAGATTTCATAGTTTACCAATAATTTTTAATATCAAAAAATATATCTGGTTTCGTGCTTGAAATACTTCGAATTATTAAAAATTTAAAAGAGATTAAAGTTGTTCTAGTAGACATTAGTGTACTGTTCTGATTGTAACTAATGTAATGAACTACTATATTCAAGATATTAACTTTATTTGTTTCTTGCTATAAAATATCACTGACTCTAAACAATTATCAATCATCAAATCTATGCTACCTGCTCGTACTATGACATTGCCCCTCAATAAACTTGAACATACTCCTATATATATTTCAGTAACCATTTGGAGTTATTGTAATAGGTTTTTTTTTTGACTAATATGATATTTAGTTATCTTATTCTGATTATGTTCCGTATTCCATAAACTGAATCTGATTTTTTTTGCAATATTAAAAGGTCCTTTCCATTTTGGTGCAAATCACGCATGAAAGTTCCGTTCTGCGTCAAAAATGGGATAATCCCACTACTCTTTAACTACTGACTACTGGTTGAAAATATCGGTGCTTCTCGTTTTCTCTAGCCGCTTCATATTTATTTGTTCCTTTGTAATAAATGAAATTTTGTTAATAGTTTTGTTTGCCAATCTACAGAGCGTTTTAACTTTTGACCGAACGTTATTTCCGCAGGAGATAATTTTGTATAAACATTCACCCGATTTCTTAACATAAATAAAATATTTGTTAACTTTTGGTTCCAAGATTTGTGATTTTCATTAATTTAAATTCTAATTAATTTGTTAATTTCTTGGGTGGTCCGTTCTGTAGGGTTCGCTCTCAGATGATATACTGGTACTGTCCATCGTTCACAGCCCCAATTTTTACATGCTCGTACCCATACTCTGGAGGAAAATTGTAACGCATTGTCACTCAAGATAGCCCTAGGAAAACCCTAGCGAGCAAATAGATCCTCATAAATCCTAATGATTTTATTCGTCGCCGCGGAACCCAGAAAATACGCTTGTATCCATTTTGAAATAATTCCGTAATTATTAAAATAATTCTTTTTCCTGTTCTTGAAAGAGGATATGGACTCATAAAATCAATAGAAATAATTTCCCATTTATTATTAACCATGTTACTCAATACACTATTTTGAGTTGTACTTGCTTTAAAAGATGCTCCAGTTTTTTTTTGTTATATCTTAAAGTGAAACACACGTGTTTTAAGTAAGATCCACAGAAAATACAACTATCAAATAAAATCTGGACCAACACTTACCAAATGCCACCGAGAAAGCGACATAAGGTAGGGCTCAGTATTATTTGAACAATCAGAATTCCTTATTACCCCGTAAACACCCCCAATATCCCTTCTCATTAAATATAACCTTACTTAAGTTAAGCCAACAATCTATTATACTAAATACACCATCTATAAACAAATAGTAAAAACATAAATCACCGACTAAAACCGCTGACTACAGCGGTTTAAAAAATAATGAACAAAACAAATAATGCAGCCGATAATGTCACAACACGATAACTCGAGCCAAAGTCAACAACTAACATTCGCAAACGCCGCGCGCAAGCCAGTAGCAGATTCATTCCCGACTAAAGAACAAGCGATACTAATGAACTCTGTAGACGGACTCAAAATTAAAGACTATGTTGTCAGTATAGGAAACATTATTGGGCCAAAAAATGTATTATTTGCATCACGAATATCAAACAATAGAATTTGTATATACGTTCAATCTAAAGAAATAGTAACAAACATAGTTACAAACCATAAATCAGTAGAAATAGAAAATAATGTTATAAACATACGTAGATTAATAACACCAGCAAAACGAATCATATTATCAAACGTATGCCCTTCCATCCCACACACAATTATAGAAGAAAACCTGAAACAAACTGGATTGAAATTAGTATCGCCAATTAGTTTTCTTAGAATTGGGATGCAGGACTCAGAATATTCACACGTATTAAGCTTCAGAAGACAAGTGTACATATCACCGGAAGAAAATATTACAATTCCCGAAAGTACACTCATAAAATATGAAAATGTTAACTACCGAATTTTTTTAACTGAAGATATTATAACTTTCTTTATTTGCAAAAAAAACGGGCCACAACAGCAACCAATGCCAAAATATTGCAAATACAGACATTACAACTACACTTACAAATGAACCAAATAACAGCAAACAAATCCAAAGTACATTACCTATGCTAACACCAGCAAAACGTACGGCTTCACAATTAACACCAGATTCTGATAGTACATATAGTAACAAAACCACTGACACAACAATGAATAAAAATGATAAAAGTAAAAATAAAGAAAACATAGATGCAGAGACAACTAAACCAAAAACAAAAAAACCGAGGAACACTCTAGTAACTAACACTTTAATTGCAGACTCACTTAAACCACTAAAACCCCATATGGAAGTTAATAAAGACAAATATATACTTATGCTGCGATTCTGTGCATATCTATAAGACCTGTAACTCGGTCTGTAAGAGTTTTACAGATATGAAGGTCATTTGCAATTCTGAACATATCTGTAGCATACAGATTTCTATAAATTCTTATGGATTCTTGTAAATCTTACAGCTAGCAAAACTCTGACTGTAGTGATTTATAGATTCATATAACTTTTGATTTTTCTGCAATACAACTGTAATATTACTTAAAAATTAATAATCAACCATTATTAATATTCATAGGTGTTTTATTGGATGAAGATGAGGACAGGTAATTTAAATACAAATGAAAATAGTACACAGGTACATAACCTATTTTTTTTTACAAATATGATGAGAATTGTATTTAGCCCTTGTAGCATATTTCCAATCCAAAAAGCACTAAAAATATACATGTACAAAATAGAGTTTAATTAATATATATATTTCTCGCAAAATTTACTTTCTGCTACTTCAGTTACACTCATAATTGGACCATCAGGTACTGTATTCAACTGATTAACCAAAATTTCCCATTTTTTTTCTAAATAATTTGCTACCATAGTTGGATTTATGATGCCACTTTTAAATACGTAGTCATTTCCATACATTGTAAATAGATTTCATATTGTTCGGGAATAGTATTTTTTGTTCTTTTCCTTTTTTTCGGGTTTATTTCATTACTGTAAAAGATAAAAACATTTGTATACAGTTACAATAGTTCATTGACAGTAATTTATAGGTTAGAATTGGTAAATATTATTTTTTGATCTAGAATTTCTATTAAAACAACATTAATCAATATGTATTAATAACTTTAAATATGTACATACCTCATAGTGCCCACAAAAATGATTACTTTAAATTTATTTTCTGACTTTAACCGGCACAAAAGTGACCCCTGTGGTGTACTCTCCACACCAGCTATGAGTGCCCGTGAGGTGACGCCTGGTAAGCGCCCACACGGTAAAATATATCGTCATCATTACCGATGTCTACATGTGTTGTAGATACTGGCACACCCAGAAATGGGTAATATGCCGTGATGATATATTTATTTTATTTTATTTTACTTTAACCGGCCAAGTAACGTCAAACACAAATAACATATACAAGAATGTAGTTGTTGTTGCGCATGTCATGACTACAGATTTCTGTAACAGAAAAACTGTAACCCCGTTCACTACAGATGTTTGTACAGAATTGCATTTTCTGTAATTCTTTAAGTCTTGACCTTACAGGTTTTTGTAAGTTACAGATTTACAAATTTACAATTTTACGACTAGAAAAACACAGAATCGCAGCATTAATTTTGAAGATTTAACTGAATTTATAGAAAATACATATGGAAATACAAACCCAGTAAACATAGCGAGAGACTTCACAACAAATATACCAAAGTTAGTAGAAACCCTATACGATCTATATTCTAAATTAGAACATAGATCCATGAAAACTAGATTTTCCAGAATAATAAACAAACTAAAAAAACAACTAAACATAGAAATAGAGACAATCTTCTCTAATCAAGAAACTCTGGCAATATCATTTAGCAGAGAATCACTAATAGAATACTAGAATGAT
Source organism: Ophonus ardosiacus (assembly GCA_943142095.1). NCBI lineage: Eukaryota > Metazoa > Arthropoda > Insecta > Coleoptera > Carabidae > Ophonus > Ophonus ardosiacus. Next base: position 45,010,761 of record OW964824.1, read on the forward strand.
TATGTAATGGAACTGCAACGGCTTCTTTGCACATATAGGAGAAATTAAAAAGCTTATAGCAGAATATAACCCCCAATTTATCTGCATACAGGAAACCCGCTTTAAAACTAACCAAAACGTCGCAATATCCAACTACAAAGCCATAAGAAAAGACAGGAACAATCTAATAAACGCCAGTGGGGGGGTAGCCATCTTCGCAAGAAATGATTCATACATACAGGAAATAACACTTAATACAACAATAGAAGCAGTTGCAGTCCAAACTTATACCCCTACAAAAGTAACAATATGCTGTATATATTTACCGCCAAACTCACAAATTAATGAGCAGGAAATAAAAGACCTGCTAAACCAACTTCCTAAACCTTTTTTACTTACCGGTGACTTTAATAGCCATAATATTATTTGGGGCTCAAAAAATACCGATACACCAGGGAAAATAATAGAAAATATAGTGAACGACATGGACTTAGCACTACTAAATGATGGAAGAATGACCCACTTCTGCAGCAGGACAGGAACATTCTCATCTATAGACCTTTCTATTTGCGAATCACAAATAACATATCATTTCACAAGGGATGTTGTACCATGCCTATATAGTAGTGACCATTTTCCAATTATTATCTCTACGGGGGATAACATTAACGTGAACTTACACCCTATGTATGCAAAATGGAAACTAGACAATGCAAACTGGAAACTATATTCTTCACTAATACAACCAGGAAAACCTATCTCCAAAAATGATAACATCAATGAGATCATAAATAATTGTGTTGAAAGTATGAACAATGCAGCAAATATAGCCATAGGTAAGAAAAAAATTTTTGGAGGAAAAAAAATAGTACCATGGTGGAATGCAAAATGCGAAGAAGCAGTAAAAAAACAATAAAAAAGCATTATACAAATACAGGAAACATAACACACCGGATAACTTACAAAACCTAAAAAAAACTCAAGCAATCCTTAGAAGAACGATCCTAAAGAGTAAAAAAGAATCCTGGGAAAATTTTGTCTCGACAATCACACCATCTACGGACTCCCAGACAATATGGAACAAAATAAGAAAACTAAAAGGTGCTAAAACTATTCAGCAGACAAACATGATAAAATCTGGGTCTGAAACCATAACAGATCCACAAAAAATCGCCAACATACTAGCAGACACATTTCAACAAAATTCGGATGATACATGCTACAATGACGAATTCTTGCAGATGAAAATCGAGAAAGAACATCAATTAATAAATACGGAAAGTGAAGAAGCACTAACAATAAATGAACCGTTCACAATGACAGAATTAACATGTACCTTACAAAATATAAAGGGAAAAAGCAGCCCAGGTCCAGATGGTATCACGTACCAAATGATCAAAAACCTATCGGAAGAGACTCTACTTTACTTATTAGATATATATAACTTCATATGGGAAAATAATAAATATCCAGACAAATGGCGAGAAGTACTTACTATCCCCATACTCAAACCCGGAAAAGATAAATCAAATCCCACCAACTACAGACCCATATCATTATCAAACTGCTTAAGCAAAATACTCCAAAGAATGGTCAACAAGAGAATAATATGGCACCTAGAATCCAACAACTTACTTATACCAGAACAAAGCGGATTCAGACAAAATAGGTCCACCATAGACCAAATTATAACGCTTGAGCAAGAAATTGAGAAAGCATTCAGAAACAAACAACACTTAGTTGCCATCATTGTTGATATACAAAAAGCATACGATTTTACTTGGAAATACTATATACTAAAAACATTAAAAGAACAAAACCTGAAAGGCCATGTCCTAAAATATGTAGAAAACTTCCTTAAAAATAGAGCATTCCAAGTAAAAGCAAACGGCTGTATTTCCGAAGAAAGAAAACAACAAAACGGAGTCCCCCAAGGGGAGATACTAAGTGTCACATTGTTCCTGATTGCGATGAACAAAGTAAACCAGTACATTCCAAACAACGTCCACCTATCTTTGTTTGCAGATGATTTAGTAGTGTACTACAAAAGCAAAAATATAAACACCATTAAAGAAAAACTGCAACAAACAATCGAAGGACTAAATGCATGGACAAATACAACGGGTTTCCAGTTTTCAGAAGAAAAAACTCAAGCTATTCATTTCTGCAAATTTAGGAAAAATCATGAACATCCAAAAATAAAAATTAACAACACATATATCCAATACGTGAACACAATAAAATTTCTGGGAGTGACATACGATAAAAAATTAACATGGGGACCACACATATTAAACTTAAAGAAAGAATGTCAAAAAAAAAAATGAACATAATAAAAGCTCTTGGACACATTAAGTGGGGATCGAATCAAAAATCAATAACCAATATATATAAAGCACTAATTCGGTCCAAATTAGATTATGCCTCCATAGTCTACTCAACAGCCAGTAAAACTAAATTGAAAATATTAGATCCTATTCACAATACTGCCCTTAGAATTGCGTCGGGAGCATATAGGACTAGCCCAGTTGAAAGTTTACATATTCTAACAGGAGAACCCCCACTAAAACTACGAAGAAAACAACTGTCTTTAAATTATATAATAAAATTAACAAATAACCCGGAAAACCCAGCATTTAAAAAATTGTTTAAAACCAATACAGAACTTTATAAAAATACTCCATTAACACAAAAATTAAACTCGTATTTCCAAGATACCCAACTTTCACTTCCACCACCAGAAATTACATGTTTCCATAAACACCCTCCCTGGCTAATATCCCAACCAAAAATCATATTTGATTTATCGAACTATACGAAAGACCAAACCCCACCTGAGCTCTACCGGCAACTCTTCAGATCCTTCAAAGAAGAACACAGAGAACACCAGTTTGTATACACAGACGGCTCGAAACATAGTAACGCGAATGGAGCTGGAGCCAGTATAGTTATGGACAACACAGTGAAAAAATATCACCTTCCAGCCCACACAACCATCTTCACAGCAGAAAGTTATGCTATAAGAAAAGCAACAGAGCTCATAAAACAAATGCAAATGAAGAAATTTGTTATCTGCACTGATTCCCTCAGTGTCCTGCAATCTTTAAAGGACCCGTACTCAAAAATCAAAAATGTACAAGACATACAAACCAATATCCATGACTCTAAAATCAGCCAAGGACAAGAAGTTACGCTAATATGGATACCCTCACACATTGGAATAGCTGGAAATGATAAAGCCGACCAAGCAGCAAAAGAAAGTATGGCAGAGAACCCAATCGACATCCCAGTACCAGCCCAAGACTTTAGAAACGCCATAAAAGAAAAAAGAAAAAATCTATGGCAAAATAACTGGAGCAATACGACCAACAACAAAATGAGACTAATAAAAGAAGACATCTACGAGTGGCCAACACCGCATGACCGAAAAACCCAAACCGTGCTAACAAGAGTGAGAATCGGACACACCCGTTTAACCCACACCCACATCTTGGCCAAGGCGCAACCCAACATTTGTGACGCATGCAAAACCCCTATTACAGTGGAACATATAATTATTCAATGCAATAAGTACACCTTATGTAGACAAACAAATAGCATACCACCAACATTAAAACAAGCCTTAGCCCCAAATAAAGACAGCGAACAGAATATCATAAACTATCTTAGACAAACACAATTAATCAATGAAATATGATGTAAATATAACCTACACAAATTGTATATACACATTGTAAATAACTAATGTACCAAGGGACTAGTGGCCACAGCAGCCGAAGTTCCTTTAATTTCTTAAATAAAAAAAAAAAAAAAAAAGATGCTCAGTTCTTACATCTTACATATACTCTTCGGCATCCTGGTTTAATCCTGGCCATATAAAATTATCTTTGATCTCCGTAATTGTTTAATCTCTACCTGTATGGCCCGCTAACACATCATCATGGTATAAAATAAGATATATTTCCTTATTTCTGCTGGTAGTACTGTCACAAATTTACCATTGCAACATTTATGTAATATTTTGTTTTTAATTTTATACTTAATGTTTACTTCCGGGTCATTTTTATTTATTTTGTTTATGATAGCTTGACGAAAGTTGTACCTTTTTGTGAATATAATATGACATCTGATCTTCTTGTTATTGTAAACATTAAATTGGATTAATTTTTAAAATCATCACAAGTCTTTGTCGCATATAAAATTTACTCTATATTGTCATTTTCAAATTTAGAATTCACTTCTCCTGTTGGGAATCTTACCAATCCATCTGCTGCCATTTTTTTTACCTTCCGTTACCTATAGGTAAGGAAGGTATTGTCTTTGGTCAAAAAATTCGATGATGAGTTTTTAATGAATAAGCACTGCCGCCGACTGAAAAGTAGGCGTAGAATGTCGCCGACAGAAAAGTAGGCATATATATAAAAAGAATACAGACAATTTTTGTGTGAATTGAAACTGTCATTATAAAAAATAAATAAAAAATATATATAATACTGACTATCTTCAATAAATCGCATCGAGCCGGATCTATAATTATTGTATTTATAGGTAAATATAGTTAATTACCAACATAGCCAAAACGCATTTAAGGTTCCAATATGGCAGATTTTCACTACCGGTCTTCTGTAAATACCATTAATTATTTTTACAAGCACGTTTCAGGGTCCCTAGAGTACGATTTTACTAGTTTTACGATGATGTCTGTATGTATGTATGTGTGTGTGTTACAAATTTTTCTCCGACGATAACTCCAAAACTACAATTCTAAAAATTATGATTCTTTCATATTCCTCTTCTTTGCAACCATATGAAGAACTGATTTGATTTTGATGGTCAACCGGAAGTATCCTTATTAGAAGTTCTTAACAGATTTTCTCGAAAAAACGCAGTTAAATATCATTTTTCGACATTTTAGGTGATTATAAAATTAAAGAAAATCTTATTCTCTATACGGTTTGATTATACAGTTTCCATCGTATTCAATAGATATAGAGTTATAGAGAGATTAACTTTCAAAAATAAGTTAGCATTGCTAAAATTATGGAAGCAACAGATATATTCCAAAAATTCTAATTGACAGATGTCCGTGTCAAGTACAAAATCAAAGTGGAAAGTATAAGATCAGAAAGTTATATAAGTGACAGAGAGTCCCTCGCAAGTGACTTGCAGTTTCAATGCCGGAAGTACGAGGAAGGCCAAAGAGAAGATGGAAGGACTGTGTAGCAGAAGATTTCAGAGAGGAAGAACTGCGTGAAGAAGATGCGTTGGATAGGAATGAGGAAGTGTCAAATGCAATTTAAATAATGTACGTTCGTGTTATAATTTTATTGAATTAGTAGAAACTTTTCAAAGGAACTTGCGGTATGGAATTTGTAAAAAATAGTGTGTTCGGGTCACAATTTTACAGGATATATAGAATATTTTTCAAGGAACTTTTGGTATGGGATTTTTACAAAATACATCGAATTGACAGAAGGTTTTGTGATGGCCACAACAGATTTGTTTATTCCCGGCTTGTTTGCTACCGAAAAATCAAATTCAAAAAATTTTTTGTCCATCTAATCAACAATGCTGAATTATCTTTAATTTTGTCCAACCGCAATAATGCCCGATAATCTACAATTACTTTACAATGTTTCAATTCTAAATAAAATCGGAACTTTCTAATTGCCCATAATACTGCCAAACATTGTCGGGCTGTTGCATGATATTATTGCTGTAATATGCTTAATTTGCAACTCGCATGTTGAGATATCCCGTCGACTGTTATTAAATGACCCAAATATTTCACCTCAGATTGTGCAAATTTAGATTTTTTAACCCGTGTTGTAAAGAGTTAAAACTTTTTGAAAATGTAAAATGTGAGATTCTAAATATGCACTGTATATAATTATATCATCTAAATAACTATGACAAAATTCTCCAATATACCTGCTTAAAATTTTACCCATTAATCGCTGCAATGTTCTTGGTGCGTTTTTTTTTTAAAGCCAAATGGCATAACTTTGAATGGCATAAACCTATTGGAGTTCTAAAAGCCGTATAAACTTTAGATTTAGGGATTTAAAATTTTGTTCTTTTTGTTCTACACCCTATTATCAAATAAACCGGCATAAGAACTGCTTCCACGGAGTTCCTTTTATTTTTATTATTCAACCATGGTATAAAGTGTCTACGTTCAATACCAAAATATACAAATTTTCCCGAGTAATCAGTTATACCTTACGTATCTTCTATTTAGTACATTGTAGTTATAGTTTTTTAGTATAACCACCATAACCAATTACTCCAGTGGAACAGTCTGGCCTATCTCTTTACAACGGCGTGAGCTGTATCCACGCAACTGTCATGGTGGGGTGGCTATCTCTTTCTAACAGTGAGAAGTACGCATGCGTCAGCTAGTACCAGTACGACGAATTAACGGTGAACATGAAGAAGAAAGCTTAAATACATTTTCGCATATCTGCTTGGTCCAACTATACACGAAAGTTAGAGAGAGATAGACACCCCACCAGTCAGGCGGGTGGTATTCTCTGTGGATACACGCAAGTTATTCAAGCCGCCGGTCCATTTTGTATATAGAGGTCACTGAGTCTGGCAGTCACTGGTGTGACGATGGGAACGCCTACTTACAGTGTCGGTCAGTAAAAGAAAGCCGAGTTCGGTTGCGTCATAAAACCCGGAAAAATCCGCGCGTTTTGAAAATATGTAATATATGTATTTTAGCATTTATAAAAAAAGGGAGAAAATATGTAGAAAAGTAATTTACGTCAATCGCACTGTTATATGGGAAGAAATAATTATGTCTATAATTTATATAGAAATTCGATATGAGTGGAATCCCCTATTGGGACCTCGTGCACCGATTTTATTTTATATTTTTGACTTGAGATGACAGCATTGTCAGCTAAATGAATTTCCTGGATTGTGTCTGGGAGTTGATTTTGGGTTCTATTTTGAGTGTAGAGTGGACAGTCGAACAGTAGGTGTTCTGTTATTTGTAGTTGGCACATGCTGATGCATAAGTTTTTTTTTATGTACAATATGTTGTCCATTAGAGGTACCTGGTATTATTTGTTGTAATTTATTATTTGTTAACTTGTTCCTTGCAGTGTTACAGTTCCTCTTATGCGTTCATTTATTTCTTTTATGATGTCTTCAGCTGGAGGTGGTATAAAGTTAATTTCTTGTTCTTCTACTTCTTTGGCAATCCTGGCGGCTCGTTCATTTCCATTGGTTTCTACGTGTACTTGAATTCACATAAGGTAAATACCTGTCTTTATTTTTTTATTATTATTATTATTTCATGTATTTCGTCCCGCATCTTCTAGATTTCTGGGATCTTCATGAATTGTTTTTGCATTTCTTGTAATGTAGGTACTCAGTTAGTCATTACAAATAAGAAATCTCAGATTTTCTTATTTGTTTATTATTTTTAGTGCTTGCAATTTTGCTCTGCAGATATTGTCCTAAAACTGAATCCCATTTACAACAAATATATAAATCAACTCAAATCTGTTCGGAAACGATTAATTAAATATTCTTTTTGTATACGATGTTACATACAATTAACTTTTATCCGATACCAATGTTATATCTCTGTAAAATCACAGAAAAATACAGTATGCATATTTCTGTTCAAAATCTTTAACAATATTATTACTGACAGCGATATTTTAGGCCATTTTTCTTTAAACATTCCTCGCATATCAGCTGGGAACAAATCAACTTTCCATTATTATAAACTTAAGACAAATTATGAAATGAAATCTCCAATCTGGCAAATATGTAATATTTATAATGAAAACCGAGAGTTGATAAATTGCTGTAGTTCTATAGATATTTATTTATTAATTATTATAATTTACTTTTACTTTTCTGTTAAAATTTATATTTTTCTTAGCAGTTATTTCTATTAATTACAATTGTGTACTTTTTGCAGGGCTTTATGTTTGCAAATAATAATAATAATAATAATAATCATCCTGTAATTGGAACTGGTTAGTTCTGTTGGATTGGTTCAATAAATAAATAAATCAATAAATAAATAGAAAGAATTTTTTTATTGTAAAGTTGGCATAAGGGGTTGTTTCTGTAAACCAAGGAGATAAGAAATCTAAATTTACAACACTGATAGGGAACCATTATCACCAATGCGACGTCGGTTTTTTAATACCTTCTCTAATTTGTCTCTGAAGGATCTTAATTCCACTTTCGGGATTTTCAGAAATATTCTCGTCTGTAACTGTCACTCGTTTTCATATTCCCAGACATTCATGTTTCGGCTATCTGTCCAACTAACTTATAGGTAGATTTGTGTATTTTAAATTTGTATACCATGTTTCAAAACTTTTTCTGGAAATTTTAACATAGTATATTACAAAACAACTATAATATATTTATTATGTCCAATACCAACTAAATTAGACCTTATTTAGTAATAAAACTTGGAGCGTAATTTATTTTCTCAAAATTTTGTTATATACCTACGTTAGGATCCAGAACACCCAAGAACACTTGCAGGAAATGGAAATATGGCTCGAATAGTGGAAAATGAAAGTAAATGAATCAAAATCAGTACATATAACCTTTACAACACGAAGAGAAACATGTCCACCTGTGTATATAAATACCAACCTCCACGCCAAGCTGAAAAAATCAAATATTTAGGAATGCATTTAGAGCGAAGTTTAACCTGGGTTGACACACATAACAAGAAAACGTAAACAAGTAGGAATAATGATAACGAAAATGTACTGGTTGCCGAATAGGATTTTCAGTTGAAAATAAGCTACTTTTGTACAGAATAATATTGAAACCGATACAACTATGGGGGAAAGCTAGTGATTCTAAAATTAACTAAATTCAATGTTTTTGATTCAAAATTTTAAAGATAAGAGTATACGCTTTTGTTTGTCAGCACGTGGATTACTACTTTAAAATCCTTTGGTACGAATAAAGTAGAATAAGAAAAAACACTTTGCATGGCTGAGTACTGACAAGAATTTAAACAATGTATGCTATATAAAAGTAAAATAAAATTAATAATGAACCACGACACAGGAAACAATTAAATTTCAGCAAGAAAATGAATAAATTACACGTCACGACTAGAGTTGAAAAGCAATTCGTAGAGCAGCACAATGCACTTTCTTATGACCTTATGAGGTAGTTTTCAGAGATTACTGCTCTTCATCTAGCAAGAGAATGAATTAATTTCTCGTCTCCTCTGAATCTGAAATCTAGATGTAGATCACGAATGAAGTTCATTTCATACAGGCAGAAAACATTAAGATAAATATGTAATGTCCCGGCATCTAGCCGCTATATCTTTATTGTTACTCTTTAATATAAATACTTGGCGCTGGTCGTCAAAAAAATGTTTTGTAAATATTAGATTAATGATTTTTGTTATGTCAATATAGTAATAAATTTCTTCCGTCTTTTTCATATTTTATAGTTCTACAATTATTTTTACATTGGTGACCCCGAGCTAACTACTCGCACCTTACTTTTTTAACAAATGCCTTTGTCGGAAGTCAGGACTTCGACGGAGGGCAGTGCAGTTGAAGTATCCGCCCTTTCATCTTCGTTTAAAATACCTGAATTCTGGCCCGCTGATCCCGAATTATGGTTCTCACAGCTGGAAGCCATATTCGTTTCGCAAAGGATAACTAGTGAGTTCTCGAAGTTTCACAAGCTCATTGGTGCCTTAAGTCCACAATATGCTAAGGAAGTTAGGGATATCATAGTTGCACCTCCATACGATACTCCGTACACAACCATCAAGAATGCCTTAATTCAGCGAATCGGCTCGTCTGAGAAAGAAAAATTACAGCAATTATTAAATCTAACTTTTGATGGAGACATGAAACATACACAAATTCTACGTTTCATGAAGCAGCTAATCGACACTAAATCTCTGGATAACACAATTCTTGAAGAACTTTTTCTCCAAAAGTTGCCAACCAATACACAGGTTATTCTTTCTTCGTTAGTCAACTCTTCTTTAGAAGAAAAGGCAGAAGTAACTGATAAGATTGCAAGCATTAACCAACCTTCGGTTTCTTCAATCAATCAGGACTTGGTTACTCTACAAAAGTTATCACAGGAATTAAATGAACTTAAACATCAAGTTACTGCTCTAGCACCTAAATCGTCTTCACTCTGTTGGTACCATCTCAACTTCGGAGCCAAGGCGAAGAAATGTGTTCCCCCTTGTCAAGGAAAATTTATTGATAATTCAAAGGTGATTCGCAATCAATATTGTAATAATTCGTTTTTTTTTTTGAAAAAAAAACTATCATTACCATCAATTTCCAGCAATAATTTCGTTACTTCATCTTCACGTCTTCTTTATTTGACGGACAAGATCTCGGGACATCGCTTCCTAGTGGATTCCGGAGCAGAAGTAAGTGTTCTCAGGGTTTCATTATGTGAAAGACGATCAAAACAAAATTTAACTTTACAAGCTGCTAATAATTCTTTAATCCAAACCTATGGTACAAAAAATTTGACTTTAGATTTTGGTTTGAAAAATAAATTTAGTTGTAAATTTATTGTAGCGAATGTCAAACATTCAATTATCGGTGCTGATTTTCTTAAACATTATAAATTATTCATTGACTTAAGTTCCAATCGTGTTATTCAAAATTCCCAAATTAACATCATTATTTCTGAATCAACACAAAATAATTCTGTTCCAGTTAACTCAAATAAAACTTATACGTCAGATGATGTTTCACTACTTTTATCGAAATTTCCTACTTTGACAAATCAGTTCAATCCACAACGCAGAATTTCTCATAATGTTAAACATTCTATTATTACCAATAGTTCTCCTGTATTTGCACGCCCTAGACGTTTGGTACCAGAAAAGTTACAAATTGCAAAAAGGGAATTTGATAAAATGTTAAAGATGGGAATGATCCGTCCATCGTCCAGTAACTGGGCCTCACCTTTACAAGAAAGAGGCCGGGGAATGGCGACCTTGCGGTGATTATCGCGCCTTGAACGCTATTACTATCCCATATAGGTACCCAATTCCCCATATTCAGGATTTTACAGCCAATTTACATGGTAAAATCATATTCTCCAAATTAGACTTAGTTAAAGCCTATAATCAGTTGCCTATGGACGAAGAATCAATTTCTAAAACTGCAATCATTACCCCTTTTGGTTTATTTGAATATTTAGTCATGCCTTTTGGTTTGCGTAATAGTGCATAGACCTTTCAACGTTTTATCAATGAAGTAACAAAAGGTTTAGATTTCTGTTTCGCTTATATTGACGACATTCTCATAGCCAGTGAATCCCGTGAAATACATTTACAACACCTGAATACAATTTTTGACAGACTTAAACAATATGACATTTTAATCAATAAAAACAAATGTCAATTTTGTGTCAAAGAATTTTTACAAATATAATAAACCGCACATGGGAACATTACAGCTGAAGATGAGTTGCTCTTGTTATTTTGACTTTACACCCAAAATAAAACTGCTGAGAAAACACCAAATATTACCATTTTTTTTATTACTTATCCATATGGTCGTTTTAAGGTAGGCATAGACGTTGCAACATACAATTTGTATTTATATATAATTTGTAGCTACTTGTATAGCAATACAGGTAAAAAAAAATACATTCTCACAAGATAGACAGCTGTATAGATTGTAGAGTTTGGTGCGAAAAAGGTGTCATGTGGTTTATGACGTAAGAGTGTCTATTGAAATTTCTAAAATAATTTGTTGATAACAGTATCATAAATAGGAAGAATTTTTTCGCCACTGACGCGTTGTCAGATGCTTTGTTCGTGTTAATTTTATTACATTTTTTGTGTTTATAATTTTTTTTTATATGTATATATTTAAATGTCATCAGCTCATCCAATGTTACAACCGGTAAAATTCAAATTTTCAAGTAATATTTAAAAAATTATATCTCGCTCAAAATACATAAAAAAAAGAACTCAAAATTTTGGTTTCATAATAGTTACAAATATGTGAAAGTTTAAGAAAATAAAAATAATAAAAAACAAATTTTGTTAAACAACCAAGTATTTAATCATTAGTTAACCTTATTTTAAACATGTCATCAATTATGTCATAAAAAGATACCCCACTGTCTGCACTAATCCAAAAATTTGTTTGATTCTTTAAACACGACACTTAAAAAAAAAAACTATTTTTAAATACAATATTCACTCGGTTAAGCTAGCCAATACTTCCAGTGCCCGCACAACACATTGCAGATATTAAATACTGCTATTGCTACTAAATAAAATGTTATTGATTAATATTATAATTACACACGAGAAAATAACGATTTTTTACCTTCCGTCAAAAAATTGATGGTTTGTATGTGTGTGTGTGTGTGTTTGTGTGTGTGTGTGTGTGTGTGTGTGTGTGTGCGAGAGAGAGAGACAGAGGGTGCGTGCGTGTGTGTGTCACAAAACTTTCTCCGAAGATAACTCCAATACTACAATTCTAAAAATTATGATTCTTTCGTATTACTATTCTTATTCTTTACATCCATATGAAGAGCTGATTAGATTTTGGTTATAAATGGCCAACCGGAAGTTCCTTTTTTGAAGTTCTTATCAGTTTTTCTTAAAAAAAAAACGTAGTTAAATATCAATTTTGACATTTTATGTGATTATCAATATGTAAGAATATCTTATTGTCTATTATGGTTTGATTATTCATTACCCTTCATATTCAATAGATATAGAGGTAACGAATTATAAAGATATTAACTTCCATAAATCAGCCAGCTTTGCTATAATCATGGAAACAGCTGATATATTCAAATAATTCCAATTAACAGGTGTCATTGTCAGCAATTTACATAATATATGTTCATGTTATAATTTTATTGGATTTATAGAATCTTTTCCAAGTAACTTTCAGTATGGAGTTTGTTGAAAATAGTATATGAGTATTATGTTTGTTTTACAATTTTACTAGAAATATAGAATCTTTCCCAAAAAACTTTTGATATGGGATTTGTACAAAACGGAATTAACGGAAGGATATGTGCTGGCCACATACGTTTTTTTTTCTTTTTTTTTCCTTTTCTTTGTTTTAGATAAATATAGGAACGTATAAAAATTTAATAACTGCTACAATAAAGCAAGAACTTCCATTTTTATATTGGAGGGGCGGCATCACTGCCGTCATTAGCTAATGTTAAATACATTACTATTTGTTATACTCGTACATGAGAAGGTAGAATTTTTATCTTAAAGTTACTATGTATTTAAATACCTACAATTCCCTTCAAATCGCGCAAAAAACAAAAATGAAGAAGAAAAAAGATGATTGGATCTAGTATCGCAAGTACGCGAATACAAGTGTCCTATTTTGTAAGTAAAATTCAACTATGAATAGGAATATGTATGCAGCGTGGCGACTCATTACACATGCATTATCTTAGTTTGTGTTCAAATGACGGATTTCTATTGTATTTTGTACAGCTGTATTTATTGATAGTTTATTAAAATTTTCCATAGTGGAAAATATATTTCACTTGAAAGATGCCACATGCATTCTTCAAAAATATGCAATTACCTAATTGAAATTCTTGTATTGTTTTGTTTTTTGCGTTCTATCATACACATAGTATAGATATAGTATATTACATCCGAGGTGGCAGATGTTTCATCACAGCCGAGGGCTTATGTAAATTAGCGAGCGGCGAAGCCTCGAGGTGAGATAAATCGCGAGGCTGTGATGAAACTCCCACCGGTTATGTATACTATTTTATTCAGAATCATTCTCATTTTAAATCAATAATTTTCAAAATAAATCAGTGAGTTATAACTTCTAATTTTATGAATATTTTTGACAGCCTTTTTAAAATTTGCTTAGCTTACTTAATTATTGGGCTCTATGGCAATGTTGCTAGGCAACCCCTACATAAACATTTCCAGACCAAGAGATGGAAGTAAAATCCGTTATTTCCAACTCAAGAGATTGTCATTAAAGTTAGGAATGACTTTTTCCCAACCTCCAAAAGGTTAGGAATCAATATATTACTATAATGATTGTGAAAAATAAATTATATTCTCCATTTTCTTATAATAAAATATAGTTAGTAAGGTGTTAATATTTATTCGAAATTTCCGTCATACTGCATATATTCTTACTAAACCGATGTTAGGTATACGCTCTTATCCTGTAGACATAAATATATAGTTTATACAATCCGTTGTTGATAATACTGTCGCTGTAACGTAAAGCTCATTGATTATTTGGGATAAACTTACATATTAACTTCATTCATAGTCGTCTGTATAGAGTTTTTTCTGTTAGTTTCACTGATACTGTGTCAGTATCGTATTTTTCACATAATTATGTACCTATTTGAATGGGGTATTCCACTCAATTTTTTTTATTATTTTAAATAAAACTTTATTCAGTTTTGAAGCAATTCATAGTATTAAAAAATTTTAATTGTTCCTAGTTTAACAGTATTTTATTTTCGAAAAATCAGTATAACGTCACATTTCCTCTATACTTGTCTCTCTCTCACACACTGCTCTGAGTACGCTGCGAGAGAAAGATAACAATTGTATGACGTCAATTTTCCCTTTTAGCAAATGTGAAATATCTCGTAAAGTAATTATTTAAAAAATGTTTTCATTGTTCTAACTATTATTTATTGAGCCATACTTCATGTTACATTGAATTTTTTTAAACTTTTTTGTTATGGTGGAATACCCCATTCTCATTTGCTAATTAAATTACCAGTTAACTTATTTTCTAATTTTGAATGCTTTTACTGTACCGTATATTTTATAATAACAAAATAACAGTATGTAGAACGTTATGTACCCCAATAAAAATTACGTCAACGACATTGTTTAATTTGACAAAATCGGCGGAGCTGAAATATTAACTCATGCAATTCGAATATGACCGTGATAAGACATCTTTAAATAATTAAACTATAGTTACCTACACATCTCTTCGTTTTCAAAATCGACAACGTAATTCTGTCAGAAGTTTTGCCTCGCTTGCGTACAATAAAATATCAATTATTAGTATATTGGAACTTCGAACTAACGAATAAAAAATGATGCAAATTTACGTGTGTATCGGTAAAGCCTATCGTACGTATATTTATCTTAAATTTAGCGGTGCAGTCACTCATGTTTTAATTTTTTCTGTCTGAACCGTAACAGATATCACAAATTAAACAGAGAGAAAAGAGTTTACTATTGAATGTATCTTTCTGAAAAAAAAAATAACTTTATGTTATCGGCGTGGCCATTAAAAAGTTACGGTCTAATCAATGTTGTGACACCTGTTTCATACACTAGTGGTTCACTAATAATAAGAGATGACATAACCATATGAACTGTCATACCAAATTTCATCTAAATCGTATAAAGCATTCTGTTATTATAAGCAAAATTTTTTTTTCGAAGAACTTTGAAGCAGAATTCTGGCTAAATGGAACACTTTCCGGTAAAAGCAAGTTTAGTTAAATCGTTTTATTTTAGCCTCAGGAATCTGTGGTTAAGCCATGTCCCCCTATTTGAGGGACACTCTGTATAATATTAAGGAACTAGCACAAATAATTTTATTTAGCCGGTTCAGTTTCAATCAAATTACAATCAAAACTTTGTCGAGTGTTTTGTGGTTACGTGTATACTGTTGACATTTCGGTAAAGAGAGATAACTATACCTTTATTTCATTCTACGCATGTTGCTATTTGTTTATCCCTAAACATAAACGTAAACGTAAAGTTTGAGGTCTGTAAACTTTAGTTTTAACTTTACACTACGGTGGGGAAGCGTGAACGCTCTCATATGTTTGTGTGGTTTTATAAAATCTTAAGCGTAAACATAAATGTAAACCTTCAAACTAATCATTTATGTGATTGAGCCTTTAAATATATATATATATATATATCAGTAAAATTAGAAATTGCGCTAAATATATGCTTCTTAGATGAGGTTGTTTGCAGCTAATTTTGAGCATAACATTGCGAACTTCGAACTTATCCGATAGCAAACGATGCCTATCGAATCACGCAAAAAACTGTAACTTAATATCGTAGTTAGACAGCGATGTCGTAGATATTGCTAAGCATGCTAGCGGACAGTAATCATTCGACTGATTGTATCACGTCCCAAGCATAATCCTTTACTGGAAAATGTTACCATATGCCAACATGATATTTCAACTTTATTTTCTTGTAACTGAGCAATGGTGTCTGTCTCCTAACGGATTATGTTGCCGTATAGCAACACTATTGAATTTAGAGCTAAAGTGCAATCCGACATCTATTGAAAAAGTTTTGACCCATCTTTTTTAATCATGCGCAGACCTAACTCGACCTGCCGTAGGTGAGCACAACACGTGCTGCTGTGAATGAATTTTTCACATGCAAGGTTCATTTTGACAAGATTGAAATATATGAGATTGGAAGTAGAAGGTACCTATATAATTTGCATATTTATTCTTATATTTGAGCACGTTTTTGTAGCTTTGTAGAAAATTGAGTTTGAATTTGCGGGATGTCATTTGGCTACAATTTACATTTACGACATCTTTCTCAGATTATGAGTTCCATACCACCTGTTCAATTTTATGGGAAAAACAACATTTATTCTACCACCCCAGCCAAATGTATCGGATAATTCTAATTCTGGAGAGGAAGATATTTTGGCTGAAACTTCGGAAGATGAATTATTGCCGATCGTTGTTAGAGAAAACATAATTGTTGAAGAGATAGATTCAGAACAAGAAAATGTTAGCAGTACAATACAGACTGTAGAACGGAAGAAAAAGAAACGAAAATTAAATCAAAATAAAATCAACTATAAATGGACCAAAAATGATTTATCTGTGGAAGTACAATCATACGAAAATAATGAAGCACATGAACAAACAGAAAATGAAGATGACCGCACACCTATGGAATATTTTTTAAATATTTTCCATTTGAAGCCATAAAGCTAATCGTGTCTCAAACAAATTTGTACAGTGTACAAATGACAGGAAAATCTGTTGATACAAATAACAAAGAAATGACAGATTTTTTTGTCCATATAATTAATGGGTATTATTTTTTTACCTAGTTACGTAGACTATTGGGAAAAAAGTAGCAGAATGGAAACAAATAAGTTATATTATGTCTCTAAATAGATTCAAGCTATTACGCAGATATATACACTTCAATGATAACACTAACGCAAATGCATCAACAGACAGATTTTTTAAAATTCGTCCTTTATTGGACATTGTAAGAAAGAAATGTTTAGAAGCAAATTTTGATAATAACTTTTCTATTGACGAAACAATGATACCTTACAAAGGGACCAAAGCTGGAAACTTACGGCAGTATATTAAATCTAAGCCACACAAATGGGGTTATAATTTTTACCTTCCGCTACCCTTGGTAAGGGAGGTATAGGGATCGTGCTAAAAATCTCATATCGAGATTTTAGTAAATGACCACGTTTTAAGGTCCCTAGAATCCAATTTTAACATTTTCACGATGATGTCTGTATGTGTGTATGTGTGTGTGTATGTGTAGGATACTATCATTCAGAAAATTCTGAAACCTTGTATTTCCATCCCATTCTAATATGAAAAGAAGCCATTAGATTTTGGTGTAAATTGGATAACCGGAAATGACACTTTACCTGAAGCTCATAATGGTTTTTCTTCAAAAAATACCATTAAATGCCATTTTTTCGCATTTTATGTCTTATAAAAATTAAAGATTATTGAATTTTCTACAGGAATACATTAATACTTTTTCTATATATTTTACAGATAAATTTAAAAATATTTTTTTTTATTAGTCGCGAAGCCTATGATAAACAATAATTCCTTTGTTACACAGTTCATATTTCAAATGAATGTAACTGACAGTAAATGTCACTGTCAAAAAACTAATCACTTCAAATTAATAATAGTGACATTTTAAAAAGAAAATAGTAAATAAAGCAATAGTTTTCTGCAATGGAACATTTTGCAGCGTTAGTAAATAAGTAAGTATGTATTTAAATTTATAAAAATTCAATAGCGGGAGGTTTTGTGTTGGCCACATCAGATTTTTACCTCCCGCTACCCTTGGTAAGGGAGGTATAGGGATCGTGCTAAAAATCTTATATCGAGATTTTAGTAAATGACCACGTTTTAAGGTCCCTAGAATCCATTTTTAACATTTTCACGATGATGTCTGTATGTGTGTATGTGTGTGTGTATGTATGTATGTATGTGTGTGTGTGTGTGTGTGTATGTGTAGGGATTTTGTCTTCGCTCTAACTCAAATACTATCATTCAGAAAATTCTGAAACCTTGTATTTCTGTCCTATACTAATAAGAAAAGAAGCCATTAGATTTTGGTGTAAATCAGATAACCGGAAATGGCACTTCACCTGAAGCTCATAATTGTTTTTCTTCAAAAAATATCATTAAATGCCATTTTTTCGCATTTTATGGCTTATGACAATTAAAGATTATTGAATTTTCTACAGGAATACATTAGTGTTGCCAGAAGTCGAGACGAGACGAGACTTGGGGTCGGTCTCGTCTTGGTCTTGACTTGGTCTCGACTAGAGTGGTCTCGTCTTGGTCTTGTCAAGACGAGACTTGATGTCAGTCTCGTCTCGTCTCGAGTCTCGACAAGACTCTTGACTTTGCCTCCATTAATAATTTTTTTAATAATCGTATCTAATAGTACATAAAATTCTAAGAACAGCAGTACAATCGCGATTAAAAAATTCCAAATAATATTTGAGATATTTATTAATAAGTTTTCCATGAATATCATCAACTTGAGCTCTTCAAACAATTAATATGAAAATATACGTATATATCGAGTGTTGTTTATCATTACTAAACATAAAATATATAATTTCAATTACTTAACTACAGAATGCATTTCTATTATTAGCAATAGTTAAATATATATATATATATATATATATATATATATATATATATATATATATATATATATATATATATATATATCGTCGGATTTCTGGTAAAAGGACTTAACCGCCAAAAAATGATAAAATGAGTTATGCACATAAACGGATACGTCTCTTCACGACGCATGCTCTAAACACAATATCTGAGCGCCAAAAAATTTATGTTAGAAGGTAATTCATTCTAAAGTTTCGTAAACGCCATCTGACACTATTTGATGCGCACAGAAATTTTATACGAAATGTCTTAAACGCCATTCTGTGTTAATGTAATGGGAGATATTAAGGAGTTGTGTTCCACAAAAGTTAATTTATTTTGATATTATTTATTTATCTGGTGTTCACAACTATATAAATATTAAAAAATTAGATATTAATCTATATTGAACAAAAAAAAAAAAAAAAACATTTTTATTAAATATTTCATGATATATGCTTCAAAATGTTGCGAAAGTATGTTGAAAAATGTATAAAATATTAATCTCATCGATATAACACAATATCTTGTTAAATAAATCAATATTGTAAATAAAAACAAGTTTTTCCTGTTTATCTCAAAACTAGTCAAAAGGCGGTTAAGTCTTTTTACCAGAAATCCGACGATATATATATGTTTAAATAAATCATTAAGTAAATGGATAAAAATCCCCAAAAAAGTAACTTCTTTCGCTATTTGTTTATTTTTTTTTTCTAAATATATGTTAAATAAGTAGATAACTAAAACTTAGACTTTCGCGTATCCCCTGGTACGTGTACTACAGGTTGAGAACCGCTGTTTTATTTCAAAAGTTTGACCTTAAGTTATGTTTTGAGGTAACGTTATATGATGATCATACTGACTCTAAAACTTAAGGGATGGGGGACAAAGCAATGGTTTTTCCAAAAATATCACTTCCTTACAAACTTTTCTAATCTTTACATTATGCTTATTTTTATTAATTATATTTTGGCAACAATTTTATCAACGAAGCTGAAAATAAGAAAATATGAATGAACAAAAAATTATGAATTATAATCCCAGTACAAGGGTATCCCTAATTCCAGTATTTTATAATACCCAGTTGAACTGAACCTTAGATTAAAATACGCCGAAAAGAAAACAAAGGCCTTTATGACCAATGACACCGGGCGAAGAAAGTGTACTTGTATTTTGCACGTGTTGTTACGAGAAATGTTTAATACCAATTTCTTAGAATGTCTGATACCAAATTTCCCAAATAGGTATACCTGTAACTACATATTTTAACAATGTCCCTTACATTTCACTTTATTGAGATAAAGTTTTACTTTCATTATACATCACATAATAGATACATAAACTTTTATCTTTTGAAGTACATATTTTCCAATTTTTTGTTTATATTCGCAGGAAAAGTATTTTTACATAAATTATGGATACAAAGTTTGAGAAGAATTAAATCATCGTTTTTTATACTTTTACTATTTCTTTACAAAATAATTATATAACTGATTTGTTAGTACTAATAGTTTACATTATTTGCATTTAATATATTCCTATTTCTATATGCAATATGTATTCATATGTTTGAATGAAGTGAAATATTTAGGCGAATAAGTACGTCCGTTGAACAAGTACAATATGGTTGTTTTAAACCGGGGCACAGACCGGGAATTTCCCTAGGATCGTAAAATCTTTGTCTGCATTTCCGTAAAATTCTAAGAATCACAATAGATTCTTTAGAAATGAAAATTACTGTATATTTGAAGGGAACGTTACTTTATTATAATAAATGAATTTAATAAATAAAACTGAAGTACATTGCTAACGTGGAGAATGCACCACAAATGTAACTTTTGTGCTATTTGAAAATAGGAAATATTTTCCAAGATATAGTCAGTTGTACCAATATTTTAATTGAGAATTATTCAAAAAATAAATTAAAATCAACTTATTTCTACATATAAAACATGTATATTATAAAAAGGTTGATTTTAATTTAATTAAAATATTGGTGCATTAAAATAACATAAGAATTCTAAATTTATATTTCTTTCATTTCATCCCACCTACATTGTAAATTCATTTAAAAGTTACATTTGGATTATTTAGATGAATAAGGAATACATCATATTTACATAAATTAATGTTTTTGGAACACAACTATTAAAGTAGAAAATTACAAAATTTGAAAAATTAATATCTCTCTTATTTATATGAATTTTCGAACAGTATTTACAATAATATTCTCAATTTTTGAAGCACTTTTAGAATATATGTTTTAAAAAAATACCTTTGAACTGAAGTCGAGAGTCTTGTCGAGACTCAAGACTTTCTCGACAAGACTTGATACTGGTCTCGTCTCGTCTCGACTTTTCTAGTCGAGACCAAATGATGGTCTCGTCTCGACAAGACCAAGACGAGACGAGACCAAGACCAAGACCGGTCTTGGTCTTGTGGCAACACTAGAATACATTAATACTTTTTCTATATATTTGGCAGATAAATTTAAAAATATTTTTTTTCATTAGTCCCGAAGCCTAAGATAAACACAATTCCTTAGTTACACAGTTCATATTTCAAATGAATGTAACTTACAGTAAATGTCACTGTCAAAAAACTAATCACTTCAAATTAATAATAGTGACATTTTAAAAAGAAAATAGTAAATAAATCAATAGTTTTATGCAATGGTACAGTTTGCAGCGTTAGTAAATACGTAAGTATGTATTTAAATTAATAAAAATGGATAGGAAAGTGTGGCGAAGGAAGATTGTTGCGTAACTATTATTGTGGTCCGGATGGGGTTATTCGCTAACGAAAATCGGTCACTTTAATATGTTCTTATGTATGAATGCTATGATGATTGTGGACAAGGCGAAAGAAGAAGGTTAAAGAGCGAAGTGAGTCAGCTGAGCTCTTACTCTTATCCCTTTTATTATTGTTACTATTGTTTCCGGGTATTTGCTAACCTCCTAAGTGGGAATCGCGTGATTTTATGTACGTATATATGTATGTAAAAATTAAATAGCGGGAGGTTTTGTGTTGGCCACATCAGATTTTTTTGTTAGAGCCGATGTATCTGGGTTTGTATATGATTTTCTTCCGTATCAAGGAGCTTCTACTTTTGCGATTCATGAGCAATTCATTGAATTTCTAATGACTGAAGAAGAAAAACAATTAGGCATAGGTGCGCAAGTAGTTATTGCATTAGCGAAAACAATACACAATCCTTCGCAATCAGTGATATATTTTGAATATATCGAGTCTGGGAACACTCAGAACGAATCGAATTGAAAATTGTCCTCTTGCATCTGACAAAGATTTACTAAAATTATGTAGTAATAACGTAATAGTTGTCAAATGGGCGAATAACAGGACTGTTTTAATTGGCAATACAATATATGGTATAAATCCTATAACCACAATAAAAAGATACTCTAAATCTCATAAAAAGAAAATTGATGTCGCTTGTCCAAATATAATTACTTCATACAACAAACATATGAGAGGAGTGAATAAAGCTAATTCACTAGTAGGTTTATACAAAACGCCTAGCAGAGCTAAACGATGGTATTCCCCCATCTTTGGCTTTTTATTGGATACTTGTATTATCAATGCATGGCTCGATTATAGAATAAATGCTGTGAAGAATAAAACAATGTCATTGAAAAAAATTAGAAGCGATGTGGCTTATTCGCTGGCTACTGTAGGAAAGCCAAAACGAGGTAGACCATCTAGTGGTAGTGTTACCCCCAAAAAATCAAGAGCACCTTTTTCACCAAACTCTTTGCAATCGATTAGAACATATACGGTATGCCATTACCCTTACTATACCACAGAAGGTAGATGTAAACTTTGCATAAAAGGGTACACTCGCCTAAAATGCGAGATATGCGATGTACGATTATGTCTCACTTCCGATAAAAACTGCTTTAGAAATTATCATGTATAATTTTATTTTTATGTATTATAATATTTCTGTGTATTTATTACAAAGAGAAAAATTTAATTTATTATATAAAATTGGTTTGACAACTATTTTCCTGTATTCAAGTATAAATAAACTTTTTCATTTTGTAAATTTTGTATTATTTTATATATGATCACTATAACTTAAATGGTAATTGATGCCATATGGTCGTCTCACATACTTACCGTTAATGTATTATGTTGCCAAATGGACTCATCATCAAAGATCGATTTCTAATATATTTTTAAATTAAATAACGCCGAAAATGGCATTACTGATGTATACTGATCTCAAAAATATCGGAAAATAACTTTTATTCACAGTAGAAATGTTCTTGGCCAGTAAAGGGATCATACCGAGTATTAAGCCGCAATATTCAATGGAAATGAATTTTTTTTCAGATTCTTATTTTAATAATGTGCTTCTGCTTATTAAGTTTAATTTATGCTCAATTAATGATAGGCAATTTTATTAACTGCAGCATTTAAGGATGAGCCGCCATTGATATATACTATATATAAATACGGGAAATAAGATGTAGCATTGTATTACCTTAGTAATTCTTTGAATTTTCTGATACTAACTTTGAAATTTCAAATAGAATATACCTCGGAAGATGCTATATTTTTTTAATATTTCAGAAAAGTAGACAAAATTTGTTTTACAATAATTTAAATTAATTTAAATATATTAAAATGTCGTCATGGTTTCTTCTTCTTGTTAAATTTAAATTTATTTGCATATATGCTACTTAGATTGGCGGTATCAGTTTTTATATTTATATTGTCTGTGTCTTATTTTATATGAAGTATTTCCAACGTCAGTCTTTTGTTTAAATTTGATTCTTGATCTCATCGACCAAATGTAACTAGACAAAACTTAGTTTGTTTCGTTTTTATTTCGGCTGACCAGACAGAGATAGAGATATCTTTATCTAGTTCGAGCAATTCTCACTAGAGGCGCAATATCATTGACATTTTAGAATAGAAAGTTATTTAGAATATACATCAAGTTATACATATATTTCGATTACAGGTCAAATCTGTAAGTTTTACAGATCTGTAAATCTGTAAGAAAAAATTACGAAAACGCATCCATTTTTACACATGAGGCGCAGGCTTTGACATTTGCTTGTATCAAAGATAACATATCTATATACATATGGCGCATCCCAACAAGGTTGCCAAGATACAGCTTGCCTGTCTTTGCCAAATTAATTTAAGCGTAAAATTAATTTATAAAAATATCCAATATGTTTTGCTTATTTAATTATTTATAAGCTTTGATATTAAATAAAAATCAACGTGTCTCTCAAAAACAAAACCGCAAATGACAAATTACACTGATATATTCAAGGGGCTTCTAGTGAGAAATTCACGAACTAGATGCAATATATCTCTGTCTCTTTCTGGTCAGCCGAAATCAAAACATTCAGTGAAGAGGGATAGGGAATGTTTTGTCTAGTTATATTTCGTCGTTGCTTGATCTATTATCTCTACTTTTCGAAATTAAATAATAATAACTAGATTTTTCTCAAGGCCGTTTATTTTTTGTCATAAATCCATGGTTGTCTAGAAAAACATGTAACTTTATAATTAATTTTTACGTTTATATGAATAGATAGAATGCAATTCGCATGATTTAGATGCAAAATTTAAATCTCTATAACTTTTATTTAAAGTATTTTTGCAAAAAATAATTAGGTAACGTTGGCGCAAAGTAAAACTGATTTCCCATGTTAAACGCCTATGTCTCACTTTTCGATTTACACTCTGTATGTACTATTTTTCGAGAAATTAGCCTCATCAGGATAAATATATATGTATACCAGGTGTAACACGAAAACCGGGCCATGGGCGTTTAAAATGGGAAAACAGTTTATCCATGTCCAAAAGTGGCCTATTAATTCTTCAATGCTTCAAATAAATGTTATAGAGAATTAAATACTGCATTTAAACCAATAGTCATATTTTCTTTCGCATGTTTGGTAACCGAGAAAATTGAATTTAAAATTGTATGTAATGTAATGATATTTTATCTGTCAGAATTGTGACATATTTTACCTGTCAGAAACGTATCTTTCAGATTGTGAGATATTTTACCTGTCCGAAAAGCTCTGTTTGAGTGATCATTATTGAAAATGGAGAATTATGCACAGGAAGAGAAGATACAAATTATTGAGTAGTATTATTCTAATGAAAACTATATTTTATAATTTCTGGCAGGTAGAATGTCATAAAATTTGTTTGAGATTTTATTCAATTTATATTTTTATTAACTCCATAGCAACAAATATAAGTAACACTTTATTCACAAGTGAATTAAAATTTTTAAATCACTGTCACGGATTTTTTAACTCACTCTGCAACAAATAATGCATTTAAAATAACAATACTCACCACAGTATTTATTAGATATCAGTCATTTTCATTATTTTTTAAGATACAAATGAGAGACAATGTTTTTTTGAAATAAATGACTTGACGTCTATCATCAACGATTGTCATGCCCAACCTACTAACTGATTAGTTTTTTATTTCGTCAAAATTAAATAAAATATTGCATAAACCACGTGATCTAAGAATGTTTATTCACTCGGAGAAATTAACTCAGTCGCCCTTACGGGCTCGTTAACTTTCTTCTCATGAATAAACATTATCTTAGCTCACTTGGTGTATAAATATCTATTATTTCAATACCATAGCCAACACTTTAAAGAAATAAGTTTGATGAATTTTTAAATTAAATTTTCTCGGTTACCAAATATGTGTGTTAATTTTGTTACAATTTTGAGGTAATTATTCAAACCTGTTGTGGCAGTTGATACATAGAAGATTTGAAGGTTTTGTCTGAAGGTCTTGGAGTTCATGTTGGTTTAGTTTGAAGTTCTTATATAACTTTCTGGAGACTTGCGCGATGTCTTGAAATATTTTACTTTTGTTTGGTACCTTGGATGATGAATATGTGGAGAGGAATTATTTGTTGTCGCCTTCTCAAGGTTCAATAAAAAACACTGTTTTTATTAAAAATTTGGACGTTTCGAGGAACCCAATGCCCTCATCATCAGCAGTTTTAATTTTTTTTAAATTAAATATGTTTGCTTACGTATTGTTTACAAGTTGACCCAAAAGTCATATTTTGACTATGTTTGCATACAGGGTTAGTTAAAAGTATGGAGACGGCGATTTATTGTCGTTAATATTCATTTTAGGAAATTATGTTCAATACTAAAGTTTTTTAAGAAATTTTGATCTACATTTGAGAATACTTGAATTTTTTTTCTTCAATTGTTTTTGAGTTACGCTTGTCCGCGTAATTTTTTTAAATGGGAACATGTTAATTTTACTCTACCATTCGATAGAGTGTTTTTTTCTCTTTACAACAGTATGTTTGTTTTTTTGTTTTTCAATTTATTTTAATAACATTTTTACAATTAAAAACACCGGTTCAAGTATTTACGAATAGTAGGTACATCTCTGATAGACAAAAGCGAAGCGATAAACAAACTCGAACGATGTAATTTACTTAGTTATTAATTTGTTTTTAATGATAAGATTATGACCGACAACTTTATTGGAAATAATTTATCTATCTTAGATGAACCTACTATTCGTAAATACTTGAACAGGTGTTTTTCCTTGTAAAAATGTTATTAAATTAAATTGAAAAACAACAAAACAAATATACTGTTGTAAAGAGAAAAAAACACTATCGAATGGTAGAGTAAAATTAATAGGTTCCTATTTAAAAAAATTACGCGGACAAGCGTAACTCAAAAACAATTGAAGAAAAAAAAAATTCAAGTATTCTCAAATGTAGATCAAAATTTCTTAAAAAACTTTTGTATTGACATAATTTCCTAAAATGAATATTAACGACAATAAATCGCCGTCTCCATACTTTTAACTAACCCTATATAAGATTCCATTCGCTAAAGCCAACTTCACCTCCAAACTGGAAACCGAAGAAGTGGCAGAAAACTTTAATTGTAAAAATTGTTTTGATTTTATACTGATAGTACCTATTCTTGTGAGGGATTATAGCTTGATCACGTCTCTGACTCGAGGACAACCAGTAAACAAAACTTTTTGATAAATAGTTGAGGGCATACCAAATATGAGAAAGAAAATATAACTATTGGTTTAGATGTAGAATTTAATTCTCTACAACATTTATTTGAAGTATTTTTGTCTAAAATTAATAGGCCACTTTTGCGCAAGGAAAAACTGATTTCCCGTGTTAAACGCCTATGGCCCTGTTTTTCTGTTACACCTGTATATCATCACGGCATATTACCCATTACTCGGTGTGCTAGTATCTACATTACATGTAGACATCGGTAATGATGACGATGTATTTTTACCGTGTGTTTACCACAGGGATCACTTTCGTGCGATTAAAGTCTGCACTGGCCGGGATTGAATCCGGGTCACCAGATTGGCAACCAGACAACAGCACGAACAATTTTATTAAAATTATAAATGAAAAGTTTTGTATTTAAATTAGGAATAAAATTATTTAAATTTATACATATTTCATAACTAGTCAAAAAACATGAATTTTTTTTAGAACGTACCAGATCTCATTATTAGACCGAAGGGTTGCATTTGTACATACGAGTGGTTTGATCCGTAAAAGGTAGCTGCGGAAAAGCGAAAACTTAACATTCCAGCTGGTTATTGCCCTAGTACTAACATTATCATAAATAAATTTTCACTAAAGAAAAGATACCTAAATATTTGAATTTGAAAACAGTTACAGGAGTATAATAAAATTCACAATACAAGTATAAGAATATCCTTTCAAAGTTTTTTCATTCTTTTTTAACAGAATCTTGAAAATGATATTTATGAGCGATTTGTGGAAGGCTATAGGAAAAATCCTCAAATCCTGCAGCGAGGGCACTTTCTGAGAAAGATGATTTGGTTGTTGTTCCTGCGCTAAAACAATCCCCGCAGAATCTTGCCTGGAGTGTGGCATGGCAACTGGCACTCCGCATTTGCAAGTAAAATTAGACCGAATCAGGCGAAATTAATTTCACTTCATTCTAAAGCACCGGCACTATACAATCAAACAATCACGATAATTATTATTAAACCTGACACTATGAGATTAGCGCACCTGAATTTTCCATTCATTGGATCAACAGCCCTTTAATAGTATGGACGCCGGAGAATTCGTTTCGTGATAACGCTGGTACATCTATTAACAATTATTAATGGAAATGATGTTCTATTGGCAATTCTGACGTAATTATTCGCAGATAATAGCTATACATAATTGCTATTGAATTGGGGCAATGAAATATAGACTTCTAGTTGATTAGAGCAAAAATTTTGAAAGTCCGATCAAGGTCATCTGTATTATGTACGAATTAACAAATTGGCATACATTTACCTTTCTTATTTGCAAACACTAGAAGTGTGCGACAACGATGGATATAACGCTTGTCTTTCAAAAATTCATATTGTTTCGACATTCCATTTTAAAACGATGCCCGTTGTTGACAATACTTTCGCTGTAACGAAAGTCTACAATTAAATCAATCATTAGATTTTATTTTGCAAGTTCTGTTAGCTGTAGACTCGAATTTGAAATTTTATTTTTTTCTCATTTGTGATACTCGTGGAATTGACTCAAAATTAGCAGCTTTCGTTCTAATAAAAAACGTTCTATTTAAAACCAAAACACAAGATATAGTAATATAATCCTAAAGAAATCTCGTTTTGTAACATAATTAAAATAAATTAATATCTAACCTAATGAACCAACTTTTCTAACATTTCAAACATAATTTATTTTTAATTTTGTGTCAATTCCAGGGGTATCACAACAAATGAACAAGATATATAAAATTTCAAATTCGTAGGTAGTGAGTTATTTAAGTAGAATTTTATTATCTACAACCTTTATTTGAACCATTTTTTCATTTTAAAAGTAAAAGATAACTAAATACAGCAAGTAGTACCTTCTGTAACCTTATAAAAACTAAGTGAAGGACACTACTGTTGGCAGAATGGACGCAGCTAAAATCGTATTTCATGCAATTTGTAGAGAGAGAAAAATAAACTGAACCTAGTGTCAAAATACTAAACTATTACGCCATTTATTGTATAAATAATTATAAATACAAAGTTCGTTTGAGTTTGCGATTTCTTCTTGTGAGACCATTTGAAATCAAAGATGTACACACACCGACATCAAAACCTTAACCTTAAAGGACATTTTACGTTGATACATCGCATATCGCTGCAATTTTTCTAGAAAAGGCCGAATGCATCATGCGAGCATTCATAAATCGTCTCCAAGAGTTATTTTTTTAAAGCGCCAAAAAAAATTATATTATACAGGCTGTTTCAAAGAAAGTATAATTTTTTTAAGGGCATGTAGTACTAACCAAACAGTAAAAGAAGCTTAAGCAACATAGGTCCGATCTTCAATAGTTTCCGAGGTATGAGGCAGTGAAAAATGAGTTTTAATGGGGTATACCTCTGCTATCTTGAAAACTATAAGAGTTACGACTTTAATTAAATAAGACTTTTTGTTTAGCTTTCAGAAACATTGGCGTAGCTAGAAATTTTTTCTAGGGGGGGGGGGGGGGGCAGCCGTCCACCTGAACTAAGCACAGTCATTTAATGAGAGACCATAAATGACATCTAATGATAAATAATAATGCAGTTCATTCACCGTCCTTATTATTATTTTATATTGTACTGTATTATTTTATACGAATATATATATAATTATGGTGGTGGTCGGGGTACGTGTTACATCCTGTATCAGTGGCGGCTCGTAAGAATTTATAGTAGGAGGGCTGCAGCTAGGTATTTAGAAAGAAAAATGCGCCGCAGGCAATTTTTTTTTCATTCAAGGTCAAATGCCTTATAATTGAAAGTTACTTTCTTTCAAGGGATGTGTAAATGCATATTTTCCCCTTTCATGTACAGAAATAAATTGTTAGATCACTACTCGGGTTGTTGCGCGATTTTTTTAAATTGTCATCTAATTTTCCAGCAAATTCTAATAATCCTCTAAAAATTTAATGTTCGGTTTCGTCATGTCCTCGCATGGGAAGTTCAAATTTACCACAAAACACGATATAATCTATAATTTTAGATAAAATATCACGATTTTTTTCTCGTTTTCATTATGTTTATTTATTTCTCGCCTATAAGCTTCACTTAGTTGCGTTTTAATATTAACTGTTCATAACATGCCAAGATTGCACACACTTTTTAAATGTTCAGCACATTTCTCATGTTTTTTTAATTTTTCCATTTAAATGTTTTAAATCTGCTACTCCTTTTTTTATTCACGATGAATCACCGCCAAACAAAAATGGAAAGCAAAAGAAAGCGTTTTTCTCTGTACATCCAATTAGCCAAATATTTTTGTTATATACATTAGAGTTAAATTTTCGCACATAATTCTGTGCTCTACTTATTGAGGACTGAGAAATATTTAAATCTGGTGTAAGACGACTTAAAAATTTAATTTCAAGTTTTTCCTGTAGTCCCAATTGAGAAAATTTTATGTTTTGCAAATATTTAACAGTGTTCTTCTCAGCGTTCATTTTTTTGAGGATTAATACTTCAAAGCTAGTATTAAAAAGAAAGAAACTTACAATAATGATAACTTTAACATTGCACTTTATGTATGTAGAGTAGAAGCGTACTAAAGCGCAGCGCGAACCGTCTACAGTACAGATCTGTAAAACTCTATATGTAACGTAGCTTGGGCTGGAATCGTAGCAGCCCAAACTGCACGAGAATCACTCATAACCCCCACCACTTTATCCTCATTAGGTAGCCCTCTCTACATGAATTGTGCTGTTCGCTGCGGGCTGAATTGAATCCAGCCCGGACGTTTAATATACTAGCCCGCGTAGCACACCGACTTATTGAAAAATACAATTATTGTTTAAAAATAAATTACTATTGAGTAATATTTTATTACAAACCAAAAATAGTTGTTTTTAAATATTATATAAATATTTAAGAGCGATAATAAAATTGCAGCCTTCATTTTATACTGGAGGGGCTGCAGCCCTGCAGCCCTTATGGACGAGCCGCCCCTGCCCTGTATATATATATATATATATATATATATATATATATATATATACTGTTAGAAATTGGGAAAAGTGTTTCATATATTTTTATTTTATTTTTTTATAAGTACGCTATTTACTGACTAAAAGAAAAATTTGTTCGAACATTATCGTTGTCAGTTTTTCTTTGATTTTTCATTTATCTTGGAGCAAATGAAGATCAGAACTATGTTGATTTTTCTCAGTACTATATGCTCTTAAATTTTTTTACACTTTCTTTGAAATATATGTATATATATTGAAACGATTTTGTTTTCGTTTCGCGGTTTTAGTTTTCGATACCGATGTCTCTGTCAGCGTGTCCGGTTCTGGTATCGTCGTGTTGGATATTGTGGCGGAAGAGGGGTTTCACACTCGACTGTGGACGGTTGTTTTTTTTTGTCTAGAAAAAAATGTGTTTTTTGCTAAAAAAATTTTGTTACCGATATTCATCTAAATTTTTCTTAAAGTGATCTACCTAGTGCTTTAGTTTTGAGCTAGTTAGTGATCTTCCTGGGTGAGTTCTAATAGTATTTTTTTGATTTTTATTGAAAATGCATTATTAACCTTGCTCTGGATGCATCATGCCACAGTTAGAGTGTGAAGCACTGCTCTAGGAGTTGTAGCTTTCATTTTCAACTTTTATAGTTCTCTTAGTTTTCTTTGTCAATTTTGGTGGGTTTTCTTCCAAATTCATTTTTTTTTTTTTTATTTTCATTAAAAGATAATACACCCACGTGTTGTGTTCAGTTTTTCTGAGGTAAATATTCGTTTTATTATTGGTGTGCAGAGAACTTCAAACTCCCTCGTTTTTGTTTTAATTTTTTTTTGTAGTTTTTTTTTTTACAATTATTTGGGGTTCGATTAAAATTCATTTACCACTATTTTGGGTTCGTTCTTGATTTGTTATGGCGGAGTTTGAGAGTAGCTCTTAGCTGATCTGAAGTCTTGCGTAAGTAGTATTGTTATTGTGCGACCAAGCAATATGTACTCCTGACCTCGACGCGGAAGGCATGCGCTGACGTAAATATTCAACCAATAACATTTGAGAATTTTTCCGCGAACGCGTAAGTACATACAGAATAAAAGTAGAAGTGTAGTGGCGGCGGAGGCAGGCGTATTGATAAATGAATTATAATTATGGAGAAAGTATAATATGTATATAATAAACGACCTTTAAAGAAATGTTTATGTATTTCATTTGTGTTCTAAATAAATCCATTTTATACATGACCCGTAAAATTTGTATAGAAAACTTCTGCCGCTGAATGTACTCTTAATGATAGACCACACCTCCCAAGTCGAAACCAGGGGCACATATAGCTTGGTCGGACAATATTTATTATTTTTTAGCACTTTAATTTAGTTTTTTAGCCAATATAGTATTTAATTTGGAGATTTTTTTGATTGTTGGCGTCCACTAGTGTAACACACTTACTAAATTCTCGCCTTTGAACTAGTTTCGTTATTTTACGAACTAATTATTTTACTACCCTTCCTTACTATTTTTTTTATTCGTGTCTAATTTTACTTCTAGCTTGGCCAGCTTTTTTTTCATATTTTTTTAAATTAAAAGTGCACTATGATATCTGGTTTTGTAATTTTTTTTTGTAGTTAAATTTTTGTGTAAATAATTGGAGTAATTTTCATTGAAAAGTTTATTGTAGACTCTTTTATTTTGTTTTGAGAATTATTACAGCGATTTATTTGGGGTCTAAGTGCCCTCTTTGTAATTTCAACTTCGAGTTTGTTTGTTTAGTCTTTTATTGCCTATTTTTTATACGTTCCCGGTTCTGGGTTGATCGTGGTTGTGAGAGTGGGGCGGAACCAACCGTCCAGTCAAGCTACGGGACACCGCAGCTTTTTGCCTCCTGCCGCTCCCGACGCTACCGAGCACCAGGTCACCTATAGGGACGCTGAGGGCTTCCACGCCTGGTTACAGCTACTCTAAGGCGCTACGGAGCCCCAGGCCTTCTGCATAAAGGCACCGGCTACCTGCCCGACGGTTCCGGCCTCCTACAACGGCACCGAAACACCCTAGGTCCTGGGCGGTGTACGCTGTCAGTGCCTACGGCAACTCAGCATTTTTACGGGTGCTCTAGACAGCCTTGGCTTCCGTCCTTCTGCCCAGCCATTCCGCCTGAGCGCTGAACGACTGTTACTTCAACCACCAGGTCCCCCGCTCTCCAGCCTGATCGATCTAGGACCCATCGTGATTGTAGTCCCCAACAACAAGGTTTGTAAAGGCATAAAAACTGTACATTTTATTGTTCTGTTCGTACACTGTAATAAAGATTTCTTGTTCTTAACTTTCCTTGAGTGTGTATGTCTACTCCTTTTCCTGACATTACTGGCACCCTATTTTTTTTTTTGCCCTTTTCTTGTGTCTAGTGACTTACGACCCAGCGAACCACAACCCAACCTGAGCTGCCGCGGTAAGTATGTGACGGTAATTTTCCCTCCAGAAAATTACTTCAAAATTTTATTTTATCTTATTACTATTACTACTATTTATGGCGCCCAACGTGGGGCGAGCGTTTTATATTTTTTTTTTTCATCTTTAGTCACT
Source organism: Ophonus ardosiacus (assembly GCA_943142095.1). Classification (NCBI taxonomy): domain Eukaryota; kingdom Metazoa; phylum Arthropoda; class Insecta; order Coleoptera; family Carabidae; genus Ophonus; species Ophonus ardosiacus. The sequence continues at coordinate 45,044,289 of OW964824.1, forward strand.
GTTTTTTGTGCAGTTAAAAATAAAAAAAACTTTGATTGTGGTGTCGCTGGATCCTACTACTATTTTTTCTCCCTACTGCCCTTCTTTTCTTTTCTGTTTTCTTCTATGTACATTTTTTTGAATTATTGGTTAATATAATTTTCTTATTATGTTACTTCCCGTGGAGTACCTCAAGTACCTGCGACCTGACGAGATCAGCTACGAGCTCAAAATCCGTCATTGCCACTATACTGGGACAATTGAGGAAAACTTCAACGTTTTAAGAGGACTATTGGAAATGGAAAGTTTGGGATGTTCCACAGTAGACCCGGCGTGCTGTCCTGATCTTATCGGCGACGGTCAGGCATGCTTGGATAAGTCGAGGGAGATGTCGGGTATGATCTTGCATTTTAGTAGTACTAATCCGCTACATTTAGAGCAATTTCAGATGGAACTAAATGCTCGTTTGTTAGCTTTGCACAGTCGTATATCTCGACTTCCCCAAGAGTGGAAGGGCGAACTGTTGAGATTGCTCTCTATGGTCAAATCTGCCCTCTCGTCCTTGTCTCATTTAACTAACACTCAACCATCAGTTAACTTAATCGATTTCGATAATGTCCCTATTAGTCCGATTTCTCTAAATACAAATTTTTCTCCTTCGCCAAACACGATTCTTGTACTTCGTTCCCTTGAGGAAAGCAGCGTAATTTTATAGGAAAACAATCCATAGAATTCGGTTCAATAACTCGGAACCAACAAATAACGATCCTACCGTATCTGTTGCCGGAAATAATCTCCATTCTGTATTTTTACCGCGTCTTCCTAGCAATACTGTGCTGTCTCGCTCGGTTCCCTGTGACCATAAGATCCTGGTGGACAAATGGAATATAAAATTTGACGGTAACTCCGGTCTCAATCAATTTCTTGACAATATATAGAAAGACTCGCGTATTCACGCGCCGTGTCGCATGAACAATTATTTCATCAAGCGGGCGATCTTTTTACTGGTCACGCTCTTGTGTGGTACCGTATGATTTACCCTTCGGTGTCATCATGGTCTGAACTTGCTGCCAAACATCGCCATACTTTTCTTCCCGCAAACTATGACCTTGCTTTAATAGGTGAAATTAGGAATCATATACAATCCCCCATGGAAAAAGTCGATATATTTATTGCTATTATGGAAAATTTATTTTCGCGTCTGAGTCAACCTCCTGACGAAAAAACTCGAGTTTTTTGTATCATGCGAAATCTACAGCCACATTTCCAAAGATTGTGTGCTTTACAAGATATCTTCACTCTATCAACATTAATATCAGTCTGCAAACGCCTTGAAGATACTGAACAACAAGTCTCCCAGTTTAAAAACCCACCAACTCATTCTTCGTATACCTTAGAACCTGATCTATCTGCCCCTAGTTGCGCGAAATCTACGACTCGCACAGACAAAAATATTTATCGCCCTACTGTATCCACTTTGAATCCTGCCAATCAGGGTAATCCAAGAGTCTGTTGGAATTGTAATAGCCCGGACCACTTGTACACAAAGTGTCCTATTCCTCTCAACCGGTTCTGTTTTTCTTGTGGGCGCAAAAATGTCATCCAGCCCCAGTGTTCAAAATGTTCAAAAAACGTGTGCGGCGTATCTTTTTCGTCAGTAAACGAGACACCCGCCGTCGTAGAACTGACAAGACCTTTGGAAAACTCCAGCGAGATGAGTGGTCTAACTGGTTAAATGTTATATCTCGTTTTTTTCTTCATGGTAATATTTCTCCCCTTTTTCACAACTCTGGTAGTGACGATAGACCTTACGTCACGGTGTCAGTCAAAAATACTCATATTTCCGCCCTTATCGACTTCGGGGCAAATATCTCAGTTGTAGGCGGTCACGGTTATGAATTACTGAAACATTTGAATTTTAACGTCTAGCCTAGTTCCTTGCCGACTATCTCCACTGCTGATGGAAAAACTCACCCCATTTTAGGTGATGTTTTGCTCCCCGTTTGTTTCGAAAAACATTTTTCTTTTGTTGTCGTGCCGTCGGTAAAACATCCTATCATTATCGGGGTAAATTTTTGCCGCTGCTTTCAAATCCAATTGGATTTTGCTAAAAATTCTTGGTCCACGCCTCATAACATTTCGTGCTTATCTGTAGTTCATAATCGGGAACAATTGTCTGCTTCACGGCAAGTTATCCTAAATTCAGTTATAGCGGACTACGAGAAGTTAGGTTCTTTAGGGCTCGGTTGCACGACAAGGGTCGAATATGAAATCGATACTGGTGACGCGAAACCACTTAAACAACGTCAGTATCCCCTCTCATCTATTTTAATGGATTCTGTCAATCAAGAGCTTGACGAAATGTTACATATGGGAGTTGCTCAATCATCCACAAGTTCTTGGTCTAGCCCCATACTTCTTGTCAAGAAGCGGTCGGGAAAATATCGACTTTGCTTTGACGGGCGCAAATTTAATTCGGTTACGCGTAAAGATAGTTACCCTTTACCTCGTGTTGATTACATTCTCAGCAAATTAAGTAACGCCAAATATTTATCGTCTGTAGATTTGAAAAGTGCCTTTTGGCAAATCCCACTTTCGCCCTCCTCTCGGGAGAAAACTGCCTTCTCTGTTCCGGGTCGCGGCCTTTTTGAGTTCGTCCGAATGCCTTTTGGTCTTTGCAACGCCCCTCAGACTCTGCAGAGACTGATGGACAAAGTTTTCGGACCTGAATTGGATCCCAACGTTTTCGTCTATCTTGACGACTTAATCATCGTGACCTCCACATTCGAGGAACATATCGCTATTCTTTATAAAGTTTTAGATCGCCTAAAAGCAGCAGGCTGCACCGTAAACGTCGACAAATGTGAATTTTGTTTATCGTCACTTAAATATCTCGGTTTTGTTATTGATCGGCATGGTCTGCGTACTGACCCCGATAAAGTTTCCGCCATTGCTAATCTCCCTAGGCCCAGTACTGTTACTGAAGTTCGGAGAGCACTAGGCCTATTTTCTTGGTACAGGAGATTCGTACCCAATTTCGCCTCCATGTCAGCTGTCATTACTGACCTCATTAAGGGTAAAACCAAGAAGTCAGCTATTGTATGGACCACCGCAACTGAAGACGCCTTTCACCAACTAAAAACGTCTCTAATTTCGGCCCCTACCCTTGCTATCCCGGATTATCATCGGCCTATAAAACCTTTTTAAATCTATACAGACGCCTCCAGTTACAGTCTCGGTGCTGAAATTACACTAATCGGTGATGATGACGAGGAGCACCCTATCGCTTATGCAAGCCGGACTCTTAATAAAGCCGAAAAAACTATTCAGTCACTGAGAAAGAATATTTGGCTGTACTTTTTGTCATCCTAAAATTCCGCTCTTACATTGAAGGTCTTCATTTCGAAGTCATTACAGACCACTACTCCCTCCTGTGGCTACTTCGCATGCAGGACCCGCACGGTAAGCTTGCCCGTTGGTCTGTCCATCTTCAACAGTTTAATTTTACTAGCACCCACCGTCCTGGTAAACTCCACGAGCTCCCTGATGCTCTCTCTAGATGCCCTCTTGAAGTTTCATAAATCGAGATAATTTCGCTAATACTCGCGATAACTGGTACTGTGTCGTATGCGGGAAGATGTCACTCTGAACCCTACCGATTATCCCGACTGGCGAGTGGAGAATAGCCTCCTCTATAAAAATGTAACCACTCCATACTCGTTACCTCCCAATTTAATTTCCTGGAAGTTAGTTGTCCCGCGAGAATTTAGTCAGGACATTTTATTACGCTGTCATGATGACGTCACGGCCGCCCATTTAGGAATTTTTAAAACCCTCAATCGCGTTTTCTCCGAATAGTATTGGCCAAAAATGCATCATTTTGTTGCCGGATATGTCAAACGCTGTAAGGTGTGTTTAGCACAAAAGGTCCCCCAACTAACCCCTCCTGGTCTTATAGGTAGAGAAAAGATTATTCGATTTCCCTGGCAGGCCATCTCCATAGACATCATGGGACCTTTACCACCATCCTCTTCGGGAAACCGCTACAATTTGGTGCTAACCGACTGGTTTTCCAAATTTGTACTTGTACATCCTATTAAAGAAGCTACAGGGCCTCGTATCGGTAAATTTCTACAAGAAAATGTTTTCCTTCTGTTCCCCAGAACGTGATGTGCGATAACGGCACTCAGTTCGTCTCTAAATTATTCACCGATCTCATAAAAAAATATCATATTCCCAAGTTATGGTACAATGCCAAGTTTCACACACAAGTAAATTTTGTCGAGCGTACTAATCGAGTTATAAAAACTGCTTTCCGTTCTTACCTCGAAAATAACCACCGTTCGTGGGAAAAAAATCTTCAAGCCATAGCCCAAGCCATATGGACAAGCGTGCACGAAGTGGCCAGATTTTCCCCAGCGTTCTTAACCTTCGGCAAACATGTACCGCTTTCGGGCACATTCTATCACACTCTGCCTACTAATATCTGTTCCGACAACCATACTGATTATGCCCATTCTCTCACCGATTTAAGTCAATTCTTTCTTACCTTCAAGGCCGAATTCACAATGCGTACAAACCGAACGCGAAGTATTGCAATAAACATCGCCGCCAGCTCGAGTTTCGCGGTTTTAGTTTAATATTTCTTTGTTTAACTTTTTTTGATACCGATGTCTCTGTCAGCGTGTCCGGTTCTGGTCGTCGTGTTGGATATTGCTGCGGGAGAAGAGTTTCACACTCGACTGTGGACGGTTGTGTCCTTTTTTTTGTTTACAAAAAATATGTTTTTTTTTTTTTAAATTGTTATAGATATTCATCTAAATTTTGCTTAAAGTGATCTGCCTAGTGCTTAAGTTTTGAGCTAGTTAGTGATCTTCCTGGGTGAGTTCTAAGAGTATTTTTTTTGATTTTTATTGAAAATGCATTATTAACCTTGCTCTGGATGCATCATGCCACAGTTAGGGTGTGAAGCACTGCTCTGGGAATTGTAGCTTCCATTTTCAACTTTTATAGTTCTCTTATTTAAAATTTATTAGTTTTCTTTGTCAATTTTGGTGGGGTTTTCTTCCAAATTCATTTTTTTTTTTATTTTCATTAGAAGATAATACACCCACGTGTTGTGTTCAATTTTTTTAAGGTAAAAATTCGTTTTATTGTTGGTGTGAAGAGAACTTTAAACTCCCTCGTTTTTGTTTTAATTTTGTAGTTTTTTTACAATTATTTGGGGTTCGGTTAAAATTCATTTACCACTATTTTGGGTTCGTTCTTGATTTGTTATGGCGGAGTTTGAGACTAGCTCTTAGCTGATCTGAAGTCTTGCGTAAGTAGTAGTGATATTAATTATTTTTTAGCACTTTATTTTAATTTTTTTTGTGGAAGCCAATATAGTATTTAATTTGGAGATTTTTTTGATTGTTGGCGTCCACTAATGTAACACACTTACTAAATTCTCGCCTTTGAAATAGTTTCGTTATTTTACAAACTAATTATTTTACTACCCTTCCTTACTATTTTTTTTATTCGTGTCTAATTTCACTTCTAGCTTGGCCAGCTTTTTTTTCATATTTTTTTAAATTAAAAGTGCACTATAAAATCTGGTTTTGTAATTTTTTTTTTGTACTTAAATTTTTGTGTAAATAATTGGAGTAATTTTCATTGGAAAATTTGCTGTAAACTGTTTTATTTTGTTTTGAGAATTATTACAGTGATTTATTTGGGGTCTAAGTGCCCTCTTTGTAATTTCAACTTCGAGTTTGTTTAGTCTTTTGTTGCCTATTTTTTATACGTTGCCGGCTCTACGTTGATTGTGGTTGTGAGAATGGGGCGGAACCAACCGTCCAATCAAGCTACGGGATACCGCAGTCTACTACATTTTGCCTCCTGCCGCTCCCGACGCTACCGAGCACCAAGTCACCTATAGGGACGCTGAGGGCTTCCACGCCTGGTTACAGCCACTCTAAGGCGCTACGGGCCCCAGGCCTTCTGCACAAAGGCACCGGCTACCTGCCCGACGGTTCCGGCCTCCTACGATGGCACCGAAACACCCTAGGTCCTGGGCGGTGTACGCTGTCACTGCCTACAACAACTCAGCATTTTTACGGGTGCTCTAGACAGCCTTGGCTTCCGTCCTTCTGCCCAGCCATTCCGCCTGAGCGCTGAACGACTGTTACTTCAACCACCAGGTCCCCCGCTCTCCAGCCTGATCGATCTAGGACCCATCCTGATTGTAGTCCCCAACAACAAGGTTTGTAAAGGCATAAATCTATACATTTTATTGTTCTGTTCGTACACTGTAGTAAAGGTTCTTAACTTGCCTTGAGACCTTGAGTGTGTATGTCCACTCCCTTTCCTGACATTACTGGCGCCCTATATTTTTTTTTTGTCATTTTCTTGTGTCTAGTGACTCACGACCCAACGAACCACAACCCAACCTCAGCTGCCGCGGTAAGTGTGTGACGGTAATTTTCCCTCCAGAAAATTACTTCAAAATTTTATTTTATCTTATTACTATCACTACTATTACGTCACAATTTATATGAGGAAAGTACTCGCGACTGTGTGAATATCTTCTTCGTATTACCATTTAATTCCAAAATGCAGTCGAAACAATTTTAAAGTTAGAAAACAGTACAAACAAGTTCGTAATTACGTTGAATTAATGCCATATGTACAATAGTTTTTATAAAACATACTGTGACAAAAATTTAGATTTTTAGTCAATATTTACTTTGATATTTCGACAATTCATTACATGCTGTTATTAAAATGTTACAAGAACAAAACAAAAAATTATTTCTCCAGAAAAAAAAAAAAAACGATGTACGACGTAGATATAGTTTTTAATACTTAATCTCACTCTCACACAATATTTTAAATCACAAAATTGTAATTTATTTGTAACAATTTAAACGTATTTTAGAACCCTGAGGATGGTTAAAATAAATAACCGAAAGCTTGGTTAATTGTAAAGAGTGACAATTATTTACTAGAGCCCAACATACTCCTAGACTCCATTCCCGCTATTTGTTTTCTTATATATATATATATATATATATATATACAGTGGTGGACAAGAGTATGGAAACTTTCAAATATTTCATTTTTTTAAAATATGTTTATAGTTGTCGCAAATTTGAATCATATTTTCTAAAGTCAATATATCAAAGAATATATTCACAAGAAATCTTTTTATATTAACTGTACGATTTAAGTGAAATAACATATATCCGCTTTTTCGGTGGACAAAATTATGGAAACATATTGAATATATGATTTTAATTGTCTTACTTTTAGTTGTATTTTGTCATTTATTTAGTAAGTTGATGTTAAATTGGGTAAAAATAAATATTTTTCCGACGACTTACGGAAAAGGGTAGTACAGCTTCATAAAGATGGTGTGAAACAGCGCAATATTTAATTTTTTTTAAATTCAGTAAAAGTGGTCTATCAAAGATTTTGAAAAAAAAATGCAGTATAGAAGTGTTAAAATTAATATAAAAGTAGGTGGTCCAAGAAAACTAGTGCTAGAATTGACAAAAACCATTCAGCGTCTATCCGTATGTGATCCTACTTTATCATCAAGTGAACGTTCTGCAAAAATTCGGGAACAATTTCATGTAGATTTAAGTGAATGCACTGTGATACGATGGCTATGTGATGTAGGATTACTAGGAAAAATAGCCGTTTAGAAACTTGTACTATCAAAGAAAAATAGGAGGGCCAAAATTGCATTTGCTGAGGAACACTCATCGTGGACGAGTGAAAAATGGCATACTGTCCTTTGGAGCGATAAAAGCAAGTTCAAGAAGTCTAACATATTGACTCCCGTCGAAACCAAATATTAAAAAAAAAAAAAAAAAATATTTAAAAATCTCCATACTTTTATTCACCACTATATACAGGGTGTTCATTTTAAATGGGCCACCATTGCTATCTCGAGAACTATAAGAGCTACAAAAACGGTTAAATGGGCAAACAATTTCTATTATACAAGACAAATTTAGGGAACAGAAAAACATTTTTTTTCGACCAGTGGTTCTCAAAATACGGGACTCAACTTTTTTATTTTAAATGTGAATATATTTTTTTATTTGCTTATTCGATAGAGAATTTAATTCTGAATTCAATGATATAATATTATCATATCCTTACATAACGATTTTTTTGAGTAAAATAGATATAAAGTTTTAAATTAATTTGTACATGTTTTTTTTTTTTACGCATAATTAGAGTGCCATGATAGAAAGAAGTGAATAAAAGTATAATGAATGAAAAAAACTGTTATAATTTTTATTTTAATATTTAATTATAATGAAGAAATATTTACAAAAATAAAATAAACTCCTATAAATTTATAAGTACTGTTCAAAATTGCCTTCATTTTCATTTATACATAACTGTACTCTATGAAATAAACTATTTCTAATTAATCTTAATTTTCTTCCGTCAATATTGTTCAAAATATTTTCAATGCTGTTTTTTACTTGTTGTAGATTCTGATGCACAGTATCGTAGACTTTATCTTTTAAATAACCCCATAAGAAAAAGTCTAAAGGGTTTAAATCGGGTGATCTTGCAGGCCATGCAATGGGTCCTTTAGTACCAATCCATTGATTTGGAAATGTTTCATTCAGGTACGCGGTTACTTGACGAGAATTATGGGCTGGTGCTCCATCCTGTTGAAAGTGTAGATTTCTAACGACATTTAATGGCAGATCATCCAATATATCATCAAGGCTGTTTCTTAAAAATTCTAAGTAACGATCTCCAGTTAGAGTACCTTCATACATGTGAAAAAACACTGTATCGTGCAAAATTGCACACCATACATTTATATTAAATTTTCTTTGAAAACTTCTTTCACGTACTATAATAGGATTCTCGGAACTCCAATAATGTTTATTTTTTACATTAAACATTCCATTATTGGAAAAAATTGCTTCATCCGTCCAAATAACACATTTTAAAATATCAATTCCTTCATTAATGATTAAATGGCAAAATTCAAGTCTGCGGTCATAATCACCAGGTTGCAAGTGTTGAACTTTATGGAATTTGTATGGCTTATACTTGTGTCGTTTTAAAATTTTATGCACCGTCCCTACACTTAATCTGCATTCATCAGAGGCCATTCGTACAGAAGCTCTTGGATTGGCTTCAAAATATGCCAAAACGTTTATTTCATTGTTTTCATCTACCGGTCTTCTGGGTTTATGTATAAATGCAGTAGTATTACCACGTAATATTAGGTCAAGATTTCGGAAATATTTCCGCGACGGTACTACTCTTTCGAGATATCGTTCCCTATACATATTAACTGCAGCTCGCGATTTTTTTTTTTTTGATAAAATGTATGTTTCAAACATCTCAACTTTTTCAATGTGAGTAAAATTATACATTTTTAAAATTAAATTAAATGATTTTGAACTTCACTTGACAGTTATGATCACTTAACAAAACAAAATATTCACTTATTTCATTCAGAGCACTCTAATTCCAGGTTAAAAATTACTTGTATTCAGTTTTTTTATTCATGGCACTCTTAGAAATATCATATTTTAATCAAATTAATTTAAAATTTTATATCTATTTTACTCAAAAAGATCGTTATGTGAGGATATGATAATATTATATCATTGAATTCAGAATTAAATTCTCTATCGAATAAGCAAATAAAAAAAATATGTTCACATTTAAAATAAAAAAGTTGAGTCCCGTATTTTGACAACCACTGGTCGAAAAAAAAAATTTTTTCTGTTCTCAGAATTTGTCTTGTATAATAGAAATTGTTTGCCCATTTAACCGTTTTTGTAGCTCTTATAGTTCTCGAGATAGCAATGGTGGCACATTTAAAATAAACACCTGTATATGTATTCTTTCTTCTGTACAGTATTTTTGTCATACAGGTGATTCACGAATAATGTCTGATTTAGCGGCTTTATTTCGGCAACACAAATTTTTTTATCACAAGATGCTTTGTAGTTTTTTATTTCAATTTACTTTTTGTCATCAATGTTATGTAATTTTGGAAACGTCAAACTGAAGTGTATCAAAATAAGTAATTATTTTTTAAAATGTTTTATAACGCTGAAATGCTCTTAGTTTATGATGAATGCCGAAAGCACTCAGCAACGGCAGCTGCTATGTATAGGAGGATATATCCCAATCGAAGAGCTGCAAGTGAAAAAAATTTTTCAAGATTAGAAGCAAAACTGTGCGAAAGTCGATGTCCAATTAAAAGACCAAGGGCAAGAGTTGCAACTGATCCAGAACATGAAGCGGCTGTTATACAAGCAGTCACGGAGAATTCTCGTGTGGGTCAAAGGACCATTGCCAGAAATTTAGAAATCAGTCAAATCTCTGTCTCGAGAATTCGGCGTGCCAACAGCTTCCTTCCATTCCATTTAACTATGGTTCAAGATTTAAAGGTAGCTGATTTACCCAAAAGGTCTTCAGTTATATGCGTTTTTTCGGGACCAACTAAGGGTGAATGCCGATATTTAAAATTTGGTTATATTTACCGATGAAGCTAGATTCAGTAATAATGGTAGCGTTAATACGTATAATTATGTGTACGAAAATCCTCACTGGATTCGTGTAGGACACTTTCAAAACGTAATTTAAATTTAATGTGTGGTGCGGAATAATCGGAAATAAAATTATCGGACCTTACTTTTTTTCGCAGAACATTAACTGTTCGACGTTACTTACGGTTTCATCCAAATATTTTACCTCAGTTATTGTAAGATGTGGAAATTGAAGTGAGACGTCAAATGTGGTTTCAGCAATATGGTGCGCAATCGCATTTCCATCGCATTGTAAGAAACTATCATTAGCGAACGTATCATGTTGATTGATAGAGGAGCAGAAAATGCCTGGGCGCCCCGTAGTCCCGACCTTACCCCCCTAGATGATTTTCTGTGGGGTTATGTCACGCAGAAAGTTTACGAAACACACTTTGTAAGCTTGGATGTATTAACAAATCGTATTAAACAAGCAATGAAATAACCCTTGATATGCTGGCACGTGTAAGAAGGTCGTTTATGAGTCGTTTCGTTTATGATAATTAATAGCTATTTATGTAATTATGTAGTACATAATATACAACTTTATTGGACGAGGCAATGTTTATGGACGAGCGAGCAGAGCGAGCGAGTCTAATAAATAAGGCTAGTCTATAAAGTTTGTTTATGTACGAATTACATACAAAGCTTTATGTTCGACTACTCTAGAAAAGCTGGATAGCTCCTAAAATTTATTTTTGTTATTTCCCTTTATAAAAATTTTGTATAACTTAGTGTGCTTTTCTAATAATGCTATTGTTTCATTGTTTTTTTTTTATTTATTTACGCAAATGTCAAAAATTGTTAAAATATGATTTAATAATTTGTTTATTAACCATATCTTTACACAAAGAAATGGATAGTTTAGAAAGTGTAGAAGAGTTGGCATCTATAGTGCCAAAGAATCATTCTTGCCCAAGTCGAAAAATTTGTTGAAAATACGTATTTGTTATTTCATGTAAATAAAAATTTCATTTTTGTGACAGTTCTGTCCAATAAAATAAAGTAAATGTACTAGTCCAATAAAGTGTCACATTATGGACACTAAATGCAACCATAAACCAAGTGATTATGATGCAGTAGAACATAATAGTTATTTATGTACCTAGGACAAAAAATTGCATATTACAGCAGAGCTTGAGTTTGCTATCCGAGGCGAAGCCGAGGTAAAGCACACAAGCGAGGCTATAATATGCATTTTTTGCCGAGGTGCATATTACATTTTTCTGTCTACCTTACTTTACGTAATAGATCTAGAAATAAATACACGTTTTTTTTTTTTTAAATTCGTAAAACCTTATTATTTATTATATGAATAATGATAGGATATCTTCTGCCATTTTCACAAAATTTTAATTCTTAGCTCTGTTTTACTTTGAAGTAATACACACTCACAGACACATTAACACTATTTGACAGATGAAAATAAACAAACACACAAAACAACTCTATCCAGCGGCATCTTAGATTAACATTAGTCATGTCAAAATTAATCATTTTTAGTATAGTTGATTTCATTACTAATTGCGCACATATTTAAATTAAATTTATTATTAAAATTATATTTTTATTTGCTCGTTTGATATTTGTTATTTACAATTCCGGTAGTACACACAATTACAATAATCATAAAATCGTAGTAGGCTTAGCGTACGAAAAAGGTTTGCGGACGAAAAGTGTCATTTTTCGTCCGAAAATAAGTACGTAAAATTTCACTTTTCGTATAGGTAGACAGAAAAGATTATTTTTGTTACGATAACATAACTATTTTGACACATTTTACTGATACTTTTGTTTCATTTTTCGGAAATCGGATTACTATGATCACAAAATTTTATTCAAATTGAAAAACAGCGAAGGGCCCTGTGACAAAGTGATTTGTGTTGTAGGAATAAAGGAACTAAATGTGGGACTTCTTTTTATGGCCCATTCTGTATATTGGCTTTAATATTTGCAGACTCAAGTATTGAGAATCTCAGTGCGTTTATTCAGTTATTAGTCTGTATTTAATAAATTGTGATGACTTTGGAATAAATAGCAGTTTGGAGGTGCTTTATATGAATTTCTTTTCAAAATCCTAGGTGGAGGTCCCCGTCCAATTGGGCTTGACAAACTATTCCACCAGAGGCGCAGCTATCGAATTGTGTATTTATTGTATATCAAAACTACTTTCTACATACTTAATTTTCTTACCCCTCAGCTAGACACTCCGTCGTTATAATTCTATTTCCGTGCGGATCCCTGAGTTCTGACAAATTAACGAGGTGGACAGTATTTGAATTTATAGATATATTTATCGCGCTTTTAGTCAATTATTTTAATTGTAACAAATAAATAAATGACATATATTATTACAAATTAATTGCAACAAAACTGTAATTTGATAATGAAAATAATAATAATAATAATAATAATAATAATAAAAATAATAATAATTATTATAGATATCAACCGGAAAATGTTATAGTTACAAATGAAGGTAAGCTTTACTGGAATAGAACAGTAGTAACTGACAGATACACAAACCATAATAGGCCAGATATTGTATATGAAAATACGCTAGAAAGTAAAGTGTACCTGATTGATATCGCAATTCCATATGTAACTAATATAGAAACCACTAAAAATAAAAAAAAAAAAACAAAATATCAAGATCTAGCACGAGAAATTAAAAATTTATGGCATATTAACTACGTTGAAATAATTCCAGTAATCATCGGATCAACAGGTGAAATTGCAAAACATCTTCATCAAGAATTACTAAAATTAAAACTACCACCTAAAATATATATAACTCTACAAAAGATTGTAATAATTGAAACATGCGGAATAGTAAGAAGTGTACTAAATAATGATTAACAAATCCAAAACGACGTAATAATATAAAATACGATCAACAAAATAGGCTTGGATAATTCAACTACCACGAAGACCAGTACCTGAAGGATTGTTTTATATTATTACTATGTATTTTAAAATGTAAATATTTAACATCATATTTTGTATATACTTACCTCTTAAGAGGTCGTTGTACAAAACTTTTGTAACTTAGAATGAATAAAGATAATAATAATAATAATAATAATAATAATAATAATAATAATAATAATAATAAATAATAATAATAATAATAATAATAATAATACATTATATTTGCAGGAATTACTTGAATATAATAGTCATGATTCCGTTTTAGTCGTATTTTTTAGCACACAACTCTAAACATATTTTATTTGATTCAGCTGCCTTTTACAATGACCATCCCAAATTGGCGGCCTTATATAAACATTTTACTTCCACCAGATATTTATCTTCAATTATTCCTAAATAATAATAATAATAATAATAATAATAATAATAATAATAATGATAATAATAAATAACATTAATAATACACTGGGCATAATTGTGATATTACCATCAGGAGAGGCGCCCAGGAAATCTTGCTTTATATCCACATATAATCCACAACGTTCTACCTCAAGGCTAATTTTATTTTCAAATAATGCAATCGCTACAGATTCTTCTGATTTGCCATATTCAATAGCAGGTGTGCTAATGTGTGTAGTATACAGGATGTTATATTTTAATGGAACCAGCAAATATCTCGCTTATTTATTAAGTTAGTAATTTCTTTCATATAACATGATTTATACAGCAACATGTAAGTTACTTGATGACGGACGTACATTCAAGATACCACTTCCGGTTTATTAGTAATTAATATTAACTTTGAAATTTCAGATGGAACATACCACATTTTTTTACAAATTTGAAAAATACATCAAATTTGCTTTACAATCATGTAAAATAATCCATATGTTACATTATTAAAAAGTAAAATGGCGGGCATTTTTTTATACACCTAATTGGAAAGAGAATTATAACACGGTAAATGTCAACCTGTAAATACTTAGTAATAATTGTTCTAGCCTTTATTATTAGCAAGTTTCATGGTAGTACCTTATTAATTTATTATAAAATGAATTTATCTAACTCAGAAAAAGTTGGAATAATACTACCTTTTTTAGTTTAAGATCTGTATTTATTACCTCTCGCTAAGAGAGGTATTGGATTCATGCTAAAATTCGCATATCCAGATTTTATTGAATAAGCACGATTTAAGGTCCCTACAATCCGTTTATAACACTTTTAAAATGATGTCTGTGTGTGTGTGTGTGTGTGGATGTGTGTATGTGTGTGTGTGTGTGTGTGTGTGTGTGTATGTATGTATGTATGTCTGGATGTTGTAGTCACGATTCCTCAAAAACTATAAGACTTAAAAAATATTTAACTGCAGTTTCCTCAATCTGACATTCCTGGGAAGAGCTGAAAAGGTTTTGGTAACAATTGAACAACCGAAAGTAGTAGTTTCTTAGAAAAATTCTTCTAAATATAATTTTTTGGGAGTTTTTTTTATTAAATATTGAAGAACATAAAATTCTCCATCTAATACACTTAAAAATTTTATTATATCTTGTATAGATTTAGAGATAAAGACTCTATAATTTATAGAGTATACTAATCGCAGAGGCCAAGGCACTAAGGAAACCAGTTGACAAATTCCAATGTTTATAACATGACATATGTCATTGTCAAATATCAACAGTTTTAGTGACATTCTGATAGCTTTTCCTGGGAAGTATATTTAACTTTTCTTATTCTTTTATTAATTAAATATTTGAAATTATAGGTAAAATTGTGGTAAAATGCATATATCTATCAGAAATACCGCCAATCTGGTTAATGAATTGGAACAATATTTGACATTTAGAAACTTCCTCATACAATGAAAAATAGATATAATTTGAATTATATGTGTGCAGAAGACATGCTAAATATAGTAAGAAACAATATTTGGGTAATGTTCTCTAAGATTTTGTTATAAAACGACGGTTGGAAAGCGAAGTGCAATACAATACTTATATAGCCTAATATGGAAATGGCGAGAGGTCTTGTGCTGGCCACAACAGATTTTTTATTTATTTATTATTATTATTATTATTTTCGAAGTTTAAAAAAATAAACACATAGCTGCAGAACTTTATCGACAAGAATATCCACAGCGCCGTCATCCAAGTGAATCGCTTTTTGTGAAACTAATAAATAAACTACGAACCACAGGTCCATTTGAAAGAAGAAAAATAAATATCCTAAATGAAGATGTGAAAATTAATGTATTGAAGAGGCTGGGAGTCATTTTGAATATTTGTTGTAAAATCATTTTGTTATTATGTGTTCCTTATTCTTATTTTCTGTATTATTGTGACAAAAAAATATTTCGTTTAATAATAATAGTTACAATTGTTTTACATGATTGTAAAGCAAATTTGATGTACTTTTAAAATTTGTAAAAAATGTAGGATATTCCATTTGAAATTTCAAAGTTAATATTTATTACTAATAAACCGGAAGTGGTATCATGAATGTACATTCGTCATCAAGTAACTTACATGTTTCTGTATAAATCATGTTATATGAAAGAAATTACTATCTTAATAAATAAGCGAGATATTTGCTCGGTCCATTAAAACATAACACCCTGTCCCTGTATAAAATTTCTTTCACTAAATTATAAAAAAAATGTTGTTCTTTTTCTTTTTATAACTCTATCAAAAACAGATGCTGTAAGTCGATTGCATCTTTCTGCTTCATATACTAAATTACCAAATTACCAAAAATATTAATATTTGTCTATTTCAGGGGGATGAGAGGCGTATCATTCAGGCACAATTCGCTACTAGTCGACAATAATTACCCATATAAATATTGTGTACTGTGAGACTGGCGTATTGATCAGAGCACAGTTGGTTTACTATACTGTTCGCAATAGTTATCCATATAAATATTGTCTATTTCAGAGTGCGTATTGTTCAAAGCACAATTGACTTACTGTAGTCCAGGGAAGGTAACAGAGTAGTGTAAAATATATTTTAGCCTCCCTTTCGGAAAATTGCTGAACTAAATTAACATTGCGTCTTATGAAAAGACACTAGTTCTTATCCTATTTAAAAAAGGTTAAAAAATATATAACAAGGTTTATTTTATTGAATTTGTATTTTTTTTTTTTTTTTGACTGACGTATTTCATTTTGTACTATTTTTTTAAATAATCATTTTTATATCGGTTTCGGATACAATATATATAATTTAAAAATATATCAAATATGTCTGCCCCTAGATGCATTATTACAACAACAAAAACTAATTTAATTTAGGTCACCGGTTCGCAAATGCAATATGATTTACGAAAATACTGCTTCAGACGGCAGCCTTAAGTGAATTTATTTTTGTTGGGGATAATTTGATCAGCTTAGGTATAACCCACTGATCTCTATACATATCTAGATAGCAGACGCAATGTTAAACCTTTGTGACTAATTAAACACAGCCTACTTCGAGATTGAAACCTTCCTAGCTACTTTAAAGTTAGGTACGTAATCTTATAGGAAATTTTTCGACAAATTTGACAGTGTTATTCGGAATGTTCTATCTCACTGCAAATATTTGAAAATTCACATTTCTGGAAAAAATCATCTCAATTAAATGCCTTTACAATTTTTAACTTTAATAGCTCATATCTTTGTAGTTATTAAAGATATAAAAAAAAATCAGATTATTATTTATTTATATTTTTAGAATGTGCTCATGTAATAAAAATATCATTTTTTTTTCTAAAATGATAAGAAAAATAATAAAACGTTTGATTCGAATTTTGCAGTACAAAAAATACTAAGCGAGAAACTATTTTTTATAAAAATTTAAGAAAATCAATTGAGCAAAAATAAAATGCGAAGAGAAACAAATATAAATTAATCATTCATTCTATGTTAATAAGATAAGTAATATCATAAAGAATTTTTCTGAAAGATAAATGAAATATATGAACAAAATAAAAAATGAGTTTGGTATACGGTACACATTCGATATAAAAAAGATGAATTTACCTACTCGTAATAAATTAGTTCTATGAAGATGATAAGTAAAATGTAGAGTACGAGTGTAATAGATGGAGCATTAAAATTGACAAGAGAGACATATAAATAAATAAAATAAAATAAAATAAATAAATAAATTAAATAAATTAAATAAATTAAATAAATTAAATAAATTAAATAAATTATATAAATTAAATAAATTAAATAAATTAAATAAATTAAATAAATTAAATAAATTAAATAAATTAAATAAATTAAATAAATTAAATAAATAAATAAAATAAATAAATACATAAATAATATATATTTGCTTTAGGAATAACCTATATAATAGAGTGGTAGTATATACATATATGTAAATCACATGAGACATGAGTATAATATAGCAATAGACAAGACATATAGGATCATCAATTATAGAATTTATGAGTTATCTATTATACAATAAAGGACTGAAATTAAAAATTGTCAGTAAAATTTGATAGGATACAGCATCATTAGGATAATAACCAACAATTTTATAGTAAACATATTTCATTTTTATTTTTTATAGATTCGATCCTGTTTGAATGAATACTGTAAATAGGAATCCATATTATTGAAAAATACCTAAGTATTAAAGCATAATAAAGAATAAATAAAGTACTAATGTCAATGTCAGTAAAACTGCGAGTATTGCATATAATGAAACCAAGCATTTTGTATGACGAAGAACATATATTGGAAATATGAGGAATAAATGATAAGGAAGGATAAAATATTACACCTAAGTAACGAATTTGTGAATAGCGGGCGAAGTTTCCCTGATCTATTGAGTAATTGAAATTATTTGAATTTATGAACGTTTTTCTCATTCTGAAGGTCATAACTTTACATTTACTTATATTAAGGCAAAGTTTGTTAGTATTACACCATTTTTTGATATTTTTAATATCAGATTGAAGCATTAAGCACTCATTAATGTTGGAAATTGAATTAAATATTTTTAAATCATCGGCAAAGAAGAGTTTCTCTTATATCGTTAATGAAGATTAAAAAAAGAAGTGGACTTAGGTTCGAACCTTAAGACACTCCTGAAGCTGGTGAAAATGGAGAAGATTCATGTCCAAGAAATTTGACAAACAGAGATCTATTACTAAGATAAGAATGAAGAAGAGAAATTAAAGGAGAAGAAACAGAGAAAGAGTGAAGTTTTTGATGCAAGATTGAGTGATCAACTGTGTCGAAGGCCTTAGAAAAGTCAGTAAAGATGGTATCAATTTGGCCATTTTTATTAAGATTAGAAGATATAAAATGGGTGAAATAACATAAATTACTTGACGTAGATCAGTATATGGATAAAAATGGCCCTAATACCGACCCCTGAGGTACTCCAGATGTCGGAATAAAGTATTCGGACTGTAAACTATTATATTTTACCACACGGTATATCGTCATCATTACCGATGTCTACATGTGTTGTAGATACTGGCACACCTAGAAATGGGTAATATGCCATGATGATATATTAATTTATTTATTTATAACTATTTTATTTAGCAAATTGCTTTCTATTAGACAAATATTATTGAAGCAGATACAGTGTGTTCAAAAAAACTCTAATTTGGAGTAGGCTATGAACAAAAAAAATCTTATGTCAATTTGAAAGTACTTAATTAAATGCCAATTTGACACGAGATATTGTCAAAAAATGTTACCTAAAGATTCAAAATTTTTCTTCTTGAATCATTATTTTAGAAACAAAAATAAACTAGAAAACGGTGAATGGCAATATTCTGAATCCTTCTTTATTTTCTTTTCTCCTTAAAATTACATTTCACGATCAATTTTGACAACTTGGCTTTTGAATTGAATAATGACCAGATATACGTTTCTGTGTTCATAGCCTAGTACGAATAATTAGGTTTTTTGAATGAAATTTTTGTAACAATTCGATCGAAATCTTTAAGAAAGTCAGTGTAGATTACATCCACTTGCCCCCCTTTATATACCACTGACATAATATAATGTGATATTACTGCTATACGTTTGTCATAGTAGATTTTCTTTCAACATATCTATGTTGAAACGACGATATAAATGGACTTATGTAAAACTTAATTTATTGTATGTATTGATTTCGAATACTTTAGACAAGTTACATAATATGAACACAAATCTATATTTTTAATATTTGAGACATCTCCAGATTTATGTATATGACATATACGTGTAATTTTCCAAATATCTGGAGATACAGATATTTCCAAAATAATATTAAATATATCTACCAAGGATGTTCCATATACAGAAAAACAATCCTTAATTACAAAAGTAGGTATTTTATCTACACCGGCAGTTGTTTTATTTGATAACCTTCTAATAGCTATCAATACGTCATTCTCTGTTATCAACAACAATAGATGGGAGGTATTTTAGAAAAAAAAAAAAAACATTACAAACCCTACATTTAATAGATTTGTAGAAAAAAGTTATTAATTTTTAAAACGTTTAAGATTTACGTTACTGAATTGATATTTCTCGTCATATCTTTGTCACAAATCTACTCTATTTCATATGCTTATTACTTTCTATTTTCAAGCGCCTTTTTGAAATTTCGAATCTACATATTTTCAAGTAATTCAAAGAAAAAATAACGACACGTAGAAACATTTGTTTGTGTTTATGGAAATTATGTTCGTGTGTGTATGGATATGAAAAGTATGTTGAATAACAGTTAGAAAAAGTTAAGAATTAGTAAATTCTGTAATACTGTTTAGAGATGAGATGTTATTGAGAACAGAACATCGGAGTGCTGCATTTCTTTTTCCATGTCCGTTTTGAAATTAGCCGACATAAAAAGCAGAAAGTAAACTTTTCTCATATAGCACAACCATAGTCGCCTTCTTGCAAACTGGAAAAATCAATCTGAGTTCTGCTTTCTTTCAGTTTTTGATCATATGTCCCCTCCACAAAATTCTGGATTTCGATCTGAATTTTCGAATCGCTTTAAAACACCGATTACGTCAATCGGATTGCTTTGCTTGCCTAGTCGCACGGAGGACTGCTGGTATTAATGTTTGCACTTTGTGTTTGTAAAGCTGTACACAAAACAAATATAAAAAGTTTTGTTTCGTTTTGTTTGCGATATAAGTTGTCGGCATTATCTGTAATGAAAGAACCGATAAGAAACAGTATACATTAATTTCTTGACAATAATCGTTTAATTACTTACAAATAAAAAAAAATTAAATGGTAACGTTATCGCTTCACGACCTGAAGGTTTTGGGTTCGAATTCCGTGTAATAAATGGATGTTTCCACGTCTTTAGCAATTTCATTTTCATCAGCAACGTGTAAAAATAGTAATATTATAAATTTTACGAGGAAAAACTCTCTCATCCCCATACTATCACAATTCAATTTTGTTCACAGACAGATTTAACAGAAAAATAGCAGTTTCAAAATACGCCATGATTGCTAGTTATGACGTCGTGCGGATCTGTTTAATCAGATTGAACTGAAAGTAAATGGATTAAAATTACCTCAGAAATGGCTAACTGGAAACGAAATAATTAATTCAGAGTAAGATTTTATTTTATCTTCTTTTTTGACATTTTTGACAAAACTGTATGGGTATGTGTGTGTATGTATGTGTGTGTGTGTGTGTGTGTGTGTGTGTGTGTGTGTGTGTGTGTGTGTGTGACCCCAAGCGTAGAGTGTCATTCTTCAGCGGTAAATTATCACATTTGCTCTAGGTAGATACACAAGTAACTATTCCCTATGTTAAAACGCCTATTACTTTCTTTGCGTGTATCAAACGCATATATATATATAAATTTGATATAATATGTTTTTATTAGCGATACTTAAAACAATGAATTTATATATTTCGTCATTTTTATCAAAGCCAGTATTCTCACCTTTTGAAATAGTGCTACATCGTAATATTATTTTTTTATGAATAGACAAGAATCAGTTTGATATTTTTATAAATTAAACTATAATATTTAAAATAAGTGGTATTTATAGCTTAATTTATTTTTATTTCTCTAAATTGTAATATTAAAGTTGACGTTTGTCCAACTGTAGTAATTTTTCGGAAATAGCGTTACTTCAAGAGGTGAGAATACTTAGGTACAATGGAAACTATCATCACAACAAGTTTTGAAAAACCATATGGAAACTGAGAGATAATTTCTTAAAAGCACTAGAATGGTAACCATAAACACAACAATTGACGGTGTTAAAATTTTAATATCTCTATGTTAATTATTATGACATATACATATATATATATATATATATATATATATATATATATATATATTTTATTTTATGAAAGTTATTACAGAGTAATTTACCTGCAGATTACTGAATTAAATGATAAGAAAATTAATGAGAACACAAAGCAAGATATATACATAAACTCAATAAATGAATGCGAAATGAGAAGTTTATTTGTTTTCATCGATAAAGGGATTGTTGTTAATTTTCGTCGCTGACACTAAAATTTTTATATTTCTCCTATTTTCTACTCAATAAAATTATTATTGCTCCAGTATTGGTATTGGTAAATTTGGAATACGGTAATCAGATTTAACCAAGTTTATTTGAAATAATTTAAATACGGTTTATTAAAGTTCATTTAAATATGGTTAAAATATTAAATATTTATTAACCCTTCGGAGGAGGCGCCGAGTCTGACGGACCCGACCGATTTTATAACATTCTGTGATTTTTTGTTGGATTCAGAGTTAAATTCTTATTTGTTTTATTTTTTTATGTAAAATGTTCACTTTCATAGAAAAAAAATATTGTGGCCAGCACAATACCTCTCGTCATTTCCATATTAAGTTATACAAGTATTGTATTTAACATTTCTGGTACACACAAAAAATTCTAATTACAATTTTATATATTTTTATATATTTTTCATTTCATTCTATGAACAAGATTCCTCCTATTCGTCTAAATGTTCGAGATTCTTCCAATTCATTTACGAGATTGGTAGTATTTCTGAAAAGTAGATATAAGTGAAATATATGTATAGCAAGTGCACGTTTAGTAGACACTGATACTGCGCATACTTTGGTTTATAAATGAATCCCCTTTCTTTTTATACCAAATTTAGGTGTTGACGGAGTCTTTTCCCCGTTATAACAATAGCATATTATAAATACTATTACATTTCGAATTGTCCAAGTACGAATTTTAGTCATTCATGGTCAGTGTCAACTTAACGTACGGCAGCTATTTCTATTAATTTAAATACATAATTAATGATGAAATAAGAAATATTAAATGTACAGGATGGAACAAATTCGAGTTCCTTTTATGGAAAACTTTCTTATTAAGCACGCTGCAGAAAATTGATGTGGGTCTTTATGGGCCAACTTTTTGAGACAACTTTAATAGACACCACAGGTATTTTCAATCGTCTTTTGTTTTTGAGCTACAACCTAAAACTTGATTTTTGTTTATTTTGAAAATACCTCATTTTTAGTGTTATTTTTATTATTTCTATTGATTTTTCTAATATATAAACTTTAGAAAGAATATTATATCACATATTTTGAATTGTGTCCTAATAATAATAGAACTGTTCTGCAGGCCTTATAGGCCCATGGCTTTTTTTTACATATTTATTTCCATTCTAATCTATTTAGAGTCTCTATTTCCCAGTTTTATATTGGGTCTATTTAAGTCTTTAAATACGGAGTCACACCACTTTCCCTTAGAATGTCCTATTTTCTTCTGTATTCCTGTCCTTCCTTTGAAAACCTTCTTCACTATTCTGTCCTCTGGTAGCCGCATTATATGTCCCAACCATCTTAGTCTTTTAGCTTTAATTAAACCGGTTATTGCACTGTCTCCATTAAAACGCATCACTTCCGCATTTGTCTGTCTTCTCACCAACATTTCTTCTTTTTTTCCGCCGAATATTTTCCTTAACGTTTTTCTTTCCCACACCTCCAATTTTAAAAAGTCACTTTGTTTTAATGCCCACAGTTCACATTCATACATTACTGTCGGTCTTATCACTGTCTTGTAAACTCTCACTTTCGTTGTCCATGATATATGTTTCAATTTTAGCAACCCATGTAGCATCCCGCCACATTTACTTACTTTTTTAATTTATTTTCTTGCAAACTATAAAACCCAACCCAAAGTAACCGTTTCTTGTCCACTATTAAATATTATATAATCTTCCGTTTCAAAATTATTATTATTATTATTATTATTATTATTATTCTTTTGTTTTGTCTCTTGTATCGGTGCTATATCTATTTCATATTTTTTAAAAAACTTCTAAATTCTTATAAGTTACTGGCATATTTATTCCCCGTACGTTTCAAGTTGCTAAAACTAATTGTATTTCCTTGTCTGCAAACCTATTCGTGTGCCGTCTCCGTAGCCTAGTTATAATTCCTGTGTTTTCTGTGTCTCCGTAGCCTAGTTATAATTCCTGTGTTTTCTGTACCGGTGTTTGTCATTTGTTTTTTGGAGGGCTATCGTCATCTGAGGTTTGCTTTGCACTTGCATCTACTTCTACTAGATCTTCTATTTGTTTGTTCCATATATATTGCTTGTTGCCTACTTGTATTTTATTGTAGTAGATTTTTGGGTTTCTGTTATTTTTTCTTTTCTCTTCTGCTTTTTTTCTAATTACATTGTGCATTTTTCTCTCTTCCTTTGTCCAATCATTGTCTATAAACATTCTCTTGTATCCCAAATTGTTTTTGTTTTTCATTACTTTTATTTTATCATCATGATCATCTTCTAGTTCTGCTACGATGACTGGTGGTGCATTCTTCCTTTTTAATTCTATGGCTGACTTGATTGCACATTTGACTTGTAAATCTCTTTCTAGCAGTTCACTTACCATGTCGTTTGTCATTTTTCCTTCTGTGTTCAATCCTTTAATGACTATGTTATTCGCTCTGCTTTTTTTTATCTTGTTTTTCTAGTCTTTCTCTCAAAGTCCCTATTTCTTTTTTCAATTCTTCCTTTTCTTTTGTCCATTCTTCTTCTTTTCTTTTGTAGTCTTCCTTTAATTTCTCTATTGATAGCGAATTATTTTTACCTCTCGCTAAGAGAGGTATTGGATTCATGCTGAAATTCGCATATCCAGATTTTATTGAATAAACACGATTCAAGGTCCCTAAAATCCGATTATAACATTTTTAAAATGATGTCTGTGTGTGCGTGCGTGCGTGCGTGCGTGTGTGTGTGTGTGTGTGTGTGTGGATGTGTGTATGTGTGTGTGTGTGTGTGTATGGCTGGATGTTGGACGGACGATTCCTCAAAAACTATAAGACATAAGACTTGTTTAACTATGAATTCCTCAATCTAACACTCCTGGGAAGAGCTGAAAAGGTTTTGGTAACAACTGAACAACCGGAAGTAGTAGTTTTTAAAAGAAATTCTTCCAAATATTAATTTTTGAAAATTTTTGATATTACTAATTTTGAAATCAAAATTCTACACCTGATACATTTAAATTTTTTATTATATCTTCTATAAATTTAGAGATAAAGACGGTATAATATATAGAATATCGAGATATAACAAGTCGAGTAGGCGAAACTACACTAAGGAAACCAGTTGACAAATTCAAATGTTTATAACATAATTTGTAAATGACAATGTCAAAAATCAACAGTTTTAGTGACATTTTGATAGCTTTTTCTGAAAAGTACATTAACCTTTCTTATTTTTTTATTAATTAAATATTTAAAATTATAGGTTATGCATATATCAATCAGAAATATCGCCAATCTGGTTAATGAATTGGAAGAATCTGTGACATTTAGAAACTTCCTCATACAATGAAAAATAGATATAATTATAATTCTATGTGTGCAGAAGACATGTTAAATACAATAAAATATAATATTTGGGTATAGTTCTGTAATATTTTATTCTAAAACGACGGTTCGATAGCGAAGTGCAATACAATACTTATATAGCCTAATATGGAAATGGCGAGAGGTCTTGTGCTGGCCACAACAGATTTTTTATTTCGTTTTTCAGAAATTTATGATTATTATTCATTTCTTCTCTCATTCCATTCATTGTTTGTGATATATCTGACAATAACTTTCTCAGTTCTTCCATATATTTCATATTTTCACTCCCTGCTTGTTTCACTGGTGATCTTTGTAATATTTTACTTCTTTTAAATATTCTTTATCCGTTTTATTTTCCTGCCTTTTTCTTTTCTCTGTGGAATTACTACGACTTCTATATTCAGTATTCATGTGACTCCTTTTTTTCACTGAGTACGCTCCTGACTATCTCTTCGTGCGTTTGCGTGTCGCACGTTTCGCTTGGCCTTCGCTCCTCGCTCAGTCACGTTGTCAAGACCTTCCAAAATTTTAGAAGTTTTAATAATTTTATACTCCTACCTACAGCGCTCCGGCACCACTGCTTTTTTAAATTTTTATATATGTACCACTAAACTCTTCATTCTATACACTTTTGTTTAAAACGGCACGATAATTTCCTTATTTTTAGGATTTATCATCGGTGCAATTTAAAACACACTTCACTTAAACATAGCCAGGACTGTACGTGTCAAAGCCAACTATAACGCCGATAAAAAATGAGTTAACTAATCCGAAAATAATTCACTGAAAATAAATTTGAGAATTTCATTATTAATTATCAAGTATCTATTAGATGTAGAATCAAAATAAACAAAGGATGATCTGTAATTGATTTCTTTTTTTAACCCAAAAATATATGATATTTTCAAAATAAGTGAAAATCAAGTTTTAGCCTGTAGCTCAAAAACAAAAGACGATCGACCTATCGTGCCTATTACAGTTGGCCTATAAAGACACACATCAATTTTCTGCAGCGTGCATCATAATAAAGTTTATCATCTAAGAAACTTGTTCCACCCTATACTTCCCAGTAAAAAGCCTTTAGTAATTACAAATATTTTAATTTTTTAACTGTTTTCGATGGAGTTTTTAGGCTGTGAGATTCATTACAACAGATCATTTTCAGATATAAATAAATAAAAAATTTATTTCACAAATATTGACAAAACTAATACAAAAATTTAACAGAAATTCAAAATAGTACTCGTATCTTTACAGAAAGTCTTTTCAGAATCGTACACTGTAAGACAATGAAGCAAATCAATAGTTATAATATTTATGTATAATGGAAAATATATTATTTTTACAAACCTTAATTTCATTAGAGTCAAATATATTACTACTTTATTCTCCTTAACACGGTTTCATTATTAATTTTAATGTAGTGTTAATTGTTTCCTGACAGTGACATTTGATTAAATATGTCAAAATTGTTATTTATTAAAGTATTTTTTTTGTTTGACGCATAGGCAAGATGATGTATAAAAATAAATTATTTTATAAATTTATATTTAAAGTTAGTATTTAAAGTTATTCACTAAATACTATTATCGTAAAATTGAAGACTGTACCATTATATTAAATTTTTATTAGTAAAAGTTGCTGAAAAAATATATTCAATGTATTTTTTTCAAGAAAAAGTATTAAAAGCTTGTATAAGTGATATTTTTGGTTATCCTATATACACCAAAAACTAATGAGCTCTTGCTATATTAGTATAGAATGGGTATGCAAAATTTCAAAATTTTCTGATTGATATATTTGAGTAATCGGGTCCACAGGACCCACACTTATATGCACATACACATACATATCCACAGACATCATTGTAAAAATGTCAAAATCGGATTCTGGGGATATCAAAACGTGCTTATTCACTAAAATCTCTATATGCGATTTTAGCACGATCCCTATACATCCCTTACCTAGAGTAGCGGGAGGTAAAAAAGGCGCCATTTCCGAAGGGTTACGTAAAATCAGTTTTTCTATTCCCATGCGTAATATAGTAGCTTTCTACATTGGATCGTAGTTCATAGTATATGAAGACTGATTTTTCTAAGCGTTACGTAATAGTATTGTACTTCTTAATCAGTTTATTTTACGCATTACGCCCATAAAAACCCTTATACTTTATTTTAATATATTGTTCGAATTCTTTTTCGACATTTAATTTTACTAAAACTTTAAAAATATTTTAAAAAACTTACCAACTGGTTTAAAATTATATCGGGTTTTTATTTTCAAAGTGTACGTAGAAGTAATAATAAATCTTCAGTAAAAATTACGCAAAATCGTATTAAAGAGGTAAAGGGAAAGTAGGGTTAGTCAACATGTAAAAACCATGCCAGAGGTCCTAAAAACGCTAACTTGGTTTACATGTTGAGTAATCCTATTTTCCCTTTACCTCTTTAATAGGTTAGGGGTAATTTTTAATTTTATTATTAATTATATTAGCCTTAAGCTCCATTTCCACCGATTGTCATAATGCGTAAGAGCTATAATTAATGCTTAAGAATTAAGAGCAATGCGTAAGAACAAAAGATTGCAAACTTCTAACCTGAACTGTCAACTGTCAATCTATTTTATAATTATTAAATTTTTAATTTTTCGGTATGGATATAGATACAGAAAATTATGTGTATCACATATTTAAAAAAAGAAGAATTGCTGCTGCAATTGCAGTCTGCTAGAGCTAGACAACAAGTAATAAGGGAAAAAAATTGTGACATTTCTATATAATTAGTCACTAAACAAAATAGCTGGAAATGGTAAATTGTCATGATGCATTAAGTCTTATGCATTAATCATTATGCATTAAGCAATAAAACATTCGGTGGAAATGAGGCTTTAGACTCCATAACACTGTATTGTTGTACATAGAAGATCAACATGGTAAACCTGTTTTTGCATAGTGCTGCCCTCTGTTTTGACTAACAATATTACAAAATTTTAATGTATTTGGTGTCACTTTACCTTTCTATTGACATCAGAACCATTGATGTGAGTTAAATCGGAAGATAGCAGTCTACAAAAAACTTATTTACTATTGCTAATCCATGCATAAGTATACCTTTAAAAATATCCTGTATAAATATGTGAAATATAAATTCAAATATTTTAACAATAAAAAAATTAAAAAATTAAAAACTCATTATCATTATATATTTAGTAGAAAGTATTTTGTTTTTAAATGCAATTACCAGAAGTAAAAACTTTTCTTTATTTAAAATTTAAAATCTTAAAAATAACATTAATTTTAAATAAGAAAATTCCTCCGTTTGGCATGTTTCTACTATTTTCTTTGCTTAATTAGAAATATCTATATAAATAAAATGTCATTTATAAAGATCACTGATCTTTGATAATTTTGTTTTAAATACATTAAATATTAATATAACACCTTTATATACTGGTTTATCGGACTGAAAAAGTTTTATGATATTGAATATATGCTAAGAAAAGTTTTCTCATATATTATGGGCTAAAAGAGCTTTAAAAGTACAGAAAATCACGATTAACTTCAGGATATTGGATAACAATAAACGTCAGTAAACAAAATCTACGGGATTAACTCATCTGCTTAATTTGAAGCCAATAAAGATAAATTGACGGCTTGATGGCTGAAGTTGGTAAAATGCAAAACATGCTTTGAGACTATATTGAGATGCCTTGGATTAATTATTTTCCGCCTGTCGAAGAATTTAAGAACATTAAATTGATAAATGGGCATGTTTCCAAAAATAAAATAATAATGAAAGATTGTCGTTCAGATTTGGATTAACCACATTAATGCCATGTTTCACTATTGACGACTAAACATTAATAACGTTCGTTGGAGCTAAAATGCAAAATGCAGTTTTTTTTATGAAGGTCATATTTATGTGTAAAAGTATTCCATTCTTCACGTTTTTCATGCTACATTATATTGTCAGTTTCTTTATTTTCTAAAATAAGCAAATATTCTCCCACATATAATTTATTAATCAATTTTTTATTCTTCTTTGAGACAGCTTTTGCTTCTTTCCCTCTTCTTTAAATTTTAACTACTCTTGATTTGCTATCAACGTCACAAGTCCAAAATAGTTATTTACATTACAAGCCGCGTAAGCTAACTAACTGCGACTGACTATAATTTATATAAAAGTCTGAATTTACAATATCGTCGTTGATACTGCAATAGGCCGTGTGTCAAAAATCCCTTTTTGAGTAACCATTATGTGGTGTTCTACATCTCAGATCCCTGAAAAACATCGTTTGTCAACAGCTAATACGAAGACATGTATGCGTGTGTCAAGACAATACTACGTCTTATGTGTTAATAGCAGATAGTTGGCTGTATCATTTAGGGCTAATCTTACCATCTCTGGTTAAAATTTTAACTACCAGTTATATGAACAAAACCGAAACGAAATGAACTGTCAAACGACAAATTTATAATTGCTGTCAATAATCCGATTTAATATTGTTTATATAACTAGCAGTTAAAATTTTAACCAAAGATGGTAAGATTGGGCCTTAGTCGTATGTCATTTTTGTTTGTTAGTGTCACTTGGTTAACAGTTTTTTTTAAGTTAAATTTTAAAAAGGTGTCCCTTTCTGACTGACCGTCTTTGCGACTTGGAAACAGAAACTAAATTAACACATTTTTTTCGTCTCCTGAAAAGTTGCCTTTTTACCTTCCGCTACACTTGGTAAGGGAGGTATATAGATCGTGCTAAAAATCACATATCGAGATTTTAGTAAATGACTACGTTTTAAGGTCCCTAGAATCCAATTTTAACATTTTCACGATGATGTCTGTGTGTGTGTGTGTGTGTGTGTGTGTGTATGTGTGTGTGTATGTATGTGTATGGATTTTGTTGTCGCTCTAACTCAAATACTATCATTCAGAAAATTCTGAAACCTTGTATTTCTATCCTATTCTAATATAAAAAGAAACCATTAGATTTTAGTGTAAATCCGATAACCGAAAATGACACTTTACCTGAAGCTCATAATGGTTTTTCTTCAAAAAAATACCATTAAATGCCATTTTATGTCATTATAAAAATTAAAGATTATTGAATTTTTTACAGAAATACCTACATTAATACTTTTCCTATATATTTTACAGGTAAATTTAAAAATCATTTTATTTATAAATCCCAAAGCCTAAAGTAATCACAATTCATTTGTTACACAATTCATATTTCAAATAAATGTAACTGACAGGTATATCACTGTCAAAAAAATAATCACTTCAAATTAATAATAGTGACATTTTAAAAAGAAAATAGTAAATTAAGCAATAGTTATATGAAGCATTAATAAATACGTAGGTTATGTATTTAAATTAATAAAAATTCAATAGCGGGAGGTGTTGTGTTGTATTGCAGTATCAACGACCGTATTGTAA
The DNA here is from genome assembly GCA_943142095.1 of Ophonus ardosiacus. NCBI lineage: Eukaryota > Metazoa > Arthropoda > Insecta > Coleoptera > Carabidae > Ophonus > Ophonus ardosiacus. The sequence goes on from OW964824.1 coordinate 45,075,032, forward strand.
TCATATAATGCTGACGCCGCACCTTAACAACAAATGAACAAAACATGCTTATTAGAATAAATAAATTCATCTGTCAATTTTCACAATTTTACTTTCGAAAACGGCAAGAGTTTGTGTAAATATTTCATTCGAAAAATTTTAACCAATCACATTACAGTATTTTTTGAATTTTGACTAATGACTGTCGACTATCAGTGAATATTTGCACTAGTGTAAATACTCGGGTATTTGCACAAGTGCAATACACGAATATTTTTAAAATAACTATAAACACAAGATACATATCAATAAGAAATTTACTATTTACTAAAATTACAGTTTGTTAATTGAAAATACAATTAGTGTACATAATAGTTTTTTCTTCCGATTTTTTTTTTATTCGTGTTATCGTTTTCTGCTTCTTTAGTCCTTAAATTTTGAATTATGGTTTGTGATTTTCAGAATCTATTTTTAAATAAGAACTGATGGAGCTGGTATTACTATGACCTGTAATTTTTGTTATTTGATGTTCTCCCACTCCACTTTTGGCTAAATTTGATACAGCCGTGGAAAGAATAAAATGATTCGTTATTTTGCATCGTTTTATATCTAATCCTGTTTGTTCCGCAGCATCTGAAGTCCATTTAGAAAGTATATTTCTTCCAGCTGGTATATTTTTGAAGAAACCAACAGAATTCTTTTCCTTCCATGAAAGATTGTCAGTCAGAAAAAAAACGGTCAGTAGTTATATTTTTTCCTCTTTTTCCGTAAGTTTATGATACAATGTAAATATCAAACAATCAGAACTATCTTTTCTTTTCTCAGGAAATGTCTGTATTTCTTTCTTTTTGGCAACTCGTGCGTTGCGCACATTTTGAAGTGTAACATCTTTGAAAGGATCAAACGAAATATTGTACTCTTTGTAAAATTTTGCTTGTAATATTTTAGCAACTTTGTTCCATTGAGTTTTAATTATTACCACTTCTATAGACTCGGAACCATCATGTTTTTTCATATTGAATCCAAAATCCTTCAACATATCTGCTAACATTGGTAGAGATGTATTTTCATTTATCTTATACCCTCTTTCGCAACAAAATTCTTCAAACAGCTTCCATGAGCTAAAGTTTGCTTTCTTCGTATTAAAAGGAGTAATATTATCAATTTTTTCATTAATTTCTTCAAAAGAATTAGTTCCAAAACGCTCATTACTCATTTTTAACACAATTATGACACCACTAATAAAAAAATTGCATTTGTTTATTTACGTTTCTAAGATAATTGTTATTTGCTTACACTACTTGATAAATATATATTATTTATCAAAAAATTTATGTTACAGTTTAAATAAATATTAAAAATTCATTAAAATATTTTAAAATATCGAATGTGAAATTTTTCTCGAGAAATATTCAACCAATATACCACTCGGGCATGGCAAATACAATGAGAATATTTTCGATCGTGCACTTCGTCCACTCGAGAAAATATTCAGGTATCTGCCATGCACTTGTGATATAACTATTGAATATATGGTGAATATAAGTAAAATGGCAGGGGAAAGAAGTATAGAAGAAGACGCGAATATAGCATGCGCTGATATACCCCCTGATAATCAAAAATACGGTACAACCAAACCTATGAAGCTTTCTTCAAGTGGTGTACCACAAGAAACGTACAAGAAGTAAGTGAATGCTGGCCTATTGTGTGGAGAGATCTGAAGTTTTAAAATCTCTAGCAAGTCTTTTGTGTGAATACTCTATGCTGAAACTGACATTTTCTGTCCAAAAAGATGTAGATATTTCAAAATTCAAACATATGAAAGGTTTTCTAAAAAGGAAAAAATGACGGGTATCAACGACGAAAATCGAAAATATTCACAAAAGACGATATCGAAAAATTTCTTGTTGATGCTCCAGATCAAATTTACTTAATGATGAAAATAGTGATTATGAGGGTGGCTGGAGCCTGTACGGGTGAGCTACATAGAAAGAAATTGAAAGATATAGAACTTGAAGACGATGTAGCAATAGTTAATGTACTGGAAACGAAAAACAACGTACGACGAAGTTTTGCAATTACAAACAACACATGGGGTTCAGTCAGTTGGTTGAAACTTTTGCAAAATTATATTGAATGTAGACCTAAGAACGCAGCAGATGAACGTTTTTTCTTCCGGTATGAACGTGGTAGATGTGTGAATCAAGTGGTTGGGAAACATACAATTTCAAAGGTTCCACAAGAAATAGCCAAATTCTTGAAATTAGATAACACTGGTGAATACACATGCGTTTAAAAGAACGTCGGCCACTTTGCTGACCAATTCGTCCGGTGTGAATATTTTGGATTTGAAACGTGACGGAAGACGGAAATCTTATTCTGTTGCTGAGGGATACACAGTCGATTCCTATAGTAACAAAGTGGAAGTTGCGAATAAAATTTTATACGAAAAATCAGGTAATTTTGTCTTACCATTAATGATGAGGTATTCATAATCAGTTATTTGCAGATAATACCACTACCAGTACTACCATTGACATTGGCGAATACGCAGCAATGAATAATACTGAGTAAATTATATCAGAGAATAACAAACCATGCATTAATTTTTCAAAATACTTAAATTTTTATATAACTATTAATATTAATAAATAAATAAACATGTCACAAATCTACATAGTTTTAACTTTTTTGTCCTAGCTGCGTAAATTTTACTTACGCGCGACTTGTAACGTTTCACTTACGTATTATTGATACGTTGCTAGGGTACGAAATCTTAGTTATGGAGTCAGTAGTAGAAAAAATATTTTTTGAGTAATGATGAGTGATGAACACTATATTTTATGGATGACGGCTCACTTAATATTTTTATATACTTTTAACTTTTATTTACACATATTTATTTACATTTAAACTAACTTATTATTGCAATAAAACTAAACTAGGCCAAATACTCGCGTCACGCAGAACGCGAGCCTAAACTCAAACTCTACATGTCGCTTGGAAATGAGAGATCAACTCAGACCCAATGTCTTTCCTGAATGAATATTTACCGAAGACTGACTTAAAACAAACGGTTATCAACTTCAGTAGAGGATATTTGATGAGGGTTGCGGGGTTCATCATACAACATCTACAGCTAAATAACAACCTGGACATAGCGAAGCAATAACTTATATTCTTAATTGTCTGTACACTAAAAAATGTCTAAGCGCCGGCATCTAGACTAAAAAGAAAAATATATGGGAAATATGATAATTATTACTAAACAGAATTTTGACTTACAAAGATAATAAAATTGAAATATTATAATTTAGAAGAGTTTATAATCAGCAATAGTCATATTGGGAAGATGTTTCTAGTCTAGTCAGTATATAAAATCATGTACCTAAACAAATTTAGGTACCAGTTAATAACTATGGGAAATGTTAAAATCGTCTAATGACCTTAAAACGCTTAGGTATATTCATAAAAATACTATATTTACAATTTTTGCCAAGGATTCAGTATCACGTAGTATTATTATTATTATTATTATTATTATTATTATTATTATTATTATTATTATGTATTTACTATTATTATCATTCTTATTATTATTATTAATAATAATAATACTACTAATAATAATGGTAGTCATAGAAATAATAATAATAATAACAGCAAGAATAATAATAATATTACTAATAATAATAATAATAATAATAATAATAGTAATAATAATACTACTAATAATAATAGTAATAATAGTAACAATAATAAAAATAATAATAATAAGAATAATAGTAATAATAATAATAATAATAATAATAATAATAATAATAATAATAATAGTAATAATACTAGTAATAGCAATAATAATAATAGTAATAGTATTAATAATGATAATAATAATAATAATAGTAATAATAATAATAGTAATAATAATAATAATAATAATAATAATAATAATAATAATAATACTAGTAATAGCAATAATAATAATAGTATTAATAATGATAATAATAATAGTAATAATAACAACAATAATAATAGTAATAATAACAATAGTAATAATAATAGTAATAATATTAATAATAGAACCTAATAAGAATAATAGTAATAATAATAGTAATAATATTAATAATAGTACCTAATAAGAATAATAGTAATAAGAATAATAATAATAATAATAATAATAATAATAATAATAATGATATAATAATAGTAATAGTAATAATACTACTAATAGCAATAATAATAATAGTAAGAGTATTAATAATGATGATGATAATGATAATCCCCCATATAATATCAAGATGTGAAGAATTGGCAAAAACAGAATACATCACTAGGCATAATAAAGTATGTAAGCAGATACATTTTGAGTTATGTCAACATTACAGGTGCCAAATAGAAGCAAAATTATGGCACAACCATAAGCCTAGTAGTATAATAACAAATGAAAACCAAGAAGGTACTATTTTGTATGACATGCCAATTCAAAAGCACAGAACAATACCAGCAAATAGACATGATATCATTGTAAGAACAAAACAAAAAACATATTTAATACTCGTAGAAATATCTATACCAGCGGATGAAAACATAATATGTAAAGAAGCCAAAAAGCAGCTTAAATACAAAGATCTCAGCATAGAGATAAGCCGAATGTGGAAAACAAAAACAGAAATTATTTCAATTTTAATAGGAGGAACGGGATATGTTTATAAAGATTATAAATTGCAAGTAGAAAAACTCCCTGGTAAACATAATTATATTGATTTAAAAAGAACAGCCATCTACGCAACAGCAAATATTTTAAGAAAAGTGCTAACGTGAAACTTACGAACCTGAGCAACATTGTTTGTTGTTGGAACGAAGTTAAGACCCGGATTAGAAAGCATATCTACACAACAACCAACCACCTGAAATAACTGACCACCTACAATATATATTGTTTCTGAACTTATATAACCTACTTCAAAACATATTATGTACCTTATGTATTCTATCACACATTTGTTGTTGTTCAGTTGTATTCTATCTAGGAGAAAATAAAGAATAATAATAATAATAATAATAATAATAATAATAATTAATTAATTTTTCTCAATTAGTACTTAACTTGAATATAGGACAGAGATATGATATAAACATACTGTATTATACTATAATCTTTTCTTTCCTTGATAGTCAGAACTATTAAAGCTCATTGCATGTAGAGTTGGGCTAATTACTATAGAACTATGTATTTTCAGGAATATATGGGCGATAATACATGCATTAATATAATATACATTTCACATTCCTTTTGACCTGTTATTGGCGTCCTCTTCTTCACACGCACACGAGCTCGTCATCATCGGACGGCTCCTCTAGGACGCGTTTCCCGAAGTGTTATAAATACACATTGTCATTCTAATCACAACAATTAATACAGGTCGTGCATTATTATCTAATAACATAGACGGGAGGGGGGAAAGGTATTAGGTCCGTCCCAGACCTGTGAGAGCTTAGCTTACGGCCATAAGTAGGTCCCAGACCTATCATGGACCTCAGCCTCTCACTTATCGGTGTTTCACCACTAGGTACTCTAGCCACCTTCACATGTCCCAGACATGTATGAGAGCTTAGCATAAGATCACCAGGTCCCAGACCTCTAGTGAATCTCAGCCTCCCACTTATCGGTGTTTTACCACTAGGTACTCTAGCCACCTTCATATGTTATCGGTGTTTCACCACTAGGTACTCTAGCCACCTTCACATGTCCCAGACATGTATGAGAGCTTAGCTTAAGATCACCAGGTCCCAGACCTATAGTGAATCTCAGCCTCCCACTTAATCGGTGTTTTACCACTAGGTACACTAGCCACCGGGAGCACACGACTCCATGGACCCAGGGTTGTCCCAGACAACCCTTCGGATAAGGAAATACACACGTTTTCGGCCACAGACAAATATTACCAATGTATACTTCACATATACCATGCATATCAAATACACAAACAGTGTATAAGCATATCAATCAAGCATCTGTTGATTTGCACTCGATCGTCTTATCTGTACAATAATTAGAATGACTGTGAGCCTAATAACTCACCTTTCATTACAGCAAACTGCTCGTCTTATTGACACACACATCTGCATAGTACACTGGTCACAACACAACTGACCTAGTCAACCAGCCTCCAAGGGTTGGAGGGATCGAGCGTTGTTTATTTTTCTAGGAATGTGTTTATACTTTGGAAAGTCAAGTGCTTTCTGCCTGCATTTCAACTCAGCGGCACGCAGCCGAAAAGTGAATCTTACAATAATAATAATAATAATAATAATAATAATAATAATAATAATAATAATAATAATCATAATAATAATAATAATAATAATAATAATAATAATAATAGTAATAATAATAGTAATAATAATATTAATAATAATAACAATAATAGTAATAATAACAATAGTAAAAATAATTGTAACAAAATATTGTTACAAGAAAAAATCAACCGTTTTTATAGCTTCACTACAATTACTCAGCATCTAATGTCTAATGCCCGATTGCACACCTAACGCTTATATTTTAAGTATTCCTGAAATTGACAATTTCGAATAGAAACGAAATGTAAAATGTGAAAGTGAATATTGCTGTCAAAATTTCGATTTGCAGTTTTTTGTTTAATCCTTGCTTAAAATTTAAGTGACAGCGGTGCAAATGGGCATTAGTTTTATAATTTATTGAAATTGTACGCCGGCTGGGCTGGGCTCGTAATATCATTAGCCAAATTCTATAAACAGTTATTATGGCTTTTACTACGTTGTATGTTCTAGCAGAGAGAATTACTATAGGAAAAATGAAAAGACAGAAGACTTACGTCACAGATCTGAAAAAAAGTATGAAATATAACTTGTAGAAAATATTTATTTTTAGATAAAGACGAAAAAAATATATTAGTATCAAGAAACGTATATATTAATGAAATTTACAAATATTTCTCAGTCAATCTCTATTCCATTTACGAAATATAAAATTATTTGAAATAATTGTAGTTTATTTTTACACCATACGTTAGCATGACAATGTTTACATTACATTTTATATCGATCGAATATTGATCCTGTCACTATTGTCACTTGGTTGTCAGTTTTCTCTGCTTTAAGTATTTGTGACTTGTGCTGCAGTATTACGTGTCTGTTTTAACAGTAATATACTTACAATACATCCATAATAATGCCCAAAAGCTTTAACAAAGCAATCTCAGAAGCTAACCATAAATGTTGTGTACTATTTCTGTAAACCTAAGTCAGCGCATAAATGAGATTGCGTATATTTCCAAATTAATTAAGTAACATGTATGGACTCAGTTATAAGTAGGCAATTGCTGAATAGACATTTCTTAATATTACAACAAACCAGACCTCAATTTCTTTGCTGACTTATCTTTACGTGAATATATATAGACGACTGAACGACAGGGAAGGGGACAACGTAACAGCTCTAACATTGTAGCCTGTCCGTTACAGTCGACGCGACTATAGACTCTATTTGTATTTACTATTTATACGACCTAACTTAATAATAAAGCTATATATTTTTCTAATCAATTGTGTGAATCCAACCCTTGGGCGACCCATTTCAGAGACAGCAGCAATCACCTCGCTAAGCAAAGTAAGTAAATAATATTCTTTATTACATCACGAACTAATTTGATACGAGACGTAACTTCCAAATCTGGCAAGAACCCTTTCTTTAATTTTATTTGTTAATTCGCCTCATAAAGGCGGGTTACATTTCGAAAGGGAATTGTCCAACGGTGGGTCATTGATTCCATTGAAAGACGTTGAAAGGTAGTTTTTTTTTTCAAATATTTCTTTTGTTCTTAATCTTTAATTAAATTATGTATTTTTAGAGAGCAACAGATGCCCTGCAAATAAAGAAATCTTGACAAGCAGATATGGGGACCAGTGTCAGAATGACAGCTATTAATCATGTACATAACTTAGATGTCATAAATTTTAATTCAAAATTTTAAGAGTTCACATGGTTTCTTTGACACCAGAAGTGTGAATTTTACTTGGCGAGTTAAATAATCCACATGGAATTGAAAAATCATGAAATTTGGAATGAAAAATAATGTATTTGACATCTATATATATATTATTACTATCTATCATTCTGTCACGGGCCCCCATATCTGCTTGTCAAGAAAGACCAACAAAGTCACATGATTGCCCGCGCCTAATAAATTAGTATCCCATGTAAACGTAGTAGTAAATAACGTCATTACTTTAGGGATATTTTTTGATGACGTAAGTCTTCTGCCATTTCATTTCTACCATAATATAAAAATTTGTTGTGGCCTGCACAATACCTGTCGCCAATTTCATAATAGGTTATACAGTGTTTCCCACTTAGAGGTGCCACCATTGGGTTCTCGAGAACTATAAGAGATACGATGTCGGTTAAATGGAACTTTTTGTGCACCTTTAGGGGGCCATTTCAGATGTGATTTTGTTTTCCCAAAAATTCTCATAGGGAAGGATATTGCCGAAAAACTGAATTTTGTTGATTTTTTCTTTTTTAAATAACTTTTAAACTATTAGTAATTAACAAAAATGTTTCAAATAAAGAAGTTAAGTTAGGTATTAGATATTTTTATTACCTAATCAGTGGCGTACGAAATTTTTTTTTATATCTGTAAAATTTCGAGATATAATAGGTACAAAATACATTTTTTTAAATGGAACCCATATCTGATTTTAGGCCCAAAAAAATTGTTATTTTTTTCTCTTTTCAATGATGTAAATATTGTACTACATTGCATTTGATTTAGGTGAAATATTGGATAAAATAAGTTTTTTTTTATGGAACAATTACCTGTATTTATAATAATTTGCAAATATTAATGCATAAAATATCTTGCTTGATCTTGGTTGGCGTATAGAACAATAACAAGTGACAAATTACTGGAAAACACTGACAGTTCAAAACTGCATTAGTTGTAAAGAGCGAAAAAATTTTGAAAAATTAATTTTTCAGATGAAAAAAAAAAGATATGATGTGCTATTCACAAAATAATAGAAATGCAGGACGTAAAATATTCCTCCAAGAATGGTTTTAAAATCAAACAAAAATGTAATACGGAGAATACAAAAATGTATTGCTGTAAATGGATGATATTTTGAACATTTAATTAATTAACACTTGTATTTAAAAATACATCATCATTACCGATGTCTACATGTGTTGTAGATACTGGAGCACCCATAAATGAGTAATATGCCGTGATGATATATTTTTATTTATTTATTATTTAAAAATAAATATTTAATTCAAATTAAATTATAATATTATTCGATAGCAATTGTTTTTCTTTGAATAAGACTATTATGAGATAAATATTATAATTTCATTATTTTGGGCCTAAAATTCAGTTTTTTGCCAATATCTAATGCCCTATGAGAAATTTAAGAAAAACAAAATCACCTCTGAATTGGCCCCCTAAAGGTACACAAAAAGTTCTATTCAACCGACATTGTATCTGCTATAGTTTTCGAGATCCCAATGGTGGCACCTCCATAGGTAAATGGGACACACTGTATAAGAATAGGCCGATAAACCAAAACAAAAAATAATAAAGTGTACACTTTATCCTTAAAGTAATACTCAATAAATAACGATTAAGATAAAAAAAAACATTTTTTTAATAATTACTTTGCGAGATATTTGAATTTATATCCAGGGCCACAAATGATGCCACACTATTGGTATCTTTCTCGCGCAGCCTACTACAGAAACTGGTGTGAGAAAGATAGTTATAGGTTTCTTAAAAATCAAATGCAGTTATACAAAAAAACAATTATGACTTTTTGATACCACGAATTGCTTCAACCATTGTATTTGACATTTCTGGTATACACAAAAAATTCTAATTATATCTATTCTTTGTATTTCAATTCATCCTATGAACAAGTTTCCTCCTACTCTTCTAAACGTTCGATATATACTTCCAATTCATTGACGAGATTAGTGGTAATTCTGAAGGCTATATAATGAAATATATGTAAAGCAAGTGCGTGTTTTGTGGACACCGATACTGCACATACTTTGGCTTTTAAATAAACCTTATTTCTTTTTATACCAATAGCATATATTTATTATTACTTGACTTGCCCATGTACGAATTTAAGGTTTTCCGCATTTAAGAACAGTGTCAATTTAATTATAAATATTTAATTAATAATAAAATAAGAAATATTTCTGGATTTTTGACACTGACATTTATTTCAAATACAAACAGTTTAATTTTTCAACTGGTTTCCATGGGCTTTTTGATTCATTTTACAATGGATTTTTTTATATATTTATAACTCCCTATCTCTAAAGCTATTGAAGATATAATAAAAATATTCAGTGTATTGGATAGATAATTTTATATTCTTTAATAATTGTAATAATATAAATTTCAAAAAAATAATATTTAGAAGATTTTTTTAAGAAACTACTACTACTGGTTGTCCAATTGCAAGCAAAACCTTTTCAGCTCTTCCCATGTCAGATTAAGGAATACGGAATTCTGGCTGTGCTTTTTATACAGAAATCGGTAATGATTTTTATTTTATTTTATTTTAAGTGTACACTACCCAACAGGCATAGCCCAATGAGAGGGTAGGAATAATAAAGAAATACATACAAAAATATATAAATTTGGTTACATCAAAAATATTGATTAAATACATGTACTAAAAATTACAGATATTTAATTGATTTCGAAATTCATTATACGAATTAAAGAATATGTCAACTCTATCAGAAAATTTATTACTTAATTGACTCATACGTATTATTGGAGATTGTAAAAAAATATTTGTTCTTGCAGCTGGCACATGGAAAATATTTTGTGATCTGGTTTGAATTGTAGGAGCAAGAAAATCAAGGATACTTAAGCAATATCATCTATGATGCTGTGAATAAGTTTAAAAAGATACATGAGTGTATTGAAATTTCTTCTATGCAAAAGAGACTTGAAATCAAATACAGTTAGCAAGATTACATAGGAAACCCTATAATCAGGATAAGAGCCCATGATTTTAGAATAGATATATTTTAAGAATTTTTTTTGTATAGACTCAATCAACTTTTGATTAATATCATAGAGTGGACTCCAAATTATTGAGCAATACTCTAGTTTAGACCTAATAAAACAAAAGTACAGTGAAAATATTGCCTGTATATTGTGAAAATTGCGAGTGTTACGGATAACAAATCCAAGCATTTTATAAGCGGAACTTGTAATTAATTGAATATGAAAGAGGACCCAGATTAGATCCCTGAGGAACTCCTGAGGGAACATCAAGCTGAGAGCTGTTGTAGCCTAGGAAGTGAACAAAGAAGAATCTATTTTGTAAATAGGAAGAAAGAAGTGAAATTAAGGATTTAGATATGATGATGACTAATATAATATTTATCTATGCATTTTCCCGGAACGTAAAAATCGGTATACAATTATGAGCCATTAAAATCAAACGAAAGCGATTATCTGCATTTTATTAATAAATTTTATTGAAGTTAAATTTTTATATTTAAATTAAATTTTCATTAAAAAGCTATACGTTTGTATACAATTTATATTATTTTATCAATACTTTCTACATTTTGTTTGATGAAGTTACTCTATTTGGCATATTAGCGGCTCAAAGTATAAATATTGTATATTCCGTCAAAAGCCGTTGCACCATTGATGAAGTAAAGCTAAATTGTACGCCGATGAAAGTGCATGGATAAAATTAAATATAATAAATTGCAGATGTGCGACTAGGTTTGTTCGCGGTAGCGATCCCGGACTAGTTTGAGCATCACACGCATGCGCAGTTTCGATTTAATCGTTCGCGGTACGATTCTGACTGATAACTCCGTGTTCGCGGAACACTGTGGACTGGTATGTGATTGGTTACGTACTAATCAGACCAGTCCGAAAATTGAAGCAAGTACTATATATCAGGGACAAATTGCGCGTATTCAGTGCTTACTTTTCTGTGTTTAATTACGTTTATTTTATATAATATTGCCTCCATTTCAGTTCACAACTATATAATATTTTCATTCAGATACATAACATACATAACCTCAAACGTTAAAATGAGCGTTCGCGGTAGAAAAAATTCCAAATCAATCTCGGATCACGCATTCGTTTTTCACGATTTATGAATTAGTATGGGACAAGTACGAAATAAGTTTGGGATCAGTCAGGGATTGTTACCGCGAACAAACCTATTATTAAAAATTCTAATGTGGCCAGCACAATACCTCTCGCCATTTTCATATTAGGCTATATAAGTATTGTATTTAAGATTTACACACAAAAAATTCTAATTACATATTATTCTTTATTTTTCTTCTTACTCTTCTAAATGTTCTAGATTCTTCCAATTCATTGACGAGATTGGCGGTATTTCTGAAGGGTGTATGATGAATTATATGTGTTTAGTTGACGCTGATACTGTACATACTTATAAATTAATTCCCTTTCTTTTTATACCAATTTTAGATGTTGACGGAGTCTTTTCCTCATTATAACAACAGAATGTTATATTACTACTACACTTCGACTTGTTCTTGTACGAATTCTACATCTATCTATAATTTTAAATATTTATTTAATTAATGATAAAATTAGAAATATAAAATATACTTCCCAGTAAAAGTCTTCAGTAATGTCTGGATTTTTAACACTGACATTTATGTCAATTATAAACATTTTAATTTTTCAACTGGTTCCATAGGCTCATTGATTCATTATACAGGCTGTCCCAGATTTCAACGGCATAACTTGAACCATGGTTTAAACACGTAAAAATAAGGTGACAAGTTCATTTGAGGAAATGTCCGTAAATGCTTTGTTTCAGAGATATTCATGTTTTTCTTATTGGAGCATCGCTACCTTAAAAATCAACTTTATAAAGAGGTATCAAATATTATCTTATTAAGTTATGACATAACAATTAAATTAATTATAGGTAAATGATTTGGCTATTACCTAATTTCGATACAAAATTTAGTTTGCTTGCCTAAGGTCAGGGCAAAAATGAAAATTATCGGTGAATTCAAACAAATTTATTATTTATGTACAATAAAATAATAACGATTTTTTATAACATTTGTTCAAAATGTTCACCTGTAGCAAGCAAACAGGCACGACAACGATCTGCCACTGCATTGGACGCCGCGTGACATCGTGACATTGTTCGGGAGATATGGTTTCGCAAACTTGAATAATTTTTCTGCGTAGAGTGTCCAAATTATCTATCGGTTCATCATAAACTCTTTCTTTTATGACACCCCTAGCAAAGAAATCTAAAGGTGTTAGATCGGACGAACGGGTTGGCCGTGGTATAGGTCCTCTGCGACCAATTCACCATTGTGGATAGTGTAAATTTAACCACTCTCTTGGTTGTCTCCCATAATGTGCAGGGCAGTCATCTAACTGTAGCCAAGAGTTTCTTCTTATTGATAATGTAACTTCATCCATTAAATCATTCAAATCATTATTTAGAATATTGTAAAACCTCCCTGAATTTAAACGATGTGGCAAAAAGAAAGGGCCTATTAAAATATTTTCAATAATACCTAGATGAACATTACACTAAAATTCATAGTGGAAATTTTTCTCTTTAATTGCATGAGGATTTTCATGTAACCAAAGTTGAGAATTTCTTTGATTCAAAACCATATCTCCCGAGCAATGTCACGCAGCGACCAATGCAGTGGCAGATCGTTGTCGTGCCTGTTTGCTTGCTACAGGCATTGATTTTATATACTTCGTAAGATTACGAAGTATATAAAATCAATGCTACAGGTGAACATATTTAACAAAAAAAAAAGTTATTATTTTATTGTAACATAAATAATAAATTTGTTTGAATTCATCGATAATTTTCTTTTTTTTCCTGACCTCGGTGCACGCAAACTAAATTTTGTATTGGCAATAGCCAAATCATTTACCTATAATTAATTTAATTATTATGTCACAACTTAATATGTTAATAGTTGATCTCGTTATAAAGTTGATTTTGGAAATTAGCGCTGCTCCAATAACAAAAACATTAATATCTCTGAAGCAAACCATTTACGGACATTTGCTCAAATGAACTTGTCACCTTATTTATACGTGTTTAATCCATTGTTTAAGTTATGCCGTTTAAATATGGAACATTCTTTATAATGGGTTATTTTTTATATTTTTAATTCAGTCTATCTCTAAATCTATACAAGATATAATAAAAATGTTCAATGTATTGGTTAGAGAATTTTATATTCTTTAATATTTGTAATAACATAAATTTCCAAAAAATAATATTTAAAACATTTTTTTAAAGAAACTATTACTTCCGATTGTCCAATTGTTACCAAAATCTAATCAACTCTTTCCAGATATGTCAGATTGAGGAAACTGCAGTTAAATATTTTTTAAGTTTTATAGTATATAGTAGAGAAATCATGGTTCCAACATCCACACACACACACACACACACACGCGCAAACACACACCACCCACAAGCGCAAACACACACCACACACACGCACGCGCACACGCACACACACACACACACACACACACACACACACACACACAGAGAGAGAGAGAGAGAGAGAGAGAGAGAGAGAGAGAGAGAGAGAGAGACATACATAATTACCTATAGACATCATTGTAAAAATGTTAAAATCGGATTCTGGGGACATCAAAATGTGCTTATTCACTAAAATCTCTATATATGCGATTTTTAGCATGATCCCTATACCTCCCTTACCTAGGGTAGCAGGAGGCAAAAATTTATTGACATTATTGAACAATTTTTTGTTTATTTACTAATTTAAAATGGACAATTTGATTAGCATAAGTTTAATTTAAAAGTGTTTTCAAGTAAATTTGTCGACGCCTACATACAATATTTGATTAACGGATTACATATATACGAGTACCTAATTTAGATATACAAATTTACACTTATTGGAATCGATATGCCATGCCAGTAACGGACGAAAACATGTGCTAAAATGTTTGAATTACAGCTGAAAAACAAATTAATTCGAGTAATTAATCCTGTTAATAGATATGTGATAGAAGTGAAAATAATTACAATTATCGGGAAGAATATGCAAATTAAAATCATTAGACAAATTCAGAACGGAGGAATACTAATTACACTGACCATCTTTCGTACCTTTATTGCCATTATTACTCGGGAATTAATTTGCAAAAGGTACCATTATGAAATTAGGAAGCCTTTAATTTTAAAAAGTAATGTGAATTTCATAACCAAGAATTCCAAATAGTTATGGATTTTACTATAATAATTAAAAATTCAGTGATTTTTACCTCCCGCTACCCTAGGTAAGGGAGGTATAGGGATCGTGCTAAAAATAGCATATAGGGATTTTATATAATAAGCACGTTTTGATGTCCCTAGAATCCGATTTTAACATTTTTACAATGATGTCTGTAGGTATGTATGTGTGTGTGTCTGTGTGTGTGTCTGTGTGTGTGTGTGTGTGTGTGTGTGTGTGGATCATGTGGACACGATTACTCAAATACTATCAATCAGAAAAATTTGAAATTTTGTATACCCATTCTATACTAATATGGGAAGTGCTCATTAGTTTTTAGTGTATATCGGATAACCGGAAGTATCATTTATACAAGCTTTTAACAGTTTTTCTTGTAAAAAATTCATTGAATATAATTTTTTAGCAACTTTTACTAATTAAAATGGAATATAATGGTTTAATCTTCAATTCTACGATAATAACATTTAGTAAATTCTAAATAACTTTAAATATGAATATATAATATAATTTATTTCCATGTATCACCCAGCCTATGCTTCAAACAAAATCATAATTTTAATGACAGGTTTGACATATTTAAACAAATGTCACTGACAGGCAGCAATTATATTAAAATATTTTATTAAGGTTTGTAAAAATAATATATTTTCCATCATACATAAATGTTAGATGTACAGGATGATCTGATTTAAATTTGTTAATTGCTATTTTTGCAGCACTATAAATTAATATTAATTTACAACTACACATTTACGAAATGGATTATGTACGGCGAAGAATTTACAAAGATTGCGTTTTAGAGCACCTAGAAGATGATGCTGATTTTTATAAGAATGTACGTGTGTGACGATTTTTCCTTAAAGCCTATTAAAATATGATCCAAAACTTCTCAAATTTGGTATTTAAACTCATATATAATTTGAAACAAAATTTCGTATTACAGACTTTTCTATTTATTGGAGAACAAATTAGATTTTATTTACAAACGATTAACCGGAAATGATTCTTTACTTAATGCTCACTGCTATGTTAAACATGGAATTGGCGGGAGGTCATGTGTTGGCCACAACAGATTTTTTACTTCTCGTTAAAGAGATATTGGAATCAAGCTAAAAATCGCATATCCAGATTTTAGTGGATAAGCACGTTTTAAGGTCCCTGTAATCCGATTATAACATTTTTACGATTATGTCCGCATGTGTGTGTGTGTGTGTGTGTGTGTGTATCTTGTGGACACTATTACTCAAATACTATCAATCAGAAAATTTTCATATTTTGTATACCCATTCCATACTAATGTGGAAAGGGCTCATTAGTTTTTAGTGCATATCGGATAACCGGAAGTATCATTTATACAAGCTATTAACATTTTTTATTGTAAAAAATTCATTGAATATAATTTTTCATCAACTTTTAATAATAAAAATTGAAAATAATGGTACAATCTTCGATTCTACTATAATAACATTTAGTAAATAACTTGAAATAACCTTAAATATTAAATTATAAAATAATTTATTTTATAATTTTTTTTTTCTTATTTTTTATTTTTTTTATTGGGGTCCCGTGGCTTCGTGCCTGAGTGTCTGGTCGCGAACCTGGAGGTACCGGGTTCGATACCGACCGACGCCACATATTTCGAATTTTAAATGGTACAAAAGTGACCCCTGTGGTGCACTCTCCACGCCAGCAATGAGTGCCCGTGAGGTGACGCCTGGTAAGCGCCCGCACGGTACAAATATGTCATCATCATTACCGATATCTGCGATAAAGCAGATTGGCACACCCAGAAATGGGTAATATGCCGTGATGATATATTTATTTATTTATTTATTTTATATATCATCATGCCTATGCGTCAAACAAAAACATAATATTTTAATAACAATTTTGACATATTTAAAAAAAGTCACTGTCAGGAAGCAATTACATTAAAATTAATAATGAAACCGTGTTAAGAACATTGCACTGATTCGTATTAATTTTTATGTGTGAAGTTTGATTTTTTGCACACAGTGCGTAAAGTAACATTTCACGCACCGTTCATTATTTTAAATATTACAAACTGAATTGTATTTTAATAAAACAAACCTGTTAAACACCCGTAACGTTGGTAACCATGGTTACACAAGTCTATAATACAGAGGCTTTACGTTAAAAGAATGACAATGTCAAGAAAAAATATATTTTAAGGTCGTAGAAAAAGTATAGTATGTAACACGTGTGTGAAGCCTATTTTACATTCGGGTGGTTTGCAACACTCGCCTTCGGCTCGTGTCGCAATCTCCACCCTCATGTAAAAATTTCAACTTCACACACTTGCCACATAATATACATGATACATAAATATTAGATATACAGGACTAGCCGATATAAATTTGCTATATATTTGCGACACTAAAAATCAAACAGCTGTCAATAAGCACAAGTGTCAAATATTAGTTTACAACTACACATTAATGAAATGGATCATGTAAAGCAATAGATATATGATATGCAAAGGAACGTAATATAGTTTTTCTACTCCCGTGCGTGAAGTGAATACTTCACGCATCAATTTTTATGTGTGAAGTTTGATTTTTTGCACACAGTGCGTGAAGTAACATTTCACGCACCGTTCATTATTTTAAATATTACAAACTGAATTGTATTTTAATAAAACAAAGCTGTTAAACACCCGTAACGTTGGTAACCATGGTACACAAGTCGATAATACAGAGGCTTTACGTTGAAAGAATGACAATGTGAAGAAAAAATATATTTTAATGCAAGGTCGTAGAAAAAGTATAGTATGTAACACGTGTGTGAAGCCTATTTTACATTCGGGTGGTGTGCAACACTCGCCTTCGGCTCGTGTCGCAATCTCCACCCTCATGTAAAAATTTCAGCTTTTAGGTTTCTTACTAATAATGACGTAAGAGTAACAAGACTGAAATTTATTGGAAATAAAGGTGATTTACATTCTTCAAAAGCAGCAATTAGTCATTACTTTGTAGAAAGGTAGTACAAATATTAAGATAATATGCAGTCCGCAATACACCATGGCTTCAATACGCAGCTCGCAATACACCATGGCTTCCGTATGTGTTCCGATCATAACAAACACCGTAAGGCGGCCTCTAGTCAGTATATTCTCGAAGATTTACATGTAATCTGTTTGCTATTACTCTTGTGTTCGTCGATAGCTCGCCTTCAATAATATGAAGTACAGCCTCTTCAAATCCAGGGGTTCGAAGTAATCTGTTGGCGTTCCTACCAATTGTTGGGTAAAAACAACCAGTCTCTGAGAAACGCCTACAAATTTTTCTGAAGAGTTGGCTACTTGGTTGTTGACGATTTGGGTATCGTCTCTTCCTGTGCATTACGCCTTGCCTCCCCAAAATCCAGAAGTATGTCAAGAAGTTCAAAGTTTTGATAATAATGCATGTTTACGTATAAATTATGCAAAATACGAACATACAAAGTAACAAACATACACTACCGCTAAATTTGAAGTATTTTGTTCGGCTTTGTGCAATTGTCAAATCTAATCTTTTTTCTTTCATTGTTTTTCAGGAGCTACTTCGTTTTAAATGTTTTTTACCTCCCGCTACCCTTGGTAAGGGAGGTATAGGGATCGTGCTAAAAATCACATATTGAGATTTTAGTAAATGACCACTCTTTAAGGTCCCTAGAATCCAATTTTAACATTTTTGCGATGATGTCTGTATGTGTGTGTGTGTGTGTGTGTGTGTGTGTGTGTGTGTGTGTATGTGTATGGAATTTGTTGGCACTCTAACTCAAATACCATCATTCAGAAAATTCTAAAACCTTGTATTTCTACCCTGTTCTAATTTGGAAAGATACCATTAGATTTTGGTGTAAATCAGATAACCGGAAATGGCACTTAACCTAAAGCTCATAATGGTTTTTCTTCAAAAAATACCATTAAATGCCAATTTTTCGCATTTTATATCGTATGAAAATTAAAGATTATTGAATTTTCTACAGGAATACATTAATACTTTTTCTATATATTTTACAGATAAATTTAAAAATAATTTTTTTTTATTAGTCCCGAAGCCTAAGATAAACACAATTCCTTTGTTACGCAGCTCATAATAGTTTTTCTTCAAAAATTATCATTAAATGATATTTTTCGCATTTTATGTCATTATGAAAAGTAAAGATAGTTAAATTTTCTACAGGAATACTTTAATACTTCTATCTATATTTACAGATAAATTTAAAAATATTTTTTTTTATTAATCCCGAAGCCTAAGATAAACACAATTCCTTTGTTACATAGTTAATATTTCAAATGAATGTAACTGACAGGTAAATATCACTGTCAAATAAATAATCACTTCAAATTAAAAATAGTGACATTTTAAAAAGAAAATAGTAAATAAAGCAACAGTTGCAATGGAACATAATATAGTTTGCAGCACTAGTAAAAACGTACATAGGTATGTATTTAAAATAATAAAAATTAAATAGCGGGATGTTTTGTGTTGGCCACATCAGATTTTTAAAGTTTGTTAATACCTATCTGTAAATCAAGTAAATGAATGAAGACTTTTTTTGGATAGGTTAAAAAAATGTTTAGGGCAAATATTGTAGTAGATAGTTTAATGCCCATATTCATAAACAATCGTAAAGTTTCAAAACGGCTTGTTATAATTTTTGACAAATAGAATCAAACTTGACAAATAAAATTTTGATTTTTCTTTCAATGTTGACTGTTTTTATTGGATAAAAATTATAACGCACCGTTTAAATTTTTTACGAGTGTTTATGAATACGGGCATAAGGATTTTAAAAATGTTTTAATTTCGAAAATTGATGGAGTGGTTATCAAAAAATCTTGTTTTCAAATTTTTGTTCGACCGCCATTGTGTCATTTGAAAAAATAAAAAATAATTGTAAATTCCAAAAGTTTTACAGTATCGAAAGGTAACTTTGAAAATTTTTTTTTTACTAGTCCTTAAAATAAGGGAGTTATGACGATTTTTCGAAAAACAAAAGAACTCCAATAACTACGAACCGGGGCACCAAATCAAAACTTAGAACTAAGAAAAGTTGTTTTTTCTAATGAGTTCTACTAACTACCATTTTCGGGTGTAACGACTTAGTATTAACACCCGGTATATAGGTTAAACAAAATTCTTTCTCTAATGTTTACTAACTGCAAAAATTATACATAAATTTAGAAATTTACAAGTTAATAATGCTAGCCATGGAATCAAAACAAAAAAAAAAAATGTGCAGTTTCATCTGTCGTAAAATTTAATTCATTTTTAACAAATTATAATAATGCAAAATTCTTAAACAGAATATTTTATTTTTTATAAAGTTCAAATATATATTTTTATTGACAAAAAAGTCCAAATATTAGATAGTTAAAACATCACAGATTTGTTTTTCCAAGACCAACTATAAAAAATAATAATTTTTTAAATTTTCATATCTAATTTCTTCAGTTTCAAAATATACGAAATAAATTTTGTATACGATTTACCTGCAGAATTCTTTGTTCGGAAACCTTTGTTTGAAGAATTTTTCTTGTAAAACAATGTAGGAAACAACGTGCAAGGAAAAATTGTTTTCCCTTTTAAATGCCTAAATGGATTTCGGGCGTCATCCGGTATGTGAACATGTAAAATAGTCCATAAAATATCAATAGTTAAGTTACAGTTTTAAAACTTCTTACATATGAAAATATTATAACTTGAAAACTAGCATTAGTATAAAATGATTTTGCAAGAGCAGACGAGCGGTATTTAATGCCAAACATTCATTCCAATAAGCCAGCTACACTAATATAAATTGTATGTTCGAAAATTCAACTGCCGCGTGCCTGAGTGTCTGGTCGCGAACCTGGGGGAACCGGGTTCGATCCCGACAGACGCCAAATATTTCCAATTTTAAATGGCACAAAAAGGACCCCTGTGGTGCACTCCCCACACCAGCTATGAGAGCCCGTGAGGTGACGCCTAGTAAGCGCCAACACGGTAAAATATATCGCCATCATTACCGATGTCTACATGTGTTGTAGATACTGGCACACCCAGAAATGGGTAATATGCCGTGATGATATATTTATTTATTTATTTTAAAATTCAACTGCGGTTATCCTAGTCATTTTACATAGTAACTGAAAGGTTACGGTTCTCGCAGTAAGCAGTCGAACGCATTGGTATTCATGGTTGTTAATAACTATCAAAATCACTTTAGTATACAGCGTAGGCTGTTGTTCGATACTATTTGTTTTTTTTTTTTGTACCATGGAAGGGTGGTTGTTTGTACTAGCCTTCATTTTTAATACATTTACCTCCAACAACGTGTGTCTACGTCAAAAGTTATGTTATACTCTATAAATTACCGCATAAACCATGCTTTGAGTACGGTAATATCAGCAATTTTTTACCTCTCGCTAAAGGAGGTATTGGATTCATGCTAAAATTCGCATATCCAGATTTTAGTGAATAAGCACGATTTAATGTCCCTAGAATCCGACTATAACATTATTAAAATGATGTGTGTGTGTGTGTATGTGTATATATATATATATATATATATATATATATATATAATATATATATATATATATGTCTGGATGTTGTAGGGACGATTCCTCAAAAGCTATAAAACTTAAGAACTGTTTAACTATGGATTCCTCAATCTGATATTCCTGGGAAGAGCTGAAAAGGTTTTTGTAAAAATTGAACAACCGGAAGTAGTAGTTTCTTAGAAAAATTCTTCTAAATATAATATTTTAGAAATTTTTGTTATTAAATATTGAAGAACATAAAATTCTCCATCTGACCCGCCCCGGCTTCGCACGGGTAAAGCTAGAATAACGATTGCTACACGTTACACGTGTACCAGTAATTTTTCACATTTACTTCGGAGACATGCGCTGCGTAGGGAGCCGGCAACCTGCCTCGCATCGTACATGTAACAGGCTCCGCCCACTGCCCACCCAATTTCCGCACCGCACCTAACAGCGCCCGTTTCTAAACATGTCTCGGGTACTTTTACTTATGTAGGTATGATGTAAACTATCTCTCCGGCAAATATCGAAAATCTACTAACGTTAAAACTTAACTATAGATACAAAGATAAAAAATAATTGAAATCACTCCCTATTGTACCGCCTTGAGGGATGATGTTTGAAAAACGCTAACACACTCTTTATTTCTTACCAAAAGCATAAAAAAGAATTTTTATATCCCTAACTTGAGAAATGACGGGTTCTCCATACAAACTTTCATCCCCTATTTCACCTCTTTCAAGTTTTATTTTCGTGACAAAAGGTAGCCTATGTCCTTCTCCAAGTCCAATCTATCTCTATACCAAAATTCATCAAAATTGGTTCAGCGGAAGATATGATGGGTTCTCCATACAAATTTTCATCCCCTTCAAGTTTTATTTTCGCGACAAAAGGTAGCCTATGTCCTTCTCCAAGTTCCAATCTATCTCTATACCTAAATTCATCCAAATTGATTCAGCCGTTTAGTCGTGAAAACGTAACAGACAGACAGACAAAGTTACTTTCGCATTTATTATATTACTTAGTATAATAACACTCGTACAAAACTAACAAATCGACAGGTAACCTTTATTGGCTATATACTGACAAACAGCGGCAGGGGTGAGAACACGTTGTACTTTCACTTTTCCACTATGTGGATAGATGTCGCTAAATTGGCTGCGTTCCACTATAATTAGAAAGAGCATAAAAATTTTAAAAGTAGTGTACTAATTTTTTTTTACGTAAATCGATATTTTAATAGTCATTCTGCTATTCGGGGCGGAGATGAATCCAACAAATCAGAGATCATCAAAATCGGTCCAGCCGTTCTTGAGTTATAAATGGTGTAACTAACCCGACTTTGTTTTATATATATATGATATAACTGACAGACAGCGGCAGGGGTGAGAACACGTTGTACTTTCACTTTTCCACTATGTGGATAGATGTCGCTAAATTGGCTGCGTTCCACTATAATTAGAAAGAGCATAAAAATTTTAAAAGTAGTGTGAGCGCTATCCAAATAGTAATAATTTTGTTGTACTTTTGGGGGTTATTTAATAAATTATTTACGCAATTAATGAGTGTTATTGATTGCATCACCATTATTCTGGGGACAGTAGCTTCGTGAACGTTGAAGGGAGCGGTCGGCTTCCTCTCAGCGTATTATTTTTCAGGTGAGTTGGTGCGATGCCATACTCAGAGAGGGTGCGATGCCCTAGTGTTTGTGTGTTGGTGCGATGCCATACTCAGAGAGGGTGCGATGCCCTAGTGTTTGTGAGTTGGTGCTATGCCATATTTAGAGAGGGTGCGATGCCCTAGTGTTTGTGAGTTGGTGCGATGCCATACTCAGAGAGGGTGCGATGCCCTAGTGTTTGTGAGTTGGTGCGATGCCATACTCAGAGAGGGTGCGATGCCCTAGTGTTTGTGAGTTGGTGCGATGCCATACTCAGAAAGGGTGCGATGCCCTAGTGTTTGTGAGTTGGTGCGATGCCATACTCGGAGAGGGTGTGATACCCTAATGTTGTGAGCTGGTGCAGATGCCATGCTTGGGACGGGTGTGATGCCCCAAGTGCCAAAATGAATGCGAGTGATGGTTTTGCATTCCCGGAAGGTATTGATGTCTGTGAGTATACCGTTGGTTACGTAAGCCCCTAGTTCAATTAATAACATGCTTGTTTTTGTTTTGTTGAATTAATTGCTGTCTTGGGGTGTGAGGTAACGATAATTAAAGACTACATTTAGCAGGCAAGCAATTATTACGAATGGATCAGTAGTGATTTGGACACGAAAGTGTGCAGACCAGTGCTTTGTGCTTACATTTCAGAAGTGGGATCAGAATCTTCGTGCTGCTCGTGTGAATAGTATTGCGAGTTCAATTTATACGATGGACTCCTCCAAAGACTATTGTACTGAATCTAGAGGAAGACGGCGCAGGCGATCTGTAAGTCGTAGCCGTGATGGCTCGTCTAGTAGTACCTCCGATTCTAGTGAGAGATCTAGACCACGGCGTAAACGACAGCGTTCGGGGGAACGCCGGTTAGGTGAATTAACCGAAATTGTTAGCAATCTAACGAAAGTGGTGCAGAGTCAATCAAGGACCACCAATCCCCAGCCATCAACTTCACATGCTTACCGTGGAGATGCTGTACCTTCGTTCTCACCTGAGGACGCGAACCAGGACCACAACGACGTGCTAATGTTATTTGTTTCAGGTGCAAGGAGGCAGGACATTATGCCGTTAATTGTCTAAAGAAAAGCACACACCCAGAGAAAACGATAATAAAGAAACCAGCTGGTACTGCTTTAGTTACTAATTCCACATCGGAGAGTTTAAACGAAAAATATTACGTAAACGCTATGGTAAATGGCCAATATGTCAGAGGATATGTGGATTTTGGAAGCAGCTGCGTCACAATTACCGACGTACAATTAAAAGAACTTTGACTCCAAATTAACCCCGTTAATAAGAAGGTTATACGAGGTTACGGTCATGGCCAAATAGAAACCGCTGGGAGTACATCCTTTCAACTAAAGGTAGACGAAGCTACTGCACTTGTCACTGCAGATGTAGTAAGTACTCAAGATCAAAGTATACCACTCTTGATCGGACAGCCATTTACAGAGAGCGAGAATATTATTATGGAAAAAGACAGTAAAAGACTGAGAATACGAGAGAAGACTACCCCGAACCACTTGGGACATGTTGCTGTCATTACGAAAGAGAAATGCGAGAAAGATGTATATATACCTGCAAAGATTGTCAAACAAGGGAAACAAATCTTTTGCATACCAGAAGTAATTCTACGATTGAATTCTGAGGAGAATCACACACCTGTTATCCCCGTAATTAATATATCGGATAATGATTTAATATTCAAACCAAACCGTAAAATCGCGCAGGGACACATTTGCAAAGAACTAGACGATCATGCAGTATATATATTTCATACAAAAGAACAAAGGTTCGAACCACTAGATATGGAAAAACTAACGGTTGGATCAATCTCTACGAATGAACATGAGGAGCTAGTTACTTTTTTAAACAAATACAGAAGATGTTTTGCACTCACAACTGGTGAGTTGGGGACAGCACTTTCGGGAGAAATGAAAATCACACTTTCGGATGACATACCCATTTGCTACCGACCGTACCGGATGTCGCCTACTGAAAGAGAAACGGTACGAACTATAACGAAGGAGCTATTAGATGCGGATATTATTAGGGAGTCGCAATCCCCCTATACTTCACCAGTGTTACTCGTGAAAAAGAAGGACGGTGAAAGTCGTATGTGTGTGGATTACAGAAAGTTGAACAGTCGAACCATTAAAGATCATTACCCGCTGCCACGAATCGACGACCAAATTGACAGGTTGCACAACTGTAAGTATTTCACTTGTTTAGATCTACGAAGCGGCTATCATCAAATCCCAATAGCTGAGGATAGTCGTTACTTAACATCATTTGTTACGCCGGACGGACAGTACGAATATAATAGAATACCATTTGGATTGGCCAATGCACCCAGCGTCTTCCAACGACTAATGAACAAAGTCCTAGGATCTCTTCGTTATGATAGCGTCACGGTTTATCTTGATGACATATTGATCCCAAGCTCAACAGTTCAAGAAGGACTAAAGCGGTTGGAGGAAGTTTTACAGGTGTTACAGGATGAAGGGTTGACATTAAAACTAGAAAAATGCAAGTTCCTAACCACGTCCGTCAATTATTTAGGATTTGAAATAGACCAAAACGGAATCAAACCTGGATCACATAAAATACGAGCGATATGTGAATTTCCCACACCAACAAACGTCCACAAAGTTCGCCAATTCCTAGGATTAACCACATATTTCAGACAATTTGTTCCGAATTTTGCGAAAGTTGCCAGACCATTGCACATATTAACTAAGAAAACGCAACAATGGAAATGGGAGGAGGAACAGGTGGATGCTTTCCAAAAACTAAAAGATGTTTTGACAAATCGGCCGGTTCTAGCAATATTCAACCCTGATGCAATGACTGAAGTCCACACAGACGCCTGTAAGTACGGTCTTGCTGGAATTTTGTTGCAGAAAAACAACGAAGGGAAATTGCAACCTATTGCGTACTACAGCCGCCAGACAACTCTGGCCGAACAAAAATACCACTCCTATGAATTAGAGGTATTGGCAGTTGTTAATTCAGTAAGAAAATTCAGAGTTTATCTGCACGGACGAAAATTCACACTGGTGACAGATTGTAATGCCATCAAAACAGCGCACACTAAACGCGACTTAATCCCTCGAATTGCACGATGGTGGCTTCAACTCGCTGAATTCGAATTTGAAGTCGAATACCGACCTGGACTGCGTATGGCTCATGTGGACGCAATGAGCAGGAATCCAGCAGTCTCGGAAACCGCACCACCAGAGGTTGATATTCTGCATATTGAAAACTCCGACTGGTTCCTTGCAGGGCAACTAGCTGATGTAAAAGTACGTCATTTGCACGATGTACTAAAACGCAACCCAGAATCAGACTTAGAAAAGAAAATTCACAAAGAATATAAACTCAAAGATAGTAAGATTTTCCGAGTTACAATGCAAGGAAATCGCCTGGTTGTGCCACGAGGAATGAGGCGTGAAATAGTGAAGTCGGCACATGATGAATTTGGGCACTTTGCAACAGAGAAAACTCTCACTAAATTAATGGAAAATTACTGGTTTGAAGGAATGAGATCGTACGTATCCCGATATATCTCATGCTGTTTAGCATGCTTATATAACAAGAGGCCTGCGGGACCTAAGCAAGGGTTCTTACACCCAATTGATAAAATAGGAATTCCTTTCCATACACTCCACATCGATCACTTGGGGCCGTTCGTTAAAAGCACACGCAAGAATGCATATCTTATTGTTGTAATTGATGCATTCACAAAATTCTTATTGATGAAAGCTGTGAAAACGACCCAAACGAAGGACGTTATAAAATTTATCAGTGAAATTATAAATAAATACGGCGCACCGACTAGAATAATTTCCGACCGTGGGACAGCATTTACAGCGCTTAAATTTAAGGAATTTTGCAACAATATGGGAATTGTTCATGTTTTAAATGCTGTGGCCACCCCACGCGCTAATCGTCAGTGCGAACGCTATCACCGAACTTTAATCTCTGCAATGAAAACTAGCACAGATGACGAAGAAAGATGGGACAACGTGATCCCCAAAATTCAGTTTGCAGTAAATAACACTGTTAATAAAGTGATAGGGAAAACTGCGAGTGAATTGCTGTACGGTTACAAACCAAGAGCACCAACAGATGCTAAAATCACGGCGGAGTTGGAAATTGACCCCGCTAAAGATATTTCATCGCTACGCGAAGAAGCCTTACGACGAATCATATCTGTACAGGAAAACCAAAAGCAGATCTTTGACAAAAGACGCATTGAAGCAAAAGTATACAAGAAAGGGGACTTAGTACTTATCGAAAAGGCTAACGTTGCTACAGGATCAAGCCAAAAACTAATGCCAACTTTCGCTGGTCCATTTATCGTTAGTACTGTTCTCCCAAATGACCGGTATGAAGTTGTTGATATGCCGGGGTCACAAAGAAGTCAGCGCGCAAAATATAAAAACGTTGTCGCAGTTGACAGAATGCGACCATGGGTTCCTGAAAATGGTCTATCTGATACCGAGTCAGATAGCGATGTAATAAGCGAGCAGGAATGATCCAAACAGTATCCCTCCTCGAGGACGAGGAGATTGCAGGATGGCCGAGTGCGAGCGCTATCCAAATAGTAATAATTTTGTTGTACTTTTGAGGGTTATTTAATAAATTATTTACGCAATTAATGAGTGTTATTGATTGCATCACCATTATTCTGGGGACAGTAGCTTCGTGAACGTTGAAGGGAGCGGTCGGCTTCCTCTCAGCGTATTATTTTTCAGGTGAGTTGGTGCGATGCCATACTCAGAGAGGGTGCGATGCCCTAGTGTTTGTGAGTTGGTGCGATGCCATACTCAGAGAGGGTGCGATGCCCTAGTGTTTGTGAGTTGGTGCGATGCCATACTCAGAGAGGGTGCGATGCCCTAGTGTTTGTGAGTTGGTGCGATGCCATACTCAGAGAGGGTGCGATGCCCTAGTGTTTGTGAGTTGGTGCGATGCCATACTCAGAGAGGGTGCGATGCCCTAGTGTTTGTGAGTTGGTGCGATGCCATACTCAGAGAGGGTGCGATGCCCTAGTGTTTGTGAGTTGGTGCGATGCCATACTCGGAGAGGGTGTGATACCCTAATGTTGTGAGCTGGTGCAGATGCCATGCTTGGGACGGGTGTGATGCCCCAAGTGCCAAAATGAATGCGAGTGATGGTTTTGCATTCCCGGAAGGTATTGATGTCTGTGAGTATACCGTTGGTTACGTAAGCCCCTAGTTCAATTAATAACATGCTTGTTTTTGTTTTGTTGAATTAATTGCTGTCTTGGGGTGTGAGGTAACGATAATTAAAGACTACATTTAGCAGGCAAGCAATTATTACGAATGGATCAGTAGTGATTTGGACACGAAAGTGTGCAGACCAGTGCTTTGTGCTTACAGTAGTGTACTAATTTTTTTTTACGTAAATCGATATTTTAATAGTCATTCTGCTATTCGGGGCGGAGATGAATCCAACAAATCAGAGATCATCAAAATCGGTCCAGCCGTTCTTGAGTTATAAATGGTTTAACTAACCCGACTTTGTCTTATATATATGATATATGGTATATATATATATATATATATATATATATATATATATATATATAGTTATCTAATCGCAGAAGCTAAGGCACTAAGGAAACCAGTTGACAAATTCCAATGTTTATAACATAGTTTGTAAATGACACATGTCAGTGTCAAAAATCAACAGTTTTAGTGACATTCTGATAGCTTTTTCTGCGAAGTATATTTAATCTTTCTTATTGTTTTATTAATTAAATTTTTGAAATTATGGGTAAAATGCATATATCCATCAGAAATACCGCCAATCTGCCTCTGGTTAATAAATTGGAAGAATATCTCACATTTAGGAACTTCCTCATTCAATGAAAAATAGATATAATTAGAATTATATGTGTGCAGAAGACATGTTAGGTACAATAAAAAACAATATTTGGGTAAAGTTCTGTAATTTTTCGTTATAAAACGACGGTTCGAAAGCGAAGTGCAATACAATACTTGTATATCGTAATATATAAATGGCGAGAGGTCTTGTGTTGGCCACAACAGATTTTTTTACTTTAAATGGAAACGTATATTTTTATTTATGTTTTACAGAGAATTTAATTCTGAATTCAACGACGATATAATCGTTTCATACGTCGCATAAGGATATTTTTGAAAAAAAAAAACAAGCATTGCTTAAGTACGTACCTAGAAAAGCTGCAATGAAAATTTAAAAATGGCAACTGACTTTGTTTGGCTCATTTATTTAATTATTTTGAGAATATACCTTACTTAGATTATTCGGACATTGTTTATTTAAGGAACGAAAAAATAGTCGGGGCGCAGTCTTAAGGTGTTTATTTGATTTTAAATTAATGTTTCGATCGTACAATGATCCTCTTCAGGGTTAAATCAAGTTAGAAGAATATTATTGTATGATCGAAACGTTGGTTTCATATTAAATAAATACATTCCTTCATCAATTTTCAGTCGATCATCGTTAATCCAACATTATGTTTTAATATTATTTGATAGTCTAATGCCCTAGGAAGTTTCGAGAAAAGTTCTATAATAGTTTATTTGCCGAAATGAATAAACTTATGTAATTAAATATTTGTAATTAGTTCTACTCGGGTTATGTGTTTGTTTGATTTTAAACCAACGTTTCAATCATACAGTGATTCTCTTTAGGGTTAAATCAAGTTAGAAGAGGATCGTTGTATGATCGAAACGTTGGTTTAAAATCAAATAAACACCTTAGTGCCAGTCTTAAATTTGTCAATTTTTGAGATAATTTTAGGAACTTGGCCATGTTCTAGAAATTGAGCTTAAAATACATTTGCATTACACTTGTCAATTTTAAGTCAATTAAGTTGGAAATAGAGCATAAACTATTTTTCCTTCAATTTTTTAGTGCCTTCTAGTAATTTTAATAACATAATTTATTGAGCTTGGCCAAGTTCTTGAAATTGACAGAGAAATTGACAAATGAAAAACGGGCATAAGACTGCGTCCCGACTACTTTCTCGTTTCTTCATCATTTTCCAGTCGATTATCGTTACTCCCACATTATGTTTATTATTATTTTATATTCCAATATCCCAGAAAAGTTTCGAGAAAAGTTCTATAATAGTTCAGTTACCGAAATGAATAAACTTATGTAATTAAATATTTGTAATTAGTTTTTTGCAAATATTTGCAATTAAACTTTTATAGTCGACTATGAAACGTTATAAATTGTTTCAATATACAAACTATTCCACATTCAGGCCCGATATTTCAATCTCCTAACAAAGTGGCTAATAAATATAACTTCCTAACAAATAAAAAATATCGCATCCAACAATAACAACGTGATTATTACAATTTGAATAATTATTGCGATGCGCGTTTTTACTTTATTAGAAAGAAAATTTTTTGGTTAAAAATTTATCGAATTGAATCCCTGTATTTCTGATCACGTGTGCAAAAGTCACCAATCGAAATAAACTTACACTGAAATTTTTTTGGTTAAACAATTATCCAATTGAATCCATGTATTTCTGATCACGTGTGCGAAAGTAACCAATCGAAATAAACTTACACTGAAATGTTTTTGGTTAAAAAATTATCCAAATGAACCCCTTTATTGCTGACCACGTGTGCGAAAGTAACCAATCAAAACAAACGTACACTGATAATTATCCTAAGACAATTATCACTTATGTCACTAAGTTGCTAAGTAACAAACACTTTTTGACATATAATTAAAGATTAATTGTTTTAATTTGAAAATGTCATTTTCACGCTGTCAATGAAAATGATGATTTAATTAACATAATTATAGAAGAAAACACATCAACAAATACTGTATTAAATAAAAAACTAAATGTGGAGAATATTTATAGACTTTTGTATGTCTTATCTTCTTCTCTTTGGGCTCACTCAAAGAGGTCTCATTCTCATTGCACACTTCACACTTAACATATTCATAGCGACATTCACGTTCATAGCTACTAGTGACAACTACTGGGCTATGTTAGACACAAAAATTCTGTCAAATACATATTTTGGGCAAATTTAATTTTAAAACTGCAAAAAATTTTCTCACCGATTACCCCTCGATCATTGATAAATACTTATAATTTTATCACACTTCCTCAAGCACGTTGCTTTCGGTAACTGTTATAAAATTATTTCGTAATTATCAATCCTCGGGATATTATAGCTGATAATTATCCTAGGACAACTATCACTTATGTCTTTAGGTTGCTAAGTAGCAAACACTTTTTGACAGATAATTAAAGATTAATTTTTTTAATTTGAAAATGATGTTATGACGGTATGATATGATAGTGAAAATAACGCTTCAATTAATAAAATACACACTCACACTCACAATAAAACATTCTATTATAAATCAAAAAATAGAAAATATTCTATTATTATTACTATTAAACCTTTGTATAATAAAACTGAAATGTGTCTCGGCATCTCGCAGTGTCAATGTCAATCTTATTATCGTTACACACGTCGCGCTAAACTATATTCACAGCTACTACTGACATTTATTGGGTGATTTTGTAATTATAAAAATTTTGCTAAATACAAATTCTTCATAAATTTTATTAAAATTGCAAAAAAAAATATCACCGAATACCCCTCGATCATTGATAAATACTTATAATTTTATCACAACCTCCTCAAGCATGTTGCTTTTAGGTAACACCCCCTCCGCCTACGGCGTCGGGCTGTTACCAAGCAATGCGCTTTCGGTAACTGTCTTAAAATAATTTCGTAATTATCAATGTCCTCGTGATATTATAGCTGATATTTATCATAAGACAATTATAACTTATGTTATTAAGTTGGTAAGTAACAAACACTTTTTGTCAGATAATTAAAGATTAATTGTTTTAATTTGAAAATGTCGTTTTCGCAGTATGGCAGTGAAAATAACGCTTCTTCTGATAAAATACACACTCACACTCACAATAAAACAGTCTAGTATTATATTAAAGCCGACCTAGGTGGAGTAGCGGTAGCGTTATCACTTCACGCTGCAAGGGTCCTGGGTTCGAATACCGGGTAAGGCATGGTTGTTCTGTGCGTCTTTCGTCATTTCATCTTCATCATCTTCGCAAGGAAAATTAAAAAATATATAAAATACACATAGAAAATTGTCTCACCCCCACAAATATCACCGCTTATATGTAACAGACACATTGTAAAGCGAGTAACAACAAATAAAAAAAATTAAAATTATTAAATTAAAAATTAGAAAATATCATTGCATTATTGTTACTATTGGGATCTGTAAATAAGAATGCGAAATCTGGTGGCAAAATTTGGAACTAAGACAAGGGAACAAATTTCATTGGTATGATTTTCGTAGGCGAGAATGGATCTATTAAATTTTTATGACTGTGACACACACATTTTCTGTCAAAGTGAGAAAAGAATTAAGAAAATAAATTAATATATGTGTATAAGTATTTTGTTCTTGGGATCATGCCTGTTAACATACAAAACCGCCATTAAATGCTTGCAACTGTCACTTGCTCCTGCTTTGCACGAATAATTCATAGTTTGTACAGATGCTGAGATGCTGTATCGTTCATGATGTTAATTACACCAGTAATTGTGTGTGGAACCTCAGTCAACGCACTTGTTTGTAGGCACAGCAAATATACTTCGATTTTGTCAAATGTGCTAGAGACACTACCACATAATATTATATAGACACTGTTTATCACTTACTGACCTTCTACCATGCTTTTAGAAGAAACAGTGCAATTTGCAAATCTACAAAGAGTATCCAATTCTATTGCAATAAAAGTATTCCGAAAAAGCTCTCTACTCAACTAAAGAAATTATATTTACACAAGTAAACTAGTAATGTATAGAAATTAACTTGAAAATAGACTATAAAACTAATATTCACATTTAATTAAACTACTATTATCGAATATTACAGTAAAAAGAAACTGAACTATAAAGATAACTTACAAATACTAGCCAAAGTATTTAAATTGAAAAAAAAGGATAATTAATCTACTGCTACAACTATTAAAACAGGAAACAAGAACATGTACTGTACCTAAAATAAAGATAAACACTAAAAGAAAAGTCAAAATACGAGAATAATCAAAGAAAAACTACTGGCAGCAATGATACGCTTATAGGCGATATTCAAAAGTGTTCCCTTGTTCAAAGTTTGACGTAAAGTACACAGCGTCATCTCTACGTAGTGAAATATCCCAATTAAACGTTTGTATATTAAAACTGAACGTGCCATCTTCTCTTTCTTTCAATGTTAATCTTATTATCGTCACACATTTTACACTTTACATGTTCATTGCTTCTACTAACATCTATTGGGTGATTTTAAAATTATAAAAATTCTGCTAAATACAAATTCTTCGTAAATTTAATTAAAATTACAAAAAAAAATTTCCGAATACCCCTCGACCATTGATAAATACTTATAATTTTATCATAACTTCCTCAAGTACGTTGCTTTTAGGTAATAACCCTCCGTTTTTGGCGTCGGGCGGTTACCAAGCAACACGCTTCGGTACCTTCATAAAATTATTTTGTAATTATCAATGGCCTTGGGATATTATAGCTGATCATTTTATAATGAACTTTCTTAGGAGATAGAAATACCGGGCCTCAGAAAACTACGTCACATTATACCAAAACAAGAATTGGAGAATAATAAAGTTTTCAATGTAGGTCTCGTATACAAAAGTTTGATAGAACTCAAAATCTCCAATTCTAAAAACAGAAGTTTATTTTCTTACGGAAAATAATCTGTAAGTCAAATTTAAATATACGAATGAGCTCTAAATTTCTATCGTGTCGTTTAAGTGTTGAAGTTACATTCTCAGATAGTACCTACAGGGAATAATTTAGGTTCGCTTTGCAATAAAATCAAAGCACAAATACATTTAGTTTATTCTATATTTCTCATGTGTGTACTCGAAGCTAATGAACACAAACAACAAAAACATACATATGAACTAGGCTATCAATATGTACCTTCAAGGGTATATTCTCATATATTATAAATGACGATTGAAAATTCTCGATTATACGAAATGTGTTGCTTGGGAACATCAGTAGTATATCCTTTAAGGCTTATTCACAGCTAAGGAAATAAGAAATGTAAATAAAATTATAAATAAGGTTTTATGGTTGGTGTTCACAGCTCCGAAAATGAAATATCAACTGTCATTTAATATATTCATAATTAACAAGCAATAATACCAATTTCATACCGTTTAAAGCACTGTATGCAATCATGTATGTCAACCTTTGTTTCAAGACAGCTTTTTAAAATTATATTTAAATTGAAATACTTTAGCCAAAACGTAAATTGACTGCTCAAATGACAGTTGATAAGTATGTGGTTATTTTTGTGTAAAATATTTAACATTTGCAAATCCTTGTGTTTATGTCTTATGTTTAATTTTATTTTCGAGAGCTGCGAACACTTTCATAAGAATATATTGTTTATATTGTTACTTTTATTTTTATGTATAATTTTATTTTTATTTTCGGAGCTGTGAATAAGGCTTTAGGCAATACGTCGATATTTCGAGAATTTTCGATCGTCGAGTTGTATACAGGTAAACTATATCATGAATAAAAGTAAACAGTAAATTTATTATTGGCCCGTAGTCTGTTGAAATGCTTGTTTTTCAAAATAAACTGGCGCTAGCAACAGGGATCAGTTACTGAAGTTGTGATTAAATATTTAATTGTCCACTTGACAAATTTTTATTTTAATAATGCCTAACTGTCAAATAATAGGTGCGTTCAATTATACGTTTCCCTGAACTCGGAGATGTCAGTGTCATTTCAAATATCTGCATAATAAAGCACACAAAGCATTATTTTTCTCTTCAAAGTAATGTTACAGATTCATTTATGTGCTCGATACTGTATTCAAAGGAAAAGAATCGTACTTTATACGCTTCGTAAATAGATTTCAAAATGACACTGACAGTTCTGAGTACATAAAACAAAATAACTAAATGCACTTATAAGTAACTATGGTGAAAGACTATTCGAACCTTTGTATATTCGAAAATACCAACATTCGTATATTCGTTCACCATGGTTACTTAATAATAACCGCTGTAATACGTGGTAACTAAGGAAAATCACGCATTCCTATTGGGTTATAACTTATGAATGATATAGTCTTGCAAAATACATTTCTGATGTAACACTTTGCTTTAAGTTCCAACCTTTAATATAAGAAGAATGCGTGTTGACTCATTTATTCCGAAGCACTTTCATCCTCACTATTGTTACAGGTACAAAGAAAGCGGTGAAACGTGGACAAGAAAACCTTCAATCTTTTGATAAAGATCAGGCTTCTATCACAAAAATGAAACTAACTTGCCTTATTCTCTGGTTTAATTGATTAACAGTTTTTTATTACGAAAGAAAAAGAAGTTTTTGTGTACCTATATCACACATACAATTTGTTATGATATGTAAATATTCCATTATATTTGCGTCTTATATTTTATGAATTACAAGTTTTTTCTTAGGGTGATACTAATTTATACTCTTCTTAGAAAAAAATACAGTTTATTAATGACATTCAGGCATAGGTGATTCAAATTAACTTTTCCCGCCATTTTCGGAATGTGGTGTGACGTCACAATAAGTATTTATACAAATTGTCATTCGTTTCTCTCTCTCTCTCTCACTCTCTTTCTCTTATTTACAGTGGCAATAATGGTCCCCGATAATGGTGAATATAATGCGCTAGTCATGTTATGAAGTACCATTTTAAAACGATGCTCGTTGTTGACAATACTGTTGCCGTAACGTTTGTAAGTTAATTTATTATTACGAATTTATTATTCTTGTCTATTAAATTAAACGGCGTTTATCCTCACAGAGGAATAGAGCAGGACACTCTTCTACAATTGTATGATATACCTTCTTTAGTTTGCAGTACCAGGAGAAAAGGATCTAGTGCTAAGTTTTTCAAGTTATTGCTGCATAATAATGTTAATGCTCCAGACCTACCATCCCGCATGCAATTCTTTGTTCCAAGATTAACATCAAGACATTCCCAGACATTCACCGTTCACCAATATTATGCATATTTAACTAAATTCTTATTATTGTATTGTATTAATAAACTCTAAATGGATTATTCTGTTGGACTAATAAACTATATTATTATTATTATTATTATTATTATTATGATTATTATTAATATTATTATAATTTGAAGTAGTAACTATTTTTTCATAATTAAAAACAACTTCCATATTTATTATATTTATATATATATATATATATATATATATATATATATATATATATATATATATATATATATATATATAAATAATTACAAATCAATTCAAACATTACGGATGATATTCGCGATGCTACACTAGTGCGTATCATCATCATCTATGGCACAACATCCCTCATAGGACCAAGACCTCAAGTACCGTAGGTACTAGTTTCGTGACCGATAGTACTAGAGAAATTGGTGTACTCAATCCGTGCGACGACCACTGTTTAGCATGGACAATTGGTCAGTTCGTCACATGCGAGTGCGATTAATGCCTGATATGGTGGCATTTTAACAATTACGCACCTAGCCGGCCGGTAGATTCGAACCGTGTAATTTCAGATTGATCAAAACATGTAGAAACAGCGCCTTAATGCGCACGACCATTATACCGGTACTTATATATATATATATACATAAGTGCGTATATAACGTCATTTTCTGTCACTATCACTGACACTGTGCCAATATCTTATTTTTCACATATTCGGTTTCACGTTTGCTTATAAACTTACCACCTGTTTTCATTAATTTATTTGGTTAACTCAATAAAACTAAGTTATAATTTTTGAGTTATAGTAAGTACGAATTTCACAGAATGGGCGAAGCTAACACTTATCTCACACAATTTGACCTGGATCAAATATCTTTACAAAAATTAAAATGAACATATAATTGGTTAAATATTTACATATATGTATTTGGATGAAGCACACATTTTTATGAAGGGAGAGAATTTTTCAATGTCTAGGCATGCGATAGTTTGTGGTATAAAACGTAATCAGAAGATAAAAATAAAATATTTCTGTTTGGATTAAGCCTACAAATCAACGGCATTAGTAAGTATTCATACGAAATAACTAGATAATTAGTGAATTTTATTTTTGTATTAATGAAAACTGACTTGTTAATGCAAGATGTACAATGTATTTCATATTTTACAACCGACTAATATTATGCGATTTTCACAAAATATAATTACATAATTAGTACATATTGGGTATAAAAATAAATCTTTATCCCGGCATTTTTTGTTGACTGATTTTATTTTTAACTTGCACTGATTGTAACGGCTAACCTTCAATTCTTAAAGTTAACTTAAAACTGTTTAATTTTTACTACGATTAAATCATTTTTAGCCTAACACAAAAAAAAACAAGCAAATTTCAAAAATAAATATTGTTTAATCAGCATTATCTCCTTTCAGCTTTATATAGTTAGTACATCGGTTATAAAGTAATTATAGATCTAGACTTCTATACCTTTCAAAAAAATTCTTTGTTTTGGTGCAAACCAATCTTCCACAAGACTTTACCTTTTCATTTTAACGAAATTTATGTCCTATCAAATGTTTTTTTTTTTCAGTTTTGGAAATAGGTAATAGTTTGATAGTGCTAAATCAGAGGAATATGGTAATGATCCACCAGATCAATGCGACTTTTGAACAAGGGTATTGTCTTGCAAAAACATTAACCGTTTAGACACTTTTTCATAGAGTTCTTCCGCATTTTTTTCGCGAAAATTAGTTAGTTATGAATAATAATATTCTGCTGTTATTATTTTTTAGATAATCTATAAGATGTACCCCATCTTTGTCCCAAAATAGCAAGACCTGCTGCACGCGAAACTTCTTAGGTCAAGGTAAGCCAGCATGTTTCTCCTCCTTCGATTATTTCTTTGTTTCTGGATCATAATAATGGACCCACCATCCATAAATACCATTTGATTTAAAAAGTTAGATGGAAACCTCATCAAAACGACAACAAATTAACTTCGATGTTGTGACTCCCAGCCCTTTTTGTTCGGCTTTCAGACATTTAGGGATCCATTTAACTGACAATTTTCTCATACTCAAATCAAAATGAACACGGTGATAAACGCGTTCTGCTTTATGTTTCTATCCAATTCGTCGATTTTCTAAAATCATTTCCTGTACAGCATCAACATTCTCTGGGTTAGACACAGAAGAAGTCTTCCAGCACGATGTTTATCATTCATGTCGATTCTTCCTCTCTTCAACTGCGCAACACAGTTTTTTTATGGTATGCGTAGAAAGGACATTGTTTGTTCAATATATCAAACATGCCCCGTAAATTATTTTTCGCTGACAGTATTTTCAAAAAGGTACTTTATCACTAATAATCGGTTATATTTTCTTCAAAAATTAAAAAAATATAGCGCAATGAATTCTCAACCACCGCACCTTACTTAAGTACCTACTCGTATTTAATCGAATTGCTATCCATAGCAACCGCATTTCTGTTGGCAATGGGAATAATCGGTGAAAGCTTGACATAGATGGCAGCAGTTAAGCAAGGGGCCATTGCCCATCACTGTACTTCCAAGCTGTCATATGACAGTGGTTTGGAAATTAAAACAATTAAATTGTAATTCAAAAACTGCTCGGAGTAAATAGATTTTTCTGTTTTCACGTATTTTAAATTCAAGAAACCATAATTTCCTTTTACTTTCATCCTTTGAAAACCGATGCAATTTTGTTTGTTTCCGCATATACAACAATCAGGAACAGAAATTACTCAAAGGCTTAATCATGTGGCAGTTTTGGTCATAGATTCTCCAATTTTGTACACTTAAAGCTAGCATGTGTTATGAATAGTGCACATAATTCATTACACAATTTCAGATCAGTCCCTTATTGCTTAACTAGCGCCGTAGTTTTAAGCTACCATCCCCGATTACTCCCATTAAAAGAAATCTAGGCCCACTATTTAGTAATATTCCATTGATCCCCACCGGCAATAAAGCATATCTACTTCTTGGATAAGTTAGGTAGAAGCAGATCAGATACCACAAAAATTGGCCTGTCGGTCAGGTACTAGGGATCGATACTAATCCAAACTCAGGTAGCTACCTCTGTTTTGATCTTAACGTAAAATAACACTACAATGTAATAGTCATCCTTATCGCAATGCATTCCACAGATTTATAAAAAAAATATAAATAAATAACTATACAAATGTAAAAAGTTATACGTATTTTGCATAATCTTATTTTTATATGTATTTATAAAAAAAAATTATATCTATTATTTTTGCTAATATGTGGGAACCTATAATTGGTTTGTTAAAACTGTTGGTTCTCCAAATTTATAAATAAATAAATAATCTAAAACAGGGGTCGCCAGCTTTTTCAATGTGTAGTAGTAAGTAGCTCATACTTTAAAAATTTTCGAACGGAGAGTGAGCTACCTGCACTTGTTTAATCAGATAATGCACAAATATTTAAAGTATACATGTTTTATTTTAGTTTTTAGTACTACGAGGGCGGTTTGACGGAAGAGTGACTTTTCAAAGGTTGGCAACACTTTCACTACGATGAATATATTGCTGGATTCCATCATGTTTCTCATGTCTACTTAAAATTTCACACAAATCTGACAGATAGTTTATGTTTTATACTAATCAAAAGAAAACTGTTTTTGTTGTTCTGTAAAAATGGAGAAAAAAGAATTTTGAGTGTTAATTAAACATTATTTTTTATGTGGAAAAACAATTAAAGAAACCCAGAAAAAAATACATAAATATTATTCTGAATGTATTGCGTCTCATGGAATGGTTTGTAAGTGGTTTTCTGCTTTTAAAAGTGGCCATATGAGTACAGATGATGCAGAACGTCTGGGACCGTCATTTACTGTAACTACTCGAGAAATGATTAATAAAATCCATGCCCTAATAATTAGCGATCGCCGATTAAAAGTACGTGAGATAGCTAATGAAGTCAACATTTCAACCGAACGGGTATGTAATATTTTGCATGAACGTTTACATATAAAAAAGCTATCCGCGAGATGGGTGCCGCGGTAGATCAAACGCGCGCTCGCATTAAAACAATGGATTTCTCTTGAGGAAGTGATCCCAAGAAGGCAAAAACCGTTTTTCGGCCAATAGGGTCATGACTACAGTATTTTGGGATCCCATTGATTGTTTACAAAAAGGAAAAACGAAAACTGGCCAATATTATGCTGATTTGTTGTCACGTTTTGATGCCGAACTAAAGAGAAAACGACCTCATTTGTTGAAGAAAAAGGGTTGTTCCATTACGATAATGCGCCTTTTCATTCGTCCGCTGTTGCTACAACAAAATTAGTCGAAT
This sequence comes from Ophonus ardosiacus, assembly GCA_943142095.1. Classification (NCBI taxonomy): domain Eukaryota; kingdom Metazoa; phylum Arthropoda; class Insecta; order Coleoptera; family Carabidae; genus Ophonus; species Ophonus ardosiacus. The sequence goes on from OW964824.1 coordinate 45,115,964, forward strand.
TGCGTTACGAGGTGCTACCTCATTCGCCATTTTCACCAGATCTGGCTCTCAGTGATTTCTTCTTATTTCCAAATTTAAAAATATGGCTCGGTGGAAAGAGATTTCACACCAATGAAGAGGGGATATCCGAGAAAAATGCATATTTTGAAGAGTTGTCGAAAGATTACTTTTTGGATGCTTTGAAAAAAAAAAAAATGGAAACTCGATGGGCTAAGTGTGTACAATTAAAAAAGGATTATGTTGAAAAATAAAATACTTGTAACAGGAAAATAACTTTTTTTTATTGAAAAGTCATTCTTCAGTCAAACCACCCTCGTATATGTATAATACTGGGTATATAAAACATCTGTACCGATCTCTCTAACTGCCTAAGTAAAGTACTTCAAAAAATAATAAACAGACGATTATTATGTTACCTAGAGACAAACAAAATACTAAACAACGACCAAAGCGGTTTCAGATACGGAAGATCCACAATGGACCAACTGTTATCTCTTCAATCAGAAATACACGAAGCATTTAAAAATAAACAAAACATGGCAGTTATATTCTTTGACATTACGAAAGCATACGACACAGTATGGAAACACTACATTATAAAGACAATAAAAGAATACAAACTCGATGGAAACATACTAAATTATATACGAAACTTCTTAAATGACCGCAAATTCAGAGTAAGATTCAATGGATATCCATCTACAGAAAAATACCAACTAAATGGAGTTCCGCAAGGAGAAATAATCAGTGTAACATTATTCCTCATCGCCATAAACAAAATCACAGAAAAAATCCAAATTATATAAAACATTCCTTATTTGCAGATGACCTCGCAATATATTTCAAAAACAAAAATGTAAAAATACTAAAAAAAGAACTACAAGAAGCAACAAATAAACTGCAAGAGTGGACCAAAACAACAGGATTCCAATTCTCCGAACAAAAAACAAAAATGATGTATTTCACAAAACAACAAACAATAAGCAAACCTACTATAAAAATTAATAACAGGAAGATAGACTACGTCACAAACATAAAATTTCTAGGCATGGTACTGGATTCCCGCCTAACATGGAAACCGCATATTGAACAACTCAAAAAGGAATGCTGGAAAAGCTTAAATATCATAATGTGTCTCAGCCACAGTAAATGGGGTTCCCATCGAGATGTATTACTGAAGATCTATATAACAATGATCAGATCTAAAATAGATTACGGATCCACAATATATAATACTGCCAGTAAATCCAATTTGAAAATGTTAGACCTCATACAAAACACAGCTATAAGACTAGTCATCGGAGCCTATAGAACCAGCCCAGTTACAAGTATGCTATATGAGTCTGGAATTACCTCCTTACACACTCGCAGTTCACAATTAACATTAACATACATCACGAAACTAGCAAAAAACCCAGAAAACCCGGCATACAAACATATTTTCCAAAATACATCCGGAAACTTGAAAATCCCTCCACATTCGCCACTACAAGAAAAAATCAACACCATCCTAAATAACCTGAACCTAGAACTACCATCCATTGAACAGTCCTACACGGATAAAATCCCTCCATGGACCAAAAAACCACCCCACTATATATACCACTTGGCTAAATACAAAAAAGCGTGAAACATCTGCTGACACATACATACAAGAATTCAACAAAATTCGTAATGGGAACCAATACAAGGAAATATATACTGACGCAGAGCAGTATAGCATCTTGCAAGCTCTAAAATATATAAACAAAGAAGAAAATCGAGGCCAAAAATTTCTAATCTGCAGTGACTCTCTAAGTGTCTTGAAAGATACAGAAATACTATATGCCAAAAACCCCATGACACAAAAAATACAAGACGCTATCCACGAAGTACTCGAAAACAACATAGGTATTTCCTTCATATGGATCCCCTTACATATAGGAATCCCCGGGAATGAAAGAGCTGATACTGCCGCCAAAGATACAAATGAAGAACAAATCACACACATCCCAACACCTACTGAAGACATAATAAAAGAAATAAAACAACTAAACAGAAAATGGGACCAAACATGGAAAAATATCACGAATAATAAACTAAGACAAATAAAACCAGACATTTCAAAATGGCCAACACCAATCAACAAACAGGATCAAATAGTAATAACGAGACTACGCATAAGACACACAGCTCACACATCAACATATACTACAAAAAGAAAACCCACCCATATGCACCACATGCCAAACACAAGTGACAACCGAACACGTACTACTACAATACCCACTCTACAACCAACAACGAACAAAAAACCACATCCTAAACACTCTACAAGAAATCCTAGGAAACAACACCACAAGACTAGAACATGCACTACAATTCCTGAAGGACACAAATTTATACAAAAATATATAAAATCAAAATGAAAATGTAAACTATTATGTATCTATATTGTACCGGGTACTAATGACCCAGATGTCAATGTACCCAAAAAACCCTTAAATAAAAAAGGACATCTGTAAAGAAGTATTGTTCTACCCACTCTGAATGAAAATGTTATGTCTTTACTTTCTTACTACTACTTGCCTTTTGTAATTATATTACCTCTGGCTATTTGCAATAAATACAACGCGCTGTTCAAGTTCAAATTGAGCGAGAAATTCTTGCCAATTGTGCAACGAAACATAATGAGAATTTACGGAAATTTCTATTATTTTTAGTTCTTTTGGGATATACTGGTGAGCTACCAGAAGTATCCACGCGAGCTACCGGTAGCTCGCGATCCATGGATTGACGATCCCTGATGTAAAAAGTCACCAATATATTTTGCATTATAATATATCCTCTTCATTCTTCAGTAATCATTTTTAATTTGTACATATTTGCATTAATACCACACTATATTTATTTTTTAAGAATTCAGTGTGGAGAAGATAGGACTTATTTCATCAACCAATCAGGTTGTTCAAAATCGCGGGAAAGTTTACATGATGTAAATAATTGCCCCATCTCTTGTTCACAAATACATAGGCATATAATACGGTAGTACGTGATGATATATTAATGTAATGCTCCGCACAGTATTTAATTGTAAGAGGGTGTTAAATTATAATACAGTTAATTACTAGTAAATATAATATTTTTTTTAAATGTAAGCAATTATACTGTTTTAAATTAAAAGTTATAAATCAGTCAACTGAAAGCATATTTTTCTACGTAGGCCCATGTTATACATTGGTATGTATCAGCTGATTAGTAGTGAGATTTAATAAATTCAACTCTGATTTTCTCATTTTGCTCTCGATTTTCCTTCGTACGAGTTTCTTTTATATTTATTTTATTACTATTGTTGCCATTTGGTGTATATAATTAATTATTGTTCCAGACAATAAAGATATTACCTGGACGAGACGTGGGTGAACTCTGGCCAAACTAAAACGAAAATTTGAAAGGATGCAACAGTCAGAAAAGCAGACTAAGTCTTTATTAAATCTTATCTGTAGGGCTAAAAGACCATCGACTGATAATAACACAAAGGCAATTGAAAAGGATATGTAGAAGGGTGGATTATTGTTGTTTCAATCTAAAAAATCTGACGTGGCCAACACAAAACCTCCCGCAATTTAATTTTTATTAATTAAAATACATACCTTTATTAATGCTGCACTGTTCTATTGCATATAACTATTGCTTTATTTACTATTTTCTTTTTAAAATGTCACTATTATTAATTTGCAGTGATTAGTTTTTTGACAGTGACTTAATTTTTATTAATTTAAATACATACCTACATATTTACTAATGCTGCAAACTGTATAAGTTCCTTTGCATATAACATATAACTTTTGCTTTATTTACTATTTCCTTTTTAAAATGTCATCATTACCAATTTGAAATGATAGGTTCTTTGACAGTGATATTTACTTGTCAGTCACATTCATTTGAAATATGAACTGTGTAACAAAGGAATTGTTTTCACCTTAGGCATAGGGATTTATAAGAAAAAGTGATTTTTAAATTTATCTGTAAAATATATATAAAAAGTATTAATGTATACCTGTAGAAAATTCAATAATCATTAATTTTCATAATAACAAAATGCGAAAAAATGGCATTTAATGTTATTTTTTCAAGAAATACCATTATGAGCTTCAGATAAAGTGCCATTTCCGCCTATCCGATTTACACCAAAATCTAATGGTATCTTTTCATATTAGAATAGGGTAGAAATACAAGGCTTCAGAATTTTCTGAATGATAGTATAGGAAAGCCAACAAATATGTATTCAGACAATGGAACAAATTTTGTAGCAGCAGACAAGGAACTAAAACAGTTTTTTAATCAAACAAAGGATAACATCATGAAGGATGATGCAGAAGATGGAATTACATGGCACTTTATACCAGCTCATGCTCCTCATTTTGTGGGATTATGGGAGGCTGCAGTTAAATCTGTTAAATACCATTTAAAACGAATGATGGGCAATTTAAAGTTGACATTTGAAAGTTTTTACACAATACTCATACAAATTGAAGGTATTCTTAATTCACGCCCTCTTTTACCGTTATCAAATGACCCTAATGGTCTGGAAGCTCTCACACCTGCTCATTTTTTGGTGGGAAGACGATTAACAGCAATTATAGAACCAGATCTTACTCATGTTAATGAAAATAGATTGTCACATTTCCAACAGCTTCAACAAATCCAGCAACAATTTTGGATCCGGTGGCAGAAAGAATATCTTTCTGAACTACAAACAAGACAGAAGTGGAATTCAAAAAATGGCATGTTACATGAAGGCATGCTAGTAATCGTCAAAGAAGACAACCTACCCCCATTGTATTGGCAGCTAGGTCGAATTATAAAGATATTTCCTGGAGCAGACGGCATAGCACGAGTCGCATTAGTCAAAACTCAGCACAAGACAATCAAGAGAGCATTCCCAAGTTATGTCCACTTCCAAATGAAGAAATTCAATAAAAATGTTTTGTATGTAATTAATTCATTACCCGTTTGTTGTAAACATTTGTTCATCTCATTGTTGGAATTCATAAATATTCTTTCATTAATTTTATTGTTGAAAGGATAGATCCTTTCAAGGCCGGGGGCATGTTAGAATTAAAATAATAAAATATAAAATCAAAATGCCTTAGCTTATAAATAAATAAATATAAATCAAAGATGCTAAAAAGAACATATGAGAAAAACAAGTGTGTGAAGAATCAATACAAAATGTAATATTGTCAATAAAATTATAATCTTTTGTGATATATTTATGCATCAATACTAACATAAGTAAACATAAATACTACTATTCAACATAAATAAGTGATCGTTTTGGAGTGAGACCTCCAGTTAACAAGTCTGCTGGATTATCCTCTGTCTTCACATGTCTCCAAGTTTCAGTTTTTGTTAATAGTTGAATTTGTGCAATTCGATTACTTATAAATGGTTGAAGTTGTTTTGGAATCATCTTTATCCAATGTAAAGTAACTGTTGAATCTGACCATCAATAAATTGAAAATTTATTTTTTAATGATGTTTTTACTTTTTCGACTAATTGTGCAATAAGTAAAGCTGCGCAGAGTTCTAATCTCGGAATTGTTAGAACTTTCAGTGGAGCTACACTTGTTTTTGAAGTTAATAAATGTATTTGAATATCACCTTCTGAATTTATGCTTCTGATATACACGCATGCTCCATATGCTTCTTGTGAACTATCTGCAAATCCATGAATTTCTTGTCGAACTGAAAATATACAACTTACATGTCTTGGAATTTTAATTTTGTTTAATTCAGGGAATTGTTCTCTGAATTTTTGCCATTGCGTATAAATATCTTGAGGAATAGCTTCTTCCCATGACAACTTGTATCTCCATAATTTTTGTAATATAATTTTTGCTGTTATGATACATGGGCTCAATAATCCCAAAGGATCAAAGATTTGAGCAATTTCTGATAAAATTGTTTTTTTTTTTGATACAATTCTTGTTTTTTGATCTTTTATATTAAACATTAGCATATCTTCTTTACTTGACCAATAAATTCCAAGAGTTTTTGTTTGATCCTTTTCTCCAAGATTTAATTTGTCATTGGATGAATTGATTCCTAAATGTTCTAAGATTGGTTGATGATTTGTGATCCATTTCCTCAGTTCAAATCCAGCTGATTTTAAAATTGCATTTACTTCCGCAACCCGCTGAACAATTTCTTCTATACTGTTACCTCCTGTGAGAACATCGTCAACATAAAAATCACTGGCAATGGTATCTGCAGCACTAGGAAATTTATTTGCATTTTCTATTGATAATTGTTTTAAACATCGAATTGCTAAATAAGGTGCTGATGCTGTCCCATATGTAACTGTGTTCAATTCATATGCTTTAATTTTTTCCATTGGATTCTTTCTCCACAAAATACATTGTAAATATCTTCGTGAAGGATCTACTAAAATTTGTCTATACATTTTGCTGATGTCAGTGCCAACTACATATGCATGTTGTCTGAATCTGAATAATATTGTTAATAATTCATCTTGAATTCTTGGCCCAGTATACTGAAGTTCATTAAACGAAAATCCAGTTTCAGTGGGTGCTGATCCGTCAAAAACAACTCTTAACTTTGTTGTAGTGCTTTCTTCATTTAATACTCCATGATGTGGCAGGAAATTTAATTGTTTATTACGTGCATCTTCCACTTCGGTCATGTGCCCCAACTTTTCGTACTCTGTCATGAATGCTATGTACCTTTCTTTAAATTGATTATTACTGTTAAATCTTCGTTCTATTGACTGAAGTCTCTTCATTGCTACAGTTGTTGAATCCCCTAATTTGATTGGTGATTCCTTTAGGGGTATTGTTACTACAAATCTACCTTCTTCATTTCTCTTTATGGTTTTCTCAAACATTTCTTCGCATTTTGTATCCTCATCTGATAATACTTTTCCTGTTATTTCTTCAATTGTCCAAAACTTTTCTAGCTGATCTTGTAAATTTATATATCTTGTAAGTGCACAGTGCACTTTGTTGTGATTCATATGTTGTGTATTTATTTGATTTGCTTCAAACGTCCCTACTAGTACCCATCCTAATTTTGTTTTCTGCAATATTGGTAAGTTTGGTCAAAATCTATGCTGACAATTCAAATTACTGTCAATGAAATGCTTGTCTGTTTTATGTTTAATTTCCTACAGAATTCTGTTGTAATGAAATTGGACTGAGATCCCGAATCTAGTAAAACTCTGCACGTATGAAGGTATCCTGAATTGTCTAATATTTGAACCATTGCTGTTGACAATAAAACTTGTGAATTTGTATTTCCAATTTGATTTGACAACGTGTTCGTTGTCTTGTCTCCATTTTTTTAAATATTTGACATATTTGACATGTTTGACATATTTGACATATTTTTTGCTTGATAATTTCGATGAAGCAAAGTATTGTGTTTTGCTTGACATTTTCTGCATGTTCCTGATGTACAATCCTTGAAAATATGACCTCTCTTCAGACAATTGATGCATAACTTCATTGACTTTACCTTTTCATATCTGTCCATGATTGGTAACTTAAGAAATTCTTTGCAGTTAAAGATCTGATGTTCTCCTTTGCAAATTACACAGTTATTTTCATAACTTAGGAATGATTTAACTCTTGCAGATTGTATTCTATACTCTTTTAATTTTGAATTAAATTCTTGTCTTCCAATTTCTAGAGTTTCTAATAAATCTGCTTTTGATCTTAGAAACTCTTTAAGTTCGTTTAACGTTGGGCCATTTTTTTCTTTTTCTTTTCTTCCCATTCTCGAGCTGTAACTCTATCTAACTTGCCTGCTATCATAAATATGATTAATGTATCCCATTTATCTACAGGTTGATTTAATACTTCCAATGATCTGAGATTTTTTGACACAATATCTACCAAGTTGCGAAGATCGTTTGAGGATTCTTTGACTATATTTGGAAGATTGAATAATGCTTTAACATGTGTGTGACGTAAAACTGATTCATTGTTATATCTTTCACATAACAAATCCCAGGCTATGATAAAATTTGCAGATGAAAATTCAATTGAATGGATTACTTGAGATGCCATTCCTTTCAATGAAGCTCTTAAATAATGAAATTTCTGAATGTCACTTATTTGATTGTTGTCATGAATCAACGACTGGAATGTATCTCTAAATTCTTACCAATTGTCATAACTTCCATGAAACTCTGGCAAATGGATTTGTGGCAATTTAATATTTGAAATGAAATTTCCATTCGATGGTAAATTTGTATCTTCCTTTCCATTTGACACTACAGAATTGTCAGTAAGTTCTTCTTCTTGAGTTACTTCTTTAATTTCTGCATCTTCGTTAAATTTGAGCATATGTTGTGCTTGTGCAACAGCCTTGTAATATTTGTCTTCAAATTCAACTCTCTCTGCTAATTGCTCATTGAAATTGTCACATGTATCTTCAATTTCAGTCTGAATTTGATTGAATTCAGCAAGTAACAAATTTATTTATGTTGAATAGTAGTATTTATGTTTACTTATGTTAGTATTGATGCATAAATATATCACAAAAGATTATAATTTTATTGACAATATTACATTTTGTATTGATTCTTCACACACTTGTTTTTCTCATATGTTCTTTTTAGCATCTTTTATTTATATTTATTATTTATAAGCTAAGGCATTTTGATTTTATATTTTATTATTTTAATTCTGAACATGCCCCCGGCCTTGAAAGGATCTATCCTTTCAACAATGAAATCAATGAAAGAATATTTATGAATTCCAACAATGAGATGAACAAATGTTTACAACAAACGGGTAATGAATTAATTAAATACAAAACATTTTTATTGAATTTCTTCATTTGGAAGTGGACATAACTTGGAGAATGCTCTCTTGATTGTCTTGTGCTGAGTTTTGACTAATGCGACTCGTGCTATGCCGTCTGCTCCAGGAAATATCTTGATAATTCGACCTAGCTGCCAATACAATGGGGGTAGGTTGTCTTCTTTGATGATTACTAGCATGCCTTCATGTAACATGCCATTTTTTGAATTCCACTTCTGTCTTGTTTGCAGTTCAGAAAGATATTCTTTCTGCCACCGGATCCAAAATTGTTGCTGGATTTGTTGAAGCTGCTTTTTGTATAGATGCTCTGGAATTGGTGGAGGCTTGATATGTAGATGATCGTTACTGTTCCAAATTTGAATGAATCGGCTGTTCCTGATGGCTGCTTCACCGATATATCTCCAATTGACTTGACTCGGCTGTTCCTGTTGGCTGCTTCACTGATGTCAATTTTTTCACTGCACTAATTCTACACTATCTCTCCGAACTCTAATCCGGCCTATAATCCGGCTCGAAGGACCACTTATTTATGTTGAATAGTAGTATTTATGTTTACTTATGTTAGTATTGATGCATAAATATATCACAAAAGATTATAATTTTATTGAAAATATTACATTTTGTATTGATTCTTCACACACTTGTTTTTCTCATATGTTCTTTTTAGCATCTTTGATTTATATTTATTTATTTATAAGCTAAGGCATTTTGATTTTATATTTTATTATTTTAATTCTAACAGTATTTGAGTTAGAGCGTCAACAAAATCCATACACATGCACACATACACGTACACTCTCACATGCACACACACACACACACACACATATACATCATCGTGAAAATGTTAAAATTGGATTCTAGGGACCTTAAAACGTGGTCATTTGCTAAAATCTCGATATGTAACTTTTAGCACGATCCCTATAGCTCCTTTACCAAGGGTAGCGGGAGGTAAACAGGCGATTATCAAGAGGACATTAATTTCAATGTGATAGCGTATTGTATTCTTATATATTTTATACAACATTGCTGGTGAAAATTTACTGTGTAATTTAAATTTCGCAGTTCGTACTTTCTTCACTGTTTGTATAATTGTGATTATTGTAAATTATTAAAAAAAAATCCTGATACGCAAATATATTTGTTTATTGTTTTAAATTACTTTGTCCCAATTCCTTATTTTTTTTATGTAATAATTTTTGCTGTAAGTATTTGTGCTTTGTCATTCATTCAATTGTTCTGTAGTCATAATTTATTCCGATCTTTTATTTTAAATATAAAATTAAATTAAATTCATTTATTAAATATAAATATTTATGTGAAGTGTTCATTTTGCTGTACCATTCTATCATAAATACTACACTACCAGTTTTATATTTAAATGTAACTATATTTGAATTTAGCGCTAAATTTTGTAACTAGATTAACAGTTTGTCACAATGTAAAACAGGTTTTTAATTACTGAATTCTTTAAAAAAAAGTAAAGTATGGAATAGTCTCTATGTTTCATTAATTTTTTGTTACAACCTAATATGTGGAAATGGATAATTCGATAACCTCGATTTGAACGTATTACCAGCCAATATCGTAATCCCAAGGGTATTCATATATGGAAATGAATTAGGGAATGCTCATAATGGAAATTTAGGAAGGTAACAATAATTAAATGAAATGGGAGAAATTGGATAATAATTTAGCATATCTAATCCCTATTCTGATCTAAAAAAAATAAATGACGTTCTGTCTAATTTAACCGACTTCATATCTCTTACCGTTCCCGAGCTCTTATACTTCAGTTCACGTAAGAAAATAGTATTGCATTCTCCACGCCAGCAATGAGTGCCCGTGAGGTGACTGGTAAGCGCCAGCACGGTACAAATATATCGTCATCATTACCGATATCTGTGAAAACAGACTGGCACATCCAGAAATGGGTAATATGCCGTGATGACATATTTTTTTTTTTTTTATTAATAATTTAAATTCGTGAAACCAAACTTTGCCGTTAATAAAAATATGTGTACCAATAAAATGAATACCTATTAAAAATTGCATCAAAACATGGTTAAATATCACTTAATTCTATAGATTATATTTAGTAGTTCACAACTTACAAGTGATATTTTTCTTTGCTTTTGTGAACTAGGTTAGCATTCTCACCATTCAAAGCGCAGACTTTAAATCCTTATCTAAACCAACGCTATTTTCTTACGTGAAATGAAGTGTAATAGTGAGCATGCTAACTTGAACACTCTACGTTATATAGGAATATTCCTGCATTGTAGTTTGTCTATATTTTTAAAAAAGACATGTCCAAATTTAAAATAAGACTGTTACAAGATTTTTGTATTTATAAAATAACATATCCTCGTAATTTTGCTTATTTAAACATTATTTATTGAAAAAAATATAATTCCTATAAATAATGAATTATTTATTTTAAAAAAATGTGTACATTTTCAAATATATCACGTGATCAACAACATAGTGTGACCTGAAAAGACACTCGCGTCAGCGCATCCAAGTGATAAAAATCTGATGTGGCCAACACGCAACCTCCCACCGTATAGTTTGAGGACATCTTGCCTTAATTTTTTATATTTTCTCTATTTGTTTGTTTTTCCTTTTCTTCAAATAATATATCTTGCCTTAAAGTTATAATATTTTCTCTGTTTGCATGTTTTTTTTTTTTTTTTTTGTACCCTATATCTTGCCTTAATTTCTACATATTTTCTCTGGGTTGGGTTTCTATACTTATACTTCATTTCACGTAAGAAAATAGCAGATGGCGCTTGAGAGCCGAACGTTTTTACACACATTAAATAAATAATTTAAATTCGTGAAACCAAACTTTACCATAAATAAAATATTTTTATCAGTAAAATGAATATTAAAAATTACATCAAAACATGGTTAAATATCACTTAATTCTGTAGATTTTATTTAATAATTGACAGTTGGCAAGTGATATTTTTTTCACTTTTGTGAACTAGGTTAGCATTCTGACCAATCAAAGGGCAGAATTTACATCCCTATCTAAACTAATGCTATTTTCTGGCGTCAAATTTTATCTGAACTGTGTAACTAAGGAAATGTGCTTATGTTTAAAACATATTATAGGTCATAGGCTCCGGGATTTATAAAATAGATTATATTATAAATCTATCTATAAAATATATTGAAAAAGTATTAATGCAGTCCTGTAGAAAATTCAACTATCTTTAATTTTTTATAATAACATAAATCGTGAAAAAATAACGGGTACCTATTTTTCTAGGAAAATCTATTTTGAGCTTTAAATGTCATTTCCGGTTATCTGATCTATACTAAAATCTAATGGCTTCTTTGCACATTAGGTTGGAGCAAGAGTCCATGGTTTCAAAATTTTTCGAATGATAGTATTTGAGTTAGAGCGAAGACAAAATCCATACATATACACACACATACACACACACACACACACATATATTGGATTCTAGTGACCTTATAACGTGGTCATTTCCTAAAATATCAATATGAGATATTTAGCACGATCCCTATACCTCCCTTACCAAGGGTAGCGACAAGTAAAAATCTGTACCTACTACTCTGATTTTTGGCAAAGCAAATGTCAAAATTACAAATAGTTTTATGCTGATTGTTTTCAAGTTAAATAAAAGTTTCGCTATTATTATTATTATTATTGTTATTATTATTTTTATTATTATTTATTATTATGATTAATTATTATGTTATTATTATTATTATTATTACTTATTATTATTTATTATTATCATTATTTATTGTTATTTATATTTATTAATATTATTGTTATTATTCATTGTTATTATTCATTATATTATTTATTATTATTTTTATTTATTATTATTTTTATCATTATTATAATTATTTTTTATTATTATTATTTATTATTATTTATTTTTATTATTATTTATTATTATTATCATTATTACTTATTTATTATTTATTACTTATTATTTATTTTTATTATTTATTATTATTATCATTATTATTTATTACTTATTATTTATTATATATTATTATTATGATGATTAATTATTATTATTATTTATTAATATTATTTATTATTATTGTTATTATTCATTATTATTATTTATTAGTATTATTATTTTTTTATTATTATTTATAATTATTATTTATTGTTATTATTTAATATTTATATATTATTTATTATTTATTGTTTATTATTTATTATTATTATAAATAAAAGTATTATTTTCAATAAAAAAAATGATTAAGTATAAATACTGCATAGTATCTATTTGCAAAAATTTTCGACAGAATTATCCGGACGAGATAGGGTAAGCGATATTATTGTTGGCTCCCTTACAGTTATTGGCATAGCATTTTTCATAATGAAATAAATATGACGCTCCTACATATTCTATTGTTATTTCATCTTATTTCTGTTCATAATTTCATCGTACCTACACGATATTGGTAAAATTCGTTATTTCATCGTTGGTACAAAAAAAATTATTTCAGTTGAACGGTCATCATGTAATGGTGATAGTGTGTCGCTTGTAATTGTTAAGAAAATCTTAAGTATAGCGGCGAGAATTTCATTCCTGAGTATCACATATAAGCTTGAAATGAACTATATTAATTCCTACTGCTGCTTAAGGCCTCTTTGACCATTTCATGTGGGCTACGTTACATTTATATGCAAAAACATATTTATATTGTGTCAAAATTACCGCACGAAACAATAATTGGCCCCCCTGCCATTTATTGTATTTCTATATTTCTGTTTTGTTAACAGTAATTGGCACTAGTATTTAAAAACAATATTTAATATTTGAAATGAAAAAAGTGCCTTACAGATGTGTAAATAAATTTCAGTATTTTTCCATAAATGGATGTTAATTCCAAAAATTAAATTCAGCAAAATTTACTTTTTTGTTAATATGCAGTGATTTTAAGTAGTGTAGCTCAATATATATCGGTTGTAGAAAAAAATATTTTTAACAAAAGTTGTAGGAAATTTTGTCCTTTATAAAGTTATTAATAACTTTTTTCGTCTAATATTTACTGGTGAGGAGATTCTACAGAAAACCATATTTTTGCATTATTTTACCAAGATGATGGCGCAAGCGGTAGTGTAACAAGGTTAATCTTTATATTTTATTAGGACCCCGAAATTAAAAATTCGAAAATGAAGAATACTCGATATTTTGCATAATAAACATACCTACTAATTTTTTAACATTAAATTACATACGTAAGAGATGCCAATTATTATACATTTTCGTGTGCTAATTACTAAACTACTATGCCAATAAATAACTATAGTTTTTACAGTTTTTTATAATTAATTAATTTCCTCTGATAGTTCGTATTCTAAATATAATTGTTAATATATATGTAAATATTCTATACACTTTATACTTATACTTTCAAACTAATACAGACAACAAACTAATTTAAAAAATATTGTTTTGGTATCGCTACGTCGACGACATCATATGTCTATTTGACGGCACGGACAGACAATTAACACAATTAAAAGATTTTATAAATTCCTTGCACAAATCAATCCAGTTTACCTTAGAAAAAGAGATTAATCGCCAACTAAATTTTTTAGATATTACAATTACACATAAGGACGATTCATTTCAATATAAAATATATAGAAAGGACACATATAGCGATAATATAATACCAAATTGTTCCAATCACCCAGAGAACATTAAAATGTCTGCATTTAACAGCCTTATCCACAGACTAGTTACGATTCCTTTATCGAAAGAAAATTTTACAGATGAAGTAAACATAATTAAACAAATAGCTATAAATAACGGATATAACGTAAATATTGTGGACCGATTATTAGGAAACAAAATGAAAACCTCGATTTTAATAAACTTTTATGCCGTACAACCTAGTCCTAACAATAAATATTTCACTCGGTTCAACTTTGTAGGCAAAATCAATAGAGATATTAAAAATAAATTTAGAGACACCAATATTAAACCGGCCTATTACAATAACAATACTCTAAGTAAGCTAATCAACAAAATTTATACAAAAAATGTTCCAGACAAATCAGGTGTATATGAAATACAGTGTGACATGTGTGAATATAAATATATTGGTCAAACGGGTAGAAGTTTCCTCATTAGGTTTAATGAACATATGAGATCTTGGAAAAATAAAAAATCAGATTCTAATCTAGCCACACATCTTTTTGAAAACAATCACAACTGTTCAATAAAAAACTTAAAAATTTTACATTTAGAAAAGAAAGGTTCGAAATTAAATTTCTTGGAAACATTTGAAATAGACAAAGCCATTAAACGCAATGAGAAACTGATGAATGACCAAACAGATGTTCTCCACTCGGATATTTTGGAAATATTACCGAAAGGAAATTTTTGTTGATCCCTTAAAATGGTATACCCAAGACTCCAACAAATTAGTTTATAATCTTATACCTGTGTCTTTGTATATATATATAGATATATATTCATGTAGTTCTCTTGTACATTTCTCAGTCTTCTGAAGATGGCATAAAAGCCGAAATCGCGGTAAAGATAATAAACTTTATTTTGTGAAAGCCAAGTGTTAATTATTTTACCTTAATACAGTAACATTAATTAAAAGATAACACATTTTGAAATAACATATTTGAAAGTTAACATGAGCTTTTAAGGTCCAATTACTATATTGCTTACCTAGCCTATTTTTGAACGTTTCACACAATTAAATTAAAAGAAATTTATGGTTTCAAGCATTGCGATTAAAAAGAACTCGATATTCTAATAAATTTCATCTATATGTACGAGGTGTGTTCAAAAAATATCGCGAATTTTGTGTTTTTTCAAAAATTATTTATTCATGAATATCTATTTTGTCCCCTTCAAAGTAATCCCCATGAGATATTATACACTTGTGCCAACGGTTTTTCCAATCTTCAAAGCACTTCAAAAAATCATTTTTTTTTATCTTGTTCAGCTCCTCCTTCGATGCCGTCTTTATCTCGTCAAGCGTAGCGTAACGTCGTCCTTTCATGGGCCTCTTCAGTTTAGGGAACAAGAAAAAGTCACAGGGGGCCAGATCTGGGGAATACGGTGGCTGCGGCATCATTAGTGTGTTGTTTTTGGCTAAAAAGTCGCGCACAAGCAACGATGTGTGAGCAGGGGCGTTATCGTGGTGCAAAAGCCAATTTTTGTTCTTCCGCAAATCCGGGCGTTTCTGGCGGATTGCTTCGCGCAAATTGCGCATAACTTGCAGGTAATATTCCTTATTGACCGTTCTACCCTGTGGCAAGAACTCATGATGCACCACGCCCCTGCAATCGAAGAAAACTGTCAGCAAAACTTTCACATTCGACCGAACTTGGCGCGCTTTTTTCGGTCTTGGTTCGTGCGGCAGCTTCCATTGAGATGATTGAACTTTGGTTTCCACGTCATAACCATAAACCCACGATTCGTCACCAGTTATGACCCTCTGGAGCAAATTTGGGTCGTCGCGGACAGAGTCCAACATCTCATTAGCAATGTTCATGCGATGCTGTTTTTGGTCGCAATTGAGCAATTTTGGTACAAATTTCGCAGCGACCCGTCTCATGCCCAAATCATTGATAAAAATCGAATGGCACGAGCCAATCGATATGTTTAGGTCCTCAGCAACTTCTCTAACGGTGATTCGACGATTGGCCAATATCATTTTCTCCACTTCATTAATTTTTTCGTCTGTTGTTGAAGTGCTCGGGCGTCCGGCACGCTTTTCGTCGTTCACATCTTCTCGGCCTTCTGAGAACATTTTGTACCACCGATAAACGTTGCTTTGGTCCAAGGTAGCTTCTCCATATGCCACAGTCAACATTCGGAATGCATCCGCGCACTTAATTTCGTTTTTCACACAAAATTTGATACAGGTTCTTTGTTCCATTTTTTTGAATAGGTAAAAATCGAAGACGATCCAAAACACGTGCAAGCAAAGCAGCTGTCAACAATTAAGTGAACATTCAAAATGGCCGAGCTTGTCGACATAAGTGAGAGACATGAGTACCAACATAAAGCCACAAAAAGATCGAAATTCGAATATACGTAACCCGCGAAAATTCAAAATTCGCGATAGTTTTTGAACACACCTCGTATGTACATACATTAAAGTGATCTTCACAAACATAGAGATGAAATTTTTTACATAAGTACGAAATCCTGGTCTAACCTTAATTCTTTCGTCTCTAATTTTTGCAGCTGTGAAATAATCATTTTTTGAAACAAATTCGGCCAACATTGAACTATCCACTTTTGGCAAATTGTTCAATTTAGCCTAAACAAAATATTCAGCAGCTAATGCCATATTTATTACAGTAGTAAGTAAAATAAGTAATGAACAGAAAACAGCTTCAGATGTCAAACACAAAAGCACATGTCAAGTTTTGTTTACAAGAGACGGAGATAGACAGACACGCAATTGTACTCGTACACGAAGAACAAGAAAGGTTACTTGTGTCCAGGCAGCCAATAGGAATAGGCAGATAGGTGCCTTTCTATGTCATAAGAGTGGGGGGTAGTTTTTGTATAAAATTTTTAGCGTAATTCTTTTTAATTCAATATTTAAAAAAATATGAACAATACTGTTTTCTTCGGTTTATTATGAATTAATTTGTAAAAAAAAATGTGCAACCACCCTATTTAAGTACGAGTAATTATTGAAAAAGCAGTGAAGGGTCGCCTGTGTAGCAATATTGTTGGAATGACATGAGCAATGATTGTAATGTTCCAACTAATGCATGTGTGAACTTGAAGCCGACAGAGCCATTAGTTGGCTATTACGAAACAATAGAGTTGTGTTAAGTATTTTGTGGCGTAAAAATAAGTGAGCGAAATGTAGCCAACTTAAATAAAATAAATAAATATATCATCACGGCATATTACCCATTTCTGAATGTGCCACAATCTGCTTTATCGCAGATGTCGGTAGTGATGATGACATATTTGTACCGTGCCGACGCTTACAAGGCGTCACCTCACGGGAACTCATTGCTGGCGTGGAGAGTGCACCACAAGGGTCACTTTTGTGCCATTTAAAATTCGAAATATTTGACGTCGGTCGGAATCGAATCCGGTTGAAGAAGAGGCAACACCGCAGGGCAAAGGACAGGGAGAAGGGATAAATTTGAGCATCAGTCCATATTTATTTGACGTCGAGTATAGTGAAATGTTGGAGCTACAGAGAATGGCATGGTGTAAATATTTTAAAATAGTCCAATGTCTAAGTGACATTCATTAAAAAAAAAAAAAAAATACGGGCGAGGGAACATGAACGAGAAACCCATAAATGGACAAACAAAAACAAGTGTAACGCACGGAAATTATAACAGAGTGCAAGATTTGGAACAGTATGACAGCCGAGTAAGTGTGCGATTAATGGCTGCTGTATCCAGCATAATGTGATAAGGATAAAAACATAAGAGTATTCCAGAAAAAAATTCCCGGATACGAGAATAACATCTAAATCAGTGGAAAGATGCACAAAATAGATCACAGTAGCCCGTAACGTATATTTCCGGACGTTGTATGTTTCCTCCTGAGTTCCCCGTTTGTTGACTATCACCTAGTGTGATTCGCTCACTTGTCGCATACTGCTTTAAAAAGTGCTTATTTATCAAAATTTCATTATGCGATTTTTAACATAATCCCTATACGTTTCTTACTTGCGTTAGATTGCGAGAGGTACAAACGGTCGAGTTTTAAGGACAATACCTGTACTAACTACTACTTACTGGAAGAGTGTTTGTTGATGTACTATCAAAGTCCAATTAAATTGTATAACCCCTGACCACGTAACTAAATTATGTGATCAGGTGTATGACTCACAATTATTGTTCCTCATTCGAAATTTGGGCATAGTAATCAATTAATCAAAACTTCCTTTCTCTGTGATTTAATGTGTGAGTGAGGTTCATGACACAGACTATTATTATCTCAAATAATTATCATTAATTGTCTTCATACAGCAACAGCAGTCAACGTTATCGATGATCTGAAGCATAAGTATAATTATTGACAATATGTCAACAAATGAAGGATATTTTAATTATTCCGTTAGCCATGCTCCCACATAATTCACGCAACATGATTTGATTGTACGTGAAAATCGGATACTGTAAATAGAACATTGGCTAACCAGAACGAACGGTGAATAGCATGATAATGTGACGTTTTGTGTCAGAAATTTAGTCTACCTGAATTATGAATATTCATAATTAAATCATATGCAAATGAATCATAAATGAAAATCAATTTTGTTTATCACATTTTTATTTCATTTTATAATTAATATTAATTTCTTTTCTTTCATATTGTACATTACTAATTACTAATGTCATAACAAATGGAAAAAATAACAATACGTGCAGCATCCTTCATAAACAATAAGAATTCAATGTTTCAAATTTTCGTTTAAAGTTTTCTTAATTATCCGATTATCAAGGAATACATTGTTGTTTTAAATCGAACCAAAATAGACACGGTACTCATTTTATGAAACAAAATTTGATTACGTCACTTTTATATACTGTAACAACTGGCGTATAGATATGACAAAAAAAATTACTTCACTACTAAATTACAAAATAGGTGCATGCATGGAAGTAGGTTTTCAAAAGAAAATTAATTACTGATTTTAGAATAAGGTGATCCGATTTCAAGAATTTTAATCGATGGCACTTCATCGGTTTGAAACTAAATATATCATCGCGGCATACATGTTATCCATTGCTGAGTGTGTCATTCTGGTTTGTATACCGGTAATGATGACATATTCGTACCGTTTATTTATTTATCATGGAAAGTGTACACTTTATTGCAAAAATATATTGTTTCTACACGAGTTAAACCAAATTCTATTATTATACACAAAAATATTCACAACAGATAATTGAATATGGGGCAAAATAAATTTTAAACCGTGTGGCCGCGATTAAAATTCGATGATCAAAGAAACTTTTGGAAAATTTAAATTTGAAAAGAAACAAAATAAAAAAGTTTGCAATTTATGTTCATGCTTTATGTGAAAAAAGAAAAATTAAAATTGGTCATTTATAATAACATTTTAAAGCTTTGTGAAAAATTACCTCTGGCTTTTAATAAAAAAAAAAACTATGAATACTTTTATTGAAAAACGAAAATGATAATTACCATTTACATTTGTGCTAATTATTATAATAAAAGGGCCAAGTGTATAATCAAAATCACTATAACCTGAGATAGTATTGGTTGACGTTTGTCCAACAAAAAAGGCGTTTTTTTTATCCAGGTAACCGGATTTCATATGGTTAACCGCGCAGTAAGCTCGGTAAGCAGTGCGAATGAAATATGTCCGGTTACTACAGATGTATCTGTCAAATTAATTATTTGACATTAGTCAAATATTTATCAAAATCGTTATATAATATATGTAATTTAAAGCGTATAGTTGTAATACAAAATACATTGATAAAAAATGTCACAAATTCCATTTTTTGCATTTAGTGAAAAATACTTAACCGTCAAAACACTGAAAAAGGACAGCTATAGTAACCTGACATGTAAGGTCGCTTTCACACGATTCGACTTTTCGCTGAGCGCCGTTATCCGGCACGGCGCAGTGCATTGACATTACCACTGTTGTTTATGGCGGGTCTAACACGATACATATAAGACCACTATGTATAAAGTCCACTTTTCATAAAAAATCATTCGTATAACGCATCCACAATACAATATTATCTCTGTAGAAATTCGACCTGTCTGCTTCGTACCCTGCGTGTTCACTCTGTATGAAATGAAATTTGCAGTGTTGAAGTCATCGGTTACTAATGTATTTTCTGACATTTACATGACGTCATAATTAGATGCAAAAAATCTAACAGATGACGTTCATTGTCACATATTGTCAAAAAAAAATAGAGAACCATTATTTCATATTAAAATATAAATTATCCCTGAACGTTATGTAAGCAGTTTGGGTGGGCAGGTTTCGTGGGCAAGTTGAATGGGCAGATTCCATGTTGTAATGACTAATCACTGTTCAGCTAAATTGGAGTGTTAATTAGGTATTAGAGTAATTTTGCACATCCAGATTTTTGGCAGTTGCAATTAATTCATATAAACGTCAGAACATGCGTCAGTAACTTATGTCGTCACAACTGCATACGTCATTTTATACAGAGTGATCAGGCAGGGTAGAAATCAGACAGGCCGATTTTCTATTTAGCGAACATTGTAGTGGGGATGAGTTTATACGGGTGGTTTTTATGAAGAGTGGACTTCATACAAAGTGGTTTTATATGAAATGGCATTTACTCGTACAGCCGTCATTGTTCCAATGGCGCGCATTTCAATCCGGCACAGCAATTTGCCGTTTAATATTTCTATCTTTTATTTCTGTTATTTTAATGAAGTGATTCAATTATTCATATTAACTGATGTATGACACATATGACACGTTTAATAAAATAATTCTGGTAAAATCAAACACATGTTTTCTAAAGCACGCACTAATAATATAGTTAAACATATGGAAAATTGTGAGATAAATGACGAGCATTTGATTGACAAGAGCAAAATAGCTGTCACTGACAGCATCGAAAACACGGCGAAATGCTTTTTTGTTTTTGCCGTTTGTTTAACGGCGTGTTCTCAAGTATGCCGGAAATAGCGCACGGCGAAAAGTCGGATCGTGTGAAAGGGGCCTAACCGTCCTACATACCGCGCTTACATGTTTGACGTAACCGCAAGTAATTGGAATGCTCAATAAAATGCGGTTACAATGTAATCGTAGGTAACCGCTCTAAATAAAAATGCCTAAAGCATATATTAGTTAATATATTTGTCGGTTAAAATATTCTCTCATTGTGCATACACCGTTGATAAACACGAGTATAATCCGTGCTTTATTACGTTAATTTTGGCTTATCTCTCATATACTCGTCTAATTTATAACTACAAATGCAAGTGTAATTGCAACTCCCGGAGGCGTAGTTAATAAGTGTTTAGAAAGGAACTGAGGTACTTGCTAGATACTAAATGAAGAGATAATATTAAGGACTCTGCACATCCATGTTTATATATCTGATATGAAATAGTTTTCATTACACATGAACAAACTTGTAAAACAATTGAAATCTTGTATTTAACGTAGGTAAATTCAACCCAATTATTAAAGGACTGACGCATCTAGTCAGTAACAAGAATTTATTCTGAAAAAAACATTTTGTTCTTCATTTGCTGTTTTTTCAGCATCATTAAATTGGAAACAATGAATTTTATTATCTGAGAAATAAAGTAGACTACAATGCTATATTATTCTTAACTCCTACACCTGTCCAATTGTTGTTGTAATATAATATAATATATATATTGTTCAACTTATTTCATTACTTACAGGTGAAGCATAGATAGCAACTATTTCACATCAAATATTAAACATGTATAATATTGTTATAATCAGGTTCATTTTAACACTTTAATTAAAATAACTTTTTAACGACTTCACCTTTAAATTAAAGTAGACCGTTTTCATAATTAATAGCTATAACTACTTTAACAAAAGTAAACTTTTAGCTCTTTTGATGTACCTACATATATTGGCACACCAGAACAAATAAAATTTCGAAGTTTGACATTTGACATGTAAACTATTGGATATATCCCTTTAATAATATTTACAAAAGAAAGAATTATTGCTTTAACCTTCACAAAAAAGAGAAAGTTTTTTAATGCAAAAATATAACAGAATCAAAAACTTCTTGTTCTATGCGACAATATGTTAATATATTCTCACAAAATATATTTTATTTAAAAGAAGCAAGAATAGAACAATTATTCAAATCCACTTACAGCTTTGTAAAGAGTCAGTCTGCCAAACGGCGCGGTACTGCTTGACTAGCTCCACTTAACACGCATTTATTTGTACTCCCGTTCTAGGCTCTGTACGTCAGTGTAAAAAATAGGACAAATACAGATGCAGTGTAAACGTATAGCCTCAGCCTAATGCTTGTGTTAATCGATAATAAATAATGTCAAATTAATGTGTACTTTTTGTAGAAGCGTTAAAATGATATGGATTATTTATCACCATTATTAACACACATGTATGAAATATGTAATGAATTTTTATAACCGACGCCGGTGGTGCAATAGGCAACGTAGCAGACTCACGGCTTAAGGCCCAAAGATCCTGGTCTATAAATATCAATTAAGAGAGAAGGGGATTCTAGGTTGTTACTACAAGAGTTGGAGTAAATTATTTTGTCCAAAAGCAAATCAGGATGATATTGTAATTATGAATTAAATAAACAATCAACAGACATACTCGTAAATACAAGTTTATATAAATTCGCTAATAATTTTCGTCAGTGTATTACTGCTATTTGTAATTTGACATGAAACAAAGAACAAATTATTAAATTATAATTTTTCACCAATTATAATAATAATAACACCAAAAACATAAATATTTCTTTTTAGTTTACTCCTTTTTATCATCTCATCTACATCTATGCGATATTAGATATTATCTGGTTGCATACAAAGAATTAGAAAACAAGGGTACCAAATTTTAAGGACAATATTACTTACCAAAATGAATAAAAAAGCCAAGTCAACATGGGTCCGATCTTCAATAGTTTGCAAGATATAAGATAGTGAAATTAAGTTTTTACGGGGTTTACTTCTGCTACCTCGAAAATTAAAAGTTACATCGGTAGAAAAAATATATCTTTACTCACTTGTACCATTTAAATAACTGTTACTCATTGTGGAAGCTATGAGTACGAGTCACTGATCTCTATACATATTATGTATAGAGATCAGTGGTACGATTATATTATTTTAAAAAAAGACATGTAGGTGCATTTTGATATGCTAATTAAGACGAAAATATTATTGTAAATTAATTAGTTCATGTCACATGTGCTATTTTCTTACGTGAAATGAAGTATAGTTAAACAAAATTGTAAAAAAAAATCAGGTGTTAATAGTACAAACAAGTACTTGAATAGCCTAATGTAACGAGTGTTTTATACTATGCTCCCTGTTTAGGCTTTAATTTACATCATTTCCTTATAAAAATAGTTATTAATTTCCATTAAGGGAATCTTTTGGCAGAATAATTAGCACATATTATCACTAGGTCGCGTATAATATCGGGTTACCGTGTTTGCACTGCCCCTATGAACTTCGAACAAAAATGCAAAACGTGAATTTAGTAGCTTATGTAAATTTATAATTATAAATATTTATAGATATGCAAAATATGAAATACTATCTTTTAATTAAATATAAATATGTATTTATTTTATTAAGTTTTTAGATATAATTACATATATTTAGAGAAATTTAAATAAATACTAATTACAAACTACATATGCATCAAAGAAGGATACCTATTATCATATTATTTTATCTTAAAGTTCTTTCGAGGTTCTGTAACTTTTCAAAAGTAGAGTCCTTTTCTATGACACATAAAGTGGCGCCGGGTCTGAAAGACCCGAAGTGATCCATATAAAAAAATACTACCGGGGTATTTTTGTTTACAAAATAATGGTATGAGATGATGATCCTTTTTACCTTCCGTCACCTTTAGGTAAGGAAGGTATTATCTTTGGTCAAAAAATTCGGTGGTGAGTTTTTAATGAATAAGTACGTTTTAGGGTCCCTACAATAAGAATTTACTATTTTTAAGATGTCTGTATGTATGTGTGTGTGTGTGTTTGTGTGTGTGTGCGTGTGTGTGCGTATGTGTGTGCGCGTGTGTGTATGTGTGTGTGTGTGTGCGTGTATGTGTGTGACATTTTTTCTCCGACGATAACTCCAATACTACAGTTCTAAAAATTATAATTCTTTCGTATTCCTCTTCTGTACATTCATATGAAGAGTTGATTAGATTTTGGTTATAATTAATCCACCGGAAGTACCCTTATTTCAAGTTTTTAACAGTTTTTCTTAAAAAAAAGCAGTTAAATATTATTTTTTGACATTTTGTTATTATATATATTAAAGAAAATACTCTTCTCTATACGGTTTAATTATATATTTTCCATCATATTCAATAGATGTAGAGTTAAAGCATTATAAAGAAATTAATTTTCAAAAATTAGTCAGCTTTGCTATTTATCATGGAAACAGCTGATATATTCAGAAAATTCTAATTGACAGATGTCAATTGCAAATGTAAAACCAAATATGGAAAGTATAAGATATAAAATTGGTATGTCATAGTGTTCCTCGCAAGTGACATGCAGAGAAAGGCCAAAGAGAAGATGGAAGGACTGTATCGCAGGAAACTTGAGAAAGGAAGAACTGTGTGAAGAAGATGCGTTGGACAGGAATGAGTGGAAGAGAAGAGAAAACAGGGATCCCTAATAAAATAGGGGAAAACTGAAAAAGTAAGAAGGAAGTGTCAAGTGCATTTTACTTAGTGTATGTTTATGTTATAATTTTATTGGATTCATAGAACCTTTTCAAATGGTATGCAATTTGTAAAAAATGGCATGTGTTCGTGTTCGATGATATTATATAGAATCTGTTCCAAGGACTTTTTGGTGTGGGATTTGTACAAAATACATCGAATTGACGGAAGGTCTTGTGCTGGCCACAGCAGATTTTTTTTTATATAAAAATGAACATTTTACATAAAAATAAAAGCAATAAGAATTTAGCTCTGAAAATATAATCCAACAAAAAATACACAGTATGTTACAAAATCGGACGGGTCTGTCAGACCAGGCACCACTTCCGAAGGGAGCTGTCTGCCCGTCTGTAAAATTATTCTACGGTTTGATAGTTTACTCCCAGTTTATCGATGATTTTGTCGTCTGTAGGGATTTAAACCAAATATTCTTTTCTAATCTTGGTGTGTGACTTTCTTTTTGATTCCCAGCAGATATTTAAATATTTTCGTGCATATCCAAATGTCATTCCGCTCTTTTTTACCTGATGGTTACTGATATGCACCTTCAAAGAAGTACGAATTTCCACTAGTGTTCGAAATAATACATACTTCAAGTTTTCAAAAAACTAAATTTGACTTACCGCTCTTTAAAATATAATCAGAACATAAAATGACAAGACATAGCTGGTGGTTTCTATGAACATGAAATTCAAAGTGCAAAATATCCTGACATATATCTTGTAGAAAATTTTTACGCGAAGATAAGAATAGACACTTCGTAAAATGGTTAGGATTTGATAATATATTTAATTCTTATATAAATAAAGAAAATCTATTGTAACCTTTTTCTATAATAATGCCCATATTCATAAACAATCGTAAAGTTTCAAAACGGTTCGTTATAATTAAACTTGACAAATAAAATTTCGATTTTTCTTTCAATGTCGACTGTTTTTATTGGATAAAAATTATAACGAACCGTTTAAATGTTTTATAGTATTTTACATCAGAAGCCAGGTAAAACTGTGTTTACTTCTGAAAGGAGGAAATGACTAGCGCGCCGATTAAGCGAGCTTGTCACCTCTTTGAGGCTGTAAAACATTTACTTGGCGTGTATTGTATAATATTTTATTTGTTACTCACTGCTAAATCAAATATAAAATTATAACCAAAATCTGCCAGTTGCAATTGTTCTGCCAAAAACTGGCTTAAATGATTTCGCAGAAACCTTTGGCGGGGATTACTCTGGCAACGCGCATCGTTTGTTTAGTTATTTATTTTTTTTAGTAAAATAAGCAGATTTCAAGATGAACGTACCAGAAACCATCATAAACGAAGCCAAAAGCGTAGCTTCAAGTTTATTGCCAGAAAAATCTGCAACAAGGTCCGAAAGAGAATACGTTGATTTCAAAAATTGGCGAGAAAGAAATGGCGTAATCGGTGTAACTAAGGACGTACTACAAGCGTACATTAACCAACTGCCGAAGAACTTTAATCCTAATTCCCTATGATCGAAATGGTCAATGTTAAAAAGCTGCCTGGAATTAAGAGAAAATATTGAAATTCACAGGTGTTATTTTCTATAACAAATCTTACCGACAAAATGATATTTTTATTTATCATTATTTGATATCATAGGGTAATTGCGCTTTTGAAGAGATGAAATGAACGATATGTTGCAAAAAGGCTAAAATTCTAACTAAAGATCAAATTGAAAGATTTCTTGTCCAAGCTGCAGATGACCAATGGTTGCTTTTTAAAATAATTACATTTTTTGGAATTTTTGGTGCCTGTCGGTGTGATGAGCTTCTATCATTAACTCTAAATGAAGTAGAGGACACTGGAAAATACACTGTTGTCACTTTAAGAAATACAAAAAATTGACAACGGGGAGGTTTACCATAACAGATGCTGAATGTAGTTTTCAACCTTGCGTTTTTTACCGAAAGTATGCAGCTCTCCGTCTTTATGGAACAGAGATTCTACGATAATTTTTAACATACTGTAATGGCAAATGCATCTCCCTTAATGCTGGTCAGCATACTATTGGCGGTGTGCCGAAGAAAATTGCTGAGTTTTTAGGATTAAAAGATCCAGAATTATTTACCGATCATTCTTTTCGTCGGTCTGCAGCAACAATAGTTGCGGATACCGGCGGAAGTATTTTGAGTCTGAAACTTGCTGGGGGTTGGAAATCCAGTGCGATTGCAGAAGGTTATGTGGATGAATCCATCAACCAGAAAATTGAAATATCTAAAAAAATGATTCCTGCACATGAGTCAAAAAACTCTGCACCGTCTACAAATACTTCGCCCAAGTCTTCATCTGCAAAATTTAATATTAACGTAAATCACAATTGTACACACATTTTTAATTTGTACGATAATAATAAAACAGAGTTTTCAAATATCAGCAATGCTACTAACCTGTAAAAAGTTAGTAGCTTGTGAGTATTGATTTTTAATTTGTACAAATGTCATCGCCATTTTATTTCTTTCTTACATAATATTACTATATTACGAACTGAGTTATAGGTGTCGCAAGTATAATATAATAAAACTCCAGAAACAAATAAAAAAAATTAATATGTATGACAGTAACAAAGCACAATTTTCTTATATCAACAACGTTACTAACGTGTAAAAATTTACAAGTTAGCTTTCAATTTTACAGGTTAGTAAATAGTAAAGAATTTTCAAAGTAATAGGCGATATCAATAAATGAAGTTTACAAGTGAGGAACTAATAAAATTATTTTCGTTGTTTTAATCCCTCAACATTAATTAATACGAACAGTTTTATTCTTAGGGGTAGACGCGCGTCCTACTCAAGACGTAGGTTTCTAAAACATCCTGGTATATCATGTCGAATGTAAAAATAAAAACACGACTGGGGTTTAACGGTAAATTTAATTCTTTTAGAACTATACTACGACCCATGTGTATTTGTCCGGCCAAAACTTTTACATGTAATTAATCTTCAATTAACAAAATTTCTCAATCAGTTCCCAGGTCAGCGTCATTTTTCCCAACAAAACTTCCAAAAATAATTCCTACAACAACATACAGCGTCGTCTCATATAATTTTCTTATATAACCCCCCCCCCCCCCCCCCCCTACAAGATACAGCCGCACGCGTATGCATTCATGCGGTTTGGTTGTGGTTACTGGGCGAGAATCCATTAATCCTAACCTAAGATGGATTTATAAGTAACACAGAACATAGAACAAAATTTAGCATAAGAAACAGAATTTTGTCACGGGGTTTTGTAAAGTCACACAAAATATAGAGAAAATAAGAAGTATAAGAAGTACTTGTCATTTTCAAATAATAATAAGAAGAAAAACATATGTTTGCATTTGTGAATTTTTTTATAAATTTTATCATTTGTGAATTTTTTTATAAATTTTGTCAAATTTGATTTCGAGTTAATGTTATTATTATGACAAATTAATGTGACACTCCCTGAAATGTTGCCAAATTTGCAGGGAAGTCGGAAAAAAATAAATATCGTTATTGAATAGCCACACCTCGTATATTCGAACTACTACGAAATGTTACGAATATGCACGGAAAACATAAGGCACACAGACATATATCTTCGCGAAAGGTAAATATTGCCAGTTCTGTGTCACATATTTATTGGAACTAAACTTATAAATATCTTGGGAAAGGTGTACGAGGATGAGAAAACTAATTTGTAATATTCAATTTTATAACTCACCTTCCGCAACCCAGATGCCACTCGGATGGCTGCTTGAGCGTGCTGACGATGACTATTGGCAACGCGGTAACGAGCGCGAAAAGCCATACCACAAATATGATTGTGGTGGCGTACCTCTTGGTCAGCCGGGGCCTCAGAGGCCACATAATACCAATATAGCGGTCGATGCTGATGGCTACAAGAGTATACGCACTCACAAACACCGACACAGCTTGCGAGTAGTTCACCACCGTGCACATGAAACTCCCGAACGGCCAGTGAAACAGGATGAATAGCGGTAGAAACGTAAACGGCACGCAGAACACCGCCATCAACAGATCCCCCACTGCGAGGTTCGTGATGAAGAAGTTTGTTACTGTCTGCATCCTCGGCGTCGACGATATGATGAAACAGACAGCCCCATTCCCCAGCAGTGCGATGACGAGCATGGGGCAGTACATGACGTACACAGTGGCGTGAAAGAAAGGGGATGCCATTGAGCTATTTGATGTGAAATAGCTACTCGTGCAGTCGTACGTGACATTGCAAGTAGAGTTAAGCCAGTTATAGCTGGAGTCCAGTTCGGTTAGATTCTCGCACTCCGACATTTTGATGTTTTGCGGTGGTTATTTACACTGAAATCAAAATAAATGTTAGGAATCACTAGTCTTGATACATTCAGCAGATTATAATTAAGACATTTGTCTCATGAGAAAGGTAAAGTTAATTACACATGAGAAAGGTCAGCGCAGCAATGTTGCCCTATATACCTAATTTTCTATTAAATAACCTTACATAAAAATGAAGTACCCAGTGTGGCGATAAATTATCTGCAAATTTTTAATCTGCTTTTAGTTAAGTGTAATCTGGACAATTGACAAATACTTGTATTACCTATATTATGTGTGAGTTGTTAAGATAAACGCGTTTATGAATTTTTATCACTTCAATTTGTTCTCATGGAAATATTAAAAGAAAATCAAGGCCGTAGTGAGATTGGCGAATTTTATGTTGAACATAGGCATTTAAAGAAATATTTCACTGTGATTTACTTTTACACAAAACGAACCATTTACCACGTATGTCAACATATTAACTCTGGAAAAAGCATCGTAAGAAAACCTGGTTCTGGAAGATCAGCGCAGAATATGCAAAAGAAGAAAAATTTTTGATTGAAGATGCCTAATGGAAACTTGACGTTTCACTAAGAAAACTTGGTCGAAAATGCACAATTGATCAGAAGTATATTAATGACATTCTTGGAAAAGAAAAGGTTTTGGTTATAAACGACAACCATTCACATGGCCAATTTTTTATACTCGCCTGACTTCCTGACAATGCGAATATATTTTAAATAATCTGTCAGACTGCTTTTGTGAAAACGATCTGTATTTTAATTTCAATAAAACTCATGTACATAAGATTCTATTTTCCACAGTGCACAAAAGAATTAGATCTAAATTTCTCAATAAATGAACATATAATTTAAAAATCAGAGAACGGAAATTTTCTTGGGTGTATTTTTAATGTAACTCTAAATGCAAAATAAGAAAATTTAACATCAAAATTAAGTTACATATGCTATCACGTCTGACATCTGAAAATTTTTATAACTAAACAACAGCTCGTAGTTTTGTATTTTTTACAGTTGTACAAAAAATAGCCTGTACACCTTGTCCGCGAAATTCTTTAGCGTACAAATTTTTCTCGCAACGCTAAAGAGTCATTTTCGCGGTCTTCATATACTATCAACTATTGTATGCAATTGTTAAAAATGTGGTCATTGTCCTACGTTTTTTTATTTTGCAATTAATATATTTTACTTTGCCAGTAATAACGGCAAACTTTATTAATGTGCTAATTTTTCACATATTTATCTACAAAATCGATTCTTCCTTCTTTCGATTTCCAAAATCGATCTACTTTTTATATTATGTACATAAATTGTTTCAATATAACAATAACGTTAACGGGCGAGTTCAATTTTCACAAAATTCTATTGTAAAGCATGAGGTTAAGCAGTATAGTGTGGTGAGGGGAAGTTTTGCCGAGCGATTTTACAGCCGTATTTGCACGAATTACTAAATACTTTACTGTAAAATAAGGTAACTGAGTGAGCGGCGAACAGTTTTATATATTTTAGTATTATGCTGTTTCAAACATTATAAAGAAAATTTTCTTCAGCCCTATAACAATCACTTTTATGTATATGTTTATTTATGAACAATATTACAAAGTACGATTATTATTACAGAATATTTGTAGGCTCAAAGCCAAGGAATATGAGAATTAATTTTGTCAAAAATCTTTATTTCGTCATCTTCTCTTTTTTTGCGTTCACTCTGATTTTCTTTTACAATCTCCTGTCACTTTCCATTGACAATCAGCTGTCACTTTCCGTTGACAATCAGCTTTCACTTTCCAGGTACTATTTTTACATCCGCCCCCTCTGGTCCGCAGTAAACGCCCTCGTCTGTGGACCAAGATCTGAAGATTATTGTGAATCTTTGCGAGGCCTTTCTCTTCTTTTCAGCATCACTGGTACAATTTCTTCCTTGCGAGTCGATACTAGAATTTATTTATATCATAAGTATGATATTTACCTAAAGATATACCTTTTAGGTCTTCAATTTCGTAGCTTGTTAGAGAAATTAGACCACTTAAATACATGAGTTTTCAATAATACTTGTTCTCCTGGTTTAAACTCTTCTGCACGGCATCGTTATTTATCATAAATTTCTTTTCTGATATCTTGTTGTTTCTCGATAGTTTCTTTGACGTCTTGAAGAATCATTCCAAAAGATTTCAGGTACGGTCTTATCGCTGGTATAAAGTTCTTAGCATCAATAACTTGCTTCAAATCATGTGTGACATCATAAACTCTCTTGCAAATGTTAAATATGCTGGTGTATATCCGGCTGAAGCAGTTTTTACGGTATTCACTGCAAAACGGATTTTCGATAAATGAGTTGCCTAGTCATCATGTTGCCTTTTTACCAGTATAGAAAGTTGAGTTTTAAGATCCCTATTCTTTCTTTCTACGAAATTGCTTTCCGGGTGATATATTGGGATAAAACTTTGTTTTATTCCTTAACAGTATGTTATTTGTTGCATCACATCGGACACAAATTGTACGCCATTATCACTAATAATACGTCTTGGTGTTCCATAGCGCATAAATGTTTCATTTATTAGTGTTTTGGCACATGCGATGGCTGTTCAACGAGAGAAAATATCTCAAACCATTTGGACGTGGTATCTTCTATAATTAATATCCACCTAAAACCATCCTTTGTTTCTGGTAATGGTCCAGTAAGATCAATCTCAATATTTTCAAATCATTGAGCAGGAGTAAACGTTTATAATAAACCAGCAGGTTTTAAATTTGATGGTTTATAGCATTGACATTCCGAGCATTCTTTTAGATATTGTTTCACAATTCTTTGCATTCCGGGAAAATGATATCTGGTTTTAATTATTTGTAAAATTCTCTCTATGCCATAATGTCAGGCAAGAGGCGAATAGTGATATTCATATAGTATTTGTTTATAATAACTCTTTGGTGTTACTAGCACAGAAGTTTCAACAGTTTTATCCTCTAAATAACGATACAAAACTCCATTCATTAAAATAAATCCACGGTGTGTCCATCTTTTAAAATCTTCAGTTTCTTGGTTCTTAAGCGCCTTTATTATTTTATTTACCTGGATCTTCTATTTGATCATTTCTCACTTCTTCTGATTTCTTACTCGCTAACTCTACCACAACAGTACAAACATTACAATGTGTCTCGTCTGTAACGATTGGACGAGATAATGTGCTTGCAATGATGTTTTGTTTGCCAGGAGTATAATTTATTTTTAAATTAAAGAGTTGTAACTGCAAGGCCCAACGAGCGAGTCTACCTGTGGGTGTTTTCAGTGATAACAACCATCGTAGAGCTTGATGATCTGTGCAAGCGGTAACGTTAGTACCTTCTAAATAACCCCTAAATTTGTTTATTGCACATACTACTGCTAATACCAATCTTTCGGTTGTAGAGTAATTTTTCTCTGCAGGTAGTAGAAGACGACTGGCATCGTACAATGAGCGATTCACCAGGAAAGTTTACATTTTTAACTAAAAACGGCAAGAGTATAATTGATTTAGCATGGGGTAACTTGTTCTGCTTAGATAATGTAAGTAGCTTTAAAGTCGTCTCCTCACCAACTCGGGGCACGGCATGTGCGTGATTGATTTTGATAAAATCAAATTACACATCCACTTTGAAAAATATAAACCTAAGTATCTAACAATATTTAAGTATAACCCATTTTATATGAATGCCTATCACAAATCCTTAAACGACACCAATAAAATTTACTTTAATTCAAAGAACGTTGATGCGCTAAACACTAACCCATTTTTAGCAATAAAAGAAGCTGCTTGCGAAGTACATATGCTAAAAACCATCAAAAAGACAAACCAGTATAATGGCTCTTAGACCCGTAACCCATGGTTTTCAAAGGAATGCCTCACTGCAAAAAGACAGTCTAAAAATAAATTGAGATTATATTACAAAAAAAAATCAGATATTAAATTAAAGGACTATCTAGAATCAAAAGGATATACATTAAACTCTTAAATCAAAAAAAGAAAAATATAGTTTAGAAATTAAGCAGAAACTGTCAGAAGTTAAAAACAATTCCCAGTTTTGGAACACTGTTAAAGTATTAAAATCTAAAACTTTAATCAAAAGTGCCCTTGATTCAAGCGAATGGACAAATTTTTACTCACAACGGTACCCACTCCGGTTACTCACTTCACGAGCATTTTACGATTGTTCCCACCCTTACTTGGACGCTGTGATAACTCACGAAGTGTTATCAGGAGCACTGAATCATACTAAAAAAAATAAAACTCCAGGTTCTGATGAGTTAAATAACAAATTTTTAAAGAATTTAACTGATAAATGGCTTCACTATGTACTAAACCTTCTTAACACAATTTTAACCTAAGAAGAAGTTCCTAAAACTTGGTCCAAAATCCACCTTTTCTTATTGCATAAGAAAGGTAGTCTAGAAAACCCTCTAAACTACGAAGGTATTGCCTTGGTAAATTATTTACCACAATAATATTCAACAGACTCCAACTCTGGTGTGCGGGAAACAATGTAATCCCCGAATTCCAAGCCGGTTTTAGGAAATAAAGAAGTACTAGCGATAACCTATTCTCGTTAGTGGCAATATCACACCTCTATTTACGCCTAAAAAGAAATCCGTTATATGTAATCTTTGCAGATTATACTAAAGCCTTCGATACAGTAAATCACAATTTACTTTGGTTCAAAATATTTAATATCGGGATCTCTAATAAATTTATTAGAGTACTTCAAGATTTGTATGATATTTCTAGCATCCAAATAAAAATAAATTTTGAAACGTCAAATCAATCAACTTCACTGAAGGTATTATGCAAGGTGAAATACTCAGTCCGATACTGTTTACTCTTTTTACAGCCGATTTAGAAACATTCTTTCGCGATAAAGGAGCTCGTGGCTCAAACACTGATGGCTATAATGATGTTTTGCTATTAGCGCTCAAACAAATTATCTAAAGTCTATTTTATAGTGTCCTATAAACACGCCAGTTTATTTGGTAAGATTAGAAACAGGAATGATTTCTTTAGAATTAGATGTGTGGAAACGTGCCTTGAGGTGGTGGTCAAAGCTGTTTTCAATGAATGATACTAGATTAGCCAAGCTTCTATACAACCGTTTAAAAATGCTCGATAACTCAGAAACTAATAACGTAGAATACAATTGGTGTAGTCAAATTAAGATGTTCTTGTTTGAAATGGAGTTTCATAACGTTTGGGAAAATCAAAATATAAACAAAAACAAAATAATTGAAGTTATCAATGAAATAAAAAATATCCTAACCGAGAGAGATATTGCTAGTTCAACCTATCCTCTTATAATAATTTTTATAAATTTTTGAAAACTAACTTTATAATTGCTGATTATTTAAATCTTAATATGAGTATAGCAAAATTACGTATCATAACTCAATTTAGGTTATCCAATAATAATAATAATAAAACTATTAATATCTATTTTAATTATAACAAATACACATTAGACACTATCGCAAACGCAAACGGGGCTTGTGTAATTTATACGAACCAGAAGATCTGTTCCACTTTTTCGTAAAATGTCCGATTTAGATTACTTATCTAAGAAATTTATTTGTTTATTTTATTTATTTATTTTCTTTCCATAGATATTACAAAATTTATAGATCTTTGTCATAGTTACAGTATAATTAGGTACAGATGTTAAATATCTTTACAAAAATTAAAGAATTCTAATTCTGAGTATTATGTTTTCTTTAATAAATAGTCTTTTAATTTTCTTTTAAAAATTTGCAATGTTTTTGACAACTTTATCTATGTAGGAAGGACAATGAAAAATTCTAGTCCAATTTGGTGCTTCTTTTACTAATGTTTAATCGCATGTTAGGGATTCTGAAATTATTACTATTCCGTGAACTTTTCTTATGCGAATTATTATAATTTGGAAATTTACATTTATTTGAATAGATATATACACATGTACGAAAAATATATAGCGAGTAAATAATTAGTATTTTATATTTATTAAAGATATCCCGGCACGAGCTGTTGGGAGCTGCTTTTGCAAGGCATCTAATCACTCTCTTTTGGGCAGTAAAAACGAATTTAATATATGTAGATGATCCACAAAACAAATTCCATAAGCTAAAACAGACTAAATTTTTGCATATTATTTGTCCATGATTTAAAATATGTTTCAACTGTCTAATTTGAAAACAAGCACTATTGAGTTTGGAGACCACATTTTCGCATTTTACAGTCCAAACACAATTTTCATCTGTCTTTAAACCTAAAAATTTAGTACGTTTTCGATAAGATAATTCGTTTCCATTAACAAATAAATTTAGAATCAAGTGATTTGTATACTGATAACAGTGGAAATGCATGTAAATAGTTTTGTTAGAATTTAAGTATAGGTGGTTTGAACTGCACCATTGCATTAAATTATTTATGGTTTCATTACATTTTTCCGTTAGAATATTGTTATCCATAGCCGACACAATCAGCCTTTGCTTCATCAGCATATAATGTCTTAGGACAATAAGTATTTAAGGAGGCACATAGGTCGTTTATATAGATAATAAATAAAAGGGGCGCTAAAATTGTTCCCTGCCCAACACCACTATCAGTTGTTAAAATATAAATTTTTGTTAGACCACTAGAATTCCTTACTGAAACATATTGTTGTCTGTTTTTAAGGAAACTGATGATCCAGTTAAGAGGTATACCTCTTATACCAATATTTTCAAGTTTTTCAATTAGCTTGTCATGTTTTACACAGTCGAATGCTTTGCTGAAGTAAGAAGAATTGTAATCTTACTGATTTATACAAACATAATATATACAAAATATTTACTGAGCTCTCTAAAGAAAAAATAAAATATTTTTTATAATACCATTAGTGCTTTAAAAATAAAAAGCTTTTGCCTAGAGGGATAAGATTCTAAAATTGTTATATTTATATTAAGAAAACCAAAACTTGGTGTACTTATTTAATCACTTTCTATTTATTAATGTACCAGGTAATATTGCAATTAAGTTATATATATATATAATCCAACGGAAATATTGCAATTAAAAGTTATGAAGCTCTTGTTGTGTATTCAATTATATTTTAGTAATAAGCAATCCTTGGAACGGTTATAAGTTATGAGCCAAATCAAATTTTTGTTAATTTTTCATGTTTATTATTGTTATACAATATCAAAAAATGTTTATCCCATAAGTTATAAACAATTTTAAAGAGAAATGTTATACTTAAAGTTATAAACAATATGAAATTCTACCTTCAACTATTATTTTCTTAAGACAATCCCTCCTTAAAATATTTCCAATCCAATTGTTCGTCCTCTTTCTCATATCTCTCAAAATTCTTCTCTCTTCTCCACCTCGTTGCTATTGTAAACCTAAGTCAGCACATAAATGAGATTGCGTATATTCCCAAATTAACCTAGTAATATATTGACTCACTTATAAGTAGGCAATTGCTGAATATATATTTCTTAATATTACAACAAATACAAGACCTCAATTTCTTTGCTGACTTATCTTTACGTGAATATATATAGACGACTGAACGACAGGGAAGAGGAGCTCTGACATTGTAAGCCTGATCGTTACAGTCGACACGATTATATACTCAATCTTTATGTACTATTTATACCATCTTACTTAATAATAAAAGTTATGTATTTTTTTAATCAAACTGTGTAAATTCAACCCTTGAGCGACCCATTACAGAAACAGCAACAATCACCTCGCTAAGAAAAGTAAGTAATTAATATTCTTTATTACGTCACTAACTAATTTGATACGAAACGTAACTTCCAATCTAGCAAGAACCATTTCTTAAATTTTATTTGTTAATTCGCCTCATAAAGGCGGGTTACAAATTGGTGGCAGTGGTTTTTGGAAATTCTGCCAGATCAGGGTGGCAGGTATATCTGGACCATTCACGGAGTACGAATTGTGTCAAAATAGTTCAGTCACATTATATAAATAATCATGCCGAGTGGTAGTACTGCGGGTAGTTCTAACAGCTCTGATCCAATTAAAACAGAAACAGAATTATTGTCTTTAAAAAGTAGTGTTATTGCGCAAATACCAGAATTTTTTGGTAAAAATGTAACAGAATTTTTTCGAAAAATTTACGTAGTAACAAGTGTTAGACAGTTTTCCGACAGAGAAATAGTAGACCTCATTCGAACAAAATTAAATTGAGAAGCGTTACAATTTTATTGTGGAACAAAAGAATTACAGCTTGCTTAAATTACATATATGGAATTTAGAGAACTTTTTGTCGAAAGATTTGCTAAACATAGATGTATAGAACAAATAAATAGAGAGTTCTGAAATTGCACATAAAATTTAGGAGAATCAGTACAAGAATTTGCAAAAAGAGTAAGTATATATTCATTACGTCACTAACTAATTTGATACGAAACGTAATTTCCAATCTGGCAAGAACCCTTTCTTAAATTTTATTTGTTAGTTCCCCTCATAAAGGCGGGTTACACTATTATATATACTTTTTCTCCTTCTTTCTCAAGCATTTTGTAAATCTTGTCTATAATTTTATATTGATGCACATTGTTTTCAGCAGTTACTGAATTTTAGTAAAGACTGTCTTTCCCTAGGGCCTAGGCGATTCTGCTCCTAATCTCTTCCTTATTTTATTATTGCCATTCCAGTAACTTGGAATAACATTCAACTCCCAATATCTGAAAGAGCTTATTTGTTCTGCATTCTCTCCTTCTAACCATATATTTGCGGATCCTTCCTCCTTAGCTATCCGCATTACTTTTGACATTTTTATGCTTATTCTCCAAATTCATCCAAATTTATTAGAAATTATGAACAGATTTACAATTTCCTGTAAAAAAGTTACTAAAATGACTTTTGTTGTACGAATATATTTATTTTCGTCATTTTTTAACAAAATACCCATTAAAATATTAACCGTTGTTGTTAATTTACTTTTATTAAAAATGATCTATAAGCGTATAGCCAAGATTTCTCTCACCGTAGGAATTTACGAGAAAGGTAAGTGTTTACAGACTTTCTGAAAGCTACAGATGTGATCAGATATGCAATTTTGACCCTACAGGCCTTACAGATTTGCTTACAGATCTTACTTATTTGCTCATAATTGACCTATTAATTCATTAACATTTTCTTTTTCTTTCACTTGGACACTACATACAAACACTCTGTTCACTATCACAGTCCCCGTTTGTATTCAATTCTTTCACAGTTTTCATTCTACAACTAAATACGAAACCACATTTATCACAAGTTTTTCCGTAAGCTTGGTATTCCTTCATCCTTTATAACCACACTTTCTGCACTTGTATTTTGCATTCTTTTCAGTCTTTTCATTGTCCCTTCTATGTTCTTGTTTCTTACGATCTAACATTTTACTCTTTAACTTGATAATTAGCAACTTCATTACTTCTACACTCTTCTATAACATTGTTTAATTCAATGTCTTTTAGAGTTAAGAGTCTTCTTTGTATCAGCTTGTCATTAATTCCTAGTACAATTCTGTCTCGCAGAATGCTTTTTTCATCTTGAAACTCACAGGTTTTTAGTAATGTTATTAACTTTTGCAAGTAATGATCAAAAGATTCTCCTTCTAATCTATTTCTGGTAATAAAATTTGTATCTCTTGTACAAGATATTCTTTCTTCGATTAACGTAAATTTCATATTCTTTCAGTACAGTTTCATGGTTTTTCTTTTCATCTTCTCCTATTTCAAAATTATTATAAACTTCTGTTCCATCCTTACATCCTTATATATTGAGTATAATTGCAACTTTTACCTCACTTCGTGGTGCACTTTTCCCACAATATATTTCCGTTGATCGTTTATTAATAGCTTATGTTAATGTATAGAAAATAATTCATTAATAACCCCTATTAATGTGTGATTTTTATTATAAATGATTTTACTGGGTAGATAGATACCGTATAATATTGCGGAACAATTGTCAAAACTTTTGTGTCCAACTAATCTAAAAAAATTTGTCATGGAATAAAATTAGTTTTTCCAATTCAATAAGATACGGTCAAAAGAAAATATTGTAACTAATACGTGTGTTAATTGATGATTAATGTTCTCAACAATTAAATGTCTCAATCATTAATCACCCTCATAAACACACTTGATACTTAAATAACTATTAAACTTTTGTTTGAATATCTTAAAATTCTCAGCTACATTGCTACTGAAACTCATTGGTGATGTGATTCTTGCATCTCCAGACATTATTATTTCTTGTTTTTTTAAAACGCTGTTCAACACAACACGTGTTCAACACTTAAGCACCACGGCACATCAACTTCTAGGAATTTTCAGTTTTTCTTTCGGAATTTTTTTTTATATTTACCACTCCAACGATTGCACCATGTTTTGTCCATGGGTTTTTAATAACAACAAGACAAATTAGTGTAGTTTGGTTCAACTTAATCGAGAGTATATTTTTACATTTAGTTCGGAGCTTGTTCTGGTAGTGGTGCCAATTTATATATGTTATGACACCAACTCTTACAACACTTATTATGGCCGTTTTTAATAGTTGTTTTCCCATATAAAACTTTGTCGCAATTTTTTTAGTTTTGGTAAGGATAGTGGCGACAACTAGTAATTTTTATGTCAATTAGACGGATAGTGTGGTTATCTCTGATCATCCTTGGTCCCTGCAATGAAGTTCAGATTTGCAGATTGTATTGTCAATTTATTAAAATAAATATTATACTCTAAAATTTAAATATTAAAATTGAATATTTATTTCAGCAGAATATTTTTTTAAAATAGTACAATGTTTGAGTAATTTTAGTGTCATTTAAGGCGGCTATAATAAACGCAACGCAATGCCATTAATCGATTCCGTGCCGAACAATGTAAAAATAAATCAGAAATATATAATATGTTATTATAATGTATTTTATATAAATTCTAGGCAGACTTTCTTGTATTTCCAATATTATTATTTAATAGACTATGTAAATTGTATTTATTACTTGATTCTAGTGTTGCTATTGACCCTGACATCCAGCTGACATATGTCAATTAGTAATATCAAATAATTGAAACTGTTTTTATGGTGACGCAGCTAAGATTATAAGATTTATGAAAATTGCCAATTTGATTTCTATTAATTATTTTTTTCTCCCAACCATCATTTATATTCATCTAGTTTTCAGTGAAAAGTTTCTAGAGGCAATAATGTCGATGATTTTTTAAGCTTCCCTCTACTTGTCATGTTAAAACTTCTAATTTTGGAGTTCAATAACTCCTACAGGAACTAAGCAAGTTGGCTGAAATTTTTAATTTACATCGAGCAATACTTAATCTAGCTGTACGTCAAAAATTATTAAATTTTTGTGGATTTATACCTTATGGTAGAACTACCTTAACACGTTCGCGCCGACGAGTACCACCGGTGGTACACGGAGTACTTCAGTCAAGACTTTATTATAAGCCATAATTTTAATTTTGTATAATTTTTAATATGCTAAATTTAAATTTAAGATTATGCAATATTAACTTCAAAGTCGCTTTTCTATAACTACGTTTTTCAAAGAATTTTAATAATTTCTTTTATGTTTAGTGCATTACAAGAAAAGTGACAAAATCAGTTACGGCTGAGACAAACGACCTGTAAAATAACACTACGGCGCGTACGTGTTAAGCATATAATCGCTGTCGCACTATGCGCAGTTGTGGTATTTGTTATGTGCGCAGAATAGGTTCAATTAAATAAATAATTCAGAGTTAACTTATGGGTCAGAATAAGAATATAAATATTCTCCGTCCTAATTTAAAATATATTCAACTAGCAGCTAGTTACTAACATGTATATTATTATTAACTAAACTAAGGAAATTTCTCAACTAAAATACCTATTTTACATAAATTTCAGATTTCCTGTAAGCTGTCTTAATGTCAACAATTCACTACCACCATATTGATGTCAGAGTAAAATGTTGTTTGATTAAAGAAGAAACATAAGATAAATGTTGAAGCACTTCAAACCGTCGTTGTTATAAATATTTTAAAAAGTTGGAACATTCTGTTAAATAAAATATCATGTCTTCGGATCACAAAGTCTTAAGTAAATAATACTCCTATTTGTATTGAAAAGTATCTTAAAGATTCTTATACTTTTTTGTAGATATATTGAAATATATTAATATAACAACACAATTCTTTTGTGTATGCAACTTGTATAGTTTTCAATTTAAATCAAGGCCAAGAAGCTTATCCTCAAAATCTTATAAAACAACATTGAACTTCATGAATTTATTATTTATTGCAATTGATGACAAAAAGATAAAACATACAATATCTTATAACAATTAATTAACTTGTCTCTCATCTATTTATTAATTAATTGAGCATCTAAATTAGTAAATACTTTTAAATTGTATGATATTAAACAAGATGAAAAGAGATACGGCGACAGTTTGAGACAACCTAAGTTTTTGCGTAGTCTAATTTGCTTTTATTTCAAGCTCAAAGCTTTCTAAATTCATTACTTTTATACGGAATTTGCCCTTGAAATATACTTAACATTTCTTTATATTATTATTTTCTGTTTAGAAGTAATTCAGCATTAAAATTCTGAACTTCAAAAGTACAGTATGATAGAAATTTTGAAAATTAATTAATAGGCTATTCCACGGTAATCAAAAATAGTAAAAGTTTATTGAAAATAAGAATGATAATAGTTAAAGGATAAGGAAAACCATATTTCTTTTATTATAAATTATTCCTTCTAGAAGACACGGGGAGTTTTGCTTTTGATGATGCAGGGCATGTGCACGAGTGTTTGAGCAAATAGGATCCAAGTATAACCTCTGATTTTGAGAAGCCCCGCCCTAACTAAGAATATACTTCTTCGGATTTGTTCGGTTGCTGTTCGGGTGACATTTTAATTTCTTTATTTTTATAAAATGAGAAAAAATGGGAAATAAATTAAGTGAAATAATTTATTTTATGTCTCTAATAATGAATTATAATGTTACAATTTAAATATACATTATTTTGTAATTTGTTTAACAACTTTTCGTGGTTTGTGAACCACTGTTTGTTTACTTCTGGTATATCCACATTACCTACGTCACAAAGCAGATTTCAAATTCGGACCTTAATATCTCGCTTATTTGGAGGAATTTTTAACTCGGACTTTCTCATGTGGTCTTATATTTTTATGTATTTCAAAAAAAAATTTTTTTGAAAATATCGTGGAATGGCCTATTGAAGAGTTTTTACAAAAACCGAAATTCAAATTTTCAGTAAACAACACATATCTGCTTCTCATTTTAAAATCGTTCTTTTTATGACTAGCTATTTGTCATCTTAAATAATGAAAAAAAAATGTTTTGTTTGGTTTTTTAGGAATAAAATTTATGAAAATGAAGGAAACACTGGATTAATTTCACAAATTTATCAAAAAAATCTCAAACCCCATAATAATAATAATTATATTATTAATAATAATGATAGTAATAAATTTATGTTCCTTACTCAAGCATATACACATATACGTACATGTGTTGGAAAGACAATTCATAATAATCTTGTATTTTATATAACGGATTCCGTATTAATAGCTCTTTATGATATTAGTGTTAAAGTGTTTATTTTACTTAGAAAAAAGATTAAAAATAATAAAAAGTAATACAACTGACATAAAAATAATTAATTCAAAGATCGTATGGCTTATGGACAACTATTGTTTCGTTGTCAGTTAAACAAAAAAAAAGTCTGATGTAGCTAATACAAAACCTCGCGCTATTTAATTTTTATTAATTTAAATACATACCTCCATAATGCTGCAAACTGTTCCATTGAATATAATTATTGCTGTATTTAATATACAAAGGAATTGTGTTCATCTTAGTTTCACAAAATTTATTGATTCATAACTAGTTTCGCTACTACAATAGCATCTTCAGATCAACGTATTTAAACTTAAAATTGTATAAATATATATAATGACAAATATAAATATATGTCAGTAAATGTTTTTACAAACTTGATTTTTTGTAAAGATATTTTGTAGTAACTAAGTAACAAGGTTTAGCAATGGGCTCTCCAATATCACCTTTATTAGCTGAAATTTTTATGGACAATTTAGAAAAAACTATATTGAAAACCGACTCACCAAAATATATAAAATACTGGTATAGATATGTAGATGATATTTTAATTTGTTGGACGGGAACTGCACGACAACTTAGTAAATTTTTAAAAATAATAAACAAAATTCATAATGATATTAAATTCACTTTAGAAATAGAAAAAAATAAATTAATTATTTGGATTTAACAATAAAAAATAAAGACAATAATCACGAGTTTAAAATATTTAGGAAGCCAACTCAAACAGATACAATAATTCACAAATCATCTAATCACCCAAAATCACAAAAACTGGCAGCATTTCATAGTATGATATACAGATTAGTCAAAATTCCATTAAGTAAAACTATATTAAGTTCCTTTGCATATAACTATTGCTTTATTTACTATTTTCTTTCGAAAATGCCACCATTATTAATTTGAAATGACTAGTTTTTTGACAGTGACATATACCTGCCATTTACATTTGAAATATGAACTGTGTAATAAAAGAGTAATGTTTATCTTTAAAACATAGGTTCCGGGATGTATAAAAAAGATTATTTTTTAAATTTACATGTAAAATATTTAGAAAAAGTATTAATATACACCTGTAGAAAATTCAATAATCTTTAATTTTTACAATGACATAAAATGCGAAAATATGGCATTAAACGATATTTTTTGAAGAAAAATTACTATGAGCTACAAGTAAAGTGCTATATCCGGTTATTCAATGTACACCAAAATCTAATAGTTTCTTTCCATACTAGAACAGGGTCGAAATATAAGGTTTCAAAATTTTTCGATTGATAGTATTAGTGTTAGAGCTTTAAGAGGATCCACATACACGCAGACACACACACACACACATATATATATATATTTATATATACATACATACATACATACATACATACATACATACATACATACATACATACATACAGACGGATATTATCGTGAAAATGTTAAAATTCGATTCTAGGAACATTATAACGTTATTTACTAAAATCTCGACATGCGATTTTTAGCACAATCCCTATACCTCCTTTACCAAGGGTAGCAGGAGGTAAAAATGGAAAAACTTAGAAACCCCTATTCTTATTAAAGAAATAGAGAAAAGTATAGAATACCTAGTAATATTTTTTTGTTTTGAAGTCAGTAAACAGACGTTGAATTCTGGCTATTTATAAAAA
This sequence comes from Ophonus ardosiacus, assembly GCA_943142095.1. Classification (NCBI taxonomy): domain Eukaryota; kingdom Metazoa; phylum Arthropoda; class Insecta; order Coleoptera; family Carabidae; genus Ophonus; species Ophonus ardosiacus. The sequence continues at coordinate 45,160,846 of OW964824.1, forward strand.
GTGAAGTTGGCGACCACTTTTAAGCACAACCAATGAAACATATAGCAGAGGTTTGTGCTTCGTTTGTGCCTGTTTGTGATCTACAAAGAAAATCAGCGACCCCAAAATTTAAAAAGTAATAAACTTTTTAAAAGTGGTCGCTGACTTCACGCCCAGCGACCACATGTGAAGCACAAACGTCGAGTTATGTATCAAACGTTTGTGCTAAGTTTGTGCTTCCAAAATATGTGACTGAAAATGCAGCGACCCCAGTTATACAAGAAATATGAACAATTAAAAAGTGGTCGCTAACTAATTTGCACAATTTAAATGTGGTCGCTAGCTTCACGCCCAGCGACCACATATGAAGCACAAACGTCGAGTTATGTAACAAACGTTTATGCTTCGCTTTTGCTTTCAGAATATGTGACTGTAATTCAGCGACCCCAGTTATACAAGAAATATGCACAATTTAAAAGGGGTCGCTGACTTCACGCCCAGCGACCACATGTGAAGCACAAACGTCGAGTTATGTATCAACCGTTTGTGCTTTGTTTGTGCTTCCAGAATATGTGACTGAAAATGCAGCGATCCCAGTTATACAAGAAATATGCACAATGTAAAAGTGGTCGCTAGCTTCACGCCCAGCGACTACATATGAAGCACAAACGTCGAGTTATGTATCAAACATTTGTGCTTCGTTTGTGCTTTCACAATATGTGACTGAAAATACAGCGACCCCATTTATACAAGATATATGGACAATTTAAAAGTGGTCGCTGACTTCACGCCCAGCGACCAATGTGAAGCACAATCGTCGAGTTATGTATCAGACGTTTCTGCTTCGTTTGTGCTTTCACAATACGTGACTGAAAATACAGCGACCCCAGTTATACAAGATATATGGACAATTTAAAATTGGTCGCTGACTTCACACCAAGCAACCACATGTAAAGCACAAACGTAGAGTTATGTATCAGACGTTTGTGTTTTATTTGTGCTTTCAGAATATGTGACTGAAAATACAGCGACCCCAGTTATACAAGAAATATGGACAATTTAAAAGTGGTCGCTAGCTTCACGCCCAGCGACCACATATGAAGCACAAACGTCGAGTTATGTATCAAACGTTTGTGCTTCGCTTGTGCTTTCAGAATATCTGACTGTAATTCAGCGACCCCAGCTATACAAGAAATATGGACAATTTAAAAGTGGTCGCTAGCTTCACGCCCAGCGACCACATATGAAGCACAAACGTCGAGTTATGTATCAAAAGTTTGTGCTTCGCTTGTGCTTTCAGAATATCTGACTGTAATTCAGCGACCCCAGCTATACAAGAAATATGGACAATTTAAAAGTGGTCGCTGACTTCACGCCCAGCGACCACATGTGAAGCACAAACGTCGAGTTATGTATCAAACATTAGTGCTTCGTTTGTGCTTTCACAATATGTGACTGAAAATACAGCGACCCCAGTTATACAAGAAATATGGATAATTTAAAATTGGTCGCTGACTTCACACCAAGCAACCACATGTAAAGCACAAACGTAGAGTTATGTATCAGACGTTTGTGTTTTGTTTGTGCTTTCAGAATATGTGACTGAAAATACAGCGACTCCAGTTATACAAGAAATATGGACAATTTAAAAGTGGTCGCTAACTTCACGCCCAGCGACCACATGTGACGCTCAAACGGCGAGTTATATATCAGTGTAAAACGAAATTTTTGAGTAAAATCTTGGGAACACATGTTCTTCCTTATATTTTAACTAGCTGACCCGCCCCGGCTTCGCACGGAGACAAGCGCTGCGTAGAGAGCCGGCAACCTGCCTCGCATCGTACAGGCTCCGCCCACTGTCCACTCGATCTCTGCACCGCACCTAACAGCGCCTTTTCTAAACATGTCTCGGGTACTTTTACTTATGTACATATAATGCAAGCTATCTCGCCGACAAATATCGAAAAAGTGCTAATGGTTAAAACTTAACTATAGATACAAAGATTAAAAAATAATTGAAATCATCCCCTATTGTACCGCCTTGAGAGCTGATTTTACAAAAACGCTAAAACACACTTTATTTCTTACCAAAAGCATAAATAAGTATTTTTATATCCCTAACTTAAGAAATGATGGGCTCTCCATACAAACTTTCATCCCCTATTTCACCCCCTTCAAGTTTTATTTTCGTGACAAAAGGTATCCTATGTGCTTTTTTATGGTCCAATCTATCTCTGTAACAAAATTCATCAAAATTGGTTCAGCGGGAGAAATGATGAACCCATCATTTCTCCAAGCAAAATTTTCATCCCCTATTTTACTCCCTTCAAGTTTTGTTTTCGCGATAAAAGGTAGCCTATGTCCTTTGCCAAGGTCCAATCAATCTATATACCAATATTCATCGAAATTGATTCAGCGGGAAAAATGATGGGTTCTCCATACAAACTTTTATCCCCTATTTGACCTCTTCAAGTTTTATTTTTGCGACAAAAAGTAGCCTATGTCCTTTTCCATGATCCAATCTATCTCTATACCAAAATTCATCAAAGTTGGTTCAGCGGAAGACATGATGGGTTCTTTATACAAATTTTCATCCCCTATTTCACTCCATTTAAGTTTTATTTTCGCAACAAAAGATAGCCTATGTCCTTCTTCAAGATCCAATCTATCTATACAAAAATTCATCAAAATTGGTACAGCGGAAGAAATGATGGGTTCTCCACACAAACTTTCATCCCCTAGTTACTTTCGCATTTATTATATTAGTATGGATAGTATGGATGGAATATGATAGTTTATGGCAGAATATGACAGATTACACTATCTTTGAGTGTCTACAAGCTTTTGAAGGGCTTCCGTGGTGGCGAACAACACAGGTATAAACAATTTTAACTGCATTTAACATATTGTAATTTAAAGAAATATGTTTTAAGAAACATCTAAATCGTTCTCTTGGAATACCCAGGATCAAATGTGAATGTGAATCTTGCAATTTAAAAGTGGTCGCTAGTTACTTGCCCAGCGAGCACATGTGAAGCACAAACGTCGAGTTATGTATCAAACGTTTGTGTTTCGTTTGTGCTTTCAGAATATGTAACTGAAAATACAGCGACTCCAGTTATATAAGAAATATGGACAATTTAAAAGAGGTCGCTGACTTCAAGCCCAGCGACCACATGTGAAGTACAAACGTCAAGTTTTGTATCAAAACTTTGTGCTTCGTTTGTGCTTTCAGAATATATGACTGAAAATACAGCGACCCCAGTTATACAAGAAATATGAACAATTAAAAAGTGGTCGCTAACTTCACGCCCAGCGACCACATGTAAAGCTCAAACGTCGAGTTATATATCGGATTAAAACGAAATATTTGAGCAAAATCTTTGGAACACATTTTCTTCCTTATATTTTAGTGGAATATGATTGTATGTGGCAGATTATGACAGATTGAACTATATTTTTGTGTATACAAGCGTTTGAAGGTTGTCCGTGGTGCTCCTGCCTACGCAGTTAACGTTAAACTTTCATAAAGTAATTTCAATACTACAAAACTACGTGAGCAAGGTCATCACGTATGCCCTTCAAAAGCTTGTATACACTCATATATAGTGTAATCTGTCATATTCCGCCATAATAATTATATTCCATTAAAATAAAAGGAAGAAAATGTGTTCCAAAGATTTTACTCAAAAATTTAGTTTCACACCGTTAAACGTTGAAATCTGATTAAAAAATTGTTTTTGATAAAGTTGCTCCAAATTACTTTAGAATGCGTTTTCTAGATGAAATACGTGTTTTAGAATGTTATGTAACATAAAATGGAAATGGCGAGATCTTGTGCTGGTCACAACAGATTTTTTCATTAGATTTCAACGTTTCACGATGTAAAACAAAACATTTGGGACACAGTTCGTTCCTTAAATTTTGATGGAATATGATTGTTTAAGGCAGAATATGACAGATTACACTATATTTTAGTGTATACAAGCTTTTGAAGGGCTTCCGTGCTGTCCTTGCCTATGCAGTCATAGTATCGTTTTGTAGTATTGAAATTACTGTAAAACGCTCTAAAAATACGTATTTTGTAAAGAAAATGCATTCTGAAGCAATTTGAAGACAATATATGTATAACAGTTTTTTCATCAGATTTCATTGTTTTGCGGTGTAGGTAATACAAAATTATTGAGTAAAATTTTTGGGACACATGTTTTTCCTTATGTATAAATGGAATATGGTTTATCGCAGAATATGACAGACTACACTATATTTGAGTGTATACAAGCTTTTGAAGAGCTTCCGTGGTGGCCTTGCGTACGCAGTCAAAGTACCGTATTATAGTATAGAAATTACTGTAAAACGCTTTAAAAACACGTATTTCGTCTAGAAAACACATTCTAATGCGATTTGGAGACACTTTATGAAACCAGTTTTTTCATTAGATTTCAACGTTTCACGGCGTAAAACAAAATTTTTAAGTAAAACCTTTGGGACACATTTTCTTCTTTAAATTTTTATGGAATATGATTGTTTATGGTAGAGTATGACAGATTACACTATATTTTAGTGTATAGAAGCTTTTGTAGGGCTTTCGTGGTGCCTTCCTTATGCAGTCAAAATACCGTTTTGTAGTATTGATATTACTGTAAAACACTCTAAAACACGTATTTCGTAGTTGAGATCCTCATTGTGCTGAAATAGTTACGAAACTTAATACGTTTTGCTATCAGTTACGTCACCTAAGATTAATTTTAAATATTAAACAACTAAAGATGTTTTACTTTGCTACTATTGAATCTAGAATACGTTATGGTATATGTCTGTGGGGCAGTTCACATTCAGCTAAAACTGTTTTTATTACTCAAAAGAGAATTATTCGTTGTATGGCAGGGTTAAGTTATAATTCATCTTCCAGATCTGCTTTTTAAAAATTTAAAAATTTTAACAGTTACTTCGATATACATATTGGAAACCTAATAGAATAGGCCTAGAAATTTATAATAACTTACCTACTTATTTAAAATCTGAAAATAATATTAAAGTATTTAAAAAGAAATTAAAAGAATATATTATGCAGCACAGTTTTTATGATTTGAATGAATATTTTAATACTTAATTACCTAATTTTTAATGTGATGTTATTTTTATTATTTTATGTTTTTTATGTTCCGTCGTTTTCTATACGAATGTAACTGTGTCTACAGAAAATAAAAGTATTATTCTAAAGCGATTTGGAGACACTTTATGAAACACAGTTTTTTCATCAGATTTCAACGTTTCACGATGTAAAACAATTTCTATGTAAAACTTTTGGGATGCCGTTGCTTACTTATATTTTGATGGAAAATGATTGTTTATGGCATAATTTAACAGATTACACTATATTTTAGTTGACACAAAAATAACTGTAAAACATTCTAAAAACACGTATTTCGTCTAGAAAACTCATTCTAAGGCAGTTTGGAGAAACTTAATGAAAAACAATTTTTAATCAGATTTCAACCTTCAAAGGTTGAAAACGAAATTTTTGAGTAAAACTTTTGGAACACAGATTCTTCCTTATATTTTGATGGAATATGATTATTTACGGCATAATATGACAGTTTACATTATATTTTAGTTTATACAGGCTTTTGAAAGATTTCCGTGGTGCCCTTGCCTATGCAATCAAAGTACCGTATTGCAGTATAGTAATTACTGTAAAACACTCTAAAAACACGTATTTCGTCTAGAAAACGCATTCTAAAGTAGTTTGGAGCAAATTTATGAAAAACAATTTTTTAATCAGATTTCAACGTTTAACGGTGTAAAACGAAATTTTTGAGTAAAATCTTTGGAACAAATTTTCTTCCTTTTATTTTAATGGAATATGATTTTCATGGCATAATATGACAGATTTGAGTATATACAAGCTTTTGAAAGTTTAACTTTAACTTCGTAGGCAGGAGCACCACGGACGACCTTCAAAAGCTTGTAGACACTAAAATATAGTTTAGTCTGTCATATTTTGGCATAAACAATCATATTCCATCAAAATATAAGGAAGAAATTGTGTCACAAAAGTTTTACTTAATAATTATGTTTTACTCCGTGTTACAATGAAATCTAATAAAAAAATCTATTGTGGCCAGCACAAGACCTCTCGTCATTTCCATTTTGTTATTTAAGTATTGTATTGCACTTCATTATCGAACCGACTTTTTATAACAAAAAAATACTAAACTTTACCCAAATATTGTTTTTTTATTGTATTTGTCATGTCTTCTGCACACATACAATGCTAATTATATCTATTTTTTCATTGTATGAGGAAGTTCTCAAATGTCAGAAATTCTTCCAATTCATTAACAAGATTGGTGATATTTCTGATGGATATATGCTTTTTACCTACAATTTTAAATATTTAATTAATTAAACAATAAGAAAGATTAAATGTACTTCCCAGAAAATGATTTCAGAATGTCACTAAAACTACTGATTTTTGACACTGGCATCTGTCATTTACAAACTATGTTATAAACATTTGAATTTGTCAACTGGCTTCCTTTGTGCCTTAGCATCTGCTATTAGATTATTCCATATATTACAGTGCCTTTATCTCTAAATCTACACAAGACATAATAAAAATTTTAAATATATCAGATGTAGAATTTTATGTTCTTCGAAAATAGTGATAACGGATATTTTCAAAACGTAATATTTAGAAGATTTTTTTAAAGAAACTATTACTTCCGGTTGACCAATTGTTACCAAAATCTAATCAGGACACACGGACATCATCGTAAAAATGTTATAATCGGATTATAGAGACCTTAAAACGTGATTATGCACTAAAATCTGGATATAGCATGATTCCAATACCTCTCTTAGCGAGAGGTACAAACTATTTTTCATAAAGTGTCTCCAAATCGCATCAGAATGTGTTTTTTAGGCGAAATACGTATTTTTAGAGTGTTTTACAGTAATTTCAATACTATAAAACGGAACTTTAACTGCGTAGACTAGGGCACCACGAAGGCCCTTCAAAAGCTTGTACCTATACACTCAAACATCCGTCATATTCTGGCATAAACAATTACATTCCATTAAAATATAAGGAAGAAATGGTGTTCTAAAGATTTTACTCAAAAATTTTGTTTTACACCGATACCAACTCGATGTTTGAGCTTCACATGTGGTCGCTGGGCGTGAAGTTAGCGACCACTTTTTAATTGTCCGTATTTCTTGTATAACTGGGGTCGCTGTATTTTCAGTCATATATTCTGAAAGCACAAACGAAGCACAACCTTTTGATATATAACTCGACGTTTGTGCTTCACATGTGGTCCTTGGGCGTCGAAGTCAGCGACCACTTTTAAATTGTTCATATTTTTTTTATAACTGGGGTCGCTGTATTTTCAGTCACATATTCTGAAAGCACAAACGAAGCACAAACGTTTGATACATAACTCGACGTTTGTGTTTCACATGTTGTCGCTGGGCGTGAAGTCAGCGACCACTTTTAAATTGTCCATATTTCTTGTATAACTGGGGTCGCTGTATTTTCAGTCCCATATTCTGAAAGCACAAACGAAGCACAAACGTTTGATACATAACTAGACTTTTGTGCTTCACATGTGGTCGTTGGGCGTGAAGTTAGCGACCACTTTTAAAAAGTTTATTACTTTTTAATTTTTGGGGTCGTTGATTTTGTCTGTAGATCACAAACAGGCACAAACGAAGCACAAACTTCTGGTTTATGTTTCATTGTTTGTGCTTAAAAGTGGCCGCTAACTTCACGGACCCAAAAAGCACAATTAATTATAAATTTTAAACTCATTATTTTATTTATCTACGACAGTGCCCTAATACGTAATTGGTTCACTACGTGGAGGTAGGAATACAAAGGAGAGAGCATGAGGATATATTGTTGGCCAGGGGAATGAAGCATAGTGGGGACGGACGAACACAACTGTTGGACAGTCCTAGAGAGGGGATAAGCGCAGCAATTTTTAAACAAAATTGCTTTATTCATTCAATTAAAATTTAGAAAACTTTAAATACTGAAAGAAATGTGTTGTACATGTATTATTTATTGAAATATTGATATTAATGTGTTCTTATATACATTTTACTTATTGAATTTACTTAATTAAATTTTGTAAGATTCAAAGAGCCACTTTCTCCCTCCTTAATTATTCTTACCCCCATGGTACACTAACTTGAATGTCATTATGAGTTTCATAATGGCACTGAGTGTCGTTATGAATTATTTATTTTGTAAGACAAATAACAATAGAAATTCAATCAAAATTTATATTTTTTATTATGTAATATCTTAAAAATAACAAAACTTATTTATTTACATATTTACAACTAAATTTTTACAATTTGCAATATGAATTCCAGAAGATGCCCAATTTTTTGAGTGAAAATTAATTTCATGATTGGTAGAACTTGAAGAGCCAATATTTGATATGGTAGAGGCACCCAAAATATTTGAGACTACTTTCTTCTTATTTTCTACAGAACTTTCTATGTACGCCTCGGCTACTGTATTTGAACACCAACCACCGTGTCGTTTGATGGTCAATAAATCCGCTCCTGAATCTGCTAGTAATGACGCAGACGATCTCCGAAAACAGTGACCGGTGTATTCTTGATGATTTGGAAGATACAATAAAGATGCTATAGTGCTTGGCATTTTTCCAAATGTATTAACGCCAACCGGCTGTTTAAAACATTTTCCATTTCTGTATGCGACAAAAAATCTACTGTGAGTAGTGTTCCCGGCCAAAGCCCTAAATACCTCCGAACCATTTCTACCATATTTATGCCTTCAATATTCCCACTTGTAACAAAAAATTCTCTAGATATTTTTGTTTTCGTCTTTGAAATTATGATATGAATGCATTGTCCTTCATCTTTAGTTTTGTGATACACAGTTAATCACACGTGTTTTTATCGGCTCTTTAATAATATTGTTTTTTGCGGTTTTTGTGTTCAGTATCCTTCTCAAATTTTGCAAACAGCTTTATAAAACTGAGTTTCACACAATAGCGGTATTCCGATACTCGTGACCCTCATCACTTCCGAGTAATTTATTTTTTAAATCTAGTGCATCTAGTTAAGTATAAATCTAAGTAGAATTCATAATATTACTGAGCAACAACTGGACGTGCTCAAAACATTAGACTCTTTGTAGGGATGCGAGGCGTGCCGCGCATCACTCATATCGACATTGACAAATGATGATAGTGAAGAAACTGAAAAAGTAAACATGCGCGCGCTCTTCAATGAATTCAAAAAAGAATTAACATCTGAGTTTGATGAAAGATTTAATAGCTTAATCAAATCCATTGAATTCTGCTCGGATAAGACAACCGATTTTGAATTAAAATTAAAAACATTTGATGAAAAAATTAAAGAAATTAAAAATTTAAAAACATAAAATAATGTATTAAAAAGTCAAGTTATTAATTTAAATCAATGTATTAATGATCTTGAACAGTATTCAAGATTAAACAATTTAATTATTCATAATATACCGGAAATGCGTGATGAAAATGTTAATAACATAGTTATAAATCTGGGAAAAGCAGTCGGTGTTAAGCTAAATGAACGCAATATAGATGCCTCGCATAGACTTCCGCAAAATTCAAAAACATCAGTGCGTTCAATTGTTGTCAAACTAACGACTCGCTGTCTTAAAGATAAACTCTTAGCTGCAGTAAAAGCTAAAAAAGATCTTAAATCAACATTTCTATTTCCTGATAAACCAAATTATGCCGCGAACAATTAAAACCGAAAGAGTTCAAATTTATTTGGACCAGAAATTGTAAAATTTACGTTTGTAAAAATGAAAATACTGCAATACATTTAATTCGCACAGAACAAGATTTAAATAAATACTCCACTTAAATTTATTAATATCTTTAATTATAAATATGAACTTATCGGTATATTACCAAAATGTAAGAGGTCTTCGTTCTAAAACAAATGACACTCGTCTAAATTCGGTATTGTGTGATTTTGACATTTGTTTAACAGAAACTTTTTTAAATTCTTCGGTGTATGACTCAGAAATTTTGTGCAGTGAATACAATATAGTTCGACGCGACAGGAGTATCGATACGTCATCAAAGCTTGATGGAGGTGGTGCGCTGATTGGAGTGAACAGTAACTTGTTAAAATGGTTCCTGTCTTATCTGACCGACAGGTCGCAGTGTGTGGTGGTATATGGTTATCATTCTGATGATGCTTACGTAACATCTGGCGTGCCGCAGGGGTCTCATTTAGGGCCATTATTGTTTAACATTTACGTCAATGACGTTGTTCAATGTTTTTCGCACTCTAATTTTGTTATGTACGCTGATGATCTTAAACTATACAGAACTGTAACATCTGAATCTGACTGCCATTTATTACAAGACATTAATAAATTTGTTACATATGCAAGTGAAAATAAATTATATATTAATGTAAATAAATGTTTTTCCATTAGTTTCACGAGAAACAGAACTAAAATAAATTTTAATTATAACATTGAAAATAATAATATTATTAATGTTAAGCTCATTAAAGATCTTGGTGTGACACTGGATCATAAATTATGTACATATTGACAATGTAGTGAAGAAAGCCTACAGAATGTTAGGATTTTTAATACGGACTTGTGTTAAATTTGAGAACCCATCTACATTAATAAAATTATATTGTTCATTTGTTTGAAAACACGTAGAATTTGCTTCAGTTTGTTGGAATCCCCATTATACAATTTACGTAAACAGACTGGAAAGTATACAAAATAAATTTTTATCCTATATGCATCGAAAATATTTTAGTACAACGTTCAGTTTAATTAGTTTGGAAAAACGACGAATGGTTTCAGATGTGTTTCCTACATAAATTAATGAATAATTCACTTGATTCGCCATTCCTTATTTCCCAGTTATATTAATAATAATTAATGAAACTTTCACCATCAAGTAATTTTTATCATCCATTTCCAGCAAAAATTTAGTAATATCTTCTTTTCTTTTTTTTTTTATTTTTTTGACCGAAATCCGTCTGACTGTCTTTTCAGAAATGCAATTAAATGGGTATATTTAGAGATATCTACATTTTTCTTGACTGAAATAACAGAACGTAACATTGAATAATATATATAAGAGGACCTTCTCATTATGGTAGTTCTTTATTCCCCTTTCTAATATTCTTCTCCCTTCTTCACCTACTAACAATATCACAAATGCTTTCGAAAACTTCTTATTATTTATAAATGCCACACAATATAATCAAATTAAGAATGTTAATGATAGAATACTTGATGTTGCTGTTTCAAATTTATTTTGTTCAGTTTCAGATTGCAATGACCCACTTGTCAATGAAGACCCTCTTCATCCATCACTTTTTGTAAAAATGAACTGCAACAATACCTTTAACCCTAATAACTCCTCTCTTAATAATTCTATGAATTACAGTTTCAGTAAAGGTAATTTTGATTTACTCTATGAATTATTGTCATCAGCTAACTGGAATGAGATATATACAATTACAGATGTTGACGTGACACTTGAGAGATTTTATGCCATATTATATACTTGATAAATGTATACCTAAAATCAAACATTCCTGCTCTTCTTCTCCTCTTTGGTTTACCGCTGATATTATAAAAAAATAAAACTAAAAGACAAATATCACAAACTATATAAAAGCAATAGTGATGAAAATTATCTTGTAGAATTCAAGAATTTACGTGGTCTAATTAAAAAAAAAATAAATAAATATTCAACATGCAAAATATATATCTAATATTGAACACCAAATTCACACCGATGGTAATGCATTTTGGAAATTTATTCAAAGCAAAAGGCAGTCATCCCGGATTCCAGGTATGATGCATCTATAAGATAAAATTTGCATAAACACTGCAGATATTGTTCAGGGTTTTGCTGATTATTCTCTGAACAATATAATAATGATCTCTCCCACCCTGAACAACCTACAATTGCCAACAACATTGGTATCACATATATTTCTACAATCACTGAGGATGAGATTTCGCAAGCCATAAAGTCTCTCAAGCCGTTACGCAACCCTGATCCTGACTTTCGTCCTTCTTATGTCCTTAAAGCCTGATCTCATATTTTTCTTAAACCTCTCCATTTTCTTTTAATCTTTCTATTTCTCAAAACAAGTTTCCTACTTCTTTAAAACGATCTCTTATTATTCCCATTTTCAAATCTGGTGATCCAACTAATATGTCAAATTAACGTCCTATAGCTATCCTATTTAATATTTCTAAAAATTTTTAATTTATTATTTACAAACATATATATAATTCCGTTCAACATCATATATCCGTGAATCAACATGGATTTTTTAAAGGCAGATCAACCACTACCACTCTAATTAACTTTACTGAAACTGTACTGAATTCATTACATGATGAAACGCAAGTTGATGTTATTTATACGGATTTTTCGAAAGCATTTGATCGTATTAACCATAATGTGCATAAGTTAAATGTTTACTTTCAATTTTCTTCTGATCTGCTTCAACTTACCTATTCTTATCTCAGTGATCGAGTTCTGTCTGTTTCTTATAATAGTTATAAATCTAAGTCTTTTACAGCTACTTCTGATGTTCCTCAAGGTTTCAAATTGGACCCTTTACTTTTTTGATATCAAAAAATATTAATTTAATATATATCGGTATGTTTCTCCTAAAAACATAATGTCGCTCGTGGACGAAATCCATTGTCAATAACTCTTAAAGAGAAGTTTTTGGAACGATGCCGCATTAGACATGCTTAAGAGAGATGGCTGGTTGTCGCCAGGGTTGATGTTGCTCAGATGGTACCAGATTAGAGATGTGGTAATCCCGGGTTCAAATCCCGGCGTCAACTGATTTTTCTCTCTTATTTATAATTTATCTGGTTAATACTCATATAAATACTAAGTTTGATATACTTTAAAATTATCAAAAAATATTAATTTAATATTTATCGGTATGTTTTTCCTAAAAACATAATGTCGCTCGTGGACGAAATCCATTGTCAATAACTCTTAAAAAGAAGTCTTTGGAACGATGCCGCATTAGACATGCTTGAGAGATGGTTGGTTGTCGCTAGGGTTGATGTAGCTCAGATGGTACCAGATTAGAGATGTGGTGGTCCCGGGTTCAAATCCCGCCGTCAACTGATTTTTCTCTCTTATTTATAATTTATCTGGTTAATACTCATATAAATACTAAGTTTGATATACTTTAAAAATATCAAAAAATATTAATTTAATATGTATCGGTATGTTTTTCCTAAAAACATAATGTCGCTCGTGGACGAAATACATTGTCAATAACTCTTAAAGAGAAGTCTTTGGAACGATGCCGCATTAGACATGCTTAAAAGAGATGGTTGGTTGTCGCCAGGGTTGATGTAGCTCAGATGGGAGAGCACCAGACTAGAGATGTGGTGGTCCCGGGTTCAAATCCCGGCGTCAATTGATTTTTCTCTCTTATTTATAATGTTAAATTTATGTTTTAGTATAGTCAACCTGTAATTGGGGTCTTGAACCCTGTTGGCCAGACTAGCATAAATAAATTTAAAAAAATAAATAAATTCCTTTACTGTTGCACCATTCCTCCAGTTTTACATAAACTTGCTCGTACGCTTCTCTTGATTTTTCAGGAATAAGAAGCCACAACATTTTCGGCACCGGCTTCAATGTCCGATGGAACAGAATCTGATTCGAAATCGTATACTCGTATATGAAAGAATTTGACACAACTATAAATTGTTTTTTTTTTTCTTCAAACAAACAAAAATTGTAACCATAACAATGAATAAAATGAACCGTAGCCTACGTAGGCTACGAATGAACATTTCAATGTTTCTTATTATGTCAAAATTTAAATGAAAAATGTATTTTAAGATCAATATAAACTGTGGTAGATAAAATATTGAAGAATACACGTTTGATATAGCCTAATAATGAAACTTGCGTGATTAAAACACTCGGCTCACCGCCTCGTGATTTAACATCACACGCGTTTCATTATGAACGCTATATCAAACTTGTATCTTTAATATCTATTGTCTGTTCCAAAAAAAATAATATATCTACAATATCTAGACAAAATAATGATCATTATTATTTTTTTTATATAATTGGTCAAATAAATTTTAACAAATGTAGAATATATTTCAACGTGCATACTCGTATAATTTATTTGTCAAAATAAATATCTGATATCAAAAGAAATATACTCTTGATAAACTATACATTCCTTCGCGATATTCAAAGATATATTACTTTCTAAATTGAATCCACAAGAAACCAAATCAATTTGCGAAAGCAAGATCAAAATATAATTAACAAAATATCAAGCACGAAGCACGAAAGATATACGAGTATTATGTACATCGCTCGTAAATTTTCGACTGGATGGAAATGATTCGCATGTTATCCACTCGTATTGTCTCAACACGACATGACTAGAGCTAACTGCAACTGTACTGTTCAAAGAGAAGTATATTCCCAATATGTGGAGGTAATGAAGTGTAAGGCACATCTAAACTCATGTTCTTCAAAGGAAGATTAGAAACTAGGATTACTGTTGCTCTGTTTTCCATTCATTGTCGATAATCAGAACAGAACTCAAAAACAAAGTTACCCATTCGTCAATTCATTAGCAGCTTTGATTATGTGTCATACATAAATAATTTGCAACAAAGCAAAATTATATGAATCCCTAATCATTCATTTAACAATCATACATTCGTAAATTTCTTAAACATTCTTATAGTAAAATCGATATGGGGGGATTTAAAATTTTAATTTGTGTCATTCAGGATATTAATTGGAAATTAGTCCATATGTAAATTTTAATAATAATATTTTTTGCTTACATACGTACATGCATATAGAAATTAAAAATTAACATTAAAAGCGGCGACAGTATAGCCTAAGAAGCATATTTGCAACGAGCGCACATTATAGTGGCTTCGGATTGCACGATTCGGGAATGGATCAAGCGCACGTATATCAAACTTATTCGCCATAAAGCACGCTCGATACAAGTACTCGCGTTCGTTTTGCATTATCGAGTTATAGTATAGAGCTGAGGTTTTTAAGAGTGTTGGTATTGTAAATATGAATTTGCCAAACAATTATAAATCCAACATGCCCACTCAAACTGCACACGCAACCTGCCCACCCAAACTGCCCACAAACTTTTACCGTTCTCGTTCCCATTGTCGGGCTCCTGTGCAACCGCCTTAAAGGTTATTCCTGTTTATATAACAAGTTGCAATATGAGGGTGTTCTGGATATGAAAATTGTCAAACGAGCGAAGCGAGAGTGCCTCAACACATCGTGTGCGAAACCTATTTATATTGAAACTTTTTACAATTTTGACAATAATTTTGTAAAAAAATTAGAAAATTAAGGTTTTCGTTGCCCGCATTTACTTTACGAGTTAGCGGCTGATATTTTTGTTACCACATGAAATTGTAAACTGGTGACCTTGGTAATGTCTACATCACGTCAACACATTCATAATTTAATTGCAGATAAATACTCATTTATCGGATAAAGTTTGTTTTTATTCATAAACTGGTGTCCATTTCTTAAATTCATAAAATTATAATAGCATTATCCATTTTAAATAAACAAGCCACATTTTTTGTTCATATTGACTCTAGTTGCAATAAAAAAAATCATATTATCACTTGTGTTAATATAGCCATCATTTCTATATTAAAAATAATAACAAAGTCGCTATATTTAAATAAAAAATTAAAATAAAAATTAATGAATCATTATAAGGGTGTTTTTTTTTTTTCAAGGTTTACATAAAAGATTAACATGGGAAATAAGTTTTTTGCTGCCTGTTGCCCCCTGTTTTAACTGACCACAATGGTTGCGGTATCAATAGAAAGATGCATGAAAAGACACCAAATGTAAATTATGTAATATTTTAGGCCCGCAAATTAATTATTAAATATTTATATTCAATTTGTTATTAACAGATGACAGAGAAAATGTCAAACATTTATTTATCATTTAGTTGAAATGCCATGGATATTGCTATTAGTACGAAGTTGATTAAATTTAATTAATTTGCGGGCCTAAAATATTAATAATAATTTATATGTATTTATTTGTGTAGAATTTTTTGTCAGTCAAAACGGGGGCAACAGTCTGCAAAGAACTGAGTTCCCATGTTAATCTCCTATGTACACCTTGACAAAAAAATGTGTGTACGAGAGTTATTCGGAAAGGCTTGTAAAGACGCAAGAGAAATTACTTTTTCACGACTGACAACATTGTCGTGCCTGATAGAGTTCCTGTAACGGGATAAAATGCACTACATCTCAATCGCAACAACAATAAGGGTGCGTTTAAAATTATTGCTGTATCGATTCCAAGTCTTCCCAAGTGCGAATCCTTTGCGCGAAAGGAGAAACTGCTGCTGAAATTCATCATCAGTTTCTGTTGACGTAATGAACAGGCAAAACAGGACAAAATTATGTCGTGAATTTAGATCGGCAAGAAATGATTTATGAAGCAGAAAGAAGTAGAAAGTAATTCATTGTCACAGATGAAATCATTCAAACGATTAAAGCATTTACTCTGATAGTCGTTTAACTAGAATAAAGAAATATGTTTAGAAGATATTTATTATGAAACTGATGAAAGGATGCCGCGTGCTTGGCCGTCTCTCCAATCCGTACCTATACCACAGATTACCTATACTATCGTAACCAGATGCGAAACTCTCTGTCGGTACCTTTGAAGTTAGTGTCTCCAAAAAATTTTATTGGCGGCCATGTTTTTAATGAAATAAATTACTACCTCAAAATCCTACAAATATGAGGACAGTACAGCTTGGCTTGTAGCCGAGTTGGTTAGAGCGAGGGTTAGAGCAAACACCGAATCTATGTGAGGTCGCGAGTTCAAATCCGTATAAAGAAGTTTATATTTTTCAATGTTTTTTTTTTACTAAATAGTCATTAGATATCATTTTATTAAAATATATTACTAATATAAAAACAAAGAATTAAATAATACAATACCTATTATTTATTTATATATTTATTTATTTATTTATTTATTATATGATACAATCGACATGAAAAATATATACACATTCATTCAGGTACAAAAAAAAATATATATATGAAGGCACAAACAGGCAAAAGTATAGGTACATTTTCTATTTAATAAGTCTATTTTTAACTTCTCGTTTGAAGCTTACCATATTTAAATTCTTTATTTTATTTGGTAGCTCATTATATTGTATAAGTTCACAAAAGAAGATTGACTTATGTGTACTCACTTTATTAGTCTTTTTTATATAAAAATTGTTTTTATGTCTAGTATCCCTATCATGAACCTCATATGTAATAGTAACAAAATTTTGCAAATACAGTGGAGCATTACAACTTCTAATTTTATGTATAAAAACTAAAAAAATTTGCAAATACAGTGGAGCATTACAACTTCTAATTTTATGTATAAAAACTAAACAATTCAATTCAATGAATGCTTCAATATTAAGCCAGTTTATTTTAGTTAACATTTGATTAACGCTACTATATCTATTGCCTTTCAAGATAATCCGCACAGCCCTATTCTGTAACATTTGTAGTCTATGTATATTACGTTTACTATACATAAACAAAGTAAAGTACATGCATAAGTAAAATGCGGCAAGATAATGCAATTGTAAACTAATTTTTTTTTGTTTCAATACTTAAAAATTTCTAAGTCTGCACAGCACACCTATTTTTTGCATTTTTTTACATATATAGTCAATGTGCGCATCAAACTCAAACCATTATCGATAAGAACGCCAAGATATTTAAAAGTGGTAATAATTTCAATTATTTCTTGATTCATCACTATGTTATATTGTTTATCAACAAATAATTGTCTGAAGGTTACTGATCCTAATACCATTATTTTACTTTTATTAGCATTTAACTTCAGTTTATTATTATTTAACCAACTAAATAATTTTTCTAACTCATTGTTCATATTAACAACCATATTCTCTAAATTATTATATTTTTTTTATTATTATTTACTTTATATACACTATTGTGTCATCTGCAAAGAGATGGTAATCACAAATATCAAAGTTTACGTATATGTCAATATATATATATATATATATATATATATATATATATATATATATATATATATATATATATGAGAAAGAGTAGTGGAAAAGAACACTACCTTGTGGTACACCATAGTCATTAGAAAGCATATCAAAATTATAATCTTCCCATAATAATTTTCGACATCTATTGCTAAGATATGACTGGATCCACGCAAGGCAGGTTCCTTGTATTCCACAATGATTTAATTTAAAGAGTAATCGATCCCTGTCAATGGTCTCGAACGCCCTTTTCAAAACCAAATATATAATAACAACAGATTTATTATCATCTATAGTCTTTTGCCAATCACTGATAACATACTGGAGAGCTGTTTCACAACTGAAATTTGCTCGAAAACCAGATTGCTTGTCGATAATTAAATTATTATCCTGAAAGTAAGAAAGTAACTGTTTATAAACTACTCTCTCCAATATTTTATCAATGACCGGCAACATATTAATTGGCCTAAAATCCTCAACATTACAACTATTATTAATTTTTGGTACTGGTTTTATAGTTGCTAACTTCAACTTATCAGGAACAACACATGCTTCAAGAGAACTATTTAAAATATTAATTAATTTATCACAGATACATTCATAAAATTCTTTAATTAAGTACGTGTGAATCTCATCCGGGCTGCTTTTATTTTTCAAACTATAGATTAATTCAGTCAATTCTTTTTGTAATATTAACTTGAAGTTACTTAATTAACAATCATTATTTACATTTAAATTATTTATTTATTTATTTATTATCTCCCAAAACAGGATACAAAAGTATCCCAAAAACATGGGAGATAGTACAAAACAAAACTATAATGGCGAGAACAGATGAAAAGTATATAAGTGTATAATATAAACTATACAGAAACATATAAATACAAATATTTCGAAATAAAGAAGCAAAATATAACATTTCTTAATTAAACATATTATAACATTTCTGTAGTATGTAAATGAAAAATTGAAAATATCAAGTTCATTTAAACATTTGTTTTCCATATCATTATAAATGAAACATATTTTTCTAATTGGATCTTTAAGTTCATAATTATTTCGTAACACGGGGATGTAAAAAGTTTTAAAAGAACGGGAATGATTTTTCTAATTGGATCTTTAAGTTCATAATTATTTCGTAACACGGGGATGTAAAAAGTTTTAAAAGAACGGGAATGCAATCGAGGTACGACAAAACCAATTTGATTAAGGGCTGAATTATCATCGACCATATTATGTATAAGTTTAAAAATATATAAACATGAATATATCACACGTCTGTCCACAAGTGTACATACACCGAAAGTGGATAAAGCAGCGGAGTAACTATATGATGAAGATTTGAAGAATTGAATGAAGATGAAATTTTACGTGAGCAATATCTGACAAACTTCCGCTGTACTCATTCAATTCGATTACAATATATATATATATATATATATATATATATATATATATATATATATATATCATAAATTGGGTTTCAAACAATGTGACAAAATTCAAGCCTAGACCTTACAAAACAATTATACAAAGAAATAAGAGTATTTGGATTAATGAAACAATGTGAATTTCTAATCACGAATCCTAAATTTTTATATGCACTATTAATTATGTAATTATAATGAGGACCAAACTGTAATTTAGGGTCAAACAAAACTCCTAGATCTTTTTGTAATTCAACACGTTTAAGACAGTGACAACCCATTTGATAGGGAAATGAAGAAATACTACGTTTCATGGTAAATGACATGATTTTACATTTAGTAATATTAAAATGGAGGTGAGAGGAAGAAGACCAAGTCAGTAGTTTATCAAGATCAGACTGAAGAAGACAGTGATCTGCGTATGAATTAATAGTTTTAAATAACTTTAAATCGTCAGCATATAACAGTGAGTTGGAGTATTGTACGCTACGTGTGAAGGGGTGAAAAGTCAGAATGAACAAATAGTTTGCGATGTGAAATGTATGATTGTATCAAGCAGAGTAGATCAGTAAATAAACCAAACTGATACTACAATTTTAATAATAAGACATCATGATTGACGGAGTCGAACGCTTTTGCAAAATCAGTGTAAATCACGTCAACCTGTGAGTTATTAGAAAACTGTTCAACGGTAAATGAAGTAAAGTTAGTTAAATTAGTAACAGTTGATTTACGTTTTATGAAGCCATGTTGCTCGGGAGCTCGGGTATAATTTTATCAGAAACAAAGTCATATATCTGTTTATATTTTTCAAAACATTTAGAGATGTTACAAATAATAGATATTGGTCTGTAATTCGTAATATCACTTGCATCACCAGATTTGAAAATAGGGGTAATTGAAGATATTTGAAGGAGATCAGGGAATGTGTGGGACAATAGAATCAAGTTAAACAAAATATGTAGTGGTTTCACAAAAAGATCACAGCATCCCTTAAGTATATAGGAAGGGAGATTATCAGGACCAGGTGAAGTCGAAACTTTAAGGGATTTGATAGAGTGTAAAATATCATTCTCAGAAATATTATTTATAGTCAGACAATCATTCACACAATCAGACTGGAATATGTTTGTGAAATCGGTAACTTTTTCGTGACAATGAACACTAGCAAAATAATCAGCAAAGCCTTGTACAATAAGTTGAGTGCTATTATATTTATTGTCTTTATAAAACATATTACCAGGAATTCCTGTAGTTTTTCTCTTATTATTTAAAAATGACCAAAATTTCTTAGGCTCACTGGCCAATAAGGCTTCAATATCTTGTACGTAGTTTTTATAAGCACACTTAATATCAGCTTTAATATTTGTTCGTAGACATTTAAATTTATTATAATGATTTATATCATTAGTATTTTTGTATAATTTGTGATATTTAGCTTTTAGTTTCAATCTGAAATAATTTCTCCTGTGAACCAGGGAGGATACTTGGGAGGTTTTCTACGTCTTAGCGGCACACATTGCTTGAAAATATCATCTAATAAGCTGTAGAATTTCACAAAAACTTCGTTGACATCACTATATTCACTTAAAATATCCCAATCAATATTGTGCAAAAGACTGTACATGAGATCGAAATTAGCATGTCGAAAGTTGAATGATGGAATATCTTTAATAGTTGTGTTGGAGGGAGCAGGGACGATAGTAGCATGGATACATAAAGGGGGATGAAGAGGATCCTCATGCGATAACACATCATCACTTCGCGAGACAGTACAATTAAAATTACACAAAACTACATCTAGAAGACGAGAGTTATAGTTCAGGATATTATTTAATTGTTTAACATTAAGAAAATTACAGAAATTTACAAATCACGTGTCAATAAAGCCGTGTGAGTAATGATAAACTAGCTTACTAATATTAAGATCGCCTACTAGGACAAAGTTAGACTGCATTAAATATTGATTATCCTCAAAACACTCACAAATCATTTCAAGTTGTTCAAAAGAAATAGGAGGTGGTAAGTAAATAACAGCAATAATTAGGTTAACTTTAGCACTCAAACTTATACGGATACAAATTACATCTGCAAGAGAATTCGGATTTAAATTCAGTTCAATAACAGAAGAATTAAATCTAGAACTAACAGCACACAGTACTCCACCGCCAGTAATTTTATCAGATTTAGAGATTTCACGGTCTTTTCTGTACACAACATATTTAGATGGGTCAAAAATTTCATTGTTACATACAGAGTCTTTTAGCCATGTTTCAGTTAAAGCAATAACATCAAGGTTACTTAAAAGAGAATGCTGATAAATATCATCCAACTTGGTATTCAATCCTCGAGAATTTTGCTAGTACATATTCATACCTGAATCCAATATAAACGTACAAAATTGAAATACTGTATAAATCAAATGTAAACGCACAAAAATATAGCAATAACTGCAAGTTAGTATAGGAAATTAAAGTTAAACAAAACAAGGTTGTATTTATAGAAGGTGCAAGGTTTGCAGAATATAAACATATGTTTGAGCTGCTCCATTTGACAAATAAAATAAAGTTTACAGAATTATTTACACAAAAACAGTATGTCAGTCATTATAAAGTAAGTACTATAGTGAATCAACAGTAGATAAATTATATTTTTTAGTTATACCTTAACTTTTATAATAGATAGTTCCATCAATTGTCCAAACATTTCTGAAGCCAAATTTACTGAATAATGATTTAACTAAGGCATGGCGCTTTTTAGTTAAGTCCTCCTTGATGCTGATTTTACATCCTTTTAGTTTATTTCTAGACTTAAGAACTAAATCACGGGCTTTATAGCTTGTAAATTTGACAATGATTGCACGCGGATTAATTGACGGGGAAGATTTAGAGAATCACTATTTGACACTACATCTGTTTTGGGCAATTTACCGACTCGGTGACATCGATCTATGGCTTCAGGTAATATATTTAATTTTAATGTTGAATTAAATATAACACACACCTTCTCTTCGACTTTTTCCATCAGCTGTTCTGGTACACCAAAGATTCGAATACTGGTACGCCGGGGGTATTCCTCGAGCTGGTCATTTTTTCGATGAAGATCTTCATTTTCACCACGTAGATCTTTGATTATTTCTTTATAATGCGATTTTTGCTCCTCAAGTCGCTGATCAACACGTTCAAAAACTAAGTCAACAAGTTTGTTGAGAAATGTATCATCACTGAGAATACTGTTGACGGCTTCTTGGACTTGGGAGACCATATTTCTTGTCATGATGAAAATTATGTACCAGAAGAGCAGGTAAATAGAATAAATTATAATGAGTTTCATCAAAATTGAAAATTTTGAAAAATAAATGGCGGAGCAGCATAAAACACATCTATTCGCGCCTAGACATTATCGGTAGTAGAATCACAGTTATCTAGACTTATAGATTGCACTAATTCCCTAATACTGTCTATATAATAACAAATGAATTTTTCTGAAATTTCTGTTTTACTATCATATCGGTACTAAGTTATCAAATTTAATATTATTTACATGTTTTAAATTATTTTTACTAACTATGTTTTTCATAACAATTTAGTATCATTCCTGCATTTGTCTACTTGGTTTTCAAAGTATTTTTGTTTTTCTATTCTAATAGTTTGGACTACTTTGTTACGGGATTGTTTATAATCATCCCAATCACAATTTTTACTAGTTAATACATACTTATTAAATGCAATATTTCTATTTTTCATTAATGATTTGACGTTATAAGTAATCCAAGGTTTACACAATTTTGATGAATTTTGAGAGATAGTTACTAGAGGCATGAAATTATTAATGATATCTATGAACTGAAAATAAAAACTGTCATATTTTCTATTAACACTATCGTCTCTAAAATTATATTCAATTTCCGCCAATGCAACTGCAAAACCATGAAGATCTTGGAGCCTACTCCTTTTTGGTGTTTCTCTCATAAGACCCGTTATTTGGACCCCAAAAGTAAATATACGAAAACAATATTAATACAACGAGTCAGCAAGCAACTCTATTTACACATGCTGTTCTTCAAATATTTACTACAAATTCATTCTTTCGCAGAGTTTGTTTAAGTTTCATTCTACTCTGACCTAACTAAACTTGTCTCGTACGAAAACAATGCCAAAGCGATCCGTAAAATTTTCACCAATCAAAAAGAAATCACGTGTAAAATTTTAAAGAGTTCTAATATAAACTACATACAAAATATTTGATTAACATGTTCATTTATTACATATTTAGTAATATCACCAAAAATTAAGAAGAATTGTGTTTATAAGAGCGATTAATAGTCGAGACGTTTTAAAGAGTGAATGATACTGGTTGAGATTATTAATCACTAATTAAAAATTTGTTGCAATATTTTTCCGTTGATCGTATCTTATTAAAATGAAGAAAATCTAATTTATTTGATGACAAAATCAATAATTAATAGTGGTAATTAATAAATTATTTCATGAAACCCATAAATAGAAGATCAACAGAAAATATAATTGATAATCATTTAATAAATTAATTTTTTCTTCCATTTCATTATCTATTCTTTCTGACTATAAATTGGATTACAGGTAAAAGTATGTAAATAATTTCAACTTAAAAAATCAGAAATTTTTTTAACAAATTATAGAATATTTTTTTATTATTAAATTTTTTTTAACTACATTCTCCCAAGAACAACAATTTTCTTTTAACATTTCTTTGTAAGTGTTTTTGTGTTTAAAATCTTCAACCTTATTAAAAAAAGTAAATAATTTACCGTCTCTTGGAAAAATGAGGTAAAAATATTAGAATACGGTAATTGTAGTCGTTAAAAGTTCTCGTTGGTTATTTTTATAATTTTTGCATGAAATAATTAACTGCTCTTTTTGGGACAACGAAATAATTTCTTGTATGCATGAATGTTCACATGAATAAAACATTCTTACATTCATATTTTAAATTTTTTCTACACTACTATCTACTATTTTCTAGAGTTTGGAGAACTCCAGAACTATCTCACGTTTTATGCGCAAATCCTTATTTCAAAAATATATAAATTCATTGTGTTCGAGAAGGTACCATAGTACACAGTAGAACAAATTCGAGATCCGTATATGAAAAACTATCTTATTATGCATGCTACGGAATATTGATATAGGTTTTTATGGGCCAACTTTTTGAGACAGCTTTAATAGGCACCACAGGCATTTTCTGTCATTTGTTTTGAGCTACGGGCTAAGGATCTCGCTTACTACCAAAGATAAAGAAAAATGATTAGATAATTTTTATATGTAGAATTGCATGGCGTAATTAAGTTTTTTCGAAGCTTAATAATTTATATACATATATATATATATATATATATATATATATATATATATATATATATATATATATATATATGCATGCTTATTTTATAAACTTTTCAATGATCTGTAACAAGTCTACATTTTTTTGTTTTAACCATGACTAAACCTAATTGATAATTTTTTTTTGGGTGAGAAAATGAAATTTATTAACAAATGAAAAAAATCATTAATAGATTATAATTTGTTTATTTTCATTCTATATCTATTATTTAATTCTCAAAATTATTTTTAATCAATCATTTTTGGATTAGATAATTAATTTTCATCGGCGTTATAGATGGCTTTGAAATATTGATTTTTTCGCAACAACTGATCCAAATTTACTTATAAATAGTTAGTTAAGTATTAAGTGCTTCCTACCGGTTGAGGATGAGGACTTCGTCTCGATCTCCAATACATCCGATATCGGTAGAAGAGCACTTACTGACCTCAATGCTTATTACGTTTTTGCACGATCGACGCACAATATTATTAAAAATAAGATTTTTAAATATTTTGATTGTCATTTTCAAAATAAGTTTTGATCGTTGCTTTTATATACTTACTCCTCCGCCTCCTTTTCGATAAGTGCTTCACATCACTTACCGATCAGTAAATTGTAAATAAACTGTGACGATAGGCCCTTTCGTCCAGCAAGGGTTTTCCTTCCTTTTGTAAATCTGTAGTAGCACCGTCACAGTTAGATTGTTTAGTAACGTGTTTTTGACAATATGCGTTGCTTATTTATTGTTTATGTATTGTTTGATCTGAAAAGTAAGATGTATTTGTAATATTGGTAAAATATTTAACGAAATACGTACCTGTGAAAGACAATATCCGACCGTCATGATGTGAACAGACAATAAACACATGTGCACAAGTCAGCATAACCACAATTGTTGTTGTTTTAGCTACAAGTAAATGTATTTTATGTAAAAATAGCATTGTGGATATTTGTAATGTAACTTACAATAGTGTTGTGAAACAATGTAACTCTCGTTTACACATTTGATTGCATTTTTGTGTTTGTTTAGTTCTGGAATATTCTGACATTAGTAACCTTGCAAATGTTGACGAGTCCTTGATTCACAACATGACCGCGCGTGGCGCACCGCACATGTGAATGAAATTGTGTTTTATTTGTAATAATGTTTATAAATTATTTCATGCTGTAAAATGGATTTAGGGTAAAGAAAAGTGACCAGAGAATTTGTGTAAATTTTATAAAAATATTATTTATCACTTGAGACAGTAGCGACCCCCTGTACTAAGTAAAATCATCCCCGCCGCAATTTTAATGAGAAGCACCGTTAGTTTGGGTATATAAGCCGCTGCAGAGGTCCGTGAAGCCAGAGCGGGTTCACCCGTTCTCAGAGTCGTGCAGGCTAGGATTCTAAATAGGTCCTCCTAAACGTCTCTAGTGAGAAGAGAGTCCTGAAAAAGGCTCCTTCGAACCACCGAGTAGTTGAGTGCTGTGTGTCAGCCGCCGTCCGTCAGAGGAATCCGCCGCGTGTAAAGGCTGAGTCCGCCGTGTACATCGCGCCGCTGATTGTCCGCTAGAGAAGTTGTTAGTTTTTCTAAAGTAATTTTGAATACGCATACTTACCGTGGTAACTCTGGTCACCGTTCTGTAAAGAAGGGTGATGTATTTGTTTATTTATAAACTGTGTGTCTTTGTTTTACATATCCTCGTATGTTACAATATATTTATTTAAACTACACGTATTTTTCTGTTGATATCATCCAACCCTGCGCCCTCACCTCCACTAGGCTATCCGAAGGCACGCTCCTTTTGTACCGCTGTAAAAATGGCGCCCGAGCATACCGTTCATAACCAGGAATTAAAGGAGCATAATGATGACGTCATCCAGCGACATCCGAGGCGTTGTCACAAAACCTAATCATTACAAAAGCGATCGTGCAAAAAACACTTTTTCATGCAAGCCTACTTATTTTTTAATGAGTTTTTGAATATTTTCGTTTGCAATTTTCCTAACCATATCCTAATGTCACCTAACCTAATACATATAACTCATACTCGCAAGTTTTGTACCGTTAGGTAAGGTAGGTTATGTTAAGGTTTAGCAAAAAAAAAAAAATTAAGGTGGAGGTTACAACTTTACTTACCCTGTAATATAATATATTCCGAAATTTTGTAAATTGTATTGATCATAATTTTAAAAAATTGCATATATATGTACGTATATTTTTAGAAAATTCCAAGAACATGTTTAAATTAAAATTTATACGTATGCATAAATTTTCACTTTATCGATTACTAGGAAAATATTAAGTAATGAAATTATGATACATACATTTTTACTTTTCTCAGTGCTTCGTGTAAAACTAATCATATTTTCTGTGTTTGGTTTAACTATAAAAATGAACATAATATTGAAATTTGCTACGAAAATTGTTACTATTTTTAAAAATACTGAGATGAAAATTAACTTTTATTAAAATGTTTAATTGTATTATATTTTATTAGTAAAGTGTATTTAAGTGTAGTAAACAAAATATTATTGAAATAGAAATTTTAATAAATCCAGTTTCTTTTTTCCCACAAGTAATAACTCATGACAAAAAATGTAAACACGAAAATAATTTATCTACTTTAATAAATTTTTATAAAATTTCTATTTTTATCTTTCATAAACAGCACCATTTTATTATTTATGAAGTGAATAAAAAATTCCTGTTAAGTGAGTTGAACTTAATAACAGCATACAAAATGAAATACAAAACTTCATTTTGACGTATAACCTGACATAATAGATGGAGCAATATTTTATAAGAACTATCCAAAAACTTGTTATATAAAAGAAACTATATCGCTAGACCACAAGTTCTCTTAAATAAATATAAAGCAAAGCTGTTCATCTTTCCTTTGACGTAAATTTGTAAAAAATAGAACTACCCCCTGTGAACTACGAACTAGCAGCAGAATCACGTACGAGTGCTAGTATTAAATAATCCAGAACTAAACATAAAACTTATCCAACTGAAAGCTAAATGAAACTTGAGACTCTCACGCCACAGGGGGGCAAGCTGTGGATGTGGATTTAATCTTTGTCTTTACGATGAGAAAAAGTATGATGAGAACACATTTTTACGGAGAGCAAATATTAGGTAGAAAATTAAAGAAAGAATATCTCATTGAGAATGCGAATACAGATGTACATTAGAATTATTTTTTACAAATAATTATTCATTGTAAAATATTCTCTACGTCAAAATATTTTGTCATCAGATATATATCTGTCAGAACGAGAATAGAAAACTCAACAAAGAACATGTGTGAAGACATATACAGTCGATGTGTGAAAGAAAACCTGTCTAAGGAATAAGGAATTGTAAAGGTTAGCAGGATTTCTGTAAAACGGCACTATAATTAGAAATATTTTACTTTCAATTGTTGTACGTAATACGTGAACCGCTCCAACCAAGAGTAGTAGATTGCACCGAAGCAACGCCTATAGTTTATTAGATAATCACGATTACGTGGAATACTCTCTCTTACCAAATAGGTTTTCTTTCGTGTCATCCACTATACAGCCATTTATATTTACTTCATACTTCAAAAACACACCTACCTTGAAGAAATTTTTATTTTCCAGCTACCCATGGTAAAGTAGATATAAAAATGAAGTTAAAAATCGCATACCAAGATTTTGATGAAGTAGGTGTCCTAGAATTTGATTTTAACATTTTTCCTATAATGCATATATGGAGAGGAATTATTTGTTGTCGCCTTCTTAAGGTTCAATAAAAAACACTGTTTTTATTAAAAATTTGGACGTTTCAAGGGACCCAAGGCCCTCATCATCAGCAGTTTTAAAATTTTGTTTTAATTAAATATGTTTGCTACAATAAATAAACAATACATGTTAAGTTTGAAAGTTATATACGTTTTTGTTTTTTAAAAAATTTCTTACCTTACGTATTGTTTACATGTTGACCCAAAAGTCATATTTTGAACTGCTAATGATGAAGTCCTTGGGTTCCTCGAAACATCCAAATTTTTAATAAAAACAGTGTTTTTTATTGAACCTTGAGAAGGCGACAACAAACAATTCCTCTCCACATATTCATTATCCAAGGTACCAAACAAAAGGAAAATATAATGCATATACTTATGTTCGCGACACTATTCCTGAAATACATTTGGACCCAACACTTACAAAAATTTGATTTCTATTTTTTATATAGATATTACTTACCGGGAACAATTACAGTTGATTATTTTTTGTTAACAATTGGTCAATTCAAATATTTCTAATTGACACGTAAATACTCGGGTAAATGTCATTGTTTAAATATCAAGAGAAATATACTACTATTAAAATAGTCGAAATAATAAATCAGATTTTTTACACGTAGTTGTACCACAGCACATTCATGGTTGTTGGTTATCATGAATTCGTAATTACTGTTTTCCGTTATTTTTACCTTACGCCACCTTTAGGTAAGGAAGCAATTGTCATTGATAAAAAAATTCGGTGGTGTTTTTAATGAGTAAGCACGTTTTGGGGGCCCTACAATACGAATTTACTATTTTTATGATGATGTCTGTATGTACGTGTGTGTGTGTGTGTGTGTGTGTGTGTGTGTGTGTGTGTGTGTGTGTGTGTGCGTGGTGTATGTGTATGTGTGTGTGGTGTGTGTGGTGTGTGTGTGTGTGTGGTGTGTGTGTGTGTGTGGTGTGTGTGTGTGTGTGTGGTGTGTGTGTGGTGTGTGTGTGTGGTGTGTGTGTGTGGTGTGTGTGTGTGGTGTGTGTGTGTGGTGTTTGTGTGTGTGCGTGTGCGTGTGTATGTGTGACTATCATTTCGGCAGCGATAACTCTAATGCAATTCCAAAAATTACATTTTTTTCGTATTCCTCATTCTTACATCCAAATGAACACTTGATTACATTTTGGTTGCAACTAGTCAACAGGAAGTAACTTAATTTAGAGCTCAACAGTTTTTCTTAAAAACGCAGTTAAATTTCATTTTAAGTTTTTGTTATAAATATTAAAGAATATTTTATTCTCTGTAGGATTTGATTGCATTATGTTCTTCATAATCAATATATTTAGAGATACAAATTTATATAGAAATTAATTTTCATTAATCTGGTCGCGAACCTGGGGAACCGGGTTCGATCCCGACCGAAGCCAACTATTTCTAATTTTAAATGGCACAAAAGTGACCCCTGTGGTGCACTCTTCACGCCAGCAATGAGTGCCCGTGAGGTGACGCCTGGTAAGCGCCCGAACGGTACAAATATTTCATCATCATTACCGATATCTGCGATAAAGCAGATTGTGGCACACTCAGGAATTGGTAATATGCCGTGATGATATATTTATTTATTTATATATTTATTTATTTATTTATTTGCAATCCTTGCTGCGTCACCATTGAAACAGTTTCAACAATTCAATATTATTAATGGACAGATGTCAACTGGATGTCAGTATCAAGTACAATTTACATAGCCAGTGTGAAGAGTATTTTGTACTAAGTATGCTTAGACAAGCAGTTGTTGTTGTATGACAGAATAAATAAAATAACTATCAAAACATGGTGTCGAAAGTAAAAAATAAAGAAGAAAAGCAGAAACGAGAATAAAGAAGATATTAATTTTGCAGCTAAGAATGTAAAAGAAAATATTACACATATTAATTGAAAAAGAAAGTCAAAAAATTAGAAAATGACAGAAGAAGTCAAACAGGTCCGACGATACAGATACCAACACCACAGCCAATGAAGGTGAAAAATACAAAGAATATAGTAAAAAAATGGAAATTCTTCAGATTATCGCGGGAAAATTACGAAGTAGCTACAGAACTAAATAATAAACCAGATGAAGTTAGAGTAGCTATACTAAATGCAATAATGGGAGCAGAATGTTTTAAAGTGTTACAAACTTTAAAAGTCGAGACTAAAAAATTAACGACAAAAAATACTTGACAAACTAGAAGAACATTTTGTACCAAAGAAAAATATAATATATGAAAGGTACTTATTTAATACAGCGAATCAAGAGGATGATGAACCAATAGAGAGATATATTTGTAAATTAAAAAAACTGGCTGAAACATGAGAATTTAATACATTGGAAAACGAACTAATCAGAGGTAGATTAGTACTAGGTGTTAAAAAATAACCATCTACGAAAGAAACTACTTAGCGAACCTGAACTAACTGTAGACAGTGCAATACAAATATACAGAGCTTCGGAACAAACAAACTTACAAATGAAAAAATTACAAAATGAACAATAATACATAAAATGGATGTAAAGAATGGAAGGAAAGTAAATAATACACTTAATACAGATAAATTCAATAGCGAAAACAACTGGAAGAAATGTAAATGTTGCGGAAATTCACACAAAAGAGAAGCAACTGCATGTCCCGCATACGGAATGACATGTAAATACTGCCAGAAGAAAAATCATTTTGCAAAAATGTGATTCAGAAACAAGAGTAAGAAACTTAATAAATTAGAAGATGCAAGAAAGTCTGAAGAAAGTGAATCTGAGTCTACAAGTGGAAGCAGTGAATTACGCTATAATATTGAAAGTAAATATAAAAAGCAGTTATGAACCAAAACTAGAATGAAATTTCGAAATAAAGAAAGACAAATAATATGCCAGTTAGATACCGGAGCGTCATGTAATGTGATAAGCATCGGCACTCTAAGAAAATTGACATATAATGCAGAGAAAATGTTAACAAAGAGCAACGTTAAACTGAAATGTTTCAGTGGACAAATCTTGAAACCAATAGGAACAATAAATATCAAAAGTAAACATAAAAACAGAGAAGATATATTACAATTTGAAGTTATTCAAGAACAACAGAAACCCATAATTGGTTGTGAAAGCTGTGCCAAATTAGGACTTATCAAAATTAGAGCTAATATATATATATATATATATATATATATATATATATATATATATATATATGCGTGTTGCAAGAAGAACAAAAATGAACTAAAGAAATGCCTACACTAGAAGATATTTTACCAGATTTATCAAAAGCAAAACTATTCAGTGTATTAGATGCAAAAAATGGATTTTGGCAAATTGAACTGAGTGAACAAAGCAGTACACTAACAACATTTTACACGCCCTGAGGAAGATATCGTTGGAAATGACTACCGTTCGGTGTAGGTACAGCACCTGAAGTATTCCAAAGACAAGTACATGATATACTACAAGGCATACCGGGCATTGGAGTGATAGCAGATGATGTATTGGAATATGGAAGTGGAGAAACCGAAGAAAAAGCTAGAAAAAGTCATGACGAAAATTTAAGAAAAGTATTAGAAATGTGTAAAAAACAAAATTTAAAGTTAAATGAAGAAAAAATGTAACTCCATAAAAAAATCAAATATATGGGTCACAAACTGACAAATAGAGGACTAAAACCAGATCCATCAAAGATTAATGCTATTCTAGAAATGCAAGAGTTCTCCAATCTGAAAGAATTACAACAATTTCTCGGTTGTGTAAATTATTTAGCAAAATTTCAACCTGAGTTAACCGATCTATGTTAACCTTTAAGGAAGTTAACTAGAAAATCATCTATCTGGATATGGGATGAAATCCATCGAACGTCTTTCAAAAAAATTAAAGAAAAAATTACGTCAGCACCAATACTAAAATATTTTAATTTAAATGAAGAGGCTACGATTCAGTGTGATGCTAGCCAATATGGATTAGGAGCAGTATTAATGGAAAATGGACAGCCTGTATCCTTTGCTTCAAAAACTTTATCAGAAACAGAGAGACATTCCTCGCAAATTGAAAAGGAATGTCTTGCAATTCTTTTTGCCTGTAAGAAATTTGAACATTCTATAATTAAGAAACAAGTAACAGTAGAGAGTGATCATCAACCATAGGGAACAATATTTATGAAACCAATCTCTGGAGCTCCACACGAATTACAAAGGATGATGATGAAGCTACAAAAATATGATCTGATAATAAAATACAAGAGAGGAAAATAAATTTATTTAGCAGATGCATTATCTAGATCACCGTTAAAAGTTATAGAAAAAACAGAGTCAACAGATATTAAAATTTATAAACTTTTAGAAGAAATTGAACTAGTACAAATTGAAAGATATTTAAACGTCACACCAGAAAGATTAAAACAAATACAAGAACAGACAAGAAAAGATAATGAATTGCAAACATTGATAACTGTTTCTCAAAATGGATGGCCTGAATATAAAAATCAAGTACCTTTGCAAAATTAATATACGTATATTGACATCATCGAGAAGAAATTAGTGTACACAACGGTGTTGTCTTCAAATGACCAAAAATAATAATACCAAAGAAGATGAGAGCAGAAATGCTGCAAAGAATTCATGCTAGTTATTTGGGAGTCAAAGCATGCCTTAGAAAAGCAAGAAATATTATATTTTGGCCACAAATGAAAGACGAAATCCGAGACAAAATCAGTAAGTGTACATATTGCAATGAAACAAGAAGCAAGCAAATAAATCAGCCTATGCAGACACATCCTGTACCAAGTTTACCTTGGCAAAGAGTTGCGATTGATGTATTTCAATATAAGGGAGAAGATTATGTTATAATGGTTGATTTTTATTCAGATTTTCGGGAAATGAAAAAGCTTAAGAAAACAAATAGTGAAAACATAATTAAATTTTGCAAAGAAAACTTTAGCAGATGTAGAATTCCAGAAGTGGTAATGTCAGACAACGGACCACAATTTAAAGAAAAATTCCGCAAATTTGCAGAAAATTGGGAATTTCAATACACTACATCACCATATTATTATAGAAGCAATAGAAAAATTGAAGCAACTGTCAAGATAGCTAAAAAAAATAATAAAAAGGTCAAAGAAAGAAAATTCAGACATATACATAGCATTACTTGATTAGAGAAACACACCAACTCAAGATATAGGGAGCAGCCCAGTATAAAAATTAATGTCTAGAAGAACTAGAACATTAATACCAATAACACATAAGTTATTGTTACCGAAAGTAAAAACAAATGTTGATAAAAAAATATATGAAAATAAACAAAAATATAAATGCTATTACGATAAAAAGACAAAGGACTTGCTCAAGTTAGAATATAGAGAAATTGTTAGAGTACAATTAAATCCAGAGAAAAAAGAAGAAGAATGGAAACTAGGAAAAATAAGTAACATATATAATGACAGATCATATGAAGTAGAAGTTGATGGAATACACTACAGAAGAAGCAGAATTCGTATTCAGAAAGCAGAACAAACTAAGGATATTTGTGAAGACAATCATAAAACAAAGGAAAACACGAAAGATGAAAAAAACAGACAAGATGAACATAAGAAGGAGGAAGAAATAAAAACCAATGAAAATGATAACACAAAGGTAGAAGAAAACAACAGCCAAGATGTTACAACGAATAAAACAACAGGCACGAAATACAGTAGTAAAGGAATAATTATAAAAACTCCAACAAAGTTAATGTACTATTGAAATGGATTTTGATAATTTTGTTTAATGTTTTGTATTATTTAGCTACATAGTTTGTTAGAAAAGGGATGATGTTAAAGTATTTTGTATTAGACAAGCAGTTGTTGTTGTATGACAGAATAAGTAAAATAACTATCAAAACAGCCAGAACTAATTCATTACATTGATTTTAAAATAAATTTCCAATTTAAAGTTTAGGTAGTTCTTTCAAATCGTATTTGACATCCTTCAACAAATTATACATTGTTAGTTAATTTCTGTAGAGCTTTAGAGTATAATACTTTCATTGTATTTTTTCCGAAATTAAATAAATATTTCTGGTGATAACTAATTTTGCAAGAGGATACTGTTACGATGTACGATTACAAGTTTCATATTTAAAATTAGTAGTAAGCGTTTTTTTTTTTAGTATTTTAAAGGATAGAGATATCTATTCTTGCTATTTGCAAAAGGTGTTATCTTGACGAATATAAAAGATTATCAAAACGGGCCACAGACAAATATG
The DNA here is from genome assembly GCA_943142095.1 of Ophonus ardosiacus. NCBI lineage: Eukaryota > Metazoa > Arthropoda > Insecta > Coleoptera > Carabidae > Ophonus > Ophonus ardosiacus. The sequence continues at coordinate 45,195,755 of OW964824.1, forward strand.
TTATTTCTTATAAGTGAGAAAATATACAAATTAGTTAATGAAAGACATGATGTCAACAAAATAATTTTTTTTTTTTTTTAGAGTAGATTCGGCTTACACTAGACCCGATTTTGTTATACTGTCGACACGGCCAACTCCATCTGCCGACTAGTCTGCTGAGCTTGTAGTTATATTGCACATACAGAATATTATTATTAGAAAATCCTTTATTAAAATTTTTATTACCGGATAATGGGAATAGGTGAACACTATTTCTGAAGAGAAGGAAGGATGTGGCAAGTTGCACACATTTTTTCCGAAGCTATTAGAGTAACGAAAATTTCATGAATATTTCAAAATGCTGTCTGACACGTTCTGATATTCAATAAATAGATAAAGGCCTATCGCAGGCGACAACAGTTCGAGAAAAAACAATTGATGTCTTGATTTTTGCGAAGGCAGAGAAGATGTAAATTAGCAGTGTCCATTATATGGACCGTATCTCTGTTAAATCTAGGACAAAAAAATCCTTTTTTAAAGAAAACAGATTTTTGTCTTTTTGTAAGCATTCTCGTCTCAAGTCAACAAATCCAAAATGACAGAAAAATAGTGCACTGACACAGACGAAAACTGTAACATATGTCAAGCCAAGATAGTCACGTGACAGAATCGGGCTCTGTGATTGGCTGCGGGTGCAATTGGCGGGTGGAAAAATCAGGGTAGTGCCTGCAATCTATGCTACGTAAAATTCGCCATTGTCTACGCGTAGACAATGATGTAGTTTACGTGTAATTTTTTTTTATATTGTTTACGCGCATATAGACTATAATTATTGTAATTTTTTGCGTAATATGGGACAAAAAATATTATTTTATTGTTTAATTTTCAAGGTACATATGAATGAGCAGTTAAAAGTTGAATACGATGTAATTTTATTAAAATAACGAAGCGAGTTAGTACTTTACGTTGTACTCAATAGATGACACTCGTTGTTGGTACCATTTCGATCAATTATCTGTCACAATCACAAATAAATATATATTAATTTGAATATTTAAATTTTTAAGTATTGTATTTACTCTTTTAAACTGAAGAAAACATTTTGCATATTTAAACTTTATTGACATGACAGAGGCCAATGAGGATCCTCCTAATTAGAATAAAAATAGCTAGGTGTCATTACTATGCATACCAATTCTGTAAAATCTCACGACAAAATTTTATATGAAAAAACAACACCAATTCTGTTGGCTTGCTAATATTCTGGTAAAAAATTGACTTCATAAGCTAATAGCACATAAAAATTCTAAAAAAAACACATTTTAATGAATAAAGTCAATAAATGTTTTCTCACAAAGAACATATATACGAGTATAATTTAATGCTAATAATAAGATGAGAAAATGAGGAAAAATCAATAATACATCTAATATTTATGTATGATGGAAAATGTATTATTTTTACAAACCTTCATTTCATTAGAATCAAATATATTACTACTATAATTTCCTAACACGGTTTCATTATTAATTTTAATGTAATTGCTTCCTGACAGTGACATTTGTTTAAATATGTCAACATTGTTATGAAAGAATTACGTTTTTGTTTGATGCATAGGCGAGATGATGTATAAAAATTAATTATTTTATAAATTTATATTTAAAGTTATTTACTAAATAAAATTTTTAAAGAAAGAAAAACTGTTAAAAACTTGTATAAGTGATACTTCCGGTTACCCGATATGCACTAAAAACTAATGAGCTCTTCCCATATTAGTATAGAATTGGTATACAAAATTTCAAAATTTTCTGGATGATAGCATTTGAGTCCACACGACCCACACACCTACACACACACACACACACACACACACATTTATATATATATATATATATATATACCCACATACATCATTGTAAAAATATTAAATCGGATTCTGAGGACATCGGAACGTGCTTATTCACTAAAATCTTTATATATGCGATTTTTAGCAAGATCCCTGTACTTCCCTTACTTAAGGTAGCGGGAGGTAAAATTATATAAGACAAATGGTGAATTTTACAGTCGTCCCTCGTCCTCAGAATTCTAATTTTACTTTACTAGTTATATGCGATATTGTTATTTGATATTTTTATATCACTCAAAATAAATCTATTTTATCAAGAACAGAAATTTTTTTAAAAGAAACTCGATCAAGGTCTTCTACAAATTGTATGAATTAAGATTTTGGCTCCACCCATTCTGTTTATTTCAGAATTGTCGTTTACTTAGTTTTCATGAGGGTACATAACATACTACTACAGAAAACAAGTCCGTAGCCAGGTCCAAATTCTAGAGTGGGCAACTCAAATTTTAGAGTGGGCAACTCAAATAATGCGTTATAGAGATTATAATTTTATTAGAGCAATCTATAATGTAATTTCTTTATAAAAACACTAAACAAAAAATCTGATTTGGCCAGCACATGACCTCCCGGCAATGTTTAAAATAGCTTTAAGTAAAGTACCACTTCCGGTTGATCGTTTCGAAAAAAAATCTAATTTGTTTGTATTACGAAATTTTGGATTATGTTTTATTGTTTTTCCTCAAAAATATGTTAGAGCTCCAAAATAAGTACTACATCCGATTTATCATATATGGTTAAAATCTGATATGTTGTTTCAAATTATATATGAGTTTTAAATACCAAATTTGAGAAGTTTTGGATCATATTTTAATAGACGTTAAGGAAAAATCGTCACACACACATTCTTATAAAAATCAGCATCAACGTCTAGGTGCTCTAAAACGCAATCTTTGTACATTCTTCGCCGTACATGATCCATTTCGTAAATGTGTAGTTGTAATTTATTATTAATTTAAAGTGCTGCAAAAATAGTAAATTTAAATCAGATTATTCTGTACATCTAACATTTATGTATGATGGAAAATATATTATTTTTACAAACCTTAATTTAGAATTCAATATTTTACTCTTATATTCTCCTCAACACGGTTTCATTATTAATTTTAATGTAATTGCTTCCTGTCAGTGATACTTGTTTAAATATGTCAAAATTGTTATTAAAATTATGTTTTTGTTTGATGCATAGGCAAGATGATATATGAAAATAAGTTATATTATATATTCATATTTAAAGTTGGAGTTATTTACTAAATGTTATTATCGTAGAATTGAAGAGTGTACCATTATATTCAATTTTAATTAGTAATCATTGTAAAAATGTTAAAATCGGATTCTGGGGACAACAAAACGTGCTTATTCACTAAAATCTATATATGCGATTTTTAGCACGATCCCTATACCTCCCTTACCTAAGGTAGCGGGAGGTAAAAATATACAAAAAAAATATAAAAAAAAACAATACATTATAAAAAAGTACCTATCTCGTATAGGTTGTTTTTTAAAAATTATACATTTATATTTTGTTATAAAATTACATATTGCCTATGAGCGGAAAATAGTTTAGATTAAGATCTGCAAATAAAAGCAGATTAACCACTCAGAACTGGGTAATACGTCGGGATGGCATATTTATTTATTTAATTGAAAAAAATGACATCATTATTTCAATTTAAATATTTCCAAAATTTGATATTTTATTTCTTTAAATTACATGTCTGTGATAAATATTGTCCAAACGAGTAAAGATATATTTTATCCACAAACATTTGTATACCGATATCCATAAATGCAACTTCATAATGTACCTAGGTATTGCAGAAAAAAAAACCGTATGTATTGTAAAGATACAGGCAAAATAAGAATACGTGTGAAATAATCAATTTCAACTTGGGCCGTCGGAACACAGCACTTATAAATTTTCGCTACATTTTCATTTGCATAATTTATCATTAATATTTCAATACCTACCTTATTTTTGTATATTTATTTATTTAACTTAGTATTTAGAATTAATAAAAAATACTCCTACGGTTTAATTACATATTTGTTCTAAAACATCTTAAAAAGTATTTGTAAAATACACATGATCAGTTTTTTTATTTTGTCAAAATTAAATATTATAATGGTTTTTATTAGTATTTCGTCAAAACTGAACAAAATATTGTACAAACAACGTGAGCATGTCCAAAATTCGAATTTTTGATATCTTAAATTAATTTTGGATATCAAGAATTGAATTATGGATATAACATCTCCGTAAATAACATGTCCAGAATTCGAATCTTTGACGTCCTAAATTAATTTTTGATATCAAGAATTAAATTATGGAAATCACATTTCCGTACATAACATGTCCAGAATTCGAATTTTTGATATCAAGAATTCGGTGCGCCAATTTGTTAATCTTATTGTAGGTACTTGTTAATCTTATTGTAGGTACTTATATTTACATAGTCACCAGAGAAGTAAATAAAAAAAATATCGAAAAATGCAGAATTATTATCTCCGAGTATGCTCTAAAATTATGTACGTAACACAGTGCTCTAAAACTAAGTGCGTTGGTTGATGTCATATGTGATATTAAATACATACACTAATTGATACCGCCATGAAATAAATTTAAATTCAAAGGAAATGGATATATTCAATGTTTTTTTTTTTTGAATAATTGTGGATTATTATTATTATTATTATTATTATTATTATTGCCATCTAATATGTTCTTTATTGTATGTATATGTATATTATATAAGGTATAAAGTCAGTTAATAATAATCACACAGACACAAGTTGTAGGAAAATGAAGAAAAAATGTGTTAATTAGAGAAATTTAGTTAGGTAATATTTGATGTAATAAAGCCATGAAATATCTGAAATCAATTTAATCGCGAAAGTGGCTTAATTATTTCCTGATTTCAGCTTCATTAATTATTTTGCGTTAATTGCAAGCAGATTATTATCAGAAATACGGATTACAGTTTTTTATTTTACCTAATCTAAATTATACAAATAAAATATTGCCCATATACTTAGCATATTACAAAATAGATATTTACAAACCAAGTGAGCTAAGGTAATGTTTACTCAAGAGAAGAAAGTTTAGCTTACGAGCCCGTAAGGGCGAGTGAGTTAATTTCCTCGAGTGAATAAACATTCTTAGCTCACGTGGTTTGTACAATATTTTATTCAATTTTGACGAAATACTAATAAAAAACATTATATTTAATTTTGACAAAATAAAAAACTGATCAGTTAGTAGGCTGAGCATGACAATCGTCGTTGATAGACGTCACAGACCATATACACTATTTTAGATTGGAAACGTACATGTTAAGCATCGATACCACATTAATGTCGCCATCTGGTGTATGGAAGCAAAAGTAAATATAAAACTCGGTCGGTATTATCATTACCTATAATTAATATTGGTATATTCGGTTTATTAATTACCCCTAATTTGTAGTTGAAGCATTTTTTTCACAAAATACTATCATTGCGTAGTATTTTATGAAAAATCTACTTCAACTACAAATCAGTCTTACAAAGATTACATAAAATGAGTAAAAAATAATGCATTTTTGAAAACACTGTAATTTCATTTAGGAAAGATACAATACTTAATAGCATTCATCCATGTTTAAAACTTCCAACCACTTGACAAATAAATCCCGATAAGTTCGAGACTGTCGAAATCTATAGTTTGTTACCCCTAGAATACGATTTTGTAATATGTTTTACTGGTATAAAATAATACAATTATATAAAAATATATTTTCACTTTCCGGTAGCAGTACAATTTGGTACACAACACTTTATTCTTGCCTTCTTAAATATTTACAAGTTTTTTCACACAAATAACTACTTATAATACAAAAAATATATTCACAATGGCAGTCAGAATTGTTTCAAATGAAAATGACAAATGTCAAAATTCGCGCAAAAGAAAAAATGAAAAAAATTGACACACTAACGATACTGGTGTCGCCATATCTAGTGTATGGAAGCAAAACTAAAAATGCTATCCCGGTATCTCCCATTTGCGTTTCCCGGGCCTGATAGACGTCAAGTCATGTATTTAAAATGCTTTATTGTCTGTCATTTGTGCCGTGAAAAATAATTAAAATGGCTGATAATGTCTAATCAGGGGCGGATTCATAGTTTTGCCGCCCATAGGCACCCAGAAAATTGCCGCCTTTTTCAGGAATTTACCGCCTTTTCATAATATTGAAATACATTTTTAACAGAACAGTAACGTAATTTTCAAATATTAACCAAAGATAATATAGACACTTGAATATCAGAAATGTTAAAATATACATTTTTTAATGTTTCAACTTTTCACACGTTTTATTTTTGTCGAAATATAATAGGGGCTTAAATAATTTTAAGGCTAAAGTTTAAAATACCCAGCCCTCAATAATTTTATTTTGATGGTTATATATACTTGTAAAATCATTTAAACGCTACATTTCACATAAATTAGGGTGCGGAAAGCAATATTTGTAGTGATTTTGGCATTTTTCCTGAAAAAAGTTAAGTTCCCATAAAATGAATGTAACTATCCGAGTTATGTCAAATTAAGTTATGTACGTTAGGTTACCGTTACATTAACCCTGCGGCGGGCGCGCTTTTAAAAATCACATGAGCGGTCGCGCTGCGGTATTTTATGCCGCAAGTAAAAAGAACTACAATTTAATGCAAAAAACAAAATTTATTTATAAAATAATAAAAAAAAACATTATTAAATAAATTTCTCATTACAATAAATACTAAATTTCGAACTTAATTCGCCTACTCAAGGTGTCGAGAAGAGGGATAATTCATGTTCACAATTCTCTTGATTTTAACATTTATTTGGACGTTTCGGAGGTCCAAAAACCTCCATCTTCAGCATTTTACATTATTGTGTTCTACGTTTTACATTTAATGTTGTGTGGTAAGATGTGTTCTCTTACAAAACCCCGTAAATTTGATAAGAGGGTGGGTCTTCACCTCCATCCTGGTTTTTTGAGGGATTAAGGCTTGAAAGTTATTTAAAAAATGAAAGTGACCGGCACTTTTGTTACCTCGACCATATGATGACAGGTTTGAATTTAAATTTGACGTTCCTTCTTGAAAATTTTCCACTCCTAAAATTATAATTTTTTTAAGTAAAGTTATTTTACACTATATCGATGTTATAACATTCATGAAAATATTTAAAATCATTCAAATTAAAAAGTAAAATTCTGAAACACATTACTTACATGACTAGTCGCGTTGCGGCACGGAGTGCCGCTATTTGGTAGTTGTCCCTTTTACTGCTTGAATACTACTGGACCTATGGTTACAACTCACCGGTTTTGTGTAGTATGCGTTGTTATAATAGTCATTTAAGAATACCAGAAAGGGCATAGTTGTGAAAATAAAAATAAATGTGATATATGTAAAAAAGAAAAATTGCGGCATAAAATGCCGCTGCGTGCCCGCCGAAGGGTTAAGTATTTTTTGAAAATTTGTAAGAGAAGAAATCATAATTTTCAAAAGTACAGCCTTTAGAATAGGTAAAATCTGATTTTATTTTTGCAAGATACTGTTAAATACCTGCCTCCGCACTTTATTGGTTCAGAGATCAGAGATTAAAAAAATTTGCCGCCCCTGAAAATTTGCCGCCGTAGGCACGTGCCTACTGTGCCTATGCGTAAATCCGCCACTGTGTCTAATAAATATTGTGGTGAGAGTTATTTTCGTGCCTGATGTTATTTTGAATGCATTATTTGTTACAGAGTAAGTTAAAATTTTATAAGTGCTGTGTTCCGACGGCCCAAGTTCAATTCTGACTGAAATTGGTTATTTCGCACGTATTCTTATTTTGCCCGTATCTTTACAATAGATACGGGTTTTTTTCTGCAATACCTAGGTACTTTATGAAGTTGCATTTATGGATATTGATATACAAATGTTTGTGGATAAAATATATTTTTACTCGTTTGGACAATATTTATCACAGGCAGGTAATTTAAAGAAATAAAATATCAAATTTTGAAAATATTTAAATTGAAATAAAATATCAAATTTTGGAAATATTTAAATTGAAATAATGATGTCATTTTTTTCAATTAAATAAATAAATATATATATGCCATCCCGACGTATTACTCAGTTCTGAGTGGTTAATCTGCTTTTATTTGCAGATCTTGCTCATAGGCAATATGTAATTTTATAACAAAATATATATGTATAATTTTTAAAAAACAACCTATACGAGATAGGTACCCACCAAATTTCCGAAAAATTATTTACAAAATTAAATGATATTTGTTTCAGAAAAAATTCAAAAATTTATAATTTTATTAGGTATATAGATAATTTTATATGACAACTTATTCGAAACCATATAAAATTTTTAGTAAAATTTTCTTTGTTATAGTAAATAAACTTTGTTAATAGTTAAATAAATACATATAAATATCAATACTTCTGCTATTATTATAGAAAACTTTATATTATTATTTTATTTATAGACACTTGTGCAATTTCTTTGATAGTAAACAATTATTATTAATAAACTTATTAAAATAGTCTGGAACATATTTGTTTGAAAGAAAGTTTTTAATAAAGTTTGTAAAGTTTTTATATGTTGCAAACTTGCAATTATTGTGATTACAAAATATTTACATTATGCAAATAATTTTATATTATTATAATAAATTCTCAACCAAATCAAGATTTTAGTAACAATAAATGAAATTTTCTTTTTATAGTAATTAATAAATCAAAAGAATAAAATTTAATTTTTGAAGTGAAACTTGTTTACGGAGGGTGTAAACTAAAAAATCGCTTTACGAAAGTTGAAACACATCGCGTTATGGAAGTTGAAACACTCTGAAGCAAACGGAAATGGGGAGCGAGATAGTGAGCGTATAGGAAAGGAGAGACGAAACGTGTGTACAAACATGCCTGCATCGTTTTACAATATATTAGGTGTAAACCAGCGAGTCTGTTACACGAACGGTAACTCTGGCGTCACGACTAAAGATTATAGTGCGAACGCCCTTCCTCTCTCCTGTTCTCTCTTTCTCTAATAGTACAAGTTGTGTGTTTGTTCTAGTGATCGACAATACGCCATATTATATAATAATATTTATTAATAAAATAAAAACAAGACGAATTTCATTACATTATTTAAAAAGAAGTTTCACTTCACCTGTTTTTTTTTTTTATGAGTAGGTGTGCAATTGCTTTGATTGTAAAGAAATATTATTAACAAAAGTATAAAAATATTCTAGAATATTTTTGCGTAAAATAGTTTAAAAAAGTTTCCGCATACAAATAGCTTATAATTTCAATAAACTTTTATACATATATTATTTAACTTTTAAAAAGTTTACAAATATTTTTATTCTTAAACTGGTACATTTTTTCCCCCAAAAGTAAAACTTTCTTCATTTTGTATTTTTTTTTTCTCCGCAAAAAAATTCGCCTTTCACATTGAACAATGAAACATTTAGCAAACATCATAATTTGTATTTACCATATTATCCACACACAGTCACTTCACAAGTTCGCGTGGTAACACGGAGCGCTAGGCGACAGGTGGTTGCTGCTGCGATTCAGCGATCGGCGCCGAAGTCAGCGAGCGACTAGTGCGTCGCGACAGCTGAATGCAGCACGGCGATGCCGACGCACGCGTCCCAAGCAACTTCAAGAGGAGCACTGAACATTGGGTTGATGCTTACGTGTAGGTGACAATGAGAGATATCAGTGGGTCTTGTAGTCATTGAATAATGAGGTGTTGCACGATTCTTTTACTTTGCTTTAATCAAAAAATATTTTTCATGTATTTTCTATTTTTTTTTTTTCATATTATTCTTTATTTATGAGAAAATTATCCCTGTAAATGTAATATTGCGCCTGATAACGTTAGCAAGCTCTAACCAATGAGGGAGTAGCTTACATTTGCCGCCGACAGAATTTAAACAGCCGTGAGAGCTGTCAAATATGTATTAACTACTAGTTCTATCCACATTACTGACTTTTATATTTTATAAGGAGTCAAACATAGTTGTAGAAAAGTATTTTGTGCTAGTGTGCCCAAATAAAAGTAATAATAATAAAAATATAATTTTACCAGGCCCTGGAAACGAAGAAAGAAATATTTGTCCCAAGTAAACATAAAACAATTTATAAAATAACATTTTCATTCTGTGTAGATCGTTTTGATATAAGCATAAATATTTCCATAATTAAATAAGAAATATTAAATATTTTTAAATTTTGTCTTTCCATTTCTATCATTGGCTAGTATTTCTTGGACTTCATAAACAATTTGGTTCCAATCAAAAATGTATACTTTCATATTGCTACTGCGTTTAATATATACATAAATTTGAACAGAAAATCATATTTAACCCGGCATTACTCGCTAATTCAAGTCTCTCGGCATGACTCGCGCGTGAGAACTTTTCTCACACTACAAAAATCATCTGAAATTAAAGTGTAAACGAAATGAAATGAAACTGCCGATATATAATTATACGTTGAATATGTTTATTAAACATTTTAAACAAGACAAACAAAATGTACATGAATAATAGGTAGGTATATTTAATTTTTTTAGGGATAAGTATTTTTTAACAGCAAATATATAATTAAAATTTGAATATGTTAAACATTTTCAACAAAACAAATAAAATTTACTGCAATATTAAGTGGGTATAATTTAATTTTATAAAAATTATTTTTCAATTGCTCTGTCTCAGTATTTTGATCATTTTGTTCACTATCAGCATCGCTACCTTAATCTAGTTGCTCATCCGCACTTAGATCTTCGATGATGGTTTCTATCTCTTTGTCTATAAACAAAAATATGTAATAAAGATAACAGAAATTTAATAATATATTGTTCCTTAACACTATTGCGAAACTTTTTTTGAGTACTCGCGTGATGAGAGAACTACTCACACAGTCTGCAGCAATTACAAAAACCTCACTTAACGCAGCCACTATGCACACTACCCTCAAATGACAAAATATAATATGATGCGCAAAATTGGACAAGAGCATAACTGAGACGACATGTACCCCCGCCAATTATTGTTAAAGTTGTGCGCGTTTTTCTGAAAATGTGAGAGAATCTCTCATATAGCTAGTAACGCCGGGTTAATAATACTAACAGAACGTACTTATTCGAATTATAATAAAAAAAATATGTTAATTTTTTGCAACACCTCATTGAACTATGTACTATCGTGAGTATTTTTTAACGTGAAACATTGGGTTTGTCATATCCATGGTTATGACTTGACATTTGATTGAAAGCAATGTATTTGCCCGTTCCATTTAAAATGAAACATAGGGAACGAATTTGACATTTGATAAGACGCCAATAGAGGTTTTGTTTAAATAATTATACCTGCATTCTAAATTAAAATTAGTTGTAGAAAAAATATAGTGTGCACCTTGTGCCCGAGTGGTTTTCTGACTCGGCTAAATTTCTTACAATATTTAAATATAATACTTCTGTCAAATTCATTCCCTATGTGTCATTTTAAATGAGACAGATAAATACATTGCTGTCAATCAAATGTCAAATCATAACTTATAGGAAAATTCAACGCTTATCTGTCATATTGACAATTCATTAGAGTTAATTTTGTTTAAATAATTATATTTTCTAAAAATTAAATTTAGATGTAGAAAAATACTGTGGGCACCTTGTGCCCGAAATATGTTTAGTGCTCTCGAGTGGTTTTCTGACTCCGCTACATTTCTTACAATATTTAAATATAATACTTCTGTCAGATTCGTTCCCTATGTTTAATTTTAAATGGAACGGGCAAATACATTGCTGTTAATCAAATATCAAGTCGTAACCATGGATATGACAAACCCAATGTTTCACGCAAAAAAATACTCACGGTATATATATTAATATCCAATTGCTAATATAATCTTTCTTTTATAAATAGTGATTTAACAAATTACCGTATATAACGACGTATAGCGCTCACCAATTTATAATTTGAATCTAAAATTTAAGAGAACTCTTTTATTATTTTTATATAAACTTTCTCGTTGTTTAACATGCGAAGAAACATTAGTCCCAAAACACTTTATGTTTAGAAAATGTTGTTTTCCGTTATGTATTTTTGTAACTGAATTGAAATGATACTAATTTTTACTACTTTCTCATAAACAGTCTTCAAATGTTTACTAAAAAAGAATATTAAGAATATTAAACAAAAAAACACAAATTTTAATTAACAAATGCTATACTGTAATTTTGCGGACAGTTTACAGGATTCGCGATTACGAGAATATGGCATTAATATTGAAATATGCATAATGAATCTTTCAAGAATTATATCAAATAATAACTCCTATTATTAATTGTAGTTTTATTCAGTGTGCGAATTAAACATTTTGATGAGGGAGGGACAAAACCAGAAATAAATGAACAAAAATTATATTATAAAAATAAGTTTCTTGTTTTTTTTTTAATAAATGCAATAAATATTGCAAAATGGTTATTTTTTGAATTAACATTTTCTTCTTTTTAACGATTTTTTACAAAATTAATTATAAAAAAAGATCTTTGACTAAGTAAAACGAAAATTGTTAATTGACTAGTGATTCACGGGCTTGGCTTGAAAAAGCTTGAAAATCAAACAAAGCCTGCCGTTCAAAAAAATTTTAAATTTCAAGCCAAGCTTCTGTTTCATAAAGCCCAAGCCACACCAAGCATAACATTAAAAAAGCTTGAGTTTTCAAGCCAAACCAAGCCTTCGACTGTCAAGTAGCTTGGTTGACAAGAAGCATTTTCAAGCTTTTCATAAGAATTGCAGCTTCATCAGCTGCAACCGTTTTTTTTTATGGCAGTAACGGACTTTCTCTTTGCTTCGGCATAGACACAGAATTTCTAAGAACTGGGGTCCCCAACAATTTAGTTGGCTTTGAAGATTTGTAAATGGGATATACCCTTCATCATCTTTATTATGCACAGATTACTTATTTTCACAATTTGAACTAATAAATGGCACACTTGTTTGCGCACACAATCAAGTAAAAAATAAATTTATAGTTATTGGAAGAGAATGATAATTTAATTGTATTATTTTATACTATGGATTAATATAAAATATGATGAAAAATAGTATTAACTCAAAATTTATTAAGTTAAAAGTAATTAATTAAATACTTAAATTTTTAAGTACCTAACGGGAACTAATTATAAAAGCACAAAGCTATAAGAAATTAGTCTTGATTTACAAACTAAAAGAATTATTTTTAAATTCAACAGATTATAATAAGTTGATTTTAAATACCAAGCATCAAGTTCAAAATAAATATCATAAGAAATAATACATAACGTAACACGCAAGATAAATTAAGTGACACACTGCGTATGATGTGATAATTATCATAGGTGCATTTTGTTAAATGGTTCACAAATATTGAGTTTTTTTTTTGGGATATTATAAATTTTAAATGCTATTTATAGCACAACCTCCACTCTATCCCTAATAAACCGACTTTTTCTGAAAAGGGTATAATAAACAAATAAAAATGTAATCTGACAGAGTATCCTCTTTTAAATATTTCTTTAATGTATTACTTATTGTTTATATAAATATGAGTGAAACAAATAAATATATAATTTCGGGTTATTAACTAGTTCTGGGGATGTCAATCTGCTTTTATTGGCAAATTTCGGTAATGACGACATATCCGTATTTGTTGAAGATAGGATATTTACTTTTGTGCTATATAAAAATCGGACTTAATTACGGAAATTATGTTTATGTATTTACATGATTCCGTTATGAAAAATCAGTACAATTTTTATAGCTTTAAAAATAGAAAAAGACCAGTATTTATCTCACTAACAAACAAAATTTCGAGGAAATTCCCGTTTGTAGAGCTTTATGATTTCCAAATGTATTTGAAAACTTTCATCATATTGTATATTCCAAAATTATGTACTTATTTGAACACTGTTCTTATGGGTTTGGAATTTGCTGGGGTGGCCATTACAAGTAAAAAAGGCATTATAAACATAAGTCTTATTCATTTTACTTATTAAAATACAATAAAGTCAAGTCCGTATTTGTAAAAAAATAAAATAATTGAATGAAATGTACAATTAAATATTTGTATGTTTTACCGTTTTAGTTCATCTTGTTGTAAACTTACACGTCTGCACACTTACCAGAATTAGCTAGGGCCTATAACGACTCGTGGTTTCTTCGGTTGCCTAACTGAAATTATAGGTTCAAACAAGCAAAGATTTGTTATTATTAAATAGTGTGTGTTTATTATTTTATCGAAGATCTACATGAAGTCTTAGTTCTACGTCTAATACAACTTTACGAGTTGACGATGTTGTTACAACTCTATTCGAGTTGACGATCCACTTACAACTCTATTCGAGTTGACGATCTGCTTTCAACTAACTACACATAGTATATTCAAAAATTGAACAAGGTTCTCCCCGTCTGCCGTCGCTTATCCGCGCGTCCATACCATCAAGGCTTGGAAGGGAAAAAATGATGATTTAGGGTTTTTAGCGAGAGAACAAAGAAAGTCCCATGTAAGTCATTTGAAATAAACAATTCTAAGAACGGATGTAGGGAATGCAGATTGAGCATGAACTAAGAACTTAAGGAGTGTAAAATGCTGAATTACGTCTGAAAGAATAGTGAAAAACAATCCTAAGAATTATAAAAGTCAAATACAAGGTGTTCTCACCCTTGGAACAAAGAAAGGTTAAAATATAATGATGTCATAAGCATGAGCGCAACTGTACTCAGAAATTTAGGTTCATATGAATGACAAATAAATAATACTCGGAATTTACATTATATTCAGCACTTTAAACTACTTTTACAACAAATAAAATATATAGTAACTTATCATAAGTAAAATTGATTATATATATATTGATTATTGATTAATGAATATTGATTGATCTTAAATTAGGAAAGGATGGACTTTACTACAATCTTTACGTCTAGTATATATGTAAAACAAAACGTGATTTATTTATCGTTACAACGATACAATGAAACAACATCAATATATCATATCGATACATCGGTAGACATATATAGATACATCGATATTCCTTTACATCGGATTTAATTCACACTACTTACTGGTTTAAGTTTTTAAGACTCATACCTACTGTGAAAAAAGAAAAATGAAATAAAAACTACTATGTCTGTGTTCGTAAATGATTTCGCTTATGAGCATTATAAAACTTGAAAAAACTAGAAAAGGCTTGAAAAAGCTTGGTTATGCTTGAAAATCAAGCCAAGCCTAAACTTTTTAAACTTGAAGTTTTCAAGCCAAGCCAAGCTTTGTTCCCATCAAGCCCAAGCCAAGTCAACCCTAACATTAAAAAAACTTGAAGTTTTAAACCAAGCCAAGCTTGGAAAATTAGAGCATTCCACCATGCTATAATCTTCTGATTATGCCCTTATTACATACACAACTATTTTTTTCTATTATACCAGATTACAAAAGCCTTTGAATAACATTAATTTTCTTATTCCTACTACTATTACGAAAATGTCACAAACATATCCAATACATTTTAATTGATTAATAACATGAAATAAAAGTTGCTGACCACAACACCATACAAAATTAAAAAGAGAATAATGGACTTCCGATTTCTCGAATGACTCGCATTTTAGTGCAAATTTTTTTTTCTTCTGACTTGAATTCAGGAAACGAGTTTTCTATCATACTTACGGGATTACTCGGTGCACAAGACACAGGAAGAATGGTGGTCGTCGGCTAATAACTTCCATTCAAAATAAACCTTAATTAACAAGCAACAGGAAGGAAATCCTCAAATATTGTTGCAAATAAATCTTCTATATACTTCCAAAAACTGTGCCTACATTTTTCTTCATTGTAACATAATTTGATTTGAGAGAAATTAAGTTAAATTTTTATGAATGATGGAATAAAAAAGAAAATGGGCTAGAATTCTACTTATTTTCTTGGCAGTCTTTATATTTACTTTTTTATACATCCTATACAAATAATAAAAGGTACAATTTGTCTAATTATTTTGTATATGAAATGTATAGAGAAAAATACCAGACAGGTGATTTGCTTTTTAGAACGAGACAAATATTTAATTTGAAAACAATAATTGCATTATCCCTATAAAAATAACGAAAAAGTTCTTTTACTTGAAAACAATACTTTAGCATGTACTCCTATTAGTAATTAGTATATTAAGCGTGAATAAATATTTGGGACCATAAAATCCGGCAACTTTTTTTTTGCAGCATGTGTGTTAAAACTTTCATGAATAATTACATGACATTGCGTAGCTTTCTTCAATTTTTAAGATCCTAAAAGTCGTATCTTCCAGTGTAGAACTGAATAATAAAGAAACTGAAATTTTGAAATAACGTGACTTCTGATTTTTCATATTATGTCTACTATTACTAGAAAATCGAGGGGGGGGGGGGGTATTCAACTTATACCATGTACTAAATTTATATGTTTTAAAGTTGGTTGAGAATACATTACAATGTAATCAAAAAATTTATTTTGATTTCAATTTAAAAAAAATCCATCTGCGAAAATAAAGCCTAAATATAAGATTTGAATATCTACGTAGTGTCCTTTAAAAGGACGGCGGCTTTATCTGGAATAAGGCTCCAGGATGTATTTTATTTGCCATGTTATTATGCATGAATATATTCAAACAAATAAACTCGCTGGATCGCTGTTGGAAACCCCTGTCGAGTGTAGTATTAAAATTTATTAGATATGTTCACTAAAATGTAAGTTCCATGGTTCTGTTCTGACATTTATCACATTTTAATAAAATTGTATGTTTTCATTTCTAGTTAATACATATTTTTCCTTATTCGACTAGTTGGTATTTATTACGTACGAGTACAGCATATTTATGATAAAATATTTATAAAGAACCGGTCACACATATTTTTAAGTATGTATTTTAAATGACAGTTTTTTCATATATCATACTAATAAAAACAATAATATGGTGTTATTTTCGTAATAAAAAGATTGGCGCCAAAAACAACTCCCCCACTCCTGCGACGTTAAAAACTTATATACATATAGCAAGTTATTCATAACAAGTAGGAAAACACTTAGACCTTTACCAATATTATTTATATAAACAAAAGTGGCGATAGTTTTTCAAACGGTAAGCTGTATGAATTTTGACGTCACAATCTGTTTTAGATCAAGTGACTTTCTCAAAATATTGCACAAATTTGAATAATTAATTGTAAAAGATTTGATAGATATATCGTAATATTTTCAAATTTGAGGCTATTAAAAGAACAATATTAAAAAAATATATAGTACTTAGAAGGCCTATATTTTTTTTGCAACAGTCCTAATTACGAGTACAATTAAATTCTTCTCGACAATGACACATTTTAAAGTATTGCCAAAATATTTTTCTAATAGGCCTGTTTCTGCTTTAATCACGCTAATACATCCTGAAATAAAGAATTCCATCCTTTAATTAAACATTTAAAAATATGTAAGCACATAATAGTATATTATTATATATAACAAGTTTTATAAACTTTTCTTTAGTCACGAGTTCTTTTGACACGATTGTAGCATGTGTCTGAAAAACGAGTACCTGTCTAAAGTATTTATAAAACTAAAACCGTTTTTAGGTTATGTATTTTTACTAATGACAGGTGTCATCTGCTTTGCACTAGTGAAGTTAACTTCAGCCTGAGCGTCATGAATTAGTTTGTATTGGTTGCTTCGTTCATGCCGCATTCAATTCTTACGTTCCAAACAACATCTTATCAAATCGTGATAATGGCATTGTTTAGCGCCGTGAAAACTAATACGTAAAGTCAAATTTTAATAACGGGTATAGAAACAGTATACTAACAATCCTAAATTAAGTAGAATATTCATTTTATAATTATGGCTGTGTGCGTTAGGTGACCGATTTGATATCCTGACGTGATGTTTACTAAATGCCCTCAACCGTATAGATACATACATAGCCATCAAAATCTGGGGCAGATTGGCACTCCATGATACCGATAATAAACCGTAATGATGTATATTTTCATATTTATTACATTTAACCAGAAGTAATATTTTAAAATATTTATTTAATCGCAAGGTTGGCTTGATTCATTTAATCAAATTGACCCAAAATATGTGCAATTAGTGTTGCAAAAAATCGTTGTTCTTTGTCAGCTAGAATTATATCCTAAATTCCAATGCGCAAATGCAATCAAGCAGATAAAGTACTTGTTGCATTTCAAAAAAATTAAACCATAATTTATGTGCCGTAATATCTATTTTTACAACGGAATATACCGTGTATCCATTATTGTGGTTTTTTTTTTTTTTTTTTTTTTGTTTTCATTCTATAGTAGCATATCTGTTTTTCAGTCAGTAATTAGTTATAAATCGGTACATAAAATCGATTATATTTTTCGTAATATTGTTTGTAAAATTACTTATAAATGTGTTTCTGGTTTGCATATAGTGAACGCGTCACCTATGCGTTGGATAACTTTCTCTTATTTAATTCTTTATTTGTGAAAACACGTGTGCTATTCTTAAATGCCAATTATAATAGATATTTATAAAAACTAGAATTATTAATCTTTCAATTGAGTGGATTTTAATAACAACGGTTTTTAAGTGTCCACAATGAGAATCATTTTCTATCTTGTACGACAAATTTAAACTATACAGCTCATTTTTAAATTCATAATATATAAATATTCTTCTTGCTATGTTTACGATGTTTGTCGGGATTATTTCCGAACTTTTTAAATAAAACAAATTCTGCGAACCTTCAAAGAAGTCTTCTTCATTTTAAATATATTACAGAATATGTAGATAGCGGGATAATGTGCACATTGTCGATAAATGTAGAAATTTGCCCAAAACTATTTATTTCGTGCAATTCAACCAAACAAAACAATAACCACTACTAACGCACGAAAGTCACATTGGAAATCTCGGGGTGAGTTTTGTATGTTAGGAAAGGTTATTTTTGTTATATTTAGTTCAATGGCAAGCGGAAACATTTTTAAATGAATCTCTAGATTTTTTGTGCAATGTACACATCGTCCCACTATCTACATTTACCGTAACATATACACCGCTCCCAGCTTCTCCTTTTTCCTTTGAAACATTTCTGGAAAAATAAATAGCTAAAAGTACGCTGGTGTACGCGAATAAGTAGATTGTATAACATCTGTTTCATCCTTTTGTAATATCAATATTTGATCACTGTCATTTTTATAGAAAACGCCTTCATAAAAAAAACTATCATAATGGGAGCTGGCTTGAATGGTGATTAGGAGATGACTAGCAGTGTTTTAGCTCTGTCAATCGTTCAAGGATTATTTTAGAAGAAAATACTTCAAATAAAAGTTACGTAAAATTATTTTTTCTATAATTGCTATTTGAAATATTTTTCTCTAAAATAGTCCATATACGATTGACAACGCTAAAACACTGCTAGTGGCTACCACCTAATGACTTTAACGTTTCACCGAGACAGACGACAAAAATTAATGATCATTAACGGTTTGATATAGTATGCTCACATGAACTTGATAGATGTCAAAATTGCGTCTATTAACAAACCAGAAAATATTGACTGTAATAAGTACGTATTACTTATTGTTTTGTACTGTATGAATACAATACAATAAGTAGCACGAGCTTCCTACATTCAATATTTTCTGGTTTGTTAATAGACACAATTTTAACATCTGTCAATATTTTCAAGTTCACGTGCACATACTATATCTAACTGTTAACGATCATTAATTTTTATCGTCTGTCTCGGCTATAACCCTATTGATACACATTGTGACGATTGAGTTTATATACCAATATCGTATCAATGAACTCATATCTTATCTCTGATAATGGTGTTTTTTAAAATGTTTTCGAGCTAGCTAACTCCATTTAAAAGGTCTTTACTCACATCAACACATATTCATTTTTCCTTACCAGTTAAAAGACGAAGTAAAAATCAGACTATAATAAGACTCATACCTAAATTTTGCGTAGAAATCTCATGACTCTAGGAATTTCAAATTTACCGATTTTTTGATTTACCGGTTATTCGGTAAAAAAAATCAATACCGGTTTACCGGTAATTTACCGGTTTTATTTTTTGCAAAACTGCAACTATTATCAATTGATAATAATAAAGCCGTAATTATTAATGCAAAATATTTATTCATGTATGAATATTACAAAAAATATATAAATATTTGTAAGTACATACGTATTTGAAACATAGATAGGTAATATTCATCAGTTCGTAAAAATATGCCCACAGAAAACATAACTTATCGAGGCTGTCATCCCCTAATTGTGACCTAATTTTTGTGCAAAATGAGCCAGCCACCGGAAAAGCACTTACTGATTCCACACTTGTTGGTTTACATGTCATTAAGAAATCATACCATTTGTATATATTTTCCTCTTACTTTCTCTTCTTGAAAATACGTCAGTTCTTCTTTAAATACTTGTGTTAAATTAATAAATAAATTAAAAATATGTGTAAAACTGGAGGGTATAATATTAGAAATAAACAAATGATGAATTGTAATAGTTTTTAATTTCCATTTGTTTCTTAATGCTACGTGGAGAAGTGGATGCACCTTTCCTTTTGTCGCGTGTCCACCCTCCATGTTCCGCGTCAGGCGACCAGGTTTCCAAGGACATTTCAACTTGCTCCCGCCCTGTCTGATGTGCTACAACGTTCTCCCGTAACTATTATCTGTCGTAATGCGTATAAATTATATAGAGACATTTTCATGTAATTTTTTTGTTTTTGTATTTTGTAATTTGCAATTTGTTTTTTATGTATCCTAATATATTTGTTATTTATGTTTCATTTACATTGTCCTGTAAATGGTTCTGCTGTTGGGCAATAAATCTTATTATTATTATTATTATTATTATTATTATTATTATTACTATTATTATTAATTTTTATTTTTCATTCTAAAAAATTAATAATTCGTCTTTTATTCATGTGTAAAACAAAAGAATGTAGACTTGTTATATATAATTGAAAAGCTAATAAAATAAGCAAAAAGATGAGTATATTTTCAATATAGGTTGTCATTTAAAAAATTATAAGTTTGTGTTATATCTCGATAATTATGAAGTTTTCAAAAAATCTAATTACGCCGTTTTATTTTCCCTAAAAAGCGGTATTAAATTTATTAAAACAATTTTTCTCTACCTTAATAAATAAGTTAAGAGATATTTTCGAAATGAGCAAAAAACAAGTTTTTGGCTGTAGCTCAGAAACTAAAGAAGACCGAAAATTCCTGTGGTCACTATTAAACTTTTCTCAAAAAGTTGACCCTGGAACGTACAAACGATTTTGCTCTATTAGTAACATTTCCCGAAATACCCTAAAAAACATGGAAAATGAGACACCCTGTACACTCAATGTACGCTGTACGAGTGTTGTGCCTTGCGCGTTGCAAGTTACTCATAACGAGTAGGGTAAGTAGATATATTCAGAGATAGACAATTTAATTTATAAAAATATTATGTATTTTACAATTAATATTGAGAGCATATACAAGATAAAAGGGTTCACCGTTTACTGATTTACCGGTAAATAATGAATATTTACCGGTATTTTTTTTGAAATAATTTTATAATTTTTACCGGTTAATCGGTAAACCGGTTTACCGGTTTGCAATCCCTACATGACACTTTGGAATGCTAACTTGATCGTTTAATTGTTTGAGAGGGGTTAATGAAAGTTGAAACAAATGACTTCAGCAACTTTTACAGTTTTGGTTGTAAACAGTCGACGTGAATAAGGATCATCATCGATTTAAGTTCGGTCATTTTGCAACGTTTCCACATATGTATACGATTTCAGTTCGGCTTAAGACCTCATTCTCAACTGCTTTTTTTGACTTCGTAAAAGTTTTTTCCCAAGATAATACAGAAATCGTTTACTTCAAACGCAGTAAAAATGGTTTAACGGATACACTCGTTACACTTGTTGACACAAGCAGGCGTAGTAAGATAAGTAAGCAAAATATTGTGTGTTCACAATCCTACTTTTTAATGTTTTCACTACGTCATAGCATAAAGGATTTCCCAAACTAACGCGAAAGATGAAAGATTCGCTGTAGTGGGGAAGACGACAATATAGCCCAAGTTTCCGGTTAACTGCAGCGATGAAATTCACGTGTGTATCCACACCAGAGCCATAGTTTTTTGGTAGTATTTGTAAAAATGTTCTCCACATCAGATGAAGAAGAGACATTTTTATTGATTTCTTTAGAAAATGAAGATATATCTAGAATTGTATTTGTATATCGTGTTAAATCATATATTATCAATTTATCAGGAAAATGAATAGAAAATGTGTTCAGTCATAAAATCAGTTTAGAGCGTAAGAGCCGAGAGAGACGACAAATATTAATAATCATTAATATAATTAGTACTTTACCTTAAATCTTTATTATTAAAATACCTGACAGACAATATATAAATTTAATTTAATACACATGGGTAAATTAGTTAAATTTGCGCCACTGATGATTTTATTGGTTATCATGCTTCATATTTTTTGGCTTCAATATTGTCATTTGATAAATTTGAGGTTACAATAAATTATGACGAGATTTTGACTGTATCATTGGGCGATTATTACCGAATACTTTCGATCAATTTCTCAAAATTCATCGTAACTTAATGATCGTTACAATTAAAATTACGTTTATAATGTTCATTAGTATAATTTTAGTGTGATATACAAAATGTTAAATTAACAATAAGATTTTAATTTTCATTTAAATTCTTCGTCTGTCTCGGCTATAAGGATTTCGGAGAATTTCATACGCTAATGCCATAAGTTCGGCAAGATAAGAAACGGTTGTGGATTTACTTTAGAATATCTAGCGATTGTTTCGACGAAATTTTATTAAAGAAAATGTACAAAGATGGTCACAAATTGGGTATTTCACTATCATTTGCATCAATTTTTCTGTGAATACCACAGTTATATCTTATATCACTAGCGAATAACTAGCGTTAACAATAAAAACCGTGCATGCGTACTCAAACTAATGCGAAAAATTCGCTTTTCGAAATTGTCGTCTACTGAAAATATATGGCGACAAATGACAGTACCTTATTAGCACGAAATTATCGTGCAGACACCTGGGAAATTGAAGGAATTTTTAGTTTCACGAGTTCTGTTTTTGTCGCTACCGATGGTTATTCGCTAGTGATTTTGTTGTGATGTTTCCAGAAAAAGTTATGAAAACGATAGTAAAAGTAAAATATACAATTTGTGCCTGGTTTGTAATGTCTTTAATAATATTCCGTCGAAACACTCGTTAAGTATTCTAACGCAAATAGGGGCCCTTTTTTATCTTCTCGAAGTTGTGATTTCAGCGTGGAGTACGTTCTTAAATACGCCTAAAACTTTATTGAGCAAAAGAATATAACTTTAAAAAAACTTAAACTTTTACTTGTCAAGTAATCCATCATAATAACCTTTCAATCTTGGCTTCTGTATAACAAAATAGTGAACAAAGTAACAAGTTTCATAGTTCTCCAATTCTGAAAAGAAGTGCTGATAATAACCATTACATAAAATTATAATGGTAGGTATCTATTTATCATAATTTAAGCCATTTTATCTCTATTTGCTTTAATATATTTCAGTATCTGGGGATTTTTTAAAGATTAATTTAACTCCTTTTAACTCGGACTTGTAAGGTCTTGATTCTTGATACAAAATATCAAATGTGTTGAATGTAAATAATTAGCTGTTATAAGTATGTATTTTCAAACTTCTTGGGACTGTCTAAATAAAAGCTATGCCCTCCTTCTTAAAAGTAGTAAGCTGTTAATGAAATTCTTTTTCTTTGTTTTAAATTGCAATTAAAAACATCAAAGATAAAGACTCTTCCGCCTACGTGGTTTCGTGAAGTGAATAACGGAATTTTTCCTTTTTGTTTCCGTTTATTGACTTTAGAAGAAAGATAATTAGTTCAAGATGCAGGACATTTGGATACGAAATATTGATTTAGGACATTTGAAACTAAGTTCTAATGTTCTAAACTTAATAACAATTGCCTTAATGTTACGTTTGCAACATATACATATAAAATCGGAGAATAAAACAACTGTTGAATACAAATGAAAGGAAATTTTGAAATAAGTTGCTAACATATTAAACATTTACCAACTTGATGCTCAGTGACCGGGAAATCGAATGTCCAAGTCTCAATAATACGAGTAATTAAAAATACCACAGAGTTTGATATTGGAAATTTAAAATATCTCTACACCTAACTACAAATTATTACCTTCCGTCACCTTTAGGTAAGGAAGGTATTGTCTTTGGTCAAAAAATTCGTTGGTGCGTTATTAATGAATAAGCACGTTTTAGGGTCCGTAGAATACGAATTTACTATTTTTAAGATAATGTCTGTATGTGTGTGTGTGTGTGTGTGTGTGTGTGTGTGTGTCCGTGTGTGTGTCTGTGTGTGACAAATTTTTCTCCAACGATAACTCCAATACTACAATTCTAAAAATTATAATTCTTTCGTATTCCTCTTCTGTACAACCATATGAAGAGTTGATTAGATTTTGGTTATAACTGATCCACCGAAAGTACCCTTATTTGAAGTTTTTAACAGTTTTTCTTAAAAAAACGCAGTTAAATATTATTTTTTGACATTTTGTTATTATACATATTAAAGAAAATACTCTTCTCTGAATAGAAACCGAATGGTTTGATTATACATTTTCCTTCATATTCAATAGATGTAGATTTAAAGCGTTATAAAGAAATTAATTTTCAAAAATTAGTCAGCTTTGCTATTTATCATGGAAACAGCTGATGCTGATATATCAAAAAAAATCTAATTGACAGATGTCAGTTGCAAGCGCAAAACCAAATATGGAAAGTGTAGGATCACAAAATTGGTATATCATAGTGCTCCTCGCAAGTGACACGCAGAGAAAGGCCAAAGAGAAGATGGAAGGACTGTATCGCAGAAGACTGAAAGGAATGCCTATGTCAAGAAGATGTGTTGGACAGGAATGAGTGGAAGAAAAGAGGAAACAGCTATCTCTAATAAAATAGGGGAAGCTGAAGAATAGGAAGAAGTGTCAAGTGCATTTTACTTAGTGTATGTTTATATTATAATTTTATTGGATTTATAGAATAGAAATAGTATGTGTTCGTGTTTGATTTTACATGATATTATATAGAATCTGTTCCAAGGACCTTTTGGTATGGGATTTGTACAAAATACATCGAATTGACGGAAGGTTTTGTGCTGGCCACAACAGATTTTTTCTCAATGATGTAGGTGTAGGTTGACAATACATTTTTTTTTCAATTTCTAATGCAGAATATGTAAATTTTGTTTCAGAAAAGGTAAATTATTCTTCGGCAAATTTAATTTCACAAAGGCTAAAATCAATTTTAGAATGCATTTTTATATAAAAAATTACATACATATTAGGCTCATATGCTGTCTTAAACATAAAAATGACAATCATCGTGTACCCTAATATTTGACAGTAACTATTTTTTGTACGAAATTGAATTTACATTTTCCAAAACTGTATTTACTTTTTCTTGCAAAATAAAATAATATTTTTACCATTTTTTAAATTTGATTCTGTTTTTGTACGTCCGTCACTTCATTTGTGATTTATAGATGATTCTAAACGCTGGGTCGTACCTAATATTCAACTCAATAAGTACCCATATACAGGATTATTGAAAAAAAAAGAAACAAGTAGCTACTTCCTTTAATTCTAATTTAAACCTATACTTTAAATTATAAAGTTGCGTATGAATTCAATTGATGGGAACAGAATCATTGCTAATTTTTTAAATGAAAAATACCTTAGTTATAATTTAAAAAAAAAAAAAATTATTATTATACCTGCATCATAATTCATAGTTACCAAACAAAAAAGCGCGCTGAAAAGACCCATAAACACTGCGTGCTTTAAAAAATTCTTAATTAACAACAAACTAATCCACAACTGGTAAATTTATTTACTTATTTACCTACGTATTTATATTGCTGTTTGTTGGAAGTAATATGTACTAGTGGTTTAAAAGAATAAGTAATTGAGATAAAGAAAATATTCCATAGTCCATTATAACAATATACTTACAGTTGGGGTGGCATATGTGACACTTTAATTTTATGTACGATGGTACGGTGGACTCTTCAACGTCCGCCTGAAAGCATGGTCACTGGTCAGGAAGATTTAAGAAACGTGCTACGCGAGAAGAAAATTTCCAAAACTATTAATTCCAACAACTTGTTTAATACATTTTCCATGTGAATACATCAAAAACACTGAGACGATACGCTATAAATATTATTATTTGTTATTATTATTATTAATAATATTATTGTAGTACGGTAATATATTTATTTGTTTATTGAAAATACATTTTGTTGCAATGGCCATTGCGTAAATATTTATTGTACAGTTGTTTTTTGTGTATCTTATGTCACTAGGAGACAAAGGATTCAAGTTCGGCCGTTAAGACGAGATAGTGAAACCACTTGAGCCAGCGTCACAGGGCTGGGACATCTGCGAAGTATCAATCATACCTTTATTTTCTAGAATTTTCTGTGAGCCACCCACCAGCCACCCACACCAGTGACGTAGCGCCTACCCTCGAAACATCCTAGTTTTGGAAGGAGACAAGAGGGATATTTTGGTTTAAATACGAGGGCTGAAGCTACACTCATCAGTCTTGCGTCGGCAAGACTCCCAGATCCTGGACCTCTGGCATGGTTGACATGTTGAATAACCCGGGCTTCTGGCATCCTAGAGCTTGGACCTCTGGCGTGGTTGACACGTTGGGTAACCCGAGTTTCTGGATTCATCCAAATTTTACTCTTGGCTTGTCCGAGGTAAGTTCTCCAGGTCTCTCCTCCATACCGCTTTCCAATACCCTCACAGCTCCCCCCCATCCAGCTGCTATGGTTCGCCAGGCACGTTTGGGATCCTACTTTCTCCCCATCCAGCTGCTATGGTTCGCCAGGCACGTTTGGGATCCTACTTTCCCCCCATCCAGCTGCTATGGTTCGCCAGGCACGTTTGGGATCCTACTTTCCCCCCATCCAGCTGCTATGGTTCGCCAGGCACGTTTGGGATCCTACTTTCCCCCCGTTCAGTTGCTATGGCTCGCCAGGCACGTCTGGGGTCCCCCCTTTTTCGCCCTCAACTTCATCCACGGCGAACTTAATTTGGACAAGTTATAAACAATCTTTTTGTCTTGTGGTTGTCACAATGATATAATTAATTTTTATATACATGATCTGATATTGGTTGTCAATCAAACGTAATTTTGCGGGTCTGCTGCTTTGCAGCCACCCAAGCTCAAGATGTGTGCCGTATCAGCACCGAACGCTGGCTTGTCCACGTTCACTTGGGTATAACTGACATAATACACAGCCGGCGAGTGCGACACAGGTACTCAAAGGTACATACGGCGTGGTGACTCAGTCACACGTCGAGCGAATAATCCGGCTACATCGGTTGTTCTGCCATCAGGGTGAGGCGGCTCAGCCGCGAACCCAAAATAGCGTTGCTGAACCCTCGCTATCTACGAAAAACCGGCATGTAGCGCCACGGTAACCTCGGAGAAACCGAGCTTACCCCACTTACACACTCACATACACGTACACAATTACGATTGTAATTGGCTATCAATATAGAGGTCTAATTAATGTCTATTTGCAATGTTGCTCATATTAAATTATTGTAACAACGTATCATTGTTACTATATTGAATTTGTTATAAATTATTTGTTGAAATTGTGTCTAGAGGTCTCTCTGTGCGGGGTTTTAGCTGTGGTTTCCCTCGTACGTAAAGGCAAATGCCGGAGGGCGGACCTTTCCACAGCGGGGTGTCATGATTAATTTTCAATAAATGCACAAGGCTTGACATACTCTGTCTGCTTTTTGGAGAGAACATTATTCTTTAATTTTGTCAAATACCTGTCCCGATTCTCCCACTTTTAACAGCTACTCTGTATTACGAACGAGGTAAGGGTTACTTCTTTAATATAAACACAACGTAGGGTAAGTACAAACTTCAATTAGACGAGGTCAGGTATGTCTCGTTACAACACTATCTGTAATTACACTGTCCGGTTCAGTTTTTGAAGGACGAATATTAACGAACGGAACCCTCTTTTTTAATATCTGACGTACGTAAATTATACAATTCAAGAACCGACTACACTAAACTGAGTATTTTCAAAAATAAAAAATCTGATGTGGCCAACACAAAACCTCCCGCTATTTAATTTTTGTTTGTTGCAAACTATATTATGTTCCATTGCATATAACTATTACTTTATTTACGATTTTCTTTATTATTTCTTTATTATTTGTCACTATTTGAAGTGATTAGTTTTTTGACAATGACGTTTACCTGTCAGTTACATTCATTTGAAAAATGAACTCTGTAACATAGGAATTATTGTGTTTATCTTAGGGATTAAAAATAAAAATGATTTTTAAATTTATCTGTAAAATATATAGAAAAATTATTAATTTATACCTGTAGAAAATTCAATATTCTTTAATTTTCATAATGACATAAAATGCGAAAAAATTGCATTTAATGGTATTTTTTGAAGAAAAACCATTATGAGCTTCAAGTAAAGTGCCATTTCCGTTTCTCTGAATTATACAATATAAATAATAAAATAGGCAAATATAAAGATTGATGCAAGGAAGACGACATCGAAGAAAAAGGCTTCCGTTTGTAGGACAGGCGGTGGTCCACATAAAAATATTTATTTATTTATTAGTAATTTGGCTTCTTAACTGGAATAATTTTCAAAAATAAAAAATCTGATGTGGCCAACACAAAACCTCCCGCTATTTAATTTTTGTTTGTTGCAATTTATTTACGATTTTCTTTATTATTTCTTTATTATTTGTCACTATTTGAAGTGATTAGTTTTTTGACAATGACGTTTACCTGTCAGTTACATTCATTTGAAAAATGAACTCTGTAACATAGGAATTATTATGTTTATCTTAGGGATTAAAAATAAAAATGATTTTTAAATTTATCTGTAAAATATATAGAAAAATTATTAATTTATACCTGTAGAAAATTCAATATTCTTTAATTTTCATAATGACATAAAATGCGAAAAAATTGCATTTAATGGTATTTTTTGAAGAAAAACCATTATGAGCTTCAAGTAAAGTGCCATTTCCGTTTCTCTGAATTATACCAAAATCTAATGTCTTCTTTTTATATCAGAATAGGGTAGAAATACAAGGTTTCAGAATTTTCTGAACGATGGTATTTGAGTTAGAGCGAAGGCAAAATTCATACACATACGCACACATACATACAGACATCATCGTGAAAATGTTAAAATTGGATTCTAGAGACCTTAAAACGTGGTCATTTACTAAAATCTCGATATGTGATTTTTAGCACGATCCCTGTACCTCCCTTACCAAGGGTAGCGGGAGGTAAAAAAGTAATATCAGGGGCCTCTAGGAAAAATTTCTGTAAAAACGTAAGATTTCTTAGCTTCATATCCTTTATTTAGTCCTTAGCCGATGAAAAGATACTAATGCCCGGTTTCCCCAGAGCAACTTAGGACTTAAGTCGTTGCTTATTCTTAGGATCCACCTTGAACCGTTACACCATATAAAAATGTCAAAATGTAAGACGTAAGTAGCACTTAAATGTTATGTGTCATATGTCAGTTGACATATCGGTAAGTCGCGGTAAATTTATTTCGTTTTGGGATGTTGCGGCCTGAAAATTAAATGATATTAAGAAGAAATGAATAAATAGCAAAGAAGAAGAAAATTGCTCTGTGAAATTGTAGAAATAAAGATTTAAAGAGAATATTGAAAATAAAAAAAAAAATGATTGCGGTGTCTATGTCCAATATTCAAAAAGATGACACCTGGAAATTAATTGCCGCAGCAATGGCAATAATAAAATAGGCAAATATAAAGATTGATGCAAGGAAGACGACATCGAAGAAAAAGGCTTCCGTTTGTAGGACAGGCGGTGGTCCACATAAAAATATTTATTTATTTATTAGTAATTTGGCTTCTTAACTGGAATAAAATCCCAATAACAAAGAAGCTCTAGCAATGTATACAAAAAAGTACATAAAAATTCAGTTTTAAGAATAAATAAAAACAGTAACGTGTTTACAAAATTTTTGTGTAAAAAATAATTTTATATCGTAATAGCAAAATATACTATTTTAAATAATACATATTTGGTTAACTAAATTTAAGACAGCGCTTAAAATGATGTAAACTTGTACAAAACAAATCTGGCATATTGTCGTCGTTGTATAAGTTTGACAATCCTATTATAGGAGAATTTAGGATTGAGTTTGTGCGAAAATGAGAATAAGTGAAGAAGCTAACTGTTCTAGTACCGTAATTAGGAACTCTTAGGCAGAAGGAAAACTGGTGAATCAACGGCGTTATTAAACAGTTAATATAGAAATGTGAGGTCACTTAACTTTCTTCTGTTTTCTAATGATAACAGTTTAGGTCTGAATGTTGGAAACTTGCGGCTAAAATTTTTTAAGAATTTTCGTTGAATAGATTCAATACGATTAATATAAAGTTATTCATCATTCATGCTTAAATTAAATAATGATTCTCGAATTATTCATTATTCAGTAAATAGTCTGTATCTAATTGTTTACAAAAATGGTTTGTAAGGATCACTTATGACAATTTATTTATAACAAAACGTTTATAAGGAACTGTTCTTATAATTGTTATAAATAAGAGAATATTCACTTATTAAGAAGTACATGTTCACTCATTAAAATTTAGAGATTATTTCGTAAAGAAGACATATATTATTATTGGCTTAAGAAACCAATTTTTTATTAAAGATAATTAATATTAATTAATTAAGTTTGAATGATGAATAATTTGCCATTCATCATTCATTTTAAGTGTGAATGATGAATAATTTCTTACTCATCATTCATTTCAAGATTGAATAATGAATAATTTTTCGTTCATCATTCATTTCAAGTTGAATGATGAATAAATTTTCATTAATTATTCATTTCTTGTTTGAATAATGAATACTTCTTCATTCATTATTCATTTCAAGTTGAAATAAAAATATATTTTCATTCGTCATTCATATTAATTTTGAATAACGATTAATTTTTACCTCTCGCTAAGAGAGGTATTGTATTCATGCTAAAATTTGCATATCCAGATTTTAACGAATAAGCACGATTTAAGGTCCCTAGAATCCGATTATAACATTTTTAAAATGATGTCTTTCTGTGTGTGTGTGTGTGTTTGTGTGTGTGTGTGTGTGTGGATGTGTGTATGTGCGTGTGTGTGTGTATGTCTGGATGTTATAGACACGATTCCTCAAAAACTATAAGACTTAAGAACTGTTTAACTATGGATTCCTCAATCTGACATTCCTGGGAAGAGCTGAAAAGGTTTTGGTACCAATTGAACAACCGGAAGTAGTAGTTTCTGAGAAAAATTCTTCTAAATATAATTTTTTTTGGAAATTTTTGTTATTAAATATTGAAGAACTTAAAATTCTCCATCTAATACACTTAAAAATTTTATTATATCTTGTATAGATTTAGAGATAAAGACACTATAATATATAGAATAATTTAATCGCAGAGGCTAAGGCACTAAGGAAAACAGTTGACAAATTCCAATGTTTATAACAGTTTTTAAATGACACATGTCAGTGTTACAAATCAACAGTTTTAGTGACGTTCTGATAGCTTTTTCTGGGAAGCATATTTAATCTTTCTTATTGTTTTATTAATTAAATATTTGAAATTATAGGTAAAATGCATATATCCATCAGAAATACCGCCAATCTGGTTAATGAATTGGAAGAATCTCTGACATTTAGAAACTTCCTCATACAATGAAAAATAGATATAATTAGACTTATATGTGTGCAGAAAACGACGGTTCGAAAGGAAAGTGCAATACAATACTTATATAGCCTAATATGGAAATGGCGAGAGGTCTTGTGCTGGCCACAACAGATTTTTTATTCATTATTTTTCGTTATTCACATCAGTTTTATTAAAAAAAATGCCCGTCTCTGATTTTATTTAGTTAACATATGGTACAAATAATAACTAATATAAATTATCGCCAATTTTTGTTAATATTACAGACATTTAACATTCTAATGACACATAGCAAGATCTGTTTTCTTAAATATTTTATTACTATTTTTTTTGTGAAATGAAATGATACTTAATTTTACCAATTCAGGAAATAAATACTAAAAAAATTAAGAGAATTTAAATCGTAAATTTGTGAGGTTTTATTAAATAAAATGTCTAAAAGTATTACAGTAGTAATTTACAATGAAAAACGATGTTATTCAATATTAATAAATGATATGAAAATAATATACCGATTTCTTTTACGGTTATACCGTTAAATTTTTAATCATTAGCTAAATATTTAATTAAAAATTACGTTATAATGTTGAAAAATCTTTGTTTTAAATAAAAAGTAGAGATTTATTTAATTATTATTACAAATTCTATTAGTTAAGTCATGATAAATGAAATTTTAACAAGTGGGCAAACTGATGTGTGAGAGGACTTGTATATGATTACTTCAATTCCTGCTCTATTGCAAAAATGCTATTGGCATTTAATTTATCCTCTCACAAGATTGCCCGCAAATTATAAACCGGGTGTAACACGAAAATCGGGCCATAGGCGTTTAACATGGGAAAACAGTTTTCCCTTGCTCAAAAGTGGCCTAATAATTTTAGACAATAATACTTGAAATAAGTGTTTTATGTCCATTTGCACCAACAAGGCTTAAATTTTAAGCTAGGCTTAAACAAAAAAATGCTGATGGAAATTTTGACAGCAATATATTATATTTCATTTGACATTTCATTTCGATGCAATATTGTCAATTTAAGTCGAGTTTAATATTTAAGTTACGTTGGTGCAACCGGCCATTATGCCCAGTTGCACCAACAAGTCTTAATTTTAAGATAGCCTTAAACAAAAAATGCAAATCGAAATTTTGACAGAAATATAATATAATTCATTTGACATTTCATTTCGATGCAATATTGTCAATTTAAGCAAAGTTTAATATTTAAGTTATGTTGATGCAACCAGCCATAAAAAAAAATTAAATTTTGCTCAACCATCAGATTAATAAATATACTAAAACAATAATTTTTCTTGAGCGCAAAATTTGTAAAGAATTCTTTTTCCTTAGGGTTATCATTCAATTGCAGCTGTAGGCACGTGTTTCACTCTTGTTAGAGCTCATCAGTACAGCATAGCTAGTTAATAGGTGGACTTAACTAGAGATAGTAAACAAATAAAACCGACACAGTATAACAGCACTAGTAAGCAGCCAAATACATCCATGCTGCCTCGGTCATCATCTCCACACACTTTGTGGATTAATACAACGTTGTTTACTATCTCTAGTTAAGTCCACCTATTAACTAGCTATGCTGTACTGATGAGCTCTAACAAGAGTGAAACACGTGTCTACAGCTGCAATTGAGTGATAACCCTAAGGAAAAAGAATTCTTTACAAATTTTGCGCTCAAGAAAAATTATTGTTTTAGTATATTTACTTTTGGGGGTCCAAGTAACGGGTCTGGTGGTTGGTTATAAATCATCGCCGCTGCGACGTTGTATTAATCCACAAAGTGTGTGGAGATGATGACCGAGGCAGCATGGATGTATTTGGCTGCTTACTAGTGCTGTTACACTGTGTCGGTTTTATTTGTTTACTATCTCTAGTTAAGTCCACCTATTAACTAGCTATGCTGTACTGATGAGCTCTAACAAGAGTGAAACACGTGTCTACAGCTGCAATCGAGTGATAACCCTAAGGAAAAAGAATTCTTCATCAGATTAATGGTTATAAAAGTGACTTCTTTATAGTATTAGCCATTGTACCTACTGAAATAAAACCACAGACAAATGTAATGAAATTTCACCTGTCAGAAATTATAAAATATGATTCGCATCAAAACAGTTCTACTTAATAATTTGCTACTTATCCTCGTATGAATAATTATCCATTTTATATAATTATAACTCACGTAGAGCGTTTATGACAGCAAATATGTCACAATGTGACGTTTGCGACAGGTTTAATGTTATTAGATTTGTTCGTGATTTTATTTCATTACCATGGCTAACACTATACGAGTAAAAAAGTCACATTTATAAAATTTTAAATTCAATTTGCTCATTTAAGAAACCTGCCAAATAAAGTGTGATTATAGAGTTAGGTGCAGCATTTAATTCTCTGCAACATTCATTTGAAGTATTATTGTCTAAAATTAATAGGCCACTTTTACGCAAGGAAAAACTTAATTCACATATTAAACGCCTATGGCCTGGTTTTCGTTTTACACCCTGTATGTTTTTAATTCATCGAAAATATGAAAACGATCGTTTTGTTGTGCAATTTGTCGCAGGAATGCAAAGAAACATTCCTATCAGGCCCGTTATGTAATCAATGCAATCATCAGTATCACTGTAATCAATTTGTCGAGCAATCACGATCTAGTCTAGTCTATTATTTGGACATTTTTATGAAGAGCACAATTACAGGCTTATTCTGTAGCTTAATGGCTAAAATCAATTGCTCATCATTTTTAACCGACAGATTTAATGTTATGTAAATTTTTAAAATAATCTATAATTAAAAATTAATCACTTAACAGAATAGGAATAATTTTATATTAGAGTCTATAATAAACAAAAGAATAATTTTATAAAGGTTCAGTGTTTGAATATCATTGCCCAATTCATTCGAAAGTATAAGAATTACTGAATGAGAAAAAATTATCTGACATACATGGATTTTTAACTATTACATATTTTAATATCAAAGAGGAAGTTCCAACAGACAAAAATTTTCTTATCTTCCGTAAAATAGATATAAACAGGATATATGAAATCAACTAAGTACGTAACACTGTAATTTTCAATTTTTCTACAAATTATTTCTACAATTTTGGGGCACAAATCATTTCACGTAAAAATATTGTGTCATGGTTGATTATGATGATCGACTGATTTCAGAATGTAAAATTGGAAAATAATCAGACATGCTGTCATATATAAATTATTTATTTCCTGGCCGACGTTTCGACTTTAACAAAAGCCTTGAAGAAGACTTTTGTTAAAGTCGAAACGTCGGCCAGGAAATAAATAATTTATATATGACTGCATGTCTGATTATTTTCCAATTTTACATTGTGTCACATGATTTAAAAATTTCCAGAGAAATGTATGATTGAAGATAATATGCATTTGGTCCAAACCCTAAATCCATCCATTGAAATTCCTCGAATTGAATTCTCCTACACGAGGTATTTAAGATGTAAATATTTCTGCTATATACACGCTACATTTACATAATAACAGAGCAAGTGCTGTTATATTCATGAGCGAATGCTTGTTACATTATGGTCGACAATTATTTGCGTTGGCATGAGTACCACTCAAAAATTTCACTTCTCAGTTTGAAGTACGGTAACACTGATTATGTAAATTTTTAGATGTGAACACATATATCTTGTTATATCTTTGCTTTAAGACCTAAACAAATATAAATATATTTAGACATGATGAGTGATGTGGAAGTAACACAAGAGATTGAGAAATAAATTTGTAATGTGATGGTTTGTTCAATGAAATACATTATATTTTAAATAAAATAAACGTGTGTTTTAGTGCAATGTGGACAGCTTTAAACAGTACGCACATAACAACATAACAACTTAATAAGCGGCAAATCGTGTGTTTCAATTACAATATTAAAAACTAGTTATAATAGATTTTTTCGCGATAGCGACCCCGAGCTAGGTTGAGCATCACAGGCATGCGCAGTTTCATTTTAGTTATTCGCGTTTAAATTACGACTGAAAATTTCGTGTTCGTGGAACACTGTGGGCTGAGCACGTACTAATCAAACACTTTCCAAAGATTGAAGCAACTGCTATAAATCAGGGACTAATACGACCATACAACACATGCTTTTTTGTATTTAATTATTTAATTTATCTACTCTCAAACATCAAAATGAACATTCGAGGTAGAAAAAATCCAAATCAATCTCGGATCACGCCTGCGCATTTAACAGTTTATGAATAAGTACGAAATAGTTTGGTTTTTGGATCCATCAGAGATTGTTATCGCGAACAAACCTATGTAAATACTGCGACGTTCACATCATGTTGTTCAGAGGAACGCAAGTAACACAATTAGATTGGCAACACTGTTGAGCTACTAAAAGTTGTAAAATTTTAATATCATTGTAAAATATATAAAATATACATTTTACTCTTACCATATTATAATTCTAATAACGTCAAATCAAAGTTAAGTCAAGTTATATTGTGTAAAAGTAAAAGTAGTGTATAGTGCCAGAGTGTTCAATAATAAATAAAAACATCTTCGCAAAGTTTCCGAGTAAATAACCTCACTTCTAAATTGGCGGCGTGAATATTGAGGAGCAAATAAACCATATATTTGCGAAAGTATCGCTTTTGGACACCATAAAATGTACTACTGACCACATAGAGAAAAAATCAATGCCATTAGTACAATAATAGTAGGTATTCGGGCGATTGTGCGGACCCCCTCTCCACTCACCTGAAGAATATGTTTCTTGGCCCCGCCCCTTGAGGTAGTAATTTTGTCCGGTAGGGAAAGTTAACCTTGAAAGATGAGGATTGCAATAGCATTAGCTGGTTAGTTATTTATTTTGTTTATTTAATTGCTTATATTTATTTTGTAACACTTACAATGAATTTTTGTTTTTAAAACATGTGTGAAATAGACAGGTTTATCTGTAACAGGAAGTGTTATCTCTCTTTATAAATTAATACATTTGTTTAAGTAGGCGTAGACTATGTTTTGCTTTTATATGTAGCTAAGCGCTTAGTATCGCGCTGGTGACACATATTGTTCGGTCGACTGCATTCGGACGTAAAACCCTGCTAGGGTCTACAACAATGCCGCCAGAATCATCCAAATGGTGAACAAAATCGTCGTTACTTACGCCTATTTTATTAAATTTCGTTCTGCTTGTATTCCCGGCACGAACTATCCTTACTACACCTAAAATTTGAGCATTTGAACTACTTTATACTCTGGTTATCATCTACCTTACCTCCATATAGTCTTATATATATTCACTTCTTTAATCAACTTTCTCGCTATAATTATATTATTTTGTCGTTTGTTATCTTGTTCGTTAGACAAATATATTATTGTCATGACAGATAGTGAAGGTTTTTTTGGTGACTAATAAAAGTAACTAAATTTCGATAACTTTATTTATTTTAAATTGTTTAAAGTTAAAAACATTTTAAAAATAATCCGATGTTTGAATATCTCATTTTCGACGTAATTATTTTTATTATCTATGTTTGGAAACACTGATTCAAGGCGTTGACGAGATGACCCTTCCCCTTCAGCTATGACTTTTGAGGGAAACAGACCGTTTTTTACCTCCCGCTACCCTAGGTAAGGGAGCTGTAGGGATCGTGCTAAAAATCGGATATAGAGATTTTAGTAAATAAGCACGTTTTGATGTCCCCAGAATCCGATTTTAACATTTTTACAATGATGTCTGTAGGTATGTATGTGTGTGTGTCTGTGTGTGTATGTGTGTGTGTGTGTGTCTGTGTGTGTGTGTGTGTGTGTGTGTGTGTGTGTGTGTGTGTGTGTGTGTGGATCTTGTGGACACGATTACTCAAATACTATCAATCAGAAAAATTTGAAATTTTGTATATCCATTCTATACTAATGTGGGAAGAGTTAATTAGTTTTTAGTGTATATCGGATAACCGGAAGTATCACTTATACAAGCTTTTAACAGTTTTTCTTGTAAAAAATTCATTGAATATAATTTTTTAGCAACTTTTACCAATACAAATTGAATATAATGGCACAATCTTCAATTCTACGATAATAGCATTTAGTAAATAACTTGAAATAACTTTATATTATATTATAAAATAATTTATTTTTGTACATCACTTTGCCTCTGCGTCAAACAAAAACAATACTTTAATAACAAATTTGACATATTTAAACAAATGTCACTGTCACGAAGCAATTTTCATTAAAATTAATAATGAAACCGTGTTAAGAAGAATTTAGTAGTTTAAATATCATTCTAATGAAATTAAGTTTTGTAAAAATAATATATTTTCCATCATACATAAATATTACTATATACAGGATAATTCGATTTAAGTTTGATGTTTGCAGCATTATATATCAAATTATTATTATTCTCAATAAGAACGTGATTTCAAAGTGTCAAATAATAGTTTGCAACTACACATTTACGAAATGGATAATATACGGCGAAGAATTTACACAGATTGCGTTTTAGAGCATAAGGAAGTTAGGAAGTTGGTGATGATTTTGAAAATAATGTATGTGTGACGATTTTTCCTTAAAATATATTAATGATCCAAAACTTCGCAAAGTTGGTATTTAATACTCTTATATAATTTGAAACAACATATTAGATTTTGACTATATATGATAAACCGGATGTAGTACTTAATTTGAAGCTCTAACAGATTTTTCAGGAAAAACATAATAAAATATAATCCAAAATTTCGTATTACAAACTTTTCTATTTATTGGAACAACAAAGTAGATTTTGTTTACAAACGATCAATCGGAAGTGAAACTTTACTTAAAGCTCACTGCTATTTTAAACATGGAATTGGCGGGAGGTCATGTGCTGGCCACATCAGATTTTTTTGCAAACGTTGTTTTAAAGTTAATCTGTTGATTATTCCTTGATTGAATTATAGTTTTAAAATCTAGTTTGCCATCTTCTCTAGTGGAAAAAGAGGTACGAGTTTCGCATTCTTTTGTTGTAATTATTTACCGTTTTTGTGGAGTGAATACTTGTTTTCGCAAATCGTTTCGTATCATGCCGTTTTGTCCGTGGATTTTTTGAAATTATTACTGCAATTTCTAGCAAATTGTAGCAACTTAAATTCGTTTAATTTCAAGGGCCTGGCCACGGTTTGGTTTTTTCGATTTAATGCCACAAGGCTAGGACCAAATTCCATTTCAACTTCAAAATTCTTTGAGTTTTTTTTTTGGTATTTTATTTAACCAAATTGTAAACTTTTTATTTTGCCCAAATTCCATGCTCAAGTTGTACCTTAACTTGTTCAGTCCCCTTAGCGTACAGTGTACGTCACCAACTTAGTATATTTTCTATAAACTTATGAGTAGTTCTGCTTAACTTTTTAAGCTTGAGTCGTACCTTGATTCGACCGGTTATTTTGCGTAAGGGTTACGCTTACGCACTCAAATTTTGCTCGTATATCACGTTATTAGTAATTCTGCTTAATTCATAATTTTTTTTGGGCTAAATTACTTAAGGTAATTTTTTGTGATTTAAATTTTATTAGGGCATTCAAAATTTATTTAAAGTCTCCTACCGAACCACACCTTTCCTTTCCATACCTTACAATGAATGTAGGGTATGAATACATGACGTGACTAGACAATTTTTCACTAGACAAATTTTCGGCTCGGTTTTTCCGCTTTATAGTCGACTTCTTAGTAATTTTTTACCTCCCGCTACCCTAGATAAGGGAGGTATAGGGATCGTGCTAAAAATCGCATATGGAGATTTTATTGAATAAGCACGTTTTGATGTCCCCAGAATCCGAATTTAACATTTTTACAATGATGTCTGTAGGTATGTATGTGTGTATGTATGTGTGTATGTGTGTGTGTCTGTGTGTGTGTCTGTGTACGGGTGTGTGGATTTTGTGGACACGATTACTCAAATACTATCAGAAAAATTTGAAATTTTGTACACCCATTCTATACTAATATGGGAAGTGCTCATTAGTTTTTAGTATATATCGGATAACCGGAAGTATCATATATACAAGCTTTTAAAAGTTTTTCTTGTAAAAAATTCATTGAATATAATGTGTTAGCAACTTTTAGTAAATAAAATTGAATATAATGGTACAGTCATCAATTCTACGATAATAGCATTCAGTAAATACCTCTAAATAACTTTAAATATGAATATATAATATAATTTATTTTCATGTATCACCTAGCCTATGCGTCAAACAGAAACATAATTTTAATGACAGTTTTGACATATTTCAACAAATGTCACTGACAGGAAGCAATTATAATAAAATTGATAATGAGAATATAATAGTAAAATATTTAATTAAGGTTTGTAAAAATAATATATTTTCCATCATACATAAATGTTAGATATACAGAATTATCTGTTTCAAATTTGCTAATTGTTATTTTTGCAGCACTATAAATTAATATTAATTTACAACTACACATTTACGAAATGGATCATGTACGGCGAAGAATTTACAAAGATTGCGTTTTAGAGCACCTAGAAGATGATGCTGATTTTTATAAGAATGTGTGTGTGTGACGATTTTTCCTTAAAGCCTATTAAAATATAATCCAAAACTTCTCAAATTTGGTATTTAAAATTCATATATAATTTGATACAACATATTAGATTTTAACCATATATGATAAATTGGATGTAGTACTTAATTTGGAGCTCTAACAGATTTTTGAGGAAAAACAATAAAACAATCCAAAATTTCGTATTACAGACTTTTCTATTTATTGGACAACAAATTAGATTTTATTTACGAACGATTAACAGGAAATGATACCTAACCTGGAATTGGCGGGAGGTCATGTATTGGCCACATCAGATTTTTTTAAACTTTATCGCTAAATTACCGCAGTAGCTACAATTTTTATGTTATTTTGTAACTGATTTATTGTGCGCTACATTCGACTCGACTAAGTATTTGTCCGGTTATTAATCTTTGCGCGCGGCATTATTTTTGTCTGCAAAGCCCTTTTGGCCTTTTTTTATTATCGGGTTAATTACAGCGCACTTTAGAATACCGTTTAGTCGCAATCTCACTCTGCTTTTTTTTTCTATTCAATCTTTTTCTGTTAATTCTCTACAAAAATACACAGTAAGTTTATTACCAAATTAACAGGTTCTAGTAACTTATGGTTAATTATTGAATTGTGTGTTTATAATTTAAAAATGATATTTTTTTATATATATTTGAAACCAAGTTTAAACATCTTATGTGTAGATATATTATACGATATTATTTAATATATCAAAGATACATACAGATTTCACCATATTTTAATAATAGGAGATTTTATTTCTCACATAGGTTTATTCAACCAGATATCGGAGCCCATCTTTCATCGGCAAATTTTTGGGAGACCAGATATTCCCTAAATTACATACTTCAGTAAATACAAGAGGCATTAAGCTAGTCGACTGTATGGAGAATTTAGGTTACTTTACTCTTAACGGCAGGACACTAGGAGACATACTATGGAACTTTACCTTCATCAACAAAATGGGAAAAAGCACTATTGACTCTGCTTGGGTAAGCGCAGATTCTTTTGATTTAGTGACTTCGTTTTCTATTTCACCAACTTTGGCTAACACAGTTCATAGTATAAGACAGATTCACTTTGGTCAAACTAAACCGTTTATCAAACACATATCTCTATATTATTTAGATAATTCTGTAAAATTATATTTTTCAAGTGATAATACAAATGATTTATCAAAAAATTTAGTAGCCATTAAAAACGCCGCATGTTCTGCAAAAATGTTAATAATTACAAAGTTTTCGGAGAATATTGTTAATTCTTCACACAAACTATGGTTTAACCATGAATGCGCTGAATTAGAAAAACTTATTAAACCAAGCTTAAAAACTTGTCACAAACACTTTCTAAACAAAGATCTGGTTACATATCTAAATTTAAAGAAAAAATACTCACAAATATTAAAAAAAAACTACTTAACATCAATTAAAAAAATCACTAGCTAATACAAAAAATAGTCCAGAATATTTTGGCATACTGTTCGATCCGTAAAACAAAACACCTCGTAACGACATTGGGCTAAAAGATTGGGAAAAATTTTACCTAAATTTATATAATGTAAATAATGATCACTCAGTCCAATTTTATGAC
Source organism: Ophonus ardosiacus (assembly GCA_943142095.1). Classification (NCBI taxonomy): domain Eukaryota; kingdom Metazoa; phylum Arthropoda; class Insecta; order Coleoptera; family Carabidae; genus Ophonus; species Ophonus ardosiacus. The sequence continues at coordinate 45,237,761 of OW964824.1, forward strand.
TGCCTGCATCTTGACATTTTGACATACCCATCACTATCGAAGAACTGCAAAAAAAACTGTTGTGGCCAGCACAATACCTCTCGCCATTTCCATTTTATGTTATATAAGTATTGTTTTTTTTTTTATTGTATTTAACATGTCTTCTGCACACATATAATTCTAATTATAACTATTTTTCATTGTATGAGGAAGTTCCTAAATGTCAGAGATTCTTTTAATTCATTAACCAGATTGGCAGTTATCTGCGATAAAGCAGATTGTGACACCCTCAGTAATGGGTAATTAATAAAACAATAAGAAAGATTAAATGTACTTCCCAGAAAAAGCCTCCAGGATGTTACTAAAACTGTTGATTTACAAACTATGTTATAAACATTTGGATTTGTTGACTGGTTTCCTTAGTGTAGTTTAGAGTCTGCGAAATATTACATCCGATTATTCTATATATTACAGTGCCTTCATCTCTAAATCTATACAAGATATAATAAAAATTTTAAGTGTGTTATATGGAGATGTTCTTCAATATATGTAATAATGAAAATTTCAAAAAAAAAAAAAATAAATTTGTTAGATTTTTTTAAAGAAACTACTAATTCCAGTTGTCCAATTGTTACCAAAATCTAATCAGCTCTTCCAGGAATGTCAGATTGAGGAAACTACAGTTATATATTTTTTAAGGCTTATGGTATTTGAGAAACCGTGGCTCCAATATCCACACACACGCACACACACACACACACACACACACACACACATATATATATATATATATATATATATATATATATATATATATATATATATAAGTTACCGTTGCCCAAACCGATGAATTGCAGTTCCCAGGCGCCGAACCCGACACCTGAGTTTACTGTTTCCAGTTTACAGACTTTTGTGTAGTTTCGAGTTAGTCAGAGTTTAGAATCCAAATAGAAAACATTAGAATAGAATAAATGTAATAATTTTCAATAAATAAATATAATAAAGTTTATGTGTAACAATTGATAGTTGACATAAAATAAATTCATAATAAAATCCCTTTTTAAAAATACTATTTCGGATCCTCGAAATATAACTGGCGCAGTCGCAGCGGATTTTCGGGCGAATTTTCACATCGAGTGAAAATCGTATTCGTGTCAACGATTCACCGAAAAGAACCACAACCCCAGAGAGAAGAAGCGACATCGTTCAAGTGCAAGATCACCCAGTTCCTTCATCTGCGAGAGAATATCGACGACGAAAGAACAAGGCGCTGCTGAACACAGACCTGACCGGGAATCAACGCATCCAATGGACAAATTGCTTCTGTTATTGTGAGTACACACATGTCACACAACTATCAGTACCATTCTGACTCAGATACAGGATCGGATACACATTCAAACCCAGAAACTTCCTCTGACTCCGAGTCCACACTCGTAACTTCCAAACCTTATAAAACTAAACGTAAAATAACAAAAAACAAAGTCAAAATGTCACACCCACAAGCAGCAGGATCAGTAGCTCAACCTGCACGTCTTGAAAAACATTATCTTGACATGATCCCAGATTTCTACGGTGATAGTAAATTACTATCTCGCTTTCTTGAAATTTGCGAAAAACTAGTCAACAAATTTTATAATTTGGTCGACGAAACAGACTTCCAAAATGAGTACCTTATGTCGAGCATTTTAGCTAAAATAAAAGGCGATGCAGCAGTAAACATCGCTAGTAGCACAATAAGTAAATGGGCAGACGTTAAACAAGCATTGTTAAACGCCTACTCAGATAAACGAGATCTATACACACTAAGTATTGAATTAACCGAATTGCGACAAGGCAACGAAACGGCATTTGAATTTTACAATAAAATTCAGGACATATTGAACCTCCAAATTTCTTACATCTCTAATCACAGTTTAGCACTTGCCAAGCCTTATCTAACAGAATATTGTCAAAATTATGCTTTAAGAATTCTTCTGCGAGGACTAAAAGATCCTCTAGGAACTCTTATGAGAACAAAGAACCCCAAAGATATGAACACCGCGTTAAACATGTTGACAAACGACTTCCAACTAGACACGCACAGTCGTCCGCAATACAAAAATATCACCCATACTCAACACAAACAGAAACAAATAATTCACAACACACAAAACAGACAACCACAATACCCACAACTGATGTATAGACCAAATCCACCTACCAACCCAATTTTTAAACCTATCACTAATCAATTTCCTAATCATCAAATAAGGAAACCCTACACACAAAATCAATATCCCTCAAATCAAGGAAATAAAACATTTAACAACCAATCCCAAAATGTTTTCAAACCTAACCCTAATTATAAAGCCCCCAAGCCTACGCCTATGAGTGTCAGTACAAGACAGTCAATGACACCCAGGCCAGGAACGAACCAGTACCGTCCGCAACAATTTTATAACACACAAAACCGACCTAGTTTTATAGCGGAAGAACTATTCAACACTGAAATTGACGAATACACTGAAAACGAAAATACTGAGGAACAAAATTCCGATTATTATGTAACTGATCCCAATCTTGACTATTATGTAACAGAACCAAATTCTGAAGAAACGAATGAGTTTTTTCCGATAACAGCCTTGGAACAAACGTCGAATTAATGAATGTAATACACAACCACAGTGAATTACCATTTGTCATCTTCCCAGAATTAAATTTAAAAGCTTTAATAGACACAGGAAGCACACGTTCCTTTATAAATCCAGACATTGCACAAAAATATTTCAAGGAAAAAATAAAAAATGACCCTTTCAAAATTACAACCGCTCACGGAACATCATTAGAAAATTTTAGCATCATAATACCTGCCTCTAAATTATTTAATTCTCCTAACACTCTATTAAAATATCATTTATTTAATTTTCATAAAAATTTCGACATCTTATTAGGACTAGACAATTTGAAAATTTTAAATACAAATATCGACCTAACTAATGACAAAATAACCACCCCTACTCAGGAAATTAAGATCCACTACCACAGAATACTTCCAAAATTTAATCACATTAAAATACCTTCCAAATCTGAAAAAATTTCAAAAATATTTGTAAATAATATAGAAAACGGCGAAGCATTTATACCAGAAACCAAAATAAATAATTTAATTATTCCAGAAGGTCTAGCAAAAATTGAAAACAATGAAATTATATATCCAATTATAAACCTAGGCGAAAACGATGAAATTATAAATTGTGTAGATTGCATACAAGTTCAGACATTAAATAACTTTGAAATTAATAATATTAATTTTAATCAAAATGAAACAAAATTTAAACTAGACATGAATAAAATCAGAACTGACCACATGAATAGCGAAGAGAAACGTGAGATAACAAAACTGCTGAGTGAGTATTCTGATATCTTTCATATGGACGATAAGCCACTAACCTTTACAAATGAAATAAAACATTCTATTCGAACAAAAGATGAAATTCCTGTATACGCAAAAACGTATAGATACCCCGAGGTACACAGGAAAGAAGTGGAATCCCAAATTCAGAAAATGCTAAACCAAAATATTATACGCCCCTCTCATTCTCCTTGGTCATCCCCCGTCTGGATCGTACCAAAAAAATTAGATGCATCCGGAAAAAGAAAATGGAGACTCGTAATTGACTATCGTAAATTAAACGAGAAAACGATCGATGACAAATACCCAATACCTAACATTAACACTTTATTAGATAAACTCGGTAGATGCCAATATTTTACAACTTTGGATTTAGCGTCAGGATTTCACCAGATTGAAATGAATGAATCTGACATACAAAAAACCGCCTTCAGCACAGAAAACGGTCATTTCGAATATTTAAGAATGCCTTTTGGATTAAAGAACGCGCCAGCCACTTTTCAAAGAGTGATGGACAATGTTCTTCGAAATTTAACCAACGAAATTTGTCTCGTATACCTCGATGATGTAATAATTTTTAGTACATCTCTCCAAGAGCACATTCAAAATTTAAGATCAGTTTTTAATCGGTTGCGAAAAGCTAATCTCAAAATTCAACCAGATAAGTGCGAATTTTTACGTACAGAAGTCTCATATTTAGGCCATGTAGTAACTCCAGATGGTGTCAAACCCAATCCGGACAAGATCCATGCTATTAAAAATTATCCCATCCCAAAAACAACCACAGAAATCAAAGCATTTCTAGGACTGTTAGGCTACTACAGGAAATTTATTAAAGATTTTGCAAACCTTACTAAACCCTTTACGAAATGTTTAAAAAAGAGTGCCACTATTAAACACAATGATCCCGAATATATTAATTGCTTTAACACCTGTAAAAATGTCCTAATAAATGAACCCATCCTTCAATACCCGGACTATAAGAAACCTTTTAATTTGACAACTGACGCAAGTCAATATGCCATCGGCGCTATACTATCACAAGGACCTATAGGATCTGACCTACCCATCGCATACGCGAGTCGAACTCTAAATAGCTCGGAAATAAACTATAGCACAATTGAAAAGGAATTACTTGCTGTCGTATGGGCTACCCAAAAATTTAGACACTACTTGTATGGTAGAAAATTTAAAATTATAACCGACCACAAACCTTTAGTATATTTGCATTCACTAAAAGAACCCCATTCAAAATTAATGAGATGGCGACTCAAGCTAGAAGAGTACGATTATGAAGTAATTCATAAAAAAGGCTGTTTGAACAAAAACGCAGACGCTTTATCACGCATTGAATTAAACATAAATACTTTAGATCCAGATTCACAAAATCTTTACGATCTCATTGAAAATTTTAATGAAACTTATTTCAACCCCGACAATGACAAACAATCCTTAATTGTAGAACCAGACGAAGACGAACAACAGGATCCCGAAACTGACCAAACAATTCACTCAAATCCCGAACACCCTATTATAGGCGTACCAATCACCGAATCACCTGTAAATTTTGGTAAAAACCAAATTTTTATATCCCAAGTTAAACACTCCCCTTCTAAACCAAAAATACAAAAATTTCATTGCGATAAAATGAGAATTCACCTCCAAATTTCCGAAACAAATTTTGAACAGGACACAATAAATTTTATAAAAGAATATATTGCACCGAATGTGAAATACCATCTATATTTTGAAACACCCATTTATGAGAAATTTAGTAACGTACTACAAAATTATTTTAAAAACTCAGAAATTAAATTTGTCAAAAGCAACATAAAATTAATAGACGTAGAAGAAAAAGATGAAATCTTACAAGTAATAAAAAACTACCACGAATCTAAAACAAACCACCGTGGAATAAATGAAGTCCACACCCAAATTAAAAAACGATATTATTGGCCGAATCAATTAAAAACCATTACTGACTTTATAAATCAATGTGAAATTTGTTTAGTTGCTAAATATGAAAGAAACCCTATCAAACCCAAATTAAATATTACTCCAACCCCCAATAAACCATTAGACATCATCCACATCGACACACTCTCTCTAGAAAATACCAAATTCCTTACTATAATTGACGCTTTTTCTAAATATGCTCAAGCATATAAAGTTACATCCACAAATGCTATAGAAATTGCCAATAAATTGACAAGATTCTTCTCACATCATGGCATACCCAAATTAATAGTAGCAGATAATGGGCTCGAATTCAAAAACAACGTCGTGAAAGAATTATTAAGCCTGCATAAAATCGAAATTCATTTCATTTGCTCACAAAACCCAAATTCCAACGGGCTAGTCGAACGCTTTCATTCAACTTTAGTAGAGCACATTCGTTTATTCAATCCGCAGGAAAACTTCAAAAACGAACTAATTCAAGACAAAGTAAATTATGCAATCCTGGCTTATAACAATACGAATCATAGTACGACAAATCTAAAACCAGTCGAAATTATTAATGGACACTTAGATACAAATTCCCCACTCGATATAGAACTTGAGAAACAAATAATGCAAGATTACATTCAGAAACATAAAGAAAAAACAAAATTAGTTTATAAAAATATTAATAACAAACTGCAGACAGACAAAACTAAAACTATTACTAAAATAAACGAAAATCGCGAGGAACTTCCCGACATACCCGAAACAGTTTACGTTCAAAACAAACAAAAGGTAAATAAAACAAAAAACCCTAAATTCAAAAAGGAAAAAATTAAGAAAGTTAACAAAAACTTAAAAACTGCAGAAATTGACACAGAAAATAATGATAAAAAACAGTCTAAAATTCATCTTTCGAATATAAAGAGACCGAGAAAATTAATTAACACATATCCGGCTATTCCAGGTCCCTCTACTTCACGTATACACTTGGAATAAATATCCAAGATATTACCCTGAACCCAGGACTACTGACAATTAACCTTGGACAAGCAAAGTTACAAAAAACGAAACACACATTCGTACAGTTTTACGATTTAAACCCATTATGGATACAATATGAAAGTTTAAATGTGCAGTACACAAATCTCAAACGCACTATCAACGCAGATAACACTATCGCTGCAGACTTTGATAACAACAACAAAATCATAGAGTACCTGAAAAATAATATTAATGAAAAAATTAGTCATTTATCTACGCATCCCAGAACAAAACGAGGAATATTAAACGGTTTAGGATCTGTTATAAAATCAATAACAGGAAATTTAGATGCCGAAGATGATAACCGATACACAAAAATTTTAAATCATTTAAAAAAGAATCAATTCAATTTAAATAACCAAATTAAACACCAGTACTCTGTTAACCACCAAATTATGGAATATTTCAATAAAACAATCGAAACAATCAAACGAAATGAAAATATTTTAAAGTCAAAAATTGAACAACTCACGCACATTGTCATCGGAGGAATCAAAGATCATGACAAACTATTTATTAAAGATATTTACAATCAGTTAAACACTTTATACACCATGACATTTAATACTCTTCAAGATATAGAAAACTCTTTAACATTTTGCAAGCTCCACACAATGCATCCTAGTATTATCAAATCACATGACCTTTATGAAGAATTAAGTAAAATTTCAAAATTCTATAACAATGAACTACCATTTGAAATCAATTCTGAAAATATGTCAGAAATCGAAAAATTAATCTCAATTAACTGTAAATTACAGGAAAACAAAATTATATACTTTATTGACATCCCTATAAATTACGAAACCTCTTTTGAACTTATTCACCTTATCCCAACACCCACCAAACAAAATAAAGAATTTGTAACCATTATTCCTAACCACGAGTACATTCTGAAGTCTGAAAATGGCGACTTACGATCTTTGTATGATCTGTGTGTCCGCAATAAGAGAAACATTTACCAATGTCCCAACAAAATTAAAGAAATCAGCGAGAATTCCTGCGAAAGGAGCTTCATACTACAAAGCAAAGTGGAAAATTGCCATTTTGTTAAATTAAACATAAAGAGAAACCACATTGAATATATTGAAGAAATCAATCAATATCTAGCAATACTTCCTAATCCCGAAAACGTACAAGCCAAATGCAACCAAGGCGACAGTATAACCAACCTACAAGGTATACTCTTAATTAAAGAAGATGAGTGCAAATTGAAACTACAAAATAATGATTTAAATTTTAAACACGGCACATTTGGCAAACCATTGGTAATTGAAAACTTCGAAATTAACTACAACAATACAAAAATTCCCAAGGTGGCGATCGAACTAGATTCTATCTCCGAACTTAAACCATTAAACAAGTTCGAAGATACAGAGTACTACGAAGACCAAATCGAAACCGATAACATCAACTACCCAGTGTGGGCACTGTATGTAATAATCATCACCGGTGCCATCATCACCGTTGCAGCCTATCTCCAAAAAACGTTCATCAGATATAAAAGGAGAAAACAACCCAAGGCCGAAGACATTGAACTTCAACCGCCAACTTCACCCCCTAAATCAGCGCTGAAGTTACCCGATGAAGCCCAATTTTAGCGAGGGAGGAGTTACCGTTGCCCAAACCGATGAATTGCAGTTCCCAGGCGCCGAACCCGACACCTGAGTTTACTGTTTCCAGTTTACAGACTTTTGTGTAGTTTCGAGTTAGTCAGAGTTTAGAATCCAAATAGAAAACATTAGAATAGAATAAATGTAATAATTTTCAATAAATAAATATAATAAAGTTTATGTGTAACAATTGATAGTTGACATAAAATAAATTCATAATAAAATCCCTTTTTAAAAATACTATTTCGGATCCTCGAAATATAACTTATATATATATATATATACAGGTGTTTCCTTTAAAACAACCAGCGCTTTTTTGGGCGAACTAATGATTTTAGAGAAAAATGTTATATACAAAAAATGACTAAAAAGGGCCCTAATTAATAGAAATAACGAACAGAAAATTAAACCAGTGGTTCTCAAACGATAGAATAAAATTATATTTTTTTAAATAGTAACCTATATAAATTTTTTTTTCTGATTTCAACGATATAAATATGATATGAGGTTGTATAACAATTATTTTGAGGAAAATGGTATTAAAAATCAGAAATAATTTTACAATATTGAAGTAGGCTATGCAATAAACAAATGCAAACAAATGATACAGGTGACAGATAGTTTTGTTACTTACGTTAATAAGTGTTTGTTTTCGTAATTGTTTAATTGATTTATATTTAAATAATATTGAGACGAACTTAACCCTGCTGTTAAATCAGTATAAAGAAACTTATTTCCAACAGGATGGAGCTCCACATAATATACAACGTGTCATTCTAGCACTTTATCAACTTTTTGATAATGGTCCAATACTTCGTCTGATTTAATTTCATTAGTCTTTTTTTCTGGGACTATCATAAAAACAAAGTGTTTAGTGTTCCTCTAACAACTGAGGATGAATGTAAAAATAACATTCGTCAAGCAATTAGAGACTTAAATGCTCAATCTATTAGATGTGCTACATCTTCCGAATTGAGAAGAAGAATTGAACTTTGTCTTCAAAATCAAGGAGGTGTTTTTGAACACAAATTATTTTTAAAAAAATAATACTTTTGAGTGAAAAAATACCAAAAATACCTATGGTTACATAAATCGTAAATAATTTCCATCACGTTATTTTAGATATAAGAAAATAATCCGTTATCCTATTATAAAACACTATCGGCGGAGCTCTAGGGAATACTCGGCGTAGCCGAGTTTTCGCTAGTCCGTTATACTAAACAGGTAAATTCACTTTAGTTTCATCAATGACGATCGCGGAAATTTTGCTCACATATACAGCCTGAACGGTACAAGCGATTTTAATGAAAATTGTTGCAGATTGTAGAGCATAACTCAACTTGATTACCTGGTAATACGTCAATTTTCTATACGGTGATTAGTTTTTGTATAAAAAATTTTTAAAGGGCGTATTTCGGCTTTTTGAAACAATTAGAAATCAAAAATTTAGTCTTCTTTGAAAAATTTAAGACGAACGTTTTTTTAACATGTCAATCAGAACATTTAATTAGAATTATTTATGAAAAGAGGACAATTTAAAAGAAGTTAAATTAATAAACATACATTATGGCAATGGGCGGTTATTACACACTTATTAAAACGGCCTAAAAGATTATATTTAAAAATTATAATTTTTGAAGGTTCATGTCCGTGATTCATTTGAATTTCCAAAGTGTTGCCACACATCCCATAAGTAACTTTTGTTTTTTGCTTAAAGTTGTCAGAACCATATCGTGTTTGGTATCAAATAAAAGGTAACGTCAAGGGCTGTCATGCAGAAATGTCAAAAATTTGACAGCTCGATCGGCTTTTGTTTTTTGCTTAAAGTTGTCAGAACCATGTCGTGTTTGGTATCAAATGAAAGGTAACGTCAAGGGCTGTCATGCAGAAATGTCAAAAATTTGACAGCTCGATCGGCTTTTGTTTTTTGCTTAAAATTGTCAAAACCATGTCGTGTTTGGTATCAAATGAAAGGTAACGTCAAGGACTGTCATGCAGAAATGTCAAAAATTTGACAGCTCGACGGCTTTTGTTTTTTGCTTAAAGTTGTCAGAACCATGTCGTGTTTGGTATCAAATGAGAGGAATCATCGAGGGCTGCCGTACAGATTGGATGGGGAGGTTGCGTAGGCATTATGGGTGAGCAGGTTGCGTGGGCAGGTTGGGTGGGTAGTTTGCGTGGGCATTTCGGGTGGGCAGGTTGCGTGGGCAGTTTGGGTGGGCAGGTTGCGTGGGCATTTTGGGTGGGCAGGTTGCTTGGGCAGTTTGGGTGGGCTGTTTGGGTGGGCGCTAACAAAATATTTTGAAAGACTCTTAGCGTTAGAACTTTATGTTTAAATTGTTCCTAGACGGATTGGACGTACGTAAAACTATCATAAAACACTATCGGCGGAGCCCTAGGGTATACTCAATAATTTAATTCACTATCTATATATATTTCTATATATATATTTGAATTCATCACGACGATCGCGAAAATTTTGTTCGCCTCTACAGACTAAAGAGTATAAGCGATTTTAATGAAAATTATTTTAGGATGTAGAGAATAACTTAACTTGATTTCCTGGTAATAGTTCATTTTTCTGTACGGTGCATAGTTTTTGTGTAAAAAAATTTTAAAGGTCGTATTTTGGCCTTTTGAAACAATTTGAAATCAAAAATTTAGTCTTCTTTGAAAAATTTAAGACGAAGAACGTTTCTTTGACATGTCAATCAGAACATTTAAATGGAAATATTTATAAAATAAGGACATTTTGAAAAAAGTTAAATTCATAAACATACATTATGGCAATGGGCGGTTGTTCCATAGAATTTTAAAAGGCCTAAACATTATATTTAAAAATTATAATTTTCGAAAGTTCATGTCCGTGATTCATGTGCATTTTCAAAGTGTTGCCACACATCCCATAAGTAACTAAGTAAAAAAACAAAATATTCCAATGTTAAGAATTTGACAGCTCGATCGGCTTTTGTTTTTTGCTTAAAGTTGTCAGAAACATGTCGTGTTTGGTATCAAATGAGAGGTATCAACAAGGGCTGCCATGCAGAAATGTCAAAATTTTGACAGTTCGATCGGTTTTCGTTTTTTGCATAAAGTTGTCAGAACCATGTCGTGTTTGGTATCAAATGAAAGGTATCGTCGAGGGCTGCCATGCAGAAATGTCAAAATTTTGACAGCTCGATTGGCTTTTGTTCTTTGCTTAAAGTTGTCAGAACCATGTCGTGTTTGGTGTCAAGTGAGAGGGTTCGTCAGGAGCTGCAATGCAGAAATGTCAAAATTTTGACAGCTCGATCGGCTTTGGTTTTTTGTTTAAAGTCAGAAACATGTCGTGTTTGGTATCAAATGAAAAGTAACGGCAAGGGCTGTCATGCAGAAATGTCAAAATTTTGAAAGCTCGATCGGCTTTTGTTTTTTGCTTAAAGTTGTCAGAACCATGTCGTGTTTAGTATCAAATGAAAAGTAACGCCAAGGGCTGTCATGCAGAAATGTTAAAAATTTGACAGCTTGATCGGCTTTTGTTTCTTGCATAAAGTTCTCAGAAACATGTCGTGTATGGTATCAAATGAGAGGTATCGGCAAGGGCTGCCATGCAGAAATGTTAAAACAGTCAGTTTGCGTGAGCAAGTTGAGTGGGCAGGTTGGGTGGGCAGTTTGGGTGGTCAGGTTGCGTGGGCATTTTGGGTGGGCAGATTGCGTGGGCAGTTTGGGTTGGCAGGTTGCATGGGAAGGTTGCGTGGGCAGGTTGCGTGGGCCGTTTGAGTGGGCATATTGTGTGGGCAGGTTGCGTGAGCAGTTTGGGTGGGCAGGTTGCGTGGGCTGTTTGGGTGGGCGGGAAAAAAATATTTTGAAAGACTCTTAGCGTTAGCACTTTGCGTTTAAATTGTTCCTAGACAGATTGGACGTACGTAAAACTATTATAAAACACTATCGGCGGACTAAATAATTTAATTCACTATCTATATATATATATATATATATATATATATATATATATATATATATATATATATATATATATATATATATATATATTGAATTCATCACGACGATCGCGAAAATTTTGTTCGCCTCTATAGCTTAAACGGTGCGAGTGATTTTAATGAAAATATTTTTGGGGCGTAGAGAATAACTCAACTTGATTTCCTGGTAATAGGTCATTTTTCTGTACGGTGCATAGTCTTTATGTAAAAAAATTTTAAAGGTGCAATGTTGGCTTTTTGAAACAATTTGAAATCAAAAATTTAGTCTTCTTTGATAAATTTAAGACGAAGAACGTTTCTTTGACATGTCAATCAGAACATTTAAATGGAATTATTTATAAAATAAGGACATTTTGAAAAAAGTTAAATTCATAAACATACATTATGGCAATGGGCGGTTGTTCCATAGTAGTTTAAAAGGCATAAAACATTATATTTAAAAATTATAATTTTTGAAGGTTCATGTCCGTGATTCATTTGCATTTCCAAAGTGTTGCCACACATCCCATAAGTAACTAAGTAAAAAACAAATATTCCAATGTCAAGAATTTGACAGCTCGATCGTCTTTTGTTTTTTGCTTAAAGTTGGTATCAAATGGAAGGTAACGTCAAGGGCTGTCATGCAAAAATGTAAAAAAATTGACAGCTCGATCGGCTTTTGTTTTATGCTTAAAGTTGTCAGACCCATGTCGTGTTTGGTATCAAATGAAAGGTAACTTCAAAAGCTGTCATGCAGAAATGTATAAAAATTGACAGCTCGATCGGCTTTGGTTTTTTGCTTAAAGTTGTCAGAACCATGTCGTGTTTGGTATCAAATGAGAAGGATCGTCAAGAGCAGCCATGCAGAAATGTCAAAAATTTGACAGCTCGATCGGCTTTTGTTTTTTGCTTCAAGTTGTCAGAACCATGTCGTGTTTGGTATCAAATGAAAGGTAACGTCAAGGGCTGTCATTCAGAAATGTCAAAAATTTGACAGCTCGATCGGCTTTTGTTTTTTGCTTAAAGTTGTCAGAACCATATCGGGTTTGGTATCAAATGAAAGGTAACGTCAAGGGCTGTCATGCGAAACTGTCAAAAATTTAACAGCTCGATTGGCTTTTGTTTTTTACTTAAAGTTGTCAGAAACATGTCGTGTTTAGTATCAAATGAAAGGTAACGTCAAGGGCTGTCGTGCAGAAATGTAAAAAAATTGACAGCTCGATCGGCTTTTGTTTTTTACATAAAGTTGTCAGAACCATGTCGTGTTTGATATCAAATGGAAGGTATCGTCGAGGGCTGCCATGCAGTAATGTCAAAATCAGTTTAGGGAGGCATGTTGCGTGGGCAAGTTGAATGGGAAATTTGAGTGGGCATGTTGCGTGGGAAGTTTGGGTTGGCAGATTGAGTGGGCAGGTTGCGTGGGCAGTTTGGATGGGCAGGTTGCTTGGGCATTTTGGGTGGGCAAGTTGCGTGGGCATTTTGGATGGGCATTTTGGGTGGGCAGGTTGCGTGGGCAATTTGGGTGAGCAGCTTGCGTGGGCATATTGCGTGGGCAGGTTGCGTGAGCAGTGTGGGTAGGCAGGTTGCGTGGGCTGCTTGGGAAAAAAATATATAGAAAAAAATATTTTGAAAGACTCTTAGCGTTAGCACATTGCGTTTAAATTGTTCCTAGACGGATTGGACGTACGTAAAACTATTATAAAACACTATCGGCGGAGCCTTAGGGAATACTCCGCTATATATACGCTAGTCTATATACTAAACGGTTTCATTCACTATCTATACTTTCATCTCGAGCATCGACAAACATATAGACACGTCTACAGTTTAAACGAGTTGACAGATTTTAATGAAACTTGTTTCATATTGTAGGAAATGAGTGCCCTAGAAATGGGTGATTTTTCTGTAGGACCCATAGTTTTTGAGTAAAACATTATTAAAGGTGGAATTTTAGCCTTTTGAAACAAAAAGAGAAATAAAATATCTTAGTCTTCCATGAAAAAAATTGAGTCAAAGATGTCTGTGAAATGTCATATGATGTCCTTGAAATTTTTTTTGACATGTCAAACTGAATTTTTAAATGGAAATATTTATAAAAATAGACCAATGTGTAATAAGTTAAATTTTAAAATATTAACTATAATAATGGACATTTTTTTTACAATAGTTACAAATGCCAAAATATTTTTAGAATTAAAAATTATAAATATTTTATGATTCAATTCCGTGCTTCGTGATTGCAAAACTGTGAAACGTCATATTTGACATGTGTCAAAATATTAACCTATGAATGTATATAATTTTGAAATAGATATAAAATGGATTATTCAACATATAAATGAACTGCCAAGGCATGAAAAAATACAATTAGTTACGTTGTGTAAGTATTCAAAATCAATTATTTATGAAATGAAACATTTTTTAGGTTCAGAAAATCCAATTAACCATGTTGTATTAAGTTTTGAGTGATGGAGATCAGTATATTTATATTTTAAAATTTAAAAAAGCCGATTTTGTGCATCTATTGAAAATATTTTTAATAATCGTTTAGGATATTGTACTTAAAAACCTGTCACTTATGAATAAATTTATAAATGTTATAGGAACTGTCATTTTAAATCGTTTTGCAAGTTTCAAATGGTTTAACTATATAATAGTTGTGTATTTTTGTCTAATTAAAGATTTATTTCACGTATTTTGTATTTAATTGTTCCATTGAAAATGGTAATTTGTACTTATATTATTATAGATATTTCGTAATAAAGCATCTAAAGTTGTTGCCACATTTTAACAAAGGTAGCAAGGTAGGTGTTTAATAGTCCATAATTGAAATGAACGAATGATTTAATTTTTCTATAAAATCAATATACTTTACATTTGAATTCTGTGGAATTTAAATATCTGTCGATTACAACAATCAATACCTATTTATTAAAACTATATTGTTGTAATCAACCATTATTTTGCACTTTACGACCAGAAACTCATCAGGCATAACAAAATACAATGCATTCTTATTATATTGTCATAAATCAGAGAATATATAGTGTGTAGCCATGTCCAAAAAAAAAAAAAAAAAACTTTAGAAATATAAACTAAATGTTCCAATCCCGACCGACGCCAAATATTTCGATTTTTTAATGGCACAAAAGTGACCCCTGTGGTGAACTCTCCACGCCAGCAATGAGTACCCGTGAGGTGACGCCTGGTACACTTTCGCACGGTACAAATATGTCATGATCATTAACAAAATCTGCGATAAAGCAGATTGTGGCACACTCGGAAAATGGTAATATGCCTTGATGACATGTATATATTTATATATGTTCCAATCAGCACTGGAAAATTCTTAATTCACGTCATAGTACACATAATGTCATAAGTAATCAATAAAAATTAAAAGACGTACATCTTATCATCACACACACGCGCGCACACACATACATCATTGTAAAAATATTATAATCGGATTCTAGGGACCTTAAAAGTGCTTATTCACTAAAATATGATAATGCTATTTTTAGCATAAATTCAATAACTTTCTTTTTTTATTAAATCTTATCTTTGTCATATTACATCGTTTTAAGCAATATTATATATTTTTCTATGGATAAAATTTAAACCATCAGATATAGCGTGAGTATTTTTTAACGTGAAACATTGGGTTTGTGAAATCCATGGTTACGACTTGACATCTGATTGACAGCAATGTATTTGTGTGTCCCATTTAAAGTGAAACATAGGGAACGAATCTGACATTTGACAAGACGTCAATAGAGGTTAATTTTGTTTAAATAATTGTACCTGCTTTCTAAATTAAATTTAGTTATAGAAAAATATTGTGTGCACCTTGTGCCCTAGTGATTTTCTGACTTGGCTAAATTTCTTACAATATTTAAATATAATACTTCTGTCAAATTCATTCCCTGTTTTATTTTAAATGAGACAGACAAATACATTGCTGTCAATCAAATGTCACATTAACAAGACGTCATTAGAGGTTAATTTTGTTTAAATAATTATACATGTTTTCTAAATATTAAATGTAGTTGTAGAAAAAATATTGTGTGCACCTTGTGCCCGAAATATGTTTAGTGCTCTCGAGTGGTTTTCTGAATCAATTAAATTTCTTACAATATTTAAATACAATACTTCTGTCAAATTCGTTCCCTATGTTTCATTTTAAATGGGACACGCAAATACATTTCTGTCAATCAAATGTCGTAACCATGGATATGACACACCCAATGTTTCACGTTAAAAAATACTCACGGTATATATTACGTATTATACACCCAAGCGGGCTAATTTTTACTGGTCTATAACGTGAAACAAAAATAACATTTCTTAAATCAAGCGTTTGTGAGTTTTCGACTTAAAATCGAGCAGTCAATCTAAAACAAATTAAAAAAAAAATATTGTTCATTACTATTACCTTACTGTGTAAGGTGTATATTAACTTTTTCTTTTCGAATAAGAGATTTGTTTAAATTTACTTTTGTCTTGAAATAGCGTTCATTATGGTCGGCGCTTTTGTGCTGGGCATAACCAGCCCAACCGTACGAAGCGGCCCTGAATAAATTATTATCCTATTGTTAGTAACAATATTGGGAAAATATTAGCAAAAATAAAAACACAACCTATCTTAAAAGGCAATAATAAAAATGTCCATTTTTTTGTGAAAAATAAGTTATACATGTTTCCGCCTTAATTCTTGTAGTCCAAATAGAATGGCATGATCGGTTTCGAGAAAAATATAACATGTCTTATGTCCTGCAAAATTTTAACTTCAATCACAAAAGTTAACATGTGCACTGGAACTGCTGCTTGAATTTTGTTATAGTTTGAACAGAATTCTCTACCGTTATAGCTTTGCCTTACTAAGCCTGTGGTAGACCGGGCCCAGTTGGATATAGCACTACCAATGGCAACGGATATGTTTGCCGCAAGAAGCAACAGGAATAGATATGTTTATTTTATTTTTTAAAAATGTGTTTCATTATCAGAAAATAAAGTAAAGTGAAATAGGAAACCATTTAATATGTACCTGTCCTTTACACCCCATAAATCAAGCTTGAATCGCTAACAGTAGATCTGCTGAGAGGGCCATAACGATAGATATCTGTTCAACCTATATATTTTGATCAAATGGCAACAGAAAGAAGTGCTCCAATGGTAGTTTTCGATGTCAAAAATTATTAAAAGTGGAAACACTCATCCCGCAATGCATCGAAGTCCTCGTTAAAAATTTTAAGCCCAAAACCGATGTCATCTGTCACACTTGATAAGTCATTGGTGACATGTGTCACATTTGACAAGTTGAAGATGAACTTCAAATGGTTTTATCTTTAAAAGCAGGAGATACATTCCGAAAAATTAAATACAGATTGGTTAAAGGTACGAAGAAACAAATATATCATTTATGAGTAATGGCTTTAAACCAATGTTTTAGAAATTGTAATTTTTTGACATTTCAAAATGTGTAGTTTGGTTAGGTGAACATGACATAACATAAGTAATTGACTCCGAAAGCGTGACGTCAAAATCGACCGGGAATTACAAAACCTGAAAGTAGGCTTCCGGTTTCTTGACTGTATCTTGAAAGAGTTTATTGTGAACGAACCGGACTAGCGCCAAATTTAAATAGCTGTCATTTGTCTTATTTGAAAACTAGAAAATTTAATGATGTGATTTTGTTACATATTCCTGTTTTATGTATTTAAAGTAAAAAATAAACTAAAATATATGCGTAATTTGTTTCAAGAAACCTTATATTGAAGTAAATTTTAATAAATTCCAAGAAATAATGTTATTTGTGGCTATGTCATTCTTCAGCGAGGACGAAAAGATTTTCCTCTGATTCTATAGTTATCGACCTAGGCTATTGTTCAAAGGGTTGGTATTCTGCACCTGATCACTTATTCTGTCCGTTCTTACTTTCAATTCAGTTCGTAGTAGCCAAATTTGGAAAAGCAATGGAATTTAATCATTGTAAAGTTGCGAGTCACTTTCTCGCCGGTGATTTAATTCTCGCCGAGAAGGTTTTTTAGTAGCCGAACTTTTACCACTAGTCGTTAATTTTTAATGATACCATAGTTTATGATGGAACAAATTCAGAAAACAAGAAATATTACGAGGGTAAAAATACAAGTAGAAAGGGCCATAGGTGGAATTAAAACTTTTCAGATATTACATATGATTGCTTTTTTTAATGCCCTGTTCATCATTCATCCTTAAAGTTTGTGGGGCTTTGACAATTTTTTAATACCCGCTTATAAGTCGAAATATTTTACAATGAACAAAGTATGTAATCGAATTTTTGTAAATATGTACAAAGGCTTTTAATGAATACGTGTTACAAATGTATAGGGTATGTACGAGATGCAAAATAGAGTAACTTTTATTAATAAATTCATAAAATGGTAATTATCTTTCTTAATTTTCGCTGGCTGTTACGATCTCTCACTACAGTTATTAATCTTGTTTATTTTATTTTTGCATCCCCTACATACCCTATAAATTTGTAACACGTATTCATTAACACTCAATATTATTTATACGTATGTGATAAATATATTTTATTATATGATAATCTACTTTTCAAATTTTGCATACATACTTCTTTTATTTTCCATGCCCAATATTTTTCATATGCGTTATTCATTTTATTAATTGTATATATTGCAAAATATTGTTATAAAATAAGCTTTATAAGAAACAATTTTTAATTCTAAAAAAGTTTTATTTACACTTTATAGATATCAGCTTTGATGACAGCTATTTAAATTTAGCGCTAGTACGGTTCGTTCACAACAAATTCTTTCCAGATGCAGTTAAGAAACCGGAAGCCTACTTTCAGGTTTTGTAATTCCCGGTCGATTTTGACGTCATCACTTTCGGAGTCAATTAAGGAGGTTTGAGCGAGTCTCGTGTAAAAATGAATTTTCAACTTTATGGTTTCAAATTTTGTAATTATCACGAATGATATGTTAGTCAAATATTCTAAAAAATAAAAAAACATTCCACCGTCTAGTTTCTTATAAATACGCTTATAAAGTTGACGTTTTCAATGTTCTAATACATAAGCTCTTACGGCAGAAACATTTCCGTAGATACATTTTTTATTTGTTTTATATTGATCTTTCCAATTTTGATGAACAAAAAACAAGTATAATAAAACTGAAGACTTGTAGTATATTATGAGAAGTTTATAATTCCTTTTTACCGTTCAAATTAATTTGAAAATTAATGTTGACATTATGTTTTCATTTTACATCGATAGTTGCAGAACAGATGAAGAATGACGCACGTCCCAGCTGATATAAAGGAAAAAGATTGAAGTATAACTTGTATCTATATTACGGATAACTTTTTTTCTAATATAATAAAGCTATTTAGTTTTATTCTTTTTAAAATTTGTGATTACTGAAATTGATAGATAAATTTAATATAATAATTTTACAAGACGCGCTGTTGCCACATAACTTTCTTCCATCACATATGTTCAAAATACTGAAGTCATTTCAGTACTTTTTTTTGTTAAATACAAATTAATTATGTGCTTAGAGGCTCAATACACCTATATTAATTAAAATTATAAATTTTTACAACTATTTTAGCAATTAAAAGAACAAAAAAATATATATATTATTATCATTAGTTTCGCTCGAACCTCCTTAAGTGACAAACAAATATTCCTAACTGTTTTACTGTGAAGTTAGTGCATTAATAATTTTCATACTACCAATAAAAATATAGTAAATTTTAAATATAACTAGACGAGTAAATGTTGCCAAACTTGCCATAAGTACATTCCTAACAAGATCAATGTGAAGTCGGTACACAAGTGTTACCAAACATGACATAAGTAACTAAATGACAAACAAATATTCCTAACTGTATTACTGTGAAGTTAGTGCATTAATAATTTTCATACTACCAATAAAAATATAGTAAATTTTAAATATAACTAGACGAGTAAGTGTTGCCAAACTTGCCATAAGTAACATTCCTAAGAAGATCAATGTGAAGTCGGTACACAAATGTTACCAAACATGACATAAGTAACTAAGTGACAAACAAATATTCCTAACTATATTTCTGCAAAGTTAGTCCGTTAATAATTTCCATACTACCAATAAAAATATAGTAAATTTTAAATATAACTAGACGAGTAAGTGTTGCCAAACTTGCCATAAGTAACATTCCTAACAAGATCAATGTGAAGTCGGTACACACGTGTTAACAAACATGACATAAGTAACTAAATGACAAACAAATATTCCTAACTGTATTACTGTGAAGTTAGTGCATTAATAATTTTCATACTACCAATAAAAATATAGTAAATTTTAAATATAACTAGACGAGTAAGTGTTGCCAAACTTGTCATAAGTAACATTCCTAACAAGATCAATGTGAAGTCGGTACACAAGTGTTACCAAACATGACATAAGTAACTAAGTGACAAACAAATATTCCTAACTGTATTACTGTGAAGTTAGTCTATTAATAATTTCCATACTACCAATAAAAATATAGTAAATTTTAAATATAACTAGACGAGTAAGTGTTGCCAAACTTGCCACAAGTAACAAAGTAAATAACAAATATTCCTAAATGCATAACTCTGAATTTCGTACTTTAACTACCGTATTGCCAATGAAAATATAGTAAACATGGAATATAACTAGAGGAGAAAGTGCTGCCAAACTTGTCATAAGTAACTAAGTAGAAAAATCAATATTCCTAACTGCATTAATGTGAAGTTCGTATAATAATATCAATATTGCCAACATTTAAAAAGTAAAATAAGTTGCCAACAAAAAATACATAAAAAAATGACAATAACGGATTATGTTTTTGCATAAAGTTGTCAGAACCATGTCGTGTTTGGAATCAAATGAGAGGTATCGTCAAGGGCTACCATGCAAAAATGTCAAAATTTTGACAGCTCGGTCGGCTTTTGTTTTTGGCATAAAGTTGTCAGAACCATGTCGAGTTTGGTATCAAAAGAGAGGTATCGCTTCGGGCTGCCATGCAGAAGTGTCAAAAATTTGACAGGTCGATCGGCTTTTGTTTTTTGCATAAATTAGTCAGAACCATGTCGAGTTTGGTATCAAATGAGAGGGATCGTCAAGGGCTACCATGCAGAAGTGTCAAAATTTTGACAGCTCGGTCGGCATTTGTTTTTTGCATGAACTTGTCAGAACCATGTCGTGTTTGGTATCAAATAAGAAGTATCGTCAAGGGCTATCATGCAGAAATGTCAAAATTGTGACAGCTCGATCGGTTTTTGTTTTATGCATAAAGATAAGTAGCTTGTGTATCCGAAAAGACAGTTAGCGTTAGCACTTTGAGTTTCAAGTGTACCTAGACGGATTGGAAAGACGTATAGACTATCATAAAACACTATCCCCCTGGGGAGAGCTCGGCGTAGCCGAGATTTCGCTAGTAAACTATACTAAAAGGTTACGACCTAGGCAATAATCGTATTAATAGATGTTTATTGCATAGCCTACTTCAATATTGTAAAATTATTTCTGATTTTTAACATCATTTTTCTCGAAATAATTGTTATACAACCCCATTTCATATTTATATTGTTGAAATCAGAAAAAAAATCTCTATCTAATGGAATAAAAATTTGTATAGGTTTCCATTTAAAAAAATATAATTTTATTTTACCGTTTGAGAACCAATGCTTTAATTTTCTGCTTGTTATTTTTATTAAATAGGGACCTTCTTCCTGGTTAATTTTTGTATATGTAGAGTGCCAAATATACTGTAGTATTATAAACCACTCTACACTTGTATAATCGTGAAATTGAAACTTGTATAATTAAAATATAAACATAAATGGATAATGATTAATTTAGAAGCAAGAACGAAATAAACACTTTTTATTATTATTTATAAACAAACATTCAACTTGTTATTATTTTCTGATCGAACATACTTGATGTTTTATCATTTCTAGATTGCTAGATCATAACATATCTCCCTCCTTAGAGAGAAGAAAATCTAATGACAGGTAATGAAAGATATGTCATTACATGTCATTTTACAAACGTTCAACATAAACTAAATAACATTATTTGGGGAAACATGAGGAGAAGGAATAAGTGTTATCAAAATTGTGCGGTTGTTTTTAAATATGCAGGTTTTAGTCTGTCTATTGATATGGTGTCTAATTTATTTTTTATTAAAATTTTGAAAAATTTGTCGTACCGTTTAATTACTTTGTAAGGTCCATCGAAAGGTTGTTGTAAAGTGGGGCTTATTGCATCATGTTTTACGACGTGGGATGTGCGAAATAGATCTGGGTTTATAAAATTTGGTTTATTTTTTAAGTTTGGGGGTGTATGCTTTAATTTGCTGATTTGTTGTTTTAATTGTTGGAGATAGTGAGGTGTGTTATGGTCTGAAATTATTGGTGATTGAGAGAAGAATTCGCCTGGAATATGTAATTTGGTTCCGTAGACTAGTTCTGCTGAACTGCATTTAATAGGTTCTTTATTAGTAGTGCGAAGACTCAGTAGGATAATTGGCAAATTAGTTGTCCACTCTGTTGGATTATTATATGCTTTCAAGGAAGTTTTTAACTGTCTATGGAATCTCTCGATCATGCCATTAGATTGCGGATGGTATGCGGTGGTTTTTATGTGGTGTACACCTAAAAGTTTGAGCAAGTTTTTGAACAATGCAGATTCAAATTGTTTACCTCTGTCTGTAGTAATGACAGAAGGAACTCCGAATCTGGATATCCAATCGTTTACTAAAGCTTCGGCTATAGTTTGTGTGTTACAATCTTTGATTGGAATTACTTCTGGCCATCGTGTGACACGATCTATGCATGTGAGCACGTGAGAAAATCCTTTGGAAATAGGTAAATGAACTAAGTCGATATGAATGTTGTCGAAACGGCTGTTTGGCTCGGAAAATGGTTTGAGTGGAGCGTGGGTGTTTTTCGTTATTTTTGAACGTTGGCAGTGTGCGCATTGTTTCGTCCAAGATTGTATATCTTTATTCATTTTATACCAAACAAATTTAGAATTTATTAATTTAGTTGTTGCTTTAATTCCTGGATGGGATAGTGAGTGGAAATGGTTAAATATGTTGATTCGAAATTCTTTTGGTATATATGGTCGATATTTACCGGTAGATATGTCACAGAATAAAGTATGGTTAGAATTTGGAAGTTTTATGCTTTTAAATTGTAAATTGTTTGTTTTATTCGTTTGTAGTGTATGTAGTTCTTTGTCGGTTTCTTGAGCTTTAGCGATTTTGATGTAGTCGATGGTTTTGTCTGTATGGATTGAATTTATTTGAATACTGGACAATGCGTCAGCTACTGCGTTGTATTTGCCTGATATGTGTCTGATGTCACTTGTTAACTGTAAAATAAAGTCTATTTGGCCGTGCAAAAACAGGTGAATTGTTAGTGATGACATAATGTTTGACATTATGCATAATTTGACGTTTTGAATTAAAAGGTGAAGATATAGAAGGAAATTTAGATAAGAGACTAGCGTAAACTCGGCTACGCCGAGTATACCCTAGGGCTCCGCCGATAGTGTTTTATAATAGTTTTACGTACGTCCAATCCGTCTAGGAACAATTTAAACGCAAAGTGCTAACGCTAAGAGTCTTTCAAAATATTTTTTTCTCGCCCACCCAAACAGCTCACGCAAACTGCCCACCCAAACTGCTCACGCAACCTGCCCACGCAACCTGCCCACCCAAAATGCCAACCCAAAATGCCAACCCAAACTGCCGCACGCAACCTGCCCATCCAATCTGCCCAAGCAATTTGCCCAAGCAATTTGCCCACGCAACCTGCCCACTTAATCTGCCCACTCAACTTGCCCACCCAACATGCCTCCCTAAACTGATTTTGACATTTCTGCATGGAAGCCCTCGGCGATACCTCCCATTTGATAAAAAACACGTCATGGTTCTGACAACTTTAAGCAAAAAACAAAAGCCGGTCGAGCTGTCAAATTTTTTACATTTCTGCAAAGACAGCCCTCAACGATACCTCTCGTTTCATTCCAAACACGACATGATTCTGACAAGTTTATGCAAAAAACAAAATCTGATCGAGCTGTCAAATTTTTGACATTTCTGTAAGGCAGCCCTTGACGATATCTCTCATTTGATATCAAACACGACATGATTCTGACAACTTTCTGTAAAAAGTAAAAGCCTACCGAGCTGTCAAATTTTTGACATTACTGCATGGCAGCCCTTGACGTTACCTATCATTTGATACCAAACACGACATGGTTCTGACAACTTTAAACAAAAAAAAAGCCGATCAAGCTGTTAAATTTTTGACATTTCTGCATGGCAGCCCTCGACGATGCCTCTCATTTGATACCAAACACGACATGGTTCTGACAACTTTAAGCAAAAAACAAAAGCCAATCGAACTGTCAAATTTTTGACATTTCTGCAAGACAGCCCTTGACGTTACCTTTCATTTGATACCAAACACAACATGATTCTAACAACTTTAAGCAAAAAACAAAAGCCGATCGAGCTATCAAATATTTGACATTTCTGCATGACAGCCCTTGACGATACCTCTCATTTGATACCAAAATCGACATGATTCTAACAACTTTAAAGCAAAAAAACAAAAGCCGATGGAGCTGTCAAATTTTTGACATTTCTGCATAGCAGCCCTTGACGAACCCTCTCATTTGACGTTACCTTTCATTTGATACCAAAACATGGTTCTGACAACTTTATGCAAAAAACAAAAGCCGATCGAGCTTTCAAAATTTTGACATTTCTGCATGGCAGCCCTTGACGAACCCTCTCATTTGATACCAAACACGACATGGTTCTGACAACTTTAAGCAAAAAACAAAAGCCGATCGAGCTGTCAATTTTTTAACATTTCTGCATGACAGCCCTTGACGGTACCTTTCATTTGATACCAAACACGACATGTTTCTGACAACTTTAAGCAAAAAACAAAAGCCGATCGAGCTGTCAAATTTTTGACATTTCTGCATTTCACCCCTTGACGAACCCTCTCATTTGATACCAAACACGACATGGTTCTGACAACTTTAAGCAAAAAACAAAAGCCGATCGAGCTGTCAAATTTTTGACATTTCTGCATTTCACCCCTTGACAAACCCTCTCATTTGATACCAAACACGACATGGTTCTGACAACTTTAAGCAAAAAACAAAAGCCGATCGAGCTGTCAAATTCTTGACATTGGAATATTTGTTTTTTACTTAGTTATTTATGGGATGTTTAGCAACACTTTGGAAATGTACATGAATCACGGACATGAACCTCCAAAAATTTTAATTTTTAAATATAATGTTTTAGGCCTTTTAAACTACTATGGAATAACCGCCCATTGCCATAATGTATGTTTATTAATTTAACTTCTTTCAAAATGGCCTTATTTTATAAATAATTCCATTTAAATGTTCTGATTGACATGTCAAAGAAACGTTCTTCGTCTTAAATTTTTCAAAGAAGACTAAATTTTTGATTTCAAATTGTTTCAAAAAGCCAAAATACGACCTTTAAAAATTTTTTACACAAAAACTATGCACCGTATAGAAAATTGACCTATTACCAGGAAATCAAGTTGAGTTATTCTCTACACCTTGGAAAAATTTTCATTAAAATCGCTCTTACCGTTTAGTCTGTACAGGCGAATAAAATTTCCCCGATCGTCTTGATGAATTCAATATAGAAATATATATAGATAGTGAATCTACCCGTTTAGAATAAAAGATGGGTAAAGCATGTGGAATGTTGAGTAGTAATATTAGATATATGATTTGAATTGGTTTGTATGTTTTGCGTTGTCTGCAATAACCGTTTTGAGGATAAGTCAATCAGCAAGTTAAAGTAGGTAAGAAAATCTGCGCCGATAATTGAATGTTTAACATTCGCAATAATGAACTTCCATGTAAATTGTTTCGTTAACCCAAGATCTATCCTTAATGTTTTAGTACCAAACGTTTTGATTGTTGAATTATTGACAGCTTGTAATGTAAGAAAATTTTGTTGGCGTTTTTAGCACAATGAATTTTTGATAACACTCACCTCAGCTCCAGAGTCTATGAGAAAACAGTGGCCAGAGAGTTTATCTGTCAAATACAGAAGTTTTGTTGTTGTTGGATGGATATTAGTGCTAGAAATAGATGGTAAAATGAGTTTATTTGTTATATTTGTGTTTAGGTGTAACAAAACCTCTGATTTGTTTATAGAAGAATTTTGTTGACACGGCGGAACACATTTTCTTGCTTTGACGCCGAAATTAAGGTGATACCAGCATAAGTTCGTGCTAGGTGGAGCCGTGGAAAAAGGTAGAGTTTTCTTTCTTGATTGAGATAATACTAATTTCTTTAATTCTGAGATTTCTTGCTTCAGTTCTTCAATCTGTTGTGTGTCTCTGCTCACGGAAGATAGTGCTGGTTGTGTTATGTTCAAAATTCTATCTGCGATTTCAGCTTTATCTGTTAAAGAGATTTTGTTATTTGATGCAAGAATGAGCTGAATATTTTGAGGAAGTTTTTGCAAAAATAGTTCTTCGAGGATCGAGTCGTCTAGATGCATAGTACCAATTAACTGCTGAAGTTGACGTAAAAGTTGTGATGGTTTTTTATCACCTAAGTCGGAAATATTGAATAGTTGCTGAATTCTTTCTTGTTTTGACAGTGAAGTTCGATGAATTAATGTTTCTTTTAAATTGGTATATGGCAGTTCTGTTGGAGGGTTATCAATAAGGTCTCTCACTTCTGTTGCATACTGAGGACTAAGTAATGAAATTAATTTGTAAAATTTAGTCGTTTCAGATGTTATACGGTGTGACATAAATGTTGCTTCGACTTGAGAGAACCATAATGTCGGGTCTGAAGGCCAAAATTCGGGAATCTTGAAGGAAGTGGTTAATGAAGAAATTTCAGGAAGTGGAAGTTCAACTGGTTGTGTAGCCGGAACAGGAACAGGTACGCCCTCCATTTTGTAAGTCAGGGGTCACCAATTTGTAGAGTGCCAAATATACTGTAGTATTATAAACCACTCTACACTTGTATAATCGTGAAATTGAAACTTGTATAATTAAAATATAAACATAAATGGATAATGATTAATTTAGAAGCAAAAACGAAATAAACACTTTTTATTATTATTTATAAACAAACATTCAACTTGTTATTATTTTCTGATCGAACATACTTGATGTTTTATCATTTCTAGATTGCTAGATCATAACATATATAACATTTTTCTCTAAAGTCATTAGTTTTCCCAAAAAAGCGCTGGTTGTTTTAAAGGTAACACCCTGTATATATATACGGACATCATCATAAAAATTTTATAATCGGATTCTTGGGACTTTACAACGTGCTTATCCACTAAAATCTGGATATGCGATTTTTAGCATGATTCCAATGTAAAATCTTTGGACAAATTTTATTCTTTATACTTCAGTTCTGGTGTGAATACCACAATATTTTACATGACTATCAATCAGGGTTCAGAAAAGAAAGAGGCACCTTGGACAACATCTTTGCTCTTTCTACGACAGTGCAGATTCATCTACGTCTAAAACGTCATAATGTCTTTGTAATTTTCATAGATTTTTGCCGCGCTTTCGGCAGGGTAAATCATACTAAATTATGGAAAAAAAATGTCTAACACGGGCATATCCTCTAAAATTATTAGAATTTTAATAAATCTCTATAATAACGCAAGGTGTTCTTCGAGAAAAAGTACTTTCTCCCCTTCTTTTTGCAGTTTTACTCAATAATATTTGGAACTATTTTCATAATGCAGGTGTCCGTAATATAAACATTAATGGTCAAAGTGAAATCTTAATTTTAGCGTATGCGGATGATTTAGTCATTCTATGCAACTCCCCAGTTGACGCCAAAAAGAAACTATCTCTTTTTTATAACTATTGTAACAATAACGCCCTTGAACTTAATTGCGAAGAAACAAAAATAATGCACTTTCACGAGGGAAGAGTTAAGAATTTCCATAACACATTTTTTTATAATATTACTCGTATTGACGTAGTTCGCAACTTTCAATATTTAGGCATGACGTTTTCTTTTACCTCAAAATTTAATTTAGTGGCACAACAAAACTACAAAAAAAGAACTGCTGCAATCCAAAGTTTAAGAAATATCCTATATAAAGGAAAATCTGAGGGATGGGACGAAAAAAATCATCCTACTGAATCTCTTTGCATCAGAAATATGGGGGCCCACACAGCACGGTGAAATAGAGTAGAGAAGTGTCTGCTACAGTTCGTTAAGAGAGCCTTGCGCATCCCCAAATCTACACCTAACGCCTATATTAGATTAGAAACTGGTCTCTCGCATTTTGCGGTGGAAATATGGAAAAGGGTGTTAAATTGGTGGTATGAACTGCTGCGCTTGGAAGATGATCGTATTATAAAAATAACATGTAATAGATTACTAACTCTTAATTCGTCGGATTTAAATAAATTTGAATATGATTGGAGTTCCAACATTAAAAAGTTTTTGCAAACTTTGGGCATTGAAAATATTTGGCAAAATCAAAATATAAGCAAAAATGAAATAAACGAAATAATTTCTGTATATAAGAAAACCCTAAAAGAGAAAGATTTAAATGCATTTATAATTCTTCTCATAATGCACATTATAAATTTATAAAGTCTAACGCTGAAATTGAAAATTATTTAGAATTTAAGCTTCTTATTATCAAAAGTCAAATAATGGCACAAATACGATTATCATCCAGGCGTGGCTTAAAAACTTTAGATATGAACTTTCTGGTTTAAATATTTGTACAATTTGTAACAATGTAAAGAAAATTTGTTCCACTTTTTTATAGGTTGTCCTATTTATTCTCCCATAAGGGAAACATATTTAAGTATTTACAATTTAAGAAATATAAACGAAAATGATTTCTATTGCTCTTTTATAAACTTGAATAAAGATTAAATAAACAGAATTTTTTATTACACTCTATCAGCCTTCAAACTTAGAAGCTTCTGTCTTAACGAATAAGTGCTCTGCTGGGATATTTATTTGCAACACCTTTTAATAATTTATGTATATGTTTTGTAAAAAAAAAAAATAATAAAATTTAAATAAGTTAAACGAATTTATTAAATATTGTTTAAGAATATTCAATACTAAAATGTATATTTTCTTTTTGTATTCTTAGAGTTTAATACATCTATTTACTGTTGTCACTCCTTTGTATGTGGCAATTTAGGCCCACAGACAGAGTATTAAAATAAAAAAAAGTAACACAATTATTAACAAATAAGAGGTATTTCTGCATCATAGATATTAATTGTTCTTTGTGTGTTCGTATTAAGTACAGCTCTCGTAAAGAAGATGCGCAATGTAAAATGTTAAACTCATTTTTTGTGCAATTATGTGCAAAATCACTGAATTTAAATATTTTAGTTATTGTGATAAGTTGTCTTGAATTATTCAAAATTGTAGATTTGTATTCTTAGTAAAACTGAAATACATATTTCTAAAAACAGCAGATGAAATTTTGGTAGAAAATTCGATTTTTCCGCTTGTCCTAATAACCTGTAATTTATAATACGAGTGTGTTAAATAAGTAATAGTGACTCTACCAAATTTTGATCCATATACAAATGAAGTCTATTAACCCGTTTTGCACATGCCGTTCTTTTTGAGACTCTGAGAATATGGTGGTGACAGAGCGGCCTCGTTATTCTTAAGTTTAGTAAAGTTAAAGTTTCACTTAATATTAGTGATATAGTTTCAAGTCAAGTAAATTAATATGCGTGAGATATCTATAAGTGTCTATTACTACTCGTATTACAAGTTTTGGTTGCTGTTAATTATATGAAAGTGGTAGCAGCGGATGGAATATAAAAAAGTATTCAACTTATATCTGTCTTTAACTATATTATGTTCTTGCGAAAAAATCTAAAGCACGCATATTTTTCTTAATTATTAATGTGACAGATCATTTTACTTTATATTTTTTTTTTTTAAATTCTTGAACTACTAAAAATTTACATATATAAAATTTCTATAATATACAAGCTGATTAAAAGGTGATGTTTCTATTTTCAGTACCTTTATTTTTAAAAATATATAAAAGAATTTAGAAAAGTTCATTAGAATTTACATTTAAGCATAAATATAAAAAGAAATAACGAAGTTGTACAGTGTTCATTTTTAGTAAATATTGGGCATTTACTCATGGCGAGAAAAGTATTTGAAAATTAAAAATAGACAAAAATGGTATTTACGAGTATAACTAACAAAGCAATAAAATGTGTTTAAATTTAAAATATTACAAATAACCAATACTTTTGTTAAGTCTTTATATCACCTTAAATAAAACAATGTACTCTGTTTTACGTTTTTTTTACTTTTAACATTTTTTTTCAATGTATCGTTCGTATCAGTCCGAAAAATTGCACGCTGTTTCATATCTTGAAAGTAAAAATAAAAATGAATTATAATATAAAGTTACGTTAATAAGTTCCAAAGACTGTGCTATAGTTTACTTTTTCATGGTCTAGAAATATGAATTAAATTCTTTTCCAAATGACAGAAGATTTACACCCCTAAATGGAAGTTATGGCTATATAAAACTGCGCTCTAAAAAAGTTGTCAAATTATTACAAAAACAGTAAATTTTATTCTCGCTCGTTTCATTAGTACATTATTTCACATAATGTATGTATTCGATGTCTTCTCCTTTATTACAAATATTATCTATATTTGACATAATGGAAACTGCTACATCACGATCGTAAAACATTATTATAAAAAATAGTTACGTCATCAAAAATAGATCATATTCTTAAAATAAGTTCTGAGTGTCTTGTCTACTATAATATTTGATATAAAAACACTGTAATAAACCCGATTACAAGAATATATTTTTTCAAATATATTTTCTAACAATGCTTTAAAATTTGAGAGTAATGATGTTAATATTGTCTGAAAATTCGTAAAAACAAAAGAAATATTAATTATTGAAATATTGTAGTATGTAATGCATTTTTAAATCTTGTTTTCTTGAAACAATGTATGTAAATATAAAAATTCGAATACTATATTAGAAATTCTCGGACTAAGTTTGAAGCTTGGCTTAAATATCCAAAAATTGAAAATACTACAAAATAGTCTTAAGCTCTCCCAAATGAACGAAAAGACGCTCTAAAACAATGCTAATTACTCAAAATCTGTTAGGAATTTGTAAATTATTTTTATCATATTTATTAAAGAAAACTTGATATTATGTCTGTAACTTTTTATTTTTGCAATATCGTTGTTCTTATATCTGTGACAAAGCTCTAAAATTGTTGATTTTTAGTTCATTTTAAAGTGAAATTTTCGTGATAAAGAATATTTATTTTCAAATTTTAAAAAGTTACGTACTTAATTTCATGTTTTCTGAGAGTGAATAATTAAATTTTATTATAAATGAATGACAAATACAGCCATCGAACTGAAACTAGTTTTGTGTATTTTCAGCGCTACAGATTTACATGCCCTAGTACAGGCGAGGGTGAGCACGCGGCGGGAGGGTATTTTGTAAGCCAATAGAATTTATCTTGTATTCTGGCGGTCGGTAGAGAGTTATGAAATTTCTATAGACAGAAAATTATTGAAAAATGCATATAATTAATATTTGAAAAGTGAAAGATAACTAGTATTACTTTATTATAAATTTTAATTTTTTTTGGAATATAATTAAATTAATCTATTAAAGATACAAAAGTCGTTGAACCGATAAGAAAATTTTACAGATAATTCTACACAGATGTGGATGATTAAAAATAGGATAAGTATGGATTAAAGATTAAAGAAATTTCTGAAAGATTTGAAATTCTGATAATTGAAATAATATGAAATTAAAGTTTAGGCTTTTACCACACCAATTCCAAATACTTGAAATACGTATAATTAGCTCGCAGAGCCACATATTTAACTTTTAGAGGGGATGTATGAAGGGTATATAAGAGAAAACTTTGAATTTTTCTTATTATGATGATAAGTGTATACTTATTTACATTTGTTAGCGATTGTTGTGTTCAGTTCAGTTTTTCTTCTTATTAGGTGTAAATATAAATTGTTAAGTGAATACTTATAAGTAACATTTGTTAGTGATTGTCGTGTTCTGTGTTTGATTTGATCCAGGATATTTTTTATCACCAGATAAGAATTTACTATTTAATTTTGAAGAAACGATTTTCAATGTACCCTTCTTTAATTTAAAGCTGTTTCTAACAACTTAATAGTTTTTTACTCTAGTCTCTTTATGTTTCAAGACAAATTATAAATATTTTATATTTTCAATCAATTCTTACATCACGGAAAATAATTGCTTTCAGTTTGGTGTATTTAAACGAATACTCATAAGAATTATTTTGTCTAATAAAGCAAAACGAAAATTGGCTAGTTTCAATTTTTTTACTTTAACTGTTTTCTGATTGAAAAAAATATATTTTTTTTTCTATAGCAGATTTTGAAGTGTGCTTTGTTCAACTCGAAATAGTTGACTAAGTGACATTTTAACAGCAAGGGTAGATAAAATAATACTTTAACAGCAAGGGTAGATAAAGAACTTAAATTTTTATTTAAATAAAAACACATTATATATTTTGGCGAATCAAATTATATATAACTTCAATTGTATAAACATGAATAAAATGAAATTGTTTTCAAACTAATTCTATAACTACCACGCTACTGAGATTTTTAAATTGTTCTTAATTAATTTTAATTTATAGTCCGTTTTTCTAATTTTTGCTCTTTAAAATCTGCTATAGTAAAAAATAGAATTTTACACACGACGATAATAGTATATTAAAGAACAAGTTTTATAAGACATGTTTTTTCGCACGCGTCAAAGTTTAGAAAACGAGCCTTGGCGAGTTTTCTAATTGACAAGTGCGAAAAAAAGTCTTATAAAATGAGTTCTTTATACTATTTTTTAGATTTTGCGCCTTCTACATACTAAAATATTATAAAAAACTGCTAATATTAAACCGAGTCAATTTAAGGAAATTTGCAAGTGAAATGTTGTAGTTGGTATCACTGAACTGACCACATTCAATTATTATTTATTTGAACATTTGAAGGTTAAATTTAAGTATTTGTAGTGTAAATTTCATCTAAAACAAAAAAATGCGTATCGAAATGAAGGCCATTACGATACGCAATTGCGTATCGTAATGACTTCATTATGAACGCAAAATCTAAAAATTAAAATTAAATCATAATTTGGATTTTTCCTATGTTCCGGCCAATGTTTTAAAAATTTTGTACTTGATTATGAATCTACAAGTCATGCAGAGCTTTTTATCAAGAATATTTTTTTGTGAAATGTAAGATAAACTTTTTCTCCATTTGTATAAAACTCTTTCGGACACACTGTATAACGATTGGAATTTTTATCTTTCACAAAAATGTCAGTTATTTCTCAGACATATTTAATGGTGTAAAAATGATAATAATTTTATAAAAAATAAGCTACATGATCTCCAAAATTAATAAATACATATTTTAAATCAAGGTTTAATTTTGCATTACGATTTAACAACAAATAATAATTTTGAGATAAACAGAGTCTCTCTGGCAAATAGATTTTATTAAATCAATTATTTCACGTTACCTTGCGTTCATTTGCTTACTAAAAAAAATGATCTTTTATTTATTATGCCCGAAGAGAGCATTTCGATTTATTTCCTCTTTGATATGTATATGTATCACTTCGTTTAAAAAAATGTCATTTTTCGATCAAATTAGTTTGTAATTAATTTCATTTAAATACCATTATTTTTTTTTTGAAAAATGCTTTTATTGCTACACATTTTTTTACTCATCCAATAACGTTAACTATGGTAAGCTAGATGAAAATTCCATTAACAACATACCATTTTAACAAAATAGATGTGGTTGTAATTTAGTAATTTGTTATTTATACGATATCAATTTATAGTTACATTTGTCAAATTAACCATTTTTGAGATTAGTAAATAACATTGTAAACACAAAATGAAAGAAAATAAAAATAATAGTAACAACGTCATTTTACACATTTATTAACTTTAACGTTTCGGCTCCACAAAACCAGCAAACGTCGTCAGACTCAGACAGACAATAAAAGGATATTGTCGTTCCTATTATTTATATTTACTATACATTTTACGATGTCTATTAATTTTGAATGGAATAATAAAATATATTAAATTATCAATAACCAAAAAGGTATTAAACAAGTTTGTAAACAATTTAAATAACCACATTTTTATAACATTTATTCATTCTTTAGGATGGCCAGAAGGGGAGAAAAGAAGAGATTATATTTAACAACAAAACAATATACTCGTAAAAGGCAGACCTGTGGTTTAAAAAATTATTGGACAAAAAGGTAAGAAATTAATTATCTACTATCTACTTGTATTTATGTTACATCTACACAATTAATGAAATAAAAGCATATTTTTCTATTACTATGCTTTAATATACTTAAATATGTGTCATCTGTACTTTTTTTTTATTTCAATACATATTATCATTATGATCCAGCTTTTCTTTTCATTTCGATACAGATTATCATTATTATGAATAGTCGTAGAAAAAATTGTATTTGCAACTCATGTAGAATTACGATTAATACACTCGCATGAATTACGATAGTCGCCAATCATAGATAAGTTCATAAACCAGTAAACAGTGAAATTACAATAGCAAGGTAGTGGTCCTGGGTTCTAATCCCGGTGGCTGACAGGATCTTTTCATAATTTATATCTACCGTATAGACCATTAGCTCTCCTTTGATATAAATATATACATATATACTGGGTGTATCAAGATAATGGAACAGTGCATTTTATTCGTGTAAGTGAAAAGATACGGAAAAAAGTGATTAAGATATTTTGTAAGGCATAGAAGGGGACACATTTTAGCATAAACTTTATTATCTTAAATCCAGTGGTACTTAAACTACAGGGCAATATTATATTTTTTTAAATGGCATTATATATATATATTTTATTAACTCATTAAATAGAGATTTTTTTTCTGAATTCAACGATATAATAATATCATACCCTTATATTGCGAAAAATTTGATGAAAATTAATTCAAAGTTAACATTTCATTTCAACTTTATCTAAGTAATCTGAGCAAACATTCAATCAATAAAACAAAATAAAATTTATTTTAGTTTTATTACATTCAAGTAAGCTACGATTTTGGCAATAAATTCAACTTTTAAAATAATTTTTTTGTTTTATTGATTGAATGTTTTGCTCAGATTACTTAGATACTGTAGAATTGATATACTAATTTTGAATTAGTTTTTATAAATTTTTTTCGCAATGTCAGGGTATGATATTATTATATCGTTGAATTCAGAACAAAATTTTCTATTTAATGAGTTAACAAAATATATATAATGCTATTTAAAAAAATATTATATTCTCCTGTAGTTTACCACTGGATTTAAGATAATAAAGTTTATGCTAAAATGTGTCACCCTCTATCCCTTACAAAATATTCTAATTATTTTTTTCTGTATCTTTTTACATACACGAATAAAAGGCACTGTTCCATTATCTTGATACACCCTGTATATATATATATATATATATATATATATATATATATATATATATATATATATATATATATATTGTATATATAAACCAGCATCTAATAAGGAGGTAGAGTAAATTATGACATATTCACAAGATGTTTAAATACAGTGGTATTCCAACCCCGCATCTAAACGAGACGAATAAACATATCCTCAATTGTAAGGAACATTAGAAGTTTACGGTTCAGATGACTATGATAATAAATGCCATAAAACTCTGAAGGGATCGAGGAGAAAGAAATGGATTTTTCCAAGAATTCCATTTGCTTACTTACATTCTGCTCTAATCGTTACATTTTAAATCTCTCAGATAAAATATATAAACAAATATATCTCACTTTTTTTTCATAATTTATTTCTAACATATAGACTATTAGCTCTCCTTTGATATATAAACCAGCATCTAATAAGGACATAGAGTAAATTTTGACATATTCACAAGATGTTTAAATACAGTGGTATCCCAATCCCACATCTAATAAACGAGACGAATAAACGTAACCTCAATTGTAAGGAACATTAGAAGATCCCATAGTGGAAGATCATTTCAGCCATCGTGATAAGAATTCGCCATAGCTCAGTTGGTAGAGCGTTACCCCGGCAAGGTAGTGATCATGAGTTCAAATTCCGGTGGCTGACAGGATCTTTTCTCAATTTATTTCTTCTAAAAATTTGTTCAGAAAATGTTACCAATTATTGCAAATGGATGTATATTACTGCACACTTTCAGTTTCGATTTATATTTTCAATTTTCACCAATGATTTATTCTTTATTTGAATTATTAAACCTTCAGTTATTTTTTGTGTGTGTGATTCAGATGACTATGATCATTAATGCCATAAAACTTTGAAGGCATCGAGGAGAAAGAAATGGATATTTCCAAGAATTTTATTTGCTTACATACATTCTGCTCTAATCGTTACATTTTAAATCTCTCAGATAAATTATATAAACAAATATATCTTACTTTTTTATTTTACTTCAATTCGTATTATAATTTTCTTAATTTTGATGTGGCAATACTACGTCTTGTTAATTGTCAAATATCAGTAAAGCTCGCCCACCAAAGAAAGTTCTTATCAGTAATTTGTATTTCTATTACAGATTAGAAACCATATTGAAACACGTATAGTCACCTGGAAATAATGTTTTTATTTATTTCCAAATAATGTGGTATCAACTTCATTGTTGTTATATATTTTTTAATCTCTAGATTTTACTATTTAATTAGTGGCATTAAGAGAAACGCATTGCCGTCAATTATAATTCTGTATCTAGTTATGTACCTAATTGAAATAAAATTATCTTCTATGTCAGAAAAAAATAAGAAAGAAAAAGCATCCGGTAAGTACCAATATATGTCCATTTTTATTTTAATTGTTTTAAAATATCAAGTATCAAGTTGACGACATTCATAGAAAACTTTTAAATATATCTGAAATATTATTTGGATTTTTACCTCCCGCTACCCTTGGCAAGGGAGGTATAGGGATCGTGCTAAAAATCACATATCGAGATTTTAGTAAATGACCACGTTTTAAGGTCCCTAGAATCGAATTTTAACATTTTCACGATGATGTTTGTATGTGTGTATGTGTGTGAGTATGTGTGTGTGTGTGTGTGTGTGTGTATGTGTAGGGATTTTTTCTTCACTCTAACTCAAATACTATCATTCAGAAAATTCTGAAACCTTGTATTTCCATCCCATTCTAATATGAAAAGAAGCCATTAGATTTTGGTGTAAATCGGATAACCGGAAATGGCACTTTACCTGAAGCTCATAATGGTTTTTCTTCAAAAAATACCATTAAATGCCATTTTTTCGCATTTTATGTTTTATGAAAATTAAAGTTTATTGAATTTTCTACTGGAATACATTAATACTTTTTCTATATATTTTACAGATAAATTAAAAAATATTTTTTTTTATTAGTCGCGAAGCCTAAGATAAACCCAATAATTCCTTTGTTACACAGTTCATATTTCAAATGAATGTAACTGACAGTAAATGTCACTGTCAAAAAACTAATCACTTCAAATTAATAATAGTGACATTTTAAAAAGAAAATAGTAAATAAAGCAATAGTTTTCTGCAATGGAACAGTTTGAAGCGTTAGTAAATACGTAAGTATGTATTTAAATTAATAAAAATTCAATAGCGGGAGGTTTTGTGTTGGCCACATCAGATTTTTTTTTATCGCGATTGTACCGTTTTCCTCAGATTTTCATGTACTATTATTTACAATTACAAACAATTTGTTCATGTACGCAAAGTCCAGAGTCATGTCGAGGCTCGAGACAAGACAAGACTGACTTGAAGTCTCGTCTCGACAAAACCAAGACAAGATTTAATGTAGTCGAGACTAAGTCAAGACCAACCTCAAGTCTCGTCTCGTCTCGCCTTATGACAACAGTATTTGAATGGAACCGTCAAGATCACGACCAGCCATTTAACCATTAGAAAATATATTTATCAACAAAATATTATAAATGATGAATTTTTACTTCTCGCTAAGAAAGGTATTGGAGTCATGCTTAAAATCACATCCAGATTTTAATGAATATGCACGATTTAAGGTCACTAGAATCCGATTATAACATTTTTGCAATGATGGCTGTGTGGGTGTGTATGTGTGGATGTTGGAGGGACGGTTTCTCAAATTCTATAAGACTAAAGACCAATTTAACTATGTACTCGTTAATCTGACATTTATGGGAAGGGCTGAAAAGTTTTGGTAACATTTGGACAACCGGAAGTAGTAGTTTCTTAAAAAAAATCTTCTAAGTATTACATTTTGGAAATATATGTTATAAACATTAAAGAATATAAAATTCTCTATCCGATCCATTGAACATTTTTATTATATCTTGTATAGATTTATAGATAAAAAAAAATAAAAAAATATAAAATAATCCGTTGTAATGATTTTCACAGCCCAAATAACTCCATAGAAACCAGTTGAAAAATTAAAATGTTTGTAAATGGCACAAAATGTCAGTGTCACAAAATCCAGATATATTACTGAAGGATTTTTCTGGGAAGTACATTTAATATTTCCTATTTTATTATTAATTAAACATTTCAAATTATAGATACATAAATTACATATCAGTGCAAAAAAGACTCACAAGTGTTAGGGATAAATAACTGGAGAGAAAGTTTAGAGGACAGAATACAGTGGAAGAATATTACAAAAGAAGCCATGGCCCTATACAGCCTGGAGAGTTGAATATT
The DNA here is from genome assembly GCA_943142095.1 of Ophonus ardosiacus. Taxonomy (NCBI): domain Eukaryota; kingdom Metazoa; phylum Arthropoda; class Insecta; order Coleoptera; family Carabidae; genus Ophonus; species Ophonus ardosiacus. Next base: position 45,276,573 of record OW964824.1, read on the forward strand.
ATTATTATATTAGATATACGCATCAGAAATACCGCCAATCTCGTCAATGAATTTGAAGAATCTCGAACATTTAAAAGAGTAGGAGAAAACTTATTTATTAAAATATACAAAAATATATGAATAATAGATGTGATTAAAATTTTTTTGCATGTACCAGAAATGTTAAATACAATATGTACTTACATAGTCTAATATGGAAATGGCGAAAGGTCTTATGCTGGCCACAATATATTTTTTATTATTTATTTTTTATAATGATAAGAAGTTTCAATTTAAGAAGCAATTTTTGCTTGGTTTTTTATTAAGCCCCAACATTCGTAAGAAATTTACAGTTCAGAACAACTTAAAAGCAGTTTGAAAAAGGTCCGATAAAATAAACTACGGTCAAATTGCGGGAACTTGCAGAACAACCCTGAAAAAAGCAATTCTGTGACTTTTTTTCCAGCTGACAAATACAGTTCATTTATGTTAATTTTGCTAGTTGAATGGGAAGCTAATCCCACTCGCTGTCAAAACCAAAGGATTTTCTTCCTAATTTATTCGAACACCCTTTAACTTTCCGAAGTAATTAAAATTCGAGCGACAAACTTATTTAGAACTATGTACTTCAGTTCTTTCCAATTAAGCGAATTATTTATTCTCTTGAAAGTGAAAGCATAAAAATTTGTTTCACCTTTGTTAAGATTTCACGGAGGTAATGAAGTTTAAGTAAATTTGTGATTGGATTAAATATAGTTAAATGCCTATATTAAATAGTATCACTCAAGTAGCATATCCCGGTAATGAGTTTACTGCCGGATCACTTCGAAACATGTCAAAAAGGTGAGCCGACATGTAGTGCTTGGGTGCAATTTTTCTTCATATTTCTATTTAAGTTCAGATGCATTTTATATTTTGAGTAGGTATTAATACTTACAGTATAGTGACATTTGAATTAGTGAAGTGTTTTGTTAATAATAAACAAACCAATTCCTTACATATTATTGCCTTTAGTGATATTTAATTTATATAAATAGATATATTATGTGGCAGATAAGTTACTAATCTGAGCGGCATGTATTCTTGCTTTTTTTTACTTTTATCCAAAAATAAGAAGATTTATTTTCTGGCGGGTTCCAACTTCTCACTCTAGGAGCCTTCACTAGACGCCCTTCTGGATCTGTTGCCCAAGCGTCATCCTTTAGGAAACATCTGAGCGGTCAATGTATGTTTTTTTTTTGTAAGCGCTGCTCGACGTGTTCTGCGATTTTAGCAATAACAGACGATAAAGTTTTGTTTCCTCTTAGGGAAATCTGCAGCGGAAAATGTAGCTATGCTTTGGACGGCTTATGGGGAGAATGCTTTGAGACAAGCAAGATGAACCTGGATATGGACGTCTCTCGACATCCAAGACGGATCATAGCATTGAAAAATCCATGATACGATCAAGTCTGATCGTCATAGAACAATCGTTGAATTGGTAGAACTCACTGAAATAACCTGGAGTTTGTGCCACCGAATTTTTATTTCAAATATGAAAATAAGACATGTCGCATCGAAATTCGTTCTACGTGTGCTTTCGGACGACGAGAGAGCCAACTATTTGAATGTATGCCAGGTCTTGAAAGAAAAGACAGAGATCGATCAGATTTTTTTGTAAGCTCTCTCAAGCATTCTTGATGATTTCCTTAACAGGAAACAGAACTTGATGTTAACATATTGCTCTTTAATGTCTGCCATTACAAAATCGCCGAACACATCAAACAGCGTTTACGAAAATAATCACACTAACCGCTCAACGATGAGGCTTGGGAAATAGATCCAAAAGGGTGTCTGTCTATACAGACTCTTAGTAGGAGAGGTTAGAACTAGCGCCCTACCACCTGTCAGAAAATAAATTTGGTTATTTTTTGATATCCCCTCCTATGTATGTTATGGGGTCCCATGGCCGAGTGCCAGAGTGTCTGGTCGCCAACCTGGGGAATCGGGTTCGATCCCGACCGACGCCAAATATTTTTCGAATTTTAAATGGCACAAAAGTGACCCCTGTACGCACGGTACAAATATGTCATCATCATTACCGATATCTGCGATAAAGCAGATTAGGGCACACTCAGAAATGGGTAATATGCCGTGATTATATATTTATTTGATATTTATTTATTTATGTATGTTATGTAACATTTTAACAATACGTATATTTAGCTTTGTGGATTCATGGGGGTGGCCCAGAGGGCCCGCCCCCCTAAATGTTTTATAAATAAATTCAAAATTAAATTATGATCAAAATACTATTATAATATTTAATATATTAAATCATTTAATATTATGACAAAAATTTCGAATTCTCAATTATTTTGATGCGAATATATTTCTCTAGTCCCAAGATAACGCTAGATGCTGGAGCTAGAGACAATATTACCGTTCGATTTGCACCAAATTTCAGTTCTTCTCAGCTCTTAAATTTAAAACTTATTATTATATATTATGCTAAAATGTATTCTCACTGTTACAAAGTAAAATTATATTTTTATTTTAAATGTACAGGGTGTAAATCGAAAAGTAAGACATAGGGGTTTAGGATAGGATATCAGTTTTTCTTTGTGCAAATGTTACCTTATTATTTTATGCAAAAATACTTCAAATAAAAATTATAAAGATTCTGCAACTAAATCATGTGATACAATTACTCTAGCTCTTCATACAAACGTAAAAATTTATTATAAAGTTTAAAGTTACAGTTTGTCTTTTTATGAGCTATTTGTCTAGGCAGCCATGGATTTATGACAAAAAATAAATGGGTTATTTGTATCTAACAATTATAACTAAATTTGGATTAGAATAGTAAATTAACACAAAACACAAAACGGTATAAAGTGTTACTCTAATTGACAAACAATGCATTTGTTTATTTTTTGTCACGTTTATATGAAGATCTAGAATAATTGTATCACATGATTTAAATGCAGAATTTAAACCTCTATAACTTTAATTTGAAGTATTTTTGCATAAAATAATTAGGTAACGTTTGCGCAAAGAAAAACTGATTTCCTATGTTAAACGCCTGTCCAACTTTTCGATTTACACCCTGTCCATGTATAGGTATAATGTTAAAACTACTAATAGCTGTTAAGTGTAGATCTCTAGGGGGTCCTTTCATCTAGCGTACAGGCCCGTATTTAATAATAATCTCACTTGGAATTTCTTCTAATCTAGAAAACTTATTTTAAGTATAAATATGACATATTTTTACAATTGTGTTGGTATTCCCGAATCTTTTGATTTAGCAGTACATTTGGAATTTAACAAAATGTGGAGAGCGTGGTCTGAATGTGAAGAAAATATTAGCGGTAGTAGTGATGAAACAATTGAATCTTCTACTAGAACGCATTTAGTTGAAGAAAGTCATCAAATTGCTTTAAACGTGTTGAATAAGTTGAAAGAAAAGGGAGAAATGAATGCAATAAAAACAACAAGTGATCTAACACAAGTGTCAATTAGTCCAGTCATTAGGTACAAGAATAAGGGTTTAATCCACAAATGTCGGGTATTTTTGATTCGGGAAGCACCGCCGACATGGGAAAAAATGCGCAAAAAAGTGTTTTTTTTTTTTTCTAAATATCTCTTCATCTATTTGCATTAAGACAAAATAGTTATTACCTATTTTATTGAGAATAAAATTTCCTACAACTTTCATCTAATACATTTTTTTTCTATAACTAATAGATAGCGAGCTACAGCGCTTCAAACAAAACAAATTTTTGAAAATTTCTCTAACTCTGTTGGTCAGACTAGCAATAAATAAATAAATACTTTATTTAGATCATATTTTATTATATTTTTTAAAAATTTTTTACAAATTACTTATTATTATTCATTCATTTAATATTATTTAACTACTATACATATGTATTAATTATTGTTTATTGTTTTATTTTCATTCTACAGACGTTTTATAGTCCAGGATATTTATGATTTTACCTCAAAGTAATTACAAGAAAAGCTTTTAAATGGAATCCAATCCTGAAATTCGCTGAATAACATATCAAAAATTTCCGGAAATCGGAACACGGGAACCTCCCGCCAATTGGGAAAAATGGCAGCATATTTATATTTTTAGTTATTTGCTCAAAACAATTATCAAAGATATTTAAATTACTAAAAAAAAAAAAACAAACAATATTACGTATTTAATACTTAGTTCAATAAGTTTCACTATTTATAACAGATTACATTCATCGTGGCATCGAAAGAAGTAAATTACTGATCATTTTTTTTATAACGATTGTAAAAAAATTTCTTCAATTTTTCATTTTTTCATCCACCACTCTGATCTTGTTGAAGATACGATAACACGATTTGAAAATTTGAATTTAGGATGCAATTCTCTTTCATAACATGTATTACGCGATTATTGACGATGAACGGTTTGCAACTTACTAATAACTTAAACTAACATGAAATTCCTCAAAAATTTTAAACATCTGAAAATCGGCTTAGTTCCCATTTTCTCATTTAAAATTTCGACACGATCAAAGATAAACAATATTAAGTATTTAATACGTGTCACACTGGTTGATGAGAAATTGAGAAATGAGCCGATTTTCAATTGTTTAAAATTTTAGAGGAATTTCATGTGAATTTAATTTATTAGTAACTCGCAAATTGCTCATCGGAATAAATTGTGTCACATTTATATCAAAGAGAATTTCATGCTGAATTCATATTTTCAAACCGCGTTATCATATCTCTTTAATCTAAAAAAATCAGAACGATATCTTCAATAACTACAAAGATATGAGCAGTTAACGTTAAAAATTGCGAAGACATTTAATTGAGATGATTTTTTCGAGAAATATGAATTTACAAATGTTCGCAATGAGATAGATCATTCCGAATAACACCACCAAATTTGTCGGAAAATTTAACAAGATCAGAGCGGTGAATGAAAAAATAAAAAACTACATGAAAACGTTAACAATTATTATAAAAAAAGATATCTCTAATTTACTTCTTTCCATGCCAAGACGAATGTAAACTATGAAGAGTGAAACCTATTAGACTAAGTATTAAATACGTAATATAGTTTGTTTTTTAAGTAATTTCAATATCTTTCATACTTGTTTTGAGCAAATGGCCAAAAACATAAATATGCCGCCATTTTGTCCAATTGGCGGGAGGTTCCCGTGCTCCGATATCCGAAAATTTTTGATATGTAATTCAGCGCATTTTCTGGATAGGATTCCGTTTAGATTTAGATTTCCTGGACTATAAAACGTCTGTAGAATGAAAATAATACAATAAACAATAATCAATATATATATAGTTGTCAAATAATAATAATTAATGAATAATAAGTAATTTGTAAAAAAAATTAAAAAGTGTAATAAAATAAATAAATAAAATAAAAAAATCATAAAATACATTTTTTCTTATCTTTAAAATTTTTTTTAAAAAACAAATTGTATTAAAATAAATTAAAATATACTTAATTAAACAATAAAAAAACCTTGAATTTAGTAAGTGTCTTAACACGCTAATATATTACTTAAGTAGTTCCATGGGTGTGGCTCACGTAGAACATTTGTTCTTAGTTTTTTATAAAAAAGTTTTATATAATTTATTGTTTTAACTTTTTGACGAAATCAATGTGCTTTATGTTGCACTTACTTTTTTACATATTTCATACATTTTGTGATGCCATGTATCTAATATTATCATAATTCTCATGTAAGTAATTTATATCTTTGTTATTTCTGACTTTTAAATTGTAATTTTTATTGTAAATATTGTTCAACTAAGAGGAAGGCTCATGTGGAGCTCGAAACCGGACGACCCGAGAATTTAACAAATAAAATTTATGACTGCAATCCAGAAACAATTTATTACCTCACCAATACAATCAGTCAAGGAACCTTTTCTATTATGTTAATGTTCATGTAGAATACATCTAATTTAAAAATCAGAACTTTTAATTTCAAAGTTTACCGCATTTAATTAGTGTATTCATGTTAACGTTAACGCCAAAAGCAACACAAACGAAGTTACAGCAGCACATTTCACAGAAACATGACGTCAACACACACAGAACGTGTAACGCTCGCTATTTCATCACACACAATGTGATGAATGTAATGTGAACCTTATTAGGAGGCTTGCGCTTTCGGGCTGTCACGTGACATTAACGCGTACGTTATTTTTGTGTTGAAGCTGCAATAACCAGCGCTGCCGTTTTGGTACAATTGTACTGAATTCAGTACGTTTTTACCAAATTCAGTACGTCAGTACTAATTTTTGCAAAAAGCCCTAATTTCAGTACGAAATTCGACTCCAATACTAACTCCAAAAATACGCCAAACAGAAAAAAAACCAATGTTCTATTTAAATTTTCTGTACAGATAACTACACTTATGAAATAGAAAGTTTAAATTAACCGCAACTGTGAACTAGCCTCTGTTGGTATGTAGATGATTGAAATGTATACAACAGCGCGGTAGGTAAAAAAATTTCTAACGCGTAGCTGGGAATTTTTACCTCTCGCCACATGGTAATTTTACAATATCTTGATAGAAATCGGTAAATCCCCTGAAAATTTCACTACCCGAGTGTGATGAATATTAATGTCCGTGTCCAGCTCCTTTGCCAATTTGAAAGAATAAAAACAGCATTAATAATAATTATGGATCGGTAATTGCAAAGATTTAATTAAAACTAAAAATTGCTACAATTGGGAACCAGATGACAACCTGATTAAATTTAGAAAAAAATAAGTAGGTAGATCTCTGAAAAATATATATTTTCTAATAATTTATTTTCATTTATTCAATTTTTATTATTGAATTCATATTTTGTTAATTTTTCATCAAATTTATCTTTTGTTATTATTTTTTTTTAATGTATTTTTTGTTCATGCATTTTTTATTAATTCAGCTTTTTTTTGTAAATAAACTACTATACAAAAACTGTTAGTATGCCTTTATTTACCATCCAATTTTAAAAACAAATTACTTAAATTTCCCGCCAGTCAGTACGTTTTGTTCGAATTCAGTACGTTTTCTGTCATGTGTACGATACTTTATTAAAAGTTGCTTCGGTAGCGCTGGCAATAACTCCGTATCAGTGCTCAAAGTGCACCGGAACGTTGTTCCGGTTCGTGAAATTAGCCAGTTATACCGTTCCGTTTCGCGAAATTGACCACATATACCTTTTCGTCTCGTGAAATTAACCAGGTATAGAGTTCCATCTCATGAAATTGAACAGATTTGGTGTCTTGTCTCGCAAAATAAAGGACAATACTATTCTGGTTACAATTTATTTATATACATAATTTAAATAAATATCATTTCAATGAATGAAATCGTCACCCCACTGCGCACTTGTGTTTTGGTGTTTGAACACCACTAACACGATTTAAACCAGAGATATATGGTTGGCTAAATATCATCATACTGCTGATGACACGATGAACCGAAAAAGATAAATAAAAATAAACGACAAATAGAAATTTGTGGGAATTAATGTCCGTTTTACATTTGTCAATTTTACCGTCAGTAAATTGAACTTCGACCTTAAAATTGTACAATAAATTCACCAATTTGTAGGCAACTGTTTACATTTATCATTTTTTTTTTTCATATAGAAATATTAGTGTGTTATTGAAATAATAGAAAGCACCAAAAACTTGAAGAAAAACTAGTACATGCTCTATTTCCAGCTTAATTGGCTTAAAATTGACAAGTGTAAGGCAAGTGTTTTTTACGCTCAATTTCGATGGGTTATTTTCATTATATCTGGCAGTTAATTTAACTGTCACTTTATCCAGAGATGGAAAAACCGGGCCTCAGTAAATTTAATTAAAAAGCAAAAATGTTTTCTTTAAGTAAAGTTTAAGAATAGGCAACACAGAATACATTTCACAAGCCACTTCGTATAAATTATTAGTAATTAATTCGAAATCACCGTAGGTAAGAACAAAAAGAAAAATTGAATATCTTCATTTATAAAGATAAAATGGACACCCAGTATGTCTAAAAAAAATTACATTTTCAAGAAACATAGCGTTCCGTTTCGTAAAAATTTCCATTTCGAGCCCTCCTCCCTATTATCTGTCCCGCAAAACTGTATGTAGTGAGTTGAAAATATAAATATAAAGAATAAAATTCTGAATTTTTTGGTATCAAAACTTTTAAATTTACACTTTTGATGCTTGCATATACGAGTATTTAATTTAAAGACGTGGTAAAAACAGATTTAGAATGCCTTATTACAAGAAATGAGTGTCGACAAACTTACAGATACCTACTTTACATGACGTTCACTTTTGGAATACTCGCATACTAAATCCATTTTTGCCACGTCTTTAAATTAAGTTTACTTTGGCACCAAAATAGTAAATTTAAAAATTTTAACATCCAAAAATTCTGAATTTTACTTTCTAAATCTTTATTCATAAAACACTACAAAATGTTTTTTGGACAGATAATATTTGGAAAATACTTTATGTCCTATTTTAAACGCCTAGGTCATGATTTCTAGTGGTCACCTATATATATATATATATTTATTACCAATAAAACATTCATACCATTAATTAAAATATGGTACCTATTCCATTATTTAATCAATGTTCACATTAAATACTTCTAAATCTAAATGCACATCTCGATGCACAGGTATTACATACTTATGTTTGGAGTGAATTCTTTTTGTGTACAAAATATTTATATTAATAAATATCTTACATCTTAGATAATATCTTAAAAAAAAAAAATGCAAATAAGTATACATTTTTAACTGACCGTCATATTATTACAATGTACGAAATATAATTGAAATATTAGGACAAAATTACTGTGGATGCTGCTCACCCACACTTTTTCTTTATGTAGGTGCACGTATGTCGCTGCACTCACGTAGTTTACGCCCCTGATTTGCAATATTTATCTGTTTTATATGTTCGTAAGCTATTGACAAGAAGTTATTAGTGTTATAATCCCACTGGTATGTAAACTCAAATTTAATGAGTTGTTTAAGAAAATAATAAAAAGTTGAAAAATGTTCCTACATAGCTTTTTTATTTTCTTCTTCATTTTTATATTTTTCAATAATAGATACCTAACATAAAATTTCCTGTAAAAACCCATTGGCCCATATTACGAACCCACTTTTATAAAGCGCTTTTATTGAAATTGACTTGTAACCTCAAAAAAATATAATGTAATACTGCGTTCAATAATAGCGCAATTATTATAATAGTGTATTCGTAATGCATGTTGTTTATGCTTATTCTATGTACAGAGAAAAATTGCCAGTCATACAGTGAAAGATTTTAAAATGAAAAATTTCTTTAATTTACGAAAAATATATAAAACAAATAGTTGTTTTCATCACAAGTTATGAAAAATACCAAATATCATGCGAGTGTAAATTGACGTACGACGAATAGCGGAGTGCAAGTCAATACACACGAGCTAAGATATTTGAATTTCATATAAGTTACGAACATTATTTTTTAGACGAGCATAAATAAATTAGCCTTTTTTACAAAACTGAAATTTAGGTTCAAACGTATTAACAGCTGACAAATGAATAATGTATACATATAGCCAAAAAAATATGACATAGTAACCTAGCAACCGTGTCAACTATTACGATATGAAATATATCGAAACACTAATGTCATAAGTTCAACTTTCAGTGTTAGGATACTACGTTGGTATATCATACTTATCACAATGGTCGTCTAAAAATATATTATCATAGCCTATTATTATTTCTTAGTGTACTAGTGTGATAAACGTTGACTTCAGTAACGACGAATTTACTGGCGCTCATTACTGTGAAGATGGTATTTGAAGACTTAGTCCTACAACAGGCGGATTACTCAACAAGCTTCCTTACTACTTGTTCCATATTACCAGTATATTTTAAGTTAAGGGGAATTATAATTTTCAAAACGGATCTCTGTGTGCTCTCTTCACGACATCTTTAAGAACCCTTAAGATGACGCCTGGTACACTCCCTCAAAGGCACATGTGTGATGTCATTACTGAAATTTATTTATAGAAGCAGATTGGTACAATCAGATATAGGTATATAAGAAATTTGAAAGGATAAACTTTATATTTTCAAATATAATATTTCTACATTTATTCGCATTTTCTTTATGAATACATACGAGTATATATAAAAAAGTAAAAACACTTATTCTGTTTTCTTCTTGTGTTTTAATAAAAACAATATAACTTAAAAATTTAAATTGGCTCATGGAAAATTCTTTGAACGTTAAGTCCGGAAATGTTAAACTGTTAATTTGAAAAATGTTTAGTTTTTGGTGTTAAGGCTGGATATACACATGTACAAATTATCGTAACAGAACATCGCCGCGTAGCAATTTTCTGCTACGCGTCGACGTCACGTTAATTTTTAGGGTCTACCGTAACGTAAACTCGCCACGATCAGTTACTCGAACATTTCTCCGTTCCATGTCAATAATTTGTTTCTGACTTATCCACACTTGCAAACAAGGGATGTAACATGAGCGCGTAACATTTCATTGATGCGACGCTAGAAAACCGACAGCGGGTGGAACGCTGTTCTGTTACGATACGGTGTTACACTGTTACGATGTACCGTCCACACTGTTACGCGTTTAAGTTACGCGAGGGTGTTCTGTTGCGGTAATTTATACATGTGTGCACCCAGCCTAAGAATGCTAGTTCGCAGCTTTGTGAACTGAGCTAGAACTTTGATAAGTTCATGGTTCACATTCCGCAAGTATTGGAATCCAATCTCGGCTAATTTTCTTTGTCTACTAAAGAAAGTTGTTTCAGCCTTAATAATAAGACTGATTGCTTTTTAAAAGAATATGTTTAAAATTATTAAAATACAGAGCGTTTCAGGCGAATTAGTAAATGTTTTAAGAGGAGGTAGTGTGAACTATTTTGACGAAAACGGTGGGAGTTTCATTATAGCCTAGCGCTTTATCTCACCTCGAGGCTTCGCCTCTCGGTAATATACATAAGCCCTCGGCTGTAATGAAACATTTCCCACCTAGGATGTAATATACTATTATTACGGACATTTCGGGCTTAGGGCAAGCCCATCTTCAGCAATCGTTGAATATACAGTAATAATTAAAATTTATGACAAAAGTTTTTTAAAGTTGTATTAGACACGATGATCTATGCACCAAATTAAAGGTTATAAACCGATTTTCTGACCGGTTAAAAACTTGTTTTCAGACCGGTTAAAAACTTGTTTTCAGACCGGTTAAAAACCGGTTTTTTGACCGGTTAAAGACCGGTTTTCTGACCGGTTAAAAATCGGTTCTTAACCGGTTAGAAACCGGTTCTTTGACCGGTAAAAAACCGATTTTTTGGCCGGTGAAAAACCGGTTTTTTGACCGGCTAAAAACCGGTTTATCTGAGCGGTTAAAAATCGGCCGGTTATTGACTTGAAACCGGTTATTCGGTTTTTCGGTTAACCGGTCTGTAAACCGACGGTTAACCGGTTAGCAATTTCAGCAGATTTTGACAGCACTAAACTGGACACATGTTATATGAATTTTTTTTATTAAAAGTACTTCATACTACCAACTCTTATAGTATATTACATCCCAGGTGGGAGATGTTTCATTACAGCCGAGACCTTGTATAGATTACCGAGAGGCGAAGCCTCGAGGTCAGATACAGCACGAGGTTGTAATGAAACTCCCACCGAAGGTATGTATACTATTTTATCCACAATCATCTTCTGTTTAAATCAATCATTTTCAAAATAAATAATTGAGTTATAATCTTTAATTTTATTAAAATTTATTTAGCTTACTTTATTATAGGGATCTATGAGAATGTTGCTGGGCAACCCTATATAAATATATCCCACCCATGAGGTGGACATATTACTGTAATGATTTTGAATAAAAATATTTACTATTTCTCCTAAAACAGTCTGTATGCATACGATAAAAGTTATCTGCATTTTAAGCTGATACACAAATTTGTACGAAAATCCGTGTGAATTTTCTTGTACAGTATTTTGTGCAATATTCTATACACTATTGTTGTTTGAAAATAACTAATTTTACAAGATGTAGGAAGTAAATATTATCTGGTTTGCAGCATGCACATTTATTTATTAACAAAATTAATTAGAGTCAAAATTTATCATTATCTGTGTTATTCATTCTCTTTAATTATTTTGTTATTTTTATAAAAGAAGACTGAAAAGTAAACTAGTTGTGTTAGTACATATTTCAGTAATTATTGAAATTTTTATTGCTTTAAAGAAGAAAAAATTACAACCTGAAAAAAAATCTGGATGAAAAACCGAATACAGAAAAGTGGCTAAAATTGCTATAATAACAATGAAAATCTGACGAAAATAACCTCACACATGTACGAAAAATAGGACGCGTTCTATTCCATACAAATTCCTTTGCAGACCATTTTCGTAGTAATACGCTTACTCAGCAAATAGAACATTGTAATGAAAAAAAAAAAAATAATAATTTCATCATTATTACCTATAATAATTAATTATAAAATATGGATTCACTTAATTTAACTCAGACACAGTCACAAGGAAAAAAACTTGGCAAATACACCAAAACTAAGCTAAATATTATTTGGTAGCACAAAACCTAGTTTCAACTCAAACGCTGTTTTAAAAAATGTCAAATTCATATTTCAATATTCAAATTCACCTTTATGTTTAAAGAACGATTTATTAGAATACGAACTATGTTGTTCTTTAAAATCATATTTTGATAAAATTGATATTATTTGTTATTATTATTGAATAATGAAATTTGTCATTTTTTGAAACAGGGTTTTAGTTAAAACAGCGCTTGTGCTACCAGCCATTATGTTTATCTCAGATTTGAAAATAATCGAAGGCAATTATTTGAAATAGTATATTACATTCGACGTGAAAGATGTTTCATTACAACAGAGGGTTTGTGCAGATTACGGAGAGGCGAAGCCTCCAATTCAGATACAAGGCAAGGCTGTGATGAAAATGAAACTCCTACCGAGGTATGTAAGAGTATCCTATTTTATTCACAATCATCCTCTTTTTAAATCAATAATTATCAAAATAAATCACTTTATTTGGTCTATATCTATGACAATGTTGCTAATCAACTTTACATAAACATTTCCAACCCGTGAGGTGGAAGCATGATCTTTTATTACCAACCCAAGTGATTATCATTACTTTTAGGAATGACATATTTCCCAACCACTAAAAGTTAGGATTCGACATATTACTATAATGATTGTGAGCAGGAAAATATTTGAGAACAGTTAACAGCTACATGGAGTGGATAATAATATTGGTAAATATGTTACATGCAAAGATTCTAATATTTGCAGAGTTGACATTCACCAGGAAATGTAAGCATTACATGACGCTATTAGATTTTAATAACTGTTTTATTTTAATATTTGGACATTTTTAGTTTGTAGCTTTTCTCAACCTGAACATAACCTAACCTAACGCACAAAATTCACACCCACAAAACATGGGTCGTTATAGTCATTAGTTTTACAAAAAGAGACTATAATTATAACAAGAAAACCACTATAACGGATGAGTTTTGAAGGCGTGAGTTTTGTTCTTTAGTTTAGGGATTACGTTATATTAAGATAATTATATTTCGAAAAGTTGCAAGGTAAAATGCTCAAATATTGACAAAAAACAGTAGATAAGCGATAGCTTATCTGCCAGTAAAAAATATAGAAAAACACCAAAACTAAGTCAATGATACTATTTCTGACATCCCGGATTTGAAAAAATCTAAGGAAATTTTTTAAATACTAGTTTACTTTAGATTTTAAAAGATTTCGGAAAAATCCTTTTCAAAACAATATTTGAAGAAGAGATATGAGTCAAGCGGTTTGGGCAAAAAATTAAATCAGTCTTGAATGTTGTATTTTGTAATATGTAATTTTAAAATGTATCTGCACTGAGTTTTTATGATTTATTATTTGCATTTAAATTATATTTAAAAAGTAAATCAAAATATCAATTAAAATTTTCATTTTTTACCTCCCGCTACCCTTGGTAAGGGAGGTATAGGGATCGTGCTAAAAATCACATATCGAGATTTTAGTAAATGATCACGTTTTAAGGTCCCTAGAATCCAATTTTAACATTTTCACGATGATGTCTGTATGTATGTATGTATGTATGTATGTGTGTGTGTATGTATGTGTGTGTGTGTGTGTGCATGTGTAGAGATTTTGTCTTCGCTCTAACTCAAATACTATCATTCAGAAAATTCTGAAACCTTGTATTTCTATCCTATTCTAATATGAAAAGGAGCCATTACATTTTGGTGGAAATCGGTTAACCGGAAATGGTACTTTACCTGAAGCTCATAATGGTTTTTCTACAAAAAATATCATTAAATGCCATTTTTTCGCATTTTATGTCTTATAAAAATTAAAGATGATTGAATTTTCTACAGGAATACATTAATACTTTTTCTATATATTTTGCAGATAAATTTAAAAATAATTTTATTTATTAGTCCCGAAGCCTAAGATAAACACAATTCCTTTGTCACACAGTTCATATTTCAAATGAATGTAACTGACAGTAGATGTCTCTGTCAAAAAACTAATCACTTCAAATTAAAAATAGTGACATTTTAAAAAGAAAATAGTAAATAAATCAATAATTTTATGCAATGGAACAGTTTGCAGCGTTAGTAAATACGTAAGTATGTATTTAAATTAATAAAAATGGATAGGAATGTGTGGCGAAGGATGATTGTTGCGTAACTATTATTGTAGTCCGGATGCGGTTATTCGCTACCGAAAATCGGTCACTTTAATATGTTCTTATGTATGAATGCTATAATGATTGTGGACAAGGCGAAAGAAGAATGTTGTTAAAGAGTGAAGTGAGTCAGCTGAGCTCTTACTCTTATCCCTTTTCTTATTGTTACTATTGTTTCCAGGTTTTTGCTAACCCACTAAGTGGGAAACGCGTGATTTTATGTACGTATGTTTATGTATGTAAAAATTAAATAGCGGGAGGTTTTGTGTTGGCCACATCAGATTTTATTAATAACAGAACATGTAATCCGTTATTTAGGGCAACTTTATTTGTGCAAGTATTTGGACAAAAGGACTTCTCGCTGATTTAGTATTTAATCTTTTCCTAAGATTTCTAACAATTAATCTTACTTTAGAAAAAAGAACTTTGCAGGCACTTGTTGCTCTTGTAGAAAATTCTTTCGCCATTCTAGTGAAATTAGAGTAATATATTTCGTTTCCACCAACATTCCAAAACAACTTCATTTTCTTTTACTCTTTAAGACTTGAAATAATCATTAAATCCGTTCCTCCAACTCCCAAGTTTAATTTTCGTGATGTTATTCAAATACCAAATTAACATTTAAATCACGATATTGAAAATATCTTGACTATATAATCTGTCAAGAAATTAATACGATGATTTTTTTTTATTTAACAAGATATGAGCAGTTTCTTAAAAAAACTAACTCAATTTTCACCGAAGTGATATGCAGTGGAAATTTTTAACTTTATCACTTGGAGCTGCAAAATGATCCGATACAAATGTGTACGAAAGTGTAATATTGCACGTATTTAACGTATGTTGATAATATTGGTTGCGCATAGCGAGAAAATATGAATTTGCTGCATTTGTTTGTTGATATTTGACAAATAATATCATGACACAATTATGAAAATTGAGAGTTGGGCTCTCCGAGTATAATATAATCAAAGAAACGTATATCTTGATTTAAAAGTAACAGTACTTAATTAAATGACAATTTCACACGACATAGTGTAAAAGAGTTATCTAAAGAAGTCAAAGCTTTTCTTCAATCTTATGTTAAAAATGGAAATAAATTAGAAAACGGAGAATGGCAATATTTAATATTTTATTGCCTGTTATAATGAATTTTAGGAACACTACATTTGAAGATCAATTTTGAAAACTTGGCTTATGAATTGAATAATGATCAAATATACGTTTCTCTGTTCATAGCCTACTCCGAGTTAGTATTTTTTATCGCACTGTAGTCTGTGATACACTAGTTCATTGGCAACATACAAACTGTGATTTATATCAAATTTTTGTGCAAGTAGCATCATATTTATAGCGTTTGTAAAATAAATAAAACTTTGTATTCAGAAGTTATTTACGACAAAGTTTAATAAACGAAATATTATTATATACCCCATATCCCCCCCCCCCCCCCCCGTAAATACGCCACTGGTTAGATATAAAAAAAAATTGAGTATTTCTGCATATTCACCATACAAAAGTGCCTTAAGAAAGTGCAAACCAGAATCTCGTATTATTTCATATAACAAAGTTATAAGCAAAAAAAAAGAAAATCGCGAAATTTACATTTTCACCTGTATCTAGAGTCCTATGCATTTTTTCGCAAATAACAAAACACCATTAAAATAGCCTCCTAATGGGGCAACTTTTGTCTAACTTAACCAACCTCGTAGCTCTTACGGTTCTCGAGATACCAATGCATTCGTACCTTAATTGGGACACCCTGTATATATATATATATATATATATATATATATATATATATATATATATATATAAGGAGGAAAATATCGTGGGTGTGTCAGTGGATTGTGGGCTTTAATTAAAGTTGATTCTTTTAAAATCTGTCAAACTTTCGTGTATTTAGTTTTTTACACATCATCAGGACAGTTTTGGTGAAGTTGTTTATAAGTCATTGATTTTATAAAACAGAAGAATTTTGACATTATTTTTGTAAATTTTAACTATATATATACAGTGTGTCCCATTTAGAGGTGCCACCATTGGGATCTCGAGAACTATAAGAGATACGATGTCGGTTAAATGGAACTTTTTATGCGCCTTTGGGAGGCCATCTCAGATGTGCTTTTATTTTTTCAAAAATTCTCATAGGGCACTAGATAATGACGAAAAACTGAATATTGTTGATTTTTTCTTTTTCAAATAACTTCTAAACTATTAATAATTGAGAAAAAAGTTTCAAATATAAAAGATAGATATTTTTATTAACTAACCAGTGGCGTACGGAATAAATTTTTATATCTGTAAATTTTTGAGATATAACGCAAACTTATATTTTTTTAAATGGAACCCATATCTGATTTTAGTCTCAAAAATATAAATATTTTTTTTCTCTTTTCAACGATGTAAGGGTTATTATGTTTTATATTTGTTTTGCCTTCAAAATTATTATTTTTTCCTTATTTTGTATTAAATTTACAATTATTTTGAAAATCTTGGTAGATTTCTATTTGGAAATACTCCTTGTATTTAAATAATTTATTACGTTAGAAAATTTTGCTCAAAATTCGCATCAAATTAATTTTTATAATATTTTGTATCAGGTCGCCCTTGGCACATCATAGTGTAATTTGTAATTATGCGTCTACAATGAAAATATTAAGTAATAAAGGCATAAAACAAATTATTTTGATCAAATACAATATAATTAATAAAAATAATAATTTTTTTTCGGGAAATAATAAGAAAATTCAGGAAAATAAAGAGAAAAATTAAATTTTAGGAGCAAAACAAATATAAAACATAATAACACTTACATCGTTGAAAAGAGAAAAAAATATTGATTTTTTTGAGACTAAAATCAGATATGGGTTCCATTTAAAAAAATATAAGTTTGTGTTATATCTCAAAAATTTAAGGATATAAATTTTATTTTGTACGCCACTGGTTAGATAATAAAAATATCTATCTTTTATATTTGAAACGTTTTTCTCAATTACTAATAGTTTAGAAGTTATTTGAGAAAGAAAAAATCAACAATATTCAGTTTTTCGTCATTATCTATGCCCTATGAGAATATTTGGAAAAACAAAAGCACATCTGAGATTGCCTTCCAAAGGCGCACAAAAAGTTCCATTTAACCGACATTGTATCTCTTATAGTTCTCGAGATCCCAATGGTGGCACTTCTAAATGGGACACACTGTATACAGTGACTTTCATTACGTAACACTCTGCGTAAAAATACATTTACCGTAATACTTTTCTTGTATTGAATTATATTTCGTATTTATCATTTTATACGTAATAGTTATTTACATATTTCGTACGGGAAGACACTTTTCCCGCATGAGCGCTTATTTGAGGCACGAGTGAGCTTGCGAGCGAGGGCTTCATTTGCGCGAATGCGTGGAGGTCGTCTTCTCGCAAGAAGTTTGTACAATACTTTTTGTAACGAACAAAATTATTATTAATAGAGTATAAATGTTAAGATAATTGTACAAAATTCGCAAATATACAAGTAAATAGCACAGCAGCAATTTCATAGCAACGGTTGTTAAGCACAGACAACAGATACTATTAAGATAGTCAACTGCAATGATAAAGTAGTAGGCATTCATGCCCTACAACACTAGCGCTCGGTGTCGTAAGACATAACTAAAATCAGTATGGCGGGTAGTATCGGGGATAGTCTGCATCCCGCATTACTATTCAGAATATATTTATTCTTTTTTATTGATATAGTAATAAACAGAAAAATACAAAATATATATTTAACAAGAAATAGAACGCATATTTATTTCTTAAAATTACATAAAGAAAATATAAAAATATAGTCAGATATCCTTTTACCATAAGGTGTAGGGTGTACAAATACATTTAGTTGTGTATAAATTTCGTCCATTGCTTCTTATTCCTTGCCATCTTCCTAGCGTTTGGAATAGTCGAATTTTTCTTTTCCAAGATGTTCAACATTACCTTAATCCAGTTGTCGTTAGGTCTTCCTCGATCTGTTCCTTCTACCACTTTTGTCATTCATATTTCTCACCGGTCTAGCTTCGTTCATTCTGATCATGTGGCCCCACCAAGCTAGCTCTCTCTGTTGTTCTTTTTTTGTAAAAAAAATTGTTCTCTAATAATTTCATTTCTTGTTCTATCTTGTATTTGGATGAGCTATCGTTCAATCCGAATTTTACAAATTTCTTCTTCAAAAATAGGAAATTAATGTTTTGTTGTATTTTCAACCTCACAATCCGGCACACAACAACCTCTTGGTATTTTGTTCAAGCAAATAAACACAAAAAGAGAACAATATAAAATAACACAATATTGAAGAATAACACTTCACGAAAATACAATTTCAAATTTGAATTGTCAGTATGACTTGTCGCCAAGCCGCCACGATTTTAAAATCACCGAACATTTACGAATTTTAACGAATTAATCCGAACGAAACACTACTAGCGCTAAGTGTCGTAATACATAACTAACAGAAAGTCTCAAGGTCATGCTATATAGTTGACACGGCCAGGTTGTTAAGTAAATTGCTGATTCCAAAACATAATTGTTTGCATATTTTTTCAGAATTAAAAGTCAAAATGCTGATTCTGATATTAATAATAATAATAATAATTAATAGGAGGAAGTAACGCCGTACTTTTTGATAGATAAAATGTATGAACGGATTTCTCGGCGGTGATTGTAAGGAATTATGTTGTAGTTATTCCATAAAATAGTTAATTTAATTTAAATTTCCATTTAATATTTCGTTACACATTTCGTAACTTCATCAGGGAATACTAAAATGTACATAATTTTGTAAAAAGGTAAGTTACATAGATGAATTTTGTGTTACAAATAGTTTTAACTGGTGTAATCATTTGACAAATTCAGAAACATTTAATTTTCAAATTATTATTTGTTTGTACACTGCACTGATTTACATATTATTTAAAGAATTTTGACTATCTACGTAGAACATATGTCACATTAAAATAATATTAAAAAAAAACTTGTAAAAATTACTCTATGAGTGTCACATGTTGAACAAAAAGTGTGAGAATATTCTAGAAGTTTAGGGTTAGGTACGAATTTAAATAAAATTAACTACTTTATGGAATAACAACAATATAATTCCTTACAATCACCGCCGAGAAATCCGTTAATACATTTTATCTATAATAATAATTGTCCTATAAATTTAATGCCTATATGTTCCGGTCAATTTAAGTCAGTACCTAAATAAAATATAAACTAAATTAAGCAAAAGTTGTCAAGCATATTTTATGTTGTACTTAGCAACTTTTCAAATAATTACGTAAAGAATAATGTTCGGTACATGTCTCTATTTTACTGGTAGTTTCATTTTCAAGATAATACGTGTTAAATCTGATAATTTTTATTTAAGGTTACGTCACAGGTTACGTTCTATTTTGACATTCTACAGATGACAGATTCTCGAACAGATGGCACTGACGGTAGACAAATTTATTATTTATTAATAATTTTTTTATTATTGGTTTTTCGTGCTTGAAAATCGTATGAGTGCCATTTTATAAACTATATTTTGTTATTTTAAAGATTATTTTATTGAAGAATGCCCAGAAAATGCAGTGCACCGGAAAAGTGATGTTTCCGGTTGTCTATAGCGTGTGTCAAATGTCACTTCCGAGGTTGTGAGAACAAAATGCGGATATTCATCTTTTCGTAAAGATCTTATAATATTCAATGCAAGTATTGCAAGCGTGCATGTACGAACACGAACGAGTACATTATATAAATATTAGTGGGTAAGAATTGAATAAGGAAAACTCGAAGATTTATTTATTTATTTATTTATTTATTTATTTAAGTACACTACCCAACAGGCGTAGCCTAATAAGAGGGTAGGAAAAAAATACATAGAAATATACAACAATTGAAGGAACAAACAATATAATTAATTAATCGAACAGTTAAAGAGTTAAATTACAGTTATGAAGTTTATAACAAAATTCACTAAATACAGAAAAGAATATATCAACTTTATCCGAGTAAAGATTACTAAATTTACACATACGTGTTATCGGTGAACACATACGAACATTAGTTCTAGCAGCAGGAATATAGAATGTATAGGACGATCGGGTATTAGTCACTGGAGCAAAGAAATTCAAGAAATTTAAGCAAATAGGGTCATCAACGATATTATGAACTAACTTAAAGACATATACCATAGTATTAAAACGTCTCCTGAAGAATAATGATTTAAAATTAAAAATATTAAGTAAAACTTCATAAGAAAGTTGATTATCGGGATATGACCTCATTATCTTAAAATAAATGTATCTCAAAAACTTTTTTTGTACGCACTCAATTAGTTTACCGTGAATTTCATAATGGGGATCCCAAATTAGTGAGCAGTACTCAAGTTTGGACCTTACTAGAGAGAAATAAAGTGAGAAAATTGCCTGAATATTAAGAAACGTACGCGTATTGCGAATAACAAATCCAAGCATTCTGTTAGCAGAGGATGTGATCGATTGTATGTGTGGTATGAAAGTCAATTTAGAGTCAAATATTACACCAAGATCACAGATTGTATCGCACCTATCTAGAACCTGATTATTTAACTTATAATTAAAAGATATAGGAGTCTTTTTCCTTGTATAAGTTATCACTTTACATTTATTGATATTAAGGTGAAGATGATTGATTTTGCACCAGGTTTCTAAATTATTTAGGTCGTCTTGAAGCAATGAACAATCTGATAGATTTGATACACTACGAAAAATCTTAAGATCATCAGCAAACATTAAAATTTCACTTTTAAATATACATGTAAGATCATGGATAAAAAGTAAAAAGAGAAGGGGGCCAAGGTTAGATCCCTGGGGTATCCCAGAAGGAACACCAAAGAAAGAACTTTGTTTTCCTAAAAAGTGAACTAAAAATTTCCTATTATTTAAATAAGATGTAATCAAAGCAATTAGTGAATTGGATACTGCAAAAGATTTTAGTTTGTGAATTAAGATGTTATGATCTATCCTGTCAAATGCCTTAGCAAAGTCTGTATAAACTGTATCAACTTGAGCACTGGTGTCTAAGGCAGAAGAAATAAAATGAGTGAAATAACAAAGGTTTGTCGTAGTTGACCTTTTTGACATGAATCCATGTTGACGAAAGGATAGTAGGTTTCTTACTTGACTGTATATTGAACAGTGTATTATCTTTTCAAATATTTTACTAAAGTTGGAAACAACCGCAATTGGCCTGTAATTCTGAATGCAGGTTTTATCACCAGACTTATGAACTGGAGTTACGCGCGCAATTTTCCAAACATCAGGGAAGGTATTGGTCTGAACTGCTAAATTTAATATATGAAATAGAGCGAGAGAAAATGGATAAGCACAGTCCTTAATTATTAAATTAGGTATTAAATCTGGTCCACAAGATAGATTAGGTTTAAGCTTACTTAACAAAGATTCAATTTCTTCATGAGATATCGTATCAAGTAAGATAGGTATATTGGATGTAGGAACAATTTCAGGAAGAGGCTCATTTGATGGAGGAGAATAGACACTATGAAAGTATGTTGCAAAAACTTGTGCAATGTCAGATGGATTATTGTACATTATATCATTAAAATTCATAGTAGATGGAAAAGTTGATTTATTCCTTTTCGTGTTGATAAAACCCCAAAATTTATTGGGATCTGCAATAATTGAATTTTCACAATCACATGTATAATTATTATAAGAAATTTTTACATCATTTTTAATTTGTGCTCGGAGGGTTTTATATTTTTCATAATAATGTGCAGTATGTGGGAATTTTTTGTGCATCTTTAAAAAATGAGCTTTCCTCTTAATAGATTTTATGATTTGTGACGTAAACCAGGGTGGATAGTTTAAAATTCGATGAGATTTTAGAGGAACACATTCTTTGATTATTGCATAAAGATTCGAATAAAAATAATCACACGCCGTATTTACATCACCAAACATTTTTAAATCATCCCAATTAAATGAAGATATTAAGCTATATAATTTCGGGAAATCAGCCTTTTTAAAGTTAAATGATTCCGATGTAGCATTATGCAAGCAGTCAACAGAAATTTTTTGATCAAAAGTAACAATGATATTCAGCGAGGGATGGTGCGCATACTGTACATTAAATAAAGAATCTTCAGACTTAACACTGCAGAATACATTAGATAACACCAAGTCTAAAATCCTATTATTAGAATTATAAATGTTATTATATTGGTTGGCATTACAAAAAGATAAGAAATTATTACATAATATAACATTACGATTCAAATCATTCGAACAAAATTCCGGAATATTGAAATCTCCAACAATTATAAAGTTATTATTTAACAAAAATGGAAGATTTTCAAAAAATTCAAACATATTATTGAAAGAATCGTATTTCATAGCTGGCGGGATATAAATTGTGAAAATGAAGAAGACCATATTTTTAAGAATTAATTTGGAGCAAACCACATCAATATTGTTCGGTAAGAGATGTAAAAAGTCATCCAGGTTTACTGCCACAGCATTAAGAGTCTTTTTTATTAAGGTTAATACACCACCACCACGTGAAAGATTAACGTTTTTAAAATTTCGATCAGTACGAAACACTAAATATGAACCATCACTAATTTCAGAATTTAAAACACTATCTTTCAGCCACGTTTCACTTAAACAAATGATGTCATAATCAGTAGATGAGAGGGTTGAATACAGTTGATGTAATTTGGTGTTGAGGCCTTGGATATTCTGATAGAAAATATTTAGTTGCGAATCAGTGTTGGGTAGTGTAGAATTTAGTTTTTTTCCAGTATACGTGGATATCCGTTTTTATACGAAATAAAAAGTTTATCTTCACCTTGAGATTTGCGGTGTTTCAATTCAGCAATTAATTCTTTAAGAAGTTGTTGTTGCATTGGTGTCTTATCACTATTAATATAGATATTTTTAAATTCAGGGAAATTTCGTAATTTTTTTGCAACACGCAGCAGCTTTTTGGGTTCATCATAATTCTTAAATTTGATCTTAATTAAACGTGGGCGAGTGTTATTTGTTGCGGACTGTACACCAACACGATGAATATGACAGTTGGAAATATTGACATCAGGGGCGATTTTATTAAGTATACTTTCAACTTTTACAGATAATTGTTCGTTTACAGATTCAGAAATTCCCGAAATAATAACGTTGTTTTGTCTAATTTGTCTTTGGTGAATTTCATCAACAATTGATTCAGTTAAATTACTGTTAATTACAGTTTTAGAATCAGCCCTTTCTAATTTCTGTTTAAGTTCCAGTAGTTGAGTTTGCAGATCAAGTACAATTTTTTTCAAACTTGAGATTGCATCCAGATCACTAAGACAAGTATCACAGAAAACTTTGATCGATTTTGTGTTTGCTCGGGTGAAACGTTTGATATCATCCGTTGTTAAGTTAACGCATGCAATATGCACATGTTTAGCGCATCCATCACAGGTAGTTGTTTTTTCGTCTTTATTAATAATTTTAGAACAATTAGGGCACTCAGGCATTTTCGGTACGAGCCGAAGATACACGAAGTAGTAAACTCTTGTGATGATACAGCAAATGGACAGTTAAGGATGCTGAGACTCGTTTAATTAGCCAAAGATGGGAAGTAAGTAAAAAAGACTTATCTTACAGCTGATTTGATGTGTAAAACACTTTCAACATACACCACATAAGAAACACTATCACCAAATTATGCACGAAACCATAACGTATTTACTGATGAAATTTTAGATATTAATTTTGTGATAACTGTTAAAAAACAAGCAAATTACAGCCGAGAGAACAACTTAACTCTTCTCACTTGCACACACTCATGTATGTATATAAGATGTTCAGAAATGGTCTGAGGAAAGTATTAAATAATATTTGCATCACTATAGTTCATTTCACGGAACAAAATAACGTTCATTTAAGTGGGGATATAATAAATAGGGAACAAAATATTACCAGTCATGAAATAAAATTGACAAAATTAAATTTTATTCAAACATTTTTTGTATTCAGCTTTGTAATTTTTAATATTCAGGTATTGTACATTTTTACAAATAAAAATATTTATTATTGATAGATTGGTTTCACGAATTTAAATTATTTATTGAATGCCTGTAAAAACGGTCGGCTCTCAAGCCCCAACTTCTATTTCCTTACGTAAAATCAAGTATAGTCTAGAAATTGCACTTTTGTGAACGTAAGTAGGCATAGGCTATGCCTTCAAATTCGAGCACTCGCAAAACAGTTTTTGGACGTGTGTTACACAAGATTTTTTGAGCCGACTTCTCCAAATTTTTTTTTGATATATTAAATTATTAAAAATATTAAGTACTGTTAGTAACATCGCAAGATTTGAATATAAATTGATACGGATTTATAAATATAACCTGAAAAATTAACACAATATTTTTTATCGATTTTTTATTACAAATTCAAATTATAACTACTAACATTTAATTTAAAATATATTCATTTGTTACAATTAACGACTTAGTCCTAAAATTTATAAACATTTTGTTAATTCTTTTGTTCAAAATAATCATAAACCGGCATTTCATCAAAACAGTTGCCAACTTATACCTACATATTAAAGTCTTTCTGAATGATTTGGAGATATAGTGTTTCGAGGTTTCCAACCCCTATGGATTAAATTCCTAGAGTGGCCTGGTACACAGAACACCTATTCATTGCCATTAAATGTGGAGAAAAATTCCAGACTTGCGCGGATTCGGATCCACGATATCTGAGTCCAGAGGCTAGCACTCCACCAAATTGCTATTCCGCTGATCAATGTGAAGGTATGTAAAACTACTTATACCGGAATACTTATGGCTCTGGTAAGTTCATTAAATTTATTCTGCAAACTACGTATATTCTAATAATAGCAGTGTGAATAATTACTTTTCGAAATCCGATTGTCTAAAAAATTATTCTGGGGCCGTTTACGGGGAAACCAGTACCGTTTAACTAAAACACCTGTAGGCCTAAATTCAGGTTCTAGAACTTTGGAGTCGTAATTAATTCCTAATTTGAATGATGAAAAATATCCCGCATGATCAATTTTATCGAACTTTCAAGGTTCATTCGACCTTGTGTTTTGAAATAGTCGATGGTGTCTTCTGTTACGGCATCTTCGTTGACTATTCGGCTTATAAGTAAGCAACCTTGCATGGGAGCACCGCACAATTTGCTGTTGGTCCGGTTCTATGCTGTGCCGATTGTGCGTACCTGAGATTTTGGTAGAGGTGCAGATTGGTACAGCTTCTCTGCGCTGTTATATAAAGTGTAAGAATATAATTAAAATGAATATATACAATCTAGGTGTTATTATTATCCCGTTATTATTACCTGTATTTGAATCAAATCCTATCAAAAATTAATATCTAAATACAGAATGTCTCTGAAATAGACGGACATGCCTTAACCACTGATTCCTTGGCCTAAAGTAAGACGATTTAACTAAACTTATTTATAACCAAAAGTGCACCGTTTAGCCAGTATTTTACGCAACGAGAAAAGTTTACTATTGAGAGCATCTTTCTGAAAAAACTATGATTTTACGTACCTGACTTTGCAATTAAAAAGCTATGGACCAATCATGGCTGTGACATCCAAGTTTCATACACTAGTGGTTCACTAATAATGTCAAACATCATCTTAAAAGATGAAATATATCCATGTGGATTGTAAGATTGTTATAATAATAATTTTACGTTATTGACTTTGCCATTAAAAATATATGGACTAATCGTAGTTGTGACAGCAAAATTTCATACACTAGTTCATTAATAATTTCAAAAATATCATCTTAAAAGATGAAATATATCCAAATGGATTGTAGGATTGTCATACCAAATTTCATTCAAGTTGAACGAAGCTTTCCGCTATTATAAGCAAAATATTTTTTTTATAAGAACTTTTAAGCAAATTATTAAAATATCTTTGAAGCAAAATACTGGCTAAACGGTATGGGGCCTATTCAGAACTCAATATTTGCATAGTCGTTATGGTATTTATGGTTGTTATGTACTGTAAAGATTGTTAAAATCAAAATTGGTATTCTCAGTACTGAAGGTGGTTACCGTCAACAATTCTTACGTGTTTTGACAGTCTTTATCATAACGACTGCTAAAACTATGTATTTATGGTTGTTATCACGTTGTTATTTCTAATATTAGACAAGTGACAGATTATTACATCAATCATATATTATTAATAATGCCCTTTCTGCTAAATATTAGCAGGATGCAGTTGATTATTCGCATGGATCCTGTTTCGACTTAAATAATGATAATAATAACGATAAAAATCGTCGTGGACGAAAGTTACTTTTGACGTAAATACATATTTCTTTGAAAATATTATATTCTGTGAAAACCTAGTTATTTATTCTGGTGCTAATGTGCGCTTTTTCTTCAATCAAAATAAAAAAAATCTTTCCATAACTTTTCAGTCACGTTGGGATCAGTGGTAGGAATTAACATACCCGTTCTAAATAATTTAGAAGTTTTCAAATATGACACAAATGCCATATTCTTCTTTAGTTGTTTTGGCAGAATGTTTGCATTTTAAATATAATTGGCAACACATTATTAAAAGAATAAAGAATTGACATAAAAGGTTAGGTTAAGTTCATATATGCATAATGAAGTTAGCTATTGTCAAATAATCTGGTTCATTCACAAGTATTATTTTGTAAAGATTGTCAATAATACCGACGTAGGTTCTGAATTGACAAATTCATAAAGATTGTTACAAATGTCTTTATTATAACAATCTTTATATCCGTAACAACCTTTATGACTGTGTTTCTCTGAATAGGCCACAATATTATTTACATAAATATTTAAAAAATTCCAGTAAGATTTGCTCTACAGAATAGCACAGCATGCGTTGACGGTGATAAACACACGTAACTTGTGGGCTGTAAACGAAAATATATACATATGTACATTATAAAATTTTAAACACTTAAATGAATAATGAATCATTGAGTACTTCCTAGGCGTCAATGGTCCTGCAGCAGCTACAGTTCATCATCTCGTGCATTGTCATCAACATCATCAATGATTTGCAAATATGTTAAAATGACCTAATACAAGAAATAACATAACAGAAGAATACTTGCAATTGGCACATCGAAGTCTATTCTGCAGAGCAAATCATACTGGAATAGTTCGAATATTAATGTAAATAATATTATAAGAATTTATATATATATATATATATATATATATATATATATATATATATATATATATATATATAATAACAACTTATCGGCTTTCAACTATTTTTGTTATAGCCCTAATTATTACATTTTTAACAACTTAGTGGTACATTTCACATATATAAAGTATTTTGAAGACACACACAAACATCCAAGCC
Organism: Ophonus ardosiacus; assembly: GCA_943142095.1. Classification (NCBI taxonomy): domain Eukaryota; kingdom Metazoa; phylum Arthropoda; class Insecta; order Coleoptera; family Carabidae; genus Ophonus; species Ophonus ardosiacus. Next base: position 45,304,759 of record OW964824.1, read on the forward strand.
CCTGGTGGGAATTGAACCCAGAACCTCAGGGTCCGAGCGGTGATGGTCGCTTCGAGTGCTGCCAGAGACACACTGCCTCAACACGCTGGATCATATATATATATATATATATATATATATACAGTGTGAACATTGAAAACCGTGACATAGCCGTTTAACATGGGAAAACAGTTTTTTTCAAATATTATCTGTCCCGTAAGACTATAGTGGGAGCTTTTGATATGGTTAGAAAGATTATTTAATTTGGCATCGAAGAGTATCTAAATACTCCTAATTTAATGCCTTATTATTGAAATATTTACGAAAGTATAATCCTACTTGACAGTTATTACTTATAATTTACTAAAAACAGTAATCATGGAAACGTGTTCGGTAGCTGACTTGGTTAAATCGAGGCTTCATGATAATTTTTCACTAGTTCAAATCCCTCCCGGTTCAAGTTAATATTTTTATTATTTTTATATTTATTTTTGTATTATTAAATACATTTTTTCCGAAAACTTTGTAAATCTAGTGGATTTTTCATTAGAAGAAAAAATTAGTATAATTAAATTTTACAATCAAGGGATGAGTTTACGAGAAATTCGAGACTTTTTTGCTAGGATATATTCTGATAGACAAATTGCATCTCAACGAACTAGACGAATCATTTTAAAATTTGAAAAAACCAGTTGCGTTAATGACGACCATAAAACTAAATTTAATTTGGCTTAAATTTACATATTTATTGCACCTCTTCTACATTTAGTCAATAAAATACTTGATGTGCCAAAAAATTATTCGATTTAATTTTGTAATTTATTTAATAATAAATTGTACAAAATAAATATAAAAATAATAAAAATATTAACTTGAACCGGGAGGGATTTGAACTAGTGAAAAATTATCATGGAGCCTTGATTGTTCCCTGGAGCCTTGATTTAACCAAGTCAGCTACCGAATACGTTTCCATGATTACTGTTTTTAGTAAGTTATAAGTAATAACTGTCAAGTAGCATTCTATTTTCGTAAATATTTCAATAATAAAGCATTAAATTAAGAGCATTTAGATACTCTTCGATGCCAAATTAAATAATCTTTCTAACCATATCAAAAGCTCCCACTATAGTCTTACGGGACAGATAATATTTGAAAAAAACTGTTTCCCATGTTAAACGGCTATGTCACGGTTTTCAGTGTTCACACTGTATATATATATAATAATTTCGTACTGTAAATTATGTACATTATTTCAAATTATCATATTATAAAATAAATAATAATTAATTTGGTAGTACATATTGAACATTCTTTATAAAATACAATATTTAAAAATATGTACATACATATGAAAATTATGATCGTAATACGTGTTGCAACTAATATAGGGTTGCCATACTGCAAAATTATAATTTAGGACAGTAGTTCAAATCCCGGACACTGCCCTTCTAAAAAGGAGGACAAAACTACGACGCAATTCATATTTTGGATTTTTATGGGTATCAAAATAAATAATTAAAATATTATCTATATTTATTTTGATTACATGCCTTTCTATTTCAATTTATAATATATAAGGTTCCAAATAAAAAAATCTGTTGTGGCCAGCACAAGACCTCTCGTCATTTCTATATTAGGCTATATAAGTATTGTATTGCACTTCGCTTTCGAACCGTCGTTTTATTACAAAATATTACAGAACTTTACCCAAATATTGTTTTCTTATTGTATTTAACTTGTCTTCTGCCCCCATATAATTCTAATTATATCTATTTTATATCATTTTCATGTCAGAGATTGTTCCAATTCATTAACCAGATTGGCGGTATTTCTGATGGATATATGCATTTTACCACAATTTTACCTATAATTTCAAATATTTAATTAATAAAACAATAAGAAAAATTAAATATACTTCCCAGAAAAAGCTATCAGAATGTCACTAACTTGGTCACTAAAACTGTTGATATTTGACAATGACATGTGTCATGTTATAAACATTGGAATTTGTCAACTGGTTTCCTTAGTGCCTTAGCCTCTGCGATTAGTTTACTATATAAATCACAGTGTCTTTATCACTAAATCTATACAAGATATAATAAAAAATTTAAGTGTATTAGATGGAGAATTTTATGTTCTTCAATATTTAATAAAAAAAAACTCCCAAAAAATTATATTTAGAAGAATTTTTCTAAGAAACTACTACTTCCGGTTGTTCAATTGTTACTAAAACTTTTTCAGCTCTTCCCAGGAATATCAGATTGAGGAAACTGCAGTTAAATATTTTTTAAGTCTTATAGTTTTTGAGGAATCGTCCCTCCAATATCCATACATACACACACACACACACACACACACACACACACACACACACACACATCCAGACATCATTGTAAAAATGTTATAATTGGATTCTATGAACCTTAAATCGTGCTTATTCAATAAAATCTGGCTATGCGAATTTTAGCATGAATCCAATACCTCTCTTAGCGAGAGGTAAAAAATATATGGGTAAATTTCTGTAATTTTTTTATTAGAAAACGACGTTTTGATAGCGAAGTTCTGCCTTCAACAACTATTGTTATTTACCCGACAAAAGAAGTACTCGCTGTCGAATCGTCGTTTTCTAATCAAATAAATTACAGATATTTGACCATTGTTTTATTTATATAATATGAGTTCTGAAAGTTTCTTTCAATTCATAAAATACCAGTTTCTTGAACACATAACAAAATTATAATCATTATAGGGACATTTACTGAAACCTATTTTTCTTCTCCTATTTTCAAAATAATTTTCTTATCTATTGTTTGAGACAATATAAAATCATGGAATTGGCTACCTACAGTCTAGGTCTTATTAATTAGTCCTGTGACAGAATTCGGTAATAATTTATTACGTTCCTTCGTCCACTGAGCTTGAATTAATGAATATACTCTCTCTACATTTGCATTGTAGCTCGGAATGGCAAAAATAAATATTGAGCCAGTTTTAATAATTCACTGTGCAGTTCATCAGAAGCACATGTTTAGAAACAAATTACCTATTTGAAATGTATAAAACTGTCATTATTATACCGGGAGTTTATTTTATCAGTAAACATAGGGTATATCATTGCCATGGTTACGATATGAATGTTTGACAGCAATGTATTGAAGCGTTTATTTTATGAGTAAACATAGGCGTTTAACATGGGAAGCAGTTTTTTGTAAATACAAACTGTCCGTAAAATAATCAAGCCATGTTATTGAACATGATAATAGTACATTACATTTTGTACATTATTTAATATTAACTGCTTTAATAATATTATAGTAAATTACAGAAATTGTCAAATAAATAATTGTTTCACTTTTTTATTATGCATTATGAAAAGTTTTACAAATGTCTCCGGTGGCGCAATGGTTATGACAGTGGCGTCTGAAATTTTTGGTTGGGGTTCGATTCCCCATTGGGTAATTATTTTATTTTTTTTTTACTTAAAAATTGTTGAACTTTTAAAAATCAATTTCTATATTATAATCATTTAATAATAATAATAAAATTGTAATAAATAAAGAGAAAATAATTGAGAATAATTGATTACAATAATTAAAATATTGATACAATAATAATGCATTGTATTTCCTTTGATATTAATAAAAATAACTAAAATATAATAAATTTGTGTAGATATTATGTTTTTACTGTATTTATCAAAAGAAAATACAATGCATTATTATTACATCAATGTTTTGATTATTGTAATCAATTATTATCAACTATTTTCTCTTTATTTATTACAATGTTATTATTATTTTTAAATGACTATAATACGAAATATAACAGAGATTTTAAAAAGTCCAACAATTTTTATGTAAAAAAAAATAAGTACTCCAATGGGGAATCGAACCCTAACCAAAAATTTCAGACGCCACTGTTATAACCACTGCACAACAAGAGACATTCGTAAATCTTTTCATATTGCATATTGAAAAATTTAAACAATTATTTATTTGACAATTTCTATAATTTATTGCATTTTTTGCAATATTATTAAAGTAATTAATATTAAATAATGTACAAGATGTAATGTACTATTATCATGTTCAATAGCATGACTGGATTTATTGCCAGACCTTTGTATTTACCAAAAACTGCTTCCCATGTTAAACGCCTATGTTTACTCATAAAATAAACACTTCAATACATTGCTGTCAAACATTCATATCGTAACTATGGCAATGATATACCCTGTTTATGTTTACTGATAAAATAAACTCCCGGTATAGCTTTTCCATATACAGGTGAGAGAAACAACACTTTGTCCATCTTATTTTCATAGTTTGTCATTACATGTCTATGACCACGAAGCCATCTACTGGCGCGTAGATTAACTAAAATTTTGCCGCTGCCCTGTTGCCCTCTAGGGACAGTTCTACGAAACATGGCCGCCATGATGTTTTGATGCATTCTAGTTTCGGTGTTTGAGCATTTTGTTGAAGAAGGGTTTGGTGTTGAGCGCCTTCCCTTTTCAGCGGTGTTGCTTCGAAACCTAAAGTTTCTTTTCATACCATGTCTTTATAAATCCATGAGCAACAAACGTATGACCATTATTGTTGCAGTGTTCTAGCAATTATAATTCGCTGCAATTGAAACTCAAAATTTAACCGCTAATATATTTTTTTTTCCAATTTTGATATTTTAAACTATGGTTACGTTTTTTTTTTATGAAGTATTGACAGAAAAAGATCGGAGTTATTGACGGTAATAAATTTGTTATTGTTTAAAAAACCAAGTAAACTCTGTATTGTAATATTGTAATCATAGTCATCTGTACAAAAAAGAAAACGATGCCATAATGAGAAACTTTAGCAATATAAAAATATTAAAAACAAATATATAAACAAGTCTGTAGTGAAACATGAAGGTGTTCAGACGTATTTCCGTTTCGTCCATAATTCTTCAAATTTATTCTCTATTTTTGCATCTGAAGTCAACCTTATAACTATTTAAAAAAATAATTAATTATTTGAATTAAAATCGTCGTTTACTTGAGTAGTGGGGATTTTTTATCTTTCAGAGATAATAAAACTGTATCAGCGTTTGTGATTCAATTGTGTTTGTAAATCAACTAAACAATGGGTCATCTTTACCCAATTATCTTCAAACCTACTGATTCTTCGAGCCAGTAAGAGCTTCGTCAAGAGTACCCACTATCATTGCGCGTGTTACAGCGCAATACATCAATTTTCCGTGAACCACACCACGTCTACAAGGTCATCTTTTTGGTCCTCTCCACTTCAAGACCCATTGGTCCTTGCTTCTCCTAGACGCAACTAACGTCACCTGTGAATCTTACTGCAAATAGTTATTGGATCTGCCCGAACGAGTTCCTGCCTTACCTTGAACATTCCCTGTCTCCCATTTGGCCAAGGTCAGTACTCTTTTCAGAATACGAGTAATAACCTCATAGCAATTCGCGAGCATCCTAAAATACATACAAAATATATACACAATTCATTAGTATCCTCCTTCACAATTGTCATTATTAACTCCATAGCAAGTACTGTTTATTTTCTACTGAATTAAAAAATAATTAAATCACCTTCACAGAATTTTGACTCTGTGCAGCAAATGAAGCATTTTAGTATTTAGTATTTATTTATTTTGACTATTTTACATTTATACAATGTTTACAGTACGTCAAAAATATTTGGCAATAAAAATAGTTTATCAAATACGTATTTCAAAATACATAATCATTGGTCGATCGTGTCAAAAACAAGTACAATATTAAACAAAGTAAGTAACAATGTAAGTAGTATCACGTAAAGTGAAATAAAAGTGATAAAATAAAATTGCAAAACAATAAATATTTGAGTGTAGTTGAATTTGAGCTTATTCATTCATAAGATCGTAACCAAAATCAATAATATTGAATTTTAAATATTCTTCAGTTGTATAAATTCGGCGAGTGACCCCATAAAAGAATACCGTAAGATAAAACAGAATGAAATAATGAAAAATAAACCATTCTCAAGGTAGATTTATCAATAATAGAGTTTAGTCTACGTAGCAGAAAAATAATTGCTGACAGTTTCTTACTTATGAATGAAATATGAGAAGAACCATTTAGTGTTGGTTCTAAATGCATTCCAAGAATTGAAAAAGAATCATTATTAATGAAATTACGATTATTTGAGAAAATAATTTTTTGCGTTTTATCTTTATTCAAAAGTAAATTATTTGCTGCAAACCATTGTTCAGCTTTACTAATTGCGCTATTATTAGCATCAGTAAGACTTCCATAATTTGAATCACCTGTAATTAGTGAGGTGTCATCTGCAAATAAAACACTTGTAATCGGATCCATATAGTTACTAAAATCATTAACATATATTAGAAAGAAAAAAGGCCCTAAAATAGAGCCTCTACTCTATTTTTCTAAAATCTGATGAGGTACCATCAAAAGAAACACACTGTACCCTATTTTCTAGGTAAGACTTGATAATATTTAAAGCCGGTCCTGTAATACCATAATATTCTAATTTATGTAGAAGTAAGACATGATTAACGCAATCAAATGCCTTTGACAGGTCACATAAAGTAAGTGCCATATGCTTACCTGCTTCAAGGCCTGAAATTATATTTTGTTAAACATTATAAACAGCTTGAGATGTTGAACATCCAGCACGAAAACCAAATTGCTGACTGTTTAGTAATTTATTCTTATCAAAATAGGAAACCAATCTATTTTTAATTATAATTTCAAAAGCTTTTGAAATTGTTGGTATAATGGATATAGGTCTATAAACTACAGACCTATATCCATTATACTTTGCTAATTTCTCCTTTTAAAATAAAGGGAGAACTTTAGTCTTCTTAAAAGCCTCAGGGTACATTCCTTCACTCAAACATTTATTAAAAAGTGCAGTTGAAGGTTCCGTAATATAATCAATTATTTGTTTTGAAAAATTATTATTAATATTATAAATATCTAAACATTTAGAATTATTTAACGATTTAATTGCATCGTAAACCTCAACTACATCAGTAGGCTGTAATGTAAAGACACAAGAACTAGGTTGTGTAGTACTCGCCAAAATATCTTCCGCTTTAAATTGATTGTTGGAAATATTATTAATTATACTAATTGCCACCGTTGTGAACTAGTTGTTATAATCATCAGGTTTCAAATCTGAATTTACGTTGTGATTTCTTACTTGATTTCGTTAAAAATTTATTAGATTCCAACTAGCTTTACTTTTATTGTCTGAATTTTTAATGAAATTATTGGAGGCAATAGTTTTAGACTCTTTTAATTCTTTTTTATAATTTTTGAGTTTACTTTTGTATAAATGTAAAAAATATTCATTCTGCGTACTACTAAAATAGATGTTTAAAATATGTAATTCTTCTCTCATTTTTTGAGATCTGAATTATACCAATTTACCGGAGAACAGTTTACTTTCTTTGTACATTGTTTTAAAGGAAAGTGCAAATCGATTAAATAAGTTAAAATATCAATTAAGTAAGAGCAACACTGTTCAGCCGACAAATGTTAATCAAGAAAAATATTTATGAAATAAGTAGTATTTAAAGAGTTTTTAAAAAATTGTATATTTTTTTGAGTAAATTGCCGGATAAGTACCGACTGAGTACTCGTATCATTAACGTAGCCAGAATAAAGAAAAAATTATCCTATATGGTCAGAAAGACACGGATCTATTACACCCACCTTGAAATCGGTTTCAATATTTGTGGAAAAAATATCCAAACAACTATTAGTTGCTGTAGTTACTCTTGTAGGTTCAGATATAGTTTTATTAAAACCATACGATTCTATTAAATTAAAAAAATTAAATGTATCAGCATCAACAAGATTACTTGACAATTCTAAATTAATATCTCCAATTATTATAATTTTATTAAAACTCATTGTAAGCTGATAGAGAAGTTCTTCAAATTTAAGCATAAACATTTTTTAGTTACCTTTGCCTGTTCTATAAATAATAACAAGTACTATTTTCAGTTTAACCAATTCAATTCCACACATTTCTATATTAAATTCTAAATTGAAACTATTCAAATCAATAATTTTAAAGGAAATTTCATTATTTAAGAAGATGGCCATACCCCCATGCTTAACAGGTTCTCTGCAAAAAAATGAAGTTAACTTATACTGCGGTAAATTAATAGTTTCTATAGCAGTATTATCGAGCCAATGTTCTGAAATACGTATAATATCAAAAGGATATTCCTTTAAAAAATGAATATCGATCAATCTTATTATTAAGTGACTGAATATTTATGTGAAAAAAACTTACATTGTTACATTGACATAACATATTACCACAGCATAATTTATACAAGTAAGAAACATGAACATCTGAAGCTAAACATTTCTTTGAGTGGTTCGTTTCTTCTAAAAAAAGGTTTTAAACATACTCCAGATGGCCATAAAGAAGGATCCATTATTTTCTCCTGATTACCATGGTGGATAGTCAATTTAAAGGAGTAATATTACTCAGGGTATTTAGACTGTAATTTTACAACACTGATTTCAGGGCAAACATTTAACACTTGATTTTTTAAAATATCATGCACGAAAATATCACTTTCACCACAGCTTTTATGATACAGATAGGCCATTTTCATTATTTTTCACGACAAAAATGTTAAAAAATAAAGTTTGTTGATTATTTATAAACGATTTCACGTCTATTAACGACGATTGTTATGCACGTCCTAACTGATTTTTATTTTGTTGAAATTAAATACTGTAACGGTTTTATCATTATTTCGTCGAAATTGAATAAAATATTGTATATAAACTACGTGTGTTATAAATGTTTATTCATTTCCTAATTGATCATTGATTTTAATTGAAGTACCCGATTCATGTTTTCAATTTATCTTAAATTTTAGCAAAATTACGTTTTGATCGAACTTTTGAACCATATGTCCGTTCAAATAAAACATTCAATTTGAGATATATGACATATTTTTTGCGAGATAGGAAAGATCTTGCATAAGGGTTTCAGACTTCTATTTGCTGAACCATAAGCAAATAAATTTTTTTTTCGACCAGTGGTTCTCAAAATACGGGACACAACTTTCTTATTTTAAATGGGAACATTTTTTTTAAGTTATTCGATACAGTTTTTTTTTTCTAAATTCAACGATATAAACATATCATATACTAATATAACAAAATAACTGAAAAAAATGCATGTTAAATTTATATGTATTTTATTTATATCTGGCTGAAACAAGAGTGCTATGGATAGAAAACAATTAATAATTTAATTCACAATTATTTAAATTGTTATTTTTTGTTTATTTTGTAATTTATGATGTTGTAAATTGTGCTAAGATTGTCAATGTCAGTTTTTTATATATTTATTTTATTTATTTATGAAATAAAGTATGCATTCAAAAAATTCACGTTCACTGGCCATTCCTCCAATTTTTGCAGCTTATGGAGATATATTTATTTAGTTTCTTTGGATCTTCTTGCAGCACTGACAAGATAATAAGGTTCGTGCAGCTTACGTCACAACATGGCTGCTGCCAGCTGTTTGGTAGGCACTTGGTAGACAGGCGCAAATTACAGTTTGTAATATTTCATATGATATTGTCTTTTATTGTCCATATTTCACGTAAGTATCTACCAAGGAAGGTTATAAAATATACAATATAGATAATTTAATACATGTCATCGAATATGATTGTGTTAAATACATAAATAAATAAATAAATAGGGTTTTTCCAAACTTGTTCTGCATGCATTTTTAAAAATCGAAGCAGTTATTCTCCCTTTTCTACATATAAACCAGAACTTATTACTAGCCTCTCCTTTTGTATTTTGCTCCACAAATTCACAGTCCTCCTAAAGAAATAAATTTAATGTAGTAAAATTCCTTACAATTCAGTTATAAATTTCTTACCTTTGTTAAACATATTTGTATTTTATACGCATTTTAAAGAAGATCCTCTCTTGTTCCAGTTAAATGATATTATTTAAAAAAATCTAATTCCAGATGTTTATTCTGAATATTTCGAGGAATATTTTCTGCATTTTCCATTCAAATGGTGCTGTTACAGATAAAATTGAAGCATCTACTTTATTGTCATATAGCGTCTGTAAAAACTGCATCATTTCTTCATTTTTCAAATCCGAATATGTTATACTTTCCTCAGAATTTTTTGTCTGTATTTCGTGTAAAACTTCATATTTAGATTTATAGGTAGAAAAATCCATTTCTCCAGCTGCAGCCATAGTTTTAATTTTTTATGAAGATGTGGTAGCTAGTATGATTTTTCTCCGGTTACAGTGACAGATTCTACATTTCGGACAATATCATCCATGTAGAATATTAAAGCTGCAACATGACTGTAAGTTTCTCCTAATCCAGCTATACATTTGCAATGGCAATATAAGATTTCTCCTTCTTGTTTGGCTACAAACCACGCTTGTAGTGGGCTGTCACTCAATCTATGAGAATGTAACACCTACAATGGAATAATTTTTAGATATAATTATTAAAAAAAGTTAAATCATATTTTCTTTACCTTTTGTTTGAATTGTTTTAACTCATCCACATTTGAAGAACTTGTAAGCATGTAAGCTTTTATATGCTCGAAATTCTGTTTGAGTGAAGGCACTTTTTTAAATCAAATAATTGTAAATATCTATATAAATTATTTGTGGAATTTTTTTAATGTCTGTTGTAAAAATTTTCTTATCGATATCGATGACAAACGGGTCTATATTATTAATTAGTGATATTTTCTCCAAATATCTAGCCTGTACACTCTCATCTAAGCTATATAAATAATCACTATGTGAAGACATCATAAAAATAACCAAACTTCCATTTCAAATTGCATAAAACATAAAAATACTCGATAACCTGCTTCAACCAACGTTAAATCATATGCTGATATCTAGATGTTTACCTTCCAAACAGCTGTTGGCCGCCATGTTGATGACGTAGCTGCACGAGCCTTATATTTAATATTGCTGTGGCTAATATATATATATCACGAACAAAAGAGTTACTTATTATAACAATTACTTTGTATTTGTTATAGTTTTGCTTAAAATTTGGGTGTAATTTCGAATGTCACCTTCAGGAAATCTGTTTTTCCATACTTCTATTAATGTATCACTTATTAAGCTTATTTTTAAATTTATTCATTTTTGTATTACTGTTTAAAAGGTTTATCATGATCGTTATCATGTAACAATGTACGGTGTTTGCGGTTACATTTTCGGCAAGTATAAATTGAGCGACATTGAGATAAGGAATTATTCTTATTTAAACAATTATTGCACATAGTTAACCGTTTTACCTCATTGTACTGAGTTTTTATTGGCATCTCTAACAATTTATTGCACTGATTAATAAAATGCGGCTGGCTGCATAGCGGACAACTAATTTATATTGTTTGAGAGATTGTAGATTTATTACCTGTGACTTTACCTTTTTGACCGAGAGATTTAGGCTGATTTGGATTATGGTGATTTTTATAATTTCGAGTTAGTGCACTCTAGTGTTTGACACTTATTAACAATAAATGTTTTCAACTGATCAAAAGTTGGTATATCACTATTTAATTCTAACTCCCAATCGTGTAATGTCGCATAATCGAATTTAGAAGTAATAACATGAACCAATACATCGTCCCATTTATCGGTAGGACGATCTAGATATTTTAATTGCTTTAAATGCAAGTTCATTTTATTATAGAAAATCCTAAGGGAAAATGTTGAATATTTAGAAACTTAGTACTTTAATGATTTTCTTGCTATTTCATAAGTTTACTTAGATGGATTTAACGATTCGATTGCACTGGCTGCTTCACCTTTTAAACATGAACGTAGATAATGGAATTTTTGAATTTCCGATAGTTTTTCGTTTTTATGTATTAAAGAATCAAATGTTTCAATAAAATTTGTCCACTGATCACATTGACTCATGAAATCCGGTAAATTTATTATTGGAAGATTAATACTGATATTACTGTTTGTATTTGATGTACTATCGGAGTTATTGCTATGATCATTTACGCGGCCAACTGAATTTGATTGCGGTAATTTGGTTTCTATGGCCGCTACTAATTTAAAATATTCATTTTCTATATCTTCGCGATATGCTCAGTGTTGTGTGTTTTTGTCTAGATCTACAATTTCAATTTATATTTGTTCGAAATTTGTTAAGAGTATTTTGAAAATGTTTATAGCGAATATTTAATTCACTGATGTCTTTATCGTTTTTGTGTTGTTCAAAATAATTTTCGAATTTTGTAATTTTGGCTTTTATTAAGCCGCGAGACTCTATAATGCTATTTAGTTCGGCCATTTTAGAGATGTACAATTTTTAGATGAGTAGAAGTTGAATAAATATGTATAACAATGGAATTGCTGGTGAATCACTAACTTTGATGGCAACAATGTCACTCGAAGACGACGTTGCTTCAGCAGCTGCACTCATGATGATGATGATAATGATGATGATGGTGATGATGGTTGATGGTTAATTTCGGATTTGCCGTTCGAAAAAATCCGGTTCGAAGGACCAAAAAATGGTGATGCACTCACACACTCACAAGGAGGAAGACGTGAGGAAGAAACAATAAAAACCACTGCTTTTTTCGAGCCTTTGGAACTCGTGATTTTATTAATTGAATAAGATTAATATATTTATACAGTTTTGTACATGATACTTGCTGATAACTTTAATTAGTGTATATTGGTACGACTTAAGACATTTTTTCGACAGGGTGCAAGAGCTTTTATATCTGACCCTAATTTGAACCAGTGGATCCCAACAGTGGGATAAACCAGAGGTTCCACACTGTTTATAAGAAATGTTACATGCGACGCACAAACAATGGGCTACTTGCGTACCTTTTTTTATTTAATATTTTTGAAGAGAAGGTAAAAACTTGCTACCCATATTTTGTATTTTGACAAATTTTTTATTAATTAGCCAGAAAAAAAATAATGAAATTTAATTATTTGAATTCCCGTCATGTATGACGTAGAATTACGCCGCACCAATGAATAGTCGTAAAGCCACAGCGTGGTGCCGTCCCATAGTAATGGTATGTTTGTGCGGGTAATGTAGATCACCTGTTTGACGTTTCAATAATAGTTTGGAGGTTAGTATTTTAGTTTATCTTTTTGGTATCGACATTTTAAATTACAAGTGTTTATTTATAAAGTAATTAATGTATTTGAGAGACCAAGGAGAGAGAAAAATGAACTAATGTCAAATTCAAATTAAAACTTTCTCGCGCGCCATGCCATCTATTGATAACATTCTTAAACATGCTTCCCCTCCCTTAGTTAAATATAAAGACGTCACAGAAAATTTTCTTTCTTAATTTAGTAAAAAATAAATAATTATTGTAAAATAAAATATATATTTTTATATATGTTTTCAATATAACTTTACGTATATAGTGACAGAAATCGGATTTTCAGTACCACGCAAGTAGCCCATTACTTCACTCGTACTTCGATCGAAGGTTCACTTGAGTCCAGCTCCGAGCAACCTTGAATAATGCTTGACTTTTTACCTTTCGTCACCTTCAGGTAAAGAAGGTATTGTCGTTGGTCAAAAAATTCGATGATAAGTTTTAAATGAATAAGCACGTTTTAAGGTCCCTACAATGTGTGTGTGTGTTTGTGTGTGTGTGTGTGTGTGTGTGTGTGTGTGTGTGTGTGCGTGTGAGACAAACTTTTCTTCGACGATAACTCCAAAACTACAATTCTAAAAATTATGATTCTTTCGTATTCCTGTTCCTTACAACCATACGAAGAGCTGATTAGATTTTGGTTATAATTGGTCAACCGGAAGTACCCTTATTTGAAGTTCTTAACAGTATTTCTTTTAAAAACTCAGTTAAATATCATTTTTCGACATTTTATGATTATCAATATGAAAGAATATCTTATTCCCTATACGGTTTGATTATACCTTTTCCTTCATATTCAATAGATAGAGTTATAGAAAGATTAAGAGAAATTAACTTTCAAAAATCAGTCAGCTTTGCTAAAATTATGGAAACAGCAGATATAATCAAAAAATTCTACTTCAAGAAGATGCTTTGGACAGGAATGAGTAGAGGAGAAGAGTAAGAAACAGCAAGTGCAAATTACATAATATAAGTACATTCGTGTTATACTTTTATTGGATTTTAGAATCTTTCCAAATGTACTTTCGGTATGGCATTTGTAAAAAATAGTGTGTTCGTGTTACAATTTTACAGGATATATGGAATCTTTTTCAATGAACTTTTGGTATGGGATTTGTACAAAATTCATCGAATTGACAGAAGGTTTTGTGCTGGCCACAACAGATTTTTTTATAATATAAATAGATTTAATCAGCACAAAAACTGTAAACTTGTAATTTCCATTGCATAAGTGACTAACAACCTTAACGCTAATTGCTGGATCGTGAAGAGAATATAGAATTCCTAGAATTTATTGATATTGTAGATTGTGGAAGAAGCTTTAAATAACGATTAGGGAATGGTTACTCCACGAAGATATATCCGTGATATGGAAAATCCTTTAGAATATTATGATAATTTTCGAAATCGCAACGGATTTTCTAAATACAGAATGTCTCTTAAATAGGGGACATGGCTTAACCACAGATTCCTGAGACTAAAATAAGACGATTTAACTACACTTGCTTCTACCGGAAAGTGTACCATTTAGCCAGAATTCTGCTTCAAAGTTCTTCGAAAAAAATTAATTTTGCTTATAATAACAGAACGCTTTATTTGATTTGGATGAAATTTGGTATGACAGTTTATATGATTTTAAGTCATCTATTAAGATGATACTTGTTATTATTAGCGAACCACTAGTGTATGAAACTTAGGTGTCCCAACATTAATTAGACCGTAATTTTTTAATGGCCACGTCAATAACGTAAAATTATTATTTTTTTTCAGTAACATATATTCAATGGTAAACTTTTTTATTTTTGTTTAATTTTTGATATCTGTTACGGTTCAGATAGAAAAAAATAAAATCTGAGTGACTGCATCGTGAATTTTTTTAAAATAAATTTAATCTAGCAGTCTATCCAAATGTCAAACAAGTAATTTCTAATGACAATCACAATTGTTTATGGCTTGTCAAAAAATTCCTTCGTAATATTCAGAAAACTATTAACATCCGTTTGTTCGGCCTAATAGTATTTTACTACCATTATTATAAATAAGACGAATAAATATGTTAGCGTAGTCCTAAACAAGTTGAGAAGATTGACAAATCATTACTGTAATTAAAAGTTTGATGTTTGGCATTTGGACAGACTGCTAGATTAAATTTATTTTAAAAAAAATCACGATGCAGTCACTCAGGTTTTATTTTTTCTGTCTGAACCGTAACAGATATCACAAATTAAACAGAAAGAGAAAAGTTTAATATTGAATATATCTTTCTGAAAAAAAATAATTTTACGTTATCGGCGTGGCCATTAAAAAGTTAGGGTCAATGTTGGGACACCTAAGTTTCATATACTAGTAGTTCACTAATAATAACAAGTATCATCTGAAAAGATGACATAACTATACGAACTGCCATACCAAATTTCATTCAAATCGAATAAAGCGTTCTGTTATTATAAGCAATTCTGGCTAAATGGTACACTTTCCGATAGAAGCAAGTTTAGTTAAATCGTCTTATTTTAGCCTCAGGAATCTGTGGTTAAGCCATGTCCCCCTATTTAAAAGACACCCTGTATATTTTTAATGATAAAACTTTACCGTTAGTAACTTGGGAGAAAATAATTAACCGAGGCTTATAAATTCCACCAGTGATACAAACGTTGTTGACATTACGTTATTATCCTACAAGATATTTGCAAGTAAATCTTATAATAGTAAATAAGTTCGTTCTTATTTATTATATTTTGGACTGTAAATGCAGACTTTCGATAATAGCAGGTCACTTCTTGTTATTTAATAGCTTCTTCAATTTTTTTTTAATTCTTAAATTAGATTCTGTGTTTAAATTGTTCAGCCTGTTCTTATTAATACTAGAACAAGTGTTATTACCAGCACTAATACTAACACTAGTACCAGTATTATTTGAAATGTTTGAATTATCTGTTTCTACATTATTTGTATTTGAAGGCATAGGTATTATTTCCGAAATATTAACACTAGAATTTTGAATTTCTCTTTCCAAAATAGCAGTCATGCCCCATGGGCATTCTAATGTCACACCTACATATGGTGCAGATCCACCACATGTAATGCTGGATCAATTTAGATTTGTGGCTCAGGACCACTTTCCGTAGCTAACTTCTGATATCTTAATTGTCGCCGCTTATCGTTTCCTCTATAAATTTTATATAATTTTAAAGTTAGCCATTTTAATAATAAAAAAAATCTGTTGTGGCCAGCACAAGACCTTCCGTCAATTCGATGTATTTTGTACAAATCCCATACCATTAGGTCCTTGGGACAGAGTCTACAGGGTGTCCCATTTAAGGTACGAATGCATTGGTATCTCGAGAACCGTAAGAGCTACGAGGTTGGTTAAATTAGACAAAAGTTGCCCCATTAGGAGGCTATTGTAATGGTGTTTTGTTATTTGCGAAAAAATGCATAGGTCACTAGATACAGGTGAAAATGTAAATTTCGCGATTTTCTTTTTTTGCTTATAACTTTGTTATATGAAATAGTACGAGATTCTGGTTGGCACTTTCTTAAGGCACTTTTGTATGGTGAATTTGCAGAAGTACTCAATTTTTTTTTATATCTAACCATTTACGAGTTACTGGTAGCAACTTTTATTTTTCATATGGAGATCATATTAAGCTATGGCATTTTTAAATAGAGATTTTTTTTAGCTTTACAATGATATAAAACAATAATAATTTATTTTTATAATTAACAGAAAAATTAATAAAAATTGTTATTTATACTAAAATTAAATTGAAAAAAGTAAATCGAAAGCTGCTATGGAAACAACGAAGAACGAAAAAGTGCAACAATTGAATTTCTGAATTTTACTTGACAATAGTAGATTAATACGAGTAAAAAACGAACTTTGACAACGAATGTAACAACTCAACATATCATATTTTTCCCAACGAGATAAATTCATTTTTATTACTCGTAATAATCTACTATTGTCAAGTAAAATTCAGAAATTCAATTGTTGCACTTTTTGTTGTTTGTTGTTTCCATGGCAGCCTTCGATTTACTTTTTTCAATTTAATTTTAGTATAAATAACAATTTTTATTAATTTTTCTGTTAATTATAAAAATAAATTATTATTGTTTTATATCATTGTAAAGCGAAAAAAAATCTCTATTTAAAAATGCCATAGCTTAATATGACCTCCATATGAAAAATAAAAGTTGCTACCAGTAACTCGTAAATGGTTAGATATAAAAAAAAATTTGAGTACTTCTGCAAATTCACCATACAAAAGTGCCTTAAGAAAGAGTCAACCAGAATCTCGTACTATTTCATATAACAAAGTTATAAGCAAAAAAAGAAAATCGCGAAATTTACATTTTCACCTGTATCTAGTGACCTATGCATTTTTTCGCAAATAACAAAACACCATTAAAATAGCCTCCTAATGGGGCAACTTTTGTCTAATTTAACCAACCTCGTAGCTCTTACAGTTCTCGAGATACCAATGCATTCGTACCTTAAATGGGACACCCTGTATATAATATCATGTAAAATCGAAAACGAACACATACTATTTTTTACAAATTCCATACCAAAATTCATTTGAAAAGGTTCTGTAATTCCAATAAAATTATAACATAAACATACACTAAGTAAAATACACTTGACACTTCCTTCATTTCTTCTTCAGCTTTTCCCTATTTTATTAGGGGTCACTGTTTCCTTTTCTCTTCCTCTCATTCCTGTCTAATGCACCTTCTTCACACAGTCCTTCCTTTCTCAAGTCTTCTGCGATACAGTCCTTCCATCTTCTCTTTTTTCTCTGCATGTCACTTGCGAAGAACACTGACATTCCAATTTTAGATCCTATACTTTCCATATTTGGTTTTGCACTTGCAACTGACATCTGTCAATTAAATTTTTTTGTATACCTATATCAGCTGTTAAAAACTTCAAATAAGGGTTCTTCCGGTGGATCAATTATAACCAAAATCTAATCAACTCTTCATAATGGTTGTACAGAAGAGGAATACGAAAGAATTATAATTTTTAGAATTGTAATATTGGAGTTATCGTCAGAGAAAAACACACTGACACACATACACATGGACACACACACACACGGACACACACACAGACATCATTATAAAAATAGTATATTCGTATTGTAGGGACCTTAAAACGTGCTTATTCATTAAAAACTCACCACCGAATTTTTTGACCAAAGACAATACCTTACTTACCTAAAGATGACGGAAGGTAAAAAATTATCATTGTTTCAAATTGTTCCATAATTTCTTTAATTATATGTTGTGTCTAATGTGTAGGATGATGTCACTTCTTGTATTCTTCTTTAATGTTTTTCCACTCTTCATTTTTCTTCCGTTTGGTTGCCGTTTCCGTATCTTGGCTTTCAACTAGCTTGTATTTGTCTACGAAATTAGCCAAAAGCAATTTCTCTTTGGTAGTATAGGTAAGTAATAATTTTATTTTCCATTACTCCAATATATCGTCGGATTTCTGGTAAAAAGACTTAACCGCCATTTGACTAGTTTTGAGATAAACAGGAAAAACTTGTTTTTATTTACAATATTAATTTATTTAACAAGATATTGTGTTATATCGATGAGATTAATATTTTATACATTTTTCAACATACTTTCGCAACATTTTGAAGCATATATCATGAAATATTTAATAAAAATGTTTTTTTTTTTGTTCAATATAGCTTAATACCTAAATTTTTAATATTTATATAGTTGTGAACACCAGATTAATAAATAATATCAAAATAAATTAACTTTTGTGGAACACAACTCGTTAACATCTCCCATTACATTAACACAGAATGGCGTTTAAGACATTTCGTATAAAATTTCTGTGCGCATCAAATAGTGTCAGATGGCGTTTACGAAACTTTAGAATGAATTACCTTCTAACATAATTTTTTTGGCGCTCAGATATTGTGTTTAGAGCATGCGTCGTGAAGAGACGTATCCGTTTATGTTCATAACTCATTTTATCATTTTTTGGCGGTTAAGTCTTTTTACCAGAAATCCGACGATATCTATAATTTGACGAATATATAAATGTTAATTTTATGATTTGACAGTAAAATATTAAAATTTACAAATATACAAACCCATCTAAAACAAATTCTCTAAATCCTTACCTTGAGATTCGTACTTAATCGATAATTCACGAAGTATCGACTATGAAACATATGACATGCTTGAGGTCGAGAACGACCGGAGTTATGCTTGGCCACAGATCATATACTACGTAGACACAAGGATTTGCAAATCGATGAGGTATTTACAATACGACGTAACACTAAAGACGTAAGTTAATTTTTCAGGAAAGATAAAAAACATAATAGAGATAAAAGAAATAAATAAATGTGCATTTTCCTTAATTAGGAACAATCTGAATGGTATGTCTTAATCAAAATTGTTAACTGCTATTCTTTAAAATTCTGTAACGAACTATGTGTGACACGTCATATTATTCATAACAAAAATTCCTTTTTGTGGCTTACGTTATATTACGTATTACTAAACACTCAAATTCTCTCTTATATGATTGGTTTTGGGCTTACGACGTAATGGAATTATAAACGAAATAGTTTCAGCAACCTAACTGTGCAATTGAACGTTACACTAAAGAAGTTAATTTTTCAAAAAAAAAAAAAAAAAACATGATAAAGATGAAACAAATAAATAAATGTACATTTCTTTAAATTAGGAGCAATCTGAATGGCATGTTGCATAATCTAAAATTGTTAATCGCAATTTTTTTAAATTCTGTAATGAATTATGTGTGATACATATTATTCATAACAAAAATTACTTTTTTGTGGCTTTACGTCATATTACGCATTACAGAACATTCAAATTCTCGCTTATATGATTGGTTCTGGGCTTGCAAGTTTTAAGGGAAATAGTTTTCTTCATCAATCTAACCTCGGCAAAAGTTAATATTTCAAAAAAATGTGGATTTCGTCATATTACAAATGGGCCCAAAAATTTGTGGACAAATTCTCATCGATGCTTTTTTTTAGAAATATTTAGATATATTTAAAACAATTTCTAGTTTTAACAATAAAATATTCATAAATTTCAATAGTTTACTTTTATTTTAAATTTAATAAGATTCTTAGCATATTATGCACAATTTTTATTGTAAGTATAACATAATTACTTTGGGGTTGTTTCTGTTTTGTATAATGTATATTTTATATTATAATCTTCTTGTTAAGCACTACAAAAGCGTACATTCTCATATGAAAAGCATGTTTGTGGGTTACTAGGTTTAACTACGGAAAGGCTCATTTGGTAAATTCGTACTGGTTTTGTTTTGTACCCTCGTTTGCAGTATATTTTTTCTCTCTTTTGTGTGAAACATCGCAGATGAACCCAAATTAATATGTACCTTGCTTGGATGAATATTATGTGAATCCGTGAACTGAATTCGTAAATATATTTAGCACAAAATAAATTATTGCAATCTGAGAAAATTCACGGACTATTATTCTTAACTGGTTCATATACTGGATTTAATTGATTTATCATCCACAAATTTATTATTAGTGTTTTATTAAGTATCTGCAACATTAATTTTAAGGTTTAAATATTGTACGTACGTAATTTTGTGAATATTTGTTTATCGTGAGTCTCTCTCTCTCTCGATCTCTCTCTCTTTCTCTCTCTCTCTTTGTGTGTGTGTGTTTGAAAATTAAATATTGGCCAAGGACGTCACAACATTTAACTTTACATTTATTTGATTTTTTTTTTTTTTGGAAAGCAGAAGCACGTCTAAGATGATCTCTCACAAGTAAACAAAATGTCTCATGTAATCGAAGTCGTAACTCTTATAGCTTATGAGAGCATAGAAAAACCCAGCTTAAAAATTCATTTTTCACTGCCTTATGGCCGGTTGCACCAAGGTTACTTAAATTTTAACTATACTTTAAATTAACAATATTGCATCGAAATTAAATGTCAAATGAATTATTATACATTTCTGTCAAAATTTCGATTTTCATTTTTATGTCTGTCACTTTAAATTTAAGCCTTGTTGTTGCAACTGGACATAAATCTTGGAAACAATTGAAGATCGGACTCATGTTGATTACGCGTCTTTTACTTCATGTTGCTCAGAACACTATATGCCCTTGAAGTTTGTACAGGGTGTATATCGAAAAACGAGACATATGCGTTTAACATGGGATTTCAGTTTTTTTTTTCTTGCGCAAACGTTACCTAATTATTTTATGTAAAAATGCTTCAATTAAATGTTATAGAGATTTATATCCTGCATCTAAATCATGTAAAACAATCGTACTATCTCATAATAATTAATAATAATTAATAATAATAATTATTAATAATAATAATTAATAATAATAATTAATAATAATAATAATTAATAATAATAATAATTAATAATAATAATAATATTATTAATAATTAATAATAATAATAATTAATAATAATAATAATTAATAATAATAATAATTAATAATAATAATTAACAATAATAATAATAATAATAATAATTAATAATAATAATATTAATAATTAATAATAATAATAATTAATAATAATTAATAATAATAATAATTAATAATAATAAATAATAATAATAAATAATAATAATAATAATAATTAATAATAATAATAATAATTAATAATAATTAATAATAATAATTAATAATAATAATAATAATTAATAATAATAATAATAATTAATAATAATAATTAATAATAGTAATAATAATTAATAATAATAATTAATAATAATAATAATTAATAATAATAATAATTAATAATAAAAATAATTAATAATAATAATAATAAATAATAATAATCATAATAATAATAATAATTAATAATAATAATAATAATTAATAATAACAATAATAATAATAATTAATAATAATAATTAATAATAATAATAATTAATAATAATAATAATAATAATTAATAATAATAATAATAATAATAATTAATAATAATAATAATTAATAATAATAATAATTAATAATAATAACCATGCTCCATATGAACAACCAGATCTATACAGATCGGCTTGACATTGCAGAGTGTCTAGCTAAACATTTCGCTTCGGTCAGCAGCACGGATAACTACTCACTACACTTTTTACGCATTAAAGAGGAGGCTGAAGTACATCTTGATTTCGCCACTGATGTGGAAGAGGTTTACAACCGCACATTCATCATGAAAGAGTTCGATTTTGCACTTAAGCATACAGGCAACACTTCAGTTGGTCCCGATCGCATTTCATATGCTATGATTAAAAACGCACCTCATGACATGAAAGCACACATCCTCAGTTACTTCAACCAAATCTGGCGCACTGGCGAATATCCTGATACTTGGCGAGAAGCAGTAGTAATCCCCGTGCTTAAACCAGGAAAAGATCCAGCTCAACCTTCGAGCTATCGGCCCATTTCACTGACATGTCATCTGTCAAAAGTTTACGAGCGAATGATAAACTACCGTCTTGTTTGGTACCTTGAGTCGAATCAACTCATTGATTCCTTTCAGTGTGGCTCAAGAAAGCATCATTCTACCTCGGACTTACATGCCTATTTGACAAATGCTATTCATTGCAATTTCCTTGCACGTAACCATCTAGTTGCAGTTTTCTTTGATCTGGAAAAAGCATTTGACATGACTTGGAGACATGGTATCCTACAACAACTATACGATTGGGATCTTCGTGGTAACTTACCACTATTTATTAAAAACTTTCTTCGTAGTCGTACATTTAAGGTCCGCATTGACGATATTCATTCCCGCTCATTTCCACTTGAGAATGGCGTACCGCAAGGTTCCACAATCAGTGTAACCCTGTTCATGATAGCGATTAATAACATTGCACGCAATTTACCATCAACTGTGGACCATTGTCTGTACGTTGATGATTTAGCAATATTTACCTCAGCACCAACCATTGATGAATGTGAGACACGTTTACAGCAAGCTATCAATTCTGTCTCTGATGCTGCTACCGCTCGAGGCTTTCGATTCTCAGCCGAGAAAACGAAATGCATTGAATTTTGTCGCCTACGATTACCGCACAATGCACCAGCTCTTCGTCTCTACAATACTCCCATCTCGTGTTTCTGAGGTAAAATTTCTGGGGCTTATTTATGATCGTTACCTGACATGGAAACCACAGATACTCAAACTTGCGGCGCAATGCCGAAAATCACTCAATGCTCTTAAGTGTTTGGGCAGCGTTAAATGGGGTGGTGATCGAGACTGTCTTCTTCGTCTCTACACCGCATTTGTGCAGTCGCAGCTTGATTACGAAATGCGAAGTTATTTCTTACACTCGGAAACTCTCTCCAGTTATCCACAACTATTCTATAGACAATAATATGCTTAATCGTTGCAACATGGCTAAAGATCTTGGGGTTAAATTTGATAAAGATCTTACATTTGTGCCACATATAAATTATATTTGTCAAGCGGCTATTCGAACGTTGGGTTTTATTATTAGAAACACTCGATCCTTTAGTAATATCTTAGCCATTATATGTTTGTACTACTCCCTGGTTCGCTCTAAATTAGAGTACTGTTCTATTATTTGGAGTCCGTTTGCAGAGGTTCATCAAGATAACATTGATAGAATTCAAAAAAAGTTTTTGAAATATTTACATTTCAAAACTTATGGAACTTACCCCGATCGCTTTATGTCTTATAATGAATTACTTAGTACTTTTAATTTTTAAGTCTATTGGAGAGACGCAATATATATTCAGTCTATCATCTATCTAAATTAATACACAACAATGTTAACGATCCACAATCTCTATCACTAATAAACTTTCATGCTCCCTTGTATCTCACACGTCACTCATTCAGTTTTTACTTGCAACCGGCTCGTACTAGTGTCTTCTTTACTTCACCTATTAACAAAATGTGTTATTTATATGACTTAAACTTTTCTTCTCATGACATATTTCTTCTATCACCAAGCAGCTCTATCGTCGTCTTCTTCACAGATAATTTAATTCAGTTCTTTTTTTTATTTCTTTCTGATTGTGTATAGCTTTACACATTTAATCTTTGTCTTTCGCCTATACTGTAATTAGGCTTCGCCTGTAGTATAGAGTATTTAATAATAATAATAATAATAATAATAATAATAATAATTACGGATCCATCGTTCTCAGTACAGCCAAGCAGATTCACCTGAATAGGCTAGATGCTGTTCATAATGCTGGCATTAGAATAGTATCTGGAGCTTTTAGAACTAGTCCAGTACACAGCTTGTACTGTGAATCCGGTATTGCACCACTGAGTATTCGCCGTCAACGTCTTTGTATGCGCTACACTGTTGGCATTTCGGCCAAACCTTGGCACTTTATGCATAACATTCTTTTCACAGACCAGCACGCAGCACAACTATTCCGTAACAGCAATACCTCACTTTGGCCTGTATCTTTAAAACTTTCAAAGCAGCTTGATAACCTTCCCCGTGGCCGTGAAGAGGTTCTACCTCTTCGCGTGTTAGACACACCAACCTGGTGTGTACCTAAAATCATGTTCGATACAAGTCTGACTGCCATGCACAGGGATTCCACTCCACCACAAATGTATGTTGCTGAGTTGCACTCTCTTTTGGAACAATATATAGAGTCGCAACTTATCTTCACAGATGGTGCAAAGACGGATACTGGTGTAGGCTGTGCTTTTGTTTCTAACGGTGAGAACTCCGTCTTCTCTCTCTCCCACGTGTTCTGTGTACAGCGCCGAGCTATATGCTATTTATTTCGCCCTACAGCATTGCCTACGTGTGACACATACTCCTCCTAGCATCTTAATCTGTACAGATTCCCTCAGCTCAGTTTTAGGTACAGCAAATACCATGAGCACAGATCCGCTTATCCAAGTGATAATCGGTCTCATATGCAATCTTCATGCGCTACACGTACAAGTTTCATTTCTTTGGATACCAGGACACGTGGGAATTTTGGGTAATCAACAAGCGGATGAATCCGCGCGAGAAGATGCCAACCGTACTATGACCATCCATTATAAGATACGACCTGATGATATGCTATCTCTCTTATCTCAGCATTGTGGTGATCTTTGGTAGGCGGAGTGGAGTCGATCCACTGATAAGCTCAGGCATGTCAAACAGTCCGTTGATACATTCCTCTCACCAGGCAACAACAAGTCGCTATAACCAGGTTACGCATCGGGCACATTAAGGCGACACATCTGTATCTGTTGCTGAAGGAACCTGTCCCTACGTGCGACACGTGTAACGCGCGTTTGACTGTGGCTCACGTATTACTTTATTGTAATAAGTATGCTCACGAAAGGCAACTGTGTCAGTTGGAGAATACTATCCCTGCGATTCTGTCGAATCAGGATGAAAATGTAACGAAAGTCCTTTCATATCTCAGTATAACCGGACTTATAAGTATAATATTTTAGCACCTTCTCTTTCTTTACTTTCTTCATAATCGCATTAAGCGAATTATGAAATAACCAGTAGTAGCTCGTACCTAATTAATAACAATAATAATAATAATAATTAATAATAATAATTAATAATTAATAATTAATAATTAATAATTAATAATTAATAATTAATAATTAATAATTAATAATTAATAATTAATAATTAATAATTAATAATTAATAATTAATAATTAATAATTAATAATTAATAATTAATAATTAATAATTAATAATTAATAATTAATAATTAATAATTAATAATTAATAATTAATAATTAATAATTAATAATTAATAATTAATAATTAATAATTAATAATTAATAATTAATAATTAATAATTAATAATTAATAATTAATAATTAATAATTAATAATTAATAATTAATAATTAATAATTAATAATTAATAATTAATAATTAATAATTAATAATTAATAATTAATAATTAATAATTAATAATTAATAATTAATAATTAATAATTAATAATAATAATAATAATAATTAATAATAATAATTAATAATAATTCCACAAAAACAACTGTCAATATCTCTGATAATAATTATTATGTCAAATTCATTTATTTGGCACAAATTAGCACAAATTATTTCATTAATAAAAATATCAAATCATGGTGCCCATGTTTGTGCCAAATTGGTACAAATTATTTAAATAATAAAAGTTTTAAAATTTAATTTTTATTATGCTGGCGTGAAGTTGGCATAAAATATTTAAGTCTTTTATTTCGTAACCCTGTTATATTTTGAAAATAATTTTGTGGGCACAAATTGGGCACAAATTATTTAGACTAGTCCCATAATTTGTGGCCAACTTCGTCATGCCAACTTCACGCATACTGTTTTTAGACTTTTGAAAAATGATTTTTCATTAACAAAATATGAATTCACACAAATGAAAAGTGAATTCACAATAACGAAATATGATTTCACATTAACGAAAACTGATTTCACGTAAAAGAAATCTGAATACACACTAATGAAAATTAATTTCTACTAATCAAAAACAGATTTCAAACACTCCGGTTACTTTCTTGGGCTTTTAGAGTAGCTAGCATTGTTGTAATCAACTTTTATCATTGATGTAATCACGTTTAATTAAATGTAAACATTTAATTATTTGTGAAACAACCCCGTCAACCCCTTCCATAATCAGCACAGGTCAACGTAGTGACAGAGGTAAGTATAACTTTCATTTATATTCTTACTGTGGCTGTCTGAGCTTTAATTCAGTATGTCAACGGAGGGTGATATTCACTACACCCTACGCACCTTCCCGTTACAATTGGCGCAGTCTGTTAGGATCTATTAAAGGGTTAATTAGGGCTTACTGGACATAACGTGAACGATTGAATTAATTTGAGACTAAAACTGTGAATATGGTTGACTTAAACGATACACCCACGACGACAAGTACGACGACTGTACCAAACCCTCCTGCGACAGTGGTATTTACAACCACTACAACAACGGTAACTTCTGAGAATCCGACCGCTCCTCCAGTTACTAATGTCCCCATGCATCCTTATTACCCATATTATTATACAGCGCAGCCTGGTCCATCAGGTGTACCTCCATTGGACATTCACCTTGCACCTTTTTCATACCACCTTCCAAATGTACCGCCAACTAAGCAGTACATTCCACCACTCTCTAACCTGACCAAACTAGTTCACCATCAGCGAGGCAAGCTTTTACCGACCCTACATCCATGTCCGCCCTTAAAAGCATTGATACCTATTCCGGTGGATCCGACCTAGAAGCCATCCTTGATAACGTTGCGACTGTGGCAGACTGTTACAGATGGAGAGATAGTCAGGTAGTTACAGCGATAAAATTAAAATTAAATGGTGAACCACAAAATTGTTTTTATTCACTTCCGTTACATAAAAGACCGACTACCATGAAAGAAATGCGCGAATGGCTTGTAAAACTTTTTGGGAAAAAACACGATTTTGCAGTAGCTGAAAAGGATTTTTTCAAATTTTTTCGTAATAAGGATGTCAATTCAAAAATTTGCTTTAAGGTTAGAAATTGCAGTAGCTAAACTTTTTCCGGCGTCAGATGACAACGACATGACAAGTTTACGAAATCGCATTAAACGTGAAACCATGATGATAAAGCAATTTTTTGAGGGTCTTGATACCAAATTGGCAAACGAAATTAGTAGAATTAGGCATTTTGAAACTGTAGAGGAAGCGTTACCTTACGCGGAGCACTGCGAGGAGGTCTTAGCTCGTTTATATAAAGAAACGAAAGCAGATGCTCATAAGGCTCATGTTCGTGCAGTCACTAATTCAAAACATAACGCGACACCAACACCTACACCCTTGCGTTTTTCTCTAGTCATCGCCAAAGAAAATCCCAGTTTTACGCACTGACTAACGATCCCACAATATGAGAGGTCAAAGATCCAAAGATTCAAAATTAATAACAAAGTTTTATCTGTGTCAGAGTTTTTAAGGAACAGTGATAATGCAAGCGAGAACTTACACGTTATCTCTGCTGACAAAGCAGAAGATAAGAGTAGAAATGTAGTAGGCTTCAATAATTTATTTGAACCCAGGATCAATTAGTAAATAGCGTGGATTGCAGTATTGTTGATGAACAAAATTGTGATCAACCTTGTTCGGATCCTATACCGCCAAATTTAAATTTGGAAGCACCGACAAAAGAGTGCAGTGTAGAGACGCGTATCACAAATAATGATGTCGGCGTCTACTGACACTCTTAACGAAAATAAAAATTTAATGTACGTGTTAGAGACACAGTCAAAATTCCCGCGCGACATAACGCTGTCATTGAACTTGCACTTGATATACGAATGCCTGATATGATATATGTAATAGAGCCGCGTTATATCGACATGCCCGGTATTCTAGTTGCTCGAACAATTTTTCGAAATTTTGAAAAAAATAAAGTATTTATAAATATTTTAAATGTAAATAACAAAGATGTTGTTATAGCAAATCGAGCACCAATTTGTTTAGCTATTGGAGCGGAAGAGCAACTAGAAGTAGATGTAGAAAATTTTAAAAGTATTAATACAGTGAATACAACCAAACAGCCTGAATTTAAATCAGATCATTTATCAGATGTGGAACGGGACAAATTTAATTTTTTTAAAAATAAATATGCTAACATATTCAAACCAAAGAACGAACCGCTAAGTAAAACTACGCTCGTGCAACATGGCATACACACAAGCACTGATGTCCCAGTGGTGCGCGCTCCGTATCGCGTACCTTTTAGTCGCCGCAGTAGTCCTAGTAGAAAAGAAATTAAGTAACGGCAAAAGTTCATTTAGGTTTTGTATAGATTACCATAATGAAATAAAATTACAAAGGGAGATTATTTTCCTATTCCAAATTTACAAGATACCCTAGATCTACTTGGAAATGCATTTAACAAAAGGCTACTGGAAAGTGGAAATGGACCCGCGAGATATAGAAAAGGCAGATTTTTTCGTACCTTAGGGCCATTTTGAATGTAATCGAATGCCCTTTGGACTAATCAACAGTTCGAGCACTTGGCAACGACTAATGTACACTGTTTTGTCTGGATTAACGGTTACTCACTGTTTTGTATACCTCGACGATATAATTTGTTTCAGTTCTGTTAATTAGAGGAATATATGGGTAAATTAGAACTCATATTTGATCGACTTCGAGATGCAAATCTCACTTTAAATCCCGATAAATGTAAATTTATGATGAGTGAAACAAAATATCTAGGGCATATCGTAAGTAAAGACGGTGTGAAACCTGATCCGGAGAAAATAAGAGTAGTAGAACAATTCCCCGTACCTCGTGACGTCACAGAAATTCGTTCATTTTTACGCTTAATTGGATTTTATAGACATTTTATTCAAAATTTTGCAAAATTAGCACAACCGTTGACAAGTTTGACAAAGAAAAATAATAAATTTTCTTGGACGATCGAAGCAGATGCCGCATTTAATAATTTGAGAAATTTGTTAATAAATTTTCAAAAACCATTTATTTTATTCCCCGATGCGTCTGCATACGCAGTAGGTGCTGTGTTATGCCAAGAGTATGATGGTCACGAGATGCCGGTAGCGTACGCGAGTCGCCAACTCGCTGCGACAGAGCGTAACTACAGTACGACCGAAAGAGAGTGTCTTGCTTTGGTATGGAGCATATTTGTTATTTGTATGGTAGGAAGTTTATAGTTTATACCGATCATCAGCCACTTAAATGGCTAATGAATACTTCCGAACCATCAAATGGATTAATTAGGTGGTCGTTGCTCTTATCGGAGCATGATTTTGAAATTCATTAACGCCCTGGTAAGAAACATAGCAATGCAGACGCTCTCTCTCGTATCAAGCCGGTGTCTCATGTTTCATCACAAATAATGCGAGCCGGTGATATGGGACCGTGACGTCATGAAATCTGAGCAGAGGAATAACACGCAGATATTGACGTATTTAGATAAGATTAATGACGAACCCAATTTCGATTTTTATTTAGACCAACGAGCTATAAGTAAATATAGAGTGGTGGATGAGCGCTGCTGGCCGTACACAATTGGACGCCATGTCTACTATAACCTGGCAGGCAGGTTGCAGCCTACTAGTAATATTTCTGAATTATTTTTAACGAAATAATTAAACTTCTATATTGGAATTATAAATGTAAATAATACAATTTGTGGCGAAAAGTTTTATTCTGATATATATCATATTTCGAAATAAATAAATATATTAATACCTATTTAGTTTCACAGATATATAATATGGATGCTGTGAAACTATTGATAATTAATATAATTTAAGAATTTTTACTGTGAATTCTTATTTTTATTATAATATTTTACGATAATAAATACCAATTAATATGAAAAATGTAACTGATTAGTACAATATATTGAAAAAGTAGCAAGGTAAGTAGGTGAATAGTGAAAATTAAATTATATATTTTATTATGACAATAATAACGTATATAAAAAATATAACATATAAAATACAATAAAATAAATAAAATAGTGAAAATAATCACTATATGAAATAGAAAACAATGTTTTTATTGACCTTTAAATATGATTGTTTTGGTCAAAAATTGCCGAACGTTAGTTCCTTGAATATCTGTAGAAACAGTCCTACTATTCACACAAAAAATTGATTACCTATAATAATTGTTCTTGTATTGTATTTATTTTAATTAGAACAGAAATTTTTGTTTCAATAAAGAAGATTTGATTGTAATAATAAATACCAGTAATTACATAAAAATAAATTGATTATAGTCGTTGTTGGATTTAGGCGACAAACTATTATCAAACTTCAGGCGGTAAAATCGTAAATCCGTCACTGATTAAAACTTTGAGTTAAAACTTTTGAATATAAAATTTACCTGTGAAACGACTTGCAACTATTTCTAATTTGTCTGTTTCCACACTGAGTAACAACACACTTTGCAGGCATTCAAATAGTAATATTTCTGAAAAACATATTATTTTCCCATAACAAAGTTTTTAATCGGTTTTGTTTTATGATGTTGCGATAACGCAACATTGGGACAAACCACAAATAAACAAGTGAATAAACGCATAGTTACGTGTATGTACGAAAGTGTATAGTTTATTAGCATTTACTCTGTGAACTGTGACTTTGTTAAAAAATTATATTTAGTTAAATATTTTAACCATCTTTTTAATTTTAGAAGTGCAACAATTACGATATTATGTACATATTCTTGATGGTAATGTTTTTAGAGTAACTTGAAATATCGCGTTGATCCTAAAAGAAATCTGACTCAGAAAGAACTTGAGGCAATTGTTGAAAATCTTAAAAGATGAGGGCTGTTTTGCCACTAGCACGGTAAGTGATAATAGAATACTGAAATTTACATTAGAGACTAGTAAATCTATAGAGAAGAAACCGCGTGGTACAGTGGATTCACGTTACGATCATATAAATGAAATAGGTATGGTACGATGGAATGACAATACCGTAGTTACATTGGCAAGCAATTGCGAGTCTGTGGAGCCTAATGTATTTATGAAACGGTACGATCGCAAAGAAAAAAAAAAAGATATCTATACCGCCACCAAACATGATTTCCAAATATAACAAATACATGGGGGGCGTTGACTTACACGATAACGCTGTTGCAAATTACAGAATAAATATTCATAAAAAAAAATTGTAGTGGCCTTTGTTCATAAATATGTTAGATTCGGCCGTGGTAAATGCGTGGAAACTGCATTGATTGGTATATAAAGAGAACCCCATTTCGCAGCTGGATTTCAAATCTAAACTTGTAAGAAGCCTTATAAACACCAACAAAGTAAAAACAAAATCTGTTCGCGGACGCGGTTCATCTGCATCTGTACCATCTACTGCCTGATTAGACAATGTGGGCCACATAATTGAAAGGAATAATGAGAATTGGATAAGGCGTTGCAAAATATGCCAAAGTATAACTGTTTTTATGTGTAATAAATGTAGAATTCCATTTCATTCACATTGTTTTAAAAATTACCACAGTTAATTTTGTTTTGAAATTTTTTGATGCATTTAGTCCCAATGTTGCGTTAACGCAACGTTAAAAAAAATTGAAAATTTGTATTTTGTTTTTATTTTTTATTTCATAATATGTTTATATGAATCTAAATAAACAATTTAATATAAAAAAAAATTAGTTATTTTTTTTTAAATATTTACACTAGTGGTCCTAAATGGGTCAAAGGCCTGCCACGATTCACCTGTTTCAGGACATTGTGGAACGGAAAAAACATTCGAAAAAGTAAATTCGCGTTTCTTTTGGCCAAAACTCCGTTCTGATGTAAAAATTTATGTAAAGAAAGGTGTATCGTGTGCACAAAGGAAAACATGTCCTCATTTAAAACCCGCGCATTTGAAAAAATTTAAACATGTTAGTCGCCTATTTGAACGCATTGCGATGGATGTAGTGCATCCGCTAGTAATTACCGTCTCAGGAAATAAATACATCTTAACAGTACAAGATGCAGCCACACGTTATCTTGAGTCTTTTCCTTTCAAATACCAAACAGCCCCTACCGTTGCTAAAAAATTTGTAAAAGGTATAATTTTACGACACGGTACATCCATACAGTTACTTACTGACCTTGGTACAAATTTTGTTTCAAAGTTGATGAAAGAAATTTGTAATATACTCAACATCGAACGATTACATACGACAGCTTTTAGACCACAGACGAACGTGAGTCTAGAACGAAGTCATCGAACGTTAAAAGACATCTTATCGCATTATATCAATGTAAATCACACAGATTGGGATGAATAACTACCATTTGCAGTTTCCGCGTATTGTATTAAATTTAATTCAATGGTAGGCGAAACTCCATTCTTTCTAATGTATGGTCGTGATATTGAGTTACCGTTCGATGAAATATTTAGACCTCTAAAGACCCGTTATGACGTGGATACCAATTATGCGAGTGAACTGTCCAATGATTGAAAATTGCATACAATAGGGCACGAGAACAACTAGACAAAAATATCGATAGGGTACATCGTACTTTTAATAAGAAAAGTGCCGATGTTACTCTTAAAGTAGGAGATCGAGTTTATTTGTTTACACCGAGTGTGACGGTCGGCACTAGTGCAAAGATTGCAAAAAAGTGGACAGGACCGTACCACATAATTGAACTGCGAGAAGTAAATGCCATCATAAAAGAAATTTTTGGCCGTAGACAAATAACAGTAAATGTGAATAGACTTAAACCTTGTTACATGACTATTGACGACTTAACGCCCTAACGTTAATAGATCCCTTGGGAGGAGAGACATAACGAAACGGTACCAAATTAGGAACAAAGTAGGCATGAGGAAACTAACCATTCTATAGTTTCAGATAGAAATTCCAGCCGAAATACCACCCTAGGCACTGGAACCTCCCGACCATCCACCAACAACACTTTGAATTCCACGACAAGCACGGAAACCTATTCTACGGTGAGGAAGATACGTCTCCGCCAGCATCCCGTTACGCCATTCGAAGCCGCGGAGCCGTCCCTGACCACCCGTGGATTTGTTCAAATCGAGTTTAGTTAAAAGACAGAAAATGTATGTTAAGTGTTTAATTTTATTAGTTTTAAGTTTGAACTGTTGGCCACGAGCTGAACTGATTGCATTCGATTGTGCGGACCCGGATGTGGAAATTACAAAAATTTCGTTGCTGGGCGTACAGCCATGCAGAGACCCAAAGAAGGATTCAACTGAGTTTACCTCTAAAATCCAGTTAGTCCAGGAAAGGCGATACACTGAAGTTCACGTCTATAACTGCTTGGTGACAGTACAGTAATTAATAAAACACTGTGATAGGCACTCGCATACCAGCGCAGTTTCAGGTGGCCTAGCCCGGTACGTGCACCCCGTAAAGGCAGAAAGCTGCCTAGAAGATCACCGTTTTGAACGCCTGGATCTGACACGATTAGGAGCGGGTATTGTGTCCGGCCTAATCTCCAACGGCACGACCGAGCTATAGACCACCATCGCAGGTCATCTGCAACCAAGTGGTAAATGTTCCGGTGTACGCTATACTCAGCAGGGCATCACTTATGAAGATGTGGTCGTTAGCGCAGCCATCACCATAAGATTGTCTGATTATACCGCCATCGCCGACGTCGAAGAAAATACGGTCAAGCTAAGGTCAGGGACCGTGTGTACGTATACAGACCTCTACTGTTTTGATGACATGGCCAGTGAAGTGATGTGCAACGCTGATATCAATGATCTATGCTCTGCTGAGCGACTCGACGTCTTGTACGAAGGGTCCGCCAACATCCTCACAGTGAACAAGACGGACATGAAATACGTTGTCGTCGAGGCCCATGATACGGTATTTGCACTTCGACTCGTGCAGCAGGAGCTGCTCTGCCACCAACCAGCTTGGCGCACCGAGCAGAATCGCCTGCTGGGCATCACCGAATCCTTTCTTGGTTTCTACTTCAGGAAA
Source organism: Ophonus ardosiacus (assembly GCA_943142095.1). Classification (NCBI taxonomy): domain Eukaryota; kingdom Metazoa; phylum Arthropoda; class Insecta; order Coleoptera; family Carabidae; genus Ophonus; species Ophonus ardosiacus. Next base: position 45,339,389 of record OW964824.1, read on the forward strand.
TCTCAAAGAGTGAACCAAAACACGGACGTGATGGCTCAAGTTCTGAGTAATCTGCTATTTTTGGAAATTGCCTTTAAACAGCATACTAAAGACCTCGTTTATGACGCCATCATAAAAAGATGTCATTTGAAAGAGAACATCTTGAAAAACCGTATCATGTTGGCCCTCGAAAATCCAGATATTGTTAGCGGCCTGGTAAAGGAAGCGTCAGGACACATGGGGAGAGTAATGGGTGAGGTCTTATATGTAATTAGGTGTAGCCCACGAATTGTAGATTTCAGAAAAAGATCATTTTGCTACCAAGAGCTGCCCATTACCTACAAGAACGAGAACAAATTTATTGCACCCATTACTCATATAATTCTAGATCATGGCACGCAGGTCGACTGTGGGAACCAATTGGCAGTTATGTACCACCTAGAGGGTAAATGTTTTGAAGTAGACCAGGACCTACGTCGCACAAGTTATATTCATAACACCAGTTGTACGGCTTCACATTACGGCTAGCCATTCTGTTGCCGGTCGGCATTCTTTATAAAATATGTAACTTGTTGTCATCAGCAATGACTAATCTTATCACTTTAAAACACATGTAATGATAATTAACATCTAGTAGTAGTCGTATCTTCTTAATAACAAGAGCTACCATAAGTCTTTTGTACGTTTGGAGTTTAAATTAAATTTTTAAAAAGATTTCGAACAAAGTTCGTAATTTAATTCACACAACCAGACCCCATTGTCCTCGACGCCAACGATCCCAGCGAGAGTGTACACATGACGAAGATCGCCCCTATTAGCGCACATGGCGTATACACCCAGCAAGGCATGGATGCATTTCAACAAACGCTGCTTTTCCCAAATAAGAGACGTGCCTTAACTAACATCATGATGCGACGAGTAATCGGAGCAGGGACCGATGGACAGGACTTCCATCTGCCCGATGTCTTTAGTAAATATGAGTTTGCTAAGATGGCCTGGAGTGCCGCTGCCGAAGTTTGGGGATTCCTGTCCTATACTGGGAAATTATTTTCAGTATTTATGCTCCTATACACTCTCTACCACGTCTTAAGGTACGTCGCATCTGTCGTTCTGATTTTTTTCAGTTTGAGGAGAGCAGCCAACAACCAACCACAACGCAGATGGTTTTTCCTGGCCAGCCTGTGGGACACCATGACAACCCGATACCTGGTGAACCTGATACACTAACGGGAACCCGGGCCATGAACTCGACGGCCACGGAGTCGCTAACTACTTCATTACCCAATATCGGTTCATCAGTATCCCTGTACCCACGCTTGCAGCAGGTTGCGGCCCCTCCACCACCGTACGCTACTGGTCCGCCAGCCGACACCGACGTTTTGCGACAGCCCGTAGCCTAAACCGATAATGTTAGTAGTTGTAAGTTAGCTAAGTCGTAGCCAAGGATAGTTCAATGAGGTCATGCACGACTCTTTTTTTATAACTTTAATCGATAGAATAATGAAAAATAATATACCCGTATTTTTTATTTTTCCTCAAATCGATCTTTAATCATGAAAAAATTGTAATTGAAAATGACATTCTTTAAAATGAGGCTGCTAGACCCCCGCTTCGTTCCTTGTCCAATGACGTCACAAAGTGAGAGGCACGACCATTTTGATTTTCACACTGATCTAAACGTCAAAGTGACATTTAAAGATAACCTAAAATTTATGAAAGTAAACATGTCGATGGAACGATGTTTCGTGCCAAAATAAAGAATAAAATAATATTCTGCAATATATTCAATATCTCACATGCGTTTATAACCTTTTACCATCTAATCTCAATAAACAAATATAAAACATAATAACCCTAACATACATCGTCGAAAAGAGAAAAAAATATCTATTTTTTTGAGACTAAAATCAGATATGGGTTCCATTTAAAAAAATATAAGTTTGTGTTATATCTCGAAAATTTACGGGTATAAAAATTTATTTCGCACGCCACTGATTAGTTAATAAAAATATCTATCTTTTATATTTGAAATTTTTTTCTCAATTATTAATAGATTAGAAGTTATTTGAAAAAGAAAAAATCAACAATATTCAGTTTTTCGACATTATCTAGTACCCTATGAGTATTTTTGGAAAAATAAAAGCACATCTGAGATGGCCTCCCAAAGGCGCACAAAAAGTTCCATTTAACCGAAATCGCATCTCTTATAGTTCTCGAGATCCCAATGGTGGCACCTCTAAATGGGACACACTGTATGTACTGTCACATTGATAATTGTGTATTATTTACATGGTCGTCTGATTCTTGACGAAATTGAAGCATTTAATTCCTAAAATATCTCGTGCTGCAGATGTGCTGTTACATCGAATTTAAACTTATTTAATGTAAAATTTAACTATAAACAACTTTTATTCTTGTAGTTTTGCTCTAAAATTTACACACACGTCCGGTAGTTACATCTCAGTATCTATAATTCATATTACAATATCCGGTAACTAAATTCATTATAAATATATTATTTTGCAATTATTGTTGTTCAATGACTTGAAATAAAGAAATATAGCTTATTTACCTATTTGTGAGTGGCCCACCTACAACCAGAAAAAAATTATGTACAATTAAACATACTCAAAAATAATTCGCGTTGTTATAATAAATAATCATGAATATTGTTGTCGAAACAGATTTCAGATTTCACCTGGTTGAAAAGTATTTCGTCTTTTTATCCACAATACGTAAAAATTGATCAGCGTTTTTAGTTCGTTTAGAGAAAAGAAAAACTACGGTAATTTTTCTCTCATTCATCTGCGTGAGGGTCACCAGTACGCACGAAGAGGTGGGCCAGACAAACTTGCGACATTCACATCTGTCTTTCTTCGTTAGCTAATCTCCGACATCTTGATAACCGGAGCAGAAGATTTCATGCACACAGAAAATCTGACAAGATAAATGAAGTTCCGGACCGGAAACCTGCCCATTATACACATCACAACCAAAAGCTATCGACGGAGATAAATTCAATCTTAATTCCTTTGGTTAAATGATTTGAATGGGGCATATAATACGTTGAGGGGGGCGAGGGGGTAATGTGCTTTTTAGCAAAAATTTTCATATGTTAATAGATAAAGTGTAAAACTGAATTTGTCGATTCTTTTCCTTTTTCAAATTACTCCTAATCTATCATTAAATCAACAAAAATGTTTCAAATAAAAAAGTTACATATTTTTATAGTCGCTATTGTGGGATACGAAAATAATTTTCTAGTAATAAATTATCGAGATATAACACAAACTCACATTTTTTAAATGGAAGCCATATTTGATTTTTACTTTAAAAAAAAATATTATTTTTGCTCTTTCGATTGGAATAAAGTTTAATGTATTTTAAATTAGTTTTAATATTGAACCTTAGACTTTTTGCTATTTTTCATACTTTTTTTTCATGCTTTATTATTGAATTTTAGTTCCATATTTTTAAGTTAACGTATGTGTATCCTCACCAGGAGTCTAATATAAAAAAATATTTTTAACTAAATGAAATTTATTGTCGAAAATATTTTAGTCGTAATAAAATAATAAATGTAAAGAAAATAACTAATAAGACAAGTAAATATTATAAATTCTTCCAAATAAATTAGAAATTTTAGGAAAAATATCGGAAAGTCTGTGGTTTGAATGATAAATCTAATATACAATACAATAAACTTTATACCAATCGAAAGAGAAACAAAAATAATATTTATCATAGTAAAAATCAAATGTAAGTTCCATTTTATAATACAAGTTTGTGTTATATCTCGAAAATTTACCAAAAGAAAAATTATTTTCGTGCAACAATGGGTAGACAATAAAAATAAATACCTTTTTATTTCAAACATTTTTTCTGGATTACTTAAGGGTCAGAATTAAAATCAAAAGAAGTCGACCAAATTCAGTTTCCGTTATTATCTATAGATAGCAGCACTATAGTAATGCTATGCTAACCTAATCTAAGAATTTTTGGCAACACGAAAACCCATTTTTCATTTAGGATGGCTTCCGAAAGGAGCACAACATGTCCAATTTTACCGAAGTCATATAGATTTACTATCTTTGGGGTCAGTTCTACCATTGGTTAAGCGTTGATCACTTACTTACATAACACCCTGTATTACTTCGTACAAAAAATAAACATTTAATTTTATATCGAGAAAATATATTTTTTCTTCAAACGTCATAAAAATGGCATCTTTTGTGACTTGATTCACAAGGTAGAAATAGTTAATTTCTACGCCGCCGGAGTAGAAATGAAATAAACAAATACTATATAAAATGAGCGAATAAGAAAAGACTAATAAAATAGAAACCTGTAATATCGTCAAGTTGCACTATAAATACACTAGATAACCTAAGAATAAAGTTACTAAAAACCTCCAACAGCTGTTAAATTTGAATTGATAATCTACAAATTGAAATATAAACAGTTTATATTTAACGAAATAACATATTATAAAATAGCAGACTTACATATTGGTAATGACGATAAGAATACTTAGCATTAAAGTGACAAAAAAGTTCATATTGTTTCTCAGCGATTCGTCGACATATCATATTCTTCAGCTATATTGTTGAATTTCCTTTTAATTCAACAACTTCAACGGCCGAACTTGGCAATACTTCAAATTGTGATATAATTGCACATAAGGAGAATATAAAATTGCATAGTTTTTATTTAAACGTCAAAACATAAAAATCTTCACTAGAATGTTTATAATAAAAAGTGAACAAACACGAAAATATCCATAGCAACAGAGCGATTGAAATCAGCAAACGTCCTTCACGTAAAATATTTAAAATTATTGAAACGTCAAGTTGTAATTATTTTATTTAAATATGTACGTTTCAAGAAAAAATATAATGTGTCATTCGGAGTAAAAGTGTCAATGTGTGCCTCGCATGTAATTGTCCGACTCGCTAAAGCTCGTCGTTCAAACTTACATGCTCGCTACACATAGTTTCACTTTTACTCCTAATAACACAATATACTATTGTAATATGAATTATTGTGACTGGGTACAATTTTGTCTTGACCTGCATAAAAAGAAATATTACTCTCGCATTTATAAAATTATAATGTACAAAGTATTATAATATCAATAAGTGCTACGAAGTTATTATTTTATAGAAGAAATATTCGAAACAAGAAACTTCTTAATGAAAAGTTTTAATGCAAGAACTACGAAATAAACTTTAATAATCTTTGCTGTTCGGTTAAATGAGATTTTCATTCATTTTTGTTACTTCATTGTAATTTATTTTTATTTAACATTTTTACTTTGTTTATAAATTATTAATAATATTATCTAATTTAATAAAATCAATATCTAGGCTACTGTAAACTGTAATTAAAGCCAATGAGTACCCGAATAAATATTAAAATACAGTTTTATATTTTAAATTATTTTATAACTGTAGGCGTAAGAATAATTTTGTCTTAATTTTTATATTTAATTTGTTTTCAGCACAATTAGACAAAGTAATCTGAACATTTTTTTTAAATATGATTATCATTTGCTACTGAAATATCGAATAAAGTCTATGATTTTTTTTTTTTAATTAATTTGTTTTTGGAAACCCATTATATTTTACATTTTACTGATGAAAGTAAATTGTACGAATAATTTTGTGTGCTACTGTAATTCCTGCCTAACTGTCTAATTAAATCTCTTTATTCTAGTGTTCGCCAGTTTAAATTTGGCGGAAGATATAATGAACAATTTGTACAATTAAAAGGTTCGTATATTTTAACTGCTACTGCAGTCAGTGGTGTATTTAGTGTAACAGACGTGTGAGGAGTTGAATTATGAATATAAATATCTACTCCGGTAAGAGATGCGTTTCTTATAAACATAGAATTGTGCCCTGAATATCCTTTATGAGCAAACTTGATTCATTTAAATGAGACACTAAACCGTTTAAATTTCATTGCAGAATAACCATTGTAAATAAATGTAGGTATATTTTAATTTTTTAATTATTATAATAATTAAATGTATTAAGTAAGTTATGGTTATAATTATGTATTTAATTTATGGCCGGTTGCACCAACGTAACTTAAATATTAAACTCGGCTTAAATTGACAATATTGCATCGAAATGAAATGTCAAATGAATTTTAATATATTGCTGTCAAAATTTCGATTTTCATATTTTTGTTTAAGCCTAGCTTAAAATTTAAGCCTTGTTGGTATAAATGGACATTAATGAACTTGATTGTTTTAAGGTTCCTAAAATCCGATTTTAACATTTTTACAATGATGAATACACTTTCTATATATTTCACCGATAAATTTCAAAAATAGTCTTTTTTATAAATCCCGTAGCCTATATTTTAAAGATAAACACATTCCTTAGATATACAGTTCATATTTCAAATGTATGTAACCGACAGATAAATGTTACACGTCACAGTCAAAACAAAAAATTAATCATTTTAAATTAATAACGGTGACATTTAAATCATCTTAATGAAAAGGATCTTAATATAGTTTGCAGCATTAGTAAATATATAGGTATGTATGTATTTACATTACTAAAAATTAAATGACGGACCGCGGGAAGTATTGTGTAGGCCACATCAGATTTTATTTTTACGAATGTACTTGTCCCGGTTCAAGCTGAAGGCTTCACTAATTACAGAAGAACACGGCGCTTTTTTGCAATCCGTAATAGTGATCATATCATCTATTTCTGCTTCAGGAGTCATATCACAGTCGGCAGATGATAATACCTTACTTGATAGGGTTTTTTTTTTTTTTTTTGGATTAGAATAGTGAAAATGAAACGTTAACATTAAAAAATATTCATTCAGTAGGTGTTGTGCATTGTTTTTCAACATTTGTTGTTTCTCTATTTTGTAATAATTTTGAGGCCGCTAAGTGCTTAATTTATTATATCCTTGAATATTGGAATTAATTGTTTAATAGAATGATTGATTAAATCTTGTGTTTTTTTTTGTCGTTCGCGTTTATACTTTGTTGATTTTATGTATTGGAGGCAGTTACTTTGGCATTGTTGCATGCAGATTGATGTGTTTAGGTTTATTCAATAAATTTTCTTGCTTGTTGATGTGTACATCGGTTTTTGATTTTGTATTCATTAATTGATTTTTCATAAACGAAGAGTGGACAAGATTTAGCGATGCGAGGTGAGGCCCATTACAATTTGGATAATACATTGCTTGTTGTAAGGTTGACGTTTTTGAGAAATTAGACCACAAATTAAAATAATTGAGTTATAGATCAAAATTTTGGCAATTAAGGCATTTTGTTGGATTGGACATATATAGTTTTAATGGTAACATGTACATAGCTAAATTTATGTCACGAGGTAGGCTTTGTTTATCAAATGTGAACATAAACATTCCATTAGGTTTTTCCTATCGTTGCGGAAAGTGTTTAAACGTCGTACATCCGTTAGTCCTTGTAATGAGGTTTCATTGCGTATCTCTTCATTAGTACATTGAATGGGACCGTAGGAAAAGGTGATGCCTTTTACACTACTCAGGGTATGGTGAAGTGCGCATTTAATATCTTTGTCAAAAATAGTGTTAGATTTAACAGTTTATCAGTTTGTTTTGCGTTGCTGTTTTTAATAGGGCTGTTTTCTAATTGAATTATCTGTGGCACATGCGCCGGGCAAACTTTAAATTTTCGTACAAAGACAAATGAGTAGAAGGCTGCATGTGGCTGTAAATGCTGCGAAGTAAACAAACACTAACATGTTCGTTGTTTATTTCAAGAATGATGAGTTGTATTCATATGTCTTTATTGAATGGTGCTTATTAACTTTAATTTACTATTAAATAATATATTTTTTTAGGAAACTGCGGTATCTAGTGATACAAAATGTTTGTGTTTATGGTACCTGTACCAACAACAGCAGATGCAAGAATGAAGCAAGTGTTTATAGTTTCATAAGATTTCCCCAGCCATGCATTTTTTTTATAAAAATAGAATTGACAAAAGTACAAACATGTAAACAGTTGCGAGAAATGTAAAAAATCTGACAATGTGGTCGAAGTGATGTAAAATTTGAGTCTTTGAAAAATGTAAGTAAAGACAAATATATTTATTCATTACACTTTTTAGACATACAACCTACTCATGAGAATTCAGATCCAATACTAGCTAAACCTAAACCATTTATCGTAAGTACGGTACCATAGGTGTATAAAGGACAGTATTACATTAACGTTCGTTAATACCCGTGGTGCTTTGTTGATGAATTCATGATATTGTTTACATAACCACTATAAAAATATTGCTGACTTCTTTTAAAAGGTTTAAAAGTGTTATATTTTACCCTATTATTATATGACTTAGATTTATTAGAGTCCGCGTGCCCAGAGAAAAACATGCACAGAGAGAAATATTCGTCCGGGCGAATCCAACTTGTGAAAGTAGGGATATTACGATGTTTCAACTTAACAAAGTATTTTTTAAATGTATTACGTGATACTTCTACTGCGCTTATATGTGTCTTCTCTAAACGCATGGACTCTACATCGCAGTTTTCAATACTTTCATGGAAATCATTTTCCATAAAATATTTATAAATTCTTCCCATACTAAGTATATTTAGGATGCCCATGGATGGAAAGCACTTCCACCCGGTACAATAACAATTAAATCCAGAAATTTATTTCATTTATTCGGTATTGTTACATGCGAAAGGAAAATGCGATGGTTTCACACTTATATTTTCGATATTTGTCTTTCGAATATCGGAGCATTTTTTTTTTTCACCTTCAATACTTGGATTAATTGCAATTTTTAAATTTATACATTCTTGAATTCTGTAGAAAATAAAATAGTTTATACATTATAAAAAGTTTTACATTTAGAACACTAACCTCATTTCAATATCAACTCTTTTTTTGCCTGTAGTATTTTGTTTTCTACACTTTAGCTAACGCTGCATTTGTAATTTACTTAATGCTTCTGTTTGTATTTTTAATGAAGCACCAGGTTCATCATTTTTATCTAGATTTATTTTAAAATACGGCAAAGATGAAGCCATATTTACCTTTAACCACTTCTTTATCAGTATACCATTTATGGTCTTTGTAATAAAGAATTATTATTATTATTAATTATTATTATTACTAATTATTATTATTGTTATATTAATTATTATTATTATTATTATTATTATTATTAATTATTATTAGCACGCATGCGGCAAAATGGCGCATGCGCTTTTCAATTAGAAGACAGTCCTATTAACAAGTCTGGTTTTGTTTTCTTTAACTAGATTACTTCTCCTATTACGTTTTTATTGTACACAGAGTTTATTTTTTCAAAGTTTTCCTTCTTATTAATACATTTCACTAAAACAAATTTTCCAGTATCTATGTTTGGATTGCATGCGAAGGTTGTAATCTTGGAAAGTTATCTTCATCCAGGTCGAGACGTTACGCCCCCTCCCCTAAACAGTTGAGCCACCTTTTCACATTTCAGGGCGTGGTGGTGGTTGATGGCTAATTGTTGTGTATTCTTTTATTTCTGTGTTATTTTGTTAGTGATTTTTAAACACTGAAACAGTTGTGATACAAGAAATATTTGTTACCTTTTTGTATAGTTCAGAATCTGCGTTCTTACAAAATGACTAGTATCGTACGTTAGTTGTTCTGTAAGTTAAAATAACTAATAGTTTAATTACAAAACGCTGTAAGAGCGCATATAAATACGACTTAATATATTTATCTTATTACCTACAAAATGTTACAATCGGATTATTGGGATCTTAAAACGTGCTTATCCACTAAAATTCTGGATATGCGATTTTTAGCATGATTCCAATACCTCTCAGCTTGAGGTAAAAATATGGTATACTAGTATACCGTGTGTCTACTTGAAATCCGTAATATAGGGATACAGTATTATTTTTTACATTTTTCTGTAGTTTCTGACCTATTAATTTTAGAGAAAAAAATTCGCAATTTACAGCATATTTTAGAGTGCCATTCAATTACTGATGTTTTATTTGTTTTTGTTTGACATTTAACTTTGGACATATTATTATTATTATTATTATTATTATTATTATTATTGTTATTATTATTATTATAATTAATTTTGAATGTTATAATAATATGCCATTCATGATTCATTTTGTACTTTCTTTTTGTATATAATTATATTTTTAATAAATACATAAAATTATTTATTGACAAAAGTAGAATTATAAGATCTGTCAAATAAAAAAATTAAACATCAGCAATTCAATGGCACTCTGAAATTTGTTATAAATTGCGAATTTTAATTAGCGTTTTTTTGTTTTTTGTAAAATAAAATGAAATTGTGATTAATTTTATGCCCGTATTCATAGTCAGTACTTCGTCTCGACTCATACTTGAGTATGCCTTGAGTACCAGATTTCGTTTCATAGTCGCTACTTGTTTCTTCACTTTCTTCGTACTTCGATTGAAGGTTTACTTGAGGCGAGCTCCAAACAACCTTGAGTAATGCTCAAGTAATGCTTGATACTTTTTTAAAATTTTAGGTTGACTTGATCAATATATAAAAAAAAAACTGTCAAACTGTCATTTACATCACATATTATGACATTTAAATTAAATAATGAATCATAAAGATTAATCTAAAATTTTTAGAATTTGTAGACATAGTAGAAGAAGCCTTAATAATAACAATGAAAAAGGGTAGCTTCAAGAAGATATATCCGTGATATGACTCATGTATCTGTAATCTGCCACATATATGTAGATGTCAAATATACGATTTGAGAGAAAAATATTAAAATTTCGAAATATACCAACATAGTTATTACAAATTCTCTAAAAACATCCATAGAAAACCGACAATTCACGAAGTTTCGACAATGAAACATATGATGTGCTTGAGGTCGAAAACGACCGGAGTAATGCTTGGCGAAGTAATACTCAAGTTCGAGATTGAGCATCGACTATAATACGGGCATTAGTCTCATATTGTGTAGTTTTGAATTCTGCACAACTTTTTTATTTATAACTTTTCTCTAAATTTAATAGGTCACTAACTATAGCAAAATGAAAAAAATAACATTGTATTCCCTGTATTACGGATTTCAAGTAGACACCAGGTATGTGCAGTGTGTTAAAAAAAAAAACCTAATTCGTAGAAGGCTATGAACACAGAAACGTATGTCTGATTATTATTCAATTCAAAAGTTAAGTTGTCAAAATTGATCGAGAAATGTAATTTAAGGAGAAAAGATAATAAAGAAGGATATGGAATATTGCTAGCCACTGTCTTCTAATTTATTTCTATTTCTAAAATAAGGATTGAAGAAGAAAAGCTTTGATTTCTTTAAATAACATTTTTGACAATTGTTGGAGTAACGATGATCGAATGAAAATTGATGAAGGAAAGAGAAAATAATCGGAGCTTGGGGTCCAAAATGTTTATTTGATTTTAAACCGACTTTTTAATTATACAATGGTCATCTTCAGGGTTACTACAATATTATAAGACAAAACATTATGTATAATGTAGCGCCCACACATGATATAATTGTTAATTTTTCTTTCTGTTTTGCAATTATTTATTTACCTTTTTGGTTTCATAATTAATTGATATCGTTTTTGTATGATTTAATATTTGTTTAATGCATTGGTTCATAAACATCGGTCCGCGTCGAGAAATGTTCAGATGCACTACTGTCCTTTTTTGTACACAGGCTTAGAGCGAACAAAGAGCTAGGGCCATAAAACATCATAAACAGGGGAGAAGTGATGAAGACATTGAATGCACGTGTTCAACGATGATCATAGGCGTAGTGTCAGGAAGCTATACGATGTTTTGTACTCCCATTTCTAGTGAGTTTGCTTACGTCCTTGGAGGTTGTAAGTTTGTTTTTTCAGAGTAAGAGTATCTGTATTTTTCCACTGCTAAGACCATGGTGGGATTGTGCTTATAAACAAGACCAGCATGCGCCTGGGGATAGTCAATTTTTAATCTTCTTCGAGTCCAGAAGTCTGAGGGTACCCACTTGCACCTAGACATCTTCTTCAAGAGAGTAAGTTTTTTCATTTATCGTCCACCTTCTTCTAAGAGCTGGTTTGGTCCTGGGCTGCGTTCAGTAGTTGGTTAACCTCTCCGGCTTCCTTGGTCGTAAGACCTAGTCTCAATCAAGATACCATCTTTGCCATATACATTAGCTATTGCACTTAGTGCAATCCTTTCTCTCCGTCAGAGTCTTATCATACCTGTGGCGATGTACCGGCACGGAAGCCGGGCGGAGTCAGTTTGCTTTTTACCAAATATTGTTTTTATCATACTTGTGGTGATGTATCGTCACGGAAGCCGGACGGAGTCAGTTTCCTTTTTACCAAATATTATTTTTTATCATACCTGCGGTTATGTATCGTCACGGAAGCCGGATGAGTCAGTTTCCTTGTTCCGATCCCTAATTTAGGTGTCCAGAAATTTTGCTCAACATTTGTGCGTCACTAAAATGAACATTAATCCTAGAAACTTTTTCCCTAGGTTATACACGTTGGTCAAGCGGAGAGCCCGTCTCTGTTAACCTTCTGGTAGATTGGCCTATTATCTGTTCAACAGGTAAATTATTATATTTCCAATTATGTTCATTGGTATTCTTGTCTTGGCGGGGGAAATTTTGGAGTAGAAGGAGTTGTTTTTCATTATAATTGTTGTTAGTCTCAGCCGTGGATCGACTTGTTATACATAATTTTCTTTTCAAGTAGAAAGAGGATATTTAGCGATCGGCCCAACAACCGACAACACTCTATGAAAGCCTAAACTCAACCTCTCCTCGAAACTGATGTTTTCCTGAACATGAGTCGTTACTTGGGCTGAGATTACGTGTTTTCGTATGGAATAATACATAATGTTTAGCAGACACCTCCAACCTGAACTAGAATTCAACCTGTCCTGCATGAATTCGATTAAGAACAAACGAATTCATATTTTTCATGTAATATTTTGATCTTATAAAATGATCTTTGTTGATGAATAAAACTGAAACCCTCCGTATTTTCTATGTACTATATTGGTAAAATGAACTTTGTTAATAAATTAAATTGAAAACCTCACCACGTATTTTCTATATATTATTTTGGTCTTGTAAAATGAACATTGTTGATAAATAAAACTGAAACCCTCAAGTATTTTTTATGTAATATTTTGGGTCTTGTAAATAACTTTGTTGATAAATAAATTCGCCACATATTTTCTATGTAATATTTTGTTCATGTGCAATATTGTTTATGTACTTGTATTGTTGTTCTCTATAAACTATAAAGAATTAAATAAACGCACAAGGGTTCGCCCTTTTGGAGAGAATTAATATGTTTTATTTATTTATTTATTTCTTACCCTACTTCCTTCCTCTCGTGACAGCTACTTCGAATTACGAACATTTTGGGGTTACATTTCATTCTTTCATTTTTACACACACAACGTAGTTTTGGGGTCCTATGATTAGTCGGTAGCGTTACAATAACAATTAAATAATAAAATATAGAGATAACTTACAATCAAGTCAGAAAACACAAAATATTTGTTTCAATTATTTTCTCTTTTCTTCATTTTTGCCAAAATGCCATTTAATTAAATACTTTCAAATTGACATCCTTTTTTTGTTCATAGCCTACTCCGAGTTAGGATTTTTTTTAACACACCATATTACTATTGTAGAAATGAAAAGGCAGAAGACTTACGTCATCAAAAAATATCCCTAAAGTAATGACGTCATATACTACAACATTTACTTGAGATACTAATTTATAAGGCGCGAGCAGTCATATAACTTTGTTGGTCTTTCTTGACAAGCAATTATGGGGGACCCGTGACAGAATGACGGCTAGCAATCATATACATAGATGTCAAATGTCATTATTTTTCATTTCAAATTTACAGAGTTTCCAATTTCATGTGATCTATTTAACTCATCAAGTAAAGTCCACACTCCTGGTGACAAAGGAACCAGGTATTTTCCTAAAAAATTACAAAAATAGTGGAATTTTTCCAAAATTTATGAAAATAAAACCAGGTAAACTTAGAAAATCTTGAAATTTTGAATTAATATTTATGACTTTTTAAAGTTATATGCAAATAGTTACTAGCTGTCATTCTGATACGGGCCCCATATCTTCTTTTCAAGATTTGCTTATTTGCAGGGCATCTGTTTCTCTCTAAAAATCCATAATTTAATTAAAGATTGCTAGCAAAAGAAATATTTGAATAAAATACCTTTCGAATGGCTTTCGACAGAATTAATGGCCCACCGTTGAACAATTCCCGTTCGAAATGGTTCACAACATTCATGGTTAGTTTCTGAAATTGCTTTGTTAAAGCTTTGTGCATTATTAAGGATGTATTTATAGTATATTACTTATTAAAACAGACACGTAATTCTGTACGACAAGTCACAAATACTTAACGTAGAGAAAACTGACAACCACGTAGCAATAGTGACAGGATCGATATTCGATTGTTATAAAATTTAATGTAAACATTATCATGCCAACGTATGGTATAAAAATCAACTACAATTAATTCAAATAATTTTATATTCTGCAAAAGGAATAGAGACTGACTTAGAATTACTTCTTGTAAATTTCATCAGTATATACGTTTCTTAATACCAGTATTTTTTTATAAGGATCGTGCTATAAATCTCATATCGAGATTTTAGTAAATGACCACGTTTTAAGGTTCCTAGAATGCAATTTTAACATTTTCACAATTATGTCTGTATGTATGTGTGTGTGTGTGTGTGTGTTTGTGTGTGTGTGTGTGTGTGTGTGTGTGTGTGTATGTGTATGAATTTTGTCTTCGCTCTAACTCAAATACTATCATTCAGAAAATTCTGAAACCTTGCATTTCCCCTATTCTAATATGAAAAGAAACCATTAGATTTTGGTGCAAATCGGATAAACGGAAATGGCACTTTACATGAAGCTCATAATAGTTTTTCTTCAAAAAATATCATTACACATTTTTTCGCATTTTATGTCATTATGAAAATTAAAGATTATTGAATTTTCTATAGGTACACAGCAATACTTTTTCTATATATTTTACAGATAAATTTAAATATATTATTTTTATATAAATCCTGAAGCATAAGATAAATACAATTCCTTTGTTTCTGACAAGTAAACATCACTGTCAAAAAACTAATCACTTCAAATTAATAATAGTGACGTTTTAAATACAAAATAGTAAATGAAGCTAAAACCAATAGTTAAATGCAATGGAACATAAAATAGTTTGCAGCATTAGTAAATACGTAGGTATGTATTTTAAATTATTAAAAATTAAATAGGGAGAGGTTTTGTGTTGGCCACATCAGATTTTTTCTTCTGTATTTAAAAATAAATAATTTCTACAAGTTATATTTCATTTTATAAGGTTTTTTTCAGATCGATGACGTAAGTCTTCTGCCATTTAATTTTCACCATACTTACATTTTTTACATTTACATTATGTTCTTTTATATATGATACTCGTATAAAATACACAACGTTTATAACGTGTCCATATTTAAGAGAAAATTAAATTATTGTCATGATTTCTGTAAAATATTTTGGGCGATTGAATGAAATGAAGCCACTGACGTCACGAGGTGGTGGGAGGTGTTTTCAAGGGCAACTTCTGTTTCTTATAACTGTTCTAGTGCAGAATAATTTCAGCGGTAAATAAACCTGAATAATACGTAGTGTTTAGATAAGTATAAACTCTATTAATGTGATCTAGTCGTAAAAGTATTTTCAAATATAAACACAATTATTACAAAAAAAGTTTTTTGGGAATGAATCAAAAGTAAAAATATCTCTTGAAATATTTATATTCTAATCGCAATAAATATTTTATGGAGGGAAAATACTAAAAACATTTTAGTATACAAATGACGAGTATGAACATTTATGTTTGGAAAGAAAAATATACATATGTTGCAAACTTATTATACTCGTATCAACAAAATTTGTATGTGTCAGTAGATTCTATACACAAGATTAAAAATGGGATCACGATAGCAAAGCCATAACACATTCTAAAATGTTTTCTTACTCTGTCAACAAATAAAACGACAAAATAAATCATATATTTAGTTTTGAAGTCATATACCGATACTACATGGTTAGGAACATATGCGTCATATTAGTTGTTTAAATGAATTTAAATATATTAAATAAATAGTGAACAGGTAAAATATTTATTTGTGATTATTCAGTGTCCAATTTAAATAACAAACATAATAGGTATTTGTGTATCAAGGCCATGAAATTTCTCTTCAGCGACCCGCGAGAAAAATTGTCGCCGAGGCCACTTGCGGCCGAGGCAAGAAAATCTCGAGGGCGAGGATTTCGCGGACAAAGTATACTCACTATTTTTTGTAACCGTAAAAATGTGTAAATACAAATTTTAGTATATTTATTTTAAAAACACATAGGTACAAAAAAAAAATAAAAAATTAACTTATTGTCATATATTTTAGAAACGTCGTTGTCATAATATCTATCATGTCAAATCTCAAGTTTCGAAGTTATTATGGCAACGGCCGCGAAATTGGGTTTCTCGGACTCCATCGCGACTGTGAAATGTTTAGTTTGCGGGCGGTTGCAGGAAATAGTAATATACGTTAAAAGTCCGGTAAATGAGTTTTTACGGTACGAAAGAGATGCGAGGCGTCGAAGGAGCCGAGGCAGGATTTTCGAAATGAGTACCGTAATAGTTATTTACATATAGAGGGTCGAAAGAAAAGGTTTACGCCTGCGGACGAAATTTGAAGCCCGACGCGTAGCGGAGGGCTTTTATTCGTCCAAGGGTGTAAACTTCTTTCGGCCCGAGGTATGTACAACGTTTTACGCACAACTGTAATCAAATGAAATGTTTTTAAATTATTTTTGAAATACATTTAAAACTTGTTTATATATAAAAATATTACGTGGCCAGGTGGCCATGTCACAAAACAATAAGGCGATGCGTTGCATTGCTAACTATTTGGTTATATGAATATTTTTTTAAATGTCAAGCTTGGAGATTTGAGACAATTTCTGAAGTAATTCCTTATGCAATTCTAATAAAATCTAGTGAAAATTTAGCGGAAGTAATATCATTTTTAAAAATAAGAGTCTTGATTACATTTCCAATTGTATTTTTGATGTTTTGTTTACCAGTAAGCGGGATCTTTCTGTATTTTACCGCCCGCATTTGCTACTTTACCGCCCGCAGGGTGTAGTCTTTCAGTTTCCGCCATGGTAATTACGATGTAAACAAACAATTTTAAAGCAGATATGCGTAAAAATCATTTAATATACATGTCTGTAACGTACAACATTTTATTTCATACCTGTGTCGCATTTTTAGATAAAAGTTTGCTGTAATTCCTCATTTCTTTTTTTCTTAAAAAAAATCTGTTGTGGCCAGCACAATATCTCTCGTCATTTTCATATTAGGCTAATACATATTGTATTTAACATTTCTGGTACACACAAAATATTCTAATTACATCTATTCTTTATTTTTCAATTTATTCTCTGAACAAGTTTCCTCCTACTGTTCTAAATGTTCGAGATTCTTCCAATTCATTCACGAGATTGGCGGTATTTCTGAAAGGTATATGATGAAATATATGTTATAGCAAGCGCGTGTTTAGTTGACCTGTTACTATACATACTTTGACTTAAAAATAAATCCCGTTTCTGTTTATACCAATTTTAGATGTTGACGGAGTCTTTTCCTTGTTGTAAAAATAGCATATTACAATTACTATTACATCTCGACTTGTCCAAGTACGAATTTTAGGTTTTCCGCATTAAAGAACAGTGTCAATTTAACGTGCGGCAGCTATATCTATAATTTTAAATATTTAATTAATGATAAAAAAAGAAATATTAAATGTACTTCTCAGAAAAATCCTTCAGTAATGTCTCTGGATTTCTGACACTGACATTTATGTCATTTACAAAGATTTTAATTTTTAAACTAGTTTCCATGGGCTATTTGATGGATACAATGGATTATTTTATATATTTATAACTCTCTATCTCTAAATTTGTAGAAGATATAATAAAAATGTTGAATGTGCTAGATAGAGAATTTTAGAATTTTATATTTTGTAATATTTGTAATAACATAAATTTCCAAAAAATAATATTTAGAAGATTTTTTTTAAGAAACTACTACTTCCGGTTGTCCAATTGTTACCAAAACCTTTTCAGCTCTTCCCATGAATGTCAGATTGAGGAATTCATAGTTAAACTTGTCTTATATGTTATAGTTTTTGAATAATCGTCCCTCCAACATCCACACATACACACACACACACACACACACAAACACGCACACAAACACGCACACAGACATCATTGTAAAAATGTTAAAATCAGTTTATATTGACCTTAAATCGTGCTTATTTACTATAATCTGGGTATGTGATTTTTACCATTAATCCAATACTTCTATTAGCGAGAAGTAAAAATTACGTCGTCTTGGACTTAATAAAAATAAAATAGTAATGACAGCTTCCAAATATTTTTGACATTTTTAAAATTTATGAGAAATGAATACGGAAAACGATATTCCTGATCAAATCCTATTGAAATATTCGGAAACAAATTTGATTCCAGAAAAATCCGCTAAAAATAGAAATAAATAAAATAAATATATCATCATATCATATTACCCATTTCTAAGTGCAACAATCTGCTTTATCGCAGATATCGGTAATGATGATGACATATTATTTGCACCGTGCGGGCGCTTACCAGGCGTCACCTCACGGGCACTCATTGCTGGCGTGGAAAATGCACCACAGGGGTCACTTTTGTGCCGTTTAAAATTCGAAATATTTGGGGTCGGTCGGGATCGAACCCGGTTCCGCAGGTTTGCGACCAGACACTCTGGCACGCGGCCACGGGACCCCATTAAAAAATCTCTTGTGGCCAGCACAAGACCTCTAGCCATTTCCATATTAGGCCATATAAGTATTGTATTGCACTTCGCTATTGAACCGTCGTTTTATAAAAAATAAAAACAAAGTTTACCCAAATATTGTTTATTGTTATATTTAACAGGTCTTCTGCACAAATATAATTCTAATTATATCTATTTTTCATTGTATGAGTAAGTTCCTAAATGTCAGAGATTCTTCCCTTTCATTAACCAGATTAGCGGTATTTCTGATGGATATATGCATTTTACCTATAAGATAGCTTATAAACATTTGAATTTCTCAAGTGGTTTCCTTAGTGCCTTAGCCTCTGCGATTAGATTATTTTTAATATTATAGTGTATTCATCTCTAAATCTATACAAAATACAATAAAAATTTTAAGTGTTTTAGATGGAGAATTTTGTTCTTCAATATTTGTAGTGTCAAATGTCAAAAAATTATATTTAGAAGATTTTTTCTAAGAAACTACTACCCAGGGATGTGCATTTACGCGTAAAAAATATTTTTTTTCGTTTTCGTGTAAAAAATGCGAAAAAATGTTAAATAAGTAAAAAAACGAAGATATTGTATAATTTTAGTTCTTTATAACGACATTAGATGACTTGTTTACAAATGTCACATTACAGTAACTTTACATAGCCTTCTTCAAATCACGACTTATCTATTTCTCGACTCCGCAAATCTAGCCCATGAAGTTGGCGCGTATGCAAATGCTCAAATCTTGACTTGTACACCGTTAGACATGATGGCTGACAAGTACACTCCGGAGTACATTTTTTTAAAAAAATACTACCAATAACGTTACCTGCTCCTAATTCATTTTATACTCCACAGTGTACTAGTCAGCCATCTTGTCGAACGGTGCTTATGTCGAGATTTGAGCATTTTGGTACGCACCATCTCCATAAAATGCTTAAAATTTGTATAAAATTCATTTTCAATAAGTTTGGAGCTAATGATTTAAATCTATTTCAAATTATTTGGAACTATATGTTATTAATAATAAATAGAAAATGAAATTTTAGTTTTGAAATTTTTTTAAATTTTTAAATGTCTTCAAATTTTGTTTTTTACAAAACTGCCTAAAATTTACATAAAACATATAAAACGTTTTAAAAATATAATATAATATGCTTCAAATTTACTTATTTGGTCTAATTTTGACGTAAAATGTGTTTAAAGTTTGACGTTTGAGGTTATGTCTTAGATATATATTTCCCTACTAATCTGATTGTTGATAACTTGAAGGTGCAGTAAAATTTTTGAAAGAAATCCGATCAAGGCCATCTACGAATTGTATCTATGAATTAAGATTTTGTGCTGTCAAATTTAGTAGTGTCTTTTACTTAGTTTTTATGAGGGTACATAATATCTTGTGTACCTCATAAAAACTATGTAAACGACACTACTAAATTTGACAGTATAAAATCTTAATTCATAGATGCAATTCGTAGATGGCCTTGATCGGACTTCTTTTAAAATTTTTACTGTAGGTACCTAATTGTTTTGTCTGAATCAAAGTCACGTGGACTGCTTGTTCTGGAATATTCATAACAACACAAAAGAAAATATCTTTATAAAAAAATATACTCATGGTAATAACATTATCTACATAAAAATTCTCAAATATTCTCAATGTAAAAAATAACGTATAATATGTGACGTATTTTTTTTTTAAAAAAAACCTCTCAACAGGATTAAATCCCAATTACTGAGTAGGTTCACATACACAAACATCCATGCCTTAGTAGGATTCGAACCCAGAACACCGAGCGCACTCATGACTAAGAGGCGTTGCTCTAACCATTGAGCCACCAGAGCCGACCATCCCTGCTACTACTTCCGGTTGTCCAATTGGTACCAAAATCTTTTCAGCTCTTCCCAGGAATGTCAGATTGAGGAATTCATAGTTAAACAGGTCTTAAGTATTATAGTTTTTGAGGAATCGTCCCTCCAACATCCAGACATACATACACACACATACACATATCCACACACACACACACACACACACTCACACACACACACACACACACACACACACATCCACATACACACACACACATCATTTTAAAAATGTTATAATCGGATTATACGGACCTTAAAACGTGCTTATGCACTAAAAGCTGGATATGCGAAATTTAGCATGATTCCAACACCTTTCTTATCGAGAGGTAAAAAATAAAAAATATAGGAGCGAATATTTGTTTTTTTACCTCTCGCTAAGAGAAGTATTGGATTTATGCAAAAATTCACATATCCAGATTTTAGTGAATAAGCACGATTTAAGGTGAATAGAATCCATTTATAACATTTTTAAAATTAGTCGTTCTGTCGAGACGAGATATTTCTCGATTCTCGTCTCGCCTCGTACTCGAGATTTTTCGTCTCGACGAGATGAGACAAATATAAAAAATATTTTACGAGACGAGATATATTTGCCGAGATCTCGATTCTCAAAAACTATTTCGAGATTTCTGGGTTGTTATTTTTTTCATGAGTTATATTTGCAAATGTGTGAAAATTAATATATTTTTAGTGATATCTGTCTCCATTTAGCTATGGCATTTTTTGAATAAAAAGATAATAAAGTATTTAACATTTTATCTGTCAGAATTTGTTAAGCGTGCATTACACGATGAAGTTTTTCTTTTTAAGTGACTTGAAAAGTTTTCTCTCTCGCACAATGGCATGAGTGCAAGAGAGACAAATGAATAGACTTTCAACGAAAAACTTTTGAAGAACTGGAACAGGCGCTACTTTTTTTTAAAAGTCCATACAAATTTTGACTGTCAAGTAACTGTCAAATGTCATTTGTGTTTATATTTTTTGATGTATACAAGTAGTATTATAAGTGATCGATATTAAACTGAAAAATGGCAAAATGGGATAGAGAAGTACCTAATTGAAATCTTAATGTAACTATAACTGAAATATTGACACTTGGATATTTTAATTCACGCAAAACTTGATCTTGTAAATATACTTGTAAGGTCATTTATAAAGACTATTTTCAAGTCACTTGAAAATAAAACCTTTATCGTGCAATGCACGCTTTAGCTAAAATTTTTAGCGTTATTTTCTTTTTAATGTTTTATATAAAATTAATAAAATTATAACAATAAAATTTGCAAAAGCATTAGTTATTACAAATTTCGACAGACAAAACGACAAATATTTATCTTTTTGTTCAAATTACTATTAATACAAAATAGTATAAATTTAATAATTAGTTTATGGGACCAAAATATACATATTAAATTTCCGTCGAGAAATATCGGCCGAGACGATACTCTATTAAACGAGACGAGAAAAAATTCTAGACGAGACATAATTTTATGAATGTGAAACGAGACGAGACAATGAATTACTTGTCTCGTCTCGTTTCGACCGAATCACTATTTAAAGTGATGTCTGTGCGCGTGTGTGGATGTGTGTGTGTGAGTGTATATATATATATATATATATATATATATATATATATATATATATATATATATCTGGATGTTGGAGGGACGATTCCTCATACACTATAAGACTTAAGACCTGTTTAACTATGAATTCCTCAATCTGACATTTCTGGGAAGTGCTGAAAAGGTTTTGGTAGCAATTGGACAACCGGAAGTAGTAGTTTCTTAGAAAAATTCTTCTAAATATAATGTTTTGGAAATTTTGTGTTATTACAAATATTGGAGAACATAAAATTTTCCATCTAATACATTTAAAATTTTTATTATATCTTGTATAGATTTAGAGATAAAGACGCTATAATATATAGAATAATATAATCGCAGAGGCTAAGGCACTAAGGAAACCACTAGACAAATTAAAATATTTATAACATAGTTTGTAAATGACAGATATCAGTGTCAAAAATCGATAGTGCTAGTGACTTTCTGAAAGCTTTTTCTGGGAAGTACATTTAATCTTTATTATTGTTTTATTAATTAAATATTTAAAATTGTAGGTATATGCATATATCCATTAGAAATATCGCCAATCTTGTTAATGAATTGGAAGAATCTCTGACATTTAGGAACTTCCTCATACAATGAAAAATAGGTATAATTAGAATTATATGTGTGCAGAAGACGTTAAATACAATAAAAAACAATATTTGGGTAAAATTGTAAAAATGTATTTTTACCTCCCGCTACCCTTGGTAAGGGAGGTATAGGGATCGTGCTAAAAATCAATTATCGAGATTTTAGTAAATGACAACGTTTTAAGGTCCCTAGAATCCAATTTTAACATTTTCACGATGATGTCTGTATGTGTGTGTATGTATGTATGTATGTATGTATGTATGTATGTGTGTATGTATGTATGTATGTGTGTGTGTGTGTATGTGTAGGGATTTTGTCTTTGCTCTAACTCAAACACTTTACCTGAAGCTCATAATGGCTTTTCTTCAAAAAATATCATTAAATGCCATTTTTTCGCATTTTATGTCTTATGAAACTTAAAGATTGTTGAATTTTCTACAAGGAATACATTAATACTTTTTCTATATATTTTGCAGATAAATTTAAAAATAATTTTTTTTATTAGTCCCGAAGCCTAAGATAAACACAATTCCTTTGTTACACAGTTCATATTTCAAATGAATGTAACTTACAGTAAATGTCACTGTCAAAAAACTAATCACTTCAAACTAATAATAGTGACATTTTAAAAAGAATATAGTAAATAAATCATTAGTTTTATGCAATGATACAGTTTGCAGCGTTAGTAAATACGTAAGTATGTATTTAAATTAATAAAAATGGATAGGGAAGTGTGGCGAAGGAAGATTGTTGCGTATTATTGTGGTCCGGATGGGGTTATTCGCTACCGAAAATCGGTCACTTTAATATGTTCTTATGTATGAATGCTATGATGATTGTGGACAAGGCGAAAGAAGAATGTTGTTAAAGAGTGAAATGAGTCAGCTGAGCTTTTACTCTTATCCCTTTTCTTATTGTTACTATTGTTTCCGGGTATTTGCTAGCCCCCTAAGTGGGAATTGCGTGATTTTATGTACGTATGTATGTATGTAAAAATTAAATAGCGGGAGGTTTTGTGTTGGCCACATCAGATTTTTTTGTTATAAAACGACGGTTCGATAGCGAAGTGCAATGCAATACATATATAGCCTAATATGGAAATGGCGAGAGGTCTTGTGTTGGCCAGAACAGATTTTTTGGTATGTGGAAAAGAAAATCATTTTACAAACGTAACAGAACATGTAATTTTCGTATATGTTTGATCTGGTGAGTATAAATACATAAAAAATAATCATTTAATTATATACATATAGGCTATTCAGTCAATCAAGCGGTTTACGTCATCGTTTAGGGATTTTTGAAATTTTCTATATTGTTTTAATTATATTTTATTAACGATATTTTATTGGTGTATTTATTATTATTATTATTATTATTATTATTATTATTATTATGTATTTGAAATCTTTATTAGAAATAATTATATTTGGAAATATTATTATTAAATTAAATTTTGTTAATTTTTGCAAAATGACGTATGATTATATTATATGTCTATATTATACTTTCAACCTGTAGTATGATATCATATTATTTTTGTTTCGTTGTTCATTGACAAAATGTCAAATACCCTGTCATGTCAAATTTAAGAGCTTGTAGATAATTTATTGACTTATTTTAAAATTGAAAAACAGAATGGTGGGCCCTTACTTACATTCAATTGTGTTATTGAGGTAATATTAGAACAATATTTGTTAATAATAATTTGAATATTAAATTTATATGTACAGCGTGTAGCAAACTAGAAAACGCTATACGGAATGTACAGAAACAGTGAGAAGTTGTACGATATTATGCAGTATTCTAAGTTTTTTTAAGGATCTGATATAGATAGTTTGTTGCACATACTACGAGAATGAAGTATTTATAACGGCGGACGAAGTATCCTTCAGAAAATTTTAAATAAATTTGAATATTTGGATTTAAGAAGGCAACCCACAGATCATATTTTAAACCGTTTTACATGCTCATGTAAACTTTTTAACAAATCACGTCATTGTTTCTAGTGATGTTGTAGTTATGACGTAAACCGCTTAATTGGCTGGATAGCCTATGTTTATTAAATATTAACAATCATTAATTTACAAACAAAACGAGCTTAATCCGTAATTCGGGATCGGCTTTATGAATATAAAGAGGTCGATACGGATGTTGTTATCTCTGTATTAATTCGTGAGCTTCAAATTTAATCTGGGCTTGATGATCGGCTTTGGTTAAAGCAACAAACTTCGGGTTGAATCTCTTCACATTATATACTCTAATGTTCTAATTCTAATGAATAGTGTACTGGCTTCGATAGTTGGAATGATTCTGTGAAAGTATTGTGATTAGAGCTCTATGCTTTTCAGTTAATAACTAGTTCCAAAGAATTTGGGACAACGTTTTGTATATTACAAGATTCCAAGAATATTCTTTCCTTGCTCGTTTCGTATGTTATAATAATACGCATATATGCAGCACAATTATTTTTATTTACGCTCTGAATTTTATGTCGCGTATAGCCAGATTGTAAATTCCGCTTTTATAAAACGCCTCATTTTCTAAATGAATATGTGTATATTTTCGCTTGCAATATTTCTAAACATTACTTTTTCTATTTCGGTGTTGTTATAAGCCTATAAGAGCACTGTTAACATGTCGGTAAGAAGATCTATAAGCGCAATGTTTGATACAATACCGGGAGTTTATTTTATCAGTAAACATAGGGTATATCATTGCCATAGTTACGGTATGAATGTTTGACAGCAATGTATTGAAGCGTTTATTTTATGAGTAAACATAGGCGTTTGACATGGGAAGCAGTTTTTGGTAAATACAAACGCCTGGCAATAAATCAAGCCATGCTATTGAACATGATAATAGTATATTACATCTTGTACATTATTTAATATTAATTACTTTAATAATATTGCAAAAATTGCAATAAATTACAAGAATTGTCAAATAAATAATTGTTTCAATTTTGTATTATGCAATATGAAAAGATTTACAAATATCTCCGTTGGCGCAGTGGTTATAACATTGGCATGTATATACAAACAAGTTCACGAATAGATTAGGATATAGTTAAACAATGATAGTAATATAAACAATTCTTTGAAACAAAATGTATATAAAACTAAACTTTTAGGTAAAATATTGTAATGTTAATATAGGAACCTAAATATAACATAGATTAAGATACACTGTTGTAAATAAAACAAAAGTTTGAATAAATAATTGTTCAACATTGGCATCTGAAATTTTTAGTTGGGGTTCGATTCCCCGTTGGGGTAAATATTTTTTTTTTTCACATAAAAATTGTTGAACTTTTTAAAATCTCTGTTATATTTCGTATTACAGTCATTTAAAAATAATAATAACATTGTAATAAAGAAAGAGAAAATAGTTGACAATAATCAAAACATTCATGTAATAACAATGCATTCTATTTTATTTTGATAAATACAGTAAAAACATAATAAGTACTTAAATTTATTATATTTCAGTTATTTTTATTAATATCAAAAGAAAATACAATGCATTCTTATTGTATCAATATTTTGATTATTGTAATCAATTATTCTCAATTATTTTCTCTTTATTTATTACAATGTAATTATTATTTTTACATGATTGTAATATGGAAATCGACTTTTAAAAGTTCAACAATTTTTACGTAAAAAAATAAAATAATTACCCCAACGAGGAATCGAACCCCAACCAAAAATTTCATACGCCACTGTTATAACCACTGTACCACCGGAGACATTTGTAAGGATTTTTATATTGCATAATAAAAATGTGAAATAATTATTTATATGACAATTTCTGTAATTTACTGCAATATTATTAAAGTAATTAAAATTAAATAATGTACAAGATGTAATGTACTATTATCATGTTCAATAGCATGGCTAGATTTTTAGCCGGACACTTTGTATTTCCAAAAAACTGCTTCCCATGTTAAACGCCTATGTTTACTCATAAAATAAACGCTTCAATACATTGCTGTCAAACATTTATATTGTAACTATGACAATGATATACCCTATGTTTACTGATAAAATAAACTCCCGGTATATTAACGTATACAATCAGACACAATCCAAAAACTGCTAAAATATGATTTTTCAATTTTTAACGGAGAACGGTACCAGCATAAATGACAAATAAACAAAAAAACACCAAACCATATTTTTGACAAGTCGCATTTTTCAAAATATCATTGTAAAATTATTTCAATACAAAAGTGGTATAAAAAACATATTTCATACGGCCTGTTAACGCACTCGTCCTTTGTAAAACTTGCTTTAACAAATTATTAGTATACCATTAACACACAAAACCCTCACCTGCAAGTTTTGTGCGATAGGTTTAGTTAGGTTATAACTCTGTTTACGCAAAGAAAACGATGTTTGGATCCTTTCCTTTTATTAATGTAAGGTAATGTTTTGTATTTGTGTTAATAAAACCACGTATTATTTTCATTCAATATACTTTTTATGGTTGAAACAATGTTATTTTACAATAACGAGAATTAGAACGACATAGACTTTTTTTTTCTGTCAACTCACATTCATATATCATATATTTATTTTACGAAACTCAAGTAACCCTAGATATTTTCGGCGTCAATTCAAAAAATTGTCCCACATTACATATTTTACATTTTGTTAAAAAATGAATTAAGCATAGGTACAAGTTACCGTACATCCACGTAGGTATATGCCGAAATATTTTGATACTTTTACTTATATTACTCCTTATATATAAAAATACCAAATTTAGCTTTTAACTTAAAACTTCGTCTGAAGTTTTATTATGTAGTACAACACAAGTAAAAGCAAAAAAAACTTCGTCTGAAGTTTTATAGGTCTTTTAACATTTACATTTCGATGACCCTATGCTAATATCATGAATGTGAAAATAAGCTCTATAAAGCTGGCTCAGCATTTTCATCTCACAACAATAAATATAGTTCTAATATTTAAAGCTCATGTTAAAAAATTATTGCTTTTGCCAATTCGGAGAAAAATGATGTGAGATAGCTTAAAGAATAGCTGGCTCACAACCAAAAATTAAAAAATAAAACTGTTGCAAGCCAGAATACGATCTGACATAATTTATTCCTCTAATTAAAAATGTATTGCTTGCAAATTTCTACAGAAATTATACTATATCGCAGGTCATTATTAATTTTCAATAATATTCACGGTGTGAGCTGGAGCAATAAATTGTTTTAGCCACGTATTTAGCTTTAACTCTAAGTTTACAGGAATTCCTTAAAACGAAGACTGCCTGTCGTTCTAGAGCACTTCAAAATCTATTTTTCTACAGAAATTATACTTTCTCGCAGGTTACAAATTAGTTTTCAACAATATACACGCTTGTGAGCTGGAACAATAAATTATTTTAGCCATGCATTTAGCATAAACTTGACTTTTACATCAAAAATCTGTCGCCCTAGAGCACTACAAAATCTGTCTTTCTACGGAAATTATATTTTCTCGTAGGTCACATATTAGTTTACAACAATAAAAACGCGTGTGAGCCGGAGCAATAGCTTATTTTAGCAGCGCATTCAACCTAAATTCGAAATTTACAGAAATATTTCGCATCAAAAATTATCTATCGCCCTAGAGCCCTTCAAAAACCGTTTTTCTACGGAAATTATACTGTCTCACAGATTACATATTAGTTTACAATAAAATACACGCGCGTGAGTTGGAGCAATAAATTCTTTTAGCAGCGCATTTGACCTAAACTCGAAATTTAAAGAGACATATCGCATCAAAAATTATCTGTCGCCCTAAAGCCCTTCAAAAACCGTTTTTCTACGGAAATTACATTTCTGGTCACATATTAGCTTACAACAATGCATGTGAGATGGAGAAATAAAATATTTTAGCAGCGCATTTAACCTAAAATCGACTTTTACAGACATATTACGTAACTATAATTATCTGTCGCCCTAGTGCCATTCAAAAACTTTTCTTTGGAAATTAAACTTTCTCGTAGGTCACATATTAGTTTACAACAATACACACGCGTGCGAGCTGGAGTAATAAATTATTTTAGCCGGGAATATAACTTAAACTGGACGTTTACATAATATTTCGCATCAAAAATTATCATCGCCCTAGAGCCCTTCAAACACTTTTTCTAGGAAATCATACTTTCTCGCAAGACACATGTTAGTTTACAACGATATACACGCGTGTAAGCTAGAGCAATAAATTGTATAAGCGCGTATTTAACTTAAATTCGACTTTTACAGTAAAATCTGTTTTTCTGCGGTAATTATACTTTCTCGCAAGTCACAAATTAGTTTGCAATAATACACGCGCGTGTGAGCTTGAGCATTATTTTAGCCGCAAATCTGGAATTTCCTGTTGGGAAATAATTACATTAGATAGATACATGTTTATTTGAAAAGTAATTTTCGTGGATCTTCCGCAAACACGACCTCCGTGAAAGAATAACCCAAACTATTTACAAGTTTTCTATGTACACTGAGCATGCAAAGCCCGTTTAGTCTATCTTCAATCATTGTTGATCTCAGCCAGGTTTTTACGCGTCTGAGAGTACTCAATGACCTTTCAATGGTAGCTGTAGAATAAAGCATTGCCAATAAAATTTCTAGTGCTTTTTTAACGTTTGGATAGAAAGTTTCTGCATGTTGAATCACGTCTGTTATCTCCAAAGTTTCGAGATTCTCCTCTTTGTTTACCCAAAAAACCGCCAAAGCTCGGCTTCTGACGCAATCCCCTCTAATTCATAAAATTTAGATACAACAACGATAGAGCAAACGCCGGCGATTGATCTTGGTTAAACCTCGCTTCCAATGAGGATAATAATGAGTCCAAATAGGGCACGTATAGCGAGCGGCGAAAATACTCGCTTAATGAAGCGGCTGGATGATTTGCCCAGTATGTTTGGCGACCTACAGTCCGTGGAAGACGCAGCTCTAGGTTCAAAGCTTCAGCTATTCCATTAGCTGAAGTTTATAGTTCCTCACTACCTTCTTCGGCGGAACGCCTGTGTTCTGCAACTGCAGCTGTTATTGTTTGGATGTGCTCTGCACATTTCATTACGTTCAGGGTTTTAGACTGCAATATAAGTAGTATAGCTGTAAGGGTACGGGGACACTTCCGGTCTTTTCACTCTCGATGACACATGCCATCGAGTTCTCTTTACGACCTAGATTTTTCAGCAGCCTCTGGTTGAACATTTTGAGTTCTTGTACATGTGCCCCTAAAAAATAACGCCCCTCTTTTGCGCCCCTTTGCGTTTTAAAATTAGCTACGGTGGCCTACCACCGAATAGAATGGGTGTTATACCCTGAATGGGGGATTGGGGGTTGGGGATGAGATGAGGTGTAATTAGGATATATAATTAGAAAATATTTTGAAGTTTGTAATTAGAGAATTAAGTAAACAGAAAAAAAATTGCAAGCTTATATGAAACAAAGGAAAGTCCGTGCTCGACGACGAGTTTTAACTTGCTAACCGCATTCGCTATATAATTAGAAAATATTTTGAAGTTTGTGGTTAATTAAAATTATGTAAACAAAATCAAGGTTATATGAAACAAACAAAGGAAACCACACTGATAAATGAGTTGTAACTAGCTAACCGCAGTTGTTGTATAATTACTGTGTGTGGTATGCATGTAGAAACTTGTATTAGTTGTGAAATAGAATTGTGGCTAGAGAATTATATTTTGGTAGAATGTGGGTTCGGAATGTGGGGTTTGGAATGTGGGTTTGGAATGTGGTTCGGAATGGAAGCGGTTGGGCGTGGGAAAATTTTTGGCGCTAGTGTCGGTGTCAAAAATTTGAACTAACCGAAATGGCCACGCTTCTTTTTTTTTGGCGGGAAATTTGATTTTTTTTTTGGTGGGAAATTTAATTTTTGTATTGGCGGGAAATTTGAACTAACCAAAATAACCACGCCCTCTTTTTTGGCGGAAAATTTGATTTTTGTATTGGCGGGAAATATGATTTTTTGTTGGGAATTTGTTGTTTATTAAAGACCTGTGACTGACAAGTATTTACACAAGTATTTTTGATTGACAGGTGTTAATTATAGGTGTACAGTTGGCCTTGAAAGGTTAGTAACCTTAGTTGTAAAAACAAGCGTTATTTTATAGGCGTTCTAAGCTGTTGTGGAGAGAGCCCCACAAGTTTTTTTTTACCTTTATAAATTTGAACCTCACCCTCCGGTTATCCTGAAATTCAGGTGGCTCAACTGTAATTTTTACCTGGATTTTTTTAAAAATTTAATTAGACGGTTTAAGCTGAATTTAATGGCCTACCCCGAATTTAATGGCACCACCCGAATCGGAGGCCCACCCCGAATTTAATGGTCCCATCCGAATCAGAAGCCCACCCATTACCAAATATGCTGTCATTAAAAATTAGATGTTTGGCATTTGGAGAGACTGCTAGATAAAATTTATTTTAAAAATTTAGCGATGCAGACGCTCAGATTTTATTGTTTTCTGTGTGAACCGTAACAGATATCACAAATTACACAGAAAGAGAAAAGTTTACTATTGAATGTATCTTTTTGAAAAAAAAATAATTTCACGTCATCGGCATGGCCATTAAAAATTTACGGTCTAATCAATGTTGGGACACCTAAGTTTCATACACTAGTGGTTCAGTAATAATCACAAGTATCATCTTAAAAGATGACATAACCATATAAACTGTCGTACCAAATTTCATCCAAATCGAATAAAGCGTCCGGTTATTATAAGCAAAATTAACTTTTTTTCGAAGAACTTTGAAGCAGAATACTGGCTAAATGGTACACTTTCCGGTAGAAACAAGTTTAGTTAAATCGTCTTATTTTAGCCTCAGGTATTTGTAGTTAAGCCAAGTCCCCCTATTTAATGTTATCGAAATGTCATAATTCAACGTATATGGGTACCTTGAATGGGAAATGAACGGTTTGGAAGTTATTCATTCAAAAAGCGAATTAATGTAAAACATTTATTTTACATTCAAAAAACAAAATACATTTACGTATTACTAACAATATTTGTTAATGGATTATAGTTAATTATTTTATCATGTATAATTAAACAATAAGCAGCTGTATTTTCAGGTACGTTTTCATTTGTGTCAAATTCCAATCTTATATCAACATTACCCGATTTCAATGTCTCACTCTGATGCGAACAATCTATGACTACCAGCGGTGCTGTATTAATAAATTCATGAGGTGTGAATATAGGCTCACATGGTCGTTCATAGTAAGACAACTGAAACTGAGTGTACATTTCATATAACATAGCCCAATGATTATTTTTAATGTTCAAATTTAGATTATCATATGGGTACATATCAGAATTTAAATGCAACTTAATATTAGTCAAATTACAGTGATCAAATTTGCTCATATCTTTATTAAGTTTATTTTTGCGATCTGTCTGAAATCCGACAATGATGAAACGAGGTGTTTCTAATTGTGTTGTAGCTTTGATTGGCCAGGAGTGACGTAGTGTTTTTTGCAGAAGTGGATATTCATGAAGTTCCCAGCTACGAAAAGCTATCTCAAATTAATGCTCTCCTCTATATACTTCATAAGCATTAGTCGCTCAGCGTCAGCTACCGATATATGTGGAATTTTCCAGTGAACCTTATTTAATTCAATTTTCATATTTTCATTGGCGACGCTGTCTTCAATCGCATTCAGATCAGTGCTGCTTCGTATAAGAACTAATTCTTGTTGTAAATTTAGGATAATTTTTTTAAAATCTTCGCAAAATCCTAGGAGCATATTCAGAGGAATGCATACATTGAAATTACCTTGATTATCAACTATTTGTTTTGTATCAACCAAAGGTGACCAACCAGCATTTTGTAAACGTTTACTCTCATTTATATTGTAAGAGACATAACCTTTCATAGTTGAAGTTATTCCTGGATTTCGAACTCTATCTATTACTATTCCTCCAATTTCATATCGAATTTCACTAAATAGAAATGCAAATGCATTGTTAATTAATTTAGCTGTGGGCGATACTTTATTATCATGCGTGAGGAGTTTACCCTCAATATAAAGTAAACTATTCCACGGTAGAGTGTACAAATCTTGTTGCTGTATTGGAATGCGAATTTCGTCATTATTGTTTAAAGTTGTGGAAGCATACGGTTGGTGCGTATGCTTTTCAGCATGACTGATTGAATCATCAAATAAGGCTTTGTTTGACACGTCCAATATATTACAGTTCATTTTGATGAATGCAGAGAATATTTTTTTTACACTTTTTATAATAAACTCCAATCCAAATAATAAATGCTATTATGCGCTTTCTCCGTTTATTGTTATCCAGATTGAACTTTGAACCCAAGTGATTTTAGAAATTGATAATTCATGGGTGTTAACCCTTCAACAGTCTTTTTTTGAATGACATAATTGTAGTTCCGAGCAGTATATAAATGCTTGCGTGTAGTATAATTAAAATTTAATCCCATCTTGATTTAAGATGTAGTCTTACCGTAATGGCTTCTCCTCTAAAATTAATTAAATTTCCGTCTTGATCAACTATTTTAACGGTTATATTATTCGCGTGCTAAATGGTAAATAGATTATTTGACTTGGAGCCTCTATAATTTTGAATCCTGGTGGGACGCGCGGGGAAAATTCATGAATTATATGCTTATTTTTACTATTTGAATAAGAATTTGTAGTTATGCTACACTCAACACACACCGCATTTACTTTTATTATAGAAACTGGGTTGTCAGATTCATGTGATTTATTAGCCTCTAATCGACGAGGTTCAAACCCTAGAATATTACCGATTGAATCCTTTGGTACAAAATTTATCTCCTTATTGCTTTTAATTTCACACTTAAGAGTATTATTATTTGCTGCAATGTTTAAATTGGTACTCTCATCTAACTGTTTGGTTAAAAAATTATTTATATCTTCAATTTCGTAAGAACCTTCTGGAATAGTAATTGTATGACTACCAATATAAAATTTATTATTTTCAATATTTGGTATAGTATTATAACCTTCAAAACTTATTAAACCAAGAACATATTCCGAATTATCGTCGAGTACAATCGGTGGATAAACGATTTGAGTTAAAATTGATTTATTATCAAAAAGCGTAAATGTGCGTGACATGATGGTTCAATCAATACTGAGAGGTAATTATATTTTTTCATATAGAAATGCTAAACATAAATGACCACATTTTACACTATTATCAGGTTGGTACCTACTGTAATTGTAGTGTATTGAACACCTGTTTCCTAAATAATTAACTAGTTCCTTTGGTGGCGCTAGGTTTCCATAACTGTCAAAATATACAACTAAATTATTACGTTTTTTATAAGCAACCCAGTGCGACCCCGATCCGTTACTATTATCCAAATTAACAATGGCGCATTCGTTACGATTTACTTTTATAGGCAAATTATTTCTCATAAATACCCCTCTAAAAATGGAATTTTCAGTTCTTTTGCATATTTTTGAAGATCAATATTACTTAAAGCCCGCGATGGTAATTCTATGAGGAGTTTTTTTTTAAATACAGTCCAAGTCCTTTTCGATATGGTTTTAAGTAGAGACCTTTACCCATAGCGATGGCTTCCATCATTTTATTATGACGCTGAGCTTCTTTTAATTGTTCTGTGGCAGCTTGCACGTCGTGAACAGCTTTTGCAATACCAGCAGCCCCACCCCCAAGTGCACCTAGAGCACTCAAGCCGGCAAAAATTGGAATTAACGGAAGGAACCCTCCGGTTTTCGGTACAGATAAAACTCTTGAATTTTTATTTTTATGTTTTATTTTCTTAACCTTACGAAAAGCGATTTTTGCAGATTTATTTATATCTGAGTTAGTTTTTGTGTTTGCTTTCCGCGCGCGATTAACTACATGTTGGAATGACAAACTTCCGTCAGATTTCTTTTTTTGCACCCTCATCATGACTATTTAAGTAGAGCACGTCTTCTTTCTTTTACAGTCAGTGACGAACAGTGCTAGAGTAATGTTTGTACACTTATTTATATGAAAATGCAGACCGTAAAGCAAAGTAATGACCTTGAGGTTAAAAATTATGATTTTACTAATGCTAGTAGTGAGCCGCGCCATAGTACGTTGTTACCGGGTATAGTTAGATGTATTATAGCAGGTCCTTCTGGAAGCGGTAAAACAAATGTTATGATTGCACTTTTGGAGCACGAAAATGGTCTATGCTTTTCGAATGTCTATATATACTCAAAATCATTATTTCAGCCGAAATATAAGTATTTAGAATTGTTACTAGAACCTATTAAAGGAATAGGTTACTTTACTTATAATAAAAACGTAGATATTGAGAAGCCGTGTAATGCGCAATGCAACTCTGTGTTTATATTTGATGATGTAGCGTGTGATAAACTGGATGTAATTAGAGAATACTTTTGTATGGGTCGTCATAAGGCTATAGATTGTTTTTTTTTTATGTCAGACGTATACCAAAATTCCCAAACATCTTATACGGGATAATGTTAACCTATTATTATTATTTAAACAAGATGATATGAATTTAAAACATGTATATAAAGATCACGTAAATACAGATATGCCATATGAAAAGTTTAAGGACCTTTGTTATTTTTGCTGGCAAGAAAATTATGGTTTTCTCGTTATTAATAAAGAAAGTGAATTAAATATAGGGCGCTACCGTAAAGGCTTTGATCGGTATATTATAATAAATAAGAGTGCCTCGAGCTAAAACGCTTCAGTAGATGGATAGTTGTTGGTTTATAAACATCTGGAACAAGCTAAATAGAACAGCGTTAGATTAAATTTAAATCATACCTGTTTTTAACTTGTTATACTTGCTATCAGGTGTGTTTTTTATCTAGTTGTGAACTGGTTATCTGCTACTGGATCTGTTTTACCTGTTTTTACAAATAACAGCTTTGGTAATTTAAAAACCTGTTTTGAAGCTGGTGTGATTTTGAACCTGTTTTACTTGTCGCTTCAAATAATATTCCTGATAGCTATTTAAATCTGGTTTATTAGTTTTGGCATTATTGTACCGAAATTAAAAATGAATGAAAAATTAACAAAGGATATAATTAATACCCGAAATATTATTAAACAGAAGCTTAAAAACCTTAGGCTCGGTGCATTACATAGAAAAATTGAGTTAGAATCAAAGTATAAACCAATAATCAAATCTTTAAAAGATATTGCAGTTCATTTACCAATGACCAATATAAAACAAGAAGTTAAAAGTGAACCGAAAGAAGAAGTAAAGGAGGAGGAAATATCTGACAAAAATGAAACTTTATTGGGCCCTAAATTTTTAGAAACAAATGTAGTAGCAGAATCAATGGATGAGGGTAGAGATGACGATGATGTATTTATTGAAAATCAATCATCCATAATTGAAGGTCGTCCATCGTTAACTAGAGAGGATATTTTGAATTTAACTCAGGAGCCCTCATTTAGGGAATATTTAGACCAGTACGATCCATTACCTCGACAATATGTTGAAGAGATGGTAACAGATGACAAAGATTCATTTGATTTCAAATATGGAGTGCGACATGATGTAAATACAGATAAATTTACTATAGGTGATTCTGAGTTAAAAATTGTGGGTAAAGATATAGTTATACAAGAACTAAAGTATACCGGAACACCTGGTTTATATGAGCTCTTATTCAAAAAACAGCCTATAGGGTATACGGAGATTGACCGTAAAAATTATATTGATATTGTAAAGAGAACGAACGCTGCCCGTCGAAATTATAATGACAACGAGCAAGTTGCGGGGAATAGATATCAGAAGTATACTTCCATTATTGCCCCAATGTTAGAGCCTCGAAAAAAAGTTGTTCCAGCTTCTAAAAAAATAAGTTCTAAAAGACCAAGTTCTACATCAGGTGGAAGTCCAACTTTAAGATATATAAGTTCAATTTCTAAAAAACCAAGTTCCACGTCAGGTGGAAATTATTTAAAAAAATTAACTAAAAAACGAGTGGAGTATGTATACTGGGATAACGTAAATGAATTGGTTGATAGACTGCGTCTTTTAATTGCGTCACGTGATGCTGGTCATACAGGTCATAATAATGAAATTATATCCATAATTGAGGAATTAAAAGAAGCAGGTATTATAAAATAACAACATTTCAATAATGACTCTTGACAAGTTCGGACGTCATATTGAGCATCATAAAACTAAAAAATATCTTAAAAATTTATTACCTCTTGTTTCAAGACAAATTAAGGAATTAGAATTAGGTTGTATAGACAAAATAAATAAAATAAATAGTAATTTCCAAGTTGAATTGTCTAAAGTGAAAAATAATTTAAAATCCACCATTGTAATTAATTTAAAATTAAAACTACAAGGTGATACCTATAACATAATAAATAGCCCTAATTTGTTTTTTTACAATTTACCTTGTACTGGTAAAGTAATTCAAATTAATTTGAATATCCCAAAGGAACGACTAAACTATCGAATTAATAACAATCCCCGTATTTCAATAATAGTTGATAAACATGTTTTAAAAGGGGATAAATTGACATTATATCCCAGCCCTGTTGGCTTGAAAACTAGTGAATTATATATGGAAATTATATTGGAAACACCTGTTAATTATGTCCAAAATTAAACGCGAAATTGTGGAAGAATTACATAGACCAGCGAGAGTGCATTTTCCCAGAAGGCGTGTTATTACAAAAGGAATAGATGACTTATTTCAAGCGGATTTGGTTGAAATGATTCCTTATGCTAAAATAAATAAAGGCTATCGCTACATTTTAGTTGTAATTGATGTATTTTCCAAATTTTTGTGGACTAAGCCTGTAAAAAACAAAACAGGTTCTGAAATTTCAACTGCTATGAAAAGTATTTTGCTTGGTAGTAATCGAATTCCTCAAAATCTACAAACTGATCTCGGAAAAGAATTTTATAATCAAAATTTTCAAAATTTAATGAGTAAATATAATATTAATCATTATTCAAGCTATTGTATTAAAAAGGCATCTGTTGTTGAGCGAGTTAATCGAACCATAAAATCCAATGATGTGGAAATATTTTTGTTTGCAAGGTACATATAAGTGGTTGAGTTTATTACCTCAACTTACAAAAAAGTATAATAATACAAAACACAGAACTATTAAGATGAAACCGATTGATGTTAGCAAAAAAAATGAAAAATTACTTCTTAGCAGTGTTTACAGTAATATTAAAATAGTTGTAAAAGCTAAATTTAAAGTGGGTGATTTTGTGCGTATAAGCAAATATAGAGGGGTTTTTGTAAAAGGTTACACTCCTAATTGGTCTAATGAAATTTTTAATATATATTCGATTCAATTAACAAATCCTATTACTTATATTCTTAAAGATCAGCCGGGACAAATTATAAAAGGGGGATTTTATGAATATGAATTACAAAAAGTAAAGTATCCTAATGTATATCTTGTAGAAAAAATTCTAAAAAGAAAGGGTGATATGGTACTTGTTAAATGGCTTGGATTTGACAATAAACACAATAGCTGGATAAGTAAAACAAATGTTGAATGATAATTCAAAACAGATAATAGCCACTGTATGTTTTTTTTGTTTCCTGATATTCCTATAAATATCAATTCAGTATTTCTATATACTTTACTTTTTCCATAATAATTACTATAAATATAATGAATATTTAGGGACGATTGCTTAAAAAGCCTATAAGGTGACACTTGATAAGCAATTAAATGCACAACGCAAATAAGTAAGGCGACGCTTGATAGGCGAATTGTGATGTGTGTTTCGTATTTATATAAATTTTTTATATTATATTATCAGTGTTTTACAATTATATTTATATAAAAATTATTTATTTCGCTTTACATTCAATTTAGCTAGCCTAATACACGAAGCAGAAGAAAAATTGCACTAACATAATATTGGCACAGTTTTAAATTAACTCGCGTTTGCATCAATCACAAGCCAGGAAATGGTGTCTCTATACCATGCTACAATGCGTTCTTATATCAGACAAAGAAGGGTTCTCAAGTATATGTAAAATGGTTGGGTTTTGTAAAGAAATATAATTTTTTAATTATTAAATTTGATGTAATTTTAAAATAAAAATTAGGTATAAATAAACGACTAAAATAACAAAAAAATTTTTTTACTTACCTAACAAACACCCTATTCCATCCCCTCTTGCTCTGGAACAGGTGTTTAAATTAACAAATGTGTTATTTCTAGACACAAGTAAAAACTGATTCATAACCACATGGGAACCGGACCTAATAGTATTAGATACTTAAATTCAGTCTGATGCTGATTACTTTACGACGACTAGCTCAATTTCAGTTGTTTTACTATGAACGACCATGTGAGCCTATATTCACACCTCATGAATTTATTAATACAGCACCGCTGGTAGTCATAGATTGTTCGCATCAGAGTGAGACATTGAAATCGGGTAATGTTGATATAAGATTGGAATTTGACACAAATGAGAACGTACCTGAAAATACAGCTGCTTATTGTTTAATTATACATGATAAAATAATTAACTATAATCCATTAACAAATATTGTTAGTAATACGTACTTGTGATTATTACTGAACCACTAGTGTATGAAACTTAGGTGTCCCAACATTGATTAGACCGTAATTTTTAATGGCCATGCCGATGACGTGAAATTATTTTTTTTTTCAAAAAGATACATTCAATAGTAAACTTTTCTCTTTCTGTGTAATTTGTGATATCTGTTACGGTTCACACAGAAAACAATAAAATCTGAGCGTCTGCATCGCTAAATTTTTAAAATAAATTTTATCTAGCAGTCTCTCCAAATGCCAAACATCTAATTTTTAATGACAGCATATTTGGTAATGGGTGGGCTTCCGATTCGGATGGGGCCATTAAATTCGGGGTGGGCCTCCGATTCGGATGGTGCCATTAAATTCGGGGTAGGCCATTAAATTCAGCTTAAACCGTCTAATTAAATTTTTAAAAAAATCCAGGTAAAAATTACAGTTGAGCCACCTGAATTTCAGGATAACCGGAGGGTGAGGTTCAAATTTATAAAGGTAAAAAAAAAAAACTTGTGGGGCTCTCTCCACAACAGCTTAGAACGCCTATAAAATAACGCTTGTTTTTACAACTAAGGTTACTAACCTTTCAAGGCCAACTGTACACCTATAATTAACACCTGTCAATCAAAAATACTTGTGTAAATACTTGTCAGTCACAGGTCTTTAATAAACAACAAATTCCCAACAAAAAATCATATTTCCCGCCAATACAAAAATCAAATTTTCCGCCAAAAAAGAGGGCGTGGTTATTTTGGTTAGTTCAAATTTCCCGCCAAAACAAAAATTAAATTTCCCACCAAAAAAAAAATCAAATTTCCCGCCAAAAAAAAAGAAGCGTGGCCATTTCGGTTAGTTCAAATTTTTGACACCGACACTAGCGCCAAAAATTTTCCCACGCCCAACCGCTTCCATTCCGAACCACATTCCAAACCCACATTCCAAACCCCACATTCCGAACCCACATTCTACCAAAATATAATTCTCTAGCCACAATTCTATTTCACAACTAATACAAGTTTCTACATGCATACCACACACAGTAATTATACAACAACTGCGGTTAGCTAGTTACAACTCATTTATCAGTGTGGTTTCCTTTGTTTGTTTCATATAACCTTGATTTTGTTTACATAATTTTAATTAACCACAAACTTCAAAATATTTTCTAATTATATAGCGAATGCGGTTAGCAAGTTAAAACTCGTCGTCGAGCACGGACTTTCCTTTGTTTCATATAAGCTTGCAATTTTTTTTCTGTTTACTTAATTCTCTAATTACAAACTTCAAAATATTTTCTAATTATATATCCTAATTACACCTCATCTCATCCCCAACCCCCAATCCCCCATTCAGGGTATAACACCCATTCTATTCGGTGGTAGGCCACCGTAGCTAATTTTAAAACGCAAAGGGGCGCAAAAGAGGGGCGTTATTTTTTAGGGGCACATGTACAAGAACTCAAAATGTTCAACCAGAGGCTGCTGAAAAATCTAGGTCGTAAAGAGAACTCGATGGCATGTGTCATCGAGAGAGAAAAGACCGGCAGTGTCCCCGTACCCTTACAGCTATACTACTAATATATTTGCGACTGGTTCCAGCAGGGAGTTGTACTTGTCTATAATACATAAAGCCAATGAATGTGGTTCGTTCAACTGCAGATAACAATTGAAAAGCTACTTTTCTTGTCCCGGAATTCCCTTCTTGAGAAAGCTTTTCTATACCTTCCACAATTTCAATGAAATGCTTCTTGAACATTGAAATACTTTTATATTTATGGGACCACCTTGTTTCACACAGCAGTGGGATTTTTGGTGCATAATTTCGACGCAAAATTGAAAAAAAAATTATCGTAATCTTTGACAGTTCCAATGCAGTTGCGGATCTCAGGAACATTGTTT
The DNA here is from genome assembly GCA_943142095.1 of Ophonus ardosiacus. Classification (NCBI taxonomy): domain Eukaryota; kingdom Metazoa; phylum Arthropoda; class Insecta; order Coleoptera; family Carabidae; genus Ophonus; species Ophonus ardosiacus. The sequence continues at coordinate 45,380,828 of OW964824.1, forward strand.
AAGTCGTTTACAACAAGGTTTAATTTGTGGCAGGCACAGTGAAAATATAAACCTTTCTTATATGTTTCTCTCAATATTTTTTGGACACCACCATCTATTCCCGCCATCGTAGCACATCCGTCGTAGCCCTGACCCACGCATCTGTTAATATCAATATTTAATGTGTTAATGAATTTATTAATTTCAGCAGCTATAGTTCGGGCATCCATTTTTTCTAACTAGACAAAACCCATATATTCTTCCCTTACATTTTTTTCCTTATGGTAGTAAAATCTGATACCTGTTGATAGCTGCTCCTTTCCCGATATATCAGCTGATTCATCAGCCAAAATTCTGTAGGCACTTGCAGCTTTAACATCACTGACTATTTTTGCTCTGATTAGGACTCCACATATATTTAAAATCATTTTGTATTTTTGGAGACGTGTACTGAGCATTTTTATATCCTTTTTCTAAATTTTTCTTCAAAATTTCATCACCAGAATCAATTTTTAGTTTAAGCAAATCTTGAAAAACACCTTCATCTTTTTCTTTTCCTCTCAATGGCAAATCATGAGTTCCGCAAAAAACAATTGTATTGATGATAGGTCTTAATGCATTTCTATTATCTTCAATGATTTTTGCGTGGACTGTTTGCATATCAACCAGTACATTTGTTTTTGGGTTGCTAAAATTTTTGGCAGACAAACTCGTCTCTTTGTGCCATTGACTATTTACATGTGCTTTACAATAACTGAGTATATCCTTATATTTAGTGAATGGTCGGATAATTAAAGATCCCTGTACATCACGTGCAAGGTTCGGCGGAAATAAAACGCAAAACAAACAAAACGTACCTTTAAATTTTTTCGAATAAGCTAGCCAAGGCTTGTACATTTCTAACCAAGTGTGGTTAAATTTACGTTTCAAGTGCGTAGCATCGCTAATAAAATCATAATTTTCTGGAGGCACCCAGCATCGCCTTAACATTTCCATTCGCCTTTCGGTAGTCATTAGAGAAGATCGTCCAACCCATCGCCCGATATAATTTTCATGACATTCTTCTTCATCTCACAGAACTGACGGAGATGCACATGCCTGAGATTGAGAAGCTACCTCATCAATAATGTTTACAGGTTTTACGGGTTCAGATTCTGATTCATCATCTTTATTCAATAGTAGATCAGGATGAGATTGTGTAACTGCCGCCTGTTTCGCCTCACTAGTTTTACTACCGGTAGAATCATCCTCTTTATTTGTAATTTTCCTCGTTTTTGGTTTTGTTGCTGCAGATAATAAAAAGAAATAAGAAACAAGCCAAAAAATACTGGTTCGATTATACTCATAGAAAAAATTCCGTATGTCTATTCTTAGGTATTCACTCAGCGTAACACTCTTTATATTTTGTTTAACTGAACAATATCAACCTAGATAGAATTTTATTGTAGTTCAAAGTTTAATGAATATTTTAGCAACAATTTACTTCCGCTCCGTCAAATGAAAATGGAGAAAATTTCAGGGATGCGTCATTGCAACTGCGCGAGCGGCGACAATGAGATTCGACATACCCTCTAGTCTATCGTTCTGCTTTTACTACTTATCGTACGTCGATTTTTTCGATCTCTCGTGCTGCCACCTGTTGTGCGTACGTTGTCATAAAATTTTAAATTAAATCTAACGGTTATTTTAATTTTGTATTTGATTGAATAAGTATTACATTTGCATTATAAAATGATGCAGTATTGCCTAGTTAGAGGTTGTGGGAGTAAAGAACATGGTCAGATTCCTGATTTCTGGAATAACATAATCACAAGTAGGTATAAGTATAAGTTATATATTTGGATAGTATAAAATTGATATTTTTGTTCGTATTCAGAGTTCTTACTAGTTAGTGTGCAATCTGCTTAATACTTTGTTTGATTTTAACTTTTGAGTGCAATTTAACTGATATTTTGGACATACTGGTAATTAAACTGAAAAATATGTAGTGCCACGTAGTGCTGCAAAAAACGCAGTGAGCGTAGTTTGGTAGCCATAACTGCTCATGAAAAGGCTAGCATACGGGTTTAGCAATCTATATTATTTAAATCTGTGGGTTCTATTGGATCACATCTTGCTATAGCGCGTAGCGCAAGTTTTTTGAACTCGTAACGTGACTCAAACGTGAGTTCTGAATAAAAATTTTGAAATATTTACAAGTTTTACTCAATCTACAATTTTATAAATACTTAGGCATATAACTAACCAGTTAAATGTATGGAAGACAGAAAGGGTTCAAGCTCAGGGGGGGCAGCTGCCCCCCCCCCCCCCCCCCTGGGTACGCCCATGGTTAGCGATACAGGAGGTTATTTGCACAGTCCGAAAAAAAAAATCAGATATATCGTAGTATTCTTTTTGTAATAAGATACTTTTTAGGGTTCTAATGATTGTTTTATGAGACGCTTTTTTTTAAACTAGCTGGTAAGGCATTGTTAACTTTTATAGCTACATAATCAGTTGTTTGCTCAAATGCTTGTGTTCTGTGTTTAGGTACTAATAACATAGTATTTCTCTGCCTAGTGGAGTACTGTGATGTTAGAGTAGTGAGTTTATTAATGTTTTTAAAAATATATTTAACTATTTCGAGTATGTATATTGAGGGAACAGCAAGAAAACCGAGTTTATGGAACTGGCCTTTACATGAACTCATTGGATGTAACTTTAATATAATTCGGACTATACGTTTTCGAACAACAAAAACATCTTTCAATTTAGGTGACGAACCCCATATTGTAATTACATAACTTACGGTGGAGTAAAAATAGCCATAGTATACCATTATAAGACTTTTAGTATCTAACATTGTGTTAAGAACTCGAAAACAGTAACAGCACTTGTTTAGTTTATTAGTGACATGTAAAATTTGATTGTTCCATTTAGTATCCTCATCAAGAAAAATTCCTAGACATTTAGCTGAGTCTACTCTGGAGATGCGTATGTTTGCTGGCTCGACACTCACTACACTGGAAGTATTTAAGCGGAACTGGAGGAATGATGTCTTCTCAATATTTAGTTTTAAATTATTATTGTTGCACCGTTGAATAATGTCATAGACGACGTTGTTGATAAGTTCAGACGAAAACTCAGTTTTCTGACACGACACTGTAAAGAAGGCATCGTCCGCATATAATTCACAGGAGGCGTACCGCACTGATGTAGGCAGATCGTTTGTGCAAACAAGGAACAGTAATGCTCCAAGCACGCTCCCCTGAGGTACCCCGCGAAAAATTGCATCTTTATCAGAGTCGATATAAGAGTGAGTATCTGTTAATAATCTAACACTTTGAGTTCTTTCAGATATGTAAGATTTGAACCATGATAGCGGAACACTCTATACACCAATACACTCAAGTTTGTTTAATAATAATTGATGAGACTGAATCAAAAGCTTTGGATAGGTCACTTGAGATACCAAAAACACAGTGATTTTTATCAAGGTTTGTTAAGATGTTTCTAACTATGCAAATAACTGCAGATGTAGTAGACCTTCCTTCTATATATATTTTCTATTAAAATTATTTTATACTACTAACCTTATTTATACTTATGTATGGATCTTGTGGACACGATTACTCAAATACTATAAATCAGAAAAATTTGAAATTTTGTATATCGATTCTATACTAATGTGGGAAGAGCTCATTAGTTTTTAGTGTATATCGTATAACCGGAAGTATCGTTTATACAAGCTTCTAACAGTTTTTCTTGTAAAAAAATTCATTGAATATAATTTTTTAGCAACTTTTACTAATTAAAATTGAAGATAATTGTACAATCTTCAATTCTACGATAATAACATTTAGTATATAACTCTAAATAACTTTAAATATGAATATATAATATAATTTATTTTCATATATCGTCTTGCCTATGCGTCAAACAAAAACATAATTTTAATAACAATTTTGACATATTTAAACAAATGTCACTGTCAGGAAGCATTTACATTAAAATTAATAATGAAACCTTGTTAAGGGGAATATAATGGTGAAATATTTAATTCTAATGAAATTAAGGTTTGTAAAACTAATATATATTTTCCATCATACATAAATATTAGATGTACAGGATGATCCGATTTTTTTTTTTTTCTATTTTTGCAGCTCTATAAATTAATATTAATTTACAATTACGCATTTACGAAATGGATCATGTACCCGAAGAATTTATAAAGATTGCGTTTTAGAGCATCTAGAAGTTGATGCTGATTTTTATAAGAATGTGTGTGTTACGACTTTTCCTTAAGGTCTATTAAAATATGAACCAAAACTTCTCAAATTTGGTATTAAAAACTCAAATATAATTTGAAACAACATATTAGATTTTAACCATATATGATAAATCGGATGTTGTACTTAATTTGGAGCTCTAATAGATTTTTGACGAAAAACAATAAAACATAATCCAAAATTTCGTATTACAGACTTTTTTATTTATTGGACAACAAATTAGATTTTATTTACAAACGATCAACCGGAAGTGATACTTTACTTAAAGCTCACTGCTATTTGAAACATGAAATTGGCGGGAGGTCATATGCTGGCAACATCAGATTTTTTTTTAAGGATCTCACATAATACTAGGTAGTAGATGGTTTGTTGCATATACTACAAGAATGAAGTATTTATAACGGAGTAAGGAGTATCCTTCAGAATATTTTAAATAAAATTTGATTTCGCTGAAAAAAATGATACCAGACGTTTGGATTTGGATTTATGAAGGATATCACAGAACATATTTTAATCTGTTTTACATGCTCATGTAAACTTTTTAACACATGACGTCATTGTTACTACTAATATTGTATTTATGATCTAAACCGCTTGATTGGCTGGCTCGCCTATATCTCCTTTTTTAAACACAGGTGTTACACGCATCTGCTACCATTTATAATTTTATAATTGTAAAATAATTGATTTTAGACAATATCGTTACCTAAATTAATGCAAAAAGTACAATTCCACTGGAGACCTGATTTTGAATTGTGAATTCTCGGCGAGCTTCAGAAGTCGATAGATCAACACATTGCATGTTAAAATTATTTTGGCAAAACGAAGAATTAACGATTCTATGGTCTTCAGTATCTTTCTGACAACATTTGCACTTTACCATATTAAAAAGTAACGGAAAACACAGAAAAAAATATTAAGAAAAAAGAAAAGAAAGAAAAAGACAAACTCCCTGTACATAATATTTACTAAACGTAAAAAATAAAATCTGATTATTATCTACAATCTTTATTTGAAACATTTTTGTGTAAAATTTATTGGTACGTAACAACAGCAAAATTAAGAAATTAAATAAATAAATAAATATATCATCACGACATATTACCCATTTCTGGGTGTGCCAGTATCTACAACACATGTAGACATCGGTAATGATGACGATATATTTTACCGTGTGGGCGCTTACCAGGCGTCACCTCACGGGCACTCATAGCTGGTGTGGAGAGTGCACCACAGGGGTCACTTTTGTGCCTTTTAAAATTGGAAATATTTGGCGTCAGTCGGGATCGAACCCGGTTCCCCCAGGTTCGCGACCAGACACTCAGGCACGCGGCCACGGGACCCCATAATTAAGAAATTAACGTTGCATATCCCATATAACGGATTTGAAATAGATACCCGGTATATGTATTCATAGAGTCTTCCTCTAAAACTGGGATTATTATTATTATTATTGTTATTATTATTATTATTATTATTATTGTTATTATTATTATTATTTTTATTATTATTTGCTAGTAGTCATTATTTTAAATAAAATATTCATGTGCGTCATTGTGTATAGTTATTAAACTAATATAACAGAAAAAAATGTAATATAAATATAAAATATAAGGTGTGTACAATATTTTGATGTCTAATTTTATTGCTGCACATAACGTGTTCCTCAAATATTTTAAACTTACTACAACGGCAACATTTTCTGCATTACTTAAAATATAGGAAATATTTAACAAAATATATAAAGTCATACCATCAAAATTCCTCACAACAGATTAGAACACTTAACACGTTTGATCACCACTAACACAAACTAAGTGCTACCTGAATAATTTGACTCTGTGCATTTCTGAAACACGAATGTCTTCGCGATACTGACGACTCTATAAACAAGTAAGGAGCAGTGTTACGGAATTAATTTGATACCCCCCCCCCCCCCCTCAAAATAGAATGTCCTTCATTTTACAGATGCGTAACTACAAAGATATTTACTATTATTATTTGTTCATGCTAAGTAAACTGTTTATTATAAGTGAGATAATATTGCTGAATGGATTATTTTTCATTAAGTTTCATCTTACATCAGTGATGAGCAAACTTTCGTCACGGCGGGCTAAATTAAAAATCAACTAATCGATTCTGGCCACAATGTCAGCTATCTAACTAATTAATAATTGTTCTTTAAAGCATATTTGAAGCATATAAAATCAACAGCATAGTAGTGGGATAATAATATACAGCCCGATTCACAAAAAAGTTTAAGCTAATCCTCATTTTTGGATTAGCGAATTCTACTCTAATTTTAACAGTTTATATCTTAAAATGTAGTCTAATCTATTCCTAGTATCTACCTTTGTTGATAATATCATGAAAATTAAATTTTAAATACCGGAATAGAATAGAATTCACTAATCCAAAAATGAGGATTAGCTTAAACTTTTTTGTGAATCGGGCTGATAGTGCTAAAAGATGTGTGACGAAATTAGAATTTTTTAAACCGCCAAACATGATCACAGTGACGTTAAAATTTCAAGTAACGTGTACGTTATTCTGTACATCAAAATATGTTTTCACATACCGTACGCGTCATTTTAATCCGTCGCATAAGGAAAATGGAAGACGAATTAAAAAAACTTATTTTGATTGCTTAGTATGCAAATTTTAGTGAGAAAGATTTCAACTATGCCTTAATAAATTGTCTCACAAATAACATTTAAAATAGAAATATTACAGTTTTGCAAGCGTGCAACCTTTACATATACAGGCCGCCCATTTTAAAAGTTTCCGCCTTAAATTTTAAAAATGATTTTTATTATTATATGAAATAGCTGAGCCAATAAGCATACTAGCAAACAGAATCTTTGAGACCGGAACATTTCCAGACATACTGAAAATAGCCACCGTAATACCACTGCATAAAACAGGAGATAAAACAAACCTTGAAAACTATAGACCAGTATCCTTAATATCAACAATTGGAACAATAATAGAAAAAACACTAAAAACAAGGCTACATACATTTATTGAAACATGTAAACTTTTATCCCCACAACAGTACGGCTTCAGAGAAAAATTGTCAACTTGCGACGCTATAGCTGAACTTACAGGAACAGTTTATAAATACATGGACCAATCTATGCCATGCATCTGTGTGTTCGCGGACATTTCCAAAGCCTTTGACACAGTAGACCATGCCATATTATTGGAAAAATTGGATCATCTGGGAATAAGGGGAGTAGTTCATAATTGTACTTGGGCCAATATTGTTCAATATATATGTCAATGATCTGTTACACCTTAAAACTAGTGGCAAAATAATATCTTTTGCAGATGATACAGTGATAATAACTGGTGAAAACAGTTGGTCCTTAACTAAAGACAAAATCGAAACAGACTTAATTCATATTAAAAATTGGTATGCAAACAATAAACTATCTTTAAATTCAAAAAAGACTAAATTTCTCGCATTCAGTGCATACTCCAGCGGGCAAACCCTCGTGTAGAGCACTAACAATCCATAAAAGTGACTGTAAAAAAAAAAATGTCAGTGTAGTGAAAAAACCATTAAAGAAATCAGTGTAAAGAACGTCGGTATAACAGTAGATATCTTTCTACGTTGGAACCACCATATTTCAACATTGTGTGCAAAAATTAGACAATTTTTATTCACATTCAAAAAATAACGTGAAATTGTAAATATTAAATGCTTAAAAATAATGTATTACCCTTTAGTGCAGTCTCATTTACAGTACGGTATTGTTGGGTGGGGCGGTGCTTACGACGTTCATATGAAACCATTAAAAGTGTTACAAAACAAAATCATTAAAATTATACATAATAAACAATTATATATACATTCATCAGTTATTCATATGTATAAAACAAATCAGATTCTATACCAACACACTGTACAGGTAACACGTAGCAGACAGCAACCCCACATGAATGTGAGACGGCCAGTAAAAAGTATATGAAAACGATTTTTTGGTTATGTCGGCGCCACAATTTTTAATGTAATACCAAATGAGTTAAAAGCAATAAGATCTGAAAAATCATTTAAAAACAAATTAAAGAAATGGCTGGTACTTACTAATATAGAAGCATTAAATATTTAATATAAAAATAATAACATAAAGTCAATATTCTTAAAATTATGTAATTATTCCATGAACTTCGATTCATATGTTTATGTTATTAGCATGTTTTGTATTGAGATTGTTTCGAATAATGTCACAAATGTTAATATTCCAACAGTTGTCAATTTTTTATTTAAATATCATAAAAGATGATTTTTTTATAATGTATTATGTATGTGAATATTTCAATTTATATTTATTATTTTGTTGTATTAGAATAAAATTATTAGGAACCTATAGTTAGTACTTTAATTTAAATAGTGCCTAAACTGATTTATAGTTTCACTATTTAAATTTTAGTTAATTCATATTAATTTAATACTGAGTTAATCTTATTTACTATTTACTGTCCTATCTATGTTGCAGTATCTTAAAAATCAATTATATCTGTGTCTGTAAACTATTGTAAGATATATGCAGTAAATAAATATTATTATTATTATTATTATTATTATTATTATTATTGCCTATTATAGGCAAAACAGAATACATTTCATAAGCCACTTGGTGAATATTAGTACTTCATATCGAACAATCACTGTAAGTATAAGAGCAAAACAAAAATTTAATACCAAGTACCTTATGAAATGTAACATGCGTTGCCTATTTTTAAACTTTAAGTCGGGAACTTATAAAATGGGCATCGTGTACAGTTGCACAAAATAAAATGTAACTAAAATATTACAGCTATTTTTCTCTAAAAGTTTGGTTATGTCTGTTTTAATGTCAATTATAAAGTAATTTTCGACGAACACTACTTCTGGGCCAATAAGGTAAAAAAAAATTACGTATACATAAGCATTGAAGTTAAAACGAGCTATAGCGTTTACACTATTTATTTTGACGTTATGTTGAAAACTCTATTCTAGAGAAATGAGAGCAAAATTGTGCAATTTGTTATGCTCAGTATTCCAGCGGTACCTGACAAGATGTGGTAGCACTCAGCCTCAGTCGACAACAGACACTCCGCTCCACGAACAGTATCCCCACCCACCAATGGCCTTCGCCGACATCTCAACCACGGAATACTAACTACGCGTTCACGGAGAAAAAGCATGTGGAGAAAACAGTTCAGCAACAATTAACAGCTGCGTGCGCCACACGGAATTAGGCTGAACTAAGAAGAATTTGAATATATTTATATTTATTTATTATTATTTTGTACATTTTACCTTGTCGTCAGCAAACTACTAAAATGGCTGAAAGTGATAAAATGCCTAATTTGATAACATGATAACGTTGTTGACTTGTGTTCTGAAATATTAGTGGACAATTTATGTCAAAGATGCCGGAAAACAGTACAAACGGACTTAAAATGCATCAAATGTAGTGTAGTGTCCCATACAAGCTGCACTACAATTTTAAAGTTAGCAGTAGTGCGTGTAAATTCAATTAATTGTTGTGATGATGACGAGGAAGATGAAAACGATTTACCTTTCGCAAGTATTAACGACAAGACGGAAGTTAATCTAAATCAGATGTTATGATTTAAATTTTTTTACCTCAAACAAATAGTTAGAAATAAGGACAGCTTAATACACAATTAACATCAAACTATAAATTTATTAAACGAACATGTGTCTTTGTTAAAAAAAGTAGTCTATAAACGAACATTATATGCCATCTCTTAACGAAATCTTAAAAGTAAAGTAAGTAACAAGCTCAAACTGACTGCTAATAATTTAAATAGTAGTAAAAACAAAAATTCATCAGAAGTTTTAACAAAACCCGACATGACTAGTAAACAAAGTGAAACCACGCATGTTGTCAATTCAAACAACATTAGTCCCAATAGTGATTTAATATCAAAAAGTAAACCGAAAAACAATAAAACTGTGCCTAATCCATTGAAAAATAGTGCCTCACCGAAATATAAAAAGAAGAAATTTACTATTGTTGTAAAGCTTGATATAAACTCTTCATCACTAAAATCTGTTCCTAAGCCTGTCCTAAAGTTAAAATTGACAAAATGAAATCCAAATACTCGAAACTATATGCATCGTTTAAATTAACAGTGCATCATGACAACAAAGAAAAAATAATGGACCCATCTAGTTGGCCATCAGGAACGTGCATTAAACCTTTTTTCCAGATGCTTGCAATGAAGGAAAACGATTACATCCAGGAACTTGTACTTTAAATATGAATAATGATATCAAGAACATAATTTGTTTAAGTATGTTTCATATTAACATTCAATCTTTAAGTAATAAAATTGACGAATTGTCAAATTTTTACAAGAGTATTCATTTGATATTGTTTGTATAAGTGAACATTGGCTTAATGCTGAGTCTATAACAACTGTGAATCTATTCTCATATAAACTAATATCCTTTTATTGCAGAGAAAGTAAAAAACATGGCGGTATGGCTATCTTTATCAACAAAAATATAACTGAGTACAAGCCTATTGACACACTATTTCAATTCTGTGTATGATATAGAATTTTGTGGAATGGAACTAACCAAATACAATATACTTATGATTGCTCTTTATAGAACAGGTAAAGGTAACTTTAACTTTTTTATGTCAAAATTAGAAAATATGCTCGATAAACGTAGATGTCACTATCGTAAGGTTATAGTTGTAGGAGACTTTAATTTAGAATTATCTGGAAGAAATTTAAGCAGTGAAACATTTGAGTTTCTTAAATTAATAAATTCTTTTCGTTTAAAAACCACAATCTCGGAACCTACTCGAATTACACAAACTTCCAGTAATTGTATCGATAACATTTCATCAATTCAAATTCATCAGCAACTAATACAACATGTAAAAGTTATAAAGGGACAAGGAAAGAACGCATCCTCATGTAAATCATCGCATGTACAAATGTGTTACAAAGCGTGTAACAATAAATAAAAATAATAAAAAAAAATTGTATCGATAACATTATAACCAACATTGAAAACAACTTACGGTAGGTACAATGGAACCTGGTCTATCAGATCATAAAGGTCAGTATTTCATTTATATGGAAAACAACTCTTCATCACAAAATTTTAAAACTGTTAGAGGTTTTACGAAAAAAAACAAAAGAAAAGTTTAAATTCGCTTCACTCACAACTGATTTCCATAATGTTCTTCTTGATTGCATGCTGCGAGTTGAAGCACACACAAATTATTTTATAAATTGCATAATTAATTTAATTGATTTACATTTTCCTCTTAAAAAGTGCGTTTCGAAACTAAACTATTGCCCTGTACAGTGGTTTTATGCTACTTTAAAGCAAAAGAGAAACGAACTTCAAGTTATGATAATTTGTTTTAATAATAATAGAAATGAATACTTCCAGAAATTATATAAAACAAAACTTAAGGGATATAGACATGAAATAAAAGTTGCTAAATCAAATGCTTACAGAAAATTTATTAGAGAATCTGATAAAAAAAATAGTGACTGCTGGCATCTAATCAATTCTGAGCGCAATAAAACAGATATTCATAATATTTCTCAGGATCTTACTAATAAATTTAATATGTACTTCACGACAGTAGCAATCAATATTATAAAGGGTATTGCGAGTTGTTAGTTTGAAGCGAAAGATATTTTAATGAGTAATTCACAATGTCTTGCTGATAATTTTAATTTATAGTCCACAGATATTGTTGAAGTTCATAATGCTATTAAACCACTAAAGAAACTAGAACTCTTGACATTATTAATTAATAAATGTTTTAAGGAAGGTATCTAACCCGATGTTTTAAAAAGTCTAAAATTATACCTCTTTTTAAAAAATAAGATACAGCCAAAATAGAAAACTATAAACCAATCTCCATTATACCATGCCTTTTCAAAAGTGAAATAATTATCTTGAAATGGCTAAATTCTCATTTCGATAAAAATAAATTACAAACAAAAATCAATGTGGTTTTCGTAGGGGATGTTCTACAACACAAGCGGTTTATAATATCATTATTAATTTAATCTAATGACTCGAAAGGGGTGAACAAATGGCAATCACTCTGTGTGATCTCACAAAAGCCTTCGATTGTGTTTCACACAGTATATTATTAATGAAGCTTGAATTTTACGGCATAAGAGGTGTAGCCCTCGAACTTTTAAAGTCATATTTGCAAAATCGGGTTCAATGTGAATATATTAATGGCGTTGTATCAGATTTTAGTAAAATAGATCATGGAGTCCTACAAGGTTCCATATTGGGACTTTTTTTTCTTTCTCATTTGTATTAACGACTTCAGTAACTTCTCTGTACTAGTGTTCTGTTGCAGACGACACTACCCCCATACAAGGTAATACCAACTATGAAACACTTTTAAATTCGAGTAATATAGATTTCAAGAAAGCTAAAATTAGGTTTGCTGGAAATAATTTGCTTTTAACCTTTAACTACTCACGTGGCGCTATATGAAGCCAACGGTAGTTTAAAGTATTGTAAATTTCATATACTTTTTCTCTGGAGTTGTAGCCCCAAATTATTCTTTTGTCATAGTTTTGAGATATATAAATACCCATTATTATTAGTTTTCTATGATAAATTTTGAAGCTACAATAACTTTAATAGTACAGCGCGCAATTAGGTTCACAAGAAAACCCACTTTGACGAGGCAATGGTCGTCGACTCACCTGCAGTGTCTGGGCCAAAAACCCAAAAAAGATGTCACATCTTCCCCAAATAAAAAAAAAAAACTTGTATAACCTGCCAAAAACATATCTGCCAAAAACATCAAAGCACCCACTGTAAACCATGTGTTCAAATGTTATTATGTTTTTTTGTTTATATTTTTAAAATATTGAAAATGTAATTTTGTTGAATTGATAATAAAGGATTTATCATTAACATATTTTTTTTTTTTAAATATTTTTCTGCCAAAAATCAACCGAAAAACACTTATTTTCCGATTTGGCGTCATGTGGCGCCACGCGAGCACTAATGTCTAACGGAGCACGCGAGTACTTAAAGGTTAAATAAGAAGAAAACACAACAACTGACTATATCTCACAACAGCAAATTAAATAGAGGTAATCCTACTTCAGTACTTGGTATTTACATTGAACCGGCTTTAAACTGTTCATCGCATGTTTTTTACATTAGTAAAAAATTATCCAGTACTATTCTTTTGCTTAGACGTTAAGCGTCAGTCATTGACAAAAATCTTTAAAATAGCTTATTTTTCCTTATTTCACTCTTTAATCTCCAATGGCGTGTTGTGGAGAAATTCTCCTACAACTACAAAAATATTTCGCATGCAGAAGGCTGCAATAAGAATCTTAGCTAGATTAAAACACAGAGATCAAGCCAAGTTTTATCAAATTAGGCATTTTGCCACTTCCATCTTTGTACATATCTTAATACATTAATTGAAATCCATAGAAATAGGGATGCTTTATTAAAAAATAAAGATATTCACATATACCCTACTAGGTCGTCAAATTTATTGCGTAAACCACTTTACAGACTTCAAAATTCTGAAAGCAACACTTTAAATTTTGATCTATATAACTATCTGATAATTTAAAAACTTTAGAATTAAAGAAATTCAAAACCATTGCTAAAACTTTCCTTTTGGAAAACTGCTTCTTCTCTATAGAAGAGTTTTTTCCCTCAAGTTCTTGATATGATACATACCTTATTTTTTGTTTTATTTATTATATTATCCGTTCACATTGACGTACTATAAACAATATTTGTATTGTAAAATAGTCAATAATAATAACGAGAAAAACTGGAAATTCACATTTTTATCGCACATTGAAATTTATAGAAAATATTATATACTTTATTTTTTGTTTTATTTATTATATTATCCGTTCACATTGACGTACTATAAACAATATTTGTATTGTGAAATAGTCAATAATAATAACGAGAAAAACTGGAAATTCATATTTTTATCGCACATTGAAATTTATAGAAAATATTATATAGTAAAATTCTCATGCCTAATGGAAATCCGACTTTTTATCCCCATTTAGACCAATCAGACACTGGGTGTTTCACCCTCTCTTAGGCAGCGCGCGTTCGCACCAGAATCACCGAAATCTGGGTATAAACGCCCGGCCTCTGAGTCTGAGAAGAGACTGTACGCTACGGTTAGCTCCTAACATAGCCTAGCCTAGAAGTCCGAGCAGAGTGGTATATAGCTCCCATAGGGCTATAAAACGCATGGAATTGCCACAATCTCTTCGTAGCTTAAGAGTCGCCTGCGCCAGTCACACGTTTTTATTCAATCTTCGAGATAGCCGGCCGGTGAGTTTACCACCGTCACAACAGATCAAGCAGGACTTACAAGGTGGGTAAAAGTAAAGTTACACTCAAGTTTTTCTATTGCGTTAGTTTCAGTTTTATTTCTTGTAACATAGTAAATAAACATAATTTAAATAAATACACTTTTACTATTGAAATTAAAGGGTGGCAGCATGAATGGGGAGGAGATGATAAGCAGTGTTTTAATTGTTAACCGTTTATGGTTTATTTTATAGAAAAATTTTTAAAATGAAATTTGCGTACAATAATTTTTCTGTAACTAGTTTTTTTTCTCTCTCTAAAATAATTTATAAACGATTGTCTGAGTTAAAACATTACTAGTCATCTCATAATCACCATACATACTACCACCAAATAATCATTGGCCCCAAGTAGCTATCCACATCCTCACCCCTTTCAGACAGTTACAGAATGGCGCCCGAAACTTTGACTCCCGAGCAGGGACGTCATATAGTTCGTTACATGGCGCCCGAGCAGGGACTTTAAACACGCGCAGCATCAGAACCTGAAACAGCAGAGACAACCATCAAAGACGGTTTCGACAGTAGCCTCAGTAACGTACACAGTGCCAAAAGCATGAGTAGCAACCATCGATTGCGTGCTCACACCGTCGGCCGGCCTCCGACAACTACGCCGGCAAACCGACACGCGTGATTCCGCTTCCACCAGAAGCAACTTTCGTAACAGCCCAGACAGCAGCCTCAATAAAGGTCTCAGTAGTGGTTCGGACAGCGGTCATCGACTCTATGTTAAGACCGCTGGCCGGTCTTAGACAATTCCGGGTAGGGTTGGGTCGGCAAACCGACTCGAGCGATGTTGCTTTCTCCAGTAGCTGCCACAGTAACACACTAACGGCCACAGTAACCGTCAAAGTAACTGCACAGCAACATTAACAGTAACTAACAGTAACATTAGCGGCCACAAGTAACAGTAAAAGTAACGACCATAGTAGCAGTAACGATCACAGTAACAGTACCTAACAGTAAAAGTCCAGAAACACTAATGGCCAGTAAAACTAACAGCCCAGTAACAGTCACAGTAAAGGCTCCGGCAACAGCGCAGCAGCCTCAGTAACCATCTGCAGACGGAACAGTACCATCCGCAGGATTAACCGTACCACGCAGCAAACAGAGTAACACCACCGCGTAGACAAGAATTCTATACAGAAGGGCGCTGAATCGCGGAGCAGGCTGGACAATCGGTTTTCTCGTACGGCGTCACCAAGTCGCCAATGTTCTGGATGGCCACATCTCCCGCTTTCGATGTCCAATCGCCTGTCACGCCCAGGACAGTTTGTGGAGTAGCTGACCAGCCTGTTTACAACTCTGCTGCCGAGCAGGGAGGCCATCGACTGCGTTTTCACACCAGCCGCAGACAATTCGAGGTCTGGTCGGCAAACCGACACAAGTGATGGCGTTTCTCGACAGGCGCAGCTGCCCCCACGGACCAACGCCCTGGTCCTGCGACAGAAAGATGCCAAGTCTAGGCGGAGTGGACCCCGTCCGGAGCCCATGGTTCTACGAAGAAAAACAGGAAAACATCAGTCAACATATCTCTTGTAAAGGGAAATTTTCAAATTTGTGTAACAGTTTGGAATTTTTTTGGGAGTATATTAATAGTCATTATACATGAGTTGCATACACAATTTTCTCTATGATTAATAAATTGGTTATAAAAATCATTTGAAATGAAAAGAAAATATGTATCGTAATAAGTTTAAGTCAAGTACAGTTGGTACATTCTTACTATGTATATTAAAGCGAATAGAAAAACATTGTGTCTTTTTTATTTATTATTTTCAGATTTTCATATACAAAAGTACTCAGTTTTTCTATACCACAATAGTTTAATTTTTAAATATCAATATAAAATAATTAAATGTGAATCTAGCATCCCATTTTCCCGCTTTTTAGTTCATCCCTGCATTACTAGAGGCGCTGCGAACTGCGCATTTTATATTAATATACATTTGCAAAGTCTACAACTTGTAAGAAGAAAAGCAGATATTAATAATTTCTATTGATTTACATACCCAAAAACTGCGGGAGAATTGAACTTTAATAATTTAAAAGCAAACAATGTTCCAAATCATCGATAAATAACTTTTAAAAATATCTTTGTCATTATAAAAGTTTTCTTCAAAACCTTTAGTGTACGGGATGATTAATCAAATATGATATTCATTCACCAATAAACATTTTTTTTTATTTTTTACTTTAGAATATTTTTCATTCGGTTGCCATATGAAGTAAACTAAAAATATAAAATCCTTTTTACCTTTCCCTAAGATTCATGCTAATAATTGCATATCCAGATTTTAGTCAATAAGTAAGTTTTAAGATCCCTGGTATCCGATTTTAACATTTTTACGATGTCTGTGGGAATATGCGTGTTTTGTGTGTGTGTGTGTGTGTAATGAAAGGACGATTCCTCAAGATTTGAGATCTGTTTAACTACGTATTCCATCACGAGTAGGGGTAGGAAATCCCGAGAGTGGTCTGAGCTCCGGCCAGCTAACAGTGAAGACCAGGTGAGTCGATGTAGTAACAGAACCCATAGAAAACTGAAAGAAGCCCTCGGAAGAGGAAATACAGGAACTGTACGAGAATTCGGGAAAACAACAAATGTATATTTTAAAATAACAATGTAGTCTATATTGGTTGCTATTACATACATATGCGTACAGACGGATATATTGTCCAGGTACGAAGGTAGCTTCGCGCGAGGTAATGCTACAAATGGTATGACATTCTTCGTGGGCGCAATGTCGCAATCAGAGTATGGATATCTGACGACGTGCGTAAATACAGTAACGGCGCGACAAATTATGGCAAATTACGGATCGATCAAACACGTATCACGGCGCTCGACAAAATAGTGAAATACACATAAAGATCGTAAGACGGGTCTCTGACCGGGAACAGACTAAACCAAAACTATGACTCTGACAAACCAAATTTACTCTAAACATAAACCCAAATAAAGATTCACTGAAGGTGAATGCAACAAAACCTACGAAATAAACAAGAGGTTAACGTAAAAGCTACTTGGATCTACCGGTATAATTTTGCCAGTGCGATAAATTCACGAAGCTGCTCCGAATCAACCCGAATGTACAATATTTTAAATTATCATTTGCTTAATTTGTGACATTAACTTTGTCAGTTAAATGGTATCATTAGAAATATAAATTTGAATATAATTGCATGCAAATGTGTTTTTTGAAAGTAAAGACAAGGAAAAATTAGTAGATTTCGAGATTTCCAATGTATTGCATTGTAAGACCAGATCTCGTAGACGTCTGAAGTGAAATAAATAAATAATAATAAATAAATATATATTTTTCTTCAAAGGTCATAAAAATGACATCTTTTGTGACTTGATTTACAACGTAGAAGTTTCATTTCTACTCCGGCGGAGTAGAAATGAAATAAATAAATATCCACAGCAACTCTATCAAATGAGTGAATAAGAAGTAACTTGTAAAATAGAAACCTGTCATGTCGCCCCAAGTTGCACTATACACTAGATACTAGATAACCTAAGAATAAAGTTACTAAAAACCTCCAACAGCTATCAAATTTAAATTGATACTCTACAAATTGAAATCTGAACAGTTTTTATTTGACGAAATAACATATTATAAAATATCAGACTTACATATTGGTAATGACGGTAAGAATACTTGGAATTAAAGTTATAAGAAAAGTTAATATTGTTTTTCAGCGATTCCTCGACATATCATATTCTTCACCTATATTGTTGATATTCCATCGGATTGAACAACTTCAAGGGCCGTACATGGCAATGCTTCAGATTCTGATATAATTGCACATAAGGAGAATATAAAATTGCATAGTTTTTATTTAAACGCCAAAACGTGAAAATTTTCACTTCAATATTATCCATAGCAACAGAGCAATTGAACTCAGCAAACGTTCTTCACGTAAAATATTTATAATTATTGTAACGTCAAGTTGAAATTATTTAGTTTAATTAGTTTAACCATATCAAAGATTAATATTAATATTTCACAGAATTATTTTTATTACAGAAAAAAAAAACCGAATGGATTAACTGATAAATCAATTGAAGAATAAACACAAAAGTCATAAATATTGTTCAAAATTGTCACCTCCCACAACTACACACAATACACTACGTTGAATTAATGAGACACTACATGCCAGGTTCATATGATTTTCTTGTTTAATAACTTCAGCACAATTTTGAATCCGCATCCTCAATTCTTCAACAGTTTCAGGGGGGTTTTGATTATCATATACCAAGAACTTCAAATGACCCCACAGATAAAAATCTAAGAGATTAAGGTTAAGTGATCTTGGTGGCCATGATACAGGACCTCCACGGCTAATCCACCTGTTCCCATAGGTATTATTTAAATGCTGCCGCACATTTCTTGAAAAATGAGGTGGAGCACCATCATGCTGAAACTATGCATGTTGACGATGGAGTAAGGGAACATCTTTCAATAATACTGGTAGAACATTTTGTAAAAATTCCAAATACTGGTCACCATTTAATATATTGGGCAGTATGTATGGTCCAAGCAAATTTCCATTTAAGATACCAGCCCAAACATTTAATGAAAAAGTGCTTCGTCACTAAATATTATAAGTGAAATAAAATTAAAATTTGCAGCATGTTGTTGCAGAATCCACTAACAAAATATCGTTCTAGCTTGGTGATCAGCAGGCATTAATCCTTGAACACGTTCAAAATGGTATGGAGATAATCATTCTTGTGTAAAATTTTCAAAACACTCGTGTGAGATATTTCTCCTACAACACGAGACACTCCTCTGCTACTAATTTCCGGGTTAGCATGCACCAAGTCTAAGACTTCATCTTTAATGTTGTGGTGTAGTCTGCGACCGCCGCCATCTCGTCCATTATTTCTTCTTAAATTGCTTGTGTCGCGAAGCCGTTGTGTCACGGTGATGAACATCCTGCGATCAGGCTGGCGTCTTCCAGGATACCGTTCGGCATACAGACCTGCTGCTAAAACCGCGTTTTGTCCCACTTCACCATAAATCAACAACATATCCACTAATTCAGAATTAGAATACATTTTTTTAACAAGAGCACAGCAAAAATCACTTGTCACTAACACTTCAGAGAATAATGAAATATTTTATGTACCTATTACACAATTATTTTCGGTGCAAATGGTATTTAATTTAATTATTAATAATACAACTAATTTTGAATGTATTTTTGATAAACATATTTTTAATGAAGTATGAATTAAAACAGCAGTAAAAAAGAGTTTCCATAAGAAAAGTCGAATTTTCGTTATTCGAATTTAAAAAAAATTCTTTCAGTTTCATAATCTACACATGTGTTACTACTCACCCTTAAATTTATGACATTAATTTCGTTTCCATCCTGTATATATATACCATACATTTTAGTTAAGGACAATTTAGAAAACAAAGCTCTGATGTGGTCTCCTGGATTGACGTTGGTAATGTATTTTGAGATGTGTGCTTTTCTAATGGGCTCGTAGATGGGACAGGTGAACAGAAAGTATAGGGTATCTTCCTGCTGGGCATTACAGATGGTACAGGAGTCTTCTTCATTGAAGATGAGAATTACGCCATCATGGTAAATCTGAAATTTCTTAAGGTTTTCTGTGCGAACCTTACCTACGAGTTTGAGGGTTTTAAAGGGAGCATCGATGGTTTGTAAAGGGATTTATAGTGTTCGGTATTTATTTTTAACTGTTATGAAATTTGGATCTTCCCCGAGCCATGTGAAGTTGGCTTTCTCTAGTATACTTTTCATACTTCTCACCCAATGAAAATTTTCTTGTTTGGTGGAAGGTATGGTTGTTTTGTTGTTAAGTATTGTAAGTTTGTTGTAACAAATCTTCTGACAGAAGTATTTTATACCACCAATTCAGAGTACTTTTGACCACAACTAAGTCTAATGTGTATCCCTGTGGTGCACTCTACACGCCAGTAATGAATGCCAGTGAGGTGACGCCTAGTGAATACCCGTACGGTACAAATATGTCTTCATCATTACCGAAATCTGTGAACAACGCAGATTGGCACACTCAGAAGGAGTAATATGCCGCGATGATATACAGGGTGTTAAAATCCAATCTTTCTAGGGCAAAGAGAAGACGTCAAATAAGTCGAAAAGTTTTATATAATTTTTGTCAAAAAGTGAACTGTTTTGGAGTTATAAGGAGTTTTATGTAGATGGAATTATGCTGCAAATAGCGAGAGCGATGAATTTATTTGCCAAATTTCGAATAGTTGTTGCGTGGGAACCAACTGCCAAGTTTCAAAAATGACATACTCAGATCCTGACTGTCAGAACAACAATAGTTTCTTCACTGTTACAATTGTCAGTTTAAATTCAAAGTTGAGATGAATCATTACAAGAATGAAGAAATGACAGACATGCATTTCATATACATATACAATCATGTACGGTCATTCTAACGACAACGCTTGTGAAGCACGTCGTTTTTATGTCGAAGTTTTTCCAAACCATGTATTACCGTCTTCTAAAATGTTTGAAAGACTTCATCGGCGACTACGAGAGACGGATTCATTTAGAAAACGTGCATACGATTCCGGACGTTCCAGATCAATTTCTACTCCCCAGATACAAAAACATATTTTGGAAACAGTGGAAGAAAACCCCGAAACGACTGTTCGACGAATTTCTACTCGTGGGAATTAGTGCGCCTCTTGTTTGGAAAACTATTCACGAACAGTTATTATGCCCATACCGCGCTCAAAAAGTACAAGTTCTCAACATTCCTGATCTTGGTGAAAGATTACTGTTCAGCCAATAGATTTTACGTAAACATGGTGAGTGTCGAAATTTAATTGCGAATATTATTTTTACTGATGAGGCTGGATTCATAAGAGACGGTATTTACAACTTCCACAATAGTCATATTTAGTCAGACGAAAATCCACATGCCGTTGTTGAAGCGATGCATCAAAACCTGTTTAGTTTAAATGTATGGATAGCTATCTTAGGCGATACTTTATTGGGACCCATTTTCTTGCCAAATCGGTTAACAGGAGCAGCGTACCGTGATTTCTTAGTCAACACCTTACCACTGCTCTTGGAGGACGTACCTCTAAATCAGAGGACTCAACTCTCGTACATGCATGACGGAGCATCACCACAATTTACGGTTTCTGTACGGGAGCATTTAAATTTTATCTTCTACGAACGATAGCTTGGTAGAGGAGGTCCAGCTGCATGGCCTGCAAGATCACCGGATTTGAAGAGCTTAGTTTATACCACGCCTGTTGATAATATTGCCCAATTACGTCAATGAAGCGAATAATGTTACCAATTAATTCGGCAAGTGCCGGGAATTGTTGAAAGAGGTCGTACTTGATTTTTACGGAGGTGCACTGCATGTGTTGAAATGGAAGGAATGCATTTCGAACACCTTATTTAACGCACAATTATTCATAAATACTGAGTTATTAATAACTACGAAATAAAAAATAAAACTGTTCATAAATTTGATTAACACACTTCTCTTTACTCTAAAAAGGTTGGACACTTATTTTTTAACACACTGTATTTATTTATTTATTTTATTTAGACATGTATACGTGTTTGCGTGTTTTATTTCGCTGTCTTGGCAGGTTAATCTGATTTTTTGTTTGCGGTGTCTTGTAACAAGTTGAGCATGGTGCAATAACAAGTAAAGAACTTTATTACAAACTCCTTTAAATTATAGTTTCAATATTAATATTTTAACTTTTTACCTCTCGCTAAGAGAGGAATTGGATTCATGCTAAAATTCGCATATCCAGATTCCAGTGAATAAGCACGAGGTAAGGTCCCTAGAATCCGATTATAACATTTTAAAAATGATGTCTGTGTGTGTGTGTGTGTGTGTGTGTGTGGATGTGTGTATGTCTGGATGTTGTAGACACGATTCCTCAAAAATCATACGACTTAAAAATTGTTTAACTATGGATTCCTCAATCTGACATTCCTGGAAAGAGCTGAAAAGGTTTCGGTAACAATTGAACAACCGGAAGTAGTAGTTTCTGAGAAAAATTCTTCTAAATATAATTTTTTGGAAATTTTTGTTATTAAATATTGAAGAACATAAAATTCTCCATCTAATACACTTAAAAATTTTATTATATCTTGTATAGATTTAGAGATAGACACTATAATATATAGAGTAATTTAATCGCAAAGGCCAAGGCACTAAGGAAACCAGTTGACAAATTCCAATGTTTATAACATAGTTTTTAAATGACACATGTCTGTGTCAAAAATCAACAGTTTTAGTGACATTCTGACAGCTTTTTCTGGGAAGTATATTTAGTCTTTCTTATTGTTTTATTAATTAAATATTTGAAATTATAGGAGGTAAAATGCATATATCCATCAGAAATACCGCCAATCTGGTTAATGAATTGGAAGAATTTCTGATATTTAAAAACTTCCTCATACAATGAAAAATAGATATAATTAGAATTATATGTGTGCAGAAGACATGTTAAATACAATAAAAATCAGTATTTGGGTAAAGTTCTGTATTTTTTTTTGTTATAGAACGACGGTTTGAAAGGGAAGTGCAATACAATACTTATATAGCCTAATATGGAAATGGCGAGAGGTCTTGTGCTGGCCACAACAGATTTTTATCTTTGTAAATCAAAATTCTGTTTAGAAATAATAATTATATTTCCTTTATCTCTCTGTTTAGTCTAGATGTCAACTGCTCGAGCATTTATTGTGTTCACAATTAACTAGATAAGTTATTGCCTACGCTATGTACAGTGTTGTTATTTAGCTATGAATGCTGGATGATAAACCCGGCAAGCCTGTACCCCTCGCCATATGTCACTATTGAAGAGATAAGCGTTTGTTTTTAGTCAGTCTATGTGAAAGATTCGTTCAGTAGGGTCATGGAGTAGTCTGTGTTTTTAGTTTTGGGCGTGTACGCTAGTACGCGTGTTTAGGGTTACAATGTAACAGTTTAGTTTTGTGTAATTAGTGTGTAATTGTGTGTGTAATTAATAATAATGAGTTAGTTTAATTTAAATATGTGAATAAAATAAGTAGTAATAAAAATATAAAGCTAGTCGTCATCCATAAAATAAAGATATGTTCATCATCTGTTCAAATGTTGTGTTAGTGAGAGTGTAAGGGTGTTCCTCCTTAATAAGCCAATAGTCGGGCGGTAGAGCCAGCGAGCGTTCACCAATTAGATAAAGTGTCAACGTTTGGTAAGAAGAAAGAAATCAAAAACCGAAGCGTACTACTAACCTCGCTGTTACAGTCTGCCTTGGTGAAAATGCATGATTTTAGTTTTGTCGGAGTTTATTTTTAGGTCTAGAGAGTTGAAATATGATTTTAACATCTTTAATATTATTTGCAAATCTACAAGCGAGTGCGCAAATATCACGATATAGTCTGCGTACTGCAGGGTTAGGATATCTGTATTGTGAGTGGTGTACATTCCTTCTAAGTTTTGTGTGCAGAATGATTGTTCCAGGTCCGATATATACAGAGCAAAGAGGAGTGGGCTAGTGCACTCCCCTTGTAAAACCCCTTTTGTTAATTCAATTTTTTCAGAGAGTGCGAGGTTCGATTTAAGTTGAATTGTGGCTTGATTAGAGATGTTTTTCAGTAGCCGCGTGATCTTACCACTTACTCCTAAGTAAAATGTCTTGTTCCAAAGTTTATCATGGGGTACGGTATCGAACGCTTTTTGAAAATCTACGTATATAGCATAGGTGCCTTCCTTAGTGGTCAGCATTCTTGATTATACAATTGAGTTGAAGACAAAAATGCTGTCTGCGCACGATCGTTTTTTACGGAATCCCGCCTGTGCTTCTGGGAGGATGTTATAATGTTTGGTCCAGATTTGAAGTCTGTAATTTAAAATAAAAGTTAAAACTTTGGTAATAGTATTTATTAAAGCAAATCCCCTGTAAATAAGAGGGTTAACTGGATCACCTTTTTTATGGATCGTATGAAGTTTTATTTTGGTGAGTGTAGCAGGTATTGTTTCTTCACTCAGAAAGAGATTAATAGGTTTTTTAAATGGTTCTTTCCTGTCTCTGACAGGTATTTTAGGTGTTCATAGCGTAATTTCAGAATCCAAGTAGGCGTGACGAACGTCTAAATAATTAATTACAGATGTAATTTTACTTCCAAACCAGTTAATATAATGTTAGAACCATTCTTCTAGGGTTATTTATTGGTTTGGTGGTTCTTAGGGAGTAGATATTTTTTTGTGGCCCAGAATTCTTTTGTGTTTTGCATATTAGTTAATTTATTGTTCAGTTCTGATTTATATTTGTTTTTTTTTTCACGTTGAATTGAGCCGTTATAATTTTTCTTTGCTTGTATGTAATTCTGTAGATATTCTTGTTTAAAATTATGAGCTTTTGCTACCCTCAGTGATTTTCTTATTTATTGTTTGAGTGGTCTGCAGTCACTAGAATGCCACGGTTTCGATTGCGTGTGGAAGATACCAACTATAATTTTCTTAGTAATTGGAGTTGTTTTCTTCGCTGTTTGCAGCGAGGATTGTATCTATTCCGTTTTGATAATCAATTATTTATAGTTCCACACAAATTTTCTAATTTTTCCAGTGTGTATAGGAGTTTGTCTTTCATCGTTCCTTACATATATTAATGAAACCTTGCAAATCATATGATCTGATACAAGGATTTCATTTTCCACTATGAAGTTCTGGATGAGATGAAAGTCATTTAAGTCAATCCAAGTATGATCTATTACAGATTTACTTTTAGATCCTATATACGTGTAATTACCTGGGTAATCATTGGCATTCTGCCATTTAGTAAGCATAGGTTCTCAGTTTCCATGACATCTATATAGTCACGTCTATTTTTATTGATCGTGGTATATTTACTGTTGCGTGAATGAATTAGATATGAAACTAGTAAAGTGTTACTTTAAGAGTTTCAAATTTCCTAATTAACTTAGTTGTTTGCTCTTTAATAGGGGCTAGTAGTACTTCTATTTGTTCAATTGTTGCCATATTCAAATAGTTTTTATTTCCAGTTAAGAACACTGATTTTTCGTTCAAAAACGAATTCAATTTTGCCCGTGAATTGTTGTCTTACTTGCAAGGCCACTTCACGATCACTAGTTTTTTTGTTTATATTACAAACACCGCATACATTGTCACCGATTATTTTACTTTACTTGAATTAATTATGCTTTATTGTAATAAATAAGTCACTATGTATTATTTTACTTTACTATTATTGGTTAATTTTGACAATTTTAGCTTACAGTTAGAAACAATGTTGCTAATCTCTTCTGGAGTGAAATACATATATATTTTTTTTAATATACCTATAGCAGTATTTTTGCAAAATTTGAATATTTACAAATATATATTCTGAAGTGAAATATTCAAATTTTGCAAAAATACTGGTAAAGGTATATTGAGAGAATACTGACTGTTCTAAAAATGTCCTGTATACCAATGACGTAGCAGAGTACACTTCACAGCTTATTAAAAAATAATATATATTTAATTGAAGTATTTTACATATGACAAATACGATGAAAATTATTTCCACTTTTATAATACGAGTAATTGATCTTGATTACAAGAATAAGAAGAATTGGGATCGATGACACGATAACAAGGAAAACGTTGCTTACAGCAATGTTGTATCAATATGGAGTAAAATATTATTTAATCCTAATAAAGAATATTTCACAATAATAATTATACACGGTAAAAAATTACATTGATATTCCGGACAAAATTTAGTTAGCTGTATTTTTTTTGTTATTTCAACAATAAGTTTTTGCTGTGTATACGAAGAACTTTGTATTTTAAGTTTCCAAAACTAAACAATTTTTGTTGTATATAAAAAGTATTATTTGCTGCAAAATATTAGTTTTGGTCGCAATTATTATTAGTAGTATTAAGCAATCGTTTTGTTACTTTGTTCCGATTACAAAATCATTTGCAACAATGAAAAATATTTCATCTGTTACTGGGACAAATTTAATTTTTTTTTTCCTGTGACATTATATTTTGTAAAGATTACAAATTATTTCTTTTGCCGCCATATACTTTGTACAGGTAACTAAAACTTTTGTGTAGACAGAGTATTCCCTGGTATATAGCATAATTCACTGTTCGTGTTATACGATAGTACGTCGTGTCGCATTTTCTTGCGCAGTTAAGTTTAGCTTGTCGAAAATTGTGTTTTATAAGTGCTTGTTTCTTGTGCTCGTCAATAAAAATGGATGATTTTGTGTCTTATTGAGAAATTTGAAGGTATGCATCGATTACTGATAAAGCTATATAATTTAAATGACTATTGTTTCATATGTTATTTTTTTATATAATATTTGTTACATGTATATAGATTATAATTATAAATAAATAAAATTAATATAATACGCATGTATTTAATTTTAACCTTACTACCTCGTTAATGCATTAGTATATCTAACAAAATTAATTAGTTTCTAAAACAAATTTATAGTTATTAATGGTAACGGTAACGTATTTTACTTGTTCGCATAACAAATTTATATTTCTTAATGGTAACTTAATTTATTTGTTCGTATAACAAATTTATACTTCTTAATGGTAACTTATTTTATTTGTTCGCATAACAAATATCTTTTGTTATATATAACAAAACTGTATTTGTTTCCACAACAATTTTTTACCAGCAAATTTACCTTGGTAACTGTAACAAATATATTTGCTGGTCCTATATTGACAAAAAAAAATTGCTACTAGAACTTATTTTTGGTAATCACAACGAAGTTTTTATTTACAGTGTATTGTGTAGTGTGAAGAATACAACATATAACGTAATTTTGTACAGATTACTTACACAAACTGAGAATTGCTAAGTAGGGATGAACCAAACCTACTCTTTTAAAATACTAAAATTCACTCATTTCTAATCGATGATCAATGAGATAGTATATTGCAAGTTTTTTTAAGAAACACAACATAATATGTACATTTATAGACAAAATACAATCCACATTCAAAACTGTTTGATGCTTGATATTAATGCGTGCGAAAGATGTACACATGTCATCGTTCATAATTAAATAAAATCCAAAATGATATGACAATCAGTATAATTAGTAAAATAGTTTGTCCCAGTCGTCAATTCATGTACTTATTCCTTCTATAAAGTAGAGCAAACTTTAAATAATTTACTTGAAACTTGAACGCCACATATTCAGTACTGTCAACAACTGTAACTGTCGAAACGAAATGTGTGGAGTGGTGGAAATTAATTACGAATATAGCAAATATCAGCTTATAATTATTACCAATATTATAGTTGACAACCAAATTTTCATTACCATGGGGTTTATCTGACTGGTAAATTTAATACGCTGTATAGTTAACATACATTTTAACAAGCGATTGAAACCGACCCTTCATCCATCTTTGTTTTATTAATTATATATCTATAATTTTAAGTAAAATGCATATAACCATAAGATATACCGCCAATCTTGTTATGTTTACTTCTTCTAGACATTTAAATATAATATTTTAGAATTATTATTAGTTTTATTAATATTTCAGAAGGTACTTATTAATATTCCAGAGAACACACCTTGCACATACATCTTGCAGTAGTGGCAGTCAGCAACAGAATCATTTTTGAGTTTCTCTCATCAAATCATGTAAGTTTTATAAGAAACATTTTTTTTGTATCTTTTATAATAACTGAGTAATTTGACTTTTTTAAAATCACGATTTTCAGTTTTTTTTTTTTTAATAAGTTTCAAACTGTTCGGAATTTTAAATATTTCTCAACGGAATTTAAATAAGTACTAAAAGCTGCACAACATTGCCCATTCAACCGACCTCGTAGCTCCTATAGTTTCCGCACGGTAAAAAATTACATTGATATTCCGGACAAAATTTAGTTAGCTGCATTTTTTTTGTTATTTCAATAATAAGTTTTTGCCGTGTATACGAAGAACTTTGTATTTTAAGTTTCCAAAACTAAACAATTTTTGTTGTATATAAAAAGTATTATTTGCTGTAAAATATTAGTCACGGCAGCAATTATTATTAGTAGTATTAAGCAGTCATTTTGTTACTTTTTTCCGATTACAAAATGATTTTGAAACAATTAAAAATATTTCATCTGTTACTGGGACAAATTTTATTGTGTCTTATTGAGAAATTTTAAGGTATGTATAGATTACTGATAAATCTATATAATTTAAGTGACTATTGTTTCATATGTTATTTTTTTTATATAATATTTGTTACATGTATATAGATTATAATTATAAATAAATAAAAATAATATAATACGCATGTATTTAATTTTTACCTTACTACCTCATTCTACATATCAATCAAAGTTAATTAGTTTCTAAAACAAATTTATAGTTATTAATGGTAACTTATTTTATTTGTTCGAATAACAAATTTATATTTCTTAATGGTAACTTAATTTATTTGTTCGCATAACAAATGTATACTTCTTAATGGTAACTTATTTTATTTGTTCGCATAACAAATATCTTTTGTTATTTGTTTCCACAACAATTTTTTACCAGCAAATTTACCTTGGTAACTGTAACAAATATATTTGCTGGTCCTATATTGACAAAAAAAAATTGCTAATAGAACTTATTTTTGGTAATCACAACGAAGTTTTTATTTACCGTGCAAGATCCCAATGGTAACCCGTTCAGTTTCAGACATGCTGTATATTATAGAGGACGTTAAAAAAATGTAAAATATTTCGAGGATATAGAATTGACCAAAATAAGTAAAAAAGGTCCGATTTACAACTTTTCGGAGAAAGAGGCCATTTTGTATTAGAATCCAAGTAAAACTCACAAAGATAGTGGCCGAGCAAAATTTTTTGTTAGTAAAAAGACTATAAAAAATCTGATGTGGCCAGCACATTACTTTCCATCAGTTGTATGTATTTTGTAGAAATTCCATACAGAAAGTTTCTTGCAAAAGATTTGGAAGGAGTTTAAAATAGGGCCCATATTTAAAATTCATTTTTTCTTAAAGGACTTCATTCTTTTACGAATTACATATATTATAAATCTAGCAAAATTATAATACGAACATAGAATGTAAATTGCACTTGATACTGACACATATCATTCAGAATTATATGAAAATACAGTAGCTGTTGCCATGGTTATAGCATAGCTGGCAGATTTATGACATTTAATATCTTTATAATTCTTTAACTTTATATCCATTGAATATGAAGCATAAAATGTAATAACATAAAATGTCAAAAAATTATATTTAAGTTTGCATTTAAGTTGCAAATGAGGGTACTTCCGGTTGACCAATTATAACCAAAATATAATCAAGTCTTCGTTTGGATATAAACCCTAGGACTACGAAAAGAATTGTAATTTTTGCAATTGTAGTATTGGAGTTATCGTCACATACATACATAAACACACATGCACACCCAGAGACATCATCGTAATAATAATAAAGTCGTATTCTCGGGATATCAAAACGTACTTTTTCATTAAAAACTCACCAAAAACATTACCTTCCTTACTTAATGTTGACGTAAAAGTAAAAACAATAAAATATATTTTGAAATATTTTTCTCAATTTCTAATATTTACAAAGTTATAAGAAAATCAAATATTGGTCTTTTTTTTAGAAAAAAACAAAAGCACATCTAAGATGACCCCTGAAAGGCAAAGAAAAGGTCTCATTTAATCGAATCTTATAGTTTTCGAGATAGCAGAGGTAAACTTCGATTCTCTGTCTTATATTTAGGAAGTATTGAATATTATATTGAATTATTGAATTATAACAGTTCAGTTTATACTTAAAGAAAGATTTCGACATATTTGTTCTACCTATAAATAACTTCACGTGTCTTCACAGATAAACAGACAATTGTATTATTTTTTTAAGCATATCCACGGTAAACGTAAACAGCTCGATTCTCGAAAAAGTATAACCTATTCCGTATTTTTGGATCAGCGAATTCTGCTGTAATTTTGATAGTTTATATCTTAAAATATAGTCTAAGTCTACCTTTTTTGATAATATTATAAGATTAAATTTTATATACCGTAATAGAATAGAACTCACTAATCCAAAAATGAGGATTAGCTTAAACTTTTTTGGAGAATCGGGTTGTAAAAGTTTCTATAAAGTTACAATACTTACATTAACTTCTCTGCCAGTGTATCTTATAATGAATTGTGTTTTGAATATCTTAATTGGGTGTATCTCTGGAAACAACAAATACTTGTGTTATTTACAAACTATAACATTATATGTTGCAGAACATATATTTCAAATTCCAAAAATAAAAATGTAAGATAACAAGATCTTATTACATTTCCAGCAAAAATAGAGTCCGGAATGGACATTACATATCAGAAACCTGTCAGCCACATTACTCCAATGTGATTCGCAACCAAAAACTTTTTCAATATAAATTCTGCACAAGCCATTGAGTTATACTTTAATAACATTCTGGACACAAGATATTGAATAATTGAAAATCTGTTTACTTTATATGTACTTTGTCTAAATCTAAGGTATGTAGTACCAATTTTAAAATTAGTTTCATAATATTTCATTAAACCATTATAATAATAATTTATAATAATTATAATTATTTATATATATATATATATATATATATATATATATATATATCTACTATCTATTTCATCGACCAGGTACATGGTGTAAAAAAGTCAAAGAAAATTAAAACAAACATAGTAGTACGTACAATGAAAAATACAATGAGGACTTAGGTTTATAACAAAAGTGATATTTCGTAAATAAATTAAGTTTCATCTTTCTAAAATTCGTTCACATCATAATAATATCTTTCTAAAGGATAGAATATTCATTTATTATTCCTATAAATCTATTAAAAGAAGGCTTTTTAATGTTTGTTTTTAGGGTAAAATAGAAATTTAAGTTATAAGTCCAGCAAATGAGTTTTTACAGTACGTGGCGACGAAGGAGCCGAGTTAGGAATTTTGATATGAGTACCGTAAATAGCATTTTTTGTAACGGAACTGAAGTGAAAAATAAAAGTAACGGCCAGCGGCCTACAATCAAAAATTAAGTTGAAAAATCAATATTCGACTGTGTTAGGATGGAGGTAGATACAGGAAAGTAAGAATTCTTCGGACTTGCAGTCAATTAATAAAATTTATTCACGCCGACGTTTCGACTATACAATAGTCTTCTTCAGGGCTCTAAAATATGATACAAAAGCGAAATAGTAACATATGAACACAAAATAAATATAAATTACAAAAACTATAAAATAAAAACTTACAGAATGGTCTAGTCGAAAAAAGGAAACCACATGTGGATAACAGAACATACAACACGGACAATTAAAAAAATAAATAAATAGTTAAAAACAACATATCACAGAGAGAAAATCGTCAAAAAATTAAAAACTTGTCTTGGATGAGTACAATACATATGGAAATACAAATAACTATAGTAACGTATAAAAATTTATGAATAATCAAAGTTGAGGATTAATGTGGATAATTTTAGATTAATTACTGCAGGACCAATAGATGAGTGGGTGTGAGAACTCTGATGTGGGACGGCGAACTCCTTGATGGCAGATGATTTGGTGTGCCTCCGTGTAAATTTTAATATTGTGTTGATTTTAATTTTATATTTTTAGTTTGTTTTTAATATTAATTAAATTATTGTATATTAGGCTAAGATGTTCAATATCTGTTTGTGCATTAATGTTGTTTTTATCTTGTTTTATAAATAACATCTCTAACGTTAACCGTTTATGTAGAATTGATTCCAATGCTAAAATTTTAGTGTTATCAAAATCAAATTCATGTTTATTGCTTTTAGCGTGTTCTACTAACGCACATTTTATATTTCTATTATTATTGTTGGAGTATCTTTTATGTTCATCGAGACGTATTTTTAAATATCTTTTAAATTGACCTATATATACCTTTTTACAATTTTTACATGGAATTTTATATATTAGATTGGATTGTATTTATTTCTTTGTTGTGTCTTTTATTACGGAAAATAAATTTTTAACGGTTTTATGTTGTTTAAAGGCTATGTTTAACTCCAGTTTTTGTTTAATCAATTTTTTAAATTTTGGCTTTAGTTCTTTTATATACGGTAACGATATATATCTAACTTCATTAATATTGTTTTTATGTTCGACATTAGTATTTGACGTATTCATTATTTTGTTGGTTAGTTTATTGGGAAAGTTATTAATCGGGAGCAAGTTCGTTATTATGTTTTTAATTTCATTATGATATTTATTACTTGTTAATTTTAGGGCACGGTTTTTCATGTTAAGAGCGACGTTGATTTTTTGATGGATGGAATGATACGATTTGAAGTTTAAGAACCGTGTTGAAGCACATGGTTTACGAAACCATTTCGTGTCTATTGTGTTGTATTCATTATGTAATAATAAAATATCTAGGAATGGAATCTGCTTAATTTGCTCTTCTTCTATGGTGAATTGTATCTTAGAATGGAAGATATTAAACTTGTTCAACATGTATTCTATTTGATCCGCTGGTGCTATGGTAATTATGTCATCTACATATTTTTTAATGAAGCTTATTTCAAAAGGTAACTGTTTCAGCACAGATGTCAACACATAATCCATTATCAAATTGGCAATAATGGGAGAAAGAGGGCTCCCCATACTTGTACCAGAGATTTGTTTGTAGAAGTTTCCATTAAATGAGAAATAGCTACTGTTGTACGAGAATCTAATAAGTTCTAGAAACATATTCAGCGGAATTTTTGTTTTTAAGCTGATGATGTCCCATTTTTCTGTAATAACCGTTTCTATAAGTTCTAAGGGAATGTTTCTAAATAAAGAAACTACATCAAATGATATAAGTATATGATTATCTGGTATTTTAATCTTTTTTATGTCTTCAATTTTTGACCAGGTATTCATCTTGTTCTAGATGTTTTAGTATGTCACCAAGAAATTTTGATAATTTATATGTTAGAGAATTGATTCCAGCTACAATCGGTCTTAAGGGCAAATCGGTTTAGTGGTCTTTAATTAAACAGAATAGGAGAAAAAAGAGTTCAGTTGCAAAAACCAAGTAATACTGAAAATATGAGAATAAATATTTGTTTTGTAATTACAACTTTTTGGTAACTAAGGTGTAATTTGTTGTATATATTATTTTGTGTAATCAAAATACAGTCCACTATGAAAATTAATCGAAAGTGCTGAGTTACTGAGTAAAATTTAAAACCAGCCCCAAACATTTGGTCCTGCGAGCCGGATAAAAGTACTTTTAGGAGAATAAAGCAAACTGAGTAACTGAAAAACGAGAATAATTATAAGAAACAGCTAGGAAAGACCCGAGAATATAAATAAAAGTTGAAAATAAGTGCATTGTAAGATAACCTGAATAGAGGTTTAAAAGAGCGAAAAAGGCGGCAAACGGAAAGTATTTCGACCAAAAAAACAAGAGAGGGTTCAAAAGCAATAAAACTGCAAGCAGCAGAAGTAGAGCGGACTTCACATTAAAAGGAGTTCAGTTAGAAGACATCAGAGGGCGCGTGGATACATTACGAATAAGAAACAAAATTTACAAATATTCGTGAATCAGGTAAATAAAACTTCCAATATTTCCTTGTTTCCCAAAAATCTAAACCATAACATCGACGACTAACAAAAAATATCCCAAGATTCGTTAGAAGCCCATATCTCAAAAATAAATCCCATAGAAAATATGAGCGTCAGAGCATTCTCTATCGGCACTCCACAATCACGCTTGGCAAGATGGGTACTTACTCTCCAAGAATACGACTTCAAAACTGAATATAAAGCGGGCAAGAAACTGTGAACGGAGATGTATTATCAAGAATACCCATAAACGTCGTAGAAGTCGAAGGTACATATAAACCATTATGGGACAGGCACATAATAGCAAGTAAACAACGTCAAGATGCAGGAGTACAACAACTCTCCAGTAAAGAAGGGTATTTCACGGATGATGAAGGATTAATCTTCAGAGAAAAGTCAAATAATGAGCGTCATCATCAACTCATAGTACCAGCATCCATGAAATTTATTGTAATGCACGATTACCACAATCTACCATATACGGGACATCAGGAATTTGAGAAAACATACAGTCGAATCAAGAATTTTTTTATTTTTTTTGGAAATCAATGGTCAAGGACATTGAAGATTATTGCAAGAAATGTCATTCATGCAATGAAAGGAAAACGTCTCCGCATCAAAAGCCTGTGCCACTTTAAAAATTTAATGAAGTTAGTAGACCGATGGAAAGAGTTGCAGTGAATATCGTGGGTCCATTCACAACAAGTATGAAAGGGAACAAATACATCCTAACGTTCCAGGACCACTTTACAAAATATCCAGAGGCATTCGCAATTCCCGACCAAAAGGCATCAACCATTGCAAGAGTATTGGCTCAAGAAATTATCTCAAGACACGGGACTCCGATACAACTGCTGGCAGACGAAGGCGCAAATTTCACGTAAGAAATTTTTAGAGAAGTTTCTCAAATATTAGGCGTCGAAATACTGCAAACAACAGCATACCGCCCACAAACAAATGGGTTGATAGAACGAAGTCATCGAGTTTTCAAAGACATCCTGCCTCATTTTGTAAATCGAGATCGGACCTACTGGGATGAATGGCTACCATTCGTGCTACTAGCCTATAGAAGTACCGTGCATAATAGTACAAACGAGATACCATTCTTCTTAATGTACGGTCGAAATATGGAACTACCTTATGATGAGATAACAAGACCTTAAGATCTACGGTATGACTATGCAGACAACTATGCGTCAAAATTAAAGCAAAGGTTCCAAATCGCTCTCGAGGCAGTAAAACAAAACATCAACAAAGCGACAGAAAAAACACAAACAATTTAACAAAAATACAAAGCCGAGACACTAGTGGTCCATGCGCCGAAGTGCCTTTAAAATTCTTTCAATAACAATAATAAAAGAAAAAACAACAGTCTAGAAAATCCATTCTTGCAACCCAGACATTCATGCAGGTACGTCACGAAAACTACATAAGCCATGGACAGGACCATACTTCATCACGGAAATCATGGGTCCGGTGACATATATAATCAAACTACAAAATTCCAACAAAATTTTAACGGTGCATATAAATCGTTTAAAACCATTTAGGTGTGAAAGCCTTCTAAATCAAAAGATGAAAACTAAGAACCAAATAGGGCAAACACTATAGAAGTGACTAGCACAAGTGAGAGCACAGATAAATATACTGTTGACTCAAAAACGATGCAGAATATAATGCAAGACAGTCTGTTAATAGACACTTTGGTGCGTCAAACACAAAAAGATATCACTACAGGTTCTGGAGTATCCCATTATCACACCCGTAGTAAAGGCCCAGCTCCCCATCATCCATGGTTTCTTTCTCCAAGACGGGTATAGAAACAGTCAACCACGAAGAAATGGCAACAAGATGCGATGGCAACTGAAAGGTGGTCAAATAAAACCCACCGATGTCCACTGAGGGTTAACTCGTTTGCGCCACCTCCCAATATATCAAAACAAGATGATGAAGAAGGACAAGACTGAATATTATCTAGCGGAGCGGCAGCGCTCGACCAACCTACAGATGTGTCTGACCGAAAACATCCACTCTCCCAAAAACACCCTACTCCCTTTGTTTTAGATAGAGAGCCATCATCGCATTCATGTCCATCATCACAGCATCACATGCCTTCAAAGGTATCGACTGCAGAGATCCCTCTACCACTTATATAACAACCGAATCATCAGAGGAAATCAGGCGAAATAATACACGTGTCTTTAAAACATAACCCAACTTGTACCGCTTGGTAAAAACATTTTATTGCTATTCAATAACCATTGCTCAGCTTCGGGTACAAGCAAATGTATGTCTTCCAGTGGGCCGTTGTAGCGAGTTATTGGAATTCTTGCACTAAGTGGAACAGAGCTTGTTCTGCTGCTGAACAATGGTTATATTTGGGATCGTCGGTCAATTTCCACAGGTACATATTCTTATTGCACTTTCCATGATTGGTGCGAATTCCATTTAAAGTACACCATAATCTTCGTGGTAGATGAGAACTAGGAACTTTATTACAGGGGTTCTCTATTAATGAACTATTTTGAACTTACTTTTCTTTCCATAACAAATTCCATTCGTTTCCAACGTTAAAAGAATCACGTAGCTTTATGGCAGTTCTAAACGCAGGTGATCTAGATTTTACACGCTGACGCTCATTGAATGGAATGGCGTATTCGTGCAATGGAAGAGCTTCATTACAGCAGCATTTCTCATACGAGTACAATGATTTTAATGCTGCAGTTCTTCGTATATGAGGAGGTTCAATATTCGACAGAACTAGTAACCATTGCAGTGGAGTTGATTTAATTGTGCCAGTTATCATTCTCATGGTTTGGTGTAATTGGATGTCAACCAGTTGGCTATGTTTGCTGTTCAGCCAAACTGGAGTACAATATTCAGCTGCAGAATAGACCAGTGCGAGTGAAGAGATTCTAAGCGTTTTTGTATCTGCCCCCCAAGACGAATTAGCAAGTTTGTGAATTATATTTGTCCTTGTTTTTATTTTAGCCGCCAGTTTCTTTAGATGGAATTTATAAGTAAGTGCTCTATCCAATATCACGCCAAGATATTTTGGAGAAAAATTATGAATCAGTTGTGTACCTTGAGACCAAACTTGAAGTTCATATTTAGCTTTATTATTTGTTAAATGGAATGCAGAGACCTCGGTAATAAGAACTACTCACGCTTACCTTCCTAAATATTCCTAGCCTTATTTGTGCCAACTAAACCTTTAATACACTACATCTCCTTTCAACTTTTTAAATTAGCTAAAGTTTATCTATTATTTGCATTTTAATAAATTTAACATTACAAGCCACTAAATTAAATATATTAACATATTTATTCTAAATTCATTAATTAAATTAGTAGATAAATTGCCAAGCCACTATGTGATAGGATTTTAATGTGAACTAAGTAACCATATCTTTCTGGAGCTTTTCTTTCTCTCCTAGGGCTACTTGACTGACTAGAATCTATATCCTGCTCAACGTGTGGCTTTGCACTTTGATCTAAGCTTTGGTTTACAATTGGTTTTATATTCTTATCTAAATTTGGTTCTGATTCCGAATCGACACAATTTTCAGTTTTAGTTTGAATAATGGATGTATTTTCATCGTTCCGCGGAAAACGTTCCCCGAATCTGATTTTATAGTTACTATACTCTATTAGTAATTTGGTATTTGTTCGGGTCGATTTTAGAACTTAATTTATTTTCTTTTACTGTAATAACACAATATCACCTGGTTTTAAATCACTTTCCTTTACATGGTTCCTTTTATCGTAATACTCTTTTCCTTTTTGTTTATTCCATATGTCTCTTTCTCTTAGTCCCTCATATAATAAAATATTAATTTTTATTTCTGGTAATCTAGTTTTAATTTTTCTGTTAAACAACATCTCTCCCGTGGTACTATGTAGGGGTTGACCGGTATGCCAATAAATAATTTAATAGTTCGTCCTTCTAGTTTAGTTTTTGAATCTGCGCGAATTTCAGCCTTTTAAGAAGATTTCTGTTTTGTCTTTTGATTTCGCCGTTTAGGCCCATAGCGGCGCCGAATATTTTATTTCAAATCCAACATATTGTGCCCATTCTTGCAGTTCCGTACTGGCCAGTTGAGGCCCATTATTACAAATTAAAATTCGAGGGAAACCGTGAAGTGCAAAAATTTCGTGCAGTTTTTTAATAATAGTATCCGCTGATATAATATGTATAACTACTACTTCATAATATCAACTATAATAGTCAATTATTACCAGTAAATAAACTTTGGATGGCAGAGGACCTAACAATTCCATTGCTAGGGTGTCTCATGACTTGACCGGAAGTACATTTTGGTACAGGGCGCCCGATCTACCTGTTTTTGTACCAATTCTAAATTTAATTCAACTTTACTGACGGCTTTTGGGACCGCTTCTTTAGCCACCCAGCCTTCGTTTCTCCACTTTTTCTCTGTACTACCGAATTTTGAGAATTTACTAATCAAGTGGATCTGCTGTGTTTGTGCGACCCTTTTCTTATTTAATACTATACGTGTAAAGTTGTAAGCGTAAAACCCATTTTTCAATTCATGCACTCGGTTTAGATTTTGGCGTAAATAAATACTCGAGTGGTTTGTGGTCAGTCACTAGTTTGAATTTAATTCCATAAATCCATTGATGGGAATACTCACACGCAAATACCAAAGCTAAGGCTTCTTTTTCTGTTTGAGAGTACCGTCTCTCACAGTCTGTAAGACTCCTATTTGCATAACATCGTTTTCCAAACCCCGTTTCCTTTTTGTGTTAGTACTGCCAGAAATGCGACCGGATCCGCGTCTGCTACAACCCTCGTAGGTGCGTCTTTGTTACAAATACTTAATGTTTCGGCCTGTGCCATTTCCTGTTTTATTTCGCGAAAAGCATTTTATTGTTCTACTCCCCATTCGAATTTAACCGATTTACGCTCAAGCTTACGTAAAGGTTCACTGGTACTAGCTAAATTTGGTATAAATAAAGAACAAAAATTTACCGGACCTAAAAACCCACGGATTTTTAAAAGCTCTAAAATTTTACACTGTTTTGACTTGGAATCTTGTATTTCATAACCAGAACTCTTGATTTTAAACCTTGGAAAATTTATTTCCTTTAACCCGAACTTAAATTTGTCCCTATTTAATGTTAAACCTATTTCTCGTAACGTTTTACAAACTTTGAATAGTCGTGCATCGTGTTCCTCTCTTGCTCTACCGCAGGGATGGCGAACCAATGGCACGCGACATAATATTTTGGGCACGTCACTGATCACAAAATTCATTATGAAGCACTAGATGCATAAGAAATACATGAGAAACCAGACGAAGACCAAGTTACTGAAGAATTTATTTCTGTGATTGATTCTTCAATCAAGGAATTTTCAACAAGATTTTCTCAGTTCAAAGAATTATCGGAAATACTCAAGTTTATTATGTACATTGATGTGACGTCATTTGATAAACTAAATTTGTCCCAATTCGATTGGTTGGAAATTGAAGAATTTGAAATGCAGCTGATTGATTTCCAGTCTAGTTCAATATGGATTCAAAAATTTATTGAAACAAGGGAAGAGTTAGAATTAATTGAAACAGAAAGATAAGTAATATAAGTGAAAATGCTAATAACAAAATTTTGGAAACATGGAATGCGTTACCAGACACATTTAATTGCTTGAAGAAGCTGGCTCATGCTATTTTAACAATATTTTCATCAACCTATGCCTGCGAGTTATTATTTTCAAAGATGAATAGCATTAAAGACTCGGTTAGAAACCGTTTGACACATGACTCCAGTTCAGCATGTATTCTGCTAAAAGTAACATCTTACAACCCTAACATATGTTATTTGTCATCTAATCTGCAACAACAGAAGTCACACTAATTTTACTTTAATTTAAATTACGCGTATTATTGAAACATTGCAAAATGTTCCTATTTTTTTTTGTAGTAAATAGTTTTGAGTTGATAGTATTTATTATTATTATTTTCCCAATAATCACAAAGTCTAAATTATTTGATGGCACGTGTATGACCTAATTAAACATTTCTTTAGAAAAATGGCACGTTGATACGTAAAGGTTCGCCATCCCTGCTCTACCGTGTACCACGATATCATCCAAGAAATTCTCGGTTCCCTCACAATCGCATAATATTGATTTTAATATCTGGAACATTTCGAGGTCACAATTTAAACCGAACATGAGCCGTTTATTCCTATACAAGCCCGATTCTATGACAAATGTAATATTCCGAGTTTTCCTCTAGCTCGATATGTACTACCTTGAATATTGTCCACAACTTCTTCCAAAATCGGTAAAGGATAACGTTCCCGGACAATAGCCTCGTTAGCCCTACGCATACCGATACACAATCTAAATTTACCTAATTCTCGATATTTTAGTACCACCCGCGATACCCAGGGAGCTGGCCCTTTTACTTTCTCAATAATGTCCAAACTGAGTTGTTCAACTTGTTCCCGAATTTGGTCACGAATTTTAAATAGTACTTTACGTAACGGTTGTGCTACGGGAGTAAAACATAGATTAATAGGCAGCTTTAACTCAAAATTTTTCAATTTACCAATCCCATTAAATAAAATTTTAGCTTCGAACAATTCAGTAATATTAATAACTTGCAATCCAGGCCCAATTTTCAAAATTTCCAGTTCACTGGCAATTTTAGAACCCAATAAAGCTCGTTCTTCCCCCTTTACGACAGCAAAATTAGCATGAGTTGCTTTTCTCCCTACTTTTATATCACAATTAAATTCTCCTAATAAATCTAAAGCCCTATTTTGACCATATGGAAAAATTTCTCTACCTGATATTTTATAAGATTTACAAATTATGCCCTGCCTCGCAAGAGTTCCACAAATTTTCACTATTTATGTTACATGAGGCACCGGAATCGATTAACATGTTTATACTAATACCTGCTACTGTGGCATCGACACACTTTTCATTTACCGTATTAACTTGGTAGCCGTCGGATATATTGAAGGCGTAGTCCGCTTTTTCGGCTTGGCTGTCAAGGCTCCGAACTGCGCTCGCGCCGTTCTTCTTTTTGCGCCACTCTTTGGATTTCTCTGGTCCCCTCTGGTACGGCAGACTGCAGTGAAATGACATTTCTTCTGGAATTTGGAGAACTTCGTACCTCTTGCTGGACATTTGGTATCCGTGTGAAGATGTCCAGTGTAGCCACGGCGATAACATGATTTCTCTTTGTTTCTCGGCGTATATTTGGCATTGAAACTAGTTGTCGTCTCGAAAATTTTTGCTACGTACTCAATTTCCATACATTTCACTTGCAAGGACGATGCCTCAAAAGCTTGAGCGATTTCGATAACTTCTTGCAAGGTTATGTCACCTTTTTCCAAAATTCTTTTACTAACCTCCGAAGATCTACACTTTTCCACAACTTGATCTCTAATTTCATCGTCAGTTGTAGTGAACTGACAATATTTAGCTTGTTGCCTGAGCCTTATTATATTGACTCATTGGCTCACCTTCTTTTTGCGATAAACCGCCCACGTGTAGCAAAATAGCTTTTTTCCGCTCACTGTTTGTGATATTCTTACTTGTTAAATATAATTCGACTACCCTAAGCCATCATTCCCACCTTTGGAAGACAATATTTGGTTCTTCGTTTTTTATTTTCCATAGTTTTACTTCTTGTTTAATAAACCCAAAATTTCAAGTTTTCGTACTTTACATCCTCGTCGCCAGATGTAGGATGTTAGGAAAAAGTGCACTTACTTATTTGGTAATATATAAATATTAAGTTTATTATCCATAACCTCTTTACATAGCTCGTGTCGTTATAATATAACCCAACTTGTACCGCGCGGTAAAAACATTTTAACAGTAATAAGAACTACACGCGCTTTCTTTCCTAATATCCCCAGCCTTACCTGTACCAACTAAAACTTTAACACACTACAATAATTAATTGAGATTTTACCTGAAGTTTATAAACATAGAAATGGCCTTAAAGGATCAAGTAGAATTTAATTAAACGAAAGAAATTATAAAAAATTTAATGGCACCGTACGGATTTGACTTCAATGGGAACGGGAAGGACTTCGTGGCTTACTTGGTTAGAGCGCCTTACTAGTTATGAGGAGGTCCGAGGTTCAAATCCCTTCGATGTCGTTGAATTTTTCGTAAATTCTTTCTTCGTTTAATCAAATTCTCCTTGAGTCTTTAATGCCGTATCTACGTTAATAAACTTCAGCTAGGATCATAATCACATATTATCATTTTCTATAATAGGTAAACCATGATTTGCCATATCGATTATAGTTTTACAATTTATATGATTTAGGCTAATGTGTCATACTTTAAGGGTTCCTTTGGCTGCTAGACATATTTGTTTCTGAATCATAACCTTAAATATCATTTTATATAAGAAATTTTCTTGTTTTATTCCTGTTGCCTTCAATATATTTCTTGCAAAAATATTTACACCGTTATCCTGGAAACAAAGGTTATATTTATTATTGGTGCAGGCTGCCAGTGAAACATATTATTCTTTAAAGTGGGGATATGCAAAACATCTTCAAGTTTTCCAAAGATCCATTTATCCTTCACCTTTCTTTGAATTAAAATCTTTCCATGTCCTTTAATTTTGCAAAATGCATTGTTACCTAGTTTCACAAATTCACCAGCACATGGGACAAATTCATAAAACCATTCTCTCCTAAAACTCATATGCTGAGA
Organism: Ophonus ardosiacus; assembly: GCA_943142095.1. NCBI lineage: Eukaryota > Metazoa > Arthropoda > Insecta > Coleoptera > Carabidae > Ophonus > Ophonus ardosiacus. The sequence continues at coordinate 45,423,811 of OW964824.1, forward strand.
AGCTCCACTATCAGTCAGCCAAACATCCTCTATGTTTAAATTACTTATATAAAGATCATAAAATGTCGAAACAGTAAATGCACTCATATTTGTAAAATTTTAGTTTTGTTCTTTATTAAAATTTTGATTTTATTTTTTCTTTTGATATATGACCCTTTTCGTGACAACAAAAACTTTGATCGTCTTATGCTGCGAATGATTTGTGTATTTTTGTTTATTTTCATTATCTCGAATATTCGTGACAGATAATGCACTTGTCATGACATCTGAAACTGCCATACGACTTTCTTTTTTAATTAAGCGCTGTTTTAAATTTTTGATTGTTTGATTATTAGGCTCACTATCCCAAGCAGTTATAAAATTATTAAACTTTGTAAGTATGCTGCCTAAAATTTTTGCCATTAATAAAGTTAAACCTGAAATGTTTCTTCCAAGATCTTTTAACTGTCTAGCCATATTCTCAATTTTAGCTGCATATTGAGCAATAGAATCATTAGCAGAAATTTTTTATTCGTAAAAACCAACTCATTAATACCAATTTATGCGACTCACTTTGTTGTTCATACATGGAACGTAATTTTGACCATATTTCAGCTGCAGTCTCACAGGTGATAAGATATTCTAGTTGGGAATATTCTACAGAAGAAGAAATAATATACATTGCTTTTTCGTTACATTTCGTCCATAATGCCATTTTCGTAAAATCTTCTTCCGAATCTGGTTTATTTATAGTATCGTTGACATATTCTAGAAGATCACAAGTCTACAAAAACTTTCATCTGAAATTTCCACATATGAAAATTTGTTCTATCGATTTTGTTTAAATTTCGGTAATCTATCGCGGCACCCATTTTGCGTATACATACAAAGATTAATCCTTCAAAAGATTTTCTTGCAGTGGGAAAATATTGCTCCTTGCGCATAACCTATTGAAAATGATAGTAGCGGTACTGGAAATATATCATACACTAAAGAAATTTACATACATAAAGAAAATTTTATATACAAAACTGACAGTATAAACATATTCGTCATATTTTTCATTCTAATAATAACTATGGTAACCAAAATCCTTTGTAGTATATAATTGAATATTTGTCATAATAACATAATGTCAAAATAATTGATCTGTTGATCGTAGCATTCTGAATGTAGCATTAATAAAATAATTCCAAAAAATAGCCCTTTTTTACAGCTAACAGTCTGTAAAATATTATTTTTACTGCCTGTAGTTACTCATATAGCAACCGTTCAACAAACGCATTGCAACCATACAACGAATGCATAGCAATGGCGATAACTTTCAAAATAGGTATTAAAATAATCACTAAATTAATATTAATTCTAACTGACAGTTAAGTAGACAAATTTTTAACTAGGGATGAAAATACCGGTCCTAAACTTATTTGTTTTTTAATTTGGAACCTACCTTTTTATACGCGTATTCAGTATTTTTTTATATAAATACAATATTAATACACTTATGTCTTACATAACAAAAACATTGAGAAAAATTATAATAAAATTATCCTATGTTAAACTCCTATGTTTCGTGCACAACCTGTATGTATTATCGTGTAGTGTAGCACACCATACCTACATGTCAACTAAATTTCTGCTGGAAACCCCTCTCTCGCAGTGCAACAGAATTTTTAAGGCTCTTTTGATGCCGTTGTTCGAAAAGTTTGCTGAGTCTGTCTATATAATTTATTTTAAAATGTCCGGTTCTTCATTTATTAACAAATTACACAATACTAAGCGGCGTTCACGGTCGGAGGATGTAAATTTTGTGAAATTTAACGGCTTGAATTTTTTTTAAACAGATGAACCGTGCCTGCACTTAAATAACAGTCAGCAGCAGTCATTCGTATTGAAACCATTAGATTGGTACCAAAACGCTAAAATATCAGTTTCAGTTTCCTGATTTTCTAATCTAACTCGAAAATATTGCATAAACTTTCATTTAAAATACTTTTTAAAAATGTGAAACTGGCTCATTAATATGAAACAAAATTTTCAATTGTTTCTCTCATAACACTCTTATTTCTACCAAATTTACTAATTTCTTGTTTGCATTTTTCTCAATATTTTTGTTATGTAAGCCTATTAGTGTATTATATCGTTATATTCAGGAAAAATACTGAATCTAATAGGCGAATTAAAAAGGAAGATTCCAATTTAAAATAAGAAATCATGTATTTTGAGTACCACTCGTTTAAAAAAAAATTGTTTCGCTTATTTTAATAGTCTAACAATAAAGAAATTGTTTGCTAATTTAGCCAACTTCATATCTCTTATAGCTCTCGAGATAGCAATAATGCCCCACTTAAAATGAATAGCCTTATTATAGATATATTTTATTTTATTCATAGAAGAATAAAAATATGAATTACGAACTTTATTAATTATTACAGGTAATATGTTTGTACCGTTGAGTGCGCTTACCATTTAACCAGACGCTACCTCATAGGCCAGCAGTTCCCGAAGTGAGTTGCACGGAACCTGAGGGTTCCGTCGAAGCTCCATACGAGTTCCGCGAATAAAGACGAAATTCACAAATAAAAAATTATCAAGAAACATCCCATATAAAAAATACGTGCTAAAAAGTAAAATAAATTCACATTAGTAAGGAGTTTTATAATTTTTATGATTTGGTAAGACTTTTCGTGGACCTCAATGAAAATTGTTATTTCGAAACGATATCGATATCGATATTCTTGAAAAATATTAGTGTAATACCGATACTAATATAAACAAATAAATTTTAGAAAAAAGGAAAAAAGGAAAAGGTGAATGCTTATAATTTAATGGTGAAATTAAAATTACTTTGGACAAAAAAAGGCAAATTTTGCATACATTTGCTAGCATCCTCAAATTGTGCGGAGACGAGTGATTTCTCAAGACTGTTTGAATGAGGCCTGCTACTGGATTCCACAGAATGCATCGGGAAACAGTAACACTTTTGCGCCACTTTTTCTAAATTTTGGTAAAGAAATACATCGCGCCAGAAAACCAACGGATTCGCTTCTCTTGCATTATTCGGGACTTTCAGATATCTCTCAACTTCTTTGTTGAAATCAAGGTCAGGTGCTGGAGGGTTTGTCAAACGCGCATTGTATCTTCGAAATAATATTCGAAATGTGTTGGTGTTTCGGTAAATAAATATCGTCGAATCTGATACACCGACTAAATCGCCTATTATCGGTTGCATCTCTAGTTTTGGATTCGCAATGACCAATAAACATTTAGGAAGAACTTGGGGTTCCGCGATATTTAGGAGGTATCTCAAGGGTTCCATGATCAAAAAAGTTTGGAAATCACTGTCATAGGCACGTTGTTGTCTAGGTTTTTTTGTGCTACTTGAAAACTGGAAATATTTGTTAAGTTTTTTGACATTGACAAAATATAATCATATAAAGCTTAAATTTAAAACAATATTAAGGCCATTTTCATAATAAACTTTATCTTTATTTCAGTTAAAATTAAAATTATTTTCGTTTTCATAATATAACTTTAAGACTTTAGTAAGCACTGCAGCATTACTAAAGATAAAGTCTAAAAGTAAATTGAATTAAAGTCTGAAAAATATATAAAAAAAGTACTTTTGCAAAAACCTCACAAATGCAGTAGATTAGATAGAGACATTTTATTTTTTAGAAAAAATGAGATCCAAAATATTTTGTTACAAGTTAAAACACAATCAAGTTACCACAGAATCATAGAAAATGGAATAAAAAAATAAATAAAGCTACGCCACTGTTAATAGATGTTCAAATAAAGAAGAAAAATACTCATGTCATTTTAAAATAAAAAAAAGTAAATATTATTGATTTATTTTCTTCTCATAAAGAGACGAGCCCATTGTTTGCTTTAAAGTTTTTCGTTATTTGTGGTAGGTATTCTATCAATCATCTTAAATATGACGTTACGATATGTTATTATGTAATAATGAAATGAATGAATATGTCACTCAAAAAAATTCAACCAATCACGTTACAGTATTTGTTTTTAATTTCGACGAAAGAAAATCGAAAATCAGTGAATATTTGCACTTGTGCGTATACACGGGTATTTTGAGTGAAATATTCAATAATTATATCACAAGTGCACGGCAAATACCTGAATATTTTCTCAAGTGCACGAATGTGTACGAGCGAAAATATTCATAATATAATCAAATCGACATCCGTCTCCTCGTAAAATGTTTAATTCGTTTGAACTTTATAATGAAGAATGTATTTTAAAAATATTTAGCTCTGCTACTTATTAATTAGTACGTATTTTACGATTTTTATATAAATTTGTTATATTTCGATTATGTTTTATAGACCCATTGCAAAAATGCCTCATTGATAGAATTCTAAAATGCGTGCTGCCACTATAGGTCATCATTTAATACAATCTCTGAAATATTTTTCTTTAACATCTGTCAGATCATTTGTTGCTTTTATTTTAAAATATTTTATGATATACAATAATTATTTTATACAAGTTATATTGTTTTAAAACACGACTCATTACATCGGAAGTCGGAATGGTTTATTTATAATATAAAATCCTCCTGCTACCACCAAGTTATACCATCACTACTTCGAAGAATATAGGAAAAAATGGCGGCAATTCCTAGACCATATAAACATCAATCAAACTGCACATAGAATTTATACGGTATTATATGTCATTAATATTACGTACATTTTCTTTGTCTATTATATTGTATGGATTTGACACGAAATAAGTAAATTTAATACAATATATGTTCACAGTTTAAATGTACAGGAAATTTTCTTATACAGTATTTGAAAACTTTTGGCTAGCAGCAAAAATACATAAAATTTAGTGTCCAAAATTTTGTTCGTAAAATTTCTATTTGTAAAGCAAAAGGTTTATTGTGTTTACGAAACTCCAATATTTTGGTCAAATAATTACAATAAACTCAGCGAATCAAGTCTGCTTTTACCTTAAATTTGATCCTCATGTATGGTATCGGAATTGTGTGTTCTGTGCATATTCCGTCCGGAGTACCGCATCACCGAAGCAGAGCGGACCGGGTGCTGGTACGTGGACATCTTACGACGCATCGTAATGTAAGAGCTGCATGTGTTCACCCTGTGGAGCAAAGTGTTTTCAGTTGAATCGGAACCTACAACAAAATAAAATCACAACTGAAATACACTACTACGAAAGGCTTGGAGAAGGTCACATAAATTAAGGCAACAATGAGACCATTCTAAAGAAAAACAAGATAAACAAAAGTGATGACAAAACATAAAACAAAACTTTGTGGTAAATATGTAAATAGGGTTGGAACTAAGCCTAAATATAAAGCCGTGCAAAATAGAACTACATTATAATAAGCTTTATGCAGCAAACCAGATAAATGTAGACTCTTTTACATTACTTTTAAGAACAAATTTAGAGTATCTATACAGGGTGTTTTATAATTTATGCACTAAACGTTAAAAGGTAATTGAATAAACTAATTCTATACATTTTCAACTTGAGTAAACTCATTTTTAGAAAATTTAATTTCAGAAAAAGTAAATTCAATTTCAGAAAAAATAACATCACTTTAACTAAATTTAATTTCAAAATATATTTTTGCATTAAAAATTATTACAAATAAAAGTGGCAGTTATCGTATATTTTACATTAATTAGCTCCAGCTTATATTGGGTTAGAAAAAAAAAGGAAGCTGATATTGAATTCACTTTTTTTGAAATTAAATTTTCTTTTTCTGAAATTGACATTGAAAAGGTTAGTACATTTTTTTTCGAAATTCATTGAAACAATTGGAATTTATTTGAAATGAACATTTTTTGTATTACTGGTTTGGTGTTTGCTGTTAAAAACAAGTCTCTCATATTCCGCAAAACTCATCTGGACACTACCACTATAGTACTTTTGCCCCACTTTTTTCATATTTCGGTAAAGAACTTCATCGCTCAAAAAAAAGCAACGAATTTGCTTCTCTGCAAGCATTCAGATTCCCTTCTTCCTTAGCTTCATTTAATATTTTCACAAACGATGCACATTCTGCAACTTTAAAGTAACTGTGAAAGCGCAAAATTTGAAACGTATTAGTGTATCGACAAATAAATATCGCCGATTTCGATAATATCCCTGATCACATAACTAACAGATTCGCCAAGCTCGTATAAAATCTGGCAGCCAGATTTAAGATTAGTTTGCATTCAGTAGCCAGGAGGCGCCACCATCGCATCATAGTTTGCATTCAGTAGCCAGCAGGCGCAACCTGCATCATAGTTTTGTCGTCAAATACTAGATGACGCATTGCTACCGGTAATTATGGTTTCTGCAGTATTTTTGAACAAATTCAAACCTTTCAAACTGATTTTTTACGTTTCAAATATACTTATAATAAATAATTACCTTCTTTCGTATCCGTCTGAATTATAATCATGTTGTGATTGTTGTGAAATATGTATACTGCATAAAATATTGAAATAAATAGCTTTTCTTCTCTGAATGTTTATTAAAAACAAAATGTACAATTCGACAACAAGGTCATCGTCAGTTGTGTACTGGGAAATATAAAACCACAGGGTGTAGTCCTGGAATGTTGTGTAATTAAGGAAATCCCAGGTTTCTGGAAAGTATTGGTCAGGAGCGCGAAGCGTCGGGAGCATTACTTTTAAGATTAGGGCTTTCCTTAATTATTTTACAGAGCCGTCAAAGTACATTCATGATATGCATATTTGTTTTCTACTTTTGTCAAATTTTAATAAGTTGTTGTCAAGCGGAAAAAGATCTGTATTTAATAGATAATCTGCAAATCTGTATGGCTTCCAGGCTGTTTATAATTTTTTTTTTCTTTACGTTTTTGAATACATTCTACATCATTTATATCAGGGCTGATTTTACCATAAGGTGGATGAGGCGACCGCCTCAGGCCTCCGATTTTAACCAGCATCATAAAAATTAGGATTTGCTTTTATACAGGTGTCCATTTTTAGTGGACCACCATTGATATCTCGAGAACTATAAGAACTACAAAGACGGTTAAACGTGCAAACAATTTCTATTTCGCAAGACAAATTTAAAGAAAAGTGCAAATACTTTTTCAACCAATGGTTTTCAAAATATGGAACCCAACTTTTTTATTTTAAATGAGAATATATAATTTTATATACAACCTGTAAATAATGTTAACTTTATTCTTATTAAAATCATAACTTAATGTACTTCATTATTTATCGAGGGAAATAAAATACTCCCTAGGGAAGTAAAGTACTCCCTAGGGAAATAAAGTACTTCCTAGGGAAACAAAGTGATTCAAATCCATTATTAATTGATATTAATTAACACATAAGGAATATTATCAATTATATTTATTTGGAAAAAATAACGATTTTTGTAAAATTAATTTTTAAATAAATTGTTTTTCTTCGTTTATAGTAATATACTTAATTATTCTTCTTTTCCGTTTGTATATAAATATTGTATATAACACGGGAGTAAAGTGGTCATTATTTGCCTCAGGATTCAATCTTCGCTCTCGACAAATAATGACGAACTTTACTCCCTTGATATATAAACTACTATTTATTAAATTTTGACGTTTTAAACTATCATTATTAGCTCCATAGCAACAAAAGTAACATTTTAAGGGAATTAAAAAATTTTAAATCACTCTCACAAATTTTAACTCACTCTGCAATAAAAAATTCCTACATTTAAAAATAACATCGAGAACGAAAATACGAGGGGAGTTTTTTATGTTATCTACCTAGCTATGAAAACAATATGCTATCGCGATAATTTTTTTATGTTAAATTACTGTGACTTTCATGTCTACAAAGACACAATTAAGAACTTGAAACCGGCTATACGCGAAAATAAGACCCCACAATTATGCTCAGAAAATGCTGCTTCTGCACAACAACTGCAGGGTGCATAAAGCACGAATTGTTCAAGCAGTAGTCAGTGAATGCGGCTTTGACGAATTACAACATCCACCTTACAGTCCTGACCACGCCCGACTATTATTTCTTTCCAAAACTCAAAAACATTTGAGAAAGAGTCGCTTTTTATCGAATGATGACTTGGAAAACCCAGTGGAGTCGTATTTTACAGAATTACCAAAAGATTTTTTTTGCAGGCGTAGCTTTATTAGACAAAACGTTGGAATAAGTGTGTTAGTGTTAACGGTTCTTACGTTGAAAAATAAAATTTTATTTGTTCTCTAACTCGGTGTTTTCATAGCTAGGTAGATAACATAAAAAACTCCCCTCGTAACACCACATTATTTATCAGACATTATCTGCCCTTTTCATTATTTTTTACGACATAAATGACAGACAATAAAGCTTTATAACTTGATGACTTGACGTCTACCAGCGACGATTGTCATGCTCAGCCTACTAACTGATCAGTTTTTTATTTTGTCAAAATTAAATTAAATTATATTAAATTATAATTGTTTTTATTATTATTTCGTCAAAATTGAATAAAATATTGTACAAACCACGTGAGCTAAGAATGTTTATTCACTCGAAGAAATTAAATCACGAGCCCGTATGGATAAACATTACCTCAGGTCACTTGGTGAGTAAATATCTATTATTTCCTCATTCGTTAGAGAATTTAATTCTGAATTTAGTGATACAATGTTTTCTCACCCTTACATAACGATTTTTTTGTTGAGAAAAATGCATGTAAAGTTTCATGCCAATTTGAATGGAAAAAAATCTGTCGTGGCCAGCACAATACCTCTCGCCATTTTCATTTTATGTTATATAAGTATTGTATTGCACTTCGCTATCGAAACGTCGTTTTATAACAAAAACATTACAGAACTTTATACAAATATTGTTTTTATTATATTTAACATTTCTTCTGCACACATACAATTCTAATTATATCTATTTTTCACAGTATAAGGAAGTTCCTAAATGTCAGAGATTCTTCCAAATCATTAGCAAGATTGGCGGTATTTCTTATGGATATATGCATTTTACCTACAATTTTAAATATTTAATTAATAAAACAATAAGAAAGTATAATGTACTTCCCAGAAAAAGCTTTCAGAATGTAACTAAAACTGTTGATTTTTGACACTGACATCCATCGTTTACACAAAAAAAAATAAATGTCAACATAGATTTTTAGTAGTGGAATCCGATAGTGATTTTTCTTCCCTTTATGACTATATGCAAATAAATCATAAGGATGCATAACAAAATTTTTGAGAAAAATCGTACTGAATATTTAATATTTTTTATTTAACTCATATCCAAGCAATGATTATAGATATTTACATACCAAGTGAGCTAAGGTACTGTTTATTCATGAAAAGAAAATTTAGCTCACGAGCCCGTAAAGGCGAGTGAGTTAATTTTTTCGAGTAATTTCTTCGAATAAACATTCTTAGCTCACGTGGTTGGTACAATATTTTATTCAATTTTGACGAAATAATAATAAAAACCATTATAATATTTAATTTTGACAAAGTAAAAAACTGATCAGTTAGTAGGCTGAGCATGACAATCGTCGCTGATAGATGTCAAGTAATCTATTTAAAATGCTTTTTTGTCTGTCATTTGTGCCGTGAAAAGTAATGAAAATGGCTGATAATGTCTGATCAATATTATGGTAAATGTTATTTTCGTACCTGATGTTATTTTAAATGCATTATTTGTTGCAAAGTGAGTTAAAAATTTTTAGACGACCATTGTGATAAGTATGACATCTCAACGTATCCAAACACTGAAAGCTGAACTTATGACATGAGTGTTACGATATATTTCATATCGTAATAGTTGACACGGTTGCTAGGTTACCAAGTCAAAATTTCAGGTTTGTAAATAAAGTAAAATTTATTTATGCTCGTCTAAAAATAATAATCATAACTTGTATGAAATTCAAATATATTAGCTAGCTCGTGTGTATTGACTTGCACTCCACTACGCGTCGTGCGTCAATTTACACTCGCATGATATTTGGTATTTTTCATAATTTGTTACGAAAATAACTATTTCATAATACCATACTGTTACTGTTACTATGATATAACAGGATTAAAAACAAAAGTGAAAAGATAAAACTCAAGTATTCCTAGGAAAATAGCATCATCTTGATGACAGAAAGAGAAGAATTTTATTATTATTGCTATTATTATTTTATTATTATTCCTAAATGTTTAAATTATATGTTATTACGAAAAACCTCGGCTATCGTCTCGGTTTAGAAAACTCGGCTATCGTCTCGGTTTACAAAACTCAGCCGCGTCCGTTATTTACCACATAGCGGCCCAATGATCTTAATAACTATAATTTTGTGATCAGTGCATGTGAATTTTCTGTACTTGATTATTTGAATTAGAGATTTTCTATTTGAATTATGCATCATTATTATTTTGGCCTCTAACATTATACCGTCTTAAGCCTCCAAATTTATAAAACCGGCAATGATTTATATTGAAACCATGGCCTGTATTATGATTATGTAGTGCAAGAGAACAATACCAAATGTTTTTATTTTTGATATGGTATAGAATATGTTCTTTGAATCTTTTGCTTATTTTTGTATGTTCGGTGTATCTTTTGTCGCAATCTTTACAATGATGAAATATATTCCCGATGATTCTAAACATATATTTTCCATTTCTTTACTTTATTGTTTCATGTAATATATTTTTGTTATATTTTTTTTGTCAAAGAATGGATTTTTTTGCTAAATAAATCGAAATACTAACAATTATTATTATTTTTATTTGGTACACCCTTAATTAAACATCAATAATATAATATAAGCAATAAATGTTTTTCGGCACTTTTAAAACATGAAAATTATTCTGTTTTGATAAATTGTGTATTAGTTTAATTTTAATTCAATAATGCCTATAAATTAAATAGTGGAATAATTAAAATTGTTGCATATGTAAGGAAGATTAATTAATTTATTTTAACTGTTTACACCTGTCCCAGTGTCCCATGCAATAGTAATTTTCCCGAAACTGCCAAGAATATTGAATTTTTATGGCTATCTTGAGTCTTGATTTGATAGTTCGTATTTGCAGTATATACTAGGTATGTAAAATTTTAATTGTCTTTTTTGAATTTTATTAATGGTAATTAACCGTAGACGGTTTTGAATGTTTTTATTTTTTAATACGTTTGTCAAAAATGACAAACGCGAATTTATGCGCGCGCTTATTTTTTTGCTGCATTGATGGCCGTATTCATAAACACTCGTAAAAATTTTAAACGGTTCCTTATAATTTTTATCCAATAAAACAGTCGACATTAAAAGAAAAATTGGAATTTTATTTGTCAAGTTTGATTCTATTTGTCAAAAATTATAACGAACCGTTTTGAAACTTTACGAGTGTTTATGAATATGGGCATGAGTCTGTATTGATTTTTAAGACGTCAATGGCACTAGTCTCAATTAAGATTTCAAAATTTGTACTTATTTATTATCTATTTCAAATATATACTTGGTTTTTCTTCAATTTTAAGGAATATATTTGTTATTTAATAGTAAATTATTATTATTATTATTATTATTATTATTATTATTATTATTATTATTATTGAATTATTGTATTTTTTACTTACTATTATATTATATCATATTTACATTTATTATCTATTTCAAATATATACTTGGTTTTTCTTTAATTTTCCAGATAATATTTGTTATTTAATAGTAAATTATTATTATTATTATTATTATTATTATTATTGTATTTTTTACTTACTATTATATTATATCGTATTTAATAATAAATAATTATCATCCTTTCAAATTTCTTGGTGTATCCGCGGTAACCACCGTCAATAGATGGCAGCATTGACATCTTCGTAGTGGGGAAAACATTGTATTTTGTACATTGATGGTATAGGAGTGATCTCGAATTTTTGATTTAGTTCTCTTTATTTACGTGAAATAATTAATTAAAATAAGATGTTTATCTCACTCGGCGATATCTACATATATTGAAATGGTGCAGTAAGGCCAATAGTGGAAGGAGAAGCAACATTTAAAGATAAAGTAGTTACATAGTAGAAAAGTTTGTAAAGTAACATTGAAAATTTCTAATATTTTAGCTGGTCATAAAATAATGTGTGGTTTCCAATTTAATAAAGAAACCAATGTGGAAATTCACGGTATTTTACAAACATTTAATTTAAAAGGGATTCCACATATTATCCGCATTTGCCTTGAAAACAATGTACAACAGTGGAAGTGTACGTTGTATATGGAAAGACACTTTTAATTTATTGGTTTTAAAATCATTATTTATTATATAACTGCATCCATGTATGGTTCTAGGGGATCAAAAAAAAAAATCTTCTCTAACGATTGCCGTATCAGAGGTTCTGCCACCAAAAACAGAACTTACGAAACAATAACGCCTGCCGGTGTAACTCTTATTAGATATTTTAAAGTAGGTATGTCTTTTTTATAATTAAAATATGATCTTATCCTGCGACTCAAACACTTTGATTTCTGAATATCAATTTCAGTGCACTCTAGCACTACTCTAACATTTCTGATTTTTTAAAAAATATTTCGGAATAGGTATTTAAAATGTGTTGTTCTCTTATCAGGTATGAAAATAATTGTTTTTAAAATTGTAAGTATTTATAGCATTTCCCAAAAATATATTCTAGTAGTTGAATATGGTAAATTAAAAATGATACTTATTACCTTAAGTGTATTATTCGTCTTTAATTTAAAAAGAAATATTTTTTTTTTTAGTAGAGGTCTTTTATTTGGGTTTTTTCCTGTAAATATTTTTTTATATTATTAAAAAAATATATTGAAACTCTTATACGATTTACCTTGATAATAATCCGAAGGCAGAAACTGAGCAGAACACACATTCATATATCGTATCACTTTCTTTCCTATTTTTAACGCAATTATCCATTTTTTCGCATTTCTTTGTCCTTCGGGAAGTAATGCATTGACATTTGTGCACTAACGTAATTATTGCACTCCGGTACAAAGCAATATTGCTTAAATTTGCAAGACATTTCTCTCACTTTAGTCACTTTGCTTGGTTGCTATGCCTGTGACTATGCTAGTACAATTCACATGCCGCAATGTTTTCCCCACGACTCGCATTTTTAATTTCGCCACCAGATGTCAGATACTTTGTTGGCTCTCATCAATTGTCACATCTATTGCATATTGCAATTCGTTCCAAAGAAACTCGGCATTTACAGTTCTATCAAACTCCCCTCCACTACCGTACCCAAGATCCAAACCCAAGCATCTGGCGCAACGTAAACTTAACTGCTTTGAAAAGATTCTTACGCCTAGAGACATCTGTTGAGAATAAAATTAATTTTTGTCTCTGCTGCCATTCTGTGCATAAGATCGGCGAATCTGTTAGTTATGTGATCAGGGATAATATCGACTAAAAGACAATTTCGGTTTACTAATAGAATAAAGCATGCCAGAATATGAGTTCCCTACCATTATAGTCGACATCAATAACAGCGATTAAATAAATGTATCATCATGGTTTATTATTCATCGCTGGGTGTGCCAATAAAATTATTATTCACAGATTTCATTAAGGACGATATATTTGTACCGCCGAGGACGCATATTAATCGTCATTTCGCGCTCCATAAAAACTGTCTTGAATGGCTCACTAAGACACCAACGGTTACATTCATAATATGTATTCGAAAATAAAAAATAATTTTTAAGTGTTAAAGGCTTTTTTATATTTATTAAAGTCTGCATTTGTTTTCATAAACTTTGTTGGCTAACACATACCAGTTTTAAATCAAATTAAATATGAAGTTACTTTAATTAATCAGCTCATACATGAAAGCCACTCACTACCCATTTATTTATTTATTCGTATCTACACTACATTATTAATATGAATTGAGCAGGCACTGGGTTTGATAAAATGTCAATGTCATTGTCCTGGCAAAAGTTCTTTCTTCATCCCTGAGTCATGTAGCGCAATTGAGGAAAGATTGACCGACACTCAAGTGCCGTTGCCCAGGGAACGCCAAATGTATTCACACTCACCGGGAGGCTCTTTCCGTGTCCCATTAATTTGAGACTCAAAGTTGTCAAATATTTTTGGAATGGTGAGTTTTGCTTCTCGAAATCAAAGATCTTCATCTCCCACGTAATCTTCAAGCTTGGGAAGGATGGAAATATATATCACTTTCACTGAATGTATAAAATATGTATATTTGTATAGATAATATGAAAGATGCAAATATAATATATGAAACAAAAACAAAACAGAATAAAAGTTATGAAAACGTGATATTGACTACCCATATACAGACGGGACATTATGTGTAATTTTTTGTTACTATAGTTTTAATGGACACCTACTGGTGTTTTTCTCGAGAAACACCCGTGTTTGTTTGACAGGTATAGCCTGGAGTGGGATCATGTAACTGTGAAAACGATATTGCGACTGTCGACAAGTGAAAATGTGATCACGTAAATAGTGAAAACCGAAAACGATATCGTTTTAGACCGAAAAAAATGTGAATTCAAGTAAACACTCTCAAAGCATGTGAAAACGATAGTCATATCTTACGTCTCTTTTTATTTTATACATTTAGGTATAGGTATATTTTTTCTAATTTCCTTGCATTTAAGTAAAATAATGTAGTGAGCAATAAGTAAAATTTGACGTTTTGGAAAGAAATGTCATTATAAATATTTAAAAATAAATTAATATATCAAAATTGAAAGGTAATTTTTTTTAGCAAGGCGAAAATGAAATAATTGTAATAAAACACGATAATTATAAAATGAATATTGATTACAAGAATAAATGTACGAAAAAATTCATGAATGTTTTAATACCAGCATGTTGCAAAGAACTAAATACGTATGATTTACTATACATATATTTTTACTTTTTTAAAATTATGATAGAAAATTGAAATCTTAGTTAGTACAAATAACTACCTAAAGTAAATATTTTCTGGCATTGTTGATATTCTAGTAACTATAAAAGTGTTAATTACAACAAAGCATATTTCGATTCCAGCCCAATAATATTGATTACAAGAATAAGTTCAAAACAGGAAATTTTAATAACTAATGCATTCTGCGAAACAACGATTCTAGCTTGTGTTTTGTGGTTAATATTTTGTAGTTTTTACATAAAATTAAAATTTATGAATTGATCATTTTCCGCAGCCCGCCTGGAGGTTATGCGCCTTTATTTAAATGTGGCCTATCCATTACTTGAAATACAAATAAAAACTAGATTAAAATAACAATCTTGTCTAGAAATATTTTTGTTTACTTCATAAATTTTTCTTCTGAAATATCAAAGGGAACAAAATTAGATGATACATGGCATCTGTCTGTAATTAATTGATAATTTAACTTGTATTCTTCTTCAATTCTTATTATCAACGAAAAGCCAGAATAATACGTTTTAATATTAGATTAAAATTTTGAATGACATTCATATAAATTTGTTAAATAAAACTCGATTTATTGCAGAGAAAATAGTTTTAATAAATCAGAAAACAAAAAATATATTTTAACATGTAATAAACATTAACAGGGCAAAATAACAATACAACAAACTTGATACATTTTATTTTTGTAATCTTTTTAAATCTAGAAGTCTGTAGCTGAAACGGATATTTCTTAACACTCCCACTACGGCTTCAGCGTAAGTCTCGTCATTTCTACTAAACCAATATTGTTTCGATGATATTCGTATTTTGACCACGTCAAGGCCTTAATCATAATATCTGCAGTCTGTTCTTCTGTAGGGATGTATTGAATTTCAACTAGTTCTCGTAGAAAATGTTTTCTTATGTCGATATGCTTCGATTGTGTTCGTATTTCTTGCATTTTTGAGAAATTTATGGCACTCTGATTATCAACTAGCATAAGCGGTTTTTGATAAATTTTTACCATGTTTTCTGCCAATTAGAGATGCACTCGATTTCGAGCTTTGGCCCGGCCCGGGCCGAAGCCCGCCTCGATTTCGAGTCGATCATCGAGCCGAGCCGAAGATATTTTTTATCGGGCCGAATCGGGCTAATCATTTTCAAAATTAATCTAATGCACAGTTTCCTTAATATTTTAATGAAAATGGATGAAGTTAAAAAGGATCAAAATGATTTAATAACAACATACTTCACATATTAATAAATAAAAATGTATTATTTTACTTCAAGAATTCAAGGTTATTCATTAAAGCATAATAATTATATTGTGATGTTGCTATTTTTATTGTTATTACTCGTATATTTAAATAAAAGTGATTTTTGTTCCTACCATAATGATTTCTTGTCCTATTTTTGAGCACGAAGTTAGATAAAAAATCTTGTAAATTATATATTTTATATAAGATTTGTGAAAAAGTTGTTTAAATTTTTGAACGTCTTTGGTAAACAAAGTGTTAAATACTCGTAGGTCTGTAATTTTTATAACAAACTTACACTAGAAGGGTCTCTTTTTTAACTACTTACGTTAACTAATGTTGAAAGTTATAAGAATGTAGAGGTTTTTTTATAAGTTTGACACGAAAAAAGTTAAATATTTCGCCTTTACATAAAAATCAACATTAGGAATGCCGGATGCACCCAATTTCGAGCTTTGGCCCGGCCCACCCCGAAGCCCGGCCCGATTTCTAGTCAATTTTCGAGCCGGACTAGTTAATTTTTTTGTCGAGTCGATCTTCGAGTCGGGCCGGCAATTTTTATTTTCGGGCCGAGTCGATCCAAACCTCAAAGCCCGGCCCGGCCCGGTCCGAATGCATCTCTACTGCCAATCGATGTAACCATATAACTTCTCGTGCAGCATCACTGTCGGCTACATACTCTGCCTCCATTGTTGACAGAGTCACTCGTTTCTGACGTTTGCTGCCCCATTGGATTGCTGTGCCGTTGAACATCATTATCCAGCCGCTGGTGCTCCGTCTTATTTGTAGATCTCCACCGAAATCCGCATCCGCAAACGTAATTATGCGACTTTGATCTTCTTTTGAATTTGATTTAAATAACAGTCTAAAGGAGGATGTATTTTTCAAAAATCTCATAATTCGTTTAATTTGCTGCCAATGATATTTCGTATAGGATACTGACTGACTCTGCTCACAGCATATGCGATGTCTGGTCTACTGCCGACCATCAAATACATTAAGCTCCCTACCGCTTGCCGATATGGAACTTCTGGCTAGGAAGTTCTTCATTTTCCGTTGTCATTAATGTCAATACAGATTTAGCATCTGTCATATTGAACCTTTCTAAAATTCGTTGTAGATATCCATTTTGATGAAGAAATATTGAACCATCTTCCAGTCGTTTAATTTGAATTCCCAAATATTCATTCAGATCGCCTGATTTTATATCAAATTCTTTATTTAATTTGACTAATAACTCTTCACCGTCGCTTTTATTTGTACTAGCAACTATTCCATCGTCCACATATATTGCAAGGATTAAAATTTTCATGTCTATCTCTCGTGTAAATATACATGGATCTTCATCACTCTGTTTCAGATTTGGTTCTTCAGAAAATCTGTAAACTTCTTGCTCCAATATTTTGGTGCTTGTTTAAGCCCATAAAGTGATTTTATTAATTTGCAAACTCTTCCCGTATTATCACTGAATGCGTGAGGTTGATGCATGTAGATATCTTCAAGATCTCCATGTAGAAAAGCAGTCTTCACATCGAATTGCTTCACATGAAGATTCTTACTTGCAACTGTTGTTAATAATAACCGGATTGATTCGAATCTTGGTACTGGACTGAATGTGTCTCCGTAATCAATCCCTGGTGTTTGTGCAAATCCTCGTAGAACCAATCTGGCTTTGAACTGTCGATAGTGCCATCAGCATATCTTTTAATACGCAAAACCCATCGATTTGTTAAAATACGTGCAAAAGAAGGTGGATTTACTAATGACCATGTTCCATTTTTAGATAACGATTGCATTTCATTCTTCATGGCTTCAATCCATTTTTCACAATCATATGACTTTATCGCTTCTACATATGTAGGTTCATCCATCACTTCAGCCAAAAATGAGCTTGGTTCGTAAATTATTTTTGGAGGTTGGCGATTTCTATTTGGATATTGTTTTTCTTGAATCTTCTGATGTTCTTTTTTTTTAATCTCATGCTCTTGCTTTTCTTTGTTTGTTATCGTCTTCTTGAGTCTTTTGCTCTTTGTTTCTAATCTTTTGTTCTTGCTCTACTTTTTCTTTTTCTTTTCTTTTTTCTTCTATATCATTTTCTCCTTCATGGCTCGCACTACAGCTGAAGATATTTTCATTCTTCTCTTTCATTGGTTTGAAATATACTTCAACATTGCTTTGTGCACTATAAATTGGACCATGCTGTTCATCAATCTCGACATTCATTGTAATGTCAGCTTTTGTGAATCTTCATAAAATATTCTGAATCCACAATCATCATATCCAGTAAATATTCCTACTCTGGCTTTTGGATCTAATTTTTGACGTTTCGCTTTTGGCACAAGAGCAAACATTCTCGATCCAAAGATTCTTAAATTTTTAATACTTGGCTTACGTCGATACCATAATTCAAATGGTGATTTGTTTCTCACAGTTGACGTTCCCGTGACATTTAATGTAGTGACAGCTGTATTGCATGCTTCTGCCCAGAATTTTTTACTGAGTCCTTTATCATTTAACATAGTACGAGCAGCTTCTATGATTGTTCTATTTTCACGTTCAATTGTCCCGTTTTGCTGCGGTGTAGCTCTTGAGACCATGATATGACTGGCTCCGTAGGTTTCTATCACTTTGACAGTTTCTGCATCTGCGAATTCTGTACCTCTGTCCGTGCGAATTACTTTAACCCGAAAATCTGTTTCATTCTTTATCTTGTTGAAGAATGTCGGTAGAATTTCTTTTACTTCTGTTTAATGTTTCAGAAAATATATTGTCCGAAAATGTGAATAATCATCCTTTAATAAAAACATAAATTTAGCACCATTCATCGATGTCGTCTGCATCGGTCCACACATATCAGCGGGAATGAGTTCACCTGGTTGGTTTGCCTTTTGGAATCGCTGTTTGTAGGATTTCTGGTGCAATTTGTTCATCATACAAGCTTCACATTTTTCATCTATAGTTCCATTAAATTTTATCCCATGTTCTTGTAGAAATTTTACAACATGACGCTTATGTTGATGTGCTAAGCGTTCATGCCAGAATTATAAATCATTTCTGCTTTCTGCGATGGAGGCAATAGCGTACTTCGGCGTGAGTACGCGTACATGAATTTTCGTCATTTGACCGTGACGTTTACCTTCCAGGACAGTAGATCCAGAAGAATCTGTTAGCCACCATCTTCGACCAACTGCTGTTTGCTTATATCCTGCGTCGAGTGCTCTCCCAACAGATATAAGACTTTGACAGCATTCTGGAACGTACAACACTTTCTCAAAATAGCGCTTTGTACTGATTCCATTTACTCGTACTTCTATATTGATGCGGCCAAATCCAATGGCTTCCATAAAGGTCCCATTTCCACATCTGATTTTCTGTACTTTTACAAGCTTTTTGTAATCGGTAAACCAGTCTAGCCTGCTGGTCATATGATCTGAGGCACCCGAATCGGCATACCAGGTGTCATTACTCCCAATCAAATTTCGACAAACATTGAACATCTTGCCTGCGCTTGTTCCATTAGGTCCTTTCGATTGCTGTTTATTATCATTGACATTTCTTTCAGCTTTTTTTCGATGCCAACAATTAGCCGAAAAATGACCTATTTTGCCGCAATAATGACAAGTTTTCTTTTTATTTGAAGAGTCTTCATTATCCGTCTGTTTTTGTTGGTGGTAACTCTGCTTAATCACGTTAGCAAATTCATTTTTCTTACTGTTGCCCTTAGACGTTTATTTTGATGCTGCAGACGCTAATGTCGTTTTGTCTTCACGCATCTTCAGTCGACGTTCGGTCGCAATTAATCTTTCAGTTAATAGAGAGACTGTTTGAGATATTTTTGGTGTAGCACACCAAGCTTCAACAAAACTGTCATATGAGCTGGGTAAATTTGACAGAATTTTGGCAATTGGCTGTCCTAAGTCCTTGATCTGTTTTCGCAGATTCTGAATTTTTGTGATATGTGAGATAATGTCGTCTGCATTATCCCAACTAGCCCCATAAAATTCTATTAACAATGCCATTTTTCTATCAACTGATGACATTTCATAAATCCCTTGTAATTTTTGCCAAACAAGTTTTGCGTCTTCTAGACCATGGACAAGCGTAAACGGTTTATCAGCAAGGGATTGTACAATTATTGAAATTAGTTTCCAATTTTTCTCATTCCACTCATCATCATTTTCGTCTGTTGGTTTCTTGGTTTTGCCATCTATGTAGCCCCAAAGACCGTGGCCCCGAATATAGCATGTTAGCTGGTACTTCCAAGCATGCCAGTTTTCTTCGCCAGTTAATTTGGGAAAATTAACTCTATCAAAATTTATAGCCATTATTACTCAATGTCTCTAAAAAATATAAAATATATGAACTTGTTCACAACGTTAAGACCCTGGGCCCATAACCTGTTAAATAAAACTCGATTTTTTGCAGAGAAAATAGTTTTAATAAATCAGAAAATATATTTTAACATGTAATAAACATTGACAGGACAAAATAACAATACAACAAACTTGATACATTTTATTTTTGTAATCTTTTTAAATCTAGAAGTCTGTAGCTGAAACGGATATTTCTTAACAAAATTATCTCTCAAAACTACTATTTAATACAAAAACATTAATCTATAAACCATATCGTTTTCGCAAAATGTAGTCACTTTACGGAAATAACCGAAGTTGAAAACGTAGTAAGTGACTACTTTTACGAGATCACTAAGGAAACGAATATCGTTTTCACTTCTCGATAATCGCAATATCGTTTTCACTTTTACGTGATCCCACTCCTGATTAGTAGGTACATTCCAAAATATATATTTAAAACTGAGTAGTATGAAATAAAATTCTGAAGTTTGAATTGTTATATTTTTTTATTATTTCCTTATATTTATCTTCAAAAATTTCCCCCATTGCCCTCCCTGTGTAACTTCTTGACCAATAGAATCAGCGAATCAAGTGGAAGGGGCCGTGCCCTTACTTGAAATGTGCAAATATACAACTATCTGCACCCTAATGTTCCGGATATCCTGTGTGCCTTTTGGCGGTATATAGTTTGAAGGTATATTGTATCTTTGTATCTTCTTACGTTTTTGATATTAGTTCCGTTTAATGTGTATTACTGATATAATAATACCTACCTACTATCTTTTACATTACGTGTCAACAGTAAATCACTCCACCTATCGTTGTAGATGTGACACAATTATTATGGTAGATGTAGTTTGTTTATTCTATTTCATAATATGATACTGTTAAATCTTTAACAGAACTCTATGCTCAACCAATATATGCGTAATAACAGCCATGGCCGTTAAAATGCAATTTTAATTACAATTAATTAGTATGGTGACTACAACTGAAATTGAAAGTGCATTTGCTATTGCTACAAATATTGAATTTCTTCTGAACTTCATTGGAATCTGATCTAATGCAATATTCGAAATCTCTTTCAGTACAATAAGGTCAGTACCACTGGTGCAATTTGCTGAAGTTGAAGCACTGTTGGTTGAATTAAAGAGTTGCTTGGAAATCTTAATTTTTTTACTAACAGATTCTTCAACGTACTGTTCCGCCACTGCTGACGATTTTCAACCGCCAAATTTTTTCACGGCAAGGAGATCACCCCCATTTTCAGCCAACATAGTAGCAGCAGATTTCCTATAGGTACGTGTGACCCGTGTACATTTTAGGATTTTCCAATTTTAAAAACATAAAAACTCGGCATTTTTTTCGGAATTCCTCCAATTAGGTGGATACCTACAAATTGTCTGGTGCATTTACCATTTCGATAGTCCACAAAAATATGTTGGTACAACCTTTAATGTTTCGTCTTCCGTTATAGTAAACTTTCGGCAAGACTTATTTTTTGTATCTTCTAATAAGTCGACCCGTATATTCAATGTTATTCATACGCAATGTAACAAGCTCCTCGCGGCAACACACACCAAAAAAATCAAATACAGTAATAACTTTTTCTAATAAGAATTGTTTCTCGGGTGCTTCTAACAGATATCTGGCTATTTCTTCTGCTGTTAACACTTTTGCTTTATTTATTATTCTGATTTAAATGCGTGAAGTTAGAGGTACCACTTTCAAATAATGATATGAATTATACACCATAATTTAGTGATAGTTTATTGCTAATTAGTGCTGTATAACACAAATTTATTGCTATTGTTGTTATTAAAGTTACACTGGAAGTAAAAATATGTTTTGCCTTTCATACATACCTGTAAGGGAGGTATAAGAATCATGCTAAAAATCGGACAGGAGAGTTATTAGTGGATTAGTTCAAATTATGGTTCTTACAACTCATTTTTAGTAGTTGATGATGTATATATATATATATATATATATATATATATATATATATATATATATATATATATATATATATATATATATATACAGTGTGTCCCATTTAGAAGTGCCACCATTGGGATCTCGAGAACTATAAGAGATACAATGTCGGTTAAATGGAACTTTTTGTGCGCCTTTGGAAGGCCATCTCAGATGTGCTTTTGTTTTTCCAAAAATTCTCATAGGGCACTAGATAATGACGAAAAACTGAATATTGTTAATTTTTTCTTTCTCAAATAACTTCTAAACTATTAGTAATTGAGAAAAACGTTTCAAATATAAAAGATAGATATTTTTATTAACTAACCAGTGGCGTACGAAATAAATTTTTATATTCGTAAATTTTCGAGATATAACACAAACTTATATTTTTTTAAATGGAACCCATATCTGATTTTAGTCTGAAAAAAATCAATATATTTTTCTCTTTTCAATGATGTAAGGGTTATTATGTTTTATATTTGTTTTGCTCCTCAAATTTAATTTTTCTCCTTATTTTCCTGAATTTTCTTATTATTTTCCAAAAAAACATTATTATTTTTATTAATTATATTGTATTTGATCAAAATAAT
This sequence comes from Ophonus ardosiacus, assembly GCA_943142095.1. Lineage (NCBI taxonomy): Eukaryota > Metazoa > Arthropoda > Insecta > Coleoptera > Carabidae > Ophonus > Ophonus ardosiacus. The sequence continues at coordinate 45,446,865 of OW964824.1, forward strand.
TTGTTTTATGCCTTTACTACTTAATATTTTCATTCTAGACTCATAATTCCAAATTACACTATGATGAGCCAAGGGCGACCTGATACAAAATATTATAAAAATTAATTTGATACGAATTTTGAGCAAAATTTTCTAATGAAATAAATTATTTAAATACAAGGAGTATTTCCAAATAGAAATCTATCAATATTTTCAAAATAATTGTAAATTTAATACAAAATAAGGAAAAAAATAATAATTTTGAAGGCAAAACAAATATAAAACATAATAACCCTTACATCATTGAAAAGCGAAAAAAATATTTAATTTTTTGAGACTAAAATCAGATATGGGTTCCATTTAAAAAAATATAAGTTTGTATTATATCTCGAAAATTTACGGATATAAAAATTTGTTTCGTACGCCACTGGTTAGTTAATAAAAATATCTATCTTTTATATTTGAAACGTTTTTCTCAATTACCAATAGTTTAGAAGTTATTTGAAAAAGAAAAAATCAACAATAATCAGTTTTTCGTCATTATCTAGTGCCCTATGAGAATTTTTGGAAAAATAGAAGCACATCTGAGATGGCCTCCCAAAGGCGCATAAAAAGTTCCATTTAACCGACATCGTATCTCTTATAGTTCTCGAGATCCCAATGGTGGCACCTCTAAATGGGACACACTGTATATATATATATATATACAGGGTGTCTCATAAATAGGGGGACATGGCTTAACCACATATTCCTGAGGCTAAAATAAGACGATTTAACCAAACTTGCTTCTACCGGAAAGTGTACCATTTAGCCAGAATTCTGCTTCAAAGTTCTTCGAAAAAAAATTAATTTTGCTTATAATAATCGGACGCTTTATTTGATTTGGATGAAATTTGGTATGACAGTTTATATGGTTATAGGTCATCTTTTAAGGTGATACTCGTTATTATTAGTGAACCACTAGTGTATGAAACGTGGGTGTCCCAATATTGATTAGACCGTAACTTTTTAATGGCACTGCCGAAAACGTCAAATTATTTTTTTTCGGAAAGATTCATTCAATAGTAAACTTTTCTCTCTCTGTGTAATTTGTGATATCTGTTACGGTTCACACAGAAAAAAATAAAATCTGAGTGTCTGCACTACTAAATTTTTAAAATAAATTTAATCTAGCAGTCTATCCAAATGTCAAACAAGTAATTTTTAATGACAGTAACAATTGTTTTACGGGTTGTCAAAAATTTTCTTCGCAATATTCTAAAATTAGTAACATCCGTTTGTTCGGTCTAATAGTATTTTACTACCATTATTATAAATAAGACGATTACATATCTCAGCTTACTCCTAAACAAGTTGTGAAGATTGACAACTCGTTACTGTCATTAAAAATTACTTGTTTGACATTTGGATAGACTGCTAGATTAAATTTATTTAAAAAAAATTCACGATGCAGTCACTCAAGTTTTATTTTTTCTGTATGAACCGTAACAGATATCAAAAATTAAACAGAGAGAGAAAAGTTTACTATTGAATGTATCTTTCTGTAGAAAAATAATTTCACGTTTTAGGCATTGCCATTTAAAAGTTACGGTCTAATTAATGTTGGGACACCTAAGTTTCATACACTAGTGGTTCACTAATAATAACAAGTATCACCTTAAAAGATGACTTATAATCATATAAACTGTCATACCAAATTTCATCCAAATCGAATAAAGCGTCCGATTATTATAAGCAAAATTAATTTTTTTTCGAAGAACTTTGAAGCAGAATTCTGGCTAAATGGTGCACTTTCCGGTAGAAGCAAGTTTGGTTAAATCGTCTTATTTTAGCCTCAGGAATCTGTGGTTAAGCCATGTCCCCCTATTTAAGAGACACCCTGTATATATATATATATATATATATATATATATATATATATATATATATATATATATATATGTATGTATATGTATAGAGAGAGTGCGTTAAGTGATTCTGTGGAGCTCTTGCTTTCATCCCTTTTCTTATTATTTTCGGGTTTTTGCTAACCCACTAAGTGGAAAACGCGTGATTTTATATATGTATGTATATATATATATATATATATATATATATAATGTATGTAAGGTATGTATGTATCCATGTTTCTATGTATATATGTAAGTACAGAATGATTCACGAGGAATAATGAGCCGACATTTCATTTTCACAATTTCGTGACACTTTTTTTAAAAAATACAATTATATAGTGTAATTGATGGACATCGTGGATTCATATTGAATTTTTTTTAAAAAGTGTCGCGAAGTAAGTTGTGAAAATGTAGTGTTGGTTGCATCAATAATTCTTTCAGGCTCATTATTTTTCGTGAATCATCCTGTAGATGTGGTTCTTAGAGGTCCGGTAACACAAATACGCAATATCCAGAAATTATCATTTCTTTTAAAAGAATTTTAATTTTAAAAATATTCACTTGAAATAAGTGAAAATAGACAGCAGGTAGGTAGGTAGAGTGTATGGAGCTAATATGTTTACTCAGGTAGTGTGGGATTTTTACCCACTAAAGACCCCCTCCCAATCTCACCTTTGTGCCCCGGAACTATTTCCACATTACATCAGGGTACAGTTCGGTTCTTGTCTATGCGTTATTTTGTAACTCTCTTTCCAGTTTCTCTTTTGTACTCATTACGTTGGTGATGAAAAGACATATATTTTCCCACTTATCTTTGCTCTCTAGCATTTTGGTTATCATATTTTCAGGTGTCAAGTCTAACTCTTTACGTACATCATTTCGTTGTCTGCTCCATGTCGGGCAGTGGAAAATTGTGTGCTCTGCATTGTCTCTTTCACTATTACAGAACGTACAAGTTGGGTCGTTCGCCCTTTCGATTTTTGCCATGACCTGTAAGGATCTGTGTAAGGTGGAAATTTGTATCCCCATGTTCTCTATTGAGCCATGGCGCAAGCTCTGGTATCAACCTTCGCGTCCATTGTCCTGTATTGCTTTGGTTCCACATGTTTTGCCATGTTTGAATCATCTCCATTTATCTTTCATTTCTACTGCGTTTTATTTCTTCGCCATATTGCCGTGCTCTATCCTTGCCGACGATGTCAATCGGCACCAGGCCAGCAATTACTAGAGCGGCATTACCGGATACCATCCTTTATGTACTGGTAATCCTCAGTGCTGCCTTCCGTTGTGCAGTAAGAATGAGTTTCTTGGTAGTCTTTTTTCCTAATTCCTTATGTCATGTTGGTACCGCATACAGAATGATTGAATTCATTACGCTGGCAAAGTAGTCTTCTCTTCAAGGGTTTTGGGCCGCCCATGTTAGGCATAAGTCGAGTAAGGGCTGCTAGCGCGTTGCTAGTTTTTGCCACTACATTCCTCACATGTTGTTGGAGGGTAGTATTTCTCCCTATCGTAACACCGTAATTTGAATTAATCTTCTATCGCCAGCCATTACGACAGCATCAGTCTTGCCTGGCGCAACTTCAAATTTATTTATTGTCATCCATTCGGCTATAATATCTGTTGCAGTTTTGATTTTGTCCTGTAGTTCGTATTTGTCTTTGTCTGGGGCTATTATTGCTAGGTCGTCTGCGTAGCCCACCAGCTTGATACAAGCGGGGATGTCCAGGTCAAATATGCTATTTTATAGTATGTTCCACAGTGTGGGACCCAGGACAGATCCTTGGCGTACACCACTGGCTACTCCACTCTTTTCCGTCCCTTTGTCTGCACTTTCTACTATTAAGTGTCTGTCGGACAAGTATTCCCCAATTATAGCTCTTAAGTAGGGACTTGTCTTCATTTGTGTTGTTCTTGTCACAATCGTTCGCCAGTCTGCGGAGTTGAAAGCGTTTCGTATGTCAATTGTAATTAGGACGTATATTTTCTATTCTCTCCAGTTGCCTTGTTTTGCTTCCTCCCCAGCTCTGATGACTTTCTCTATCGCATTGGTAGTACTCCGTCCTTCTCTGAAGCCGTACTGGTTATATGAGATTGCGTTTTCTGTCTCCATTTCGGCCTTCAGTCTGTGTACGATAATTTGTTCATACAACTTCCCAATCGTATTGAGAAGGCATAAAGGTCTCCAGGTTTGCACGGCCAGGTAATTTTTTAAAAAAAATTTGTTTCTCTATTAGAACCAATTTCCAGTTTATCGGGAAAGCGCATGCTTGGAGAATTCCGTTTAGGAATTTCTTAATTTCTATTATTATCTTTATGATTTCGTTAGGGACACCATCTGGGCCAGGTACCATTTATTTTTCAACTTCGTTGCTGCCATTTTCAACTCTTCATTTGTAATCTCCGGTATGTCCTGTTAGTTTACCTCTATTGGTATCCAGTTTGCCGGTTGATGTTGTGGAAAGAGTTTGTCTATAATTTCCTTTAGGTTCCTGTGTTCAATACCTTGGGCAGGTCTTCTGCCCTTCAGCCTCTTAGTGACAATTTGATACCCCTATCCCCATACATTTGCGTTAACCTCATTCATTATATTGTCCCAGCATGCTTTTTGGGGCTTTTTTTATCTCTAACTTGAGTTCTTTTCGAGCTCTTGCTAGTGCTAATCTTTCTCTCTCGCTGTTATCTCCTCCCCTCCTACTCTTTCTCTGGTACTTTCTGCGGCAGGCGAGCGCCATTTTCCGTTTTCCTGCTATATTTTCGTTCCACCAGTATATAGGTTTTCTCTCCTGCTGCCCACACTTCTTCATTGTGTCGTTATATATATATATATATATATATATATATATATATATATATATATATATATATATTGTAAGGCTCTTTCAAGTTCTTCAGAGTTTTGGATGTCATGAGTCATCCTTTTATAATTTGTTTTGCGTCTTCTGCGTTTATACTATTTGTTTTCCATCGTGGTTGTTTTGTCTCGCCTAACCTTTTAATTTGCTCTAGCTCAAACACTACGTATTGATGCAGTCTGATGGTTTCTTCCTCGAGGACTCTCCATCTTGTTATGTGTGGTGTCGCTGCATCCGTGGCTATAGTCAGGTCAATAATCGATGTAAAGGCCCTCTAATAAAGATGGATTTGTGGCCTACATTTTGTACAATCAAGTCAAGACTGGCCGCCCAATCAGCTAATATGTCCCCCCTGGGGTCTAACCTAGTCTCTCCCCATTCTGGCGATTTTGAGTTGAAATCGCCGGTGATTATGGCTTTGACCTATTGTATCTGTACTTGTAGGCTTACTCGAAGGTCCGCTAGAGATGCTTCGAATTCTTCCAGTCCTATGTTGGGAGAGAGGTATATGCTATAAAAGATGTAATATTCTATTTTAGCACACAATCTTTTTCTGACCCCGAGTCCGTATGTTTGAGCTTTTTACTCACTATTTGGATACTTGCGTCTGAGATTTTGTCTCTCAGCCAGTTTCGGCAGAGTTTTATATTTGGCTCGCTTATTAATAGAATATCCGCTTTTTCTCCATTTGCAGTCGCATAGAGGATGTCATGGACAGCCCTACTCCTGCCTACGTTTATTTTTATCGCTTTATATGTCGATATTTTGTGTATGTAAGTCATCTCTTGTCTTCGTTGTGCCGCTTTAGAGGCTGTTACTCCTTTCTCGTCTGAGTTTCATAACTTGATTTTTATATATAGGGCATCTAAGATTATTTACCCTTAGAAAGTTTTTACCTCCTGCTACCCTGAGTAAGGGAAAAATTTTGAAACTTTGTATTTCTGCCTTATTCTAATACCGGAAGAACTCATTAGAATTTAGTGTTTAGTGTAAATTGGATCGGAAATGGCACTACTTGAAGTTTAAATACATACATTTGTAATTATGTACAATCTATACTAATTTCTAATAAATTAACCTACATATGATTAACAAAAAATCAAAACTTTAATGTAGCATATCTTTTGGTTTACAAAAATTCATAATTTTAATATAATAAACGTTTAAAAATACCCCCATTCGCACTGAGGCAATATTCTAGTCGGTACATTGTAACAGAATTAACTTTGTAAACTGTGATATTGGCTATGACCAAGAATTACTAATGCGTTTATCTTTATTTTCCATGAAAGTACTGAAATTGGCAACCTCGTTTCGCCTTGGTGTAATAATTCTATCTAAAATCTAATTATAAATTAAAATTTAAGATCAATAATTTTCATGTGTTCTAGGAAGGAAGTAAAATACAAAATGGAAATAAAAACATAAAGAAATAATGTCTTTATTTTGCAAAACAAGTATACATAATTAAAATAATTAAAATTCCAAATTTTCTATACCACTGTCTATAATATGTGTATTGGTCGGGAATGCAACTTCCGCATGTAGTTTTCTCAGCATATGAGATTAAGTTTAATTTAGTCACCATATTGGTAATTGTACTTTCGCAATCTACGCGAATTATTGAGTTACCTGATGCACTGTGATCAAATATATTAAATAATATATCTCTTCGTAAATTATATATTTCTTTATTACTTAATTTTTCACTCATTTTTATTGCTAAGTTTAGTATTGGTAGGAGATTTTTGTTGAAGTACAAACTTCAGCCCCGTCCGTTATTTGCTTTATATCGGCCTTATGACGTTAATATCTATTAAAAACCTCCATAATTTGGAAAACCGTTGTCAAGGATAATCACACATCTCTGTGCATCTAGATTATATAAATAGTACTTAATTGGTAATATTTCTCTTATATGCCAAAAATAGAGAACTTTTTGTACTCTTTTTATTGTAATATACAATAATACACTTTATAATGACATTAGCCTTTTTGACAGAATATGAAATGATCAGGGATTTATTAACTAGTGGATAGAGTATGTGAATCGTTGCATGTACTCACGAATTGAAATATACTTGTTACGCCACTCTTCGTAAAACGCGTGTCCAAAGTGATGCGTGCTTTCTTGCCATTTACGCTAGAGCCGCAACGTGAGAACAACCTATCCGTCACGTCATTTTGAAAAGAATATTTATAAAATCCAGGGTTGGCACAAAAACCCGCGACCCAGTTATACCCATGGGTAAAACCCAGAAAAAACCCATTTACAAAAATTTACAAAAACCCAAGCAAAAACCCAGCCTAATATATCCCATATAGATATCAAACCTAGAGATTTGAGAATATAAAAAATTAATTGAAATCAACATAAATATAAGTATATAATACCGATGTATTCGTATTAGGAAAATTGGATTCTTCTGTGTCAGTATCGGTATCGGATACAACACTATTTGGCATTTTAACCAGGTTTTTGTTATATTTTTTTATATAATAAACAGTTGCTTAAATGATTTCGAATTCTTTCAATTTTAGAACTAATTTTTAATTTGCAATGTTTACAGTGAGTGACTCCTTCAATATAATAAAGTTATTTTCATTCAGTTCCTTGCTTCCTGCCACTTCCTGTTTTCTCCTGTTGAGCATTCGCGATTACCCTTATATTCGGAAAAACTCATTTTTATTTAACGCGTACACTACTACTTCATTCATTATGCGTAAAAACTTTGTTCGGTTTCGTTAGTTCCTGTTCGTAAAACATCATTTTAATTTTCATAAAACCCACTGACCCGCCCAAAAACCCAGTGGGTCGGGTTTTTCTAAACATCGCTGGGTTTTTGCCAACCCTGTATTCCCCCAAAATGTTTATAACAAATGTTATGTGGTATTTATTTTCATTTTATAACACTCTGTTATTTAAATCTTGATCGAAACGAATACAAATTTTGTTGAAGTTTTCATTTTGACACGTGATAATATTTTCTTACATTTTGTTTGTAAAAAGTATAGGGTCGTTGTCACGTAGCGCATCTAGCGGATATACAAGGAAACACAGATCACTCGGAACCTCAAAAACAATGGCTGGTAGCACAAGCCTTGTTTCAAATTTCAATATTTGATTTCACCCTTGCGTAAAGAACGATTTTTTTAAAATATTTGTATGAATATAAACTATGTTCTGCTAAAATCATATTTTGATAAATTTCATATTATTTATTTTTCTTATTAAATTAATGATTTTTTTTAAACAACGTTCTAAAGGTGTCCCAAAATTAACGCAAGATTTGAATTAAATAGAAAACACGGTTTTTTGTCTTTTGATTGTTATTTTTTTATTGAATCATAAAGTACATAGGATAGGGTTATTTATGGAATAACACATCGGGCAATGGCCTCCACGGCTTTGCATGCATATACGCACTCGTTTGTCGAAATTTTCCATGACCATTTTGCATAAATGTGGCTGAATTTCGTTGATGCAGAGTTGAATATCCTCCTTTAATGCACGGGTGCTTGTGGGCTTCTTGACATAGACCTGTGGTTTCAAATAACCCCATAAAAAGAAATGTAATGGTATTAAATCACACGATCTAGGGGGCCAATTCTGATCACCGAAACGAGAGAGTACACGACTGGGAAATGTCTCATGCAGTAATTGAATTGTTTCACGGGCTGTATGGGATGTGGCACCGTCTTGTTGAAACCACATATTGGTCACATCAATATCATCCAATTTCCATACCACCAAACAGTGACACGTTGTGGATGCATTTGTTTTTCGACAATCACATGTGGGTTCTTAGAACCCCAAAAGCGGCAATTTTGGCGATTAACAAAGCCATCAAGGTGAAAATGTGCTTCGACGCTTAGGATGATTTTTCTTAAAAAATCAGCATCCATTTGTTGATGTTCAATAATCCATTCAACGAACTCTCTTCGCTGTGCATGGTCATTAGGCTTCAGTTGTTGTGTTAATTTAATTCTGTACGCATGGAGACACAGATCTTTTGTGAGTATACGCTGTAGAGAGCTTCTTGAAATTTGCAATTCTTGTCCACGACGCCGAATTGAGGTTCCTGGATTGTCACCGACACTCTCACGCACTGCTTCGATATTGACATTTGAACGGCTTGTTTTTGGACGACCAGTGTGTTTGGCGTCTCCAACGGATCCAGTCTCCCTGAATTTTTCAATTAATGTCTTCACAGTTGACGAAGTTAAAACACTATTCCGACCATATTTTGTATGAAATTTTCGAACTGCGGCCGCCAAGCTTTCATTATTTTTGAAATATTGTTCAATAATGAAGACACGTTGTTCCATCGTGTAACGCTCCATTTTTACTAACCCTAAACTATGAGCTGTCGAATTGTTTTTTTTTTTTTAGGTTTGGCAACACTTTACTGCACAAATGGCGGCAAATTCAAATGTTGCGTTAATTTTGGGAAACCCATAGTTAAAATAAGGCTTGTGCTACCAGCCAATGAAATCAATGGCAAGAGGAATAATCAGTATATTTTAAATCGTGCATGTACCCGGCAAGATCGACAGAGACAGTGATACATAATTCCGATTTGTTGTCTTTATTTCCGTTATATGTCATTCGTCTTCTGACAGGTTTGAGAGCTTTTAAGTAATTCTTGTTATCGTCATTGAAATTTCATTATTTTAAATAACTAATTGTTAAATTTATATTCTTACTTGTATTCTACTTTACTATTGTACTCGAAATTATTACACGTTTCACCATTAAAAATATTTAAACGCAATTTACGTTAATCCCTGAAAATTAACCTTTTTCAAAGAAATGAGAAACATTATCCCCACCGTCTACTATACCAAATGTAGTAATTTTGCGATTTAAGCTTGGCTTAAATTGACAATATTGCATCGAAATGAAGGGTTAAATGGAACATAATATATTGCTGTCAAAATTTTGATTTGTTTAAGCCCAGCTTAAAATTTAAACCTAGTTGGTGCAACTGGCCATAAAAGACGCAAATAGACTAGCGTCTAACCGGTATAAGAACTTGTCTCACAGAACCTATACGATTGTTGAGACGGATTCATGCAACATTCATTTTACTTTCATTTTCATTACATTTTAATCACTGGTCTGAGTGAGGGAGTGTCGAGTTTAGACGGTCGAAACTAATAAATGATACTCATTTCAAATTAAAAGTATAAAATTAAAAAATAAATCCATTATTCATATTATTTATTAACAAAAAACTAAATTACACAATAATAAATACGATACTAGGAACAGGAAGATTATAGTAAACTAATAACTCTTTACATAACAAAAATCACATTAAATGCATAATTAGTGATTCGGTCGAGTTGAGACAAGACGAGAAATTCATTTATGCCCAGTTTCATATCCGCTTGTTACATCTTAACAATTTGTTAAATAATTTAGCAACTGATTAAGTAGGAACTATTGTTTCATCAACAAATGCTAGATTTAAACTATGGTCAAATGGTTTGCTATTTTAACAACAGTCTCGGATCTTGTTAAATTTCTAACCAGTTGCTATTTATGACATCTGTCATATATGTGTAATCAGAACATAATATTTATTTTGTCCTTTCCGTCATAAATTAATTTGCAAAAAGAAAATTAGTAAGTACAAGTTGCATTAGTTGTGTAATTTAAAATAAACATATATTCATTACATTAATGTCATAGTAAATATTATTCAATTTTTTTTCGGAATCTGATGAGTCTGAAGAAGAATTTTTTGAAATTGATATTCGATTTCTGCGAAGAGAAAGAGTATTCAGAGATCGAAGATATCCTTTTGAATTTTTTGATGATGTACAATTTAAAATGAGATATCGGCTGTCTAAGGACTCCGTTCTGTTAATTTTGGATCATATATATGAAAATTTGACATCATACACTGAAAGAAATCATCCAATTGGTCCAATCAATTATTAACATTAAGGTTCTATGCAACTGATACTTTCCAGTCTGTCAATAATGACATTTAATAACTATGAAATTGGTTTTTATATTACTAAAAAATACAATAATTCCCTAAACAAATTTTAACATGCATGTCGACTAACAACAGTTTAAAATTGATTTGCTAATTTCATGAAACATCATAAAAAATGAACAAGTTGTTAATTATGAATAGTTGTTTACTAACACAAGATTTAACAATCGTATATGAAACCGGGCATTAATCTGTCAAAATTTGATATAACCTAAAACTTGTGCAAATATGATTGTTATAATTTTATTAATTTAATATTTATCTAGCATTTTCTAATCTGTTATAAAACATTAAAAAAGAAAATAACGCTTAAAATCTTAGCTAAAGCCTGGTTTGCACGATAAAGTTTTTATTTTCAAGTGACTTGAAAAGTGTCTTTATTGTTACCTTCCAAGTACATGATCAAGTTTTGCGTGAATTAAAATATCCAAGTGTCAAAATTTAAGTTGTACTTACATCACAGATTATCTATACTACCGTATACGATAGTATAGGTAATCTGTGCTTACATTACGATTTCAATTACTTCTCTATCTCATTTTGCCATTTTTCAGTTTAATATCGATCACTTAGAACACTACTTGTATACATCAAAAATATAAACATAAATAATGGAATTTGACAGTTACTTGAAAGTTAAAATTTTAAGGGACTTTTAAGAAAAAGTAGCCCATGTTCCAGTTTTTCTTTAAAAGTTTTTCGTTTAAAGTCTTTTCATTTGTCTCTCTTGCACTCATGTTATTGTGCGAGGGAAAAATCTTTTCAAGTCACTTGAAAAGAAAAACTTCATCATGCAATGCACGCTTAACAAATTCTAACAGATAAAATGTCAAATACTTTATTATCTTTTTGTTCAAAAATGCCATAGCTAAATAGAAACAGATATCACTAAAATTATGTTAAATTTCAGCACGTTTGCAAATAAATCTCACAAGAAAAATAACACCCGAGAAATCTCGAAACAGTTTTCGAGAATCGAGATCTCTGCAAATATGTATATCTCGTCTCGTAAATATTTTTTACATCTGTCTCGTCTCGAGACGAGAAATCGTGAGTACGAGACGCTGGGTACTTAACCACGCAGTATAAATAAAGAAATCGTTATGTTCAAATATTTTTATATTCACTCATAACAATCTCTATTTTACCTTTACCAAATATATCATACACAAAATAAATGTCACAAATATTGACTAAACTAATAGAAAAGAGATCATCATTAAAGTATTATGTTTTTATTTGAAGCATAGGTAGGATGACCAACCCTCCGGGTTTGACCCGGAGACTCCGGGTTTTACTACCTAATCTCAGGGCTCCGGGTTTTAACACAAAATCTCCGGGTTAATATGTGTGGTATAGGATTTACGGTTTTGTGTTTACCGCTCTCTATTGAGAATACTGGTTATTTTTAATAGCGGCAGTAACGCCCCATTTCGTCGATTATGTGCAAAATAGATTATATCGATGAAGACCTTTTATATGACGAAATTTCGCTGTTGTTCAATATTCTTATGAAACTGAAATCTGATGCAAATTTCCTTTCAAGAAATGCCATTGGACAAAGTGTGGGCAAAGATTTTTCAAAGTTCAGATTTTATTGAACTTTTGAAAATACTGTCAGTTCCCGTCGGGAATGCATATACGTGGAATGGATTTTTTCTATTATGAACAATTAGTTAACTGACGAGAGGAACCTAATGAGAGTTGAGCTAGTTAAGGCAGAGCTGTGCACAAAACTAAACTTTAATATGACGTGTCAAGAATTTTTAGAATTTATTTCCAGTGATAATCAAAAAAAAAAAAACACCCAAAAGTATAGTTTTAAACAAAACTAATTTGTGAGGAGTGCACTAAGATTGAGAATAATGTTATTTTTTAACAGTTTATTTTTATTTTCTATATTATTATATATTATGTAATATTAATTTTGTATAACTATAAATTGTGTTTTTCTTCGAAATATACGAGTATATTTCCAAGAAATTCCGACCTTTTTTATTAGTGAAAAAAAAACTCCGGGTTAAACTTCTAGAAGAGTTGGTCACCCTACGCATACGGAGGATGATGTATGCAAATAAATTATTTTATATATTTATATTTAAAGTTATTTACTAAATGCTATTATCGTAGAAGTTAAGATTGTACTATAATATATAATTTTTATTAGTGAAAGTTGCTGAAAAATTATATTCGATCTATTTTTTCAAGGATAACTATAAATAGCTTGTACAAGTGATACTTCCGATTACCTGATATACACTAAAAACTAATAAACTTTTCCCACATTAGTATAGAATGGATATGCAAAATTTAAAATTTTTATGATTGAACGTATTTGAGTAATCATATCCACAGGAATCCACACACACACACACACACACACACACACACACACACACACACACACACACACACACACACACACATTGTAAAAATATTAATTTCGGATTCTGGGAACATGAAAATGTGCTTATTCACTAAAATCTCTACATACGATTTTTAACACGATCCCTATACCTCCCTTACCTAGGGTGGCATGAGCATGAGGTAAAAATGGAAAACATAAAAATGTAAACTGAATTCGATTTTGAGGAAAGTACAAAACGAGACCAAGAAATTAAAATAAAAAGCAATACCTACACAACACAAATACTGAATAGAATCATATTATACTAATTGAACTTAGCTTCTCCATATTTTGCGAAGATTTAATTATGCTAATGCAAATTTGAAAAATAGAAGTTCTAAGATTAATTTAGAAAAACTTCTTTTTGCTGCTGCCATGTAACAGGAATTGATTTCTTCCAATTTCAGACATGAGATACATTTTAAAGAAATTAATTGATCATAAAAATCTACACTTAAATAATTTTTGTATTTTTTTAGAAAATCTAACGCTTTTTTATTTCATGGGGTCTCGTGGCCGCGTGCATGAGTGTCTGGTCGCAAATTTGGGGAACCGGGTTCGATTCCGACCGACACCAAATATTCCAAATTGTAAATGGCACAAAAGTGACCCCTGTTGGTGCACTCTCCACGCCAGCAATGAGTGCTAGTGAGGTGACGCGAGGTACGCGCCCGCACGATACAAATATCATCATTACTGATATCTATGATAAAGCAGATTGGCACACGCAGAAATGGGTAATATGTCGTAATTCGTGAAGATATAATATTTGTAGACAACCACTACAGAAAACAATAGATATAGCGACAGTACCCTACATGAGAAAGTTGAAAATATCGTACAATTAGCATGACGAATAACGTACTAGCAAGATATGATTATGTCGTAATCATGTGGCCAAATCAACATAGCCAAGCAGCTGTGCTTTGTTGTATAGATTAGTTACAGAGAAACAATACTCGAAAGTAGTGTATTTATTTAAAATAGAAATAAAATATATCCTTAGTTTTAAAAATTATTTTCACAGGGAAACCGATCATAGCAGCTGTAGACACGTGTTTTGACAGCTTCACGCTCGTTTATAAAAATCTTTCATATATTCTTAGTCATGCATTGTATTTATTAACGCTTTAGTTCGTAGCTATACAACAAAATAAGTTATACGCAAACAATTTGCTGCTTTGCTAGTACTGACACCTAGAAACAAAATAAAATATAGACAATTTGCTAGTGCTGCCACCTAGAAATGATTACGTTCTCTACATTTGTTTACGTAGTATAAAGTTGTCTGCGAGTATATGTACAAAATAGTTTTCTACACGTAGACATGTAACAAGGTTAAATATATACTAATCGACTATTAATACGACCAAAATGTTAATTTTTTTAATAATGTTGTGGTTTACCAACATAGAATGTGATATTATGGCAAAGTAATTGTATGATATATTCAAAATAGTTTATACCACTTGCTTAGCCAGGAATGTGCAGGGTGACACTTACCTTTCAAATTCATATAATGAAAGTCCGTTTCAAAACCAGAGTAATAAATCAAAATTTGCAAGAGTAATATTATATTTTTGTAAGCTGTGTGGCAAATAAATGCACCAGAAAAATAATAAGTTTTTAATAAATGTGTGGAAATTGGGTCTCTTGTACATTTTAGAGCCAAAGTCCAAGAAAAAAAGATGTTTAAATTAAATTTTTACTTTTAAAAAGCCTTCATTTGATGGAGTAGAATATCTGCAGCGTAGCACTAGATATTTAGAAAATAAAATATGACATGTTCATCAAAAATCAGATAGCTATGGAAATAAAACAAATTTAACAAAATCTCATTTTGACAGTTCAATTTAGTGTTATTGATGTTAATTGTTGTAATCATTCGAATTCAGCACTCTTCACTAACTAAAGAAGCTTATCTAAAAATAACAAAATAAAGAAGGACATATACAATGATGCATTAGTAAGAAAGAGATGCAGGTTGTTTGCAGAGTTACTAGAGACGATCACTAACCTAAAGAAGAGTGCTGAATTCGACCCATTGGCTGGTAGCACGAGCTCGGTTCTAGCACAAGTGTCAGACAGTAGTACCAGATTCGTAGCATGAGCGTTGTGCTACGGTCAACACGGTTCTAGTTGCCCTGGTAACAAGCACTTAACAGTATTTATTTAGCACCGCGGTTTGGAACTGCGTTAGGCAAGACTACCTGTGGTTCTAATCGATAGATAGGTTATAAATTTTCATTACATCTTCATAAAAATGGCAAATGCTATCGAATTATTTGAGCATTTTGAAGATATTGGCGAAGTGCAAGAATTGAGAAGACATAGAAGAGCAAGAAATAGATTACAAGAAAGAAAAAATCCTTTCAATTTTTTAACCGATATTGAATTTAAACGGCGGTATCGTTTTACCAAAGAAAATACGAGAAATATTATCGAACTTGTACAAAATAGTTTATAACCACTTCAAATAAGAAAAAATATAATTGATCCGCATTTACAAGTTTTAATTGCTTTGCGATTCTTTGCAAAAGGGTTATTTCAAGAAGATAATGGTTAGTAATTTTTAAAAATATATACAGTTTAATTCTCACCGTTCATTTAAATTGAGTACAACAAAGAATTATTCCTATCATTGTTATAATCAAAAATTTTGTATGCATACATAGTTTTAATTATTGTAATCAAGTTTCAAATATTATTTAATTATAGTTTGTTTTTATAATTATTATTATTATCATAAGAAACATTTATATTACAGGTGATTTGCACGGTATAGCGCAAAGGACAGTCAGTAAAATAATAAAAAATGTTGCAGTGGCACTGGCTGCTCATGCAGCGCGATTTATTAAATTGCCCGACGATCTAAATGAGTGCAAGAGACAATTTTATAGAATTGGCGGGTTCCCTTCAGTTATTGGTTGTGTTGACTGTACACACATTAAAATAAAAAACCCAAATAAGGATGAACCATTGCTATATTGCAATAGAAAAGGCTGGTATTCATTGAACGTCCAGGTCACTTGTAATGCAAAATGCGAAATAATAGATTTGGTAGCTCGATGGCGCGGTAGTGTGCATGATGCTCGAATATGGGACAATTGTTCCTTGAAGCAGCGATTTGAGGTATTATTAGTCAGTTTATTGTTAGTTAAAATATATTTTAACGTATAATTTGCCACAGAACAATACAATCAATGGGATTATTTTGGGTGATAGCGCGTATCCGTGCACAAAATACCTTCTAACACCGTTATTAAATCCCAGAACTCCGGCAGAAATAAGGTATAATAGGGCTCATATTCGAACTAGAAATACCATCGAGAGGTGTTTCGGTATCTGGAAAGCAAGATTCCGTGCCCTTCAGAAGGGAATGCTTATTTCATTAGAAACTTGCAAAGCTGTAATTGTAGCTTGTGCAATATTGCATAACATGAAAACAAATATATATATATATATATATATAAAGGATATGGTAAAATTATCATTTTCAATTTTAATAATAATACAGTACGATTTTTGCCTTATTAGAGTCAGATTTGGAAAGTGACGACGACGATGATGAGCAGCCAGAACCACAAATAAACAATATAAGAAATGAAAGAGGAACAGCTTTTAGAAGAAGTTTCATTGAACAACATTTTTGATTGTTTTTTAATATTATATTTTAAATAATCAAAATTATTCGTTTTACTTATTTGTGGATTCCATTTTATCATATCTACGTATTTAAAAAGAAAGATATCAAATTCTAAATTACGGTTTCTCTATTTTTCTACCTAATTGGTCATACTTGCAATATATTCTGTAAATACTATATAAATAATTATATCATCACAGTATATTACCCATTGCTGGGTGTACCAATCTACTTTGTATGCAGATATCGTCAATGGTGATAACGTTGACATATTCGTATTGTGTGGGCGTTTACCATGCATCATATGACGGACACTCATTGGTGGCATGAGAGTGCACCACATGAGTCACTTTTGTGCCATTTAAAATTCGAAATAATTTTGACGTCGGCCTTTTTTTATACAAAGGGGTATATGACCATATTCGAATTTCAGTATTTAAAAAAAAAAAAACTAACCACTATAGCTTATTATTAAATAATAAAAACTAAATTTTAGTGAGCAATAATATTGTTATTAGCAATTTAATGTTTTGGAGAAGGAATATGTGACGTGAGCATGGTGAAATCGTGGAAGAAGACAAATACACTGGGAGGAGAAAGATATAGTTATAGAGCAACGACGCGATTATGTTGTGATAGGCGTAGCAAGGCGACAGCTGGCTATACTATAAGTATCTCTTTCTCTCCTAGTCAATCCATCTTCTTCCACGATTCTACCACGCTCACGTCAAATATCCCTTCCCCGAATTGTTAATTATTTTCTCCTTGAGGACAAATAATTAATCGATTTAAAAAAATATGCGGATTTTATTTTTTGTCTAGTATATTATAAAAATTTGTTCATATACCCCATTTGAAAACTGAATATAATTTTCAAATTTTATATCTCTCGGAATTGAACCAGATGAAAACCATTTCCAGCAACGTAGCCTATTATTTACTTGTAATAGTAGGTATAGTATTTATTACACCGTGCTTGTATTCTATTTCATTAATATACTTATAATTTTCATTACTGTCAAGACAATAAGTATTACTATTTCACTGATTTTGTTTATCACATTTATTGAACAATACATAATAAATAAATATAATTATCACAAATTTTCGTTAACTAATTATTTTCTTTTAGTTTTAAAATTTCCAATTGCAATTTTTCTTTTTGCAATTTTGCCGTTTCTAAAAGAAGTTCTTTGGTCTCTCTCTCTCTCTATTTTTATTTGTTGAAGAATTTCTATGTGGATCTTCTTTTTTCTTTCTAACTCCTCTCTTAATTTCACTTTCTGTAATTCTAACATTACCTTTTCATATTCGTTTAAATTACTGTTTTTTCTTTTTTTGGAGGGACCAGGAGTGGTAGGATCAGGGAATGATGTAGTAGGTTTGGGATGAGACTCGGAATTTGTGGAAGGGTGGTTCTGATTAACTACCTCGTTGGTTGATTCTTCCATAAAACAACTACGTCATAAATAAAGTTTTTTTTTTTTTATTTATACAATACATACTCGTATATTAGTAAATAATTTTTATAGTTAATATTATAGAGATAGCACAAAACAATAGAAATATTATAAGAACAAATAAATATTATTGGCTTGTTTTGCAAATGCTGTTTTGAAAATGCCAAATTTCAATATTTAATTTCATCCTTTTGTTTAAAAAACAATTTTTTAAAAATATATTTATTCGAATAAAACTATGTTCTGTTTTAAAATAATAATTTGAAAAATATAGTGCTTTAAACATAAGGGTGAAATGAAAGATTGAAATTTGGCATTTTCAAAACAAGGTTTGTGGTACCAGCGATTATCTTCTAAATATACCATTAGAGGAGAGAAAAATTTAGAAACGAAAACATGAATGAACAATGAAGAAACTTAATAATTTTGTTAAAGAATAGGTATATGTATTGAACTTGTCTTTCGCATACAACATCCAATGTTTCCTCAATTTGATTACAACAATGAATTTAATTCCTAATAGTCACTAATCTTATACTGCATAATAAAAACTGATTTAACTACAATAAAGTCCAACTTAAAAAAGGGAAACGATGAATGCTGGTTTGTAATCAGAATTTTAATTGTTGTAATCAATTGAATTTGGATAGGATTTTTATCTATTACTGAAATACATACCCAGTTAGTTCATCCAGTATCAAGACATTATTTATCATTTCTGCATCCTAAAAATTTCTTGTTATTTATTATTAAAAATATGAATATTTTAATTTACCTGATTTAAAATTTTGTCGGAGTCATACTTCGATTCGTCAATTTGAAAATCTGTCGGGCATATATCCTGTATCATCCAGTCAACATCATTGGGTGGTGTTGGTGGAGATCCTCCTCCTGTTTTATTTTGTTCCCGGCGATAAGTGGATACATTTTTCTTTGCGCTGCATTTCATTTTCTTCCACTGATTTTTTATTTGTGTGTTATCTCTCACAAATCCATTCACTCTAAATAACTCACTCATACTATTCCATGTATCCTGTTTCTTTTTCAAACTTTTACAATCATTCTTCTTATTCTAATTCATTCTTAAATTTTTTCATGCATTCAATTAAAAACGTTTTCTCTTCATTCGACCAGTTTTCCCGCCTTTTGCTCATTTTACTCACTACAAGAAATATATTTAATTAAAAATTGAAATTATAAAGTAATAATAACTAATTCAGTATTACTCACATTTTTCTCTAAAAATTCACAGTAATTTATTGATATTTATCAAAATATATATATATATATATATATATATATATATATATATATATATATATATATGCAGAAAAAGAATTGACAGGTGATATCGGCAACTTGACTTATGCGTGAAGTCTATATCTGTCTGTAACTAAGTTCACGTCATCAATTTCCAATGATGCCAAATTTAAATTAACGCTAGAACCGTGATACATAGAATCACCTTGGAACCACGTTCATGCTACACTTGGTGCTAAAGTGTGTGCCAAGTCGTTGTCATGGTACTAGTTGGCACCGTGCTAACACCGGTGTTAGAACCGAGCTTGTGCTACCAGCCATGTGTCTACATTGTTAGTCCATAAATTGCTTTACTGTGCGTTTGTGCATTATAAAATGGATTTGGTCAGTACCGAAGAATTTGAGATTTATTTTATTATTAAGTATTTGACATAAATTTTCGGGTAATTTATCATTTTTAATATAAACCAACATATTAGCTCATTTCAGTATTACTAATCGTAATTGTTGTAAGAATTGTGTTTACGTAGTTATAATACTGCATAAAAAATATTTAAATATAAATAAATAAATATATCTTTACGGCATATTACCCATTTCTGGGTGTGCCAGTATCTACAATACATGTAGACATCGGTAATGATGACGATATATTTAACTGTGTGGGTGCTTACCATGCGTCACCTCACGGGCACTCATAGCTGGTGTGGAGAGAGAATCTAAATTGATTTGTTATTTTGTTTGTTTTTTATTCCCATACTCCCATAGGTCATTATTGCTGTTATGTTTATGCTACTTTTGCATTTTTCTTTGGGTATTTAAACATTTCTATACTCTATGCATTATTAATTGTATATTTATTCTGTAATTGGGGGTATCCCTGTTGAATAAATCAATAAATAAATAATGATTTTTGGCAAAAACGTCATATTTTACTTTCTAAATATCTAGTGCTGCAGATAGACTATTGTATTAATTGAGGAATTTTTGAAAGTAAAAATTAGTTTTAAACTACTTTTCATTCTTTTACTATTGCTCTAAAACATACAGGAGAGCCAATACCCGCACATTTTTAAAATCCTATGTTTCCTTTCATATTTAATATTCATTAATAATTAATAATAATAATAATAATAATCATAATAATAATAAAAATAATAATAAAAATAATAATAATAATAATAATAAGCATAATAATCATAGTAATCATAATAATCATAATAATAGTAATCATAATAATAATAATAATCATAATAATAATAACAATCATAATAATAATAATTAATTATAATAATCATAATAATAATAATAATAACAATAATAAAAAATATTTCAATAGGATACTGCTAATAATACAAATGAATCATTAATGATTATTAACAATTTGTTTTCTAAATACAATTGTCTCAAACCCTTTATATATTACTTAATTTTTTATCAATGAAAATAATTATTTTCAACGACATAATAGAATTAAATATTATTAGATTTACACTCGATATTTAACCGACAAAATTTTATTTGAGATGATTATTTAAAGAAAGAATTGACTCCGAAAGTGATGACGTCAAAATCGAGCGGGAATTACAAAACCTGAAAGTAGGCTTCCGGTTTCTTAACTGCATCTTGAAAGAGTTTGTTGTGAACGAACCGTACTAGCGCCAAATTTAAATAGCTGTCATCAAAGCTGTAATCTATAAAATGAAATTAAACTTTTTTAGCATTAAAAATTGTTTCTTATAAGGCTAATTTTATAACAATATTTTGCAATATAATCAATTAATAAAATGTATAATGCATATGACAAATATTGGACATGGAAAATAAAAGAAGTAGGTAAGCAAAATTTGAAAAGTAGATTATCATAAAAAAATATATTTGGCACATACGTATAAATAATATAAAGAGTGTTAATGAATACGTGTTACAAATTTATAGGATATGTAGGGGATGCAAAAATAAAATAAACAAAATTAGTAACTGTAGTGAGAGATCGTAACAGCCAACGAAAATTAAAACAGATAATGTATTGTTATGTCTAATTTATAAATGAATTACTTTTCCTTTTATAATTTAAGGTCTGCCTCATAAACTATTTCATGGACAATGGACATCACAGACCAAATGAACATAGTTTCAATCCACTGCATTTTCACCACGAACAATAAGTCTCTTTTCATCCACAAAAAAACTTCAGAAAAACGAATCACTAGTTCTTGTTTTTTGTGCCACTGTAATTTGCAAAAGTTCAAAATCGTACCAGATGAGATAACAAGCGCGACTAAAACCTACGAACCGAATTGAAAGTAAGAACGAACAAAATAAATAAGTGATCAGGTGCAGAATACCAATCCTTTAAACAATAGCTAGGTCTATAACTATAGAATCAGAGGAAAATCTTTTCGTCCTCGCTGAAGAATGACAAGAGACACAATAACATTATTTCTTGAAATTTATTAAAATTTACTTCAATATAAGGTTTCTTAAAACAAATTACGAATATATTTTAATTAATTTTTTTACTTTAAATACATAAAACAGGAATATGTAACAAAATAACACCATTACATTTTCTAGTTCTCAAATAAGACAAATGACAGCTATTTAAATTTGGCGCAGTTCGGTTCGTTCACAATAAACTCTTTCAAGATGCAGTCAAGAAACCGGAAGCCTACTTTCAGGTTTTGTAATTCCCGGTCGATTTTGACGTCACGCTTTCGGAGTCAATTTCTGGAAGTAACGAATAGGCTATTCTCTCATGATTGCCAATATTTATTAAAAATATTAAAGTTGGTAGGTAAATAAGAGGAATAAAACAAAAAAACACATTATAAATTGATTGTTGCAAAAGATGTAAAGCATTGAAATTTTAATGACGTACTAGTTGTACCATCAATGGAAGATCAGTTGAAAACCCTACTCCATGTTTAAATGTAATAACACACCGCATCTTAAGTACGTACATACTCGGGTGTACTTCGAATCGTTCGGGAGTGTTCGTAGCACAGCTGTTCTGTATTTTTGTCTTACCCACTGTGTTAGCTACTTGCTTGTTTGTTATTTGATATCCATATATTATAACAAAATATAAAAGTTACTGTGACAATATTTTTAAAATATTTGTATTTCATTAAATACAAAATGAAGTATCTAACAATTAAGAAAATTCAATAAAATTTTATTAGAACTATATAAATGATTTGAATATGTACTTAATACAAAGAATTAGGCAAAACAGAAGTATTTCTTTAAGAAATAATATTAATAAAACTCGAAGAAAAAACAAAGCACTAAACGTAATAAATGAACTTCAACCTCCAGCCCATTCAAAACATTTTAAAACAAAATTTACGAGTCAACTTACGATAAGCGCCACTAATAGTTTGAGAATGTCAAAATGTTTTCGTAGTACAATGAAAAATATGTAATCAATTACTTAGATTATTTATCTTATAATTTTCTTCAGTTTTTTGGTAATAGTATGTAAGACTGTAATGAAATATATTTTATTTCCTACCTTTTTCAATACTTGGTCAACATCCTCTCAAAAAGTTATGAACCACTGATTGTACACCTTTGGTACTGTACAATTAGTACGTCACTGTCACATGACACAACAAAATCAAATTTTAAAAATTAATATCTCGCTTATTAAATGGAATTTTTAACTCGGATTTTCACAAGTACTCTTAGATATAACTCTTCTTTAAGAAAAAAATCTGATGTGGCCAGCACATGACCTCCCGCCAATTCCATGTTTAAAATAGCAGTGAGCTTTAAGTATAACTTTTGGTTGATCGTTTGTAAAGAAAATCTAATTTGTTGTCCAATAAATAGAAAAGTCTGTAATACGAAACTTTGGATTATGTTTTATTGTTTTTCCTCAAAAATCTATTAGAGCTCCAAATTAAGTATTACATCCGATTTATTGTGTATGGTTAAAATCTAACATGTTGTTTCAAATTATATATGAAAAAAAAAAAATAGAAAAAATAAAAAAAAAATAATAAAAATACCAAATTTGAGAAGTTTTGGAACATATTTTAATAGACTTTAAGAAAAAATCGTCACACACACATTCTTATAAAAATCAACATTAACTTCCAGGTGCTCTAAAAAGCAATCTTTGTAAATTCTTCGCTGTACATTATCCATTTTGTAAAGGTGTAGTTGTAAATTAATATTAATTTATAATGCTGCAAAAATAGCAAATTTAAAGCAGATTATCCTGTACATCTAATATTAATGTATGATGAGAAATATATTATTTCTACAAACCTTAATTTCGTTAGAATTAAATATTTTACTATTATATTCTCCTTGACACGGTTTCATTATTAATTATAATGTAATTGCTTCCTGACAGTGACATTTGTTTAAATATGTCAAAATTGTTATTAAAATTATGTTTTTGTTTGACGCATAGACAAGATGATGTATGAAAATAAATTATATTATATATTCATATTTAAAGTTAGAGTTATTTACTTAATGTTATTATCGTAAATTGAAGATTGTAACATTATATTCAATTTTAATTAGTAAAAGTTGCTAAAAAAATATATTCAATAATTTTTTTACAAGAAAAACTGTTAAAACCTTGTATAAATGATACTTTCGGTTATCCGATATACACTAAAAACTAATGAGTTCTTCCCACATTAATATAGAATGGGTATACAAAATTTCACACATACACACATACCTACAGACATCACTGTAAAAATGTTAAAATCGGATTCTGGGGACATCAAAACGTGCTTATTCACTTAAATCTCTATATGCGAATTTTAGCACAATCCCTATACCTCCCTTATCTAAGGTAGCGGGAGGTAAAAATTAAAAAAATTATGAGATAATACCCTATTGCCACAGAGAACAACACGGGAAATATATCGCTAAGAGTCTCACTGCAAGAAAATATATTCAAATTTCCGACTCTCGCCATATCAATGCGAATTAAATCCAACAGAAATGGTATGGAGTCAAATTAAGTGGTACGTAAGAAGCAATAATACAACTTTTAGTGCCGGATGTAAGAAGCTTGATAACTGAAGTATACAAAATTATAAAATCTCAACATTGGCCATTGGCCTAATTACTGTGTTCATATAATTTAAACTGAAAAAAGAGGTGGACCGTAGATCAACTGCAAGAAAATATTGAATCCTTAATTATTGTACTAATGAAAGTAAACTGCGCGATTTGTAGTGTGATCCACTGTAAATAATTCTTGTTCGACATCGGCTTTTGCAGATCCGTACGTAATAAATTTGAGGAATGTTTGTTAAACATAAATTTTATATCTCTGTATATGTGTATGTATTATATTTGTTTATTATTGACCAGCATTTCTTTGATATTCATTTTTATAGTCCCTTATATTATGCATGTTTGATATTTGATTTTTATTTTGTATATTATTAACTTAATATGATGCCCATTGTATAATTTCTTTTTGTTATACTCACCGTCAAATAAATATGGACTGATGCTCAATTTTTTCCATTCTCCCCACCCTGCCTTTGCCATGCGGTGTGGCCGTTTCTTCGTAACTTAGCAATTTCAACATGACCAATGGAATTGGCAACAGTATAGAAATCTCCAGTCCATATTTATTTGACGGCAAGTAGAGTATGTTTTTATAAACAAATATATTTCTCTTATTAAGTGTTATTCTGCATTTTTAATTTTGTATCTTACATATTCAGGTACAAAAAAATATTTGCGAGTATTCGTCTCTGAACCATAGAAATGATATTTAAATTCAATAAATTATTTTTTCTATTAATAATACTGTTTTTTTTTTAATTAAGACTACCAATAAATAATTGTTATTATACCATAGCTTATATTAAAAATATTGAATTATTGAAAACTTAAGCCCGAGTCGAAAGTTTGCTTTCTTTTCCTAAGTACCTGTCCTCTCTGTCTTATGGTTAAAATAGGGAGAGATATTACAACCCTGTACTCGATAAGAGCTGTAGACCTTATGGACTTACGGAAAACTAGCTTTCAAGTAGATGAACTACACACATTCAATATACAGAAAGTTTTTTTCTTATTACATATACAGTGTGAACACTGAAAACCGTGACATAGGCGTTTAACATGGGAAAACAGTTTTTTTCATATATTATCTGTCCCGCAAGAGTTTAGTGGGAGTTTTTGATATGGTTAGAAAGATTATTTAATTTGGCATCGAACCTTCACGCAGGTTTGTTAGACTTTTATTGTTATTTTTCGATACATTTTTCCGAAAACTTTGTAAATCCATTGAATTTTTCATTAGAAGAAAAAATTAGTATAATTAAATTTTACAATCAAGGGATGAGTTTACGAGAAATTCGAGACTTTTTTGCTAGGATATATCCTGATAGACAAATTGCATCCCATGAACGAACCAGACGAATCATTTTAAAATTTGTAAAAACCGGTTGCGTTAATGACGAACATTAAACTTAATTATTTATTTGGCATAAATTTTCATATTTATTTCACTTCTTGTACATTTAATCAATAAAATGCTTGATGTACCCAAAAATTATTTGTTTTAATTTTGTAATTTATTTAATAATACATTGTACAAAATAAATATAAAAATAATAAAAATATTAACTTGAACCGGGAGGGATTTGAGCTAGTGAAAAATTATCATTGCGCCTTGATTTAACCAAGTCAGCTACCGAATACGTTTCCATAATGGGGGATTACGGCTCAATCGAATTAAAGGAAAATAGTAAAAAAATACGAATGTATATGCTGAGTAACGAATATTAATAAAAAAATGAAATGGTATAATTGAGATATATCGGAAATAAAGGGTTTTTTGTTATAACGCTTCGACACTAATATGAAAATATTTTGATTGGCGACTGAGAAACCGCCTATATATGCATTACAAATAGCGTGTTAGGAGGTGGGATTACTACCAATGGAAGTTAAGAAATTCAAATTCGAAAGGAGGGGCTAACATTCCTGTACTACAGTTTCCAAACAGTTTTTATTTTAACATAAATTTCTTGCATTAAACTTAATAATTTAAATACTCCTGTAATTATAAAGTATGTATACTT
Organism: Ophonus ardosiacus; assembly: GCA_943142095.1. NCBI lineage: Eukaryota > Metazoa > Arthropoda > Insecta > Coleoptera > Carabidae > Ophonus > Ophonus ardosiacus. The sequence goes on from OW964824.1 coordinate 45,473,451, forward strand.
ATACAGTGTTATAATATTCATTTATTTTTATGTAAATATAACTTAAAATAGCATATATTTCAAGAACATTTAGGTCCATGATGAAAACAGTTTGATATAAAAACACATAAATATGACGTCACGTCAATCTTTTCAAAATTCGGGAGACCATAACTCGCTTATTAATAGGAATTTTTTCACCGGATTTTCGTCAATAGTCTTAGTTTTCCTAATATTCTTAGATGAAATTATAAAAAAAAATGGTGTAATCCCCCATTACTGCTTTTAGTAAGTTATAAGTAATAACTGTCAAGTAGCATTATACTTTCGTAAATATTTCAATAATAAAGTTACTCTTCGATGCCAAATTAAATAATCTTTCTAACCATATCAAAAACTCCCACTATACTCTTGCGGGACAGATAATATTTGAAAAAAACTGTTTTCCCATGTTAAACGCCTATGGTACGGTTTTCCGTGTTCACACTATATAGCATAGTGACAATGTTGATTGATAGACAGCAGTCCTTTTGAGTAAATATAGAGATAATGTATAGAATACAATAAATATTAAATAAAAAAGTAAAAGAAAAGTTATTATTATTATTATTATTATTATTATTCCTATGGCTTAAGTACAAGTGCATTAATTTAGTTATTTACATAAAAGAAACGTTGAAGTTATAGAATAATGAAATATTAATTATTAATACTTTATACATTTATAAAGTAGGTACCTACTTTAAATTAAAAAGGAAATTTTATTTTATTAAATGTTCAAATTTATTACTATTAACTTCGATTTCTATAACTTGCATCACGGCTTATTGCCCATTTCTGGGTATGCCAATTTGTTTTTATTCGCATATTTCGGTAATGAAGATATATTTTTACCTTAGATGGCGTTTTTCAGACGTTACCTCACGGGCTTTCAAAGTTATCGTGGAAGAAACAGCACAGAGGACACTTTTTAACTAAATGAAAATAAGAAATAAATTTTCAAGTTTTGGCGACGGTCGAAATAGATCCGGGTCGTACGAATCACAACCGGTTACTTATCGCACGCAGCCACGAGACGCCATTTTAAATTATAATTCTTCCTTTGTTTACTTATAAAATACGCAATAATATTGCTGTCAAACACTTGGCACATATCCTATGTTACCTATTAAAAAAAAAAACTCTTGACATAAGATATAAACATGCATGCGTATATCATCTATAAACACTTGCTTAATGTCAATATTTTATGTTTATAGATATTAAAACAGATAACTAAATTAAGATAATGTAAGTTCAAAAATTGACAAATGAAAAGTAAAAATTTGTGGTAAAGTAAATTGTAATTTTGAAAGCTTATGAATATTCACATTGTTTTGTTTACACTATAAGTAAAAATATAGAGCAATACAAATGCAAAATAGGCTAAAAATAATAGCTTGGAATAATTATTATTGGTATATTTTCTAATAAATAGAAAATTATGTAATACGAAATTTTGGATTATGTATTTTGTTTTTCCTCAAAAATCTGTTAGAGCTCCAAATTAAGTACTACATCCGATTTATCATATATGGTTAAAATCTAATATGTTGTTCCAAATTATATATGAGTTTTAAACACCAAATTTCAGAAGTTTTGGATCATATTTTAATAGACTTTAAGGAAAAATCGTCACACACACATTCTTATAAAAATCAACATCAACTTCCAGGTGCTCTGAAACGCAATCTTCGCCGTACATGATTCATTTCGTAAATGTGTAGTTGTAAATAAATATTAATTTATAGTGCTACAAAAATAGCAAATTTAAATCAGATTATCCTGTACATCTAATATTTATGTACCTATGATGAGAAATATATTATTTCTACAAACCTTAATTTCGTTAGAATTAAATATTTTACTATTATATTCTTAACACGGCTACATTATTAATTTTAATGTAATTGCTTCCTGACAGTGACATTGTTTAAATATGTCAAAATTGTTATTAAAATTATGTTTTTGTTTGACGCATAGGCAAGATGATATATGAAAATAAATTATATTTTATATTGATATTTAAAGTTATTTAGAGTTATTTACTTAATGTTATTATTTTTAGAATTGAAGATTGTATCATTATATTCAATTTTAATTAGTAAAAGTTGCTAAAAAATTATATTCAATGAATTTTTTATAAGAAAAACTGTTAAAAGCTTGTATAAATGATACTTTCGGTTATCCGATATACACTAAAAACTAATGAGCTCTTCCCATATTAGTATAGAATGGGTATACAAAATTTCAAAAATTTTTGATTGATAGTATTTGAGTAATCGTGTCCACACGATCCACACACACACACACACACACACACACACACACACACACACACATACATACATACATACATACCTACAGACACCATTGTAAAAATGTTAAAAACGGGTTCTGGGGACATCAAAAGGTGCTTATTCACTAAAATCTCTATTTGCTATTTTTAGCACGAACCCTATACCTGCCTTACCTAAGGTAGCGGGAGGTAAAAGAATCTGTTGTGGCCAGTACAATACCTCTCGGCAATTTCATATTAGGTTATACAGAGTGGTGCGCTTAAGACAATCCATCCTTAATAACTTTGAAACGAATTGGGATAGACATACGCGGTTTACGCTAAATGTTTTAACATCTAGGGGCCCACATTTTATAATAATTTTTGTTTTTTTTTTTTAATTCACTAATCTCACCCGCAGTACTCTCAACTTTTAAACCTTAAATAGCAATATACCCCTTGTGACATATGAAATGAAAGCTCTTGAAAAATGCTATACAGGCATGTCAATAAATTGATATTTGATTGTATCATTATATTCAATTTTAATTATTAAAAGTTGCTAAAAAATTATATTCAATGATTTTTTTATAAGTAAAACTGTTAAAAGCTTGTATAAATGATACTTTCGGTTATCCGATATACACTAAAAACTAATGAGCTCTTCCCATATTAGTATAGAATGGGTATACAAAATTTCAAAATTTTCTGATTGATAGTATTTGAGTAATCGTGTCCACACGATCCACACACACACACACACACACACACACACACACACACACACACATACATACATACCTACAGACATCATTGTAAAAATGTTAAAAACGGGTTCTGGGGACATCAAAAGGTGCTTATTCACTAAAATCTCTATATGCTATTTTTAGCACGATCCCTATACCTGCCTTACCTAAGGTATCGGGCGGTAAAAAAATCTGTTGTGGCCAGTACAATACCTCTCGCCAATTTCATATTAGGTTATACAGAGTGGTGCGCATAAGACAATCCATCTTTTTATTACAAAGAAATAATATTGTTGCGGAAAAATCTATATGTGGAGATACGATGGTTTTATAAATATGAACTGCTTGTATATAATTAAGTTTATTTCTAATTCTTTGTAAAAAATGAACTTTCATCTTGGCTATTTTTTACAAACATAATCTATTTGTTCATAAAATTTTAATTTATTAAATAAATAAAATAAATATATCATCACGGCATATTACCCATTTCTGAGTGTGCCAATCTGCTTTGTCACAGATATATATATATATATATATATATATATATATATATATATATATATATATATATATATATATATTGATACCTGTTAAGGAGTCACTTCCGTGACGTTGATAAGGCGTCCTGACTTCCATATTAATTAATGGATATATATTATTAAAAATTATATATATAGGCTTAGGGGAACTTCTAAATTAAGGTTTTCAAAAGAGGGGTAAGAAAATATTATATTAAAAATTAATATACAATTGCACATACTTAAAATACGAGGTTACTTCCATGACTGTAATTGTATACAAGATATTGAAGCGTAGGGCTGACTTCCGCAACGTTGCCAAATTTCATGTCGGCTAAACTAACAAGCACATATCAGCAAAACACCAAATAAAGTATATGATGAATAAAGATCGCACTCTGTATGAATGAAGTGCCCCAATGTCGAATTTTGGACTATTATCTTTGTTTAAAAAATCATAATTTTGTTGTATTGGCTGTAAGTCTGCGTAACCGCTGCAAACCATGTATGCCCAATTCTGAATTTTCTACAAAAATTATAATTTGTGTGCTACTATTTAAGAGCTCTATTTGGTTTATTATATTATTTAAAAATATTTAAAAAATACTAGATTGTTTGCAAGTCAGCAGATCCGCTCCAAACCACTCAACTTCAACTCTAAGTAATCTGGGATAATGTACGGCATAAGGGTCTTATAACACAGTTATTCCAACTTTTAATTTTTCAAATTTAAGGTGTTATGTTTACTAGTCACTAATTAAATTAATTACCTTACAAAAAAAAAAAACCCTAGTGCAAAGATGATGCAGAATTTGTGCAATGGAGAACATATCAGTAAATAAAATATCAAAGACGAAAGACGTTTCAAGTAATGAAAAATATTTCAAATTTATTTTATTTCCAGCAATACACATGTAAGAAATTTTTCGGGTTCACATATAATAATTAAATGTGATAAAGTCTACTGTATAAATAAATAATAAAAAAATCCGTTGTGGCCAACACAAGAAGTCTCGCCGTTTCCATTTTATGTTATATAAGTATTGTACTGCACTTCGCTATCGAACCGCCGTTTTATAACAACAACATAATTATATCTATTTTTCATTGTATGAGTTCCTAAATGTCAAAGATTCTTCCAATTCATTAATAAGATTGGCGATAAATGGATATATGCATGTTACCTATAATTTTAAATATTTAATTAATAAAACAATAAGAAAGATTAAATGTACTTTTGATATTTGACACTGACATCCGTCATTTACAAATTATGTTACAAATATTTGAATTTGTCAACTGGTTTCCTTAGTGTATTTTAGCTTAATCGACTTATTACATCCCGTTATTCTATATATTATAACGTTTTTATTTCAAAATTTATAGAAGATATAATAAAAAATTTAAATGTATCTGATATAGAATTTTATGATCAATAGTAGTAATATCAAAAATTTTCAAAAAATAATATTTAGAAGCATTTTTTTAGAAACTACTACTTCCGAATGTTCAATTGTTACCAAAACCAAATGGCAGATTGAGAAATTCGTAGTTAAACTGGTCTTATGTCTCATAGTTTTTGAGTAATCTTCCCTCCAACATCCACACATACACACAGACAGACATCATCGTAAAAATGTTAAAATCTGTTTATATGGACCTTAAATCGTGCTTTTTCACTTAAATCTGGATATGTGATTTTTAGCAAGAATCCAATACCTCTCTTAGCGAGATGTAAAAACTGAAATTCATATATAGCTACGAGTAGTAATTGAAATGACGGTACTCTAAAGCTTGATGGTTCAAATTTAGTAAATTTGTAAAGATTTGTGAAATTACTATTAATTTATATAAGAAAAAATATCTGTTGTTGCTAGCACAATACCTCTCGCCATTTCTATTTTATGTTATACAGGGTGTAAATTTTAAAATGGGTCATAGGGCTATAACATAATAAAAACAGTTTATTTAGATGCCAAAAGTTTCGATATTAATTTATTTAGTGCATGTTATAAAGAAAAAAATTACGAATTTTTTGATACCAAACACATTACATTTCTGTTTCATATAAAGCCAGAAAATAAATTAAAAAATTTGCACAATTAAGAAAAAATATCAATAGCCGTGAAACTGTCAGGATCAAAACAAAATAATTGTTGACTTGAGACGCTCATTAATAAACGTTTCATACATATTATTTGTTAAATTATTATTATTTTCGTTTTATTAGGAAGAAATCATGGATAATTTGTCTCATGAAGAAAATTTACAAATTATTAAATGGTTTTAATTACAATAAATAATAATTGTTTCTTAAATAATTATCATAGTGTTTACTTTATTTTGTGTTATTTTGTATTAGTTCATAAATTAATAACTTTAATCTTTAATTGTCCCCTATCATGTTAGTAAAAAAATGATAATGTTTTGTTACTGTCAGTTTCATGGCTAATATTTTTTCTTAATTGCACAAATTTTTAAAATTATTTTCTGGCTTTATATGAAACAGAAATATAAGATGTTTGGTACTAAAAAAAACTGTAATATTTTTCTTTATAATAAGCACCAATCATTTTATCAATAAATTAATATAGAAATTTTTGGCGTTTAAAAAATGTTTTTCTATGTAACCCTATGACCCGTATTAAATTTAACACATATAAGTACTGTATTGTATTTCGCTATCGAACCGTCGTTTTATAACAAAAAAATTGCAGAACTTTACCCAAATATTGTATTTATTGTATTTAACATGTCTTTTGCACACATACAATTCTAATTATATCTATTTTTCATTGTCTGAGGAAGTTCCTGAATATCAGTGAATCTTCCAATTCATTAACTAGATTGGCGGTATTTTTGATGGATATATGCATTTTACCTACAATTTTAAATATTTAATTAATATAACAATAAGAAAGATTAAATGTACTTCCCAGAAAAAGCTTTCAGAATGTAACTAAAACTTTTGATTTTTGACACTGACATCTGTCATTTACAAATTATGTTATAAATATTTGAATTTGTCAACTGGTTTCCATAGTGCCTTAGCCTCTGCGATGTACTACATTAAATTATTCTGTATATTACAGTGCCTTTATCTCTAAATCTATATAAGATATAATAAAAAATTTAAATGTAACTATTAATTCCGGTTGTCCAATTTTACCGAAATCTAATCAGCTCTATCCACTAATGTCAGATTGAGGAAACTGCAGTTAAATATTCTTCATCAACGTAAAAATGTTATAATCGGATTATAGGGACTCTAAAACGTGCTTATTTACTAAAATCTGGATATGCGATTTTTAGCATGATTCCAATACCTCTCTTACTTTTACTTCTTATACATTATGGAGAAGGTAGGAAAATGAAGCACTCAATAAGAGAGCAATCTTGCTAAGAATTAATATTTAACTATATAAATACATATTTCACGTTATTGGTTTACAAATTTCATTTACAAAAAAATAATTTGTAAGTAACATGATGTTATTGGGAATTATTTAAAACTGTAATAACATCCAAGACTGTAAATAAGTTACTGTCCGCACTTTTGCAATTTATGTCCGGTTTCATACCGTTTATTCAAAAATTAATACGTTTTTATCCAACCAAATTAAGTATAGTACTTTACAAAAAAGTAAAATGTCACGCGTTTTATTTCTATTTATTGAAAATTATAACAACACGGTAATTTTTTAACATACCCTTTTGAAACCGGGCAACTTTGTCAAAAAATTTCACCAATCGCGAATACTGACATAAGACAAAAAAATAAATTGTCACCTGACATTTTATTGCTTGTTGGTTGCAGAATTCTAAAAACTTGCTAAAAATTAATAAATCATCTTAACAGAATTACCACGATTGAAATTTAGAAGTTAAAAATTATCACAAATAAATTTTAATATACTTATAAAAATATATTTAATTGTTATTTGTTATTAATACTTATTGGCTAAAATTTTTAAATAGATGCTAAAAATAATCATTAATTCACAGAAATACGTATGTGCTGTAGATATCAGCGGTAATTATTTTTACATTTTATTGTGAATTTTGCACTTATTAATTTGTGATACTTTTTTAATTGTATATTGTTAATAAAAGTTTATTATATTCATAAAGAATTTCCATAAACTACAATAACATACTGCAATACACTGTTGCCAAGTTTTGGAAGTGACCAAGTACCTTCTAATGCTGTATACACTTCGGAAGTGACTTCGTATTGTGCATACCTGACACTAATAGCGAGTACAGCGCCAGCGGTAAACGCTTGAACTAAAGTGACAATTTTAAGGGTACTATTTGACTTCCAACAAAATTTTCGTATTTAGACTTGTTTTGCCTTGTAGTGTTAGAAAAAATAAATTTACATAGGGAAACGTTGTCACTTCCATTTTCGGAAGTCACAACGTTATATATGAAGTCACAGCGTTGAGCACATTCCCGTATATGAAGTGACCACGTACCATGTATACATATATATATATATATATATATATATATATATATATATATATATATATATATACATCCCGCTATCATTATGGCTTCCTTTCATGGCTGTGAATTATGGCGTCCTTATACGCTGAAATTTTCATATGAATATCATTGCAGCGTCCTTTCATACAACGTATTTATGGAGTCCGTATATAATTTTTTTTTTTTTACATGACTAACAATGCAGCGTCCTTTCATAGAACGTGTTTATGGAGTCCGTATATATATTTTCTTATATTTCTCCGGCTTTATAGCGTCCAACAATTAGCTGGTTTCTTGCTGTTTTTATATAACTTTTCCCACAAATTGCTTACATTGCCAACTTTTATTAAACATTATTTTAGATATATTTATGTATTAGGTGTGTGAGTATATGTGGTGTGAGTGCGTGTGAGTGTGTAAGTGAGTGTGTGGGTATGTGTATGAGTGTGTATTTGGGTATGTGTGGTGTCTGTGTGTATGTTTGTGTGTGTGTGTGTGTGTGTGTGTGTGTGTGTATGAGTGTGTATTTGGATGTGTGTGGTGTCTTTGAGTGTGTAAGAGTGCGTGGGGTGTGTTTAAGTTGTTGCTGTATGTATATTTTATATGTGTGTGAGCGAGTGTGTATGAATGTGTGTGTGTGTGTGGGTGTGAATTTGTAAGTATTTGTGTGTGAGCACATGTTTGTGAGTGTGTAAGAAGTGTCAGCATATTTGTTAGTATGCGTAGTGTGTGTGAATCTTGCGAGACTGTGCATGTGTGTGTGTGTGTGTGTGTGTGTGTGTGTGTGTGTGTCTGTGAGTATGTGTATGTAGCGTTTGATGTAGCGTTTGAGTGTGTGAAAGTGTATGTGTCTTGAGCGTGAGTGATCAGTGTGTCTGTGTTAGTGATGCCGCCAGACGAGATATGGCGAGAAACAATTAATTCTCGTCTCGAATCTTCGAGACGAGATATCTCTGCATCTCGTCTCGTCTTATTTTTTCTTACTTTTCTCAAATTTATAATCAGAAATAGTAAATAAATGAACATTACAAGCAACATGAATTTAATGAAAGGATACCACCGAATAAAATATTATTTTACTGAGTCTGGTGTTTGAATGGTAGGTAAATAATATGTACTCTTTAATATCAAGCCTTTATCACTCGTTGTTGGGTGTAGAAATCTGCTTTGTACGCTAATATTGGTAATTATGATTATAATTCGTATAATGCAGGTACTTGAGGCAACAGTATACCATAGAGGTCAGTTTTGTGAATTTATTTTTTTACTAAAACAATAAATCTAAAATTAGTCAATAAGTATGAATGTGAATGAAGAGGCGATTAAAATATTTATTTATACCGACAAATATTTTGTTATTTTGTATATTTTAATTAGAAATATTTACGTAATATAAAAGAAATAGTACAATGTAGATCTCGAATTTCTACTCTCGTCTCTAAATCTCGAGGGCATTACTCTCGTCTCGTCTCGAAATTTGAGACGAGATCTCGCAGCATCACTAGTCTGTGTGGTATGTGAGTGGTATCTGATTTGTGTGTGTGTGTGTGTGTTTGTATGAAAATGTGCAGCTGTGTGTGAGAGGGTATGATTGTGAGTAGGTGAGTGTAAAAGAGTGTGTGTGTTTGTGTGTGGGGGAGTTTGTGTTTGAGAGTGTGCAAGTATGTGTGTGTGTGTGTGTGTATGTGTAAAAGTGTGTGTGTGTGTGTGTGTGTGTGCGTGTGTAGTGTGAGTATTTGATTGTGGAACCGAGAGTGCGTTTATGAGTGTGAAGTGGAAAATTTATGTTATTACAAATATTAAAGAGTACAAAATTCTCTATCCAATACGTTTCAAATTTTCATTATATCTTCTATAGATTTACAGATAAAAAAAATATATATTAAATAATCTGTTGTAATAAATCTCACAACCCAAACAACCCCAAGGTAACCAATTGTAAAATTATAAAATATTTGTGACAGATAAATGTTAGTGTCAAAAATCAAAATACATTACTGGCGGCTTTCCCCGGGAAGGATTTTTAATATCACTTAGGTATTATATTAATTAAAAATTTTGTATTGTAGGTACATTATATACACTCTTTAGAAATATCACTAATCGCCCAGTGAATTTGAAGAATCTCGAACATTTATAATTGTACGACATATAAAGAATTTAAAAGTATACAAAAATATCTAAATATTAAGAATAGAGTAATTGGAATTTTGTGTATATCAAAAATGTAAAATATAAAAAATCCTTATACATATAACCTTCATTGAAAATGGCAGGAGGTATTGTGCTGGACACAACAGATTTAGTTTATTTGAATTATGCGCTGAATAAATTTACCAACTTTAATAATTATCAAGGAGCACCAAAATATTTATTTATATTGTTCTTTGACACGGACAGGTAACAATTTTGATAATAGCATACTAAAAAATATTTTGAAAAATGGTTATTTAATGAATACGTTTTTGAACAGTAAATAAACAAATAAAATAAATGGTGAATCTCACTAAAATTTATTGAGTGAATAATATTTATTCATTAATTACTGAATGATTTATAGAATGCCAAAATTATTGAAAATAAAATATCTAATATGGAAAAACATTGTTCTACTCCATATTATACCAAATTAGAAAATTAAATTCAAATAATAATTTAAATTGCTCCCCAGAATTGAGTAAACGAAGGCATTCACTTACGGACGCTCTACTGTTTTCACAATGAAAGAAAGGACATACGGACGCTCTAATGTAGTCACAATGAAAGTTAGATATACGGAGCCGTATATACGGCTGACGACACCGGACGCTCTAATGAAGTCACAATGAAAGTTAGATATACGGGGCGTATATACGGCTGGCGACACTAGCGAAACTGGTGGGGTATATGGTGAACTAAAAATATACAAAATCTTTCATGGTGGTATCATTAGAGCGTCCCCCTCAACTTTCGTTTTTCGATACTAGATGATTAGATATGATGTTGTGGAGCATCCCAACGGTGATACATTAGAGCGTCCGTATACGGACGCCCTAATGCAACTGGACGCTATAATGATGGTAAATACATAATGTATGGACGCCACATTGATGGTAAGATGTAAATATATATATATATATATATATATATATATATATACAGGGTGTAAATTTTAAAACGGGTCATAGGGCTATAACATAGAAAACAGTTTTTTGGACGCCAAAAGTTTCTATATTAATTTATTGAAAAATAATTAGTGCATATTATAAAGAAAAAAATTACGAATTTTTTGATACCAAACATATTATATTTCTGTTTCATATAAAGCCAGAAAATAAATTTAAAAATTTGAACAATTAAGAAAAAATATCAATAGCCGTGAAACTGACAGAAACAAAACAAAACAATTGTTGACTTTAAACGCTCATTAATAGACGTTTCTTACACTTTATTTGTTAAATTATTATTATTTTCGTTTTATTAAGAAGAAATCATGAACAATTTGACTCATGAAGAAAAATTACAAATTATTAATGCTGCGCCTGCGCCACTCGCGCACTTATGACAAATTTTCGCACCTAACCTATGAAAATGTACGACGATGACAACAAAGTTCCTGCAAAAAAGAGCGACGAAATACTAATTGGACTTAATCAACAAATTGTTTACCTTTATTTTTTGATCTTATATAAATATAATGTATTGCAATTGCACCTATAAAAGTTAGATTATACAAAATGTCAAACATAAAATTCTGAATTTTAATTTACTGCATAAACGACGTTATTTTAGTTTCTTAATTTAGTAGCTTAATTTAATTTCACAATTTATATGCTGCATAAACCCAGCATAAATGATTTTAATTTGTTCCCTTGTAGTTTGCAGTTTTTCTTGTTTCTTATACTTATTTCTTATTACATGTAGATCATCTTTAGTTTATAAATACCTATTACAATAAATAATAATTGTTTCTGATATAAATATCCTATTTTTTACTTTATTTTGTGTTATTTTGTATTGGTTCATAAATTAATAACTTTAATCTTTAATTGTCCCCTATCATGACAATGTTTTGTTACTGTCACTTTCATGGCTAATGATATTTTTTCTTAATTGTAAAAATTTTTAAATTTAATTTCTGGCTTTATATGAAACATAAATGTAAGGTGTTTGGTATCAAAAAATTCGTAATTTTTTTCTTTATAATACGTACCAATTATATTTTCAATAAATTAATATGGAAACTTTTGGCGTCTAAAAAACTGTTTTTCTATGTTATAGCCCTATGACCCGTTTTAAAATTTACACCCTGTATATATATATATATATTATTCCTAGATATTTGATATTGGTAACTCTTTCTAAAATATTATTTGACAATTTTAATATAGCATAATAATTTGACCTGTCATTTATAATCATATATTTTGTCATGTACACTGTCTATATCATTTTGAGCTTTATTTAGTTCTTCTGGAATAGATGTTACCGGTAGATATAATAAGGTATCATCTGCAAATAATTTAATTTTACAATGTTTTATAACTTTACTAATGCCATTTATGTACAAAATGAAAAGAAAAACTCCTAAAACTGTTAATTGTGGCAGTCCTATATCTACATTAATTTCACTGGATAATACATTATTAATTTTAGTCCTCTGTGTCCTTTCACTTAAATAACTATTAAACCACTGGATGCTAATTTTTTCAATATTATTTTTCTATCAATTGTTTCAAATGCCCTACGTAAATCTAAAAATATTGCTATGACATGAATGAAATATATGTATAGCAAGCGCGTGTTTAGTTGACACTGATACTGTACATACTTTGGCTTTTAAATAAATCCCATTACTTTTTATACCAATAACATATTATAATTACTATTACACATCTCGACTTGTCCATGTACGAATTTTAGGTTAACCGCATTCAAGAACAGTGTCAATTTAACGTGCGGCAGCTAACTTTATATAATTATAAATATTTAATTAATGATAAAATAGAATATATTAAACGTACATCCCAGAAAAAGCCTTCGGTAATGTCTCTGGATTTTTGACACTGACATTTTTGTCAAATACAAACATTTTAATTTTTCAACTGGTTTCCATAGGCTTTTTGATTAATTTTACAATGGATGATTTTATATATATATATATATATATATATATATATATATATATATATATATATATATATATATATATAATATGTTCACGGATCGAGTTCCAAAGAGGAACATATTTTTTTTATTTTCTATTTTACAAAAAAACGTATCTTGATAAAAGTTTTTGCATGTCCCGAAACGGCCATTTCAGTTCTAACATTTTCAAATTTTCTTTTAGTTTCAGATAAAAATCGAAATTTGGTCGTTTTAGTTGAAAATTATTCTAAGTCCCAAATATATATCTATAGAAGGTATAATAATAAAAAATATTCAGTGTAATGGATAGAGAATTTTATATTCTTTAATAATTGTAATAACATAAATTTCCAAAAACTAATATTTAGAAGATTTTTTTTAAGAAACTACTACTTCCAGTTGTCCAATTGCTACCAAAACCTTTTCAGCTCTTCCCATTAACGTCACACACACAAACATCAACGTAAGAATGTTAAAATCGATTTGTAGGGATCTGAAATCGTGTTTATTCACCAAAATCTGAATATGCGATTTTTAGCATGAATCCAATACCTCTCTTAGCGGGAGGTAAAATTGCAAATATTTTTGGCTATAAAGAATTTTATATTGCGCACTATAAATAAGCAAACATGAAGGTAGCGTTTGCATTTTATTTAGTTTATAACAATTACTGAAAATAAACACAAAATTAATATAATATAACAATAAATAGCAAAAAGTTACAGCTATAAATAATTTTAAATTTTTCACTCTAAATACGCAAAAATGAAGTTGGCGCATTAATTTTATTTTGTTAATAACAATTGGAAAAGATGAGTACAACATTAGAACAATGAAGTAATAAATAGCACAAAATAAGCCCAAAATTATAGTTATAGAAATATTAAATGTTTCACTATTAATACGCAAACGTGTAGTTGGCGTATTAATTTCATTTTGTTTATAACAAATGAAAAAAAATGAGCACAAAATTAGGACAATATAGCAGTAATAAGCATAAAATGAGCAAAAAATTATAGATATAAAAAATAAGGCCCGTATTCTCACCTCTTGAAGTAACATTAAGGACCTTAAATTTTTCATTATGAATACGGAAGCATGAAGTTGGCCTATTAATTTTATTTTGTTTATAACAAGTGAAGAAGATGATCACAAATTAGCACAAAGCAGAAATAAATAACACAACTTATAAGCTTGAAGTTGGCTTATTCATTTTATTTGGTTTATAACAATTGAAGGAGATGAGCACAAATTTAGGACAAACTGCAATAAATAGCATAAAATGAGCATAAAATTACAGATATAAAAATGTAAAAAAATCACCATGAATACATAAGCATGGAGTTGGGGTATTTATTTTAATTTGTTTATAAAAATTGAAAAAATAAGCACAATACAGCAATAAATAGCACAAAAAATATATATGTAAAAATTAAAATTTGTACTATGTATACGGAAGCGTTAAGTTGGCGTATTGACTTTATTTTGTTTATTACATTTGAAGGAGAAAAGGAGATAGGGTTGCCAGATATCAAAGTGTCGAAAATAGAAGAATTAACTTGGAAATATAGAAGTTTCAAAAAATATATAGAAGATTCAAATAAATCATTTATTACTATCATTACATTAGGTATAATTACTAATGTATTAAAAATAAACACATATTAAATATATTCAGATAAATGAAAATATCGAGTTGGAATCTTCTTGAAATCGACACACTCGTCACTAAATTCGGACATGTTGGAAAGTGGTACCAAAAATCAAAATATTATATTATTATTATAATATTATACTGAAAAGCCGAAATATAGAAGATTTTGCTTCTATATTTTAGGAACATAGAAGATAGAAGATTTTCTTTGAATATAGAAGACGTCTATTAACTATAAAAGGTCTGGCAACCCTAAAAGGAGATGAACACAAAATTAGGAAAAAAACTGTAATAAATAGCACACATGAAAAAAAAAACTATAGATATAAATTAAAAAAAAAAACTTACTATAAATACGTAATAGTGAAATAGGCGTAATCATTTTATTTTGTTTATAAGAATTGGAGGAAATGAGCACAAAATGAGAATAATACAGCAATAAATAGCACAATATGAGCACAAAATTATAGCTATAAACAAACTAAAATTTTCACTATGAATTCATAAGCGTGAAATTGGCATATTCATTTTATTTTGTTTATAACAATTGAAAGAGATGAGCAAAAATTAGAGCAATGAAGCAATAAATAGCACAAAATTATAGTTATAAAAATAATTTTTTTACTATACATACGGCAACTTCATGGAGCTATCATCAATCTTATTACAAACAGACGTTTGTTTGTACAAATGATTCAAAAACAAATTAAATATCTTTAAAGGCTTCAAAGTTTAAAAATAAATCGAATGAATATGTTACATGTTCTTTTTATAGTTTATTAAGCAGAAACATTTTTTGCTCTTAATTTCTTTCAGAGTTCTTTAAGACTTGAGCCTATAGTAATCTATTTCACGGTGGTGTAGATAAACCAACACCAATTTGTAAAAAGTGGCGACTATGTTGCAAATTTAAATTGGAATTGCTTATCGAAGAGTTACAAACATACGTAAAATAAAATGTGAATCATTTCACTCTGAGTCATGTATTTACGATCGTGATGTAAGACTGAAAAGAATTGTGAATAAATATAGTAATATTATTATAGATGTAATTCTGTATTAGTCCTACAATAAAAAAAATAAAAAAAATGAAGAATAGGGCTATTCTAAGAATTTTTAAATGACCTACTAAATTTTAAAAGATATTGTTCTTTAAAGAGCCTTAAATTTGAAAATATCACGAAATACCCTTAGATAGTTTACAGTTAATTATTGAAATTTTTGTAATATTTTGAAAAAGTCACGTGATCTGACACAGAATGTGACGTCGGAGTGCATACAGTTTAACAAGTGACAAATTATAGCCTACTTTTATTTATATAAATAAAGTAAAATATTTTCCTATTGGCTAAGAATGACGTCACAGGAATGGGGGCTTGTTTTGCATGATTATTTCTGGCGCCAACATTTTTATTTAATTATTTACGAAAATAACAATAAATTATTATTATTTTTATTACTGTGAAAAATATTGCATAAACTTTCATTTAAAAAAAATGTAAAACCGGCTTATTCAATAAAACTACATCTTAGTAATAATTTTCTTTTTATTATTGTTCCTGCATATTGTTGAAGTTATGGCACAATTTTTCGTTTTATAAATGTTCAAGACATCTAGTTTTATAACTTTCAGAATTCTTATATGCGTTACATCCACTCCACATGTTTCTTATTACTTTCCTTGTTTCGTTATAAGAATGTGCGTACTTCATATGGACAATATTACTCTGTATCATTTCTTTTTATGCCGCCATGTGTTCGCAACTTTTTAATCCTTCTTGTTTATTTGATACTGTTGTACGTGTTAAATTTTGCTGCTTTTATGAAAGACAAAAGAAACCATTGATAAAACTTGTATTGTTAAAAAACCTTATATGTAATAGATAACCTGGTTCTTCGCTTTTGTCTAAAAATAATTAAAAGATAATTGATTTTACGCTAAAAGAATGAAGGATACATATAAGTAAATATATTACTGCATCAGTCGGTTCGCACAATATTACTATTGAATAATTTTGATCAGACACCATAAAGGTGTTTAATAATAAAAAAAAATCAGTTTTATACATACCTATCATAAATGTTAGTACTAGTCAATCGTTACAAAACTTTATTTTTTATATGTTTCTCTTCAAATATTTTCTGAATTATTATGCAGAAGGATTGTTTTCCATGCAAATGTTTTTATATATTGCCATGTATATCTATCAAGGTTGTTTTTTGTGAACAAATAAAAATATTTTGTAAAGATCTTATGACCGTTTATACTTATAATCATATATCTTTAATTGAAAGTAATGCTAAACTGCTCTCTAAAGTGCTAAATTATATTATGAAAAAGAACACATTTTTAATTTTAATTTAAAGTGTTAAAGTGAAGATAAAGTTTATTATGAAAATGGCCCTTAGTCCGAATTCTAAGAATAATATTATAAAAAGAAATATTTTGATTTTGTTTGCTTGTAAAACTAAAAGAGGGTTAAAATCCACAACATCTTGAATAGGAAAATACATATCGTATTTCGTAAATATGTACCTACACTATTAGTGACATAGTAACCTCAGAAAACGTTAGCCAAAAGTACTCGTTTCTTGACCGATTTGTATTAGTGAATCTGAGTCCTTAATTCGTCCGATAATTATATATTGATTAATTGAGCTAATATTAATGCAACAATAGGGATATTACTATGCATCCAGCACCATAAACGGAATGGTGGCGGTTGCGGGTGAACATAGGGATTTGATATGGGATTTTAATTTTAGGAAATTCTCCTGTTCCTATTTCGGTCAAAACCGTACCGTGTGAAGTATTACAGAATTAAAAGTTGCACACAAAACTGCTTTTGCATGTTTTAATATGTATTTGATTCCTTCAAAATTTTTAAAAGAAATTTATGATTCACGACATTATCATAATGAAATATATTATAGTGGAAATAGTTATAAAAGAATATGAAATGTATTTTCCATAAGTTAGGTTTTCGTTTGACGTTCATAAACAAAATTATAAGAACCAGGAAAAGCAAGCAAGTGCCATCCATGGCTTACTAATTAAGACAAATTTTGAAATTTATTTTCAAAATTGCGAAGAAACAAAACAAGTAATAAAAAATGTAAAAACAGATTTATATGTGATTTTCAATTCTTTAAAACTTTTCACTCCATAGTTTTTGCCGTAATATGAACAAGAGAGCACGAAATTGCGTAAAACTATATACCTATTTTAAATCTTTATGTTCACCCCGAACCACCATCACCCTATATAATACGTATATATGACGGACAACAGGCCACATGTTCCCCTGGAATGTGTGGTATACAAGTTAGTATTTTTACTACGTTCATAAATGACACTTCCTGAAAAGTATGTAGGTTTGAACCACAACGTCCGAATCCTAATAATTATAATTTATATATTTCTTTAAAAAAAATTAACCTCACATTAACTAAAGTTTCTAATTTTTGACTTTAAATATATCGTAGATACTACTAGTATCAATAATAAGTTTATAACAATTACAATTAATTGTATTTTTTAATAATTGTTTTGAACTTTTACGTTGATTTTTATCGTTTTTTTAATTTGTTTTTTTTTTACCTTCTGTCACCTTTAAATAATGAAGGTCTTTGGTCAAATAATTCAATGATGAGTTTTTAATGAATACGCACGTTTTGGGATTCCTAGTTTACTATTTTACTATTTTTACAACGATGTTTGTATGTATGTATTTAAGTTATTATAAATATTATAGAATATTTTATTTTCAGCTTTGACTACAATTTATATATCATATTGTAACAATTTATTTGATTGTTGTGTAAAAATTGGTTTGGTAATTGGCTACGCTCAAATTTACGGTTTTATTAATATCAGCTATTGTGTTATATTGCCGAGTATGCAATTAGTTCGTTTACCGAGGACTGAAGGTGATCGCTTTGGGCTTTAGTCTTTTTTCGAGTTATCTAATTAGTTACACTTCTTTTATTATTTTCGGACTACATGTGAGTAATCTGAGTTTGCAGACCAGAGATCAGATTCATAAGACCTATCAGAGTGTTGCCTTCGCGAAGCCGTATATTCTTGAGATCTGAGTACAGTTCAACAAAAGGAAAAGGCAAAACTTTTAAGAACAAAAAAAGAACTAAAGGACCAGGGAATCCAGGCTAAGCTAAAGGGCAATAAACTAATAGTAAATGGCGCACAGTTGCAAACCACATATGGGAAACGAACAAGGACCAGTAATTCGTCGGAAGATAGACCGAATAAACCACCCGCAAAGCAGCAGCAGCAATTATTACTGCAGTATTTTCCAGTGGCAGATACCTTACCTCCACAAGTATGACGATGACGAATAATCTAGATAATGCAGATAGTGAAGCAGAAACAGTAACCGATAACTTCAACCTACCCTCATCCCCAGTGCCATATATACAATCCATTAATGAGAAAAGTATTGATAATAATTACAATTATAAAAATACAAATTTATCACATGTTAATAACTTAAAAATTATATTTTGGAATATTGGCGGGTATAACAATTTATTCAATTGTATTCAAGATACTATTAATATTCTGCTTAAAGCAGAAGTTATTTGTCTATGCGAAACATGGATAACCTTGCCAAATTTCCTTAATGAATACAAAAATCATATTTACAATATAAATGCTACTAAAGAAAAAAGTAAGGGGAGAGCGAGTGGTGGACTACTAATTATGTGTAAAAATAACTATTTTCAATTATGTAATTTAATTGAATATAATATTTTATGGCTATTTATTGAACTTGATACTAACATAGGTAAGTATATCATAGGGGCAGCGTACTTCAAACCTAAATATTAACACGTGTTTAGTGTTATTATCAGACTCAATAAATTTGTATGCAGGTACGTACAACGACCATAAAATAATATTACAAAAATATTTCATTGCAAAAATCGGCCTTCTAAATTAAATCTGTGAAGATGTAATTGTAAATCCATATGTTCGTGAGGAGAGAACTTCGCTGTCTGATACTATAGATAAAAGAGGTAGAAGTTTGTCTGGTACATTGGAGGGATACGGCCTCTACGCCCTAAATGGTAGAGTAGAAGGAGATATACCAGCGCGGTATACATACTTGGGTCACAACGGTAAGAGTATTATTGATTTATTATGGGCAAACCTACAAGCCATATAATCTGGAATTTATCCCAACATTAGAACCATCAGGTCACTGTATAAGTGTTCTCTCCTTATTTATTAATTAAATAATAAATCCTGACCAGTAATACTAAAGTAGATGTAAAATATACAATAAAATTTAAATTTTCTCCATCTAATGATTTAGTTTTTAAAAAAATTATGGAACAGTCTCCTTACGTTTACTATAATAATACAAAGCCCTCTGAACTTCAAAATAACTTACTCTTAGCAATTAAAGAGGTGGCAAGTGAAACAAATATGTTACAGGTTGTAAAAGTTGACAAAATACACATAAAATGAGAGCTAATTGCAACCGTTGGTTTAATAACGAATGCTTTATGTTAAAAAAAAACATTGCTACAAACATTTAAGGTCCTATAAAAAACAGCCTTCTGAAAATAATTTAATACTATATATGGAAACCAAAAAGCAATATAGAAAAATGGTAAATAAATGTAAAAATAATTTCACACTAATATAACTGAATCGTTATCAAACGTTAGTAATAGTAGCATATTTTGGCAGGCAGTTAAAAACCTTAAACCAAGAAAATTCTACTTCAATGCAATTACCGTGAAAGAATGGGAACAATTTTATCAGAAAAAAATTCCGTATCGTGAAAGGTCTAGCATCACATTCTTTGCTAATTTTATCCCCGTTTTTGATTCCGAAATTACAATGTCTGAACTAGAAACGTTGTTGCGTAAAAACCGGTGGAAAGTTTGTTTAATTACGCACCCTAGTTGGTTTGGTGTGCGACCGCTAGCCTTTTTTTAACAGTGGAGTAGGGTGTGGTTCTTGGCAATAATAATAAAAGGGATAAGGGCGCCACGTAATTTTTTTTTCCGAAAATTACGAAACGGTAATCTTTACAAAAATGTACCTACCGTGTATTTTATTGTTGCCTGAAAACGACAAAAAAAAAAGGTTCTTGAAAAAAAAATTAAACTCAAGATTTGAATAAAACAATATAATTTTTTAATAAAAGTTATTGAAATTTTTATGAGTATAAAAAAATAAATATGTTACTGCAATAATGCTGTAAAAAAATTATTATAAAGAAATGTGTTAACTGCAACAATGCAGTGAAGTTTAAACAATTATAAATATTATTAACAAAAATAAGAGTACCGACGCGAATGAGCTCGTAACCCGAATTACAATTATAACCCCATTGTTGGCCAACCGTGGACGCAGGGCAAGTTACAGCCAGATGATGTCGGAGTACGAACAATCCGCGAAGGACTAAATATAAAGATGCAAACTATATGAATGTAACTATAAATGTGGTGTACTAGACACAACAATCACCATAATGATGAAATATAACTATAGTCTAATAGTAACTGATCAATAACAAACATGAAAGTTTTCTCATAAAGTCCCAAACAAGTGAGTACATGGAAATAAAGTCTCCAGTCGACGAATTCAGCGCAACAATAAAGTATTTTCACATATATAGAATGAAAACAGTTCATAAGAAAATAATAGTAAAATGAAATAACTTATCAACAAGAGATCCAGGGTGGCGGTTGGTGGTCAGGACTGGTGGGGATATGTCGCGCGGCAGTTTAGCGTCTGAAATCTAACGGTAGAAGAAGAACGAACAACAAAATATTTGTTTCTAATAAAAAGAAGAAAGGTATGAGGTAAAGAACAATCCACAACAGTAAGCTTTAAATGTGAAATAGTTATTACAGTAAATAAGAAAAAATACCGTAAATTTCAAATATAATATTAACAACAATAACAATCAGTGCTGCTCTAATATTATCATTATTAAATAAAGATATTAAAATGAATTCTGATTTTTATTTATTTAAATTTATATTAAGCGAATCTAGTGAAACGTACCTTTATACAGACAAGGTGAAGGCCACTAACCAACGCTATGTGTCTTGTCAAATTTTGTAAACAAAACACATGATTATTTATTCATGAAACAAAAATGCGAAAAATAGACTAGTATTTAAACCTTTATCACAAAATTACAAGTAATAGGTAAGTTAATGTAGTGTTACTGACAATTGTGGCCAATGAAGTTAATTATTGCAGTTAAATATTATTGTCGAAAAGCTTATTCAAAACTGTTTGGATGGAAAGTATACAGAAAGGATCCAAGAAAGATGAAGAGGACATTAACATTTCTATGAAAGAAAGAAAATGAGTGATACCCTAAAATTAACCGTAACAATTCCCCCTTTATTTCCTTGAAGGAAAATTCCCAAATTTTACTTCATATAAAACTTTTAACCTACATCTACAAATTTTTAAAAATAAATATTCTCTTACATATCCTCTGGAGCAGATTTTAAATCTTTAACATGCCAATATCCCGAAATTCTATTATTTTGATCAGCCAGCTCATAAACGACCTTTGAAATTATCCTTTTTACTGTATATGGTCCTACATATTTAGGAGCGAGTTTACTAGCATAGTTCTCCGCTTGATTTGATAATTTAAAGTTTCTACGCCAAACTGTTTGTCCTACGTGATATTCTATAGGTCTTCTCAAATTGTAACGCTCTCTCGCATTTTTCTGTGCCCCATCTAGTTTCTTCCTAACTTCTTCATAAATCTTTACCATCTTCTCCGGTACTTTAAGCTTTACTTGATCCCTATCAAAAGTTATAACTCCGTTAGGTTCTATAGAATCAGTCTTATATTCTGCGCCGGATAAAATTTGATCGCGCCCAAAATTAATGAAATAGGGTGTAAACCCAGTAGCTTCATGAATTAAATTACTAATTGCAGAACTAACAGAGGGTAAATATTTATCCCATTTCTTCTGATTTTCTTTTATATAAGAAGACAGGATAGTCTTAATAACTCTATTTACTCTTTCAGTCGGATTATTTTGGGGGTGATACAGAGCGTTAAATAAAATATTTATATCGTATTTGGTACATAGAGAACGGAAATCTGTACTTCGAAATTGTACACCATTATCACAAATTATATGTTGAGGTACTCCAAATAGTAAGAACACGTTTTCTTCGATTAGTTGAGTTACTTATTCAGCGGTTACTGAACGTAGCGGAAAAGTAAGAACGAATTTACTAAAATAATCACAAACTACTAAGATATATCTATTGCCTTCTGATGAAGTCGGTAATGGACTTATAAGATCTGTACTAAGAAGTTGAAAAGGGCGGTATACGAGGACGAGTTCCCATAAATCCAGGCGAAATTTTTTGTTCAACTTTGTGTTCCATACACACAACACAACGAGAAACGTATCGAACGACATCATTTTTCATTTTCGGCCAAAAATATTTTTGCTTTAATTTCGCATAGGTTTTAGTTATACCTGGATATCCAGAAGTTAGGGAATCGTGCACCTGTCTTAAAATTTCTTTCCGCTGATGGACTGCTACAACTTTTTTCCAATTATCTTCTTCATTAGTTATTTCCAAATATTTGTTTTTCACATATTTATACAATGCTTCATTATAAACTCTACACTGCGGATATTTTTTTGGAAAGTTAGTTACCTTCTCAATCATCTTGTTATACCATGAAGGCGTAACCTCTGGCGTCACAGGATTAATTCCCAGTACATCAATTTTTGGTACTGCTCGAGATAAACAGTCTGGTACTACGTGCTCTTTCCCTTTGCGATGAACTATCTCAAAATCATATTGCTGTAATTTAACAGCCCATCTACATAATAGACCTGATGGGTCTTTGGGATTGTTAAGCCAAACTAAAGAATGATGGTCCGTTATCACGGTAAATTTAGTTCCTTCAATATAAGGACGTAAGTTTCCTAAAGCCCAAGCTACTGCTAAACATTCACGTTCCGTTGTCGTATAATTCCTTTCATTTTTATTAAGTGAACGGCTGGGAAAAGAAATAACTCGTTTACCATCCGGAAATGTTTGAGATAAAACAGCTCCTATTCCAAATCCGCTAGCATCTGTCTGCACAATAAATGAACGGGTAAAATCAGGACAACTTAAAATTGGAGCAGAAATCAGTTTCTCTTTCAAAATATTAAATGCTTGATTACATTCCTCCGTCCATATCCATTTTTTATTCTTTTTAAGCAAGTTAGTAAGAGGTGTCGTAATCATAGAAAAATCCTGCACAAAACGGCGGTACCAGGAAGCCATACCTAAAAAGCTTCGTAGGTCTGTAACACAAGATGGAATCGGTATATTTAAAATTGCATTGACCTTTTCCGGGTCTACTCTCAGTCCTTGATTATCAATGATATATCCCAAATATCTCAATTCGGGTCAGCAGAATTGACATTTATCCCTACTTAAGGTTAAGCCAGCAGATCGAATACGTTCAAAAATCTTTTCTAAAATAGTTAAATGTTCTTCGAAGCTCTCAGATAATACAATTATGTCGTCCAAGTATACGAACGCATATGGTTCAAATTCAGGTCCTAAAACTGTATCAATCAGTCTTTGCCAAGTAGCTGGAGCGTTAGTAAGGCCAAAAGGCATCCGTTTAAATTGATAAAGCCCTCGTCCAGGTACTGTAAAAGCGGTGTATTCTCGACTACATTCACTTACTGGTATCTGCCAGTAGGCTGACTTTATATCGAGCGAACTTAAAAATTTTGCACCCTTCAAACGATCAAGGATACTGGAAACAAACGGGAGAGGATAGGCATCCTTCTTAGTAACTTTGTTAAGTTTCCTGTAATCGACGCAGAATCGATGTCCTCCATCTTTTTGCGGTACTAATAAAATCGGTGACGACCATGGACTTTTCGAAGGTTCTATAATATCTTGCTCTAACATGTCTGCCAACTCGACGTCGATATATTTTTGCATTGCAGGTGAAACGGGGTAATATCGCTGTTTTATAGGTTCCGAATCCGTAATAATTTTATGCTTTACTAAAGATGTGCATTCAATCTTATTACCCATACGATTCCATTGTTTCTCCAAGAGTTCCTGTAAAGTTTTATTTTGCTCCTCATTTAATCGTGAAATTCCTAAAATTCCAAACATCCCTTCTGCAATCTGGCACAATACCGATAGTGCACCAAAAATCCATTCCTAATATTAGGCTGTTTGTAACATCTGGCACCACTAAAAATGAAATTAATTTAATTTTATCTTCAAGCAAAACTTGTACCGTAACAGATCTCAAACTTTTGCACTCGCTTCCATCTGCTACCGTACATACAGGTACATCTGATTGGTCTAAAGAAATATCCATATGTTGAATTACATCCCAACCTTCTTTCCCAATAATGTATCTAGTAGCCACAGAATCCAAAAGTCCTACAAATTTACGCCCAAAAATGGATATATTTAAATAAGGTCGTTGATCTTTTCCTAAATGAGGGATTATATAATTAATGACGGCAATATTTTTCTGCATTTCCATATTATTGACCGACGATGTCAAACTGGTAGACTCAACTCTGTCTTTTGAGCCTGCCTTGGTTCGTTTCCCTGACATTCAGGGCATGACTTTTTCGTAACCTCTGCCTGTTCACATTTAAAACAGCGTGTTTTCTTACAGTTTATAGCTTTGTGTCCTTTCTCCCGACAATTCCAGCAAATAAACTCTGACTTCGGGGTTGATGATTGTTTTGTTTGGGTAGATGATTGTTTTGTGTCCGTAGCATGAACTGCAGATCCTGAAGAACGGCCTTGGTATGCCAAGTCTGGCTCTAGTAGATTTTTATTTTTGCGTAGTGGTGGCTGAAATTTCTCCGCTCTCCAACGATTAATTTAGAGTTGCTTACAGAACTTTAAGAGTTCTTCAATAGAATTGACAGGAGTCAACCCAAGTCCTTGAATATAACACGGTAAAATGTTTCTTCGCAATATTCTTAGTGAAACGTTTATTAATGAGCGTCTCAAGTCAACAATTGTTTTGTTTTGTGTCTCTCAGTTTCACGGCTATTGATATTTTTTCTTAATTGTGTAAATTTTTTAATTTATTTTCTGGTTTTATATAAAACAGAAATATAATGTGTTATATAAAAAAAATCGTCATTTTTTTCTTTATAATATGCACTAATTCTTTTGACAATAAATTAACATCGAAACTTTTGGCATCTAAAAACTGTTTTTCTATGGCATAGTCCTATGGCCCGTTTTAAAATTTACATCGTATATATATATATATATATATATATATATATATATATATATATATATATATAAATATCAGGAGAAATGTGGGTGTGTCATTTCATTTATACTATCGATGGTTAACTGTACTGAAATGTTACTGAAATAGAACAAAATAATACTTTACCATTCCTAGACACATTAATAACAAGAGATCAACAAGGCCTATTAAAATGAAACTGGTATACAAAACCAATATCATCCCAACGTTATGTCCACTTTAACTCTGAACAACCTCTACAAATGAAAATCAACTAAAAAACAGAATACTGAAGATCTCACATCATTCGTACCACCAAGAAAATTTACGAAAACTTAGAGAAGTGTTAATCAAAAATGCTTACCCAAAAAACTTGCTGATCGTGTTACTGTTCAATGAACAACAATACAATACAAACCGACACACAATCCAATACTGAAACTAACAATAACGACATACAGACCGACAATAACAATATAAAATACTGCTCACTTCCATACATAAACAAGATTACCAAAAACATATCTAACATAGTCCAGGACGACATAGTACGCATAGCCAACAAAAGTTGTCTCACAGTTAAAACAAATTCAGTAAACTAAAAGAAAATACACCGAAAATGCAAAATTCTAACATCGTATACAAAATCCCATGTCATAATTGCAATTTATGTTATATCGGGCACACATCCAGACAACTTTCTGGTAGAATTACTTCACATAAAAGCGATATAAAAAGAAAACCTCATGCAACATCCTTATCCCAACATTGCGTAATAAACAAACAAACATACCATGGACTTTGACAATACAGACATATTAGATACAGAAAAAAATTACAATAAACGATCGTTTTTGGAAATGTATCATATACAAAATACCAACAATACTATGACCAAAAAAACTGACATTGATAACCTGAGCCCTATATATTTTAATTTGTTTAAACTTATTAATAACAACAGAATACTTCAAAACCAGGATACCGAAACTTGAGCGTTGACATGGCGACATCTATTTCAAATTAAACCACTTTAAAATTTACCGCCCATTTCACATCCTGTGGTATCGCTAGAAATGAGGAATATTTTTATACAATTTCAAATTAGATTTTACAAGTTACCAAACGTGCAAATTTAAAACTATTTACTGATTTAGGCGTAGAATATAATTATCTGTAACACTTATTTGAAACATTTTGTCTAAAATTAATTGGGAATTTTTGCGCAAAGAAAAACTGTTTTCCGATGTTAAATGCCTATGGCCAGTTTTTTAATTAACACACCTGTATATATATTTAAATGATTGAAAATAACACGCTTTAGAAAATCGTCATAGCCATATCAAATCATCGTATTTATAAAATAAAAAAATCAGTTCTGGCCAGTAAAAGACCTCTCGCTATTTCCATATTAGTCTATATAAGTATTGTAATGCGCTTTCGAACCGTCGTTTTATAACAAAAAATTACAGAACTTTACCCAAATATTGTTTTTTATTGTATTTAACATGTCTTCTGCACACATGTAATTCTAATTATATCTATTTTTCATTGTATGAGGAAGTTCCTAAATATGAGAGATTCTTCCAATTCATAAACCAGATTGGCGGTATTTCTGTAGCATATATGCATTTTACCTATAATTTCAAATATTTAATTAATAAAACAATAAGAAATATTAAATATACTTCCCAGAAAAAGCTATTAGAATGTCACTAAAACTGTTGATTTTTGACACTGACATGTATCATTTACAAACTATGTTATAAACATTGGAATTTGTCAACTGGTTTCCTTAGTGCCTTAGCCTCTGCGATTAGTTTACTCTATAAATTATAGTGTCTTTATCTCTAAATCTATACAAGATATAATAAAAATTTTAAGTGTATTAGATGGAGAATTTTATGTTCTTCAATATTTAATAAAAAAAAACTCCCAAAAAATTACATTTAGAAGAATTTTTCTAAGAAAGGAATGTCAGATTGAGGAATTCATAGTTAAACATGTATTAAGTCTTATAGTTTTTGAGGAATCGTCCCTACAACATCCAAACATACACACACATACACACGCACACACACACACACAGACACATGCACATACACACATACACAAATACTGACATCATTTTAAAAATGTTATAATCGGACTAGAGGGACATTAAATCGTGCTTATTCACTAAAATCTGGATATGCGAATTTTAGCATGAATCCAATACCTCTCTTAGCGAGAGGTAAAAAGAATATCATATGAATAGGTGCGATTTTATTTTTACACGGATTCTTCTAGAATGAATGTACCGTGTAAAAACAGGTTTGAGTGTATTTGAGAAAAAAGGTGATCCATTGTTAAACGCTCGTGTCACGGATTCTTGTGTTCAATCTATATTTGATTCTTTTATTTGAATCATGTGACAAAATATCAATTTTGTTTTATTTTAATTTCATTTGTGATAGCTTGTATTTTTCAATGTCAGATTTTTTTGGTAAGTAGTGTAAACTTCGTTACTATTTTAGAATTTTTTCGTATTTTATTTCGACAGGATGTATATATTTTTTACAATTCTAAAGTTATATTTTATTCTAAAAAAGGGTTGTTTTGAACCAAAAAACTTTCGTCAAATAATAATCCAAAATATTACTTTCCATACAAAAAGCATAAAGTTAGTTTAAAATTAGATTAGAATTCACACATATTCCTAATTATAGTT
The DNA here is from genome assembly GCA_943142095.1 of Ophonus ardosiacus. Classification (NCBI taxonomy): domain Eukaryota; kingdom Metazoa; phylum Arthropoda; class Insecta; order Coleoptera; family Carabidae; genus Ophonus; species Ophonus ardosiacus. The sequence goes on from OW964824.1 coordinate 45,502,275, forward strand.
TCAATCTTCCAACATCCGTCAATAAAATTAATGTATTGGTGAGCAGTTTCATCTATTATCTACAAGGACTTGATTTCTGATTTCAGGTCACTATTGATAAAATATGAGTAAGTAATAACGCAGATAACAGAATAACACTGTTTATGAGACTGTATCAATGAATGTGCTCTAATACCATTGTCTGCATAGTTCATACAATTATTTAGCGATGACAAGATTCAAATATAATTTGATTTCAATTTCAACACGAACAATTTCAATTAAATTGGATACGATCTGTATTTAATTGTAAAGTTCGAGTTATAGTTGTGACGCGAATTATTTTAGAAAATGTTAATGAATACTATTTTTAGACGAAAATTTCTAGAAAATTATATTTAATTAAAATTGAAATTTTAAATTTTGGAATTAAACATGCATTAACTTAAGATATATTTTATTCTCAAATATGTGCACTAATTAATATTGAACTTCTTTTTTTTTAAATTACAGTAAAGCCCCGCTAATCCGTACCTCCGGATATCCTTGCAATCCGGACAAACTTAAAAATGTACGTTTTATATATCGGATCGGCAATGGATCCTAATTCGGATCGCGCATGTAGTGTATTTGTCAAAAAAAATCAGTATTGCTTGTTGTACTGATATTATATCTGACGACTAGAAAAATTCGCACGGGGACAAGTGGTTTCAAGTGGAATTGTCCAAATTGTATGAAGTTCGGTAAGTAATCAATAGGAAGGCTTAAGGAGATCACCCACAGTTTAGAGAAGAATATTTTAGAATTAAAAAATAACAATTCCAACCCTAATTCTAATATGTCAGTAACGGGAGAAATAACAGAAAATATTATATTACAGATCAACGAAAACATTTATGCTCCGTGGAAAATTATTCACCAAAGATCAACTTCATGAAAGTGATTCTTTTATGCTTAATTCTTTGCTGGATAAAATTGGTATTAAATATAATTTAATTAAAATTACACGTATCGGTCGCACTGATAACACAAAACCACTTTCACATCAATTAAAGTTCAGTTCTTTTGTACTGATGACGTATTGCAAATTATAAAAAATTCTTTAAAATTAAAAAGTAGTGATAAGTGGAAACAATTATCTATTTCTAGAGACCGAACTAAGATGCATGCAGATTTTTACAAGTCAGTTAAATCAAAACCTAATGCTAGAATTTCTGCTGGTGAAACTAATTTAATTATAAAATTATGTTAATTATATACCAAAAATAGTTCCTTCTTTAAACTAATTCCATCTAACAGTTGTCCATTTACAATTAATTTAAATTACCAAAATATCAGGGGTTTAAATAGTAAAAGTCATACATTTTATGTTAATTGTTGTTCTATCCTACAATATAATTATTTGTCTGAAATTCAGTTGATTGCTTCCTTTTATAGATTTGAAATTGTTTCATCAACATATACTGTTATCCGTGATGACAGAAATATTTCAAATATTATAAAATGGTCGCATTAATTGATATTGTCTGTGTCATATTTAGTAACTAAACATTCATTCACTGCGCATTTTATATACAGTACAATCGCGTTAGAGCGAACAGAATAAATCACTTGTTCATATTATCGAACTGTTCACATCACCAAAGATTTATAAAACTTTAGATAATATAAGAAATAAAACACGAACCCTTCTTAAATAAATATAAATAAATACATACATATATTTATTAAGCCAAATTTACTATAAAGTATGTATACATACAATAATTTTTAAAAATCGCACTCCATGTCGAACTTTGTAACGCTGAAGCTAGTCATTACTAGCGTTAAATAACCCAGGTTTTTCATTTAATTTTACATGCAATTCCTTCGCTTTTTCTTTTAGCGTACTAACTTGACAATTTCGATTACGTTGTTGCTGAAACCATTTATATAAGGTTGCTTCCATTTTTGCAATTCAGCTATTTTTAAAGTGCGTTTTTTATTCGTCTTTATCATCTTACGGTTTTATTTATCGCAAGTTTCTTGTTCTTTAAAATGCAAATAGTGGACTTCGCTATGCCATATTTCTTGGATAAAACGGTTATATTAGGACAATTGTCATGTTCAGACATAATTATTGCTTTTTCACATTGAGGTAAAGTTTTTAGTTTAAATTTAAACATATTTTGGAAAGAAAATTAAAAATAATATTTGATAAAATAATATTAGCACAACTAACACCGCACAGCAACTATACTTCTTTCAACTTTTAAGCTGTTTCTATGTTCTACGTTTTATAAGTAAATAGGCAAAGTCCACAAGCAGTGAATACACTGTGTTCAAATTAACGAAAGTTAGGTTGTTCACGTTATAAGGTAGTCAATGTTAAAAAATATCATGTTCAAACTACGGGGTGTAACACGAAAACCGGGCCATAAGCGTTTAACATGGGAAATCAGTTTTTCCTTGCGCAAAAGTGGCCTATTTATTTTAGACAAAAATGCTTCATAAATAATCAATACTCACATTTTCTATTACACGTTTCGTAACCGAAGAAATTGAATTTAAAATTGTATAAAAGTTACTTCTTTATAGTGTTAGCCATGTTAATGAAATAAAATCTAAATCAAATTTTATGACATTTTGCCTCTCAGAAATTAAAAATATGGTTTTCATCGACATAACACTATTCAATGATTTGTATCTTCTCTCCCTGTGCATAATTCTCCATTGTCAATAATGTTAACTCAAACCGAGCTTTTCTAACAGATCAAATATGTCACAATCTGACAGATAGATTTCTGATAGGTAAAATATGTCACAATCTGACAGATATGTTTCTGACAAGGTAAAATATCAGTATATTTATTTGTAATTTTACGCGTCAGAAACGCTCTGCTTTGAGTCATCATTACCGAAAATGGAGACTTATTCACAGGAAGAGAAGACAGTAGTATTATTTTGATGAAAAATATATTTAATAATTTCTGGCAGATAAAAAGTTATAAAATTTACTATGGCTAACACTGTAAAGAAGTAAGTTTTATAAAATTTTAAATTCGATTTTCTCGGTTACCAAATAAGCGAAAGAAAGTATGACTATTGATATAGATGCATTTAATTCTGTACAACATTTATTTGAAGCATTTTTGTCTAAAATTAAAAGCACTTTTGGGCAAGGAAGACCTGATTTTCCATGTTAAATGCCTATGGCCCGGTTTTCGTGTTACAACTGATATATTCGAGTGTTCATGTTAACGCGATTGTACTGTACCTCCTTATGTGAATGCAAATGAAATTTTTCAAATATTAGACTTCAAATTTTCAACTATTGCTTGGTAATGAAAATATTATTAATCATAAAATGGCTAAATTACCTAATAGACTGTCGATTCTGTTTTGCTGCACCTGTATCCGTTATTATAAATTTAGCCATTACAACTTCTACATTTCTAGAACGATGAAAACAAAAACGTTTTACTCCAGTTCACAAGAAGGATGACAAATACAATATAGCAAACTATAGGTTCATATCAATTTTAAATTATTTTGCAAAAATCTTTGAAAAAGTTATTTATAATGTCCTATTTAGAAATGTGTATACGATTTCTAATTTCTGACGATTAACATGGCTTTATGCGTGGACGGTCAACAGTAACTAATTAAGTATGATTTTCAAAATACGTTTCTGAAGTTACGGATGATTATGGACAAGTTGACGCAATGTATAGTGACTTTTCCCGTGCCCTCTATTCCATAAACATAGATCATGCTTTACTCCTAACTAAAATCAGTTCATTCGATGCCTCTCCTCCTTTCTTAACACTTTTAGCTCCAAAGCATCGGCAAGTTATTTTCGACATTTTGTAAATAACATTAATTTGTTTTTATTTAATGTCTCTGCGATTACTTGTTCCAAAGTTACATCTATTTAAAAATGACCGTAAACGGCTATAACGCCATCTAATCCGAGCGCGCCGTTCCGCGGTTGATTGAGGAGCGTGAACTTGGCAGCAGTATATTAAAAAAAAATACATAAAAGTGCACTTAATCGATTGTATTTCGTTTGTATTTCATTGTATTTTACTAAATACTATTATTGTTACTATTGTCATTATTATTAACATTATTATTATTAATTATTATTACAATTATAATTATTTTTATAATTATTCTTAGCGGTATTAATCATTATTAATTATTATTGTTAATGATTAATAATAATTATAATTATTATTATTAATTGATTATTACTCTTATTACTAATTATTATTAATCTTATTATTAATTATTATTACAATTACTATTGTTATTTATTATTATTGTTATTATATCCGCAATCAATTCTACAATATTTAAGAGCATACCCGGTGGACGAACGATTTAAAATTCCTATTACGTACAGACGTACGTTCCAATGTTCTGCCTCTACTTCCTAAGAAAACTTTGTATTTTTATCAGCTTTTTCTTACACATGCGAACTCATCTATTTTGCTGAACGTTCGTTTTCAATCAACCATGACTCCTCCCATACAATCAAGCAGCTATTTTTTACAACTGCTTTTATATAAAAATTATTCAAAACGAACGGAATAATTGTTCAAAATTTTGTCATTTTATGCTTAGAGTTTGTAGCAATATCGTTTGAAATTTAATGGGAGTAATAGCGGAAGTTTTTAGAAATGAATGGGTGTAGAATAATTAATTATTATATTATATTTGTAGGTATATAACCAATAAATAAATAAACAAACAAACAAAAAAAATTACCCCTGTTAATAAGGCTAAATTAGATTTGCATTTTGCTTTTTTCTTAAATCTAATTGTACCTTATTCCGGAACTATTTCTTTAGGTTACTTTGAGTGTTATAATTTAGGGCGTATACAAACATCCAAGCCCGTGGTGGGAATCGAACCCACGACTCCAGGGCCGAACGGTGAAGGTCGCTTGAGCGCTGCCTTTACACGCTTGACCACCGAGGCGTCTTGCATTTTGTTGTAAAATCAAAAAATATTAAAATACTACTCAGTAATATCAATAAAAAATTATTAATTTTACATATTTAATTTAATATTATATTAATGTTATCATTACATTTTCCTGTAAAATTACTGAGAACCTTTTAATACCGTATGTGAATGTGAAATTTACGTTCAGTTTATAATAATTACAAATATTATTATTAACTTGAAAAAAAAAACAATAAAAATTATTAATCTCACATATTTAAATTTATATTATTTTAATATTATTATACATTTTGCTGCAAAATTACTAAAAATATGAGATCTGTTTGATCATAATAATTAGAAATCGCAATATAACCTCATCTTTTGGCTTTTGTGAAACAAAATAACCACCTGATTCACATTAAAATAATGTCTCAATATTTAATTATGACATTTTCTTAACTACTGGACGCTGTGATCTGATTATAAACGTCCATAAGCCGAAATCGATTATCACAAAGATTTATAAATAAATTTTACTAAAAATACAGAGCGCTTCGATTAAAATTCTTTTACATTTAATTCAAAATGCAAATGCACACTGAAGTTACATTAAATTTAAATGTTATAGCATTTTTTATGATTTTGTTTAATTATTTTAATATTAACCCCAGTAATACGGATTTTTTTATTAATATGAATTGAGTCAGTATTTATTCATCCATATTAACGGTGCTTTACTGTAATTTCAATGCGTTTTCTACCAAAGTTATTTTAGTGTAATAAAAGTTTAACTCATATAATCATGATAAGTTTCAAAACTATTTTCACATTACGTGACATGGTTTTAAATTCGGTGCTACAGCTCGTGTCAGATAAGAAAATAAATTATTTTCTTATTGGTCAGAAAGCACACCGAATCCGCAATAGTCAGCTGTCACAATCGATAGAAATGTGTGATATTATTTAACCTATTATGCTACATACAGTGTCCCATTTAGAGGTACCACCATTGGAATCTCGAGAACTATAAGAGATACGTTGTCGGTTAAATGCAACTTTTTGTGCACCTTTAGGGGACCATCTCAGATGTGATTTTGTTTTTACAAAAATTCTCATAGGGCGCTAGATTTTAGCGAAAAACTGAATTTTATTGATTTTTTTTTTCAAATAACTTTTAAACTATTAGTAATTAACAAAAATGTTTCAAATAAAGAAGTTATATATTTTTATTACCTAACCAGTGGCGTACGATTTTTTTTTTATATCTGTAAAAATTTGAGATGTAACACAAACTTACATTTTTTTAAATAGAACCCATATCAGATTTTAGATCCTAAAAATTCGTTATTTTTTTCGCTTTTCAAGGATGTAAATATTGTACTACATTGCATTTGATTTTGATGCAATATGGGATAAAATTTAGTTTTTTTATATAGACCAATTACCTGTATTAATAATAATTTGCAAATTTCAATGCGTATCGAACAATAACAAGTGACAAATTACTAGAAAACACTGACAGTTCAAAACTGCAATAGTAGTAACTAGCGAAAAATATTTAAAAAAAAAATGATTGTTTTCAGCTCTTGAAAAAATAGATATGATTTGGTGGTATGCACAAAACAATAAAAATGCAGTACCAACGTGTGAAGAGTATTTACGTTTATATCCAGAAAGGCGGAAACCTTCAAGAAAATCATTCAAAATATTGTAACGAAATTTACGAAATCATGGTTCATTTACCAAAACAAAAAGTAAGGAAAACAATGTACCAGAAGATGATGTTGTAAACATTTTGGCAGATGTAGAATTTGGTCCTTCTACTTCTATTAGAAAAACTGCAAGAAATTTTTAAATAATTTATTTTCAGACAAATAGATTGGTACGCATGGACCTGCAGCCTGACCAGCTTGATCCCTCGATCTCACTCCTCTTGACTTTTTCCTGTGGGGACATATCAGTAACATTGTTTACACTACAACAGTGACAACAGTTGAAGAATTGCGGGAAAAAGTAATAACAGCATTTGAAAATATTTCTCCAAGAATGGTTTTAAAATCAAACATACATGTAATACGGAGAATACAAAAACGTATTGCTGTATATGGACGACATTTTGAACATATAATTAAATAACACTTGTACTTAATATTAAATATTTTATTAAAACAAAATTATAATATTATTCGATAGCAATTGTTTTTCTTTCACTAAGACTATTATGAAATAAATATTATAATTTCAGTATTAACATAGGTAATTGTTTACTTTATTTTATCCAATATTTTACCAAAATCAAATGCAATGTAGTACAATATTTACATCCTTGAAAAGAGAAGAAATAATGAAATTTTTGGGCCTAAAATCTGGTATGGGTTCTATAGAAAAAAATGTATGTTTGTGCTATATCTCGAAATTTTACAGATATAAAAAAATTCATACGTCACTGGTTAGGTAATAAAAATGTCTAATTTCCTTATTTAAAACATTTTTGTTAATTACTAATAGTTTATAAGTTATTTGAAAAAGAAAAAATCAACAAAATTCAGTTTTTCGCCAATATCTATCGCCCTATTGGAAAAACAAAATCACATCTGAGATGGCCCCTTATAGGTGCACAAAGAGTTCCATTTAACCGACATCGAATCTCTTATAGTTCTCGAGATCCCAATGGTGGCACTTCTAAATGGGACACACTGTCAAATTTTTAAGTTATTTAGTAGTGTATGGCAAATCACCTTGGAAGGTTATAGTGTTGAACAGCGTTTGCAAATCATCAAATTTTATATTCAAAATCAGTGCTTTGTTCGAGGAACGTTCCTCGCATTACGTGATTTTTATCCAACCATTCTACCGAATCGATTATTCGACGTTTGGTGGCCAAATTCGAATCAACCAGTTCGGTAAATAATCAGCTAACACCCGTACGTCACCGAAACAGACAGTTTGCTGAAAATATCGCTGCTCTGCCTGAGAGGGTACGGGAAAACTCGAGGGTGTCAATTACTGGTCATTCGCAAGAACTTGATCTTTCTGCGACTACAACTTGGCGAATTTTGCGTTAGAACTTGGGTCTGGACCTGTGTAAAATCCAACTGACCCAGAAACTACCATAGAAAACACCATGTGTTCGCTAATTGGGCTCTGGGGCAGTTGGAAGTTGACCCAAATTTCGCCAAAAAAATCATCTTTAGCGACGAGGCCCATTTTTGGATGAATGGATATGTGAACAAGTAAAATTTTCAGATGTGGGACGATACCAATTTACACGAGATACACCAGCACTCAATCGAGAAAGTCACTGTTTGGTGCGAATTTTGGCCCGGCGGAATCATCGGGCCGTACTTCTTCCAAAACGAAACTGGCATTGTCATAACCGTCAACGTCGAGCGCTACACATCGATGATAAGCAACTTTTTGTGGCCTAAACTGGATGATATGGATACCGACGATATGTCGTACGTGTAACACAACGCATGCCACAATGGACATTCTGCACGAGCGATTTGAGGGCAGAATTATCTCGCGCGGCAGCAACGTGAATTGGCCACCGAGCAAACAATTGATGTCCTCAAAGTCAACATAACGAATGCCATACAGCAAAATTCAGCCAGATTTATGCGATAAAGTCATAGAAAATTGGACCTCCCGAATACCACCATGCAAAACCGCGGCGGACATTTGAGCAACGTTATATTCCATAATAAGTGCCATAAAATATTTTTCAAATAAAATAAAATTGACTGGATATCTCACACACAATTTTTATTTACATTTAAAAATCAAGCGTCCTTATTGAAAGACCCTTTAGCTACTGTGATTATTTTATTTAAAGTTTTAATATTTACCAAGTGGCTTATGAAATGTACTCTGTTTTCCTATTTTTAAACTTTAAGGCGGGAACTTATAAAATGCGCACCAGTATATGTATAAAGCAAAACTTTGTTGAATGAAACTAAGTATTAAACATTGTTACTTAACTAGTAATAAACAAATTTTTTAGACGTATAACATAAAATATATTCTTTGGAGATGCACAAATGGTAACAAAAAAATAATATAAATTCTACATGATGTCTATAAAACACTTAAAATATATTATTGTTCAATATTTTCACTGCATATTTGGCCCATAAAGAGAGAATGCTTTAATATATGAGTCTTTTGCATAATTTACTCGAAAATCAAGTTTTACGATCTTTACAAAACTTATATGAAGCCATTTTGTTTCCTACTATAGGATGGAAACTTTGTGACTTTTTGTCCATTTCGTACTATTTTAACCGTAATAATTTGCCAGTATTTGCCGTAAATGCTTTATATATAGACCCATCACTTTTAATTTTTTTCAAAAATATAGCTAGGAAGCTATTTTAGATATATGATTGTTAAGTTCACATTTCGATATATCTGCTTCTGAGTTATCTTCACCTTTGTCACCTCCTTATACAATAATTTTCTTTACTATTCATTCCATCCCTTTTACTAACGGATAGTCCATTTTGTGTACAATAACGGTGACTATAAAATAATTTGTATTGTAGGCGTGCAGCCAATAAAAATAACTTGATAGAACCCGTTGGGTCTCTCATGTCCGAACAATACATATTTTGTAAACTGTTTGTCATCAACAATAATTACGATTAGAGTATGTACATGTTTCATTTATTTGAAGGTACCTAGTCGTTTAGAGCCGTAATTATAGATTTTCACATTTTAGAAACATTTAAAAAGTCCAGCGTTTTCTGCAGGGTTAATAAAACCAGTCAGCGCTCAAATGTCATTCGTTATAGTCTTATCTGAAACAGTTTTCGTTACATGCATAATACCCATATAAAATATATGTATATTTTGTAGATATCCATTTATAGTGATTCTATATCACAATATTTTTATATTGCCCGGGTGTTAAGGGTGAAAATATGCCTTCACACTGCATTTTGTGTTGCAAGCAAGTCGTTTGGTTCGCATGCCGCGTAGGCACTGTATAGTGCAAGTTGTATACCTCACTGGCGCTGTTTTCTTAAAGTCCCTGCGATACACATTTCGTTGGATCTACATGGTTGATTTTTAGTAAATATTAATTGTAATATTAAAGTTTTTATGATGCCGTGCAAATTATTTGTTCGGTTATAGATAACGTATCCATTTTCCTCTTTCTCAGAGCACTTTGTGGTTCTTAACATCTTCATCTTCTATAAGTATATCTTTATTGTCCAAATTTGCTGCATTTAATGCGTCATCTCATATTTCATCCCCTAAAATACAAAAATCTTTCTCATTTTCTTCAAATTCATTTAAATTTTGATTATCAAATTGTGCCGTGCAAAATATTTGTTTGGTTACAGATAACGTACTTATCCATTTTCCTCTTGATCAGAACACTTTGGGGTTCTCAACATCTCCATCTTTTATAAGTATCTTTATTTCCAAATTTGCTGCATTTAATGCGTCATCTAATATTTCATCCCCTAAAATACAAAAATCTTTCTCATTTTCTTCAATTTCATTTAAATTTTGATTATAAATTTCTTCTAAATTAACGTTTTCAACTTCTAAGTGCTCATTGCGCCAACGTAAAAACAATAAAACTTGCCCAAGATAATAATTTTGTGGATTTTGAACCAATTTATATTGCCTAAAACGAAAAATGATTTCTGTCGAACATTAAAATTTTCATTTTCATCTTCATTTTCCGATTTTTTTTTTGTATAATGATTATACGCAAAACTAGCCAGACATAAATTTTGCAAAAAATTGGTCGTGTACTGTACTTTGTGAATATATCTTCATATATCCTCCATGTAAATATCAGATGAATTTGAATCTACTTTTGAAAGTTCTTCACAAGATTTTAACATTAATGCCCGTTTATTTCTTGGACTTGTGTTAATGTAAATAATAGTTTCTCGACGGCTTTTAGAAAGAGGTAAAGACAAAATATGGTAAGATGCTTCTTGGATAGACATTAAATTCCCATTTAAAAAGATATTTGCAATTTTTCTAAATTTCTCAATAATTTTGATAAGCCCGCTGCAATTTTCCAAACGGAATTAATAATGTAAGAAGCTACCCCATATTCTTTCAAAATAAATTGTATATCTATATTGGCTTCAAATAAATGTAAAATCATTTTATTTTATCAATTTATTCCCACTTCTTAACTGGTTCTTTTTAAATATGCTTGTCTTTAACAAATAACGAATTGTCAAAATATATTCATTTTTAGAAACATTTAATTTTAATAAAATATCTCCGTACGATACTAGTTCGTGTTTTGTAAAATAACATTTCAATAACTTTGAATTTATAACAACGTCTTTAAAATTAGAATTTTTATCCTCGTCTGATAAAGGTAATAAAATCATAGTCCATGGTATTAAAGGAATAGGAAAATTACAGCGGCTCTAGTCTCTCATAGCTCTATTCTACCTGCGAATCAAAGTTATAAAGTTACTTTATTTTTTGAGAACTAAGTAAAATAAATTTTACTACTGATTGCGATCGTAACAGAATAAAACAAAGATTCTAACTAGGCACTGAGCACAATTATTTGGTGACAAATCAGTAATTTCAGGGTCATAATTATTATTACGGGAAAAGTAAATAATTTATGCACAGAACTGATTACGCACGGGACAAAAAGGAATGTAATTATTTGTTGAGTGAAAGATTGCTGTTAATTTTAGGAATTTTACTTTAGAAAACTTTTTTCTTCTTTCAATTGGTATAAGGGTTAATGTGTTTTAAATTTATTTTACTCTTCAAATCTTAGATTTTTCTGTATCTTTCATGAAACTTATTTTTTTGGTCAAGAATTTCTATAGTTTTACAAAATAGTATTTTATTTTATATTGCTTCACAATTCAATGTTAATTCTATATGTTTATGTTAACGTATATGCGTATCCTCCCAGGTATCTGATATATATATATATATATATATATATATATATATATATAATATTGAAAGAAATGAATATTATTGACCAAAATAATTTTAGTTACAATGTATATATAAAATATATTTAAATAAAATAACTGATACATATAAATATTACAGATACTTCCAAATATATAAAAAAAATATCATAACAAATACCAACACGCCCACTCTCGCATAAACACACACACACACACACACACACACACACACACACACACATCGTGAATACGTTAAATTCTGATTCTAAGGATCTCAAAACGTGCTTATTTATAAAAATCTCGTACAAGAAGTAAAATTACAATTAGTCCAAATACAGAAAAATATATTTCTTCTTTCAAAAATCTAATCAGCATATCATACATATTTGAGTTATCGGAGACGAACTAATCGTTACATGCACAAATGCTCATTCGCTCTTTTTTGTAGTTGTGCAACGTGATAGAATAGGGTCTGTACATTCTATAATACATATTTCATTCGAAATTACCTTCTCAATAAACTTGAAAGTTTGTTACATTATTTGTTATAAATCATCCTGTATAGGATGTCCAGGTCAACGTGACCATGGGATATCAAAAACTATGAGTATAGAAGAAACGAAGTCGGTCAACTTATTGCTAACATAGACAAAAGTTGCCCATTAAGGAGGCCATTTTACCGGTATATTGTATTTCCGAAAATATACGTGCGTCGCTAAACATATACAGTTTATTGTTTTTTGCAAATAACTTTTAGGTGTGAAACAATACGTACTGAATAGTTTATACTTCTTATGCCCGTATTCACCAACATCAAATAAATCTTTGAATAGCTTATTCATTGAATAAGATAAAAATATCGCATCAAAATATGACAGCTAGAATAAATACCTTCATTTGTGTTATGGTATCGATGCGATATTTTTCTCTTATTCAATGAATAAGCTATTCGAAGATTTATTTAATGTTGGTGAATACGGGCATTAGAGTATTATTGAACCCCCAAAGTCCCAAATCTTGATAACTTTTTTATTAATGGCAATAATTATTTACTCTTGCATTCTTTTTCAGTTTTCAAATCAAATCAGGTAGGTACCTATATAAAATTCATAATTTTTACCTCCCGCTACCCTTGGTAAGGGAGGTATAGGGATCGTGCTAAAAATCACATATCGAGATTTTAGTAAATGACCACGTTTTAAGGTCCTAAAATTTTAACATTTTCACGATGATGTCTGTATGTGTGTGTATGTATGTGTGTGTATGTATGTGTGTGTGTATGTGTATGAATATTGTCTTCGCTCTAACTCAAATACTATCATTCAGAAAATTCTGAAACCTTGTATTTCTACCCTACTCTAATATGAAAAGAAGCCATTACATTTTGGTGCAAATCGGATACACGGAAATGGCACTTTACTTGAAGCTCATAATGGTTTTTCTTCAAAAAATACCATTAAATGTCATTTTTTAAATTATAGATTATTGAATGTTGTACAGGTATAAATTAATACTTTTTCTATGTATTTTACAGATAAATTTAAAAATTTTTCTTGTTTTTTAATCCCGAAGCCTAAGATAAACAAAATTACTTTGTTACACAGTTTATTTTTCAAATGAATGTAACTGACAGGTAAACGTCATTGTCAAAAAATTAATCACTTCAAATTAATAATAGTGGCATATTAAATAATAAAGAAAATCGTAAATAAAGCAATAGTTATATGCAATGGAACATAATATAGTTTTGCAGCATTAGTAAATAAGTAGGTATGTATTTAAATTAATAAAAATTAAATAGCGGGAGGTTTTGTGTTGGCCATATCAGATTTTTTTTTATAAAGACCATGAAATTATAAAATTTTAGTTTCTTGTGCAATCAAGAGGATAGAGCCTATGTTTAGACGAGTGTGACATTTGTTACATTTTTGTTACAATCGTTATAAATCACCCGCCATATTGTATAGTGAATGATAAGAAATTTGTGACTTGTATGTAAAGTATATTAGTTGCTTGAAAATACAGGTGTGTTAACAAAAAATCTGCACAAAGTTTAATTTATTAATATTATTACCTATTTAAAACGTAATAATATGTGTCGCAACAATCGTTTTGTGTTAAAGTTTACATTAGTCTAATACCAAAAATAATACAATTTTCCTATGAGTTGTTCACAAAAACTAAAACAAATCTCATGAAATAAAACTACTGTCTTTTTTGTATAATTTTGTATTGTATTTTCTAAGAAAAAATGAAAAAAAAAAAAAAAAAAATTAACGATAAAAACATTCATGGCTTCGCCTTATGAGACGCTTCTGGTTGAGATACAGAAACAAAAGAAAGTATAAATATGCATCTAAATAAGCAGTATCCTCATACCAAGTTTCAAAATTTTAGTACAACTAGTATTCATAAAAATGTGCCTGACGAGCTGCACTTTTAAAGAGCTGAAACTATGTAATGAAAAGTTACCGGACATATCTTCATAAAACATTTTTTACTCAAAATGACCTCATGGATAAGCTATTATTTTTTTTACACTCTGCATACGTAAACATGTAAATTCAAAGTTTAACAAAATGCAAGTGTTAATAAATCAAAAAAAACTTGCTGCGTGAACTGCATCCGATGTCGAATTCTATTTCACGATAGATGATAGTGATTTTGCAGGAAATAAAAGTTATTTTTATAAACAAGGCATTCATGGTCCCAAAGTATATACATTTTATCGACATACGAAATTGTACACAAAGATTTAAAAATAAACTTTGCCACTTGTTTTAATTTGTAGTCTTTTGTAAGTTAAATCATCCTGTTACAAAGTTTGTGAAATTTTTGGTTTATTTATTTATTCGTATCTACACTACATTATTAATATGAATTGAGCAGGCACTGGGTTTGATGAAATGTCAATGTCATTGTCCTGGCAAAAGTTCTTTCTTCATCCCTGAGTCATGTAGTGCAGTTGAGGAAAGATTGGCCGACACTCAAGTGCCGTTGCCCAGGGGACGCGCGAATGTATTCACACTCACCGGGAGGCTCTTTCCATGTCCCATTAGTTTGACACTCAAGATTGTCAAATATTTTTGAAATTTTGAATTTTGCTTCTCGAAATCAAGGATCTTCATCTCCCACGTAATCATCAAGCTTGGGAAGAATGGAAATATATATCACTTTCACTGAATGTATAAAATATGTATATTTGTATTTTTGGTTAAAACACCCTTACGTTGTAAGCAAATTGTAAAATGATTCTTTTTGCAATGTGCTTCAAAATAACTACGGGAAATGTAAAATGGTGATTTTTAATTGGCTTGGATATACGGGCATGTTTAGAAAAATTATACAGCTTTCTAGAAGTCTAGAACTGGGACGCTGAATGTTCGTCACGTTGGTTTGAGTATACGTTACATCACCATAACGGTTCCCTTTCAGCTTCAGTTTTAGTTTGGGGGAGAAGAGTAAGTCGGGACCAAATCAGAAACCCTATCCCTTGAACTTTAAGAACAAAATATACATCTGCTTCACATTAGACATTAAACTAATATATCAATATTTAATTAACATTCTCTTAACTACTTGATGCTATGATTTAAAGATGAGCATCCATAAGCCGAAATTAATTATTACAAACATTTATAAATAAATTTTATTAAAAACACAGTACTCTTGGGTTAATATCCTTTTACATTTAATTCAATATGCTCACTGACTGGAGACTTCCATCAAATTTAAATGTTTTAGCATTTATTACGCTTTTGTGTAATTACTTTAAGATTACTTCAACAATCCAGATATTTCATTAATCCGGATTGAGCCAGTTTCAATTGATCAGGATTAGTGAAGCTTTAATGTGATATATTTTTTGTTTGTTTATACCAAAATTATCTGTATTACTAATTATCGGTAATATCATTAATTTTGCAGTCTTTATTAAGTATTTCCGTGATGAATTATTTTGTATGCCACAATAAAGCGATACATTGACGACAAAGGCGCTGTAAATTGAACATGTTTTTATAATAAACACCGTTAATAAATGCTCGCTATAATATTGTTATTAATGTAAGAAAAAACTAAGCGCTAATAAAGCGAGTTCAGCATATTTATCCAAAATAGCAAATATTTTGTTTCTCGATAAAATTTGTTTCTAGCCACTTTTATAACTCATTATGTTTGCGTCATACTTCATAATCTATGAAAGTCAGAAATGAAATGTTTTTTTTATATTTATTTAAAAAAAAGGTACGATAATCTTGTAAGTAAGTGTATAAAACTCTTAAAGCGATAATCTTTTTACTTTAGACAGCTTCATTGGAAGTTTTATAAACTACTTAACAAAAAGTTTATCTTTATAAAGATTAAATTTTATCCATGAGCTCATTATTCCCGTGGATTTTAAAATAGTTTTTTACATTTAAAATGAAAAAAGTGATTTGCCTAGTACATCAGATTCCATAAATAATTATTAAATTCCATTTACTTATTTTATATACATTTATCTATTTATATACATGATTTATTTCAAAACATTATGGCCCGTATTCTCAACTCTTGAAGCAAAGCTATTTCGACTTTTCATATAGGAAAGAAATTATTTTAACTTAAATTTTCTTCTTCTTCTTTTCCTTATACCCAAGATTGGTATCGGATTTTGAAATTTGTTTTAGCTTTCTACGAAATACTGTAGGTACTCGTTTCGAGACTTATAGGACTAGAGTAGAGCAGATGATCTACCGTTTAACTGCAATCTGAGGTGCCCTTAATAATTGGTGCAACGTATTTCTATCTTTAAGTTGTACTTAATATTTAAATAGAACCGGTGCAAACAGCCATGAGTGTCTGGACACGAATCTGGGAAAATAAGGTTCGATCCTGACCGACGCCATAGTTACTTAAAGTTAATTTTAATTAAGTATCCTTTTGTTATCACGACAGTAGACTGTTTTATATTTCATGGAAATGTACCGGAAATAGAACTACAGATTAATTTGTATAGCTGCCGCGTGTTACTTTAAGACTGACACTGCGCATACATGTCAATGAATCCCCTTCCTCTTTATACCAATTTTAAATGTCGATGGACTGTGTTTTTTTTTGTAATAATAGAATATAATAATTACTAGTAACAGTTATTGTAAATGTTCGAATAAACGTCAATTTATGTAACCACCCTATTATTATATTTCAACCTGTTCAAGTACGAATTTTAGGTTCTGCGCAAACAAGGTCAGTGTCAACATAACGCGCGCTAGCTATAACAGAAAAGTCATGTGACATTTAGCATTTATCAGTCTACATATATCTGTTTCTGCACTCAATTTTTAATAATTAAGTGACCTTAAAATCTGTTTTATTAATATAACACGCAGCATCCCATCGTTCTCACCTGCCATTCCGAAGCCAAGCGAGTTCCTCTGACTGCTCGCAGTTATCGGCACACATTTCTCACACCCTGGAATCGAGGCCAGCATCATCAGGAATCCGGCGCGGAACCTGGCGTTCATGTAGCAGTAGATAATGGGGTTGTAGCATGAGTGAGACATGGCCAACCAGTGGAGTACAAGCCAGAAGTAAGCTAAGCCTGGGATGTCTGGCATCATGTTGGAATAAGTTGCTACCTGTGACATGAAGAGAAAATTAATTAAAGGTGTATATAACGCAGACAAATTATTGTATAATATACATTCCCCTTGTATGCATGCAAATTATTGTATAATGTTGTAGACTTTCAAGTGTTATTACATCCTACTCTATTCAGTTGAAAGTGAAATTGTAAATAACCAAGCGGAATTTCTGTTCTCATGATCATTCTTCATCTTGACCAGTGATGGCGAACCTTTTTTGGCGATGAGTCAGAATCAGAATATTTTTTTGTAATTAAACTCGCGGGTTAAAGATCAAATTTAAATTGCGATTTAAAAGAAATCATATATTTTGAGTTCTATTCAATTTGTTATATATATATTGTTAGAAATCACAGGAAATCACAATAAAAAAAAGAAAATAATAGATCACAACTCATCAAACAAAACTTTTATTAGTCAAAATGATTCGGCACAAATAACCAGAGTGGCAATGCGTCTGAGCGATCCGTACTAACATCTGAATGACGAGACATCGGTCGACCAGTAGCGTGAACACAAATTAATAAACAGCATAGTTGAATAACACAACAATAAATTCCTAACAGTGATAAATTAATCAACAGTGTAATTGAATAACATAACAATGAATTCCTAACACGGCCAGCCTGACGAAAGCTTCGCTCTCGAAGCTCAAAGCGATGACAAGAAGGTCATGCGAGATGTTCTTCGGCATGGGCATGTAATACTGCGGAGCTTTCGTCGCATCGGCATCGTCACATCTCGTTGACCAACTCAACAGGAACTTCTTAAATGGAATTTAGTCGCCTTGGGTACTTGCTAACAAAGTAAACAAAGTTAGTCAACTATTAAACACACTCAAAACAAATCATTTTGTTATTACGATTCTTCCTCTTAAAGGAAGAAACCAACAACAAAGAAGCCAAAAACAGAACTATTTGGATAAAACACAGACAACAACAATAACAGCGAGACCTCAGCCATCGCCTCGGCTCTACCACTTCAGGGTACGAGACCGCCATCTCCAGCAGGACCGCAGCCACTGCTCTGGCTCTACCTCTTCAGGGCAAGAGACCAGCATCTCTAGCAGGACCGCAGCCACTGCTCTGGCTCTACCTCCCAAGGTAAGAGACCAACGTCAACAACAATCATAACATCAATAACAACAACATAAACGGGACCACAGCCACCGTCTCGGCTCCACCACTACAGGGTGAGAGACCGGAGACAGTAATTTCTGACACGTTCAACAAATTTCAATTTACAACTCACTTGTCTCATCATGATCTGCTTCCATTATTTCCAGAAGCTCCTACATATCGCAACTCAGAGACCAGTCAGCGGGCCACCGTCTCAACTGCTTCTTGGCCGCCTTAGTTACAACATTGGAACCAACCTTTTTCAATTCGTATCGCTCATTGTCAACACACTTGATTATCTCATACGGCCCCAAAAATTCGTAATCGGTTTACCAACTCACTCGCGGTCTATTTGACGGTTACGTAATGGCGTCAAGTCATGTGAACGATCTCGTAAAAGAGCTTGAATTAATGGAGTTGAACTATCGATTCCCAGCAATAATTGTAATGGTGTTGTTAGCGTGCTCTTCTGAACTGTTGTGTTTAGCACAAGTTGAATTTTCCAGAGACCGCTCGACCATCCTGACTTTACTTCAATACGAAGAAAATTCATAATTGTTCTCATGTAGCGTTCTACCTGTCCATTTCCGCGGTGAACATCTGGAGTTATGTAATGGTGCTCAATTTTCCATTCACTTAGATATTTGGGGAAAGTAGTATTTTTGAAATTCGTGCCAGCATCCATTATAAGACATTTAGGAGTTCCAAAAAGAGCGATAACGGACTGAAGCTGTTCTTTAGTTTCCGCCGTAGTTACAGATTTCAATGGTAATAATAAACAATACTTGGTAAAAGCGTCGACCAAAACTAAGATGTGTTTATGTCCCTCACAGGTGACCGGAAGTGGTCGAAGGCAGTCTGCGTGTAAGGTATGAAAAGGTTGTAAAGGCTTTTGTAATGGAAGAACAAAACCTTGCAGTGGCCCCGTTCTCGTCTTCTTTACAGCGCAAACTAGACAGTGACGAACATAATTTTTGACAAAAAGCCTCATGCGTGGAAACCAGAAGTGCTGAGCAATAGATTCAAGAGTTTTATGAACACCAACGTGGCATTGTTCGTCGTGAAAAATTCGTAATAAGCCTAAACGACTCTGGCGAGGAACGAACCATTGTAAGTGCGTGATTCTATCTTGCTTTTTCCGTTTATGAAGGAGAAGACCGTCTTTCTCAGTATACTGGTTAGAATCTAGTTTACCTTCACGCAAGTTAGACAGCATTTCTTGAACTTCTGAACTGCCTTTTTGCTCAATGTAAAGCCAGTTCTTGTGTGTAACTCGTCTTAGGTTGACTGGGTTTTGGCTTAAATAATCTACATGAGATAGGCTACTACCTTTCCTGTACATGATGTTGAAGTTGAAATCTTGCATGTAGATCCACCATCTTGCAATTCTAGGAACCAGATCTCGTTTGTTGGCAGTGCACTTCACGGCATTGCAATCAGTAACAACAGTGAAATGTATTCCCAGTAGGTAAGTACGAAAGTGTTTGAATGACTTTACAATCGCAAGTGTCTCGAGCTCGTAAGAATGATAATTTTCTTCATGTTTACTAGTTCTTTGGCTGAAATATGCAACAACTCGCAAATCACCATCATGTCGCTGAAAAAGAATTACACCGTAGCCAACGCTACTTGCATCAGTGTGTAATTCTGTCGGAAGATTCGTGTCGAATACTGCAAGTAAGGGACGCGATGTCAAGCAAGAAATAACATAATTCCGTGCATTTTCGTATTCTTCTGTCCACTGAAATGGTACGACTTTCTTCGTGAGTTTTGTAATCGGAGCAGTGCGTTTAGCAAAATCAGGAACAAACTTACGGAAGGATCCAGCAAGGCCCAAGAACTGTCTTACGCCTTTTACGTTAGTTGGAACTGGTGATACTACCAATGCTTGTATCTTTCTTTGTCCTGGCCTTATTCCATCAGCAGATATTTCTCTCCCAAGATATTCGATAGACGTTTGGAGAATGCTACATTTTCTGATGTTTAACGCGAATCCGGCTGACTTTAGTGCTTCTAAAACCATACGCAAGGATTCAAGACCTTCTTCAATTGTTTTTGAAGGAATCAGGATGTCGTCAAGATACACCAACGCAACAGTATGTCTCAAAGGTCCAAGTGCCTTATGAATCGCCCTCTGGAACACAGCCGGGGCATTAGCAAGTCCGAAAGGCATACGGAGATATTCATAGTGGCCGTCCGGTGTCACAAAAGCAGTCTTAGCAATGGAGTCTTCATGTATCGCAATCTGGTGGAATCCCGAGGCCATATCGAGTGAAGTGAAATAACGTCCTTTGCCTAAACGATCTAGTTGATCTTCGATCAACGGAAGAGGATAACGGTCTTTAATTGTATGTCTGTTAAGTTCCCTAAAGTCGACGCATATACGATAAGATTCGTCTTTCTTTTTGACAAGTAGAATCGGGCTTGCGAATAATCGTCGAAACTTCTTGCCGTCAATAATAATGGTAGTTGAATCTTTAGAATGACCCGATGAACAAAAATGGACATTCTTACGTCTCTCGATACTTTCTTTAAGAAAACAATTACTAGCAGTATGGCCTCGTTTTGCGCAGAAAGAGCATGGATCCTTGGAATCATTATCAGACCTTTGAAAACTTGTAGACGGTTTAGATTCTTCGCGGATTACCGGCTTTTTCTCAACAGATCTATAATTAGCACGAACGTGACCCATTTTACCGCATGTGAAACATTTAATAGATTTTCCATTAGTAAAAACGCGGCGTCTTTTTTGAGAAGGAGAATCCGATTTGCGCGTTTGCTCTGTTTTCATAGGTTTAGTAAATGTAGTTACATAACTTAATAATTCTGCTACGGATTTGCAATCCCGGTTAGTTGCAGCATTCCTAACATCGGGTTCAATAATTCCATGGACGACTAGTTCAACAAGGTCTTCTTCTTTCCACGACGCTCTCAAATTACGTAATAACATGACCTTCTCATGCACATACGCTTCGTAGCTGTTTACTCGAGAAGAATTGAACGCGGTTGCCTCAGCCAGCATACGGCCCAAATTACGTTTACGCGGGAATGCTTCCAAAAAGTCGCGCCAAAAAGTTACCCAGTTACGGGTATCAGGTGTCCACCGCTCGAACCAACGTTTAGCATTGTGCAATAAGCAACGACCAACTCTTACCAAAATTTGAAGGTCACTCAACTGAAATACATCGCGTATTGCCTCGACGTAACCGATCCATTTGCTTGCATCATCAGCTTCAGGATTGAAGACTGGAAGATCAATCTGGTCAGGGGTAGTTCTATTCGTGTTCATTGGCCTTGCCAGGGCAGATAATATGGTCTCAGCAACCCGTTGTTCGTCTGCCATCGTTGCTTGGAAACACACACTCACTAAACTTTAAACCACAAACACTTGCACTGAACTTTAAACCACAAACACTTGCACGTGGATCGTGGGTGTATCCCACTTCTGATGTCAGAAATCACAGGAAATCATAATAAAAAAAAGAAAATAATAGATATTTCTTTGAAGTTGTAAGACAATGTTTCATTACTAAATAAAACAGAACTTTGGACTTCCATTGTCTTTATTATTGATAAACAAAAAACATTGTTATAACAATATTAACACAACGTTTCGGTAGCTATATATCTGCTGCCGTCATCAGGTGTACTACTAACTAATTCCTTAAACTACGAGTTTTATATCGGGTGAAATAACGGTGGTTGAGTGTGGTTGGTAACTGAAGCGTGTCTGCGTCTCCCTGATTGGTTCTCTCTTGGGCAGTGGGCTGGGATTGTTCCTTTGTTGTGGATTCCGTCATCAGTGTTGTGTTCTGCTTGATTATATTCTTCCACATTGGCTTTATTTCAACACTGGCGTGGCTGAAAACCTTATCCTCGTTGGCAATAATGTATGACGCCTCTTTAAATTTTCGTTTGTAGGTATGATTTTCTTTGGCGATGATCTTAGCGGTGTAGCACAGAATTTGATGATGGCACCAACCTTCCTTCCCTCCACGGCACCAACAAAAACAGCAGGATCGGAGAAAGGAATATACCAAGTGGACTGTGAATGTGGAAAATTATATATAGGGGAAACAAAGAGGCCACTAGATACCAGGCTTAAAGAACATAAACGACATACCATAAGACGAGAAACGGACAAATCAGGTATAGCAGACCACGCCTGGGAAAAACATTCTATGGCTATTGTGGGGTGGAGCGCCATCATGCTGGTACCATATTAAATTCCTTTGATCCAACGGTAAATTATCTAAGAAATCAAGTAGATGAGTTTGTAAAAACATTGTTTTTCCATGGTTTACTTATCCGTATTAATAAAATAATTATTTCCAGATTACATTTTTTCTAATTTACTGAAATTCTATCAACTTTCAACATAGGACATGTTACGTAAAGTACCCTTATTTTTTGCCGTAGAACATATTTATGTAATAAAAAAGGGGGGGTTCCATTTAAAAAAATTGTCTTTTTCGAAGTTTGTCAACTGTAATTTTGGTGTAACGTACCCGTTACATTTTTATAAATAATCGAGGATTCTTCTATGGATAATGTAGCTTAAAGTCTCCTTTATAAAAGGCTTTTTTCAGATTATAAAAATTCGATCTCGTTCCCGAGATACAGAGTTTTGAAAATGTGCCGGATTTCAGACAAAAAATCAAAACAAGTTGAATAACGCCGGAAGTAGTTGATCATGAGTAAAATGTTTTTATTGGTTCATATGTAAAATTTTCCGCTGCATTCAATGGTAAAATAAAATATAGCGTATTCCATTTAAAATAAGAAAGTTGAGGTCAATTTCCGGTCAAACCGGAAGAGCTACTGCTTTGAAAATATTTTAGTTAAAACGGGCATGTTGGATAACCCCTAGATACCAAATTTCGTTAAATTATATTAAATAGTATTTAAAATATAGATAGCGTAAGCTCGTCCTGAGACATCCTGTATATATATATATATATATTTGTAAATATGTAAATTTTAAAACGGGTCATAGGGCTATAACATAGAAAAACAGTTTCTTAGACGCCAAAAGTTTCCATATTAATTTATTTAAAATATAATTGGTGCCTATTATAAAGAAAAAAATTACGAATTTTTTGATACCAAACACCTTACATTTATGTTTCATATAAAGCCAGAAATTAAATTTAAAAATTTTTACAATTAAGAAAAAATATCATTAGCCATGAAAGTGACAGTAACAAAACATTGTCATGATAGGGGACAATTAAAGATTAAAGTTATTAATTTATGAACCAATACAAAATAACACAAAATAAAGTAAAAAATAGGATATTTATATCAGAAACAATTATTTTTTATTGTAATAGGTATTTACAAACTAAAGGTGATCTATATGTAATAAGAAATAAGTTATAAGAAACGAGAAAAACTGCAAACTACAAGAAAACAAATTAAAACCATTTATGCTGGGTTTATGCAGCATGTAAATTATGAAATTAAATTAAGCTACTGAATTAAGAAACTAAACTAAAATAACGTCGTTTATGCAGTAAATTAAAATTCAGAATTTTAAGTTTGACATTTTGTATAATCTAACTTTTATAGGTACAACTGCGATTTATTCATATAAGATAAAAAATAAAGGTAAACAATTTGTTGAAGAAGTCCAATTAGTATTTCGTCGCTCTTTTCTGCAGGAACTTTGTTATCATCGTCGTACATTTTCATAGGTTAGGTGCGACAATTTGTCATAACTTCATGAGACAAATTGTTCATGATTTCTTCTTAATAAAACGATAATAATAATAATTTAACAAATAAAGTGCAAGAAACCTTTATTAATGAGCGTCTAAAGTCAACAATTATTTTGTTTTGTTTCTGTCAGTTTCAGGGCTATTGATATTTTTTCTTAATTGCGCAAATTTTTAAATTTATTTTCTGGGTTTATATAAAACAGATATGTAATATGTTTGGTATCAAAAAATTCGTATTTTTTTTCTTTATAATATGAACTAATTATTTTTTCAATAAATTAATATAGCAACTTTTGGCGTCCAAAAAACTGTTTTTCTATGTTATAGCCCTATGACCCGTTTTAAAATTTACACCCTGTATATATATATATATATATATATATATATATATATATATATATACCGTGTGTCCCAATCAAACCTTGACATAGGCATTTAACATGGGAAAACAATTTTTTGTAATAAAAAGTGTCCGGTAGAAAATTAAGCCATGATATTGTGCATGATAATAGCATCTCGTATTCTTGCACATTATTTATTTATTTATTCATATGCTCTGCAGGATATATTCTCAATTACAGAACAAAAAATTGGTAAAAAAAATTAATTAAAACACTTGGTGATGTCCACGAAATAAATATAATTGTTCAACTAGTTTTGGCTATATGCCATCATCAGGAATGAAAAGTACATAATTCTTAACCTACCTTAAATACTGTGTAAATACAAATTTCAAGGAATTAAAGACAACAAAATTGGTATTTGCAAATGCATTCAGTATAGAGATTATATATATATATATATATATATATATATATATATATATATATATATAATAAAGAAATAATTACCCAAGAAAACAAAGCATTAAAAAACATATATGTCTACATCTATGAGCAATATAAATTACATGAAATTCTTATACTAAATATTGATTTTATTCAATAGTTCAGTCAATTCTCTTTTAAATACCGATAAACTACTAGATAAATCAAGTTCATCTGAATATTGTAATTAGTGGCACATAGGATTAATAGGAGAGTTACAATGAAAATTAAATTTAGAAAAATTACAAAGAAAAGTAATTGAATTTCTCGTATTACAAGGATGCACATAAAAATACAATTGCAAGAGAAGATTGCCATCATCTGTGAAATTATTTACAATTTTAAATATAAATAATATTTGTTGTTTTATTTGACGGGAATTTTGGCGATTCCAAATTGAACGAAACAAGCAAACATCTGTAGTCAAGTTGTGGGCAGGTATGGAACAAGCGGTAGTAACAGTGTTCGCACAACTTTTTTTTGTATATTTTCGATACTATTTATTTGATAATTATAAAACGGAATCCAGGCAATACTGGATTCTCAAGCTTACTAAGACTACGAACTAGAGAAATATACCTAGAGATTTTGCAAACACTATTTGTTGCGGAAATCATAAGACTTACGTATAATAAACCCTAGGTTCTTACAAGCAGAGCTCATCGTTGCATTCATATGGGGATTAAATGTAAGTTTTTGAAAATAACCCCAAGGACTTTATTATTGTTTCAATAAAGTATTTTGAAGATTTTATTTTGCAAAACATAATTAAAATGAACAGTATTAATTTTTGTGGAGAATTTCAACAATTCATATTTATCTCGATTGAAATATAATTTATTTTGAAGTGACCAGTCATAAATTTTATTCAAATCTTCTTGTATTTCAGCAAAGTCGTTAATGTTAGGTATGGCTTTGAACAATTTAAAATCATCGGCAAACAGGAGACATTTAAAATGAGAGATTACACTGACAATGTCGTTTATGAATATTATAGAAAAAAGCAAATGGTCTAGGATTATAGTAGATTTGTCACAGTTGACTAGCCCTGGTTGAAACCATGCTGTAAACTGGTTATGATATTTTTGTTTGGTTTTGTATGTTTTTGAATAAAATGTATTAAAAAATTTTTGCGATCACAGAAACAAGATATTGGTCTATAGTTACATATTAGAGATCTATCACCAGATTTAAAAATGAGGTAGACTTTAGCTATTTTCCAACTTTTTGGAAAGGTTTGTTTCCTGATATATAAATTATATAGTTTACTTAGAGCTCCCGGCAATAATTCTGCACAGCCTTTAACTATAAAAATTGGAATATCATCTGGTCCCACTGATTTTGAATTGTTTTGGGCCCACATAATTGGAATCACTCTCATCTGAAGTATAGATACTTTAAAAAAGTTTGAGAAACCCTGAGATACTTGTGCTCCGCCCACAAATGTTTCGTTGTTATAATACATCAATGTAAGAACTCCCGTGTTACTTGTCTTACTATTGACAAAAGCCCAAAAATTCCTTATATCATTATTATTTACTATCTTAGACCCGATATTTCCAACATTATTTCTGTAAAGTGTGTAATTCAGTTTTTTACAATTAGTTCTTAATTCTCTAAATTTGAGTAAATAAATTTCACAATTTAAGTCTTTGTATAGTGTTCTGCATCGATCTTTTTCTTCAAGTAGCAAAATAAGCTCTCTATTAAACCAAATGGGATACTTTGAATTTCTACGTTAAATCTTAGAGACACAAACATCTAAAATGTTGTACAGTGAATCATAATACCTTTTAACTGCTTCATCAACATTATCACAATATAATATCCAACTCCAGTCCTCTTCAGAAAGCAATTTATATGAAAGTAAGTAGTTACCATGTTTAAATTGACAGTAAATATCGAGTTTTCTGCATTGTTTATAGTTTTGTTTACTCTATTAATAAAGAGGGATGACGGTCATCTTCAATCAGAACTGGTTCTAAACATTTGTAAACTTTACATTCAAAATTAACTAAAACAACAACAAGAATTCTTCCATTATTATTTACTATATTATTGTATTGATTCATATGAATTAAGTGTGCAAAATTAATAAAATTTGAGACGTTTGTATCATGTACTAAAATATTAGTTTAAATTTGTAAGATTGAAATCTCCTACAATTAATGTTTTCGTATTTCGTAAAGGGCAACGAAATAAGAAAATCGAACACATTTTCATATACGGTAACAGAAGCATCGGGAGGAATGTACATTGAAATAAAATAATAAACAGTTAAACTTATTATCAATTTTACACATAGAACCTCAATATTTGGAACATTGGTTTTGGTAGTATTTAGCGAAGTTTTGGCTGCAAAAATTTCTGAATCGAAAACATGGATTGCCCTTTGACCACGTCTCACTGAAGACAAGCACATCACAGTTTGTAGTCATCGCATTTAGATAAAGTTTTGCCAGTTTGGTATTAACACCCCGAACATTTTGACAGTACACTCATAGTTGTTGACGAGCATTGTGATTTAGTTTTCTGGCTCAATTAAATGTGGCACACCTTTTATGTATTTGATTTTAAAAATTTTACCCTCGTTATTGAGTCTTTTAAGTTCGTCGCGTAATGAAGCATAGTGCTCTTTTTGACACTGAGTTTTATCGTTAGATATAGATATATTTCTATAATTTATATTATTTTTCAGTTTATTGATTCCTTGAAAAACTTTTTTTACCCAACAAGGTTTAAAAAACTTACTTTTAGTAAGCTGGGTTTGTTATTTAACATATTATTGCCGAGGCAAAGTCAGAGACAGTAACATTCGGCACAACAGTGTTCAATAAGGAATGCACTATTGAAATATGTTGTTCAGAACTCTCCTTAGGGAATCCAAAAATTATAACATTGGATTCACGTTGTTTGCGGTCATTAATTTCGGCAATTATTGTTTCAAAATCCTCGTATTTTTGGATTTTAGATTTATGAATATTTTGTAGACTCGTTTTTATTCCATTTAATTGTTTTTGCAATCCAAAGATTAGTTGTTTAAGTTCTTCAAATTCATTGGTTTTCAAATTACTGTCAGGAGTGGAACTACACGTAATACAGAGCCATTTCGTTTTAAACCTCAAGGATCTAGAATCGGTTTGTAACGCGTCGGCACATATAGTGTGAAAATTAGTATTGCATCCGGCACATTTAATCGCTGCAGAAACATCACACAAAGAGTTGCTCACTCCGCACATAAGAGACATTTTGGGCACTTCTTCGTTTAAATGATAGACTTTAATCTCGACTTGACTTATCTTGCTAACTTTACTTAAACTTTTTTTAATTACAAATAACTCACTTTTCTTTATACAGCACAATTATATTTAAAAACTGGAACTATGACTATTTTATGCACTACTTTCTACACAGTTTAATATAAAATTTAATACAAGAATTGATCTAATTCCCATTTAAAAATTTAGTTAAAATGCAGATAAATATTCGCATGTTTATACACTTAAAGCACGCGCAAATTAATTACTTTAATATTATTGCATAAATTGCCTCTGAAATTTTAGATTGGGGTTCGATTCCCCATAAAAGTAAATATTTTATTTTCTACATAAAAATTGCTGAACTTTTAAAAATCTGTTTCATATATCCTATTACAGCCATTTAAAAATAATAACATTTTAACATGTTGAATGTTTAATACATATTGCCTCAAAGAAAGAATTTAATCCAATGAAGACAAGAAACTGAAACTCCTCTTTAATATTTTTATGAAATTTATTTTTCAGTGTTTCTTTATATATATTTCATTTTTTATAGTAACTACAACAACATATATTAAAATAAAAGACAAAGTAGGAACTATGACAAGTTTGACATTGGGATTGACTTTTTTCATAGACACACAACACTTTAGACAAGAAACTCATATGTACTAAAACTGACATTACACTTAATGGTTGGAATAGAACTGAAATGTAAATTATGCAACCCGCTTTTGATTTTTAAACATAATACTATAATTTTATTGATTGATATAAATGTATTTTGATATTAAAAATATGTGCATAAATTAATTAATTAATTAATTAATGTGCATCATAAAATTTAAATTTCAGAATACATTTTTATATCAACTTATTTCACTGAAATAATAACTTGGGTTTAAATCAAACACGGATATTATTTAAGCATTTTTTTATATTTTAACATTTTATTATATTTATTTGATGACATTTTTTTTATTTGATCTACTATCCCCACAACTTTTTCCCACACAATATTCTGTTAGTTTCTTTCTCATATCCATACAAAATTAACATAATAGTATCATGTATTAATTTTTCTTTAATAATTTCTTTATTATCCTCGCATGTTAAGAAACTAAAATGAACTTCTTGAAAAAAATTAAATTAAATATTTTTGACAATATTTTGTGTCGTCATAAAATGTTCCAATATATAATAACTTTTTTTATGTGAATAAAACATGTAACTGCGGAGAAGGATGGGTATTGAAGCATTTCTTCCATAACAATATACTCTCTTTAATCAAGTTATGTTGTAAACCTCTACTAACTGCTTTTAGATCATCTTTACAACTTAAACAAGATAACATTATATATTTTAATTTTGTTAAAACATAGCTGCAAAAAAAATTGATTTTAACAGAGAAGAATGCAATTCATTTAAATAAACTGATAAATTTATGTCAATATTAATATTATTGTCAAAGTTATTAATGTCGTTTTCTTTTAATAAGTCTTTTAAAGTTGATAACGCTCCTTGTGAAACGCCTATTTCACAGTTAGTTCCAAGTGAGTGCCATAAAACTATTTATTATTAAAGTTTTATATGCCGTCACAAACGCCGTGCATGACGGACTAATATTTCTCAATCCATGACTGCGGATTGAACCAAAAAAAATTCAAGGGGATCTTGGTTAAAATTTCTCAAAAACAGATATTTTATACCATCTCCTTGTAATTTTTTCCATAGTTAGTTAGGCTTCATTTTTTGGTTGGGTTCGCTGGATCCACATACTTCATTGATTTTAATATTTTTATTGCATCGGCCCAGAAATAATATGAGGCGACCCTATTTTTAGTGGACTTCGAATTTCTTTTCCTCGTCTCACTCCAATTGATCCGCAGTTAACGCTGTCAAATAGTTTGTCGAGGAAAACAAACAGTAAAGCAGTGTCTGTCATTTCAAATTTTTCTTTACCTATACATTATAAAAATGACTAGTTACGAAATATATTTGTTTGCATCCTATAAAAATAATTATTCAGTTATGCTCACATTGCTTAGCCTTCGGGCGTAAGGCAGCTGTAACTCGCTGACTAAAAACTTGTGTACAGTAGCTCACTTTTTGTTTGGGATAAATGTGCGCCTCTGTTAATTTAGGAAGCTCCCGGAGGTCAGAATATTATTCACAAATATCCATTTCATAAACGTCAATTACATGCTGTCACTTAGCCGTCATTTCTTTCCTGTTCATTGTAAATTTTAAATTGTATTTGATGAGATTATTTCGAATACATTTAAAAAGGTGAGGTAGGTCAACAAAATGGAATTATTTTTTTCCCATTTACTTCAAAAAATTCTCCACTCATTTCTTCTTTGCGTATTTTGTATTCCTTTTTAGTTTGGTCTAAGAGATCTTTTATTGCCTTCTGGTTTGGTTTTCCTTGATCGCAAACTGTTGCAACAACCGTTAAGCCCGCTCCTTGCAGAGCATTAATAAATTTTTAATTAGGGAACACAGCCTTTCAGTCTTTGTTGCTCCTTCGCAAAACGTATATCCAATAGGCTGTTTCCATTTCTTTATTATACCTCGCGCTATAAAAACTAAGGCATGATCAGCAAAGGCAATACTTCTTTTCTCTCCATCATCCACAAAGCCCTGAATTAAATCATTCGTTGTTGAATATTTAATTGATGCGGCAATACTCATTTCATCAAAAACCAAGGTGCAAATACGATGGTGTACTAGGAGTTTTATGATTTGCTTTTCCAAGATCGACAATAATTTTTTATTAATTCCTGGTTTTAATTTTAGCTGAGTTAAAAAATTATTTAATGTTTTCCGGGAAGGCAACGAAAACATTTGACGTAGCAAGTCCCAACCTTTCGAACTTCTTTTGCAAGAGCTAAAGTTGTTTCATCTACTGTGAATCTGCGGCCTTTAGGTTTCTTAGTTGATTCCTTTATTTGCAGCCCAAAAAAATTCTCGGCAGCAGGCGTAAAATTTTTGCACATTCTACCAAAACTCCCAGATTCTGCGGACTTTTTAGCTGCAGCCAACCGTTGTTTAAAATTTAAATGCTGATTCTGGGTTCGTTTTATTTGCCGTTTCAAAATAACGGCGTTGTCATAAAATTTTCTGGCTTTCGGCGTCAATTCTAATCTTTGTTTAATGGAAACAGAACGTAATAAGTCTGTAATAGGAGGAAGGGTTAATATGAATTTAGTGATTAACAAAATGTGCTTTATAATCACCTCCTTCTCTACATATATCAGGAGTTCCCGGGAGAAGCGAAGAAATTTTAAATGGCGTTGACGGCTGTTTTGTAATATACATAAATATTTCCATTTAGTTACGGGATAATTAACCGAGATAAATTCAAGATATCACACTCTACGAAAAATGATATGTAGGTAAAAGCAGTGGAAATATACTTAAAGTCTTAGACACATTCCCACAGTTTTTAAGGAAATCTGTTGATGATCTCGGGGTTACCAATCTTTCACCTGTGTTACAAAAATCGTTATAAAATGTAATACAGGTAATGTATATTAAACATATTAGTACCTTCTTTTCCCGTGTCTGAAAGATTACGCGAAGGTATAGCCCCGAAATGTAATCTTGGATTTGCAGGACTTTTCAAGGATGGTTTAAAATGGGCAAAACAAACACGCTTATGGTGGTAAATCTTCTCAGTTTCCATTTTTCGTAAATATGGTATATTAACAATTTCTAACCAACGGTTAAACAACGGACGTTTCTCTTTTTTGGATTAGGAAATTTGTGTAGAGTTACACCTATAAATCATACATATACTCATATATTGCTATTATCTACGTATTTACATGGTAATAATAATATTAGATGTAACAGTTAGCGTATTTTAAAATAAGTGGACGAGTCACTACTAGTTTTGTTTTGCTACTTATGAACTACATTTTAAGTTACATTATTAATATAATTAAAAATGGTATTTACCAGAAGCAGTGTAGCCTGGAATGCAACACTTGATGCTTGTTTTCGCGTACATTATCCACGAAAGGAGAATAAATCAAATCGAACAATACAAAACAACAAAATCAAAAATTTTAAAGTATAAGAAACACAAAATCAAATAATACTACATTAAAAACTAGCTTAAAAGATATATAGAAGTTAATGAATAATGAAACCGAATTAAATAGAATCAGAAACAAATATTTTCAAATATCAAATTCACGTCAAATTCAAATGTTTCCCACGCATACTTTCCATCTCAGAAAATCACATGAACCAATAGTTGCCCAGGAAACGCAACGTTAGCGACATCTGTTGATTGGAATTAGTCCTACCGGCAAAGGCCTGGCACTCGCCATACATGTTTTCAAAGGTTGGCTTTTTTATTATATAATTTCAACAGAAACGAACTATTTCTCCAACACTTCCACTTCGGCTGATGTTGAGATTTCGAATTCGTAAACCAATCCAAGTTTATCTTTATTTATTTTAAACTTTAAAGTGGGTAGAGCTTTAGTCATTATGTCTGCTACTTGCTCACTGGAGGATACATATTCCAGTTCAATTTCAACATCATTCACCAGTTCGCGAAGAAAATATTTACGTATGTCAATATGCTTTGATCTTGAGCGTACTTCATGTAGCGAAATGACTAGCACTTTGATTGTCCAATTTTAATATAGGTATTTGACATTTTCTAAACATATTTTCTGTCAATCGATGTAGCCATAATAATTCACGTGAACCATCACTCGCTGCTACATATTCAGCTTCCATTGTACAAAGTGTAACACAATTTTGACGTTTGCTGCTGTTCCATTAAACAGAATGACCGTGCCACGTGCTTCTTATAGTTCCTAAATCTCCATCAAAATAAGCATCAGTATATAAAATGACGCTATTTAAATTATTTTTTGGAGACGAATGATACAATAAACCAAGATCTAAAGTCGCTTTTAGATATCTGAAAACACGTTTTACCTTGCGCCATTCATTTAATGTATATCTATCTAAATATTTACTCTGTTTACTGACTGAAAATGCTATATCCGGTCTATTGCCAATCATCAGATACATTAAACTTCCTATTGCTTCGCGATGAGGGACATTTGGTTTATCTTCTTCCTTTTCTTTAGCTACTTGTTTTTCATCACCAACAGTCATAGGAGTTTGTACAGGTTTAGCTTGTAACATGCTGAATCTTTCTAAAATTATTCGTGCATATCCTTTTTGACAAATAAATATTGAATTGTCTTTTAGTTGTTTAACTTGGAGTCCTAGACACTCATTAAGTTGAATTGATTTTATATCAAATCTTTTATTTATTTCAGTGAACAATTTTTCACATTCAACTTTCTCGGAACTTCCTATAATTCCATCGTTTAAGTAAATAGCAACAATTAATAAATTTTCTTCATTTTCTGATGTAAAAATGCAGGGATCTTGATCACTTTGTTTAAGACCTTGATTTTTGAAGAATTTTGAACAATTTAAATTCCAGCATTTTGGTGCTTGCTTCAGACCATATAATGCTTTTTGCAATTTACATACTCTTCCTGAATTATCATCAAAAGGTTTTGGTTGAAACATATACAAATTTTCTTTCAGATCTCCATGTAAAAATGCTGTTTTGATATCAAATTGAATAATATGTAATTTCTTGACTGCAGCAATTGCTAACAATAATCTTATAGATTCGAAACGAACCACAGGACTATATGTATCTTCAAAATCAATTCCAGGTCTTTGTGTAAAGCCACGAAACTACAAGTCTATCGTTTGAACCATGTGCATGTCTCTTGATCCATAGCACCCAACGATTTGTTAAAATACAAGCACGTGGAAGAGGCTTGATCAAAGTCCAAGTTTTATTTTCCTGAAACGATTGCATCTCATCTTGCATTGCTTAGTGTCACTTCGAAGCATCAAGTGAACTAACTGCTTCTTCAAATGTTGGTGCATCAATAGTTTCTGTAAAATAAGATTCACCAAATATTTTAGATTTTCGCTGACGAAGAGAATAACGTTTTTCTATTTTATTCTCTAATTCTTCTCTTTCATAGGTACTTCCCGTTTCTTCTTGAATTTCATTTTTTTTTATCTTCGCTCCCACTGCACTTAGAATCTGTCTTATTTTCATCTTCACTGGTGTTTGCAGGAACTGTAACATCTATATTTGGTGCATTGCACATGCGACAAATTTGTTCATCAAATTCTGCATTTACTGTTACAGCAACTTTTGAATTTTCGTACTGTACTTTGTAACCACAATCTTCATATCTTATAGGTACACCAGTTTTCGCTTTTGGGTCAAGTTTTCGACGTGGATTTTTTTTGACATAATGCGAAAGTTCTTGAACCAAATATTAATAAATTTTTGTTCCGTGGTTTGCGGTTGTAGGTATTATAACTCATATTGAGTTTTATCTTCTACTGTAAAAGTAGCTGAAACATTTAATGTTATAACAGCAGTATTACAAGCTACTGGCCAATATTATTTATAAATTCATATATTTGGCATTTAACATTGTACGTTCAGCTTCAATTACTGTGCGATTTTCTCTTTCTATAGTACTATTTTGTTGGGGAGTTTCTCTTGAAATAACAATGTGATTTACACCATATTTTTCTAATATTTTTCTAAATGATTCATCTAAAAACTCTGTTCCTCTGTCAATTCTCAAATTTTTGACCTCAAAATCGTTTTCACTTTTAACTTTATTTAAGAACTTTGATAACATATCAAATTTATGCTTCAAAAAATATGCTGTTTTGAAATGTGAACAATCATCTTTAAACAATAGCATAAACTTTGCCCCTGCACTGGACGCAACTTGCATAGGGCCACACAAATCTACGTGAATCAATTCTCCCGGTTTCGCAGCTTTTTGAAATCGACTTGACTCTTTTGAAGGAATCTGTCTACCACCAATTTTGCCCACTAGCATGTTGAATATAACCTGCGTCAAGCATTATTCCAACTAACAGCAGATTATTATAGCATTCTGGAACATATAAAACTTTATCAATGTAATATTTAATTATTGTACCGTTTATTTTGATTGTTGTCAATTTTTCCTTCTCCAAAGGCTTGCATAAATGTTCCATTTTCGCAACGAATTTATTTCGTGGTGATAATTGTTTGCATTCCGAAAACCAGTCTACTTTTCTTGTCATATGATCCGTTGCTCCAGAATCAGTATACCAAATATTACTACTTCCAACGAAATCAAAATTATTATTACAAGCAGTAAATAATTTTCCTGCACTAGCTTCACTAGGCCCTTTTATTTTATCTTCTGCAGCTTCTTGAAACTTTCTTTTCCAGCATTTAAATGCTAAATGACCATTTTTTCCAAAATAATTGCATGAATTTTTCTGTTTTTCGTTTTTATTGTTTTCAAATTTTTGCTGAAATTGTTTTCGTGGATTTTTAATTACTGAACTGACTTCTGTCTTCTTTCTTACATTTTCTTTCGATGCTGCTAAGGCAATTGTAGATTGTGCAATTTCATTCTATTTCCTGTAGCTACTAAACGTTCAAGCAGATGTGAAACTGTCTGATTTGTATTTGAAAAAGAATGTCAGGCTTCAATGAAACTATCGTATAAACTTGGAAGCGTGGACAAAATTTTAGCTATTGTAGTTTCCTCATATGTGGGCTCTCCTAGATCTGTAATTTGTTTTCGTAAATTTTGAATTTTGGTAGTGTGGGTTATAACATCATCTGTGCTGTCCTAAGTAGCCCCATAAAATTCAATTAATAATGCCATCTTCCGAACTACGGATATTCGTTCATACACTCCTTCAAGTTTTTGACACATCTCTCGCTTCTTCAAGCCCTTGAACAAGCGCGAACGGTTTGTCGTCCAATGTTTGGACTATAATTGAAATCACCTTCCAATTTCTTTCAATCCAGCTCCCACACTATTTTTCAGGTTTAACTGTCGTTCCGTCAATTAAACCCCAGAGTCCATTTCCGCGAATATGGCATATCATATGGTATTTCCATACCTGCCAGTTTTCTTCGCCGGTGAGCATGGGAATACGATAACGATCTACCTCCATTTTTATTTTCTTCACTATTTTTTTTAAATACGCGTAGTCTGGGCCCATAACCTGGCGAATGTTTAATATATACAAGGTGTTAAAAAATAAGTGTCCCAAATTATGAGGGTATATAGTACTGACCAAAATGATTATAAAAATTTTAATCAACATGGGTCCGATCTTGAATAGTTCCCAAGATAAAAGGCAATGAAAATGAATTTTTTTTGGTGTTTACCTGTGCTATCTCGAAAACTGTAAGAGTTACGACTTTATTGAATGAGACATTTTGTTTACCTTTCAAAGGCCATCTTAGAAAAAATCGAATAATTGTACTAAGACAAAAGTTGTGGCGCCCTTGGCCAATATTTGGTTTTCAAATAACTTCGTAACTATTAGAAAGTGAAAAAAATGTTTCATATAATATGTTATTGTTATTTTATAGTCTATTTACTGGTATAGACAAAATTTTGTTCGACCACTATCTTAGTCTGTTTTTCTTCGATTCTAATATAAAATGGCCTCTTTCTCGAAAACAGTTGAAGATCAGACCCATGTTGATTAAACTTCTTATCAAAATGGTAATGTTTGAGAGCCTACTATTGTAACTAAAAAATGTCAAGAACCTAGGTCATATATGATTACTAATGAAAAAGGTAATCATTTCTGTAGAAACAATTATCATTTGAGACCCTATGTAAATGATCATGAGATAGTATATGATTATGACAATGTGACAAAAACTAAAGACAAGCCAGTAGATAATTTTAATGATTCATGTCAAAGTAATACTCCTGCTTTGAAGAGAAGTACTGAGTCAGAAAATTACCTGCTCGCTTTAATGTTTATATTCCTAGTTTAAAATGTAAGGTTGAAGTGTTTTATTTAATTTTGTATAAGGGGAGGATGTTATATACTAAACAATTGGCAACACTGATTTTTAGTAACCGTCCGCTCTGAATGTTGCTGATAATGTTGCTGACCACCACTACTGCAAGATGTATATGCAAGGTGTGTTCTCTAGTCTTGAATATTAATACTAATAATAATACAAAATACTATATTTAAATGTTTATTAGCATTAAACATAACAGATGTTACTGTATTCAAGGCCTTGGGGATATGGTATTGATAATGATGAATCACTGATTTCTGGCAGGTACATAGGACAAAAGGAATTCTATACTTTACCTAGAGAGTTGTAAAATTGTGTAATATTAATTACTCGTACACTGCAAGATAAACACACACAGCTTAGCTACGGTTTCTACAATGCGTCTTCGCCTATATTAAAATCAAAGAGGTAGCCTCAAGGGGCACGAATTAATAAACTCACTGCAACAGGTGGAATTAGCTAATACAAAAATTGGGGACCTTGGGGAAATAAAGTTGTTACGTTACGGCACAGTATAAATATAAACAGTAGTTGCACTCTTTATATAGGGTGTTTCACGGAAATGGTACACCCCGATTATTTTCTTTATTATTAGGAATAGAAGAAAATCATTCAAATAAAGGTTGCAGTAGATTAAGGGGGACATTCACTTAATGAAGAAAAAAAATTAAAGCAGTGGTTCTCAAGTTACAAACCAAAGTTATATTTTTTTAAATAAGATATTATACATTTTTAGGCTCATTCGAGAGAGTATTTTTTTCTAAATTCAACCATATAAATATTTTATGTTCTTGTATAACAAAAATATTGAGAAAAATTCATTTGAAAATTAAATAAATTTTATTTAACATAACACAAAACAGTAGGCCATAATCAATAACAAAACAATTAATTTATACTAAACTGCTATTGTTATGTCAAATATCAAATTGTGACGTCATCTTCACCCCTCATTGCTGCTGTCGGGGTTGTTTCTTGCTCGGACGCCATCTTGTATCTCTGTGTAACTCTGAGGGAAGGATGAGTCGTGTAAGCCAGGATTCTTGGGTTATTTTTGAGCATGAAAAATGCAGTAACTATGTTTATTTACACACTATTTACAATTTGATAAATAAATGAGAAACTGTAACTATTATTATTATTCAAACTACTGAGTAAGTAAAACTGGAAATATCAACTCTGTGAAATTAGTACGTGAAATATTATTTATACGCTAGCCACACGTGAAATAATATTTACTCTGTGACACTTAGGACTCGTGAAATATTTACTCCGAGAACTTAGTACTTGAAATATTAACCCTGAGAAACTTAGCTTCGTGAAATATTACTTTTACTCAAGACAAACGTTTTATATTACTCGATGAAACTTATACTTGTCGAACAACGACGCTCTGTGGCTGGATCCTCTAGAACAGCTATAGGATGTCTTCTGGATCCTGGAGCTGGCTAGAACGGCTAGCCAGAGACAGAATCTGCCTTCTAGGACTGGTGGTTCGTCTTTTATAGCCGGATTTTAGCAACTCTGTTTTGAACGCGAGCGGTTTACATGAAAGGGGCCTTATTCGTATTTTATTGGCCGAGTAGGAGAAAAGACATGTCTTTCTATTGGCTATTAAAATATTTTCTAGTAAATTCTATACGCAAGTGAAAATGTGAAAATCCAGTTTTTCTTGTTTCAGAGTAACAGGTAAAATATATAAAATAATATTACAATAAAATAGAAATTAATAAATATCTCGTGGTATAGGTTTATTCCGCCCAGGTTTGGCGCTGCCGTCTTGACAGGTCTAGAATTCGTGCTCCAATTGTCAAATTGATGTGAACGGTTGCTTTTGGGGTGGCTGCGAGACGTGTAGAGAGAATGCCGGCCATGAACCTTTGGATGATGGTGACATGATGAAAACTGTAAGATATGTTGTTGGCCGCTACCGCGTACTGACCACGTGCTGCAGGTGAGGTTATGTGTTCTGTAAGAACAATTTAAACCAACAAACTCTGTTTCTGTGTCACAGCTGACTCTAGAAAATAGATATACGCTGTGATGAGGAATTTTATTGCTGGCATCGCCACCACAACGGAAGAGGCATCCGCTAACTCGCGTGATCTCTGCCGCCCTCCCCATCACGGTAACAGATAAGCAACAAATCATTATTATTTTTCGCTTCACGAATTTTATATATTTATTTTTGTATCTTACCTATGTTTCTTTGGTGCTCCCCTTTTGGGAGCAAGGTTTATTTTGTATATGTATTACAAGTAATATTGAATAATTTAAGAGGTTTAGGTTGGCTTTCGCGGGGCCATTTTGAGAGTTATTTTGTTATATTATCTCATCCACTGAAAGGGTATAAGGACTCGTATTGCGAGCCTTTGAGCGTATTACTTTCGTTCCTTGCGCCTCTACGTATTTGATCGGTCAACTGCGTCCACATTTTGTTGCGCCTATCATTTGTACTACGCTCTCGGCTAGCGACCTTTACCCCTTCGGTGACGTACCGCACTTCAGGCTCATGTACAATCGGCCTTCAGCCAAAAACTCGCGTGAGACTGCCACCATCCTTCTATTTTGTACTATAATTATTGGTAAGTATAAATTTAGCGATTGTTGTTGTATCCCGCTTTCCTGAATTCACGTTCCTGAGGGCTTGTCACTCAGCCCTTTGTATGCTCTTTGTATTGAGTGACTGGCGCCCTTCTCTTCAACCCTTATTTTAGCAACGTCGAACCACCCCATCGCCATTGCTTAGCTGACCGGAGGCCTATCCTCTCTAGGGAACTCACTCTAGGCCACAGTTTGGTAATTTATAACAATCGGTACGTTATAAATTGTATTATAATATATTTTTCACGAACATCTGTTCAGAGCTACAAGTAAAGTATCACTTCCGGTTTATCGATTTCAACCAAAATTTAATATGTTGTTCATCTTGATATAGAAGTCTTAAATTCTAAAATTTAAAAATTTTGGGTTATATTTTAATGTTTTTCATTAAAAACTGTTATGGGCTTCAAATAAAGTGCCACTTACGGTCATTCAATTTTACCCAAAATCTAATCAACGTTTTATATTAGTGCATAAAGCTTAAATACGGAAAATATAAATTATTGGAAGTTTGATATGAGTTATCGTGGGCGAAAAAATTGTCACACACGCACACACAAAGACATCATTGTAAAAATAGCAAAAACGTGTTGTGGGGACCCTAATTCGTGCTTATTCATTGAAAACTCACTATCAAAAAAAACAATTGAAGTCAAATATGCTTTCACTATTTGGTAAAGAGTAAAATGACACGGCGCTGCCTAGATTATTTGTGGCTCTACGTCATCACTTCGCGTATCTGTTAATGGTCTTTTTTTAAGTGACGGCCACTCTATTTCAAGCAGATTCATAGTTTTGCATCCCACCACTTTAAGCTAATACATATTTAAAGTAGTAATTGAATTTTTGTACTTATAATTCCCTGATGAAGCCGCCTCGCTGGCCGAGCGCGTTAAGGCAGCGTTCAAGTGACCTGCAATGCTCGACTCTGGGGTCGTGGCTTCGATTCCAACCAGGGGCTTGGAATAGCTCCTGGCCAATGTACGAAAGTACGAGGTCAAACCCAATATAAAAAAATCCCTTATGATGACAAATAGCCGGAAATAGTTGGTTAGTAAATTTCATTATGTGCATTTACATCATCAAGTGAAGTGTTTCAGTTTTACATTATTTGTTAGACGATTACGTCTTCCATTCAAGTTATTAAATATCCTATTTAGAATATTTCAGTAATAGAAAATCAAAAGTTTACAGTGTGGGATTAAAGTATGAAATATCAAAAAAAAAAAAAATCAGAACAGCCGGTTTTCTTAAAAACGCTGAAACACGTCGATTTTAGTTTTTAAAAATACACATTAATCAGTGCGATTCATCTTTCGACTTTCATTTGTTTTTCAGTTATGACGTCATCACAAAATAAATTAAATGGCAACATAGGTTTTTAGTAGTGGAATCCGATAGTTATTTTTCTTCTCACTATGATCATGCAAATAAATAATAAGGGTGCATAACAAAAATTCTGAATATTTAATACGTAATAGTGAATAATCAACACAACTTGATACATTTTTTAAATCTAGCCAAC
The DNA here is from genome assembly GCA_943142095.1 of Ophonus ardosiacus. Lineage (NCBI taxonomy): Eukaryota > Metazoa > Arthropoda > Insecta > Coleoptera > Carabidae > Ophonus > Ophonus ardosiacus. Next base: position 45,543,716 of record OW964824.1, read on the forward strand.
TGTTTCATACAAGCATTCTGTCAATCTACAACGCCCTTGCCATAATTATTGTAGTTTACTGTTGAATTCTAATAATTCTGCTAAGATTGACAGAATGCTTGAATGAAACAGTTGGCTGGATTTAAATTTTTTATCGAAGTATCTTGATTATTCATTATTATGTATTAGATGTTCAGCTCGATATTTCTCAAAATTTTTGTTATGCACACTTCTGATTTCAATGATCACAATGGGAAGAAAATCAATATCTGATTCCATTTCTAAAAATGTATGTAGCCTTTTAATTTTTTTGTGATGACGTCATAACTGAAAACCAAATTAAAGTCGGAAGATGAATCGCACATATTGATGTGTATTTTTAAAAACTAAAATCGACGTGTTTCAGCGTTTTTAAGAAAACCGGCTAAGTTCTATTTTTTTTTGTTTTTTTTTGATATTCCATACTTTAATCCCACACTCTATATATATATATATATATATATATATATATATATATATATATATATATATATATATATATATATATATGATGAATAATTTCTACAATAATATTAAAATTTAAAATAGATTACATAACTGAAACTAAAAAGAAAGTAGAAATAAACCCATAATAACCGTTGGCTCAGAAACGTGGACAACAGAAAGACATCGTAGCAAGTTAAGTAGTACAGAATAGAGATTCCTAAGAAAAATGGAAGTGAAAACAATCATGGGCAAAATAAGAAACAAAGTAATAAAGATATTAGAAAAACGTTACACATGCAACCTATAGATAACATAATTCATGAAGGACAATTAAAATGGTGGGCTCACGTACAAAGAATGGGGGAAGAAAGAACAACAAGAGTAACATAGTAATAATTAGTGCAATAATAATATTTTAATTCACAATTATTTAAAATGTTATTTTTTGTTAATTTTATAATTTATGATGTTGTGGTACATTGTACTAAGATTGTCAATATCAGTTTGTGCGTTAATAGTATTTTTGTCTTGTTTTATATGTAGCATTTCCAATATGAGTCTTTTATGGAGTGTCGGTTCTTGTAAAATTATTGTATTTTCGAAGTACATTTCATGTTGATATGTCGTCACGTGATCAACTAAGGCGCATTTAACTTTTTTATTTTGGTTTGTGGAGTTTCTTTTGTGTTCATTAATACTTGTTTTTAAATAACGCTTTGTTTGACCTATGTAATTTTTTTTTATTATTATTATTTATTATTATCTTTAGTGTTAGTGAATAATTTATTTATTGTTTTATATTGTTTGAATGCCACGTTAATGTCTAGTTTATTTTTTATTAGTTTTTTTTATTTTTGGTGCAAGATTTTTAATGTACGGAAACGACATGTATCTAACTTCATTTTGTTTTTGTATAGTATTTTTAACCTCTGAATTATTTAGAATTTTATTTATTACTTTATTTGGATAATTATTTTGTTTTAATATTATTTTTAATTTTGTTTTTATTTCTTGATGATATTTATTGCTGGTAAGTGTTAATGCCCTAGTTTTTAAGTTTCTTGCAATGTTCACTTTTTGATGCAGTGGATGGTTTAATTTGAAATTTAAACATCGGTTGGAAGAAGTTGTTTTTTTTATACCATTTTGTTTCTATTGTATTGTCTTCAGAAGGAATTAATAAAATATCTAAAAAGGGAATTTGATTATTGTTTTCAATTTCAGATGTAAACTGTATCTCTTTATGAAATTTGTTAAATTCAGTTGTTATGTGATCCACTTTGTCTGCAGGAACAACTAGTAGCTAATCATCAACATATTTTTTATGAATTCAATTTTAAACGGTAAGTTATTCAGTACCGATTTTACCACATGGTCCATTACTAAATTGGCTATTACAGGTGACAATGGTGACCCCATCGTAGTTCCAGAAATTTGTAAAACTTGTTATCAAAAGAGAAATAGCTGCAGTTATACCAAAAAGTAATTAAATTAACAAACTCTTCTTGTGGTATTTTGGTTTTCAGAAAATTTATGTTCCATTTTTCTTTTATAACAATTAAGATAAGTTCAAGTGGAATCTTTGTAAATAATGATACATCTAGTGAAATGAGAATCCATCCTTCTGGGATCTTAATTTGTGGAATCATAGTTTTAAGTTCATGTGAATTTTTAACATAATAGTCATCATTTTCCATGTAACTGAAAGTTTCATTTAAATATTTGGATAGTTTATACGTGGGGGAATTGATGCCTGAAACTATCGGTCTCATTGAATGTCCTGGTTTATGAATTTTTATTAAACCATATAGTTTTGGTGGAACTGCATTGTCAATGGTGAGTTGTTTTTTTTATGGAATCTGTTATGTAGTTTTTATCAAGGAGTTTTTTAATTAATAAATTATTTTTATTTTGTATTTTGTTTGTAATATCATTGTCTATAGGTTGGTATATTGCTCTGTCATCTAGTAATATTTTCATTTTTTCATTATATTCATCTTTAGTAATGGCGACAGTTTTATTTGTTTCATCCGTTTTTATAATAAATAAATTTTTATTGTGTTGTAAGAAATTTTTTGTTTTATTATATGTGTTAATTAAGGCCTTTTCTTCAAAATTGACATTATCTTTTTTATGTAGATGATTAGTTATTATGTTGGTGAATTGAGTTCTAGTGGCATTTTTTACATCTATGTCATGTGTTCCAGTTAACGCAAATTCCATATCAGCAATCATATTGTTAATCGGTAATTCATCTTTTTGTATTGGAATACTGAATTTTGGACCATGTTAGTAATTTTTTTATATCATTGGGAATTTCAATTGATGTTAAATTAAGAAATCAGTTTTCTTGAGGTAAGTTGTTTTTATCAGGTTGTTGTTTAATTTTTAAATTTAATATTTTTTGTTTGTGTGTAATTCTTAATTTTTTATCCAGATTATTAAAATTTTTATGTAATGTTTCAAAAATATTATTCATATTGCAAGAAACTTAAAAACTAGGGCATTAACACTTACCAGCAATAAATATCATCAAGAAATAAAAACAAAATTAAAAATAATATTAAAACAAAATAATTATCCAAATAAAGTAATAAATAAAATTTTAAACAATTTAAAGGTTAAAAATATTATACAAAAACAAAATGAAGTTAGATACATGTCGTTTGCGTACATTAAAAATCTTGCACCAAAAATCACGTGATGACATATCAACATGAAATGGACTTCGAAAACACAAAAATTTTACAACAAGAACCGAAACTCCATAAAAGACTCACATTGGAAATGCTACATATAAAACAAGACAAAAATTCTATTAACTTACAAACTGACATTGACAATCTTAGTACAATTTACCACAACATCATAAATTACAAAATTAACAAAAATTAACATTTTAAATAATTGTGAATTAAAATATTATTATTTCACTAATTATTACTATGTTACTCTTATATTTAAAAAACAGTCTACACAGAGTACAACTTATTGCCTAGTTTTTTAAGACAATAGTTATATGTGTTGTTCTAGGATTGGTCGTGACGTCAGTTAACTTTACTTATATTAGGTCTTTTTCCAAAAATTTCATTAGTTTTATAAAATTGTTACATTCGATCTGGTTCGTTACATTATATTTTATTTAAAAGTTGTTTTTCATCAATTTTATAACGTTGTAATTCATCTATTACATTTTGATGTTTGTTAACATGAGTTACAAATATCTTCTTCATAGTTTATGACTTGATTATAAGTTTTAACATATAAAATTATTAATTAATTATATTACAAATTTTTTTGTATATTATAATTGTAGTAACACTGAGGAATACCATTGTAATGGTCGAAACGTAGGTTCTAATCAAATAAAACCATACTGACTGCAGTTTCCGAGTACTTCATTTTCTTCTCCACATATCAATCTCCAGTCGATCATCGTTACTCCAACTAAATTTAAATGCAATATAAATTATTAGCTATGCAAAATAATTGGTCAGCCCCATACATTGATCTATCTACTATACATTGGTATCAAGTTTGAAGTTATAACTTAATATTTACGAGTGTAGTTTGATTTCTACTAAAGTGCTGTTTAGCGTAGCACCGGCAATCGCCTTAAGGGATGATGTACCCGAAATTGATAAAAATATTGATATACCGACAGAGGCAACTGAATTTCCTGCAGATCAAAATATTCATGTTAAGAATGTAAATAATTTAATACGAACAACTTTAATAAATACAACCTTTTCTAGATAATAATAAGTTAATTAGACACAGATAATTTTTGAAATATATATTTATATTAAGTAATTACTGTTATTTGGATAAACATTTTCGTGTTATTGACAATTCTGTTCTTTTAATTTGTAATTCAATTTGTCCCCTTTGAGCTTCGATTTTTCTTTTTCTAAGTAAAACTTTTTCTCCCTTCACTTGAATTTTTATTTTTTCTATTTCTAAAGGATTTATTTTTCTCATAGACTCCCGTTTTATTTCTAAAATTTCCATTTTGATTTTATCTTGTGCTTCGTCAAAATATCTTTTGTTAATTATATTTTTAGTTTTATTTTTGTTTTTCAATAATATATTTTCATATACCTCAGAGCTGTTTGTAGTTTTTTTTTTTTGCTATTTTTGGAGTTCGTTTAATTTCATTCGAATTTGTCAAAGTAGCTATATTTGGATTATTTTTATCATTCGGTTTCAAAATTTCATCTATTTGTATGTTGTCTGCAATTTCTATGAAAACAGGTTCATTGGAATTTTCTATCGTGCTCGAGTAGACTGATTTGCACAGTTCTATTTTTCTTTGTAAAAAAATTCTGCCGCATAATCATAACGACTACTTTGAGGAGTCAACTGATCTTGCGATAAAGATATAACTCTTTTTCCACCTTCCTCAGTAACTTTAGGTGTATATGTCTCACTACCGGTTTTATAGAATTGTGCCAGTAATCGACTAATTCAAAAACATTCTTATTTCTTAAGTACATATCTACGTTCTATAATATACCTACCTTATCATCCGCCTTATCTTTTCTTAACTGTCTTTTATAATTTTCGTAAAATACTTTTAATTGATTCTTTGATTCTCTGTATTAGAGCTCCTTTTCAATTTGCTTCCAACAATCTAATTTTTGTTAACTGTAACTACATCCGTTCCTTATTTTCTACAATGTCAATATAGTTTTCTAATTATTGTTATTAACAAATTTCTTTTCGTACCTTCGTCGGACATAGCTTGTTTTACATGTTGGTTTTTGGCAGGATGATTTACAAATTATACAGTTAAAAAGGCAATAAAGAACAACTTTCAAAAAAATCACTTTTTAATTCTGTCACACTATTTTCACAATACAAAACAACTGACTGACTTAGCATACTACAATATATTTTTACATGTATTAAAATTGATACTTTCCAATACTCCGCCTCAATGTTAATACAGTAAATCATTATTTTATATAGGCTTTAATTACAAAGTCCCAAACTTGACCGATGAAATGTAAACTGTTGTGCTGGTAATCCTTTAGTTAGGATGTCCGCTTTCTGGTCTCTGGAACAGATGTATTGAACTTGTATAGTGCCGTCAAGACACAAGTCCTTGACAAAATTGTATTTTATGTCAACGTGTTTCAGTCGCTGGTGTTCCCATTTATTTAATAGGTGTATACAGGATTGATTGTCTTCGAATACGGTGATTGGAGATGTAATCTTTATACCTAAATCCTGTAGAATACCTCGCAACCAAAGTAATTCTGCTACAGCATTCGCTAGGGCCACGTACTCCGCCTCTGTTGATGAAAGAGCAACGGAATTTTGTTTTCTAGTTACCCAGCAAACTGTTGACCCATATACTTCTATTAGGTAGCCACTCGTAGATTTTCTGTCTATGTCGCTTGCCCAATCAGCATCAGCAAACGCTTTTAGAGGTATATCTTCATTTTCTCGACTATAAAATAATTTGTAGTCCAACGTATTTTTTATATAACGCAAAATACGTTTCAAACCTGTCCAATGTCTTTCGGTCGCGTTATTCTGGAATCTGCTATAGTAGTTAACTGATGCGCTTAAATCGGGTCTCGTACATAACATGACGTACATTAAGCTTCCTACTAACTCTCGATAAGGTTTCTTCTCAATAATGCATTCTGATGTTGTGATCTCTTCTTTGTTTACTTTTACTTCCATTGGAGTATTTGAAGGTTTGCATTCGTCCATTTTAAATCGAAGTAAAAGATTTTGCAAATACAATTTTTGGCTTAAAAACATACCATTTTCCTTTCTTTCAATTTTTATTCCTAAAAAACAATCTAGTTCCCCGAGATCTGTCATAGAAAATTTCCTTGCCAATTCAGCTTTTAATTTATCGAGTTCATTTATATTGTTTGAAACTAATATCATATCATCCACGTAAAGTAAGACGTATACTTTTGTGTCGTGAGTAATCTTCACGTATAAACACTTGTCATATTCAGAACGTACGTAATTTAGGCTCTTTATGTAGTGATCAAACTCTTCATTCCAAACTTTTGGGGCTTGTTTTAAACCATATAGGGATTTATGTAATCTGCAAACCATATTCGGATCTTTAAGAAAACCTGGCGGTTGCTTCATATAAATTTCTTCTTTGAGTGTTCCATGAAGAAAGGCATTCTTAACATCCATTTGTATTGCGTGCAGATTTTCTTTGTTAATAATTGCCAACAAAGTTCTAACAGTTGGTATTCGTGCAACCGGTGCGTAGGTCTCGTCATAATCAAAGTATTTTTTCTGTGAACATCCTTTGATTACCAATCTAGCTTTATACCTACATATTTGGCCTTCTCCGTCACGTTTCAATTTAAATAACCACATGCAGTCTATGGCACGTCTTCCAGGAGGCAATGTTGTCAATGACCATGTTCCATTGTCAATAAGTGAGTTCATTTCTTCACGTATTGCTTTCTCCCATTCTTTCTTGTCTTCACGATTCCTAATTTCGTCAATACTCTTCGGAGTGTCGTCCAGTAATTCTGCAGCCAATGCCACAGCATTGCAGATGTAGTTTTCTAGATATTTAGGCTTATTTTTAATTCTTCTACTTCGTCGAGGTAATAATTCAGGCTCGTTATTATTCCCTTTTTCTTCTGAATTGTCTGTTTCTACATTATTCTCTTCATTCTCTTCGTTTTTGAGTATGTAACTCTCTTCATATGAAAATCTTGATTCGTTGAATATTACATCATGACCAGCCATTATTTTCCGCTCTTCAGGAAACCAAAGGCGGTATCCATTTGGGCAATATCCAACCATAAAGCATTTCTTTGACTGTGATTCAAATTTTCCATGAGAAAGTGCTTTAGGAATGTGTAAATATGCCACACATCCAAAAACTCTTAGTTTTTGAAGATTTGGTTTCACTCCAAACCACATTTCCGCTGGCACCTTTTACTTCAGTGTTTTTGTAGGACTACGGTTGATTTAGTAGACTGCTGTTAGTACTGCCTCGGACCAGAATCCTTTACTCAGCTTCGAATTAAGTAACATGCATCTCGCCTTTTCAATAATTGTTCGGTTCATGCGTTCTGCAACTCCGTTCTGTTGTGGAGTGTATCGAATTGTATATTCAAATTGTATACCACGGTTCTCGAAATATCTCTTCATTTCTTCTGAGATATATTCACCGCCATTGTCACAACGGAATCTACGTTTTCCGTTATATGATTCTGTGCTTATGGGACCAAAAATGTCACTGTGAATAAGCTGGAGTGGACGTTTTGCTCTGATTCGTTCCTGGTTATGTGGGAGTTGAGTTTGTTTTCCCTCAATACATTGTTCACAAGTTCCTAAATTATCAAATTTTAAATTCCCATCAATTCCTTTAACCAAATTTTCAAGTTTTTCTAGTCCACTTCTGCTTAAATGTCCCATGCGCCTATGCCACAGTTCAATAGATTTATTTGATGATACTATATTGGCCCATTCCATATCATTCCACATGTCCAATATATATCATTGATTTTCTCGTCGAGCTATAGCTACTATCTCATTGTCCAATGATATTGTTCCACTGCCATTTTCAAATATTATTTTAAATCCATTCATTTCCAGTTTGGAAATAGACAGCAAATTGAACTTTAAACCAGATACATAAAGAGTATCTTTAATCGTAATAGTGTTAATTTTACCCGGAATATTTACTTTAACTTTTATCTCACCAATTCTTGTAGCTTCCAGTGTTTGACCAGATTTTGTAACCTGTATTTTCACAGAATCTGAGAGTTCTCTGACGTTAACTAACATATCATCGTTATTTATTAAATGTTCCGTAGCACCCGAGTCGAGATACCAACTTGTGCTATTCGTGGTAGCAATTCCAGCAAAGGATATGAAAGAATAGTCCTCACCATGCTGACTGTCATACAAATTTGTCACTATATTTGCCGTACTTTGACCTTGCTTACTATGTTTCTGTTGACTTTTCTTTTTACAATCAGACCTCTTGTGACCAAGGTTTCCACAATTGTAACATTTATATGGAAAATACGTCTTTCCTGAACCTCTGGTATCTTTTTGATTTCCAGAACCAAATTTTCCGCTGTTACGTTGCGCTGGAGCCGAGAAAGCTACAGGTATATCCTTTTTCGTTTTCTTTCCATTGTTGTCTCTTTTCAGCTCTTCATCCAGCAGACGATTTTTCGTAAAGGCTAAAGTCAACTTCTCCGCAGATAAAGTTTCCAGTGCAGTCACCACCACCCCGTATTCGTCTGGCATCGTGAGTAGCAAATGACAAATCACGTCATTTTCCTCAAGCGTGGCACCTGTGGAACGAAGTTCACGAACCAGCTTATCAAAATTTAAAAAATGTGTTTCGAGAGTCTCTAACGACGGATTAAATTTCAGAGTTAATAGAGACTTTCTTAACAATAGTTGGCTAGCAATACCTTTTCTTTCAAAAGTATTTGATAGTACTTGCCAGATTTCGTAGGCTGTCACTTTATCTTTCACGTATTCTAAGTGACTATCGGAGATCCTCTGAATTATTTGTGATTTGCACCTCAGATCCTTTTTGTGAAGTTGTGCTAATTGTCGTTCATTTTCCACCTTTTGTGCAGGAGTGTCCGTTTCAGCCGACACAATCATTTCCGTGTATGGCTTATTAACAAATTCACTTAGTTCGAGTTCATCCAACAACGTTTCCATACGGAACTTCCAGTTGCTGAAGTTCGTTCCATCGAACAATGGAATTTTATACTTTTCTTCTTGCATCATCTTCCTGACCTGCTGACTTTTTTTAAAAAATTTAATTCAAAGTCTGAAGCTATTTAATTCTTCTGGGCCCATAACCTGTTGGTTTTTGGCAGGATGATTTACAAATTATACAGTTAAAAAGGCAATAAAGAACAACTTTCAAAAAAATCACTTTTTAATTCTGTCACACTATTTTCACAATACAAAACAACTGACTGACTTAGCATACTACAATATATTTTTACATGTATTAAAATTGATACTTTCCAATATTACATATCTCGAAATCGTCCAGAAACACATTTTCTGGCCTAGGCCAGCAAACAGATAGCGAATTTTATGACCATAAGTTGGTATTATTCTGGTGAAATGTCAACTTATAAATATTTTCAAAATGTGACACATTTAAAAACACTATTTTTGATTTATTATTCATATTATTCTCATATTATGCGTTTATCATTACATAAATTCTTGTAAAATATCATCACATTCGTTTTATTTTTGAGGTTCCGTTGAACGAATACAAGCAGAAAATGTATCTTCAAATTTTAACCTATAATGTGGATCTTCGAGCATGTACTGACTAGAGGCCGCCTTACGGTGTTTGTTGTGATCGGAACATATGCGTAAGCCATGGTGTATTGCGGGCTGCGTATTTAAGCCGTGGTGTATTGCGGGCTGCATATTATCTTAATATTTGTACTACTTTTTTTTACAAAGTAATGACTAATTGCAGCTTTCGAAATATGTAAATCACCTTTATTTCCAATATATTTCAGTCTCATTAGTTTTACGTCATTATTAGCAGGAAACCTAAAAGTTACACTTTGTTTAATATATTATTTGCAAAAAAATCGCAGTTACACATAAAACGAAGTATCCGTACTTTCATTGTATTTTTCATTACAATTTGATATAATCCGAAATATACTCACAAACTACAAACTACGCGCAAAAAATAAAATTAAGTTACAGTAAAATGACAAGTAGTGATATATAACACAACAATACACCATGACTTCCAGCCACCCGCCTATATCTTCCGATCACAACATCCTATGCATTGGTATAGGGAATTACTTTTCTAGTCAGTATATGCTCGAAGATAAAATTTTTGCAGTAAATAATATTTGAAATAGTAATAATATTTATTTAATAAATTAAAAATGACGTCGGCACAAAAATCTTGTGTATCACACACCCAGAAACTGTTTTATAAGATCTCGCAATTTGCAGGCCTCGCTTTACTCGCTCTCGCAAATGTTCAGTTTCTCGCCTAGTGTAAAATTTTTTGATCTTCCACGTTTTCCATTTGAAACTTTTGGAATAAACTATATGTTATCTGTCAAATACAACAAATGGCACCAAACTGGAACGTTTAATCTCTGTTTAATTAATCAAATGTTCGTGCAAGTCAAAAATATTAATCGTGATTAAAATCTTATAAATTATTAACTAATCAAGATTAAATTTACTTAATCAATAGTTTTGGTGCAATCGGACAGGGGTCAACTATAATAAATATTCATATAAACAAAATCACGTTTATTTATAAAAACACTACCTCTCCATATCCCAAACAATCACATATTGATATTCAACTGACATTCAGTAGGATAGAGAAAAGTATAATGTATACATAACATAGATATCGTATTCGTTAATTTGGGAGCACAAATACATTTTGTATGCAGTTTTCTAAACAATAAATGCATGTTTTCTTTTTTAAGAAAAACGGCTGTTTGCATGCACTGATTAACTGCTGATGAAATATGGATCCGTCACTGCACTCTGGAAGCAAAAGAACAATTAAAATCGTGAAAGCATAATATTTTTCCCGCAATAAAAATGAAAACATCAGTTTTTTAACAAAAGCATTATTGCTGCAATTTTTTGGTATGCAACACTTATTTGAATAGATTTCAAATGGAAGGATAATAATACACGTCGTATTGCCAAATATATCAGAAAATGGAAAAAGAAACAATAATTCATATCAATATTAAAGAGCTATTTTCAAGTCAAAATAATAATAATAATAAAAAAAAATCTGGTATGGCCAGCACAATACCTCTCGCCATTTTCATATGACGCTATATAAGTATTGTATTTAACATTTCTGGTACATACAAAAAATTCTAATTACATCTACTCCTTATTTTTCAATTCATTATATGAACAAGTTTTCTTCTACTCTTCTAAATGTTCGAGATTCTTCCAATTCTTTGACAAGATTGGCGGTATTTCTGAAGGGTATATGCTGAGTTATATGTATAGCAAGCGTATATTTTGTTAACACTTATACTATATATACTTTGACTTATAAATGAATCCCCTCTCTTTTTATACCAATTATAAATGTTGACGGAGTCTTTTCCTCGTTATTGCAATAGCATATTATATTACTATTATATTTCGTCTTGTACGAATTTTAGGTTTTTCGCATTCAAGGACAGTGTCAACTTAACGTGCAGCAGCTATAAATATAATTTTAAATATTTAATTAATGATAAAATACGAAATATTAAACGTACTTCACAGAAAAAGTCTTCAGTAATGTCTGGATTTTTGACACTGACATTATTTTACATATTTATAATTCTCTACCTTTAAAGTTATAGAAGCTATAAAAAAAATGTTGAGTGTAATGGATAGAGAATTTTATATTGTTTAATATTTGTAATAACATAAATTTCCAAAAAATATATTTTTTTTTAACTATTATTTCGGTTGTCCAAACCTTTTCAGCTCTCTGTCAGATTAAGGAATACGTAGTTAAATCTTTAGTCTTTTATAATTTGAGAAACCGTGTCTACAACATCCATACATAGACACACACATACACACACATCCACTCACACACTCGTACGTACACACACATACAGACATCATTGTAAAAATGTTAAAATCGGATTCAAGTAACCTTAAAACGTGTTTATTCACTAAAATCTGGATACGCGATTTTTAGCATGATTGCAAACCTGTCTTAGCGAGAGGTGAAAAATTATTGCTTGATTCAGTATTCTTCAGTGACTTGATTTAATTAATTCCTACTTAATACAAAAAAAAAAAAATTAAATAACAAATATATACCTATCTTAACAAGATAAAAATTGCTGTCAATGAATATTTTCCAGACCTTAAAGAATAGTACTCCGGAATGGAGAATGCCAGAAATTGGTTTAAATTTTTAGAGCTGCACAAAAAAAGCACATGAAGAATTTATGCTGGGCGGAAAAATGTGTGAGTCATATCCGTAAAAAGACTTTATTTAAAGTCAGGTTGTCGAACATTGGCACTAAGAAGAATAACATCTTTTCCAAAATATTTATTTTATGGACTGTGAAATAAATAAATAATGAAATAACCCTTCTTCGTGAACTGTGACCAGAGCAACACGGTAAGTGCACGTATTGCAATTTACTTGAATTTTCTAAGTTAGAAAAAATAACTATTTCTCTAGCGGGCAAACAACGGCGAGCCGTACGACGGACTCAGCCTAAACACGGCAGATTTCTTTTCCCCTAACGGACGGACAGCGGCGAGCCGTAATACGGACTCCTCGCACCAGGAGACGTGCAGGAGGACGTAATCGAGAATCCCTCAACTGCACGACTCTTCCGAGCGGCCCGCTCCGGCGAAGCCTGCTCTGCCGTTTTCGATGACTGCAGCGGCTTATAAACCCTTGTAACGGTACTTTTAATTAAAACAGCGGTGGGAGTAATTTTACTTAGTGTACAGGGGTCGCTACTGTCTCAAGTGGTAAATAATATTTTTATAAAATTTACATAAATTCTCTGGTCACATTTCATTACCCTAATTACATTTTACAACATTAAATAATTTACAGTGTTACAAATAAATCATAATTTCGTTCACACATGCGACGCGCCATTCGCGGTCACATCGTGAAACATATCCCGTCAAAATTTCACGGCGACACATGCCAGAAACTTCTATAAGTAAACAAACACAATAATACAATCAGGTGTGCACACGAGAGATACATTGTTTAATAGCACTATGGTAAGTTAAATTACACAATATATACAGTGCTATTTTTATATTGAATACTTTTCCTTGTAACTGAAACAACAACATGGTTATGATGAACTTGTGATTATTGTCTTTTCACATCATGACGGTCAGATATTGTCTTTTACATGTAAGTATTTCATTAAATGTTTTACAAATATTATAAATACATCTTACTTTTCAGATTACACAATAAATAAACAACGTATATTGTAAAATACACGTTTCTAAACATTCTAACTGCGGCTGTACAACTGCAGGTTTTCAAAAGTAAGGAAAACTCTTGCTGGACGGAAGGGCCTATCGTTACAGGACAATGTTTAGCCGCTATAAATTAACACATAGTTGAATTGAGTTGAAATTAGAACTGTATATTTGTATTCTACAGGAACAAGTAGACATTAAAATACATAATCCCTAGAGAAGGCTCGTCGCGGTATGAACACAGTTATGTCGTATCATCTAGTGTCACCATGATTTCACGTACTTAAATCACGATGTAATAACAGCTACGTCAAGGCATCAGGTGTAAACAGTACATGTCATTGTTACCATAGTAGAGGGCTGGTTTGGTTGGTTATTTTACTAATGACTAATGCCTGTATTCATAGTCAGTACTTCGCCTCGACTCATACTCGAGTATGTCTGTGAGTACCAGATTTCATATCAATAGTCACTATTTGTTTCTTCACTCGAACTTCGATCGATGGTTTACTTGAGACGAGTTCTAAGCAACCTTGAGTAATGTTTAAGTAACGATTGACACTTTTTTTTTAGAAAAATATGTAGACTTGATCAATATATAAAAAAACTGTCAAACTGATTTCCATCACATATGACATCTAAGTTAATTAGTGAAACATGAAAATAATCAACAATTTTTAGAATTTATAGACATAGTAGAAGAAGCCTTAAATAATAACAATGAAAAACGCTTACTTCAAGAAGATATATCCGTGATATGACTCATGTATCTGTAACCTGTCACATATATGTAGATGTCAAATGTACGATTTGAGAGAAAAATATTAAAATTTACAAATAAACCAACATAGTTGTTACAAATTCTCTAAAATTCTCCCTAGAAAACCGAGAATTCACGAAGTTTTGACTATGAAACATATGATGTGCTTGAGGTTGAGAACGACCGGAGTAATGCTTGGCGAAGTAATACTCAAGTACGAGATTGAGCATCGACTATGAATACGGGCATAAGTAACGGTCCGCTTCCTTAAACTCTGCGACTATGAAAGAACTAGAAATTCGCTTAACTATTAGTTATTTTTCAATTTTTTTTTAGAAAAGTGCACAGAAAGTTTCTCAGATTTTTATATTTAAATTTTCAATGTTCGTAGCTTACTACATCGTAGACAAATTATATGCGTTCACTATTTATTTAAATTATTCACGGGACAATTGATGACCCTCAATGGGTGATATGAATAAAAATGAGTATATACTTTATACTACAAAAATGCAAGTAGATACTTGTAAGAATAAAAATGTAGAAGTAGATACACTTATGAGTATCTACTCTTATGTACAAACCAGTTAAGTATGAACTCAAGTTTAGTATGAATTTAAAATAGTTCCTACTACCTTGATAAAGTATATACTTGAAAAATTGAAATATGCTAGTGACCAGACTCATTGGGTTCGCAGAGGCCTTTTGAAATGGTGGAATTAAAACCCATGAACTGCAAAATTTTAATTTTTAATATTTTTAGTAAATTCAAATTCCAAATGGCGTTAGGATGTGTTATCTAGGGGACTTTTATTAAACAAAAAAAAATTGGTTTTAACATTTTTTATTAATATTCAAATGAGATTCATGGTACATACGTTGTTAAAAATTATGTAAAACAGAATATTTTTCCATAAAAATATTGAATTTATTTTTTATGGGGTCCCGTGACCGCGTGCCTAAGTGTCTGGTCGCGAACCTGGGGGAACCGGGTTCGATCCCGACAGACGCCAAATATTTCCAATTTTAAATGGCACAAAAGTGACCCCTGTGATGCACTCTCCACACCAGCTATTAGTGCCCCTGAGGTGACGCCTGGTAAGCGCCCACACGGTAAAATATATCGTCATCATTACCGATGTCTACATGTGTTGTAGATACTGGCACACCCAGAAATGGGTAATATGCCGTGATAATATATATATATATATATATATATATATATATATATATATATATATTTTAGGGCGTTTTCAACTACTCCGGTTATTACGCATTATTATTATTATTATTATTATTATTAATATTATATATTATTTTTTATGCCATGCACATTCTAATTGTAGTCGTATATATATTTCTTGCACTGTTTTCACACATTCGTGCTACATATATCGGATTTTTTTTTTGTTTTCCAAATATGCCCAATTATTACACTGGAAGCTAGCCTTCCGGAAACCTGAGTATTAAAATTGAACCTTTTCCATATATGTTCTTGCAGTACTGCGTCTAAGATCTAGCTGCAAACCTGTAGTGCAAATGCTTTACATATAAGTATCTTCTACATTTATATAAGAGCATCTACTCGCAGAGTCTATATCACTTTTATTCATATGAATTGAAGTAAAACCTCACACTTCATGTTCAAACTCTTGAGTACATACTTGGAGCACATACTCGTTTTTATTCATATTACCCAATGTGTTTCACTTATTAATTTTCATACTCCTTCTGTGTTCACGAGAAACTAACGTTTTTCATAATTTGCTTATTTAGCAGATGTGTTTAATCTACCAACTTAAATTTATTGATGGAGATGTTTTTTAATATTCTCCAAAGAAATGTCATTCTTTCATTGTATAGTAGTCTCTCAACTTTTTTCTTATTTACTTCCTGTAATACTATTTCACTTTTTTGTATGTTTGATGTACATTTTGTCCTTGTATTTAAATGTTATATTGTATTTTATTGTTTTATATTAGATTTTTTATGCGATGTTTTTTATCCTGCTCAGTAAATGGATTTATCTGGTGAGCAGTGTATGTTAAATAAATAAATAAGTAAATAAATAAATAATAAAGAAATGTTTTCTTTACTACTTATACGTATGACTACCTAATGCCCAGATTTTCCGGAAAAGCCGATTTTAAGCTGTGATGACGTCGGTAGAGGCTTGGCGCAACGTATGTCTATTTATACACTGACACACGCGGTTGCGGTTACCAGTGAAGCGATTTTGCGCTTTATTACGACCTACGTTCAAGTGGTTCGATTTCACCGTTCTGTCTGAGTTTACGAACAACTGACTTATGACGTACTTCCAGTTTACCCAAAAAATATTAATTATAAATAAATGGAGAAAATTAATTTTAATTTTTAATTTCAATTTCAGCAGTCATTTGTGTTACATTTGTGAGAAAACAGTATGTTATGTAGAATTTTTACTATGCTAAACTTCCCCATTGCTAGTATAAAACTGAAACTAATAGCGATTTTATAGGAACTCAAAGCAGTTGTGGCAATGGCAACAAGGGTTTACTTTATATCAGTGACCTCTATATACAAAATGGATCGGCGACTCCTATCTCTTTACAACGGCGCGAGCTGTATCCACTCAACTGTCATGGTGGGGTGGCTATCTCTTTCTAACAGTGAGAAGTACGCATGCGTCACCTAGTACCAGTACGACGAATTAACGATGAACATGAAGAAGAAAGCTTAAATACATTTTCGCATATCTGCTTGGTCTAACTATACACGAAAGTTAGAGAGAGATAGACACCCCACCAGTCAGGCGGGTGGTATTCTCGGTGGATACACGCAAGTTATTCAAGCCGCCGGTCCATTTTGTATATAGAGGTCACTGCTTTATATGCTGTAAGCTGTAAGGATGTTTTATTTCGCTTTGATATAAATGTATAAATAAGCTCGATTTTATAAACTGTTTTATATATTCTGAAATAATTTTGGAAGATCTTTCCATGTTATTTCGACCTGAATATTTTGCTCACATCTCTCTCAATATATCGATACATTATGCAACACAACGCACTTGAGAAAATAATTTCAAACTTATTCGTCAAATTTACATAAATCTAGATATGATATACATATATAAATTAAATTGCATGTACACTTTTTGTGATGAGTGCATTGTCATCCAGCTCTATTATCAAAAACGCCTCAATTTTTTTTAAATGCGGTTTGTCTAATTTAAATTAATGTGCTATGATAATAAATTTTTGTTAGGTGATTTGTGTTTATAAAGCCGGGTTTATGCAGCAATATCATAGTCATTGTTATAGTTGTAATTTTAGTCTTAAGAATTAAAATGTGTATTTATAATAGAGCTGTTTATGCAACATCGTCATAGTCATAGTCATAGTCGGTATCATGAACATAAGCATAATCACAGAATTGGATTAATTTTAATCTTATGACCATGTCTATGACGACTTACAAACTGCGCATGCCTGAGAACTGTCAATATCAGAAAACATAACTTCTATTTTAATTATGACGTTGTTTATTATGAACAAACCAGCAACAAATATTTTTCTCTACTATATGTTAATGTATCCTTATTTATTTATTCGGCATATATATTTATTATAAGTAAATGACGTTAGAAAGTGATATATTAACAGTCGCAACAAAAATGCTGCATAAACGATCACCTATCTTAAGGCTGTTCTTATGACTATAACTTAAGACTATGATTGTGACTACGTTATTGCTGCATAAACCCGGCTTTAGTCTCAATAAATACAAAGAGTTTAGTATATGAAAGAGACGTGATAGTTGGTGCTTGATGAAATATTTTACTATAAGTAAATAGAAAACAATATTCTTGATTTGTTTCACAATTTTTTTGTAAGTTACGGCCGTTTCTTCCTCACGGACATCAGCAGACTGAGTACATTTAGGAAATTACACAAATTTTAGCAATGGGGAATTTGTAGCATCTATTTGTTCATCGACAATAAATTTCTTAGAATTGATGGCTTTCCTTATATCTAGGTTTTCTAACAAATTCATTCTTAATCCCTTGTCGGTAGAATAGAGTACTTTGAAGTCACCGTCAAAATTATGGTTTTGTTCTGTGCAATAAATGGAAAAGCCGGTGGAGTGTAATTGTTTTTATATAGATTTTTTATGTTTGTCTATTCCAGTTTTAAAATTTCTACCACTTTGGCCTATGTATAAAGCATTTTATTTGATAGACTCCGGTTAGATCTGATTTATCGGGTTTTTCGTTGTTGGATAATATTTTCCCTAAATTAGTTTTATTTACTACTATTGTTTTCACGCCATGTTTACTTAAGTTTTTCGAGATTTTGTTTGTTAAATTTGGTATGTGATTTTGACAATGCCAACGGGGATTAAGAATGATTGCATTAGTTTTGTAATATTTTTTTTCTAAAATTTTACGTTTTGATTTTTTGTTGCTATACACTATAGTTACTCTGTTTAGAATAAAGACAAAAGGAAACATACAATTCAAACAGTTTATTCCTTGCTGTAAATAAATAATATACAGAATGTTGAACCATTGCGGATAAATCACTTCACGAATTCAACCATATTTGAATAATGTAGAATAACTATATTTTGTATATTTATCAAACGAAATGTAACGATGGAAAACAAGTACAGAAATTATTGAAAAGTAGTGAAATTTAGTGCGTAATAGCGGTCTCACAGACGTAGATGTAGAAACTAATAGATTTTATTGATGAACGACTCTAGATCAGAGTTCATTTTCATGAAATATTAAGAGGTGAAAAAAGCTCTGAATTTTAAAAAATATTTTATATATTTATACTTTGTTTGGCTTATCGATTTCGCTAGTTATTTAGCATCCTCAGAGCCTTAACGGCTAATAGATTTCTTGAAAATAACTATTCAGCAGTTATCAATAATTAAGCCATTATATGAGAAATAGCTTTAATAGATACTTACATATCCAATGTTATTATTCTAAAAGAAAAGTGATGGTTTATTTGGATCGTGCATTTGCGGTTACATGCATCAACAATTATTATCATTAATCATTTGTATTTTTATAAACTATAAGACGAGATTTTACGGCAAACCCCTCTCGAAGATAGGTATTATAAAAAAGTGAGCCGTCGCTGGACGCTTGGCAGATGTGAAATATCGGATTTTATTTTTACTGATGTTATTTTTATTGAGTATAGAGGAAACGACGTTGATACACACAAGAAAAGTGCCGAGCGTGAAGCGCCGAGTCGAGGCGGAGTGAGCCGACGAGTTACGAGGCTGGCCAAATGGAAAGTCGCTACGTGCTATAGGAACCGCTCAAAGCCCGTATAAGCGCGCCATTAGATATTTCACATCAAAAGGTTCTTGTTTTTGAAACTAAATTTATGTATTTAATATTGTTTACTCAGTCATTGAATAAGTACTTTGTAAAGTAGCGTTGCCAATTCTAGATTTGTTTAAACCGCATACAGAGTGATGATCGTGACTAAGTTCTGTATGTATTAATCTAAACCAACATTTTGGTAAAAACATAAAAAAAATAATAACAAAAGATCTACAAACAATACAAATGATAGGAACATAACATATGCGTCGCTTCCTCACTTGGAAAACGTCAAAGAAAAAAATTAGTAGAATTCTTATTAAGAAGAACATAAAAATATCGTTTACTCCATATGTTAAACAAAAGCATATAAATAAATTAGCAAATATTTCGCTTATGCCCGGTTCACCATTGACAAATAAACATTTTATTCATCAGTTGAACTATTCGTCGAATAAACTAGCATACTTTTGATTTACCAACGCCAGTTAGCAACTATTCGAAGAATAAATCTTTGGTTAAATTATCAGGAGATTTTTAACCAGTTAAATATTTATTCAACGAATCGTTTAACATTTGACATTTTCATTGTGCGTGTTACAATAATTTTATAATTGTTAAGTAAGGTGATGAAAATAATATTTACAATAGGTACCATTCTAAGATGTATAATAGATAAATATAGAAAATTACGAGGATTATAAGGATATCTTTATTTATTATTAATATTTCTTTCAATATTATTGAAATCTTCTATGAAGAATTTGACCAAATATATTTCCGAATGCGATTCCGATTGTTAAAACAATGCGTTTATAAAATTCTAAATATGATTCGGCAACATTGACGCCAAGATGATAGTTTTTTATGAAGGTCATATTTTTGTGCGAAAGTATTTCACTCTTTAATTTTTTCGTGCAACACATCTTCAGTTTTATTATTTTGTATAATATGCAAATATTCTTCCACTATAATTATTTTAAAAATATATTCTTCATTGAGATAGTTTTTCTCCTTTCCCTCTTCTCATTTATATTTTCAGTCATTTTCATTTGATTTCAATGACACAAATCAAAAAATTATTTTTGTTGACAGCAAATTTGACAATTTTGTCAGGGAGATGAATTTACTAGCTGTATACTCAACGCAAAGTAATAGAGACAAAAGAAATATTATACGAATAACTATCTATTCAACGATTTTGGTTGGCGAAACAAAACTGATGAATAAAATTTATTCGTTAGATAACTATTTGTAAATGTATTCGGCAATTGGATCCGGGCACTAGTATTACTTTTAGCGATTTTAATTATATAACATAAATTATAGTATATTAACTCTTCTATACAATTTTGGAAGTAGAATAATATAACTTTTAATTTTCAAGTAATTCACAGTAACTTTTAATTTTCAAATAGAGCAACTTATATATTTATTCAAATTTAAAAAGTACATAGAATTTTCTAATAAGTAAACTAAAAATTGTATTATGTTATTTAAGAAAGAACAAACAAACAGGGAATGATTAAAATAATAATTTAATAAGAGAAACTTTGTTTATATTTAATAAAAAAGTGTTTCCTAAAACGTATTGAGATAGATGGACATCAATTTAAATAAATATTTAATTAATTAATATTCTTTTCGTTTTAAAAATCAAAGTGAAAAAGTGTCTGCGTTATTCTAATTTTTGATTCTAAAACAATTACAATAATTTAGATCCAAATAATTATTATCTCCAGCAACTGATAAAAAACATATCAAAATTATCTACAACAAAAAAGTAGAGTGCTTAGAGGTTATAACAATTCGCGCTAAAAAATAGTGTGGTTTGCAAAAACAAAATCAGCAGCGATATGTTAGATGGGTGAACGCTCAGCAACAAAAAATTATCGCACTGCGGCTCGGTGCGCCCGGCAATTTTACACCGAAAGGTACAACAAGTGTTACAGATTATATATACAGTGAAACCTGAACAAGCCGGACTCTGTACAAGTCGGAAACCTGTTCATAGCGAATAATTTTTGAAGTCCCAAATGTAATACTCGTGAAATTTCCCTGTTTATGTCGGAAACTGTCTAACGCGGAAACGGAAAGGTATTTCGTCCACTACCGCTCAAATAAACCTGTACAAGACGAAAGACAACAATCGGTTTATGTTCGACAAAACTCGGATTTTACGATAAGAACGAATGAAATAGGGAATTCACATGCATAGTATTTTAGTAAACAAAACTAGTGTATTTGTGCATACAAGTTCAGCGGCCCAAACAAACAAAAAATGCCTCCAAGATGTACAATCACATTGTCTCTTAAGGCAAAAGTTGAAGTAATTAAATCACAGGAAAAAAATCATTTAACTGTTAAACAATTACAAAGTAAATATAAATGGGGAAAAACTCAAATTTATGACATTCTAAAAAAAGGGGAACGTATAAAGATTGAATGGTTAGAAGGAAAACGTCAGTTGACTCGAAACGAAATTTACGGCAAACTGGCAATGAAGACAAACAGAATTTTATACAAATGGTTTATAGATGCAAGAATACGTAATTGCGACTGGGAAAAGAGAATTTTAAGGCATCAAATGGATGTCTGGAAAGTTTTCGTACACGCCATGATATTTCTTTTAAGAAAGTTTGTGGTGAAGCAAAATAGGTAAATTTGGCAGAAGTAGACGATTGGAGAACAAAAATCCAAGCCATATTAAAAGATTATGAAGTTGAAAATATTGCAAACTGTGATGAGACAAGATTATTTTTTAGAGCTTTACTCAGAAAGACCATGGCTTTGAAAAATGATAAATGTGTAGGGGAAAGCAATCTGAAGACAGACTAACAGTTTTTATTTGCGGGTTTGCCGATGGACATCTTGAAAAGCTTCTAATAATTGACAAAAGTAAAAAACCTCCTTGTTTCAAAAATATAAATATTGATGATTTTCCAGTGATTTATCGAGCTAACAAAAAAGCATGGATGACGTCTTCTATTATGGAGGAATGGTTGAAAATTTTTAATGAAAAATCAGAACAGAAAAATTTTACTTTTTGTAGATAATGTAGCTTGTCATCCGAAGTAAAATCTCTCAAATATTAAGTTATGTTTTCTTCCTCCTAACACGAGCCTAACATAGCCTATGGACCAGGGAGTCATAAAAAAATCAAAACTTATTACAGGAAATTTGTGCTGCAGTCCTTTTGTCTATGCCAGTAAATAGACTATAAAAAAACAATAACATATTATATGAAACATTTTTTCACTTTCTAATAGTTACGAAGTTATTTGAAAACTAAATATTGGCCAAAGACGCCACAACTTTTGTCTTAGTACAATTATTCGATTTTTTGTGAAAAACAAAAACACATCTAAGATGACCTCTGAAAGGTAAACAAAATGTCTCATTTAATCAAAGTCGTAACTCTAATGCCCGGTTTTTCAGTCACGGTTTAAACCAAAAATTTGGTTCAAGTTCAGGTTCAGGGTTTAAAGTGTTTTTCAGTCTGGCTTAAACCTTGAACTCAGCTCAAATTTGACATGAACGTGAACCGTCAACGTTTCTAGCTTAAGTATCGAATTTTTGGTTCAGTGGAATATTTTGACAGTAATTTGGTAATTCATTTATTAATTTTGACATATTTTGCTGACATATTGATATCTTGTCATATGTATTGGCGTTACAATAAGGTAGGTACCTATTTTAAATAGAATAATAATATGAAGATTGAAAATATTGTTAATTTTATCGAATACCTGGACCAAGATAGGATACCAAATATGATACGACCTACAATAATACGGTTTGTTTAACGGGATGATTTTGATTATTTTGTAAAATATCGATTAAAGAAATGAAGTTATGCCACCTGAACACATGCTACTTTTAACATTTGATTTTTTGCTGTAATTCTTGAATTTTATCAATTAAACCGGTAGGTAAAACTTGAATAAGAAGACTATCACTAGTAGGTTAAAAAAATACTTTTCGTTAAAAAATT
Source organism: Ophonus ardosiacus (assembly GCA_943142095.1). NCBI lineage: Eukaryota > Metazoa > Arthropoda > Insecta > Coleoptera > Carabidae > Ophonus > Ophonus ardosiacus. The sequence continues at coordinate 45,567,242 of OW964824.1, forward strand.
TTATTTTGAGCCTTTCTTTTAATTTTCATACTTCTTTTTAAATACAATAGAATTTCGACACCCATATTAATTAATTTGATTAGTAATTTCTTCCCAACACTTTTCTTTGTCCTTATAAAATATCTTTCCTGTCTTTCTACATTCCTGAATACCATATCCATCAAAATATTTAGATCTTCAGGGTAAAAACTTATACCTTTCTTATAATTTCCATTAATATTTTCCATTTTTACTTCAAGAATAATACTTAAATATGTCAGCGTGGAGTGACGGAGTGTCAAAATAACATATTAATGATAAAAAAATTGAATAAAAGCGTAAATTACACAGCACATCTTCAATATTATGACATTTGTTTGAAGTTCAACTGAACTAGTTCAAATATACACATTATAAACAAAAAATAGTTCAGGTTCAAGTTCAAGGTTCAACTGAGCTGAAGTTCAAACGGCCACTGAAAAACCGGGCATTACAGTTTTCGAGATAGCAGTGGTTAACACCGAAAAAACTCATTTTTCATTGCCTTTTATCTCAGGAACTATTGAAGATCGGACCCATGTTGATAAAACTTGTTTTACTCATTTTGGCCAGTACTATATGCCCTCATAATTTGGGACACTTATTTTTTAACACCCTGTATAATAATGGTACACGATTCATAACAGAATTGATTGCTGAATTTGTGTTTAAGAAATTTAATGCAAAAAGTTCATTTGATCTCGTGGCATGAAGTTGCGCACGAAATGAAAGCTGAGCTATATTGCTGAGGACAATGAATTTTATTATTAATTAAATTAAATAAAAAGGCAATATCTAACAAAATACGTCTGTTTTGTAAAGACATAAGATTCAGGTTATAATTTATTTATTAATAAAATATTTGCAAAATTTCCTTTGAATAGCCTCAATACGATTTATATATGTTGAATATTGCGGATATCATACAAATACTACAAATTCTAATTGACTTCTAACTAGGGCATAATATAAAGTTAAAACTGTTGCAGGCTTCTTGAAACTCCGACAGGATCTAATTAAAAATCCGAGCATTTCGTATGATTTTTTTAACAATTATATCATTATACTTATCCAATAAAAATTTGTTGTCAAAGGTAACTCCCAAATCTTTAATCTCATTTACTGTGGTAATGGTCGTACCTGATATATTGTATTTGTATGTGATGAGTGTTCTATTCCTTGTAAAGCTCATATGAAAACATTTTTCTGCGTTAATATATAATTTATTATTATTTGCATAAGCAACAAATCTATTAAGATCTGACTGTAAAGAATAACAATCAGCAGTTGAAGAGATCTTACGAAATATTTTAAGGTCGTCAGCGTATATTAAAAAATTAGAAGACACAAAACAATCGCTAATGTCATTTAAAAAAATATTGAATAATAATGGCCCTAAGTGACTACCATGTGGGACACCAGAAGTTATAATTACAGGATTAGATTTAAAGCTCTTGGCAACTACGCACTGATGTCTACCCGTTAAGTAAGAACGAAACCAGCTAAGCAGACTACCATCTACACGAACGCCAGCTAATTTTTTCAACACAATATTGTGATCATTTCGGTCAAAAGCCTTACTAAAGTCTGTTTAGATGGAGTCAACCTGACATCTATTGTCCACAGTACGTAAGATTTCATTTGAATATGTTAATAAGTTGGTTTCGACTGACCTACCGGGCATGGAGCCATGCTGCTCAAAAATAATTAAAGATTTTGCAGAGGAAAAGAGAACATTATATATTAATCTTTCAAATACTTTTTCAAATATGCAAAGTTTGGAAATAGGTCTATAATATGCAATGTTATTCTTTGCACCACGTTTATATACAGGTACGATATACGCTTTCTTCCATTTTTCAGGGCAGTACCCTTCAGACAAAGATTTATTGAAAATTAGCATCAACGGATAACAAGCTGATTGCACATTGTTTAATGAAGAATGGTGGAATTTCATCAGAACCTGCTCCTTTTCGTGTACCCAACGAGAGGAGAATTTCAAGAACCTCCTCAACACTAAATGATACAGTAGAGATAGAATTTTTATTAATATGTAATTCATTTGAGTTATTATTTGTGAAGGAACTAGTAGTGAAAGAAGGTTTTGAAAAGGAGTTGCAAATATCTTTACGATTACATATATTAAATAAATTAAATAAATAAATATATCATCACGGCATATTACCCATTTCTGGGTGTGCCAATCTGCTCTATAGCAGATATTGGTACTGATGATGACATATTTGTACCGTGTGGGCGTTTACCAGGCGTCACCTCACAGGCACTCATTGCTGGCGTGGAGAGTGCACCACATGGGTCACTTTTGTGCAATTTAAAATTCGAAATATTTTGCGTCGATCGGGATCGAACCCGGTACCCCCAGGTTCGCGATATTATAAAACATATTATTAGCAATGTTACACTGTTTATTAGTTGTTAAGAAAGTCCAGAATTTTTTACTGTTGTGTGATATTTGATTATCCATATTTATCACATAATTTCTGTTACACTGAGTAGCCAAATTTTTAACTTTTCTTCTAAGAAGTGAACACTCATTACAATACTGTGGTGTCTTGAATCGTTTAAATTGTTTATGTGCTTTATGCTTAATTTTAATCAGTTTGATCAATTCACCCGAGTAGCATAAAGGATACTTACAATAATTAGAAGATTGTATAGTGGGAACGAATTCATCAATTATGTTATGAAGCAAGTTATAAAATATGTCAACCATACTCTCAGTATCCGAACTGTTAAGTAAATTACCCCAGTCAATATTGCTAATTTTATTGTTTATGTTAATGTAATCGGCTTTATAAAACAAGTAATTTTTTTATGCACTGTAATAAGATTATTTACAATGTGGATGTTTACATAAATATCAAGTGGAGTGTGGTGACGATCAATATTAACAAGTGGAGCATTACATTCATAGACTTTAATATCATCAACATTAGAGTTAACGAGATCTAAGATTCTGTTATGGTTTTTAATCGAATTAAATTGTGAAAAATTGCAATAGGCCATACAATCCACATATTCAGAGGACATGGTATTATAACTGTTACCCGGTAACATTCAATTATTTGCAGCTAACATGATTATCTGGTGGTAGGTATACACAGCAAATATGAAGCACCGAATTTTTAGGGACAACCACACATCCTCTGCATCACTGAACCAGATAGATTAGATTGCTATGTTGAGATGTTTACGTATACCGATGAGAACTCCACCGCCATCAGATTTAAGGGAAGATGTTGTCGATCTGTCTCGCCAAACAAGGTAAAAATTGTGTGACAAAACTTCGTTGTCATTTATAGAGTCATTGAGAAATGTTTCTGTTAAGCATATGACGTCGTATTCACAAACTGACGAATTTAAGTTTAAATTATTTAATTTAGTACGTAGTCCACAAACGTTCTGATAGCAGACAGTACCATAGAAGGAAACAAAAATTATAAAATAGCACATTTAATTAATTTTATTTAAATCTTCATCATCTCGTATGAGGTATATACGAGATGTATCAGTTTTCCTAGCATACATTTTGCAATTTTTTGTCCAAATATATTGAAACCCTTTATTTTTTAGTGAAGTGCGAGCATTTTTAAAGAGTTTGGAGTTAAATGTTCATTGATAAATATTTTTTTTCTCAAGTACGTCGTATTTAAGATTGATTGTTGTTAATTTTTTTTTACTCGCGGAGATAAAAGCATTTTTAATGTGTCTGTTTATGAATTTTACTATTAAATTCTTTGGTTTAGGTTGAACACCATTCCTAGTAGGTAGGCACTGGGAAGCATCGATATCTTTATTTATAACAGGTACTCCGATGGATTCTCCAATATCACATACAGTTTTAAACACATCTTCATCACTCGCTTCAGGTCTATTTTATATGACTATATTATTTATACGGGAATATTGTTCTAAATCATTGATGTGAAGAACCAGGGAGTTAACTTCTTTTTTTAAAAGTTCATTTTCTTTTTTTTTAAACTTCCACGCATTTTATTTTTTCACTAAATAATTTAAGCTCTGATTCAAAGTCACTTACCTTATTGCTGCAAAAGATGACGAACTGAATCAAAGAGTCAATTTTAGTGTTCATTTCCGCCGTTATTTGATTTTTAAAACAATTTAACATATTGAAAATATCATTCCTAGAGATAGAAGAATCGACTACCTCACGACCAAGGTCTTCAAATCGTTATCCACAATTGCTGGTTTCTTCACTGTATTTGAGCAACAAAGTAAACAGTAGTATGCTACCCCTTCAGACATGAAAATTTGCAGATGTTTCGCATTAATATCAGCACAAGGTGCGTGAAAAGAGCACATACATTTAGAACACTTTACGCCAGGATCTTTTTTATTCACATTTCTTTTACACTTGTAGCAAATAGCCATCTTGGAACGTGTGCAGCCGGCTTTAAAGTGGTTAATTATTAATTAAGAATCAGCTGCAACGTGTTTGCCTATACGTTTTTAAAAGTTTATTTAAAAAAACACTAAACTGACACGGTTTTTAAGCAAAATACACCTTAATGTTACAGTCACATATGTACGACTGAACTAAGTTATAAAAAAATATATAATGCACCTTTTAATACACTTTTAGTGAAAAATTATGCACTATAAACACCATAAAAAAAAAAAATCAACAGAGCAAGAAAACACGTTTATCAACACAATAGGGTCCTATACCATAGTCATATTTTAACTATCTTAAGACGAAAATATACATAAATTAATGAGTATTAGTGAAAAAATTTTCTTTAAATATTAACTAGGTCACAAACTACATTGAACCTGATTACTAATTGGGTATGACGTGTTAGGTACTAAGAATTTGATTGGTCGCCTGATTTTAAAAAGAAGATTCGCGCGTCTGTAGCGGTTACCTTTGAAAGAATATGAAATGTCATGATGTTCTATAACCTAACAAAAAATTTAACAATTTTGTGTTTGATGAATTTGTTTAATTATAACATCTAGTAATATTAACAATAATCATGTATTTATAAATAAATCAATTTGTAATATGAATTAAATTAATAATAATATTAATTAAATTAATATTGAAACTTCAAAACAGGTAAACATTAGCGCCATCCGTCGTCATACTTTGTGTAATAATATTGTCAAACTGTTTCAATGTTCTGTAATTTATTAGGAAGAAATCCTTGATAAATGCTTATTATTTATGTTATTTATACTTAATTATAATTTCTTCGTAAATATAACGTATAAGTTTTTATATAAAAACATTTCAGCTATGCAAACATGAAAAAAATTGTTTCCAGTATAACTAACAGTTTGCCCCATTTAAGTCGCGTTTGCACTGAAGTTCTTATTTTATCCTGTTCTTACAGGAAAAAAAATAAAAGAAAAATGGTATAGGACCCCATTACTACTCAATCTCAAGTCTCAGTTATGACGTCACCACAGAAAAAAATTAAATGACAACATAGATTTTTAGTAGTGGAATCCTATAGTGATTTTTCTCCCCTTTATGATCATGCAAATAAATCAAAGGGTGCGTAACAAATTTTTTGAGAAAAATCGAGCTGAACATGTAATACTTAACCATGAATGATTGCATGAAACAGTTAGCTAGATTTAAAATTTTTATCAAGGTATCTTGATTATTCATTATTTCGTATATATTAAGAGTGGTCCGGCAAACGGTTGTGTCAAGAATAGGAGGTCAAGTTACAGACCGCCAGACCAACGGTTTATTGTTTAACTCATATCCAAGCATTGATAAAATATATTTTTGTTTTTATTGCGGATGACCATCCTTTGGCGGCGGTCCCCGCTTGGACTATAAATACTATACCTTCACCTTTACATGGATAACATAGGCGAAAATATAATAGGTACTATATTAACAAAACGTCGTTGAAAAACTTCAATTTGTTCCAATGAATCGATTGTTTCAAAATATATTAACTTTTAAATATATTAACGTTTTCATCGTTGCAATATTAAATGAAATTTGACTCAAAGAATTTCATTAAAAGAAGGAAAAGCGTTCGCTTTATTTTGGTAGACAAGCGTGAAACTAATTCAATAATCGTTGCCTAACCTTAAGTCCAGTGAAGTGCAGGTGTAATTTTCATATTAAATCTTTTTTCTTCTTACACCACTGGGAACTTAATTTATTTTTTTCACATTCTGGTAATTTGGATATCTTCCTGAATACTACTTGTATGTCTAGTTAGAGTCCCTTCAATTTCAAATGTTTAGAATCCTTTTTTCCAGTCAGGAGGAAAATATTAATCATGTCAATCCATTTATTTCAAGCGTTCCAGGCAATCTTACTTCTATCCGTATCATATGATATTCGCTCATTCAATTTTTCAACCTAAATGAGGTTCATGACGTAATTTATAAAGATGATAAATATGATTTTCCTTAACTTGTAAAATAACTTACATAGCAGTTTTTTTATCTGTACTAATAATAATCTACTGTCATTTGGATCTTACAAGTTAAATTTGTTTAGAATAATATTTCTCTTCTTTTTCTTGTAAAGTAGTATAAGCACATTGAATTCGCGGTGTACTAGAAACTCACTCTTTAACCTGCAAATACCTAAACTCTTCAAATTATAAGGCAATGCTCATTCCTCTGGTGACAGCAAACGAATGATCATAACATAATGTTTACGAATATTATAATACCTTACTAGCATTACCTAACTGTTGCATCACAACCTCAATCACTCGTACAATAAGTTTTATAATTAATACACAAATTAATAAACATCGTCTTACGTCATACCACTACCATCAATACGTCATCCACACATTGTTAGTCACGGGCGAGATAAGCCTCATCTCTGCAGCATCTCCTCGGCGTGGCGGTTCCACGTCGTGTGGGCGTCGCTGTAACTCAAACAAATCATTGAATTGCATTCTCTAAATACTTTCAGTCAATACATAGGTTTACCTGTTAGTTTGGAGGGCTTGCCTGTAACCCATCTGTCTCACAATCACTCTGTCGGTGATCGTATCGAACTCCAGCGCAGGACCCACCTTCGCGCTATCACAAACCACGGCACGACCTACGAAGGTGGTGTTTCTCCGACCTTCGCAGACGGCACTAACTCCAGCACGGGACCCACCTTCGTGCTGACAAAAAACACGGCACGACCTACGAAGGTGGTGTTTCTCCGATCTTCACAGACAGCACTAACTCCAGCATGGGACCCACCTTCGTGCTAACACAAAACACGGTACGACCTACGAAGGTGGTGTTTCTCCGACCTTCGACTACCTCCAGCACGTGACCCACCTTCGTGCTAACACAAAAATACCCACCGGGATCACACTGATGCCCGTCATCGCATGAGATCACACCATATACCTATTACTTATAAGTAAGTATAAGTACATATAAGTAATAAGTATATGGATCACACAGATACCCAGCGGACACTTCATCACTTTGCAGTAATCCGCAACTCTGGACCTGAAATAAGGACACAGCACACACACCAGCACTGCATGCTTGTAAACGTGCTTCGTCAGGCGGCAAATCCATACTACTGTGAGATAATGTGAAGTAGGAGTGATGCAACAATACCGCTATTACCTAATACCCTTTAATAACAGTTGACGAATGATACACAACAATCACAATTAACCCACAAATAAAACAAATACATATACATTGCTCACAATAGTAAAAAAATTCAAATTTTGAAAACAATTGTTGCTCATTATAGGAATTTTTGTACTCATAAATTCGAAAATGATATATATCGCACATTACTTACAAATAAAAATGTCAATTTCCCAATGTAACAGGGAAAATTTGCAAAAAGCACTGGCTTTGTCGTGCATTCTACAACAAATTAAAATTAACATTAGGATAGTTATTATATCTTAAATTTTAATAAAATTCTATTTGTTTACAATATATGACTCATAATAAGATATACAGGCTGTTAATTAAAAAGCGTTCCATAAATCAATTTTTCCTTGAGCAAAACTTCCCATTTAATGTAAGAAAATAGTGTTTCAAATAAATGTTGTAGAAAATTAAATTCTACACCTTCATCACCATCAGATTCTATTTTGCGTGTTTAGTAACCTAAAAATCCAATTTGAAATTTTAAAAATATTGCTTATTTGTTGTGGCGATAGCCATGGAATTTAAACAAAATTGCAAAGATATTTTTATCGTGTGAAGTGTCAAAAATTCTTTTTTTCAAATAAAAATTACAGATAATTATAATCTACACCTAATACCCGAGACACACTACAAAAATTAATTAGTCTTTGAATGTACATTTATCTGTCAGTTACATACATTTGAAATATGAACTGTGAAACAAAAGAATCTTTAAATCATAGGCTCTAAGATTTATAAAAAAGATGATTTTTTAAATTTATGTATAAAATCTATAGAAAAAGTATTAATGTACAACTGTAAAAAATTCAATAATGACTTTTACAGGGCTATTCTGTAAGCGATCGTTATGACATATCGAATCGTTATATCGTTAAAATAACGATAATCGTTAAAGTGGTATTCTGTAAGCAAAAATTCAATTGTTCATAACGACAAGATGATAACGATTTTCGTAAAATTGTTATTTTTTAACGACAAGAAAAAACTGATCGTTATGTTAACGATTTGTTGCATTTGAATCACATTTCAATATTCTTGAAATATTAATTGCCATTATAATGAACGGTGATCCCGAATTATTTTTATTTCTTCACTTTTTCGAAGATAATAATGAAAGGTAATTATATATTTTAAAAATATATGTCAGATTATATTTCAATTTTACCATATATATTTAACAGGAAAAATCTTCGAAAAATTCATAGGTCTTTAAGAAATAAAAGTGATCCTTTTACTATCCCACAGGAAAATTTAGAAAATTATTTAGATTATCACGAGTCGCCGCAAGAGACTTTACTGAACTGTTGCCATTCCTAGAAGCAAATACAATGATAACTGCTATACCAAATCTCCTAAAAGTGCTCTATATTAATCATACTTTTACATATGCTTTATTTTACTGAGTGCATTTAATCCCCTAGCCAATTCAGCATATGCTTCTTCAATCTGATTTAGATTCTCTGGATAATATTTACTTGTTCTCAGAGCGACATTATTTGCAAGAAAGTCTACATAATAGCATATTGTTCTTTTGTAGTTTTTGAGGCCCTCGTTTACTTATCCATATCTAATATAATAGAGAATAATAATAAATAGCCATTAATAAAATGAAATAATAATATAAATCTTCACCAACAATTTTCAAAATGAAATTTAAATGTCAGTTTTAATAGTGAATTGAGTAAACAATAGTACCAATCGCAAAAAAATTATAACGATTTCGTTATCAATTAAATTCAACGATAATGTTTTAACGATCGATCTTACAGAATACAAAAATAACGATTTTCGTAAAATACAAATAACGATTTTCATAACAACGATTATCGTTATGATAACGATTCGTTAAGCGCATATTTTACAGAATAGGCCTGTTAATGTTATTTAAAAAAAAACATTATGAGCTTAAGGTAAATTGCCATTATCGGTTTTCCGATTTACACCAAAATCTAATGGTTTCTTTTTATATTAGAATAGGATCGTCAAACAAGGTTTCAGGATTTTCTGAGTGATAGAATTTAAGTTCGAGCGTAGATAAAATCCATACACATATACAAAAATACAAATACACACACACACACACACACAGATATCATCATGAAAATGTTAAAATTGGACTCTAGGGACTTTAGAACATGGTCATTCAATCTCGATATGTAATTTTTTGCACGATTGGTCTTATTTTCATATCGTCTTTAATTTTTCTTAGGTAATAAAGACTCCAGTCCCCTACAATTAATTATGATCAAATACAAGTAACCTTCACTAAGTATTCTTGGTGTTTTCAAATATATATATATACACTTTTAAAAACACACATACACACACACACACATCATCATGAAAATGTTAAAATTGGACTCTAGGGACCTTAGAATATAGTCATTCAATCTCGATATGTAATTTTTTGCACGATTGCTCTTATTTTCATATCTTCTTTAATTTTTCTTAGGTAATAGACTCCAGTCCCCTACAATTAAATTAAATATGATCAAATACAAGTAACCTTCACTAAGTATTCTTGGTGTTTTCAAATATATGTATATATATATATATATATATATATATATATATATATATATATATATATATATATATATATATATATACAAGAAAACATATATATATATATATATATATATATATATATATCAAATATTATTATTAGTATTATTATTATTATTATTATTAAAATTATGCATAAAGATACGTTAACTTATAAAATAATCAGTATTTTAGATGTGAGATAAAAAGCATCACACATTTTTCGAAAAAATAGGATACAGTTAAAAATATCTTAAATACATAGGTAATTAAAAGCAAAAACTTGGGAAATAACATTATATGATTAGCCCTTCAGAAGTGGTGACCTCTCCTGTGACACGAGAGGTGGCGCAGCGTCTGAGATATCCGTGCCAAGAATATACTAGCGAGGTATTTTTGTAACAGAATAATGGTATGAGTTGATGAATTCAACCTTTTTTACCTCTCGCTAGGAGAAAATATAAAACAACAAAAAAATCTTAGTGTGCTAAAGAAGTCGGGTGTGTCACACTGGGCGCCACCTCCGAAGAATTAATGCATATTTTATTACCCCCATCTTTGCACCTGCGTTTTGTATGTAGGTATATTGTTTTGTAATAGCTTTGCTGTAATAAAAATTTTTTTTACAAAAACGAAATTTATAATAAACATAAAAAACATTTGTTTTTATTCGAGTTAGTGATATAGTAAATCGTACTTCAAAATTAAAGACAAAATTCAGCAATATCCAAAATCTTGTATTACACAAAAGTAAAAACATACATTAACTGTCAATACACAAAAAAACAATGCTTGTCAAAAATCTAAACATTACTAGACTTTTCAATGTATAAATATAATTAATCATCAAGAAGCTTGTTATATTTCTAATACTTCCTCCCAAGCTTTTTGATCTTTAATTTTGTATTATATTTACACTTATATCAGTTCTATAATTACTAAATCGAATTCGATCTAGTGGTTTGGTAAAAATGTCCGCTATTTGCTTTATACCACTGATATGTTCTATATCAATTTCCCCATTTAAGAACTTTTCACGTACAAAATACCATTTTACATTAATATGTTTTAACCTCTTGTGAACTTTAGCGTTTTTACTCAATTTTATAGCACTTCCATTATCAATATACAAAGTTGGTGGTAATTTAATATTAGTTATGTCTTTCACAAGATGTATCAACCATATTAACATATACTTGAGCACGTAGTGCAGTACACGTGTTAAAAAAAATTGTTAAACATTTTTATTTTAGATTCCTTGACTACAAATTTTATATTATATCTTATTTATTTATTTTTTTAACAATTTGACTTTTCATCTTTTTAAATGTCATTTATTTATGTTTTTATAAATTACGACTATCAACTCTGTGATTATTTTAATTGTTCCTCATGGATGGTTGCGACTAAACACTTATGTTATTAGACTACTTCTTGCCCTGAAGAAGACTAACGTTTTGGTAGAAACGTCGGCTTGAAATAAATAATTTCACCACAGACTGCTTGTCCGATTATTTTTTCTTCGGGAATCCTCATCCGTTCCTCAGTCGATTATCGCTCAAGTCATATTAATTCCTTCGAAGCTTCTGAGGCAGCAACGAATTCCGCTTCAGTCGTAGACAATGTTACCATTTTCTGGAGTTGACTTTTCCATACGACTGGCCCACTTGCAAATTTTACAACTATTCCTGTAGTAGAACATCTAGTGGTTTGGTCGTCAGCAAAATCTGCGTCGCTAAATGCTTCTAATAATCTATTGTCTTGCCAATAAACTAATCCATATCTCGCAGCTCCTCGTTCTTTTTACATTTAACCAATCTGCTTGTGATGGATTTTCAACAGCTCGTGCAGCTTTGTTAACCGCATATGCAATGTATGGCCGAGTTGCTATTGTTAAATGCATAAAACAACCGACTGCTTACCTGTATGGAACTGATGCTGATGGATCACATGCTGTATCTTCTCCATCGTCCCTGCGATCACTAGGTGTTAACACTGCATTACTTTCAGCCATGCCAAACTTATCTAATACTTTCTTCGTATACCGCTCTTGATGGATGAAGATTGATCCATTGTCTTGGCATTCTATTTGCATTCCCAGAAAGTTATTCAGCAAACCTGTTGTGATTTTGAATTCGCTCTTTAGTGCTTTGATGAATATATTTATTTCCGTTCCATCACTACCAGCGACCAGGCCGCCATCCACATATATTGCTATAATCAACCTGTTTTTGTTTAGGTTTCTTGTAAACAAACATGGATCTGCGGAACTAACACAAAACCCTTCTTTCTTCATAAATTCTACGAAGCGGTGATTCCAGCATCGCGGAGACTGCTTTAAGCCATATAAACTACGCTTAAGCCTACATATTCTGCCGTTCTCATCATTGAAGCCTTCGGGTTGTCGCATATAAACTTCCTCCTGGAGCGACCTGTACAAAAATACTGTCTTCACATCAAATTGTCGTAGTTTGAGACGATCTAACGCTGCTACTGCCAAAACTGTACGCAACGTTTCGTACCGTGCAACCGGACTGAACGTCTCATCGTAATCGATACCGGCCTTTTGAGAGTAGCCCTTAGCAACAAGTCGTGCTCGATATCGCTCTGAGCCATCTGAGTTTTCTTTAACTCTTAACACCCAACGATTTTCGATGATTTTCTTTCCTTTTGGTAATTTTACCAAATTCCAGGTTTTGTTATCTGCTAATGCTGTCATTTCTTCTAACATGGCCGTATACCACTTATCTCGCCGACTTGAAGACATAGCTTCCACATATGTAGCCGGATGATCATCTACTCTTGCTGCTGTCTTGTCTGCAATACCTGCAACACAAGCATACTCTTCATTTTCTTGCCAAGCTGGTTTCTTTTTCAGTCGTTCACTCCTTTGACGTGTTATTTTTGCTTGATCTTCTTAAGAATCTGTGACTTGATGATTTTCTTAGTTGATGGTATATAAACTTGGTATCCATCCTTGTTGTTTACATATCCAACTATATGACCAAAGACGCTTTTATTATCCCATTTACGGCGAAACTGCTTTGGAACATGTACATAGCAGTTTGTACCAAAAATTCGTAAATGTGGCAAACTCTTGACTTCTTCTCCTGTACATAATTCTATCGGTGACTTGCCAACCACAGGTGTCGTACCCGTTCGGTTTAGAATGTATACTGCTATTTCGTACACATCTTGCCACTGGAACTTAGGCAATTTGCGAACTGAACGCATTGACTGTCCTAGTTCAACGTTCTATTTTCTCGTTCTGCCATTCCATTTTGTTGCGGTGAATACGGCAAAACAATGCTATGTGTAATACCTCTATCTGCAAGTACTTTCTTAACTCCTCCACAATCAAACTTTTTTCCCCCGTCAGAGAGAAATGTTTTAACAACATGACCTGCTGTTTTTGCTTCATTCAGGAACTGTTTTAAGCAACCAGCAACTTCATTCTTGTGTCGAATGTAAAATACCCGACGAAATTTGATGTAGTCGTCCTTGAAACAAACGTAGTACCATGCGCCTTTGATGGACTGGATTGACATGGGACCACATACGTCAGCGTGTATTTGCTCACCAACCATGGTAGAACGAACCTTTCTTGTCAAACTTCAATGCCCATACGCTTGAGCACAGCATGCACGTGACTTTTGCCTTGATGACCTAGCCGCTCGTGCCACAGCTGCAATGTTTCTGAAGAGGTTGCCAGGCTGATTTCAGCAGCCACCTTTGGTTTGACCACTCGCATGTTTATGACGTACGTTCCATTTGACCAGGAACCCGTAGCCACGATCTCTTGTCCTCTTTTGAACTCTATTCGTTGTCTGTCGAACTTGATCGAGTACCCATGCTCTGTAGCGCTCCGCACCGAGAACAAATGTTTACCTATGTTAGGAACATACCATACATTCTTTAAAATACCCGGTAGCCACAGTTTACCGACACGCATTTCAACTTGTATTGTTCCAACACCATAAGCACGTACTATCGAAAGATTCGCTAGGTGAATGTCTATAGGAGTTGCAAAATGATAGTAAGATTTAAAATATTGTTTATTAGCTGTCATGCGCTGCGATACACCACTGTCACAAACCCATAAATCAACCGTATAATTCATTCTGTTCATTGCTAAATAGGAATTACTAGTACTACTACCTTTGGATGATAGTTTACTTTCAGGTTTCGATGACTTTAACTCACCCTGGCAATGTATTTTTATATGTCCAAGTTTACCGCATTTGAAACACTTTATTTTCTGTCTGTCAGATCCGTCACTTGCTGTTTTGGTTACTGTCTTTGTTTCTGGCCGTGCCACAAAGGCTGATGATTCCATCGCTTTCGTTGTACGAAGCTCAGTCGCACACAATTTCTGAATTAAAATGTTAAGTGAACGTTTTTCTTTTTCCCTAGCTTCCCATACATTTCTGAATTCATGATATTCAGAACCAAGCGTAGACATAATCCTACCGATCAGTAACTTATCTGTTAAGCTTGTTTCTCCTTGCCGTCGAAGCTCTGTATTCACATCAACGAATACCTTCTGCAATTTGGCAATATGAGTTGCGATATCGTCTGTGGGATTTCTGGTTGATGAAAAGAATTCTTCCATTAATAAATCAAGACGTTGTTCGCTGCTTTCCTCAAACACACTCAAAAACTGATTTACTGAGTGCACCAGCTATTAGAGATGCCGCTTTTGTGTTTTCACGTTTCCACGTCTGATACTTCACTCGGTCTTCTTCAGTTGCATCTAGTGTTAATTACGGACATTTTCGTGATCCGTCAACGATGGTAGACGGATCAAATTGCTCGAAGTGCATTAACATTTGCCATTTCCACTTGGCACAATTTTCTGCACCTTCCAGCTTGTCGATTTGGATTTTTAAATTCGCCAACTGTCAGTACACAAAAAAAACAATGCATGTCAAAAATCTAAACATAACTACTAGATTTTTCAATGTATAAATATAATTAATCATCAAGAAGCTTGCTATATTTCTAATAGTTTTAAATTCATTAAGAATAAAATTAAACGTTAAGGTCTATCACTACAGATACCAAAATAAAAAAAAAAAAAAACATTACATTAAAGGTGAATTATGTGTAATTTTCACAATATAAGGTCCTAATAGGGTAATTGTGTGGTGTGGTGTGCCTGTTAATGAGTATGCGTGCGACGGTGTACGAGGAGGAAGAGAAAATAGCACGCGGGACAAAATGCTGCCTAGACTATTCCAATGTAAAAATGTATACATTTTTTTTCGAAAAAAGTAAATAACGTTTTAATAATAAACCTATTGGTTTTAAAGTGAACATGTACATGTCTCAAAATTATTTTTTAAATATGACAAAAACTTGTTCTCACGGTATTAGGTACATAGCCAATCATTTACTAAATATTTATTTATTCTTTCATACAAAGAATGCCAGTGAAGAATTTGTTATAATCGGAATAATAATAAAAAAATTCTCAGTTTAAAATTTTTTTCAGTCTTTAAATTTGCCAGGAAGATTAAATATAATGTGCTGAACACATCATAATTTTATCAATAAATATAAGTTTTTTTTTTTTATTAACAATTTTTGAGGTCTTTCAGCTACTTGGCTATTAAGACCCCGATACATTTAGGTATAAAACATATTACATTTTTTTTGTGTATTACATTATATTAGGTTATATAGCTTTGTGTCCTTTAAAAATTCTATTACATTTTTTATGGTTTCTGAGTTGTTTTCTAGTGCTAATTTTATTGTATTTGGTATTTTGTATTTGTTCCTTAATTGTTCATAATTTTGGCATTCTAGAATGATATGTTTGACAGTTTGTGGAACATTGCAGCATACGGGCGGTGGAGTTTTCTCCAATATATGTTTGTGAGTTATTTGTGTGTGGCCGATTCTCAGTCTGGTTATCAGGATTTGTTCTCTTCGGGTGTCGCTCGATATCCAGTTGTTTGTGTCTTCTTTTACTTCTCTCAGTTTGTTGTTCGTTTCTTCTTTCCATTTGTTTGTCCCTAGTTCTTTGATTTTGCTTTTCAACATACTTACTACATCCAAGTGTGGTGTTGGGATGTTTACTGGGTCTTCTTTTGTGGCTTCTTTTGCAGCAAGGTCAGCTTCTTCGTTGCCCCGGATTCCGACATGGGAGGGGATCCATATGAAGATGATTGATGTTTTCGATCTTGCTGCTTCGTGAAGTTGTTCTTGTATATTTTTGGCGATTGTATCTTTAGGGTACATTTGTTTGATTTGTAGGCTGCTTATGGAGTCGGTGCATATTGCCACTTTTTTGGGTTCTAGGTGTTGT
Source organism: Ophonus ardosiacus (assembly GCA_943142095.1). Taxonomy (NCBI): domain Eukaryota; kingdom Metazoa; phylum Arthropoda; class Insecta; order Coleoptera; family Carabidae; genus Ophonus; species Ophonus ardosiacus. Next base: position 45,583,761 of record OW964824.1, read on the forward strand.
TGTGAGTGAGTGTTCGTATATGTTAGCGCTTCTTTTATTGCCGTGAGTTCTGCAGAGAAATTGCTAAAGTGTTCTGGTAGGTGTATTTTGATCTTTTTTTCTTCGGTAACTACAGCAGCTCCTACTTTGTTGTGCATTTTAGATCCGTCCGTGTATATGAATGTGTAATTTCTGAGATTGTTTTTGATTTCATGGAATTTGTTTAGGTATATTTGGTGCGGTGTTTCTTGTTTTGGGTATTGGAGGAGTTCAAGGATATATTGTGGTTGTTTTACTTTCCACGGGGAAATTGGGAAATTGTGTGTAATATTAAGGATGTTGGGAAGAGTGCATTGGAGGTCTTTTAGGGCCTGGTTTATGAACTGGTGTAGTAGTGGTGGAATTTCTTAGTGTTGTTTCGTTATTTGCTGTCTTGAATATCTGGTTGTACGTGGGGTGGTTGGGGTTGGTTGCTAGTAGTAGTAGGTAATGTACGATAGTGTGAGTTAGACTCTTCGGAGTTGGAGTGGTTGCTCGCCGGCTTCATTCAATATACTTTTGACGGGGCTCGTGCGGAAGGTACCGGAGGCTATTCGAATTACTTGACTTGTTATTGTATCGAGTGTTTTTAGGTTTGTTTTACTTGCTGTGCAGTATACTGTGCACCCGTAATCTAGTTTTGATCTTATAAGTGATCGATATAGTTTTACTATAGTCTCTTTCTGTGTTCCCATTTGTAATGTCTTAGTGTTTTCAGGAGGTTGAGTCGTCGAGAACATTCTGGTTTTAGTTTCTGAAGGTGTTGTTTCCAATTTAATTTATTGTCTAATATCATGCCAAGAAACTTTATTTCGTTTACGTAGTTTATTTCGGTGTTGTATATTTTTAGTGTTGGGTTGTCGTGTTGTTTCCTATATTTACAAAAATGCATGCATTTTGTTTTCGTTATTGAGAATTTAAAACCTGTTTCGTTTGCCCATGTTTCTAAGTTGTTAATGGCTTCTTGTAGTTTGTTGTACGCAGTGTCTAGATTTCTGTTCTTGAAATAGATTGCTAGATCATCAGCGAATAGCGAAATGTTGACTTCTGTGGGTATGTGGCGAGTCATGTTGTTTATTGCCATTAGGAATGACGAAACACTTAAAATTTCTCCTTGTGGTATGCCATTGGTTTGTATTTTTTGTTCCGACAAACAGCCGTTGGTCAAATATAAGTTTTAAGACGATACTAGCCAGAAGAAATTGATTATTATTAAACATCCACTGATTAAATTAATACATGCATCTTCGTTCTTTAATGTTAGTTTTTAAATTCAAACAAAAATTGCAATTAAGTATATATTGACTAAGTAACAGGTTTAGAAACTTTGAATTAAATTAAATGGTACCGGAAAATGGGGTGTAATTGACCTTCGGGGGCGACTTTGATAACCATATCCAATATGTTGCTTTCAAAAATAAGCATCCACACACGTTAACAAAACTAGAGTCACTAGAATCAGAGTCTGGACATGACCTATATCCGCCATTTTTTTTTCGGTACACCGCAACAAGGTAACCAGAATAGAAAGTACAGCAATTTCACATACTTCATGATCGTCTAATTTCAATTCCATCTAGCTTTTGTTGCTATTGTTTGTAATAATTCCATAAGAAAAATATATTTTGAGAAAATCATATATAATATGTGTATTTAGCGATAATATATCAACATATTTCAATTATTTAAAGTACATATCCGCTCATGTGGCAAAACTGAATAGAGTTATTGATTTTATTATATTTTTATGTTTAAAAGTTATACTAATTATTAATATTTCTTCCTATTATAACTATAATTCTTTCTTTGTTGAACATTATTGAAGGCAAGAAACACGAATATTTCATATCATGTCAAACGTCAAATATCAGGTGTGCCAACATACTTCAAAAGTATAAATATTCCTTTTAATTAATAAATGCGTTATATTTTACTGTATTTGTTTATTTTTATTGTATTTGCACCACTAAATTTATTTCTTGCCCTCCTGAAGTGTAATGGGAACTTTACAATTGTATACACTGCAAGTGTAACCTACATTTAACGCTTACTGGGTTGTAACTTGTCTAACTATGCGGTAAAATAATCAAAATACACTGGACGTTTATGGGCATTTAGAAAAGATATCATCTTTACTAAAATAAAGTTCATGTAAAAAAGTACTACCTACATAAGTTATTTTGTTACTTTAACATTTCCTATATTTAATATTAATTTATATAAACCAAAATCACGGCAGCGACATCTGTCATTATTGTAAAAATCCGCCGTTACCGACATAGTCTCCGATCGATATACCTGTCAAATACGCGAGGCGAACATTGCTGAAATGTCAAATATCGACACCTACCTATTATTTATTACGAAGCAAATATGAGCAAATAAATTTTCGCTAGAAGAAGTACTCTAATGAAGGTAAGTAAAATCAAATTTGGAAATTGACTTAACCCCAGTATTTTAAACTAACCCTTTTCAGAAGTACAACCTATCTCATTAAAAAAGTGATTTTCATTATCGTCGGCCAAAACAATTCTCGTGCGTGAAGTATTTTACAGCGCTCCAGCTAATAAGGCACTCGCCTTAAAAATACAACGTACACGCACTCGAATGTAAATAACTATTTCTTACAGTAAGTAAAGCTGATGATTGATTAAAGTACTTTAATAGAAATGATACCTCATTCCTTATAATTTGTCAGATATTCAAATTTAAATAACGGCACAAACCCGAGTAAACATGGCCGACCAACCCCCTAGCCAATCACAACTTGCCGCGTCGTGTGCAGGTTCTGATTCTAGTGTCTCTAAACAAAACGTCACATGCACGCCGCCACTAGCTAAATGGAAGTCTTAAATTGATTAGTATCGTGATCATGCTACTCACTTGTTTGGTGTGTTAAACACGTCGTAAAGTATACTGTATAATTGGGTGATATTTTCTAGCTCTTCAAATTTGTCAAATGTGTAAAAATTGAATAATTTGTAATGTATTTATATAATTGTTTACATTTACTAACCTCTGTGCATGCAGTGTCTTTGCGTGTGGTAAGATTGATCAAGTACGAGGGATGAATTTGATCAATTAATTGCATATTTCATTCCTATATTAGTATTAGTCATATTTTTACATGTAAAGGAAGTAAAATAGTCCTACAATATAAAAGAAATTACAAAGATTATCGTAACGAAGTATTAAATAAATACCACTTTATTTATAACGCATTTATTGTTAAAATCCGTTCACTCTCTAACAATTACTGTCATCATAATAGTTTCTCAATTTATTTTTCTACTTTATTCCTTAAATTAACAGGTACTCGACGTGTTGGTTGTGCTACTGGTGTTACTGCATGTTTAATTGGTATTTCTAGCTAAAAATTTTTGAACTTATTAAATTTTTTATCTTTTTGGGTAAATACCCTTGTAAATTTTGATTTCCAAAGGTCCATTTCAATTGCATTTATTCCCTGCCCCAGTATAAGAATTCCTAAAGCTTTACTTGTATCTCGTCCTAAAACAGACACCGCTTTTCAGTCAATTAGCAAAAATTCTACAGCTTTATTTGTCCGCCCTGTCAATGAAACGATAATATCGGCAACCAATTTTCCAATTACTGAAACTGCAGCTTTACTCCATACATATTCAATCGTTGATCACATATTTCTGTGTCACACTTAATTTTTTGCAATTTATATTGTTCCCAAACTGATAGATCAATGACATTACAATTCGCTCCAGAGTCGATCAAAAATGGAATTTTTACTCCACTTACTACAATAATAAATAAATAAATAAACAAATAAATAAATAGGTGTCAGTATGCCCTATTTTAAAAACTCTGAACGCAAAATAATCCTCACTTTGATTTACACATTTACTTTCGATTTCTCGTTTGATGTTTTTATATTCTTTGTTGTCTCTTGTGGTGCGACATACTTTAGCATAATATCCTACTTTTTGACATTTATTGTAAATTCTATCCCTTGCTGGGCAGCTTTCATTCATTTTGAAGTGTGCGCTGCTCACACAATTGTAACATAATTTCCTCTTATTTTCTCTACCGCCCTTGTGATCGTAATATTCAGTTTTAATTCGATTTACTTCTCGTTTTCCCATTACGTTTGCATGCATTTCCGTAGCTTTATAAGCCCTGGGTATTTTACTAACCTTCTTCAAGTAGTTTACGTCTGATTTGATTAGAACTACATTTATCAATTATTTCATCACTAATTTGCTCAGCAGTTCCTTTAAATTCACAATTGACAGCTTGTTTTTGCCAATTTTCTTATAAACTGATCCATTGTCTCACTCGTGTTTTCTTGCATATTTCGAAAGATATGTTGTTCATATGGTATATTTGATTTTGGTACAAAATGACCATCTAATGCAGTTGCTTGCTCTTTCATACTCATCTGAAGTCTTAACTGCTTCTGGAACAGATAAGCTATAACATATATATATAGTGGGCAGAAAAAATTTTGACACTCTTTTAAATAAAAGTCAAGCTTTCGGTTTATTTGAAACCTTCCTCAGGACTCTAAAATGTGTTAAATAGTGTGTTATACAAAAATTTTGACAATTGTAGTAAAGTACTTACATTAATTTAATATTCTCGCGTAAGATTTCAAAAGTTAACATAATAAACGAATTTTAATATCAATTTTATATTTGAACATTGTCAATACGATAAATTACAAGATTTTGTAAAATTTTGTAACGTTACATTTATAAAAGTAAAATAAAATTGCGAAAGTTGAAATGACGAAGCAACAACCAGAAGAAACAAGAAACTTAAAAAACTGGTGGCGCCAGATAAGTATAATACGGAATTAAAAAGTTTGATTTTCAGCGGGAAAATTTATTTCCAAGGACATAGAAAAGTTTTACTTTATTTTACTAAATAAATGAATACTGATGTAGAGTACAATTTGGTACAATACTAAAAAAATTTTTAATAAAATTTAAACTAAGAAATTGAGTTATTAGTTAAATTGTCTGGTGGATCTTTTGTTTTTGATAAAAGTAGTAAAAAACTAAAAATATGGCTCAAGTTACAAACATCACTACGATTGTTCATGCTGTTATCATTTTTGTGGCTATGCACCATTTCAAGAAAATTTCGTTTTGTTAAATTCTGTTCTTTGTCCAAAATTTTGACTTCATCGTATGCAGTAGTGTGCTTCATTTGTATTAAATGTTCAGTTAGAGCTGTTGCCTTTGGTTTTCGTCTTGTGGCACTTTTGTGTGCGGCTATTCTGTCTTTTAGTGCTCTGGATGTTTGTCCGACGTAATTTAACCCGCAGTCCATACAGGGAATACAGTATACTAGATGTGATTGTTTCAAAATTGGAACAGGGTCTTTGATTTTGGAGAATAATTTTTTAAATGTGCTACAATTTCTCTGGCTGATCTTAACTGAATCATCTGAAATAACTTTAATTATTTGTTGTGCTACTTGCGGAATGTACGGAAGAGATGCATATTTTATTCTGTTAGTATTGTAGTTAGAAATATTGTTTTTATTGTTGTTCTCTGTAAATGTGTCCCGTCGAGGTTGGGTGTTGAAAAGAAGACTATTGAGGAGTTTTTTCGGGTAACCATTTTCTAGTAGAATGTTCCTAAGATTTATTAAATTTTGTTGATGGAATGATTCATGGGCTAATTTTATGACCCGGGATTTTAGTGTAAGGATGACATTAAGTTTAAGGTGTTTAGATTATTGTAATTTAAAATGGATATAGCGTCCTGATGTTATGGCTTTTTTGTACCAATCTGTTTTCAATGTCCCATCGGCTTCTCGTATGACTAACATGTCTAGGAAACAACAATGCTAACAGAATAAAATATGCATCTCTTCCATACATTCCGCAAGTAACACAACAAATAATTAAATTTATTTCAGATGATGCAGTTAAGATCAGCCAGAGAAATTGTAGCACAGTTAAAAAATTATTCTCCAAAATCAAAGACCTTTACTCCCACATATATATATATAGTGACGAAGTGCCTTTTCGTCCAGTAAGGGTTTTCTCGCCTCTTGAAGTCCTCCAAGTTGTACTGCCGCAGTTCGAATTCTTATAAACATGTATCCTACAATATACGTTATTTATAACAACGTAAAATACTCAAATATGACATAAGTTCAAGAATGCTCCACCAATCATATTTGAAGCAAGTTCTAGAGCCGCATGTCAGCTAGTTTTCCGAATTCTAGAACATATGTAACCTAAAACTCACTGTTGACTAGCACATGTTCACGACTTTTTTGGAAGACGTAGAAATCGGTATTGGGGCCATTAAGTATGTGAAAGACATACCAGGGAACATTCAACATTGTTTATTCACTTTTACACCCATTTTGTTGTTTTAAACTATGTTTTACAGAAAAGTTCGCATAACAACAACAACAACAACCTTGATACGACTCATTCAGCTGACAGTTCGTCTTGAAACGTACAGTGAGTTCCGACTGTTCATTCCGAGCGATTTTCACGCCCAATATAAATTGTATTTATTTGTAGTATTATTTTATTATTGTAAATTATCATGTATTGCGAGTTTTTAGCTAAGATACGACAAACCGTGAATATTATATTTTTCTATTAAATTCATGTTTTCATTTTGTACGCTTTAAAGCGCCACCAAGCGCTAAAGAAGTAAGCTCGTTTCCCCACTACAAAAATCCCGGTTTTTACCAGATTTTGCAAATTTTTAGGTATTGAAGGTGCCACAGCCGATGTAGAAGCCAGAGTCGAGCTCCGATCTCAGCGGGCACCTCGCAAGAGTTCCGCAGTTCTTCTTGGGCAGCCTAATCTCTGGTTGATAGAGTTGAGGACTAGACCGCCGAGATAGACTCACCTGTCGGGTTGTTTGTTAGACAGCCGTATTCCATCTAAGTCGCGTGTGGTGTGTTTTCCGACCCAATAGATACCGCTACTGAGGACCTCTAGAAGGAATATCGCCCTGAGAGAGGACATAAACCGCTAACGCGCAGTTATATCGCGTTCCGCGAGAAATATAATAAAAAGCCGCTGTAATTGTCCGCGAGAGAAACATCGCTAGTAAGTTCAAGCCGCTGCGTTGTAAATAATTTGTATTAATGTAGTTAAAAGATTGCCGTCATTTATAATATCATTTGTATATTTACCTTTTTTGGGTATAGTAGTTTCACAGTAATACTTATCGTTAGTTTTCGTACCGTAAACCGCCACAAGTTGTCATATTTCAGAGGAAAAACAAAATTATTTTCTTTATTGTTTCATATTTTATTTTAACTCAATAAACCTATTATTTAATTTCATACTCTCGTCTCGGTATACACAAATACCCTACCCCTCTTCACAGTGCTACCCAGGGTCGTTCTCACCATTCTAGTTTACAGGAAATGCCACCGCTGTGTAAATGGCGCCCGAGCTACGAAGTAATTACCGACTACAAAGAGGACGTAGGACGCCAAACAACCCCATACCATTATGGCGTTACAAAATAGCATTCGAGCAGGGACTCAAATATGGCGTTACAATATATATATATATATATATATATATATATATATATATATATATATATTACATCCCACTACCATTGTGGCGTCCCTTGTGTAATTTTCTACATTCAAAGTGACGTCCTTGTGCATAAGACGTCCGTATACGACGTCAGAATGATAGCGGAATGGAAAATGTATATTTTTTGTAGTTCAAAAAAATCCACTTGCGGCGCTAGTGTCGTCCGGCGTATATACGCTGTATATACTGAAGTTTCATTCCAGCGACATTCTGAACTCCGTACGCTTGGCAACCGTGGAACATTGGGTTACTACATTAGCGCGCATCTCTTCTAATCGTATTTAAAGCTACATTGTGCACACATGATAGTATTTAAATTAATATTTATGTAATCAAACTTTTGTTTTGCAAAATTCTCTTAGTAAATACAAAGTCAAAATGTATAGTTTCAATGTAATAAATTTAAAAAAGGTAATTATTTAAATACTCGTATCATAAAGCTGAATTATTAATTACAAAATATTGTGTAAATTGTAAATAAAAGCCAAATGTAAGGGTAAGAAGATTAATGATTAAATGTATGGTATAAATATGAGGACGGTATGCTACAGTGAAATATATAAATAAAATATTTGAAAACCTTTGATCTAAAATACGAAGACCGAAATTTTAAGTGTGTCGAAAAAGAGAGTGTAGAAATAATTATTAAAAGAAAAAATATTTTAAACATATTAATATGTACTACAAACGATTTATTACATATAGATATTTTTTACTCTAGGTACTTCTTCCTATTTCTCCTCTACTTACTGAGGTGTTTCAATTAAGTGTTTTCATTTAATTAGAAAATATTTTTATACATTTTAGATAGTTTAAATACGTTAAAATATTTACTTTTTATTACCTCCCGCTACCCTTGATAAGGGAGGTATAGGGATCGTGCCAAAAATCACATATCGAGATTTTAGTAAATGGCCACGTTTTAAGGTCCCTAGAATCCAATTTTAACATTTTCACGATGATGTCTGTATGTGTGTATGTGTGTATGTGTGTGTGTGTGTGTGCGTGTGTGTGTGCGTATGTGTATGGATTTTGTTAACGCTCTAACTCAAATAATATCATTCAGAAAATTCTGAAACCTTGTATTTCTACCCTATTCTAATATGGAAAGACGCCATTCGATTTTGGTGTAAATCGGATAACCGGAAATGGCACTTTACCTGAAGCTCATAATGGTTTTTCTTCAAAAAATATTATTTTTGAAAAAATCCCGAAGCCTAAGATAAACACAATTCCTTTGTTACATAGTTCATATTTCAAATGAATGTAACTACAGGTGAATGTCATTGTCAAAAAACTAATTACTTCAAATTAATAATAGTGACATTTTTAAAAGAAAATATTAAATAAAGAAATAGTTATATGCAATGGAACAGTTTGCAGCATATTCATTTTGTAATTTGAAAAATTTTATTATATGCGCTAGTGAGATATGTAAAAATATAAATGATCAAAAGTAATGACTTAAAGACACCGTATTTTTATTGCAATCTATATATGTAAAAGAAACACAGATAAGTAATTTGTTTATGTGTAAAAACTAAAGATTAATGAAACAAATTTATGTTTATGAAATACTCTTTCTGGAAATAAGCAGGACTGTTCGATGTAATAATAGATATTTCATAAATTTCACTTATTTATACCTCCTGCTACCCTTTGTAAGGGAGGTAGGTATAGGGATCTTGCTAAAAATCGCATCTTGATATTTTGGTAAATGACCACGTTTTAAGGTCAGATTTTAACATTTTCACGATGATGTCTATATGCGTGTGTGTGGATTTTGTCAACGCTCTAACTCAAATACTATCATTCAGAAAATTCTGAAGCGTGTTTTAACCCTCCCTATTCTAATATGGAAAGAAACCATTAGATGTTGGTGTAAATCGGATAACCGGAAACGGTACTTTACTTGAAGCTCATAATGTTTTTTCGTCAAAAAATACTATTAGATGTCATTTTTTCGCATTTTATGCCATGAAAATTGAAGCGAATTGAATTTTCAACAGGTATACATTAATAATTTTTCTATATATTTTACAGATAAATTTAAAAACTATTTTTTTTATAAATCCCGAAGCCTATGTTTTAAAGATAAACTATAAAAATAAATAAAAATAAAGCAATATTTCTATGCAATGGAAGTTAATATAGTTTGCAGCATATGTAGGTATGTATTTAAATTAATAAAAATGAAATAGCGTGAGGTATTGTTTGGCCACATCAGATTTCATTTTATTTTGTCAGAAGGGGCTCACTAACTCTCAGGGGAGATTGATAATTTCAGAACAGTTTACAAGCTAAAGCTCTAAAATTATCTTTTGCTGTGATTTATAATATTTTATCAAATATCCAGAATTTCGACTATACTCCTATGTTAAATAAAAAAATCTGATGTTGCCATCACATTACCTTCCATCAGTTCTATGTATTTTGTACAAATACTACATGGAAAGTTTCTATATTTTTAGTAAAATTATAACAAAAACGTATTATGTAATTTACACTTGACACTGACATATGTATGTCAATTAGAATTTTCTTAATAATATTGCAATATCCGTAAAAATTTCAATTTGTTGTAAAAATAGCCGAAGTGCATCCAAAAGGTTGCTTTTCATATATTTTCACTATTTTTTTAACATGTAACAAATAATTTGTTTAACTAAAACCGGAGATTAATATTCATGTTAACCTTATTATTATAATTTTCGTACAAATAGCCGAAGTGAAACAAAATGGTTGCTTTGCAGATATTTTTCACTATTTTATTGACACAACAAATAATTTGTTCATCAAATAAAATTTTTACCTCCCGCTACCCTAGGTAAGGGAGGTGCTAAAAATCGCATATAGAGATTTTAGTGAATAAGCACGTTTTGATGTCCCCAGAACCCGATTTTAACATTTTTACAATGATATCTGTAGGTATGTATGTGTGTCTGTGTGTGTGTGTGTGTGTGTGTGTGTGTGTGTGTGTGTGCGTGTGTGTGTGTGTGTGAACTTTATGTAAAGATACGAATACTATTATTTTGAATTTTTGTTAAGTTTTTCAATTAGTTTTGTCAATATTCGTGAAATTTATTTTGTGTATAATATATTTGTTAAATGTAAAATAAAGTTTGTTATGAGGGAATATGAAAATATCTGTACTTTTTAATTGTAAGATTTTGGGGCTATTTAAATAAATACATTTAAATAGTTCATTCTTCACTTATTTTCACATATTTACACTTACCGTCAGAGAAAATGGAATTGTTGTTCTCGTACAATAAGTGCAAGAACATTTCACATTTCTATCACATTTTGTACCAGCGAGTTCTTTTACTGTAAATACATTATTAAGATTTTGTCATTGTTTACTTGTATACCGGGTATCTACTTTATTTTTTTTATATGTATAAGAAATACAACGGTAAAATTTTAATTTGGAGAATTTTTTTTCCTAATAATTTTAGAACAAAAGTGTTAAGTATATAAAATGACATTTTAAATGACAAATTAGAAGTTCCATTTTCAAATTGCTTACGGATTGCCAAAATAAATTACCGTTATCAAACATTGTAGGAATCTATTATGCTTGCAGCTAAGTATGCATATTGTTGTGAAAGAGTGTGCTTTGGTTTCTACGTCAGAATAATGTATTTAATATTGGCAACGCTGCTGGACGTCACTGTAACGGTAGTATGAATAAAAATATACAAATTGGACGTCATAAGTACTGATTATGTATGAAGTATATACTGTGGACGTCGGATTCACTCAGTGTGGAGGAGTTCATAATGTCGTCAAATGAACGGAAACGTATATCGTTGTAAATTGACTTTATTGAAATTTGAACCGATATTCATAATCAGGGGGAAAAATAAGTACATATACTTTAGGAAGTCGAAGCCTATCTCTATTCCTTTCGGTGGTTGTCACAATGTCCTAGCCACGAAAGGACGCAGCAATGATAGCGGGATGTAAATATACATATATATATATATATATATATATATATATATATATGTATGTATATATAGTGACGTTTTGCAACGTCACTGGTTTAGATCGTGACAAAAATTTTCTTAGTAAAATCACAAAAATCTCCAAACAACTTTGTAATGGTCGCAGCGCTAAATGAAACGGTAGAACCTTTGTAAATTTGTTTATTCATCGCTTTTAGTTAATGGTATATTTCAAAATTTATTCTGAGTTATTAACTGTTCGTTTGCTCTGAAATTTTCGTCAAATTAGTTCGCATATTTCACGATAGGAGTTTTTTTTTATATAAAAAGCGATGTTTGACGGGAATCGTTCTCTTGGTGAGCACGCCGTGTGCGTTTAAGTTTTTTTTGGCATCTTAGCTAGAAACTGAGTGTTACATTTGAGTTTTCGTTTAGCTTTTGTATTCCAAATTTTATATTGATATTTTGGGTGTTGTTTGTTGAATCTACAGTCACAGTATGGGTAAGTACTCGAAACAGATTTTTTTGATTCTTGATGAATTAGTTGTTGAGATTTTTAATATTTTTTATGGACCACGTGTTGCTGAGAGTAGCGGTGGGTCCTTGTGGTTCGAGTAGTTACTTTACAGTGATTGTTTCTTTTTAGCAATAATTTTTATGAGATTATTAGCTGTTACAATGATCACCGATTTTTGGTTTGCCCTAATTTTGTACACGAGCTCATATCTGGCACTCACTGTCTCCGTGCTTCAAAATTGTAGTAAACTTTTTTCGATTTATTTGGATGTCGAAACTGTGTCAAAATTTATGATTTTTTTTTTTTAGTCGAAAGTATCGTAGTATTCTGTTTAAAGTACTTTAAACTACTCTGCCTTGTAGTTTCAGTTCCCCCGGATCATCGCACCCCTACATTTTTGTATTTTCCATTATCGTAATATTCTGTTTAAATTTTATGAACCTGTTAATCGTTGGTTCTTGGTTATCTGTGTCCAGTTAGACACTTTCAAATTTTTGCTTAAATTATATTTTTAGTAATTCTGCTTAAATTTCACCCCTTCGCCACCCTGTCCTTATCCTGTGTGAACGTGGTGTAAACGGTGCGATAGACGGCCATCTTGTTTTATCCTGTTGAATCCACTACTTGGACGTTGTTTCCTTTTTTTAAAGTCGGATTTAATTTTTCTGCGCTACTTTTTTTTGTCGCGATACAAGTCTGTTTTGGGCCCCGTTATATTTTTGATTTGTTGCGAGCCCCAGAGAGTAAAATTGTCCTTCAGGATTTTAAAATTATTTGGGCGTGGCTTATAAAATCTTTGTCTTGTGTAATTATTTTTTCATACGCCTATTTTGTATTCACGATTGAAATCGTCTGAAATAGTCATAGCTGTAATGTTCATAAGTTTCAAAATAATTTACCTGGCCAGGATTGGATTAACTCTGCTTGACAGACATAAAGGTGATATCTCTCAAAAGATAGCGGCAAATATAAAAAGAGCGCGGGTAAATTTTTAGATTTTAGGTCGTTTTCGTTATTATTTACGGAACCGTAGATGGCGCCATACGCTAAATATTTTAATGTTAATATTTCACAATTTATGGACGGTTTTATAAAGAAATTTCTTCCTTACTTAAAATTTACTACGACAGTAAATTTTGTGAAATGAGACAATGCAAAGCGTTTTTTTTTTTACTTTTTGACAGCAATGGTACAAATATGATAAGAACAGGGAAACTGATTCGAATTTGTTCATTTCATTAATTTTGCCAACTAAATTTTAAGTGAAGATTAAATTTTCGTATCTTACTTACTTTACACATTACAGAGCTGTCACCATAAATATAAGTGTGGTATTTAAGTTGTCTTACCTAAATAATTTTTTTTTTTGTATATACATGTTGGTAATACCGACAAAATTGCGGTATTTGGTGTTTCGACATTGTTGTCCATTAAATTTCTAATTTCTTTCATGAATATTATAAAAAATGTTGTATGCAACTCGAGTGTAAAAAAGCTCTATGACATTCGGTCAACAATTACTAGACCTCATGTCATAAAGCTTGTGTTTACCTTATATTGCATAAATAACTATTATATACTTACTTACTTACTTAATCCTGCACCTTTCTACCCTCACGGGTGTAAGGCGTTCCCCCGGCCTGCGGGGGAGGGGGTTGAGTTCTGATTCGTTGGTCTTCTCCATATTTCTTTCCACTCTGCTCTATCTTGTGTTGCTGTCTTTGTTTCTTCCCAAGTTAGACCTCTTCTTTGCGCTGCCTCCTTTACTTCTTCCAGCCACGTTCTTCTTGGTCGTCGTCGTGGTTTCTTTCTTCCAATTTTTGCTTCAAACACTTTTTTAACTATTCTCTCCTCTCCCATCCTTTCTACATGCCCATACCATCTCATCTGGGCGCCTATTCTAATTCACTTATCGAGTCGCTAAGTCCACGTGTGTCGCTATCCCCACTACTTCAACGCAGTGATGACATACGTATTTGCGTCACAGCTTGACGTCATAGCCGCACTTCAGAGGGAGAATGACGTCGTAGCGAGGGTCGCTACCTGTTTCGACACCTATGTAGGTCTCGCTAAGTTCTTTTCCACTCGCTAACTTTGAAGTTTGGTTATGTTAGTGTTTTGTTTGTAAACAAATGGCTGTTCATGCGTTTTAATATTTTGTTGTGCGTGATGCTGAAGTAGAGGAGAGAAGAGAAGAGGCTAGAATTGCCCGAAGATTAATTAGAGATGCACATAATTCGTTTAATTTGCCCGAAGCGGAATTTTTTGTTGCACCACCTTCTATATTTTTTAACAAAATAGAGTTAATTGGTCCCACAATGCCTTCCAATTATGCCTGCCGTCTGCCCCCAATAATTTTCCCCTCGCAAAATCTTCGTGGTCCTCCATAAAATGGAGTAAAGTTTCTTTTTGTTCACTTGAAATTCTCTCCTCTCTTTCACGTTTTTGAAACATTACAAATTAAAAACGAAAACAATAAAAAAAAAATGCTAAGCTAATGAACTAATAAACTAACACTAATTTTATATGAATATATAACTAAAATAAATAAGAATTTAAAAACCGATATAAAAAATGAAAATGAATGAAATACTAAACTAAAATAATAAACTAACACACTAAAATAATAAACTAACACTAAATTTAAATAAATACGTAACTAAATTAAAAAAAGAAAAGAAACTAAAATATAAATTTAAAAAATCAAACTAAAAACCAAATAATCTAACTTTAATAATAATATAACAAACTAATTAAAAATAAAATAAAAATTAAAACTATAGATAAGAGATATAAAATTTTAAACACGACACAAAAAAGCATTTAACAGTATAAGATCACAATCAAAACTGAAATGAATACTGTGAAATTCAAACTGAGCGCTTAAAAATACAACGCTGCCATCTAGTAAAATAACAGTTACTAAATGGTGACGTAGGTTCAACGTCATCATATGGCGTCACTAACAATGACGCAATAGCGACACCTTACTGTCGCTACATTTAGAATAGACCTCCTGTCCTTCTGCTATCTTATCTTCTATTGCTTTTACATTTAAGTTTTGTCTGTAGGTTGTGTTTTCAATTCTGTCCAGTCTTGTTTTCCCCTCTATTTTTCTCAAGAATCTCATTTCGGTAGCCGTAATTTTTTCTTTTT
This sequence comes from Ophonus ardosiacus, assembly GCA_943142095.1. Lineage (NCBI taxonomy): Eukaryota > Metazoa > Arthropoda > Insecta > Coleoptera > Carabidae > Ophonus > Ophonus ardosiacus. Next base: position 45,598,966 of record OW964824.1, read on the forward strand.
GTCTTTGCGTTAATGTCCATGTTTCAGCTCCGTGTATGAGTATAGGCGTCACTACTTTCTTAAATATTTGTACTCTGGTCTCTTTCCGTATTTCTTTCTTTCCTAAGAAGCTGTGTTTGATGCTATTGAATATTTTGCCTCCTGTTGTTCTTCTTACTTTTATTTCTTCATCAAATCTTCCATCTTTTGAGATCATTGCCCCCAGGTATTTAAATTTTTGGACTTGCTATAGATTTTCATTTTTTAGTTGTATCGTGTGGTGTTGTTCATTTCTTCCTAGTATCATGGTTTTCGTTTTTTTCTTTATTGATCTTCATGTTTAATTTTTGTAGCGCTTTATCATATATTTCTATATTCCTTATTAAGGTTTTTTCGTCTTCTGCTATGATGACCATGTCATCTGCATAGCATAATTCTGCTATTTCCACTCTTCTCAATTTCCAATTTCCTATGTAGTATTTCTTTACTTCTTTCTTTGTCTCTTTTATTCCTTCGTCAAGAATTAGCGTAAACAGAAGTGGGCTCAAAATGCATCCTTGCCTTACTCCGGCTGTAGTTTCAAATGTATTGGAGGTCTCTAGTTTCACTCTTACATAGCTCTTAGTGTTTGAATATAGGCTCTGAATTCCTGTTATTAACGTATTTGATATTCCCCTTTTTCTTAGCGTTTTCCATATGTCTTCTCTATTGATTCTATCAAACGCTTTCTCTAGATCAATGAAGCACACATGTACGTTTCTCCCTTCTTTTATTGCCTTTTCCCCTATTTGTCTTAGTATGAATATCGCATCATTTACTCCTCTATTTGGTCTAAAACCAAATTGAGTTTCCTCTGACGATTCTTCCAGCTCTATTCTTAGTCTACTCTCCAGGATTCTTGCATATATTTTGGCCACTGTGCTTATTAGGGTAATTCCTCTATAGTTCCGGCACTCTCTGCTATCTCCTTTTTTAAATATTGGTGTTATGATACCTATTTGCCATTCTGCTGGTGTTATTCTTTTAACGCTTTATTCATTATGTCTTTAAGTTCCTGTAGTGCTGATTCGGGTAGTGCTTTCAGCATGTCTGCTGTTATTTTGTCATGTCCGGGAGCTTTTCCTCTTTTGGTTTTTCTTATTGCTTCTATTATTTCTTTCAAGCTTATTTCTTCTTCTTGTGTTATTTCTGTTTCCTTTGTTCGTGTGCGATGGCTTTCTTGTTGTTCTTCATCTTTAGTATCATTTCCTTCTAGTAGGTCTAGGAAATACTGTCTCCATCTGTCCATTATTCTGTCTTCTTCTGCTATCGTCTTTCCTTCCTTATCTTTAATGTTCGTAATTGTTGCTGTCTTCTTTTGTCTTATATTTTTAAGTGTTCCAAAAAATAATTTCTGGTTTTCATTGTATGCGTTTTTCATTTTTTCTCCAAATTCTCTCCATGCTTTTTCTTTTTCTTCCTTTATTACTCTTTTTACTTTTTTTTCCTTTGTTCTTTATATTTTTCATAGTCAATAGGTTCATTTGTGTAGATATTTATTCCACTTGTTCTTTTTTTCTTTCACTGTAACTTTTACCCTTTCCGACCGCCATCTCGTTTTGTTTGTGTTTCTGTTCACTATTCTAGTCGTGCTGCAGCTTTTTTCTGCTGCCTCTAGTACTGTCTTTTTGAAGTTCTTCCATTTCTTTTCTATGTTTCCTTCTTTTTCTTTTGCTTTTTTCTTAAACTCTTCGTTGACGTTCTTTTGAATTTTTTCTTCTATCTCTTGTCTTCTAAGTTCATGGCATTTTATTTTCTTATTTACTATCTTTCTTTTGGATTCGTTTTTTGTGATTACTTCTTGCTTTAGTATCATTGTTACAAGGAAATGGTCGCTTCCAATCTCTGGTCCTCTTTTTACTTTTATGTCTTTTACTCTATTCCAGATGTCTATGTTAATTAGGAAATAATCTATAATCGATTTTTCATTTCTGCTTATAACTTGTCTTGTTATTTTATGTATTTCTTTATGCTTGAAGTGTGTATTTCCGATTTTGAACTCATTCTCTAGGCAAAACTCTATTATTCTTTTCCCGTTTGTATTCATCACATTCTCTCCATTCCTTCCTAAGCACCACTCTATTCCATCATTCTTATTTTCTACCCTCCCGTTAAGTTCTCCCATTATTATTACTCTCTTTTCACTTCTGTCTACTATTTCTTGTAGTTCTTTAAAGAAGTTATCTTTTTCTTCTTTTCTTGCGTCCTCGTTCGGTCCATAGCCCACAATTAGCGTATATTCTTCGTTTTCGTCGCCTTCCTTAACATTTATTGATAGTAATCTTTCGTTCAATAGGTTTTCTTTCGAAACATATTTCATCTTATCCTCTTTAATTAAAATTGCCACCCCTGCCTTGGCGTTTTCTTTTTCCGATACTCCTACCCAGTACATCCAATATCCATTTTGTGTCTTTGTGATTCCTTTGCCTTTCCTCTTTGTTTCTGTTATACCCACGTAATCCATATTCATTTTTGCCAGTTCTTCTGTTAATTCATATTCTTTCCCTGTTAAACTTTTTACATTCCATGTTCCAAATTTTATTATTTTCCCTGGTTTATTTACTCTATTTTTTATTTTGCCCATCCCGTACTTAATTATATGTGTTTTGTTGTTCCTTATCGTATCATTTTCCTTTGCTTGCGACGTCTTTCCTTTTTGTTGCAATTTTCCACGTTTTTCCCTTAGTTTTTTCACGCAGTACCTCCTTCTTCTTTGACCTCTATCAGCTTTTTTTTTTGTTTTGTCCCATTTCCATTTCTTTCCATTTATTGTTATTTTCTGATAGCCTATCTTCAATATATCTCCTGCCTTTTTATTTTTCTCTACTAACATTTTTATTTCCTTTTGTATTTCGCGCTCGTTTCTTGTTAGTTCGTTGTTTATGAAGATTTTGTCCTTTAAAGTTCGTAGGTTCTTTTTATTCGCCATTACTTTTTGTTTATCTTCAAAATTTTCCATTTGTACCTTACATGTCTTCTCTCCTATCTTTATTGCTTCCTTCACTTGTACATTAACTCCAATTTTCTTGTGTATGAAGTCTTCCACGGTGTTTTTTAGGTCTTTTCTGCTGATTGAGTCTGTTCTTAGCCCTACAATCACGAAATTATTTTTCATTTTTTCTTTCTCTAATCTCTCGATTCTCTCTTTCATGTCGTTCAATTCTTTTTTGATCTCTATGTTTTCTTCCTTCAGCTGTTCATTTATCTGTTTCATTCGTAGTAGTTCTTCTTTATATTCTTTCTGATCCTGTTTTATCTCTTTTGTATCGTTCTTTATTTGTAATATAATTTTCATTAAATCTCTTAATTCTATTTTATAACTTCCTTCTTTGTTACTTTTGTCCGGTGTTCTCATAGTCTTTTTACTTCTTTTTGTTATATCTTGTCCATCTATACTCTCTCTCTTTCTTTTGTGATATGTTTATGATACGTTCATACGCTTCAAACGTCTGCATTTTGCTAATATTTGTTATTAATCATTTGTTGGGTTTTTGAAGTTTTTTAATATTGAAATTGTTATAGTTCAGTTCAGAATTTTGTGGCCTTCATTGTGGTGTGATTTGTTTCTTCATTTGTTACTCTAGGGGTGAGTTTCTCTAATTTTCTATTTTTTTGTTTCTGTGACAAATCTTTTTATTTCTCAACGTGGCTCAGTAGTTTGTTTGTACTTGATTAATTAAGCTGCGTGCTAAATCTTTAAGTCACATTTACTGGGTGATCGTGAATATTTATATACTGGGTGTTTTTTTTTTTTTTTCTTTTTCTCTCTTCTTTTGTTTTCTTGCTATAGTTTGTTATAGCAATGGATATCATTTGCAAGTGCTGCAATAAAAAAACGGAGGATCACAGATCAATTATGTGTTCCCTATGTAAAAATAATTACAGTATTTTGTGTGCTGACATTTCAGCAAATGAAGCTAGAAGAATTAAACTCAAAGACAATGGTATAAGATGGAATTGTAAAAATTGTGCTCCAATAGCTGATGAAATTGACAGCTTAAAGATCTTAATTTTATCATTACAAAAAGATATAGCTGAAATTAAAAGTACTAATACTACAAAATCAAACTTATCCTCTCTAATCCTGACTGAAGATATTATTGAAGAAATTTCTGAACGAGAAAAACGTTCTCGTAATTTCATAATTTTTGGTTCTGAAGAGGTACATTCTACTAAACAAGAACAGAACAGTAATGATGAGAGTTTGGCTACTGATTTAATAAATGAATTAAATGTCGCATGTAAAATAGAAAACATTCATCGAATAGGTCGTTATGATTCGTCATCTTCAAGATCTAGACCCTTAAGAGTTGTTTTATCTTCTCCTGAGGATATAAACAAATTATTTCGTAATGTTAAAAATTTAAAAAGCAATAGTAAGTGGTCGAACGTATCAATATCAAGAGATCGTACTCGGAAGCAGATGGACTTTTATAAAGCTATAAAAACTGAATTAAATGAGAGAATTAGCAGTGGTGAAATCAATATTCAAATTAAGTACATAAACAATGTTCCACGAATTGTGTCTAAAAATTCGGAAAACTAAGTTCGCCCAACAGTTCTATTTTTCTTGATTGTGTTTACCAGAATACTAGGGGATTAAATTCTAAGAGTCATTTATTTTATACTAACTGTTTGTCTTCGTCCTTTAATATAGTTGTTATCACTGAAAGTTGGTTGTACGATTCTGTAAAAAATACTGAATTATTTCCGCCGCATTATAATGTTATTTATGATGACAGAAAGTGTTCTCTAATCAACCGCTCTACAGGTGGTGGGGTTTTAATATCTCTTCTTAATAATATAATACTCGTTACAATTTTCGTAAAGCTAACTTTAATCAACTTTATGATGACTTATGTAAAATTGATTGGTTTTCTCTGGATAATGTTACAGATGTTAATGTTGCACTAGATATTTTTTATTTTACTTTATACAAAGAATTAAATAAATCAGTACCGAAATCGACGTACAATGGTTCCCGATATCCACCCTGGTTCACTTCGGACATTAAGTACAATTTGAAAACTAAAGCTTATGTTAGAAAAAAATGGATTAAATATAAACAACAATCTGATCTTAATGAGTTTAAGCGACTTAGTAAATTAATTAAATCTCAAATCAGCAAGGCATATAAAGCGTATCTTACATCGGTAGAAAATAACATTAAGACAGATCCAACTGGTTTATGGAAATTTGCACATGATAAGCAAGGAACTTCTAGAATACCTGGGAAATTGTACAACGAATTAGGAGAATATGACAATCCTCAGGACATAGTCAATGCCTTCGCAACCTCCTTCTTGCAACATTTTTCTACTAGTTCACTATATAGCGATAATTTAGATCATATTTCATACTATCCTCCTTTTTCTCTAAACCTGGTAACTGAAAATGATATCCTGTTAGTTATGTCAACATTCAAAAACAAGTTTACAGCAGGCGAGGATATGATACCAAGCTTTTTTATTAAAGATACCCGATTTAGTTTGTCTAAACCAATTACTCCGGAAAGATGGAAGAAGACAAGAATAACACCAGTCTTTAAGAAAGGTGACAAACTTAATATTTCCAATTATCGTCCGATTTCAATATTAAACAATTTTGCCAAAATTTTTGAAATCCTAATTTATAGGTGCATATACAGGCATACTAGTTCTAGTATATCCAATGATCAGCATGGTTTTGTAAAAGGTCGATCTACTACTACAAACTTAGCTTGTTTCTCTCAGTACGCTGCTGAAATTATCGACAAACGAGGTCAAGTTGATGTTATATATACTGATTTATCCCGTGCGTTTGACTCTATAGATCATAGTATTCTTCTAACAAAACTAAGTACTTCTGGAGCTACTCCAAATTTAGTTCTTTTGTTAAAATCTTATTTGTATAACAGAATATCCTATGTTTATTACAATGGTTTCTCGTCAACAACCTTCGTTACCTCCTCGGGGGTTCCCCAGGGATCTAATTTAGGTCCACTTTTATTCAACTTATATATAAATGACCTTCTTTCCATGTTTAGTTGTCATGCACTAGCATATGCTGACGATATAAAATTGTACAACTCAATAAAGTCACTTAATGATTCAGAACTATTACAAAATAACATTAACACTATGAATGCCTGGTGTGAAAGAAATAAACTTACCATGAATGTTGAGAAATGTTGTGTAATTTCATTTACACGCAAAATCAATTCCATTCAGTACCCTTATAAAGTACAAAATACCTCTCTGAATACAGTAAAATCATTTAAAGATTTGGGTGTAACTTTTTCAAATAATTTTATATTTTCAGATCATATAAACAATATAGTTCACGATGCTAACAGAATGTTAAGCTTTATTATTAGAATTACGCATATTTTTCAGAATACTGATGTTATTAAGTCACTGTACTGTGCCTATGTTCTAAGCAAATTAGAATATGCCAATCTTGTTTGGTTCCCATATTACACGTATCAACACCTGGCACTTGACCGTGTTCAACGTAGATTCCTCAAATTTTTATCCTTCAAATTAGATAGGGTTTATCCACCTAGGGGAACGGATCAGCAGTCCCTTCTTCAGCGTCATAGTATGTCGTCGCTGGCGGCTCGGAGGGAGGTGGGCAGTGCCAAGTTCCTCTGGCTCCTTCTGCGTGGCGAGATTGATGCACCATTTCTACTGTCTAGAGTTCAGATCCATGTACCACGTCCAGCATCCAGATATCCCACGACGTTTCAACTCTCCGTAGCCCATTCTGACGTACTTCGTCGTGCCCCAATTACCATTATGTGTCAAAATGCGAACACTTTATATGATGATATATTTTTGTAATTTTTTTTTTCTTTTTGTCTCTTTGTTAATAATTGTATTTATATATTTGCACGTATCTTAAATCTATATAATGTTTATTTATAAATTGTCCTGTAACTGGTTCTTAACTGTTGGGCAATAAATTATATATTATTATTATTATTATTATTATTTTACATCAACCGACGTGTAATCATCTCTATCCGATGACATATTTGCACAACTTTCCTGAGTACGGGCCTGACTAAAATTTTTATCTTGGTATGCACGTTCTAGCTTATCCGCCACTACTCTACGCTTGCTTACCGTTTATATGTGCGTCCTTGGCTACTGTCTCACCACTGTATGCACTTTTTTACTCTAATTTAGAGCTTCTAGACACTTCTCACTTCACTTTCTTTACTCACAACACTACCTTGTTTCACTAGAGTTTATTTATTTCATATGGTCCGCGAATTAAAGCATGATATCTATCGTTTAACGAATTTGACTATCGCCGCACGTTCGACACAACCGTATTCACTGCCTTTCACAACTCAACTCTCTCAACTATTATATAACCGGCCCTAAATCTTGAAACTTCACCTTTTAAACTTGATATTCTAACATTTTAAAACTTGAAATTTCACCTTTTAAACTTGAAGTTACAACTTGAAAACTTTAAATTAAAGCTTCTAAACTTAAAATTTCACCTTTATTTCTTGAAATTTCAACAACAGTAAATCAACACAAATCACAAAACGGTAAAATGTTTTAGTTCTATTTCATTAAATATAAAGGTATAGTTTTTATGTGCTTTTAGTCCAGGCAGATGGATTTATGACAAAAAAATAAACAAATGCATAGTTTATAACTGTCAATTAGAACTAAAACCTTTTACCTTTTTGAGTATTGTGTTAATTTAATGTCCTAATCCAATTTTAGTTATAAATGACAATTAAAAATAATGCATTTGTTTTTTTTTTGTCATAAATCCATGGCCGTCTAGACTAAAAGCTCATAAAAACTTTAATTTTATAATTAATTTTTACGACGGTTATTTGAAGCGATGGAATAAAACGTTTCACATGATTTAGATGCAAAATTTAAATATTTATAACTTTTATTTGAAGTATTTTTGCATAAAATAACTAGGTAAAATTTGCGCAAAAAAAAACTGAATTCCCATGTTAAACACCTATGTCTCACTTTTCGAATTAGACCATATATATATTTAACGTAAACTTTATAATACTTGGTCATAATAATAAATTATAATCTATAACTCTGTCCAATTTATCACAATGCCTGGGCATTATGAATAGTGTACCATTAATCACATTGTCGATAAGGAATACATATAAGTACGATCATTTGACTCCATTATATATATATACATATATAATATTTTCTTTGTTATGTAAAGTTTATTTCATGTATTATGGAACGTGCAATATTGTCGCAATTTGTTAAAAACATTTCTTTGGCATTTTGTATTTTACAAAACATAATAAATGACAAAGACTTTTTCTACTCCCGTGCGTGAAGTGAGTACTTCACGTATCAATTTTTATGTGTGAAGTTTGATTTTTTGCACACTGTGCGTGAAGTAACATTTCACGCACCGTTCTTTATTTTAAATTTACAAAATGAATTGTATTTTAATAAAACAAAGCTGTTAAACACCCGTAACGTTGGTAACCATGGTTACACAAGTTGATAATACAGAGGCTTTACATTAAAAGAATGACAATGTGAAGAAAAAATATATTTTATTGCAAGGTCGTAGAAAAAGTATAGTATGTAACACGTGTGTGAAGCCTATTTCAACTTCACACACTTGCCACATAATATACTATTTTGAATACAGAAGAAATGAAAACAAAAAAGACAAATACAATGTATATACATAGGATTCATATAATATATTTTGTAAATTAAATTTATAGCAGCATATTTAATGTCTACTTAACATAAACATATCCATTGTAATCTTAAAATACGAACGATAAGACAAGGTAAACAGGGAGATCACAAAAATATATGTGAAAAGTAATATATGATTAATTAATATGTTAGATGCTTAATACGAATATAAAAATACCGCTTCTTAAAATTTATTTTCAGATAAGATAAACACTCACAAGGTAAACTCAGGAGGAACCTAAAATATATCATAATACATATAAATTTTCAGACTGGGGTGAACTTTTCTTGGTAATTTCCGCGCATCATTTACATTTTACATTGCCTTCGTTATAAAGAATTTGAAAAACAGGTTTAGTGACAACTATAAAAGATTCTTGAAGCAATATATTTGTAATGCGATTATCTTCGAGCATATACTGACTAGAGGCCGCCTTACGGTATTTGTTGTGATTGGAAGATATGCGTAAGGGGAGATTTGCGGTTATGAAAACCATGGTGTATTGCGGGCTGTGCATTATTTTAATATTTGTACTACCTTTCTACAAAGTAAAAACTAGTTGCATCTTTATTTCTAATAAATTTCAGTCTCTTTTCTCTTATTTCTTACTAATTGCTTACACATGAAACGAAATTTTTGTGTATTGTTTCTTTGTATTTTTCATTGCAATTTGCCAAAACACATTATAAAACCATGTTGCAATATGAAAAATCTGTTGTGGGCACCACATGTCTTCCTTAAAAGCTTATAAAACCATACATATTTTTTTAATAACTAAAATATGTGTTATAACAGACTCAATTATGAAATAGCACGTTTTTGACCTAATTTCACATTGACATTAAATTATTTTTTTTTTGATATTTTTTTGTCCTAATTCATAGCAAACTTAATTAAAAAAATCTGATATGGACACCATATGATTTCCTTGTACCCCTGTTAAACTATACACATTTTTTACCTTCCATCATCTATAAGTGAGGAAGGTAATAGTAGGTATTTATAAAAAGAACTATTGCCTTTTTCTTGCAAAAAGTGAAGCAATTGCTTCAGGTTATATTTATAAAAAAAAGTGAAGGAAAAGGTTTTGCTTCGAGGCGAGAGGTTTTGCTTAAAAGTAAAAGATTTTACTTCTTTCGTATTTATAAAAAGAAGCATTTGTTTCTAAAAAAATGTATCTGTTCCACATGCTACTTTTTTTCAAGAATCTCACTTTTTATGGATTTTGTCTCTACCTCAAATACTATCATTCAGAAAATTTTGAAACCTTGAATTTGTACTTTATTGAATCCATTAGATTTTGGTGCAAATCAGGTAAGTGGAAATGACACTTTAAGTTCAAAATTGTTTTTCTTCAAAAAATACCATTACATGTAATTTCTCGCGATTTATATATATATATATATATATATATATATATATATATATATATCATCACGGCATATTACCCATTTCTGGGTGTGCCAGTATCTAGAACACATGTAGACATCGGTAATGATGACGATATATTTTACCGTGTGGGAACTCATATCTGGCGTGGAGAGTGCAACACAGGAGTCACTTTTGTGCCATTTAAAATTGGAAATATTTGGCGTCAGTCGGGATCGAACCCGGTTCCCCCAGGTTCGCGAACAGACACTCAGGCACGCGGCCACGGGACCCCAATGCGATTTATATTATTATAAAAATTAAATATTACTAAATTTTCTACAGGAATGCATTCATACTTGTTTTATATTTTTTATAGATAAATATATAAATAATCTATTTTGTAAATTCTGGAGCCTATGTTTCACAAATAAATACAATTCCTTAGTTACATTAGTGCAGTGTTACTCAACATAGCTAAATAGCTAGGAGATGCAGATTTTCAAGATCATGAAGAAGAAGTACAGGACTTGCCGCATATAGCGGAAGGGAACAAAGATGCTATTCTCATGAGTGACATCTTCACTTCCCTCCTTTTCACTTTCTATGTCAGACATTTTAAATTTTATCTTAACTTTCAACTAACCACCGACACCTCTGTTCTATAATAATAAGAGTTCTTGGCTATTCACACAATCGTCAAGTTTGATCTTAATAACCCGTATTTATAAAAATGAAGCATTTACTTTGAAGTGAAAGGTAGCACTAAGAAGTAGAAGGTAGAAGTAAAAGGTTTTGCTTGAATTCGTATTCATAATCTTTACCTTTTCGCGATCTTACAAGTTTAAACTGAACGTGTGTGTGATCAGTAAGAGTAAAGTTTCATTTCCACCGATTGTTCTAATGCATAAGAGCTATAATTAATGCTTAAGAATTAAGAGCAATGCGTAAAAACAAAAGATTGCAAACTTCTAACCTGAACTGTCAACTGTCAATCTATTTTATAATTATTAAATTTTTAATTTTTCGTTATAGATATACTCGTAGATACAGAAAATTATGAATATCACATATTTAAAAAAAGAAGAATTTCTGCTGCAACTGCAGTCTGCTAGACAACAAGTAATAAGGGAAAAAAATTGACATTTCTGTTGAATTAGTCACTAAACAAAATAGCTGGAAATGGTAAATTGTCATAATGCATTAAGTCTTATGCACTAATCATTATGCATTAAGCAATAAAACATTCGGTGGAAATGAGGCTTACAGTTTATTTAGAATAGAGGTGAATGATTTGAATTCCGATTCACGCCTCGTATGCCTCGGCTTATAAAATTTTCTTGCACGTAAATGCACCACTTCAGCCATAACAAAGGTACTACTGCAAAAGCACAACCAAAATGAAAGTTTAGCTTAGAAAAACAGCATATACACGTTGTATGCGGGCTGAGAAACTAATGAATAATTGAGATTCTTGAAAAAAAGTTGCATGGGGACTAGATACATTTTTTTAGAAGCAAATCCTTCAGTTTTGGAGCAAATGATTCTTTTTATAAACACGAAAAATGCAAAATCTTTTATTATGCAGCAAAACCTTTTCCTTCACTTGTTTATAAAACTAACCTGAAGTAAATGCTTTACTTTTTTCAAGCAAAAGGTAATGCTACTTTCTATAAATACCTACTAATGTGTACATACATCGCGAATCTTTAATACCCGTTACTTCATTTTTCTGAAGTATTTCCTTGCAAGGAAAAAGTAAAGATTATGAATACGAATTAAAGAAAAACCTTTTACTTCTACCTTATACTTCCTAGTGCTACCTTTTACTTCTACCTTTCACTTCAAAGCAAATGCTTCATTTTTATAAATACGGGCTATTGTCTTTGGTAAAAAATTCGATGGTGAGTTTTTAGTAAATAAGCACGTTTTAGGGTCCCTAAAATACGATTTTACTAGTTTTACGTTGATATGTTTGTATATATATTTGTATATATATATATATATATATATATATATATATATATATATGTGTGTGTGTGTGTGTGTGTGTGCGTGTGTGTGACAAAAATGTATCCGATGATAACTACCAATACTACAGTTCTAAAAATTATAATTATTATTATTCCATTAATTGAAATTATATTTGGATATAATGGCTGGTATTCTGAGCTCGCGACTAAGCTCGGTAACATTATGATAGTCGCGTGCTTAGACGGATGCTCAGAATACAAGCCATTATTATTAAGTAAGATTTATTAAATATTTATACGTATATATTACTAAATATTATATATCTACATTATACTTTTCAAGCTGTATTTGATTTTGTTTTTTTTTTTTTTTTGTTTTGTTGTTCATTGTAACCCGCATTTCATATTTTAATCCGTTTTATATGCCCGTGTAAACTTTTTAACACATGACGTCATAGTTTTTAGTGAAATTGTATTTATGACTTAGACCGCTTGACTGGCTAGATACCCTATATCCATAATTTTTCAAAAAAATATTCTTTAACCGATTTCGTATATTTTTAGATTGCCTAAAATCCAATGCTGGACACGATATCCTGTATCTTAAATACAGGTCACTGTAAACGTCCAAGTTGTTTGCTGGTCACATTGGAATAAATTACACTTCTAATCATGGCGGTTTAGGTGAACAAAGTGACGAATGGATGCAATCTTCCAACTTTAAAATACACCAATGACGAAAGAAATAAAAGGAACAAATAAATTCCAATAAAAACTACTATAATCCTTTCTTTCTATATAGTCTAAATGTAAATAACAAAGGTTTTAATTTTTACGTAAATTACTTCGTTAGTATACTATTGACGTTCACAAATTTCTTGTTATGATGTACAAAAGGCGTAATTCATTACTCTTCAGTAAATGGATTAAAAAGGTAATTATAGAAAAGCAAAACATTTTAATACCAATTTGCAACTGTAATTTTCAATCAATTAGAAGAAATTTAATAAGCACTTAAATTACAATGTCTTTTATAAAAGGGTAGTAATCTTGATAAAAGCATTTCTAAAATATATTTGCGAAATTCGAAATTGTCTTATATTATTCTGAAACTCTTTAAACTTACAGATTTATGACCGTATTCTGTACACAAGTGTAGGATTTACAATTCTGTAAATTTGTAAAAAAAAAAACTAGGAAAAACATTTTTGTTGATTAATATAAAATTATATGTAGGTACATAATAACATTATTTACAGACCTATGAAGCTTACAGTTTTGAACAGAATACGTCTAGAATAAGGGAAAAATTACATTATGCTACTAAATCTTCTTCATTGTTATCTGAGAATTGTTATTTTCTGGCATCCGTCAAATAAGTGTTTACGAGTAGTTCATTAAAAAATGAAAAATAATACTAAATTTGTCTATTTTTTGAGAAACAATAGTATATTATAAAATGACAAAACGAGGAAAGGCTGTAATCATTCGAGGTAATACAAGCCGTTATAGCGCATGGTGAACTATACTTTATTTACGATTAATACATATATTTATTAAGATTTTTTTATATTTTTGTTTTATAAGCCCAAAGTAAATAACGCACATGACTTATTTTCTCATTAAAATTAGTTTAACATTGCAATCTTTTGCGATGTAACTATGTTGATGAAGACATGTTATTTTCAAATATCAATTTTTTGCATATTTATGTTATTAATAGGTAATATTCTAATAGGACCAATAGAGGAAATAACGACTATTATTCCTTCATAACTAGTCCCTGGAGAATTTATGTATGGCATTAACCACATATTTAATATACGTTTTAATTATTAGTCGGAGATAAACATTTTCGTAGCAAAGATATTTATAATATTGAATATATCTTTTAATTATAATTTTTGATTATTTTGTTTTTTGTGTTGATATAGTCATTATAATAAATTCGTAAAAAAGTATAAATATTATTAAACAAATTTATTCCAATTAGTTTTAAAATAACTTCAAAAATTATTATATTAAAAAAATGTAGCCGTACCAAATATTTGTGGTTAGGGCTCGTATGTACGTTTCGGGCAAAAATTAGCCCATCTTCAGCTATATAAAATTTTTAAAAAAATTGTTACAATAATGTCAAATATAAAATGTACAATGTTTTCAACTCACCAATAATAATATATAAACTTTCACATTTATGAAATCCAATTATTAATACATTTCATAGTTTATAGAAAATATCATATCCATAAAGGTGAAGCTCTGCCGGAAAGATAAAATTTGTAAATATAAATAGTGTAAAAGTGATATGCAGGGGTGTTTATTGTTGAAGTGATTTGGCGCAGAGGTACATCGGCTTTATGTATCTTTGGCTGCATGTGCATCCTGCCCACAGATGGATTTTGCACAATTAACTGTGGTTGGTCGATTTGTTTTAAGAAATTTTTGCATTTTTTATCTAAGATATTAATAGGAGTTTTTTTCAATTTAGTATAAGTGGAATCATCAGATAAAATGTCGGCCGCTTTTTGATCATAAACTACTCTATTTAAAATAACTGTTTTGGATCCTTTGTCCGCTTTTGTTATAATGATTCTGTCGTGTTCTTTCCAGACCATAGTGCCCTATGCAAACATGTCTGCCAAACAGGCCACCAAATTGATTTTCAAAATCCGAAAATTTTAGAACAATCGAAATATAAACATACAAGACTTCTTTATGAAACATGCCACATTCAAATTAATAGAAAAAACTCTTTAAATGCTCAAACACATTACAATAACAATGTACAACATATAAAGAACTTTATGAATTTTCAATAATTTTTCCATCTTTTTTTTATTTTTTCCTCTTCTTTATATCAGTCGAAATATCTTACACCCCTGTTTTTAGTATGGCGCCACTTGTATTTCTGCTTTATCGTGCCGTTATGTATAGTGTTGGTATTCCTGCTTTTTCACTTTTACACTATTTATATTTACAAATTTTATCTTTCCGGCAGAGCTTCACCTGTCGCCATGGTGATAGCTTATGTCAGATTATTTTTCATCATTCCTGTTATGATTACTTATAAATCATGGATATGATTTTTTCTATAAACTGTAAAATGTATTAATAATTGGATTTCATAAATGTGAAAGTTTATATATTATTATTGGTGAGTTAAAAACATTGTATATTTTATATTTGACATTATTGTAACAAATTTTTTTAAAATTTTATATAGCTGAAGATGGGCTAATTTTTGCCCGAAACGTACATATAATTTGTATTTAATATTGAAATAAATATATGCAACATTAAGACCAAATTCACTCGACTAGTAATCAAATTTTCTTTATTGTAATTAAGTATTTTCATTGTTGCAATCAAGTCATTGTATGACAAATTTAAGTGAAAATCAAGTTGTTTAATATGTTTTTAGTGAATCTATTTATGAGAAATAGCAATATATATTCCATCGAAATAGTTATAAGATTTATCTTCCAATATTGCAGATTTGAATAATTGCACGGCTACTTCTTCGGAGTTTGCGTTTCTCAATACAGAAGAGACTAATTCTTCAAGTGAGTTTTTCGACTTTATGCTTATACTCATCCATACATATATAACAAAAGCTCAGTAAATATACATAATTGTTATATTTTTTTAATAAATTTCGGATTTCAATTTTATATATTTGTGTTTTTTATTAATATTCCTAAAATCCTAAATAATATTATTTTTTATGAAATATGTGTGAATTATGACTATTTGCAACATACTTTAGTGAATTTGGAGTACTTTACGAAAATGGTCAGTATTCATGCATACTTTATAAATTTATGTAGTAGTATTTAATACAAACAAAAATTTCAAATATCCCGCCTACTGTGCCGCCTTTAAAATTTTAGTTCCATGTGCAACCACCGAGCGCTTACATCGCTGAGTTTATAAAGTCCCATGACAACGATAGAGTTCCCAATTTATATTCGTAGTATATGTATCTATTGTCTATGAAATCAGGGATTCGTTAACTACTGGATGGAGCAAGTGTATATCGATATAAGTATTTCTTATGTACCCGGCTAGATTAAGGGCCCAATTCTCAATTTTCACCGATGTGATATGATATGAAATGATAAATTTATATTATATCACTTGTCAGTGTCATGATATTATTTGTCAAATGTGAAGAAACACATGCACCAAATTCGAATTTTCTAGTTATGCGCAACTAATATTGTCACCATAAGGTAAATACATACAATATCACACTTTTCACTCATTTATAACAGACCACTTTGAAATTGACAATAGCTCCAAGTGAAAATTTTTCACTGCATATCACTTCAGTGAAAATTGAGAATTGGGCCCTACAGAGAACACATGAAGTGTGAGTGAGAAATAATTCCACTTTAGACAAGTGAATTTGATATTCATATCTGTCATATTCACATCCGTCAAATTCACGTCAAAAATTAATTCTGTTTAATTATATTTGATCATGTAACGTGAAATAAGTACGAATACATCTAATGCAACACTAAATTAGAACACCTATAAGAACATAAGACGTTTATTTGTCAAATTATTTTTTAGAAGAAATCATAATTTTAATCATAACTTACTAATGAAACGACACAGCTGCGTTCATCACATATTTTGATGCACAATTTTCAACACAACACCTTTGAACCATTCTCATATATTAAAATAATTATATTTCAATAATGATATCAAGAATAACCTAAAATTTGTCAAAACTGTCAAACAAAAGATTTGACAAGTAACGGAAACAAAGACAACAAATCGGAATTATGTTATGACTATCTCTCTCGATCTGGCCGGGTACATTGTAAAGATTCACTCGCTCCATCCAGTAGTGAACAAATCCCTGTTATAAATAAATTTTAAGATGATACTTGCTATTATTAGTGAACTACGAGTGTATCAAACTTAGATGTCCCAACATTAATTAGACCGTAACTTTTTAATGGCCACGCCGATAATGTGAAATTATTATTTTTTTTTTTTCAGAAAGATACATTCAATAGTAAACTTTTCTCTCTCTGTGTAATTTGTGATACCTGTTACGGTTCACTGAGAAAAAAATTAAATCTGAGTGACTGCACCGCTAAATTTTTAAAATAAGTTTAATCTAGCAGTCTACCAAACATTTAATTTTTAATTACAGTAACGATTTGACAATTTTCACAACTTGTTTAGGAGTAAGCTAAGAAATGTAATCGTATTATTAGGCCGAACAAACGGATGTTACTAACTTTAGAATATTGCGAAGAAAATTTTTGACAACCCATAAACAATTATTACTGTCATTAAATATTAGGTGTTTGACATTTGGTTAGACTGCTAGATTAAATTTATTTTAAAAAAATCACGGTGCAGTCACTCAGGTTTTATTATTTTCTGTGTGAACCGTAACAGATATAACAAATTACGCAGAGAGAGAAAAGTTTACTATTGAATATATCTTTCTGAAATAAAAATAATTCCACGTTATCGGCGTGGTCATTAAAAAGTTACGGTCTAATCAATGTTGGGGCACCTAATTTCATACACTAGTGGTTCACTAATAATATCATGTATCATCTTAAAAGATGACATAACCATATAAACTGTCATACCAAATTTCATCCAAATCGACTAAAGCGTTCTGTTATTATAAGCAAAATTAATTATTTTTTCGAAGAACTTTGAAGCAGAATACTGGCTAAATGGTACAGTTTGCGGTAGAAGCAAGTTTGGATAAATCGTCTTATTTTAGCCTCAGGAAGCGACACCATTATATAAATTATGTATTGTTGTTTCCCTATTCTACAATAATTATTACTGTCAGCACTTCTTGCAGTACTTTTCCATTATAACATGCATTGTAATAAAATCCCCTGTAACTAAGTTGTTCATTCTACCTGTATTCTCATATCTTGACACATGTAATATATATATATATATATATATATATATATATATATATATATATATATATATATCTATAGGGGTGTTTGAAAAATCCTGTATATGCTCACCAGCCTCATTATTTGGACGGATGAAGGATGCCATTCGTCAAGAAATCATGACTATTAATTAAGCAGAGGATCGAAAACTGCAATCAGATCAACGAGGCACCATCCAGACGACATTATCTTCCATAATTAATACATATTTTAAATGGTATTATGTAAATTTTATTTTGATTTAAATACATCCTTATAAAGAAATCTACACAGCTATGAAACAAAAAAAGAACGATAACAATTTTTTGTTTTCAGTTTTGTGTGACATTTTTAAGTTCATACAGTAAATAGCATTTAAATCGTATTATTTATAACAATTTAGCGTAGAGTTTTGGGTTAAAAAATGAGTGAAACCAAATTGAAGCAGAGAGGGCAATGATCCTAAAATTAATCATGAGCGAATAGTGGCCGTGCATGGGCATGATATCCCAATTTATTTTAAAGTAAAATTTTGGTGTAAACAGTTTCGGTGGAGAAGGGATTAGATACAGGATGATCCAAAATCTGGCCGACCACTTGAAGCACGAATTGCAGAAAATGTCCAACAAGTTGAAAAATTGGTGCTCACAGATCGGCGGTTGAAGGTTTCTGTTATTGTCAAGGAACTGTCTTTTTCTAAAACTAGTGTTTGGAAAATATTGCATGATGATTTGGGCATGAGAAAGGTGTCTTCACGGTGGATACCCAGACTGTTTACACCAGAGCAGGAAGAGACAAGGATAGAAATTTCGCAAGAAAATTTGACTGCTTTGGAAGATGGCAGCGACTTTTTCTCGAAGATTGTGACTGGAGACGAAACATGGTTGCATCACTGGGACTCGCCTAGCAAAAAATAATCAATGCACTGGGTTCATAAGGGCTCCCCTCCACCCAAAAAAAAACAAGACACAATCTTCAGGGAAAAAGTTCATGGCAACAATTTTTTGGGATAATGAAGGAATACTAACGATAGAGTATATTCCAAGAGAATCTACAATTAATGCAGAGGTATATGGTAAAACTATTTAGAACTTAATACTTGCCCTGGAAGAAAAGCGTTCGAATTCATGCAAACAAAGAAATTGTTGTTCCAGACAATTGCAAGGTTCACAAAACCCATAAAGTTCAAGACATTATCAGTGTCTGCAGTTTGTCAGAACTTCGCCATCCACCTTATTATCCCGATTTAGCACCTAGTTACTTATTTTTATTCAAAAATATGAAAAAAAAAATTCTTAGGGGAAGAAAATTTGAATCAGACGAGGAGTTAATGTATGCTGTTGAGAGTTTAAAGATTAATTAGTAGAAATATATGGCCGCCAAGATCTCCAGACTTGACAAGTCCCTACTTTTTTCTCTTCTCACATTTAAAAAATAATGTGTTTAACACCAAACTCAAAAGGGTACTGTTATTTACTAACATGTATCGATCGTTTTACACGTTGGCCAGAAGCCATTCCGTTAAAAGACATTAAAATCGAAACCATTGTAAAAGCATTCATATCAGGTTGGGTACCTAGATCTGGTGTTCCTTCTTACATTTCTACAGATCGCGGCCCACAATTTGAGTCTTTACTCTTCAAGCAGTTACTAGAATCGGTTAACTCTACACGATTACGAACAACCGCATATCACCCACAAGCAAACAAAATCATCGAACGTTTCCACAGACAATTAAAAACAGCCTTGAGGATGTGTGGTAATGCGGAAGTGGCATGATAATCTACCGTTAGTTGTATTAGGCATTAGAACGGTTTTTAAAGATTCACTACAGACTAGTTGCGCGGAATTTGTCTACGAAACACAATTACGTTTACCCGGAGAATTACCAAAACAATTTCCAACTAATTACATAGACAAACTAAACCTGCCAATATATTTAAAAGATTAAAGATATGTATGTCAAAGCTCCAAGCAGCTGCACCAAAAACCTCTCAGTAAAAATAAATACAGTTACATACTCCCAGACCTTTTCCAAACAGAATATGTTTTTACCTCTCGCTAATAGAGGTCATCATGCTAATATTCGCATATCCAGATTTCAGTGGATAAGTAGTTTTAAGGTCCGATTATAACATTTTTACGATGATGTCCGTATGTGTGTGTGTGTGTGTGTGTGTGTGTGTGTGTGTGTGTGTGTGTGTGTGTGTGTGTGTGTGTGTGTGTGTGTGTGTGTGTGTGTGTGTGTGTGTGTGTGTGTGTGTGTGTGTGTGTGTGTGTGTGTGTGTGTGTGTGTGTGTGTGTGTGTGTGTGTGTGTGTGTGTGTGTGTGTGTGTGTGTGTGTGTGTGTGTGTGTGTGTGTGTGTGTGTGTGTGTGTGTGTGTGTGTGTGTGTGTGTGTGTGTGTGTGTGTGTGTGTGTGTGTGTGTGTGTGTGTGTGTGTGTGTGTGTGTGTGTGTGTGTGTGTGTGTGTGTGTGTGTGTGTGTGTGTGTGTGTGTGTGTGTGTGTGTGTGTGTGTGTGTGTGTGTGTGTGTGTGTGTGTGTGTGTGTGTGTGTGTGTGTGTGTGTGTGTGTGTGTGTGTGTGTGTGTGTGTGTGTGTGTGTGTGTGTGTGTGTGTGTGTGTGTGTGTGTGTGTGTGTGTGTGTGTGTGTGTGTGTGTGTGTGTGTGTGTGTGTGTGTGTGTGTGTGTGTGTGTGTGTGTGTGTGTGTGTGTGTGTGTGTGTGTGTGTGTGTGTGTGTGTGTGTGTGTGTGTGTGTGTGTGTGTGTGTGTGTGTGTGTGTGTGTGTGTGTGTGTGTGTGTGTGTGTGTGTGTGTGTGTGTGTGTGTGTGTGTGTGTGTGTGTGTGTGTGTGTGTGTGTGTGTGTGTGTGTGTGTGTGTGTGTGTGTGTGTGTGTGTGTGTGTGTGTGTGTGTGTGTGTGTGTGTGTGTGTGTGTGTGTGTGTGTGTGTGTGTGTGTGTGTGTGTGTGTGTGTGTGTGTGTGTGTGTGTGTGTGTGTGTGTTATAAGATTTATCTTCCAATATTTTGTTATAATGATTCTGTCGTGTTCTTTCCAGACCATAGTGCCCTATGCAAACATGTCTGCCAAACAGGCCACCAAATTGATTTTCAAAATCCGAAAATTTTAGAACAATCGAAATATAAACATACAAGACTTCTTTATGAAACATGCCACATTCAAATTAATAGAAAAAACTCTTTAAATGCTCAAACACATTACAATAACAATGTACAACATATAAAGAACTTTATGAATTTTCAATAATTTTTCCATCTTTTTTTTATTTTTTCCTCTTCTTTATATCAGTCGAAATATCTTACACCCCTGTTTTTAGTATGGCGCCACTTGTATTTCTGCTTTATCGTGCCGTTATGTATAGTGTTGGTATTCCTGCTTTTTCACTTTTACACTATTTATATTTACAAATTTTATCTTTCCGGCAGAGCTTCACCTGTCGCCATGGTGATAGCTTATGTCAGATTATTTTTCATCATTCCTGTTATGATTACTTATAAATCATGGATATGATTTTTTCTATAAACTGTAAAATGTATTAATAATTGGATTTCATAAATGTGAAAGTTTATATATTATTATTGGTGAGTTAAAAACATTGTATATTTTATATTTGACATTATTGTAACAAATTTTTTTAAAATTTTATATAGCTGAAGATGGGCTAATTTTTGCCCGAAACGTACATATAATTTGTATTTAATATTGAAATAAATATATGCAACATTAAGACCAAATTCACTCGACTAGTAATCAAATTTTCTTTATTGTAATTAAGTATTTTCATTGTTGCAATCAAGTCATTGTATGACAAATTTAAGTGAAAATCAAGTTGTTTAATATGTTTTTAGTGAATCTATTTATGAGAAATAGCAATATATATTCCATCGAAATAGTTATAAGATTTATCTTCCAATATTGCAGATTTGAATAATTGCACGGCTACTTCTTCGGAGTTTGCGTTTCTCAATACAGAAGAGACTAATTCTTCAAGTGAGTTTTTCGACTTTATGCTTATACTCATCCATACATATATAACAAAAGCTCAGTAAATATACATAATTGTTATATTTTTTTAATAAATTTCGGATTTCAATTTTATATATTTGTGTTTTTTATTAATATTCCTAAAATCCTAAATAATATTATTTTTTATGAAATATGTGTGAATTATGACTATTTGCAACATACTTTAGTGAATTTGGAGTACTTTACGAAAATGGTCAGTATTCATGCATACTTTATAAATTTATGTAGTAGTATTTAATACAAACAAAATTTCGCAAGAAAATTTGACTGCTTTGGAAGATGGCAGCGACTTTTTCTCGAAGATTGTGACTGGAGACGAAACATGGTTGCATCACTGGGACTCGCCTAGCAAAAAATAATCAATGCACTGGGTTCATAAGGGCTCCCCTCCACCCAAAAAAAAACAAGACACAATCTTCAGGGAAAAAGTTCATGGCAACAATTTTTTGGGATAATGAAGGAATACTAACGATAGAGTATATTCCAAGAGAATCTACAATTAATGCAGAGGTATATGGTAAAACTATTTAGAACTTAATACTTGCCCTGGAAGAAAAGCGTTCGAATTCATGCAAACAAAGAAATTGTTGTTCCAGACAATTGCAAGGTTCACAAAACCCATAAAGTTCAAGACATTATCAGTGTCTGCAGTTTGTCAGAACTTCGCCATCCACCTTATTATCCCGATTTAGCACCTAGTTACTTATTTTTATTCAAAAATATGAAAAAAAAAAATTCTTAGGGGAAGAAAATTTGAATCAGACGAGGAGTTAATGTATGCTGTTGAGAGTTTAAAGATTAATTAGTAGAAATATATGGCCGCCAAGATCTCCAGACTTGACAAGTCCCTACTTTTTTCTCTTCTCACATTTAAAAAATAATGTGTTTAACACCAAACTCAAAAGGGTACTGTTATTTACTAACATGTATCGATCGTTTTACACGTTGGCCAGAAGCCATTCCGTTAAAAGACATTAAAATCGAAACCATTGTAAAAGCATTCATATCAGGTTGGGTACCTAGATCTGGTGTTCCTTCTTACATTTCTACAGATCGCGGCCCACAATTTGAGTCTTTACTCTTCAAGCAGTTACTAGAATCGGTTAACTCTACACGATTACGAACAACCGCATATCACCCACAAGCAAACAAAATCATCGAACGTTTCCACAGACAATTAAAAACAGCCTTGAGGATGTGTGGTAATGCGGAAGTGGCATGATAATCTACCGTTAGTTGTATTAGGCATTAGAACGGTTTTTAAAGATTCACTACAGACTAGTTGCGCGGAATTTGTCTACGAAACACAATTACGTTTACCCGGAGAATTACCAAAACAATTTCCAACTAATTACATAGACAAACTAAACCTGCCAATATATTTAAAAGATTAAAGATATGTATGTCAAAGCTCCAAGCAGCTGCACCAAAAACCTCTCAGTAAAAATAAATACAGTTACATACTCCCAGACCTTTTCCAAACAGAATATGTTTTTACCTCTCGCTAATAGAGGTCATCATGCTAATATTCGCATATCCAGATTTCAGTGGATAAGTAGTTTTAAGGTCCGATTATAACATTTTTACGATGATGTCCGTATGTGTGTGTGTGTGTGTGTGTGTGTGTGTGTGTGTGTGTGTGTGTGTGTGTGTGTGTGTGTGTGTGTGTGTGTGTGTGTGTGTGTGTGTGTGTGTGTGTGTGTGTGTGTGTGTGTGTGTGTGTGTGTGTGTGTGTGTGTGTGTGTGTGTGTGTGTGTGTGTGTGTGTGTGTGTGTGTGTGTGTGTGTGTGTGTGTGTGTGTGTGTGTGTGTGTGTGTGTGTGTGTGTGTGTGTGTGTGTGTGTGTGTGTGTGTGTGTGTGTGTGTGTGTGTGTGTGTGTGTGTGTGTGTGTGTGTGTGTGTGTGTGTGTGTGTGTGTGTGTGTGTGTGTGTGTGTGTGTGTGTGTGTGTGTGTGTGTGTGTGTGTGTGTGTGTGTGTGTGTGTGTGTGTGTGTGTGTGTGTGTGTGTGTGTGTGTGTGTGTGTGTGTGTGTGTGTGTGTGTGTGTGTGTGTGTGTGTGTGTGTGTGTGTGTGTGTGTGTGTGTGTGTGTGTGTGTGTGTGTGTGTGTGTGTGTGTGTGTGTGTGTGTGTGTGTGTGTGTGTGTGTGTGTGTGTGTGTGTGTGTGTGTGTGTGTGTGTGTGTGTGTGTGTGTGTGTGTGTGTGTGTGTGTGTGTGTGTGTGTGTGTGTGTGTGTGTGTGTGTGTGTGTGTGTGTGTGTGTGTGTGTGTGTGTGTGTGTGTGTGTGTGTGTGTGTGTGTGTGTGTGTGTGTGTGTGTGTGTGTGTGTGTGTGTGTGTGTGTGTGTATTCACAATATTCTGACATTCCTTGGAGCTGATTAGATTTTGGTAACAATTGGACAACCGGAAGTAATAGTTTCTTTGAAAAATCTTCTAAATATTACTTTTTGAAAATTTTTGTTATTACTATTATTGAAGAACATAAAATTCTACATCTGATACATTTAAATTTTGTATTATATCTTGTATAGATTTAGAGATAAAGGCACTGTAATATATACAATAATCTAATCGCAGAGGCTAAGGCACTAAGGAAACCAGTTGACCAATTCAAATGTTTATAACATAGTTTGTAAATGACAGATGTCAGTGTCAAAAATCAACAGTTTTAGTGACATTTTGAAAGCTTTTTCTGGGAAGCACATTTAATTTTTCTTGTAGTTTTATTAATTAAATATTTAAAATTGGAGGTAAAATGCATATATCCATCAAAAATACTGCCAATCTTGTTAATGAATTGGAAAAATCTCTGAAATTTAGGAACTTCCTCATAGAATGAAAAATAAATATAATTAGTATTGTTTGTGTGCAGAAGATATGTTAAATACAATAAAAAAAAATAAATGGGTAAAGTTCTGTATTTTTTACCTTCCGTCAAAAAAAGGTATTGTTTTTGGGCAAAAAATTCGGTTGTGAGTTTTCAATGAATAAGCACGTTTTAAGATCCTTAGAATACGATTTCACTAATTTTAAATTGATGTCTGTATGTGTGTGTGTGTGTGTGTCCGTGTGTGTGTGTGTGTGTGACAAATTTTTCTCCGACGATAACTCCAAAACTACAATTCTATAAATTATGATTCTTTCGTATTCCTCTTCTTTACAACCATATGAAGAGCTGATTAGATTTTAGTTATAATTGGTCAACCGGAAGTACCCTTATTTGAAGTTCTTAACAGTTTTTCTGGAAAAAACCCAGATAAATATCATTTTTCAACATTTTATGATCATTAATATGAAAGAAAATTTTATTCTCTGTAAGATTTGATTATACATTTTCCTTCATATTCAATAAATATAGAGTTATAGAGAGATTAAGAGAGGTAAACTTTCAAAAATCAGTCTGCTTTGCAAAAATTATGGAAACAGCAGATATGTATATTCAAAAAATTCTAATTGACATATGTCAGTGTCAAGTGCAAAACAAAAGTGGAAAGTATAGGATCAGAAAATAACATAAGTGACAGAGTGTCCTTCGCAAGTGACTTACAGTTTCAATGCCGGGTGTACGAGGAAAGCCAAAGAGAAAATGGAAGGACTGTGTAGCAGAATATTTGAGAGAGGAAGAACTGAGTTGTATAGGAATGAGGAAGTGTGAAGTACAATTTACAGAATGTACATTTGTGTTATAATTATATTGGATTTATAGAACCTTTTCAAAGGAACTTGCAATATGGAATTTGTAAAAAATAGTGTGTTCGTGTTACAATTTTACAGGATATATAAAATCTTTTCCAAGGAACTTTTGGAATCTGATTTGTACAAGTACATTGAATTGACGGAAGGTTTTGTGCTGGCCACAACAGATTTTTTATTATAAAACGTCGGTTCGATAGCGAAATGCAATACAATACT
The DNA here is from genome assembly GCA_943142095.1 of Ophonus ardosiacus. Taxonomy (NCBI): domain Eukaryota; kingdom Metazoa; phylum Arthropoda; class Insecta; order Coleoptera; family Carabidae; genus Ophonus; species Ophonus ardosiacus. Next base: position 45,624,922 of record OW964824.1, read on the forward strand.
TATATAACATAAAATGGAAATCGCGAGAGGTCTTGTGTTGACCACAACAGATTTTTACCTTCCGTCACCTGTAGGTAAGGAAGGTATTATCTTTGGTCAAAAAATTCGTTGGTAAGTTTTTAATGAATAAGCACGTTTTAGGGACCCTGGAATACGAATTTACTATTTTTAAGATTATGTCTGTGTGTGTGTGTGTGTGTGTGTGTGTGTGTGTGTGTGTGTGTGTGTCCGTGTGTGACAAATTTTTCTCCGACGATAACTCCAATACTCCAATTCTAAAAATTATAATTCTTTCGTATTCTTCTTCTCTACATTCATATGAAGAGCCGATTAGATTTTGGTTATAATTAATCCACCGGAAGTACCTTTACTTGAAGTTTTGAACACTTTTTCTTAAAAAATCGCAGTTACATACCATTTTTTGAAATTTCATGTTATTATTATTATTAGAAAATGCTCTTCTCTATACGGCTTAATTATACAATTTCCTTCTTATCCAATAGATATGGAGTTAAAGCATTATAAAGAGAGACTAACTTTTAAATATCAGTCAGCTGTGCTATTTATTATGGAAACAGCTGATACGAGTATATACAAAAAATTCCAATTGACAGATGTCAATGTCAAGTGCAAAACCAAATATGGAAACTGTAGATTCAGATTGCCGGGAGTACGAGGAAGGCGAAAGAGAAGAAGGAAGGACTGTATCGCAGAAGACTTGAGAGAGGAAGAACTATGTGAAGAAGTTGCGTTGGACAGGAATGAGTGGAAGAGAAGTGAATGAAACAGTGACCCCTAATAAAATTGGATAAAGTTGATGAAGAAGAAAGAAGGAGGTGTCAAGTGCAATTTACGTAGTGTATGTTATAATTTTGTTGTATTTATAGAATCTTTTTAAAGGAACTTTTGGTATGGAATTTGTAAAAAATAGTATGTGTTCGTGTTACGATTTTACATGATATATGGAAACTTTTCCAAGGAACTTTTGGAATGGGATTTGTACAAGATATATGGAATTGACGGAAGGTCTTGTGCTGGCCACAACAGATTTTTTACTTGCAGATGCCTTAAAAACACCACTACAGCCTGCTTACACGGGACAACATTAAGCACTCCAACGCAACACGCATTACTTCACAATCTTAAAAGACGATAAAACAAAACAGTGTCGATAAATCGATTAAAACCAGCATACGTTCCTACCTCACCAAAATTACAATGTTAATACACTCAAACTACTTCTGCACCTGAAACAACAGTGGAATAGTGGAGCAAACAAATTTTGTAACGTACTTTTAAATTAATTTTTATAAATGTTTGTTTTTCCATATGTTTTTCTAGGGGGAGGGTATGTAGCATCCTAGTTGCTTATGTAGAAAATCAAGCAACTAGGTTGCCAAGGGCACCCAAATAGCATGAGGACAGATGTGCGATGGAAATAGCTGTCGGAACATCTGTCCGGCCACACAATTTAATTGCTTTAATGTTACAGACGGAGGAGACGTGGAACTACATTTCAGTCTTTGTAACTGAAGTAATGAAGAGGAAGGAAGAGGATGAAAGACTCCGAGAGAGATATGGAGGATGAAAGAAGAAAAGGCAATGGGAGATGGTGAAGAAATGCCGATAGGCGGTACCACATCTCTCCAGGTGGTAAGGGAGGAGCCCGACACTATCACCAGCTTCGGCCGGCTGGTGGTGTCTTTTTGAAGATTTTCCCCCTTCCCGCGTAGAAAAAAAAAATCTATTGTCAACTGAACAACAACGAAAAAATAAACATTCAGTGTAATTTGAACGTTTGTACTGATAACATCGTTTTTGTCAATTAAATTGAATTTGATTATTTTCGTTATAATTTTATATTTTATTATACAATTTAAATACTCTTAATATTTTTACAAGTCGTAGCGGCTGATCCCGCTACACATACATACATATATCGACGGATTTCTGGTAAAAAGACTTAACCGCCAAAAAGTCTAAAAATGAGTTATAGGTATCGTTGGAAACGCCTTACTATTACATAATACATACAAGTTCTAAACGCCAAAAAATTTGGTTTAAGCATGAATCCTGTTTAAAATTTACTAAACGCCATCTGTTACGTTGTATACTGCGTGAGTTCCTTTACGTGAAAAGACTCAAGCGCCAGTAGCCATAGTGTTTTAATGGGAGAAAGAGTTGGTGTTGTGCTGCAAATGTAAGTACATTTTACTTGTATTTATCCATTTTAATATGTTCCACACCATCAGATATAGAAGAATATATTGTTATTTTACGTTTGAGATAAAGAACTTGTGAATAAATACCCTCTTCTATTCAAAAATTGCGTTCAATTTTGGTGTCGTTTAAGTCTTTTATAACGATAGATGTGAAAAAAGGCATAAACGACAGTACCCTGTATATTTTAAATGGCTAATTACGATAACTTACTTTTCAAGCTGTATTTATATATATATATATATATATATATATATATATATATATTTGTATTTCTTAATTTAATAATACTTTTTAGTTAAAGTAATAAATTTACCAACCGACTGTTATAATTAATTGCATTAATTGTTAAAAATAAATTGTAAATAACAATTTAAATATTCGGCGTTTCAGTCATTTAAATATTGTATTTTATATATCATTTTTACAGATGCAACATTCAAGTTCTCGGACAAAGAAATTTTTTAATTTATTGAAACCTTTAGAACAAATAAATGAAGACCATGAAACTAGAAGCCACGGTCAGAATGTTGCGTCGCCTGACAATATTGCCGATATTTTTCTTAATCAAAACGAAAATAAAATGATTTACCTTGAAAATTTTAACCAAGACGAACCAACTGTTGATTATTTAATTCAAATAGCATGTAATTTACCTCCAATTTTATTTAATGATGAATTGAGTTTACCTCCAAATATTATAAATGAAAATGAAAACATAATGAGTGTTGATATTTTAAATAAAGATGAAAATTTTGCACCTGAAATTAACGTAGATTCAAAATCTGAGATGATTAGTAATAGTGATAACATGGTCAATAGCAAAGTCAATGAAAATTCCTACCACAAAGATGACAGCAACAATGATTTAGCTACATACTCATCTGCGAAAGAAATATCTGAATCAGATGAAAATGTAGTTGGAAAAGGCGGCAGAAAAAAACTAAGAAAATTATCTAAACGCGAAATTAATAGCAATCACCGATTATCGGGACAAAAATACGTTAATTACAAAGGAGAAATGAGACCAGCGAAAGAAATGCTAAAAAATCCATGCTTAAATACTAAGTGTGTAAATAATTGTGCGTCTTTTCCAGAAGAAAGGAGAAAAATAATATTTGACAAGTACTACACTCTTACCAAAACTAACCAACGAAGCTTTTTGAAGGAATGTATAACAATTGAAGGTGTAAAACGAAGGAGAACTGATAGAAAACAAAAAAGATTATTTACGTATGAATATTATCTATCCAAAGAGGACGGAAACAATACAAGTGTGTGCCAACAATTTTTGTTAAACACATTAAATATAACGCAACGAGTAATAAGATCAATAATAAAAAGTAAAAAAACTGATATGAATTTAACTGCAGACGATGTGAAGTTAGATGATACAAAACCAGAACAACATGAAAATTTCAAAAATTTTGTTGAAAAATTACCAGCTATGCCATCCCATTACTGTAGAAGCTCCACAAATAAAAAATATGTTCCTGTCGCTATTGCTACATACAGAAATCTGTATAAGTTATACTTATAAGAACAAAAAGGTAAAGACATTCCGGCATACAAATATATAACTTTCTATAAAAAAATTAAGAATGACTACAATGTTAGGATTCATATTCCTAAAAAAGATAAGTGTTGCTTTTGTCACAAATACCAGCAGAGATCAGACGAAGAAAAAAAAGATATGAAATCAGAATATGTTACTCATCTCGCCGAAAAGGATGAAATAAAAAAAATATTCATTGAAGAACAAAATAAATCAAAAAATATTGAATCATATCTAGTAGCTAGTTTTGATTTACAGAAAGTATTAAGCACCCCACATGGCGACAGCATGCTTATAGGTTTCAGTCGACGATACGCAGTATATAATTTTACTGTGTACGAAAGTAATACTAGAGATGGTTACTGTTTCCTATGGGACGAAAGTAATGGAAATAGAGGTGCAAATGAAATAGCAACAAATTTGTACTTGTATTTAAAAGATGTTGATGAAAGAAAGATAATAAAAACTATTTCGTTGTTTTGTGATAATTGTACAGGACAAAACAAGAATAAATATATATTTTCAATGCTAAATTATTTTATTCAAAATTCTAAAAATATCGAAACCATACTTTTAACCTATCTCATTGCTGGTCATACTTATATGCCCGTGGATTCTATGCATGCAGTTATTGAGAAATCATTGAAGCATCGAACAATTTGGGCGCCATCTGAGTGGCCAACAATAATACGTAATGCACGAAGTGTGCCTGCAACCTATAATGTGCGTAATATGAGTTATTGCGATTTTTACAACTGGCGAAAAATTTCATTACCAGTGAAATTTATTAATATTAAAAATGATCCAATAAATTTGACCAATATTAAAAAGATACAGTTTTCCAGATCAAACTTTACAGCAAAATGTAGTTTAAGTTTCATAAAAGAGAATGAAAACAACACTGGATATTATACTTTTCCAAAAACTTCAAAAAATCGTGAACTTTTGGAAGCATATAGTCAAAGATTACCAATAAATAATCTAAAATATAAAGATCTGAAGACCCTATGTAATAAAGGTATAATTCCACTGTGTTATCATTCAGAGTATTTAAATTTAATAACCAATAAAAATGTACCTGACGAACTACCTGAGACTGATATTGAAGATGAATAATTTAGACAATATTTTTGATATTAGTACAAGCAGATTATTATTTTCTTTTACATAAAATGTACTTTATTTTGTATTTCTTCTTTTAATACTCAGGAAAACACTATTAGTTTAAATAAAACTATTTCACAATTTAACAAAATATTATTATTGTATTAATTCCTAAACACCAAAAATGGTTTCTTAAAATATGCAAAAAGACAAACTCCAGTATTAAGCGCCAAGATAAAATAAATGAAAACTTACAAAAGACGTACATGACTTGCTTATAAGACTTAAACGGCAGACCAGTGTAGATAAAAAGACTTAAATGACAATTTTTATTTATTAACCTAAATATTTAATTTTTGGATTGTAATACCGCTCTAAAAGTAAAATATAAAAATCAGAAAAAAATATAAATTTTAATTGTCTTTATTTGATGAAGATAGTATACTTTACTAAGCAAATAAGCAGTTTTCTTTAATTATCTCAAAACTACGTAGAAGCCGTTTACGTCTTTTCACCGGAAACCCGTCGATATCATCGTAAAAATAGTAAAATCATATTCTATGGACTCTAAAACGTGCTTATTCATTAAAAACTCATCATCGAATTTTTTGACCAAAGACAATGCCTTCTTTACCTAAAGGTACGATGGCAAAAAGGTAAACTATACAGTTGGTTTTCATCACTTGAAATTGAAAATTAGTTTATCAATTAAGTAACATTATAACTGGATTATTTAATTTACAGAAGGCAACAAATTAAAACAACTTTACCCATATATAAACTACAGTTAAATAGCATACCTCATTCGCCGCTAATTTCATTTAATTTTGAAAGTCCAGCTGGTATTGTTAAAACATTATCATTTTTGAAGTGGCGAAGTTTATTTTTAATTCTTTGTATGAAATTTAGGATGTCGATTAATGGGTTTATTCTGAACAGAATTGTAAAGTCTCATTTCAACCTAATATTTTAATGCTTAATGCATAATGATTATTGCATAAGGCTCAATGTTTTATGACAATTTACTAGGATACCATTTCCAGCTACTTTGTTTAGTGACCAACGGAACAGAATTTTTTCCCGTATCACTTGTTGCCATTGCAGCAGCAATACTTCCCTTCTTTAAATATGTTATATACACAATTTTCTGTATCATATCCATACCGAAAAATTAAGAATTTAATAATTGTAAAAAACAGACTGACAGTTGACAGTTTAGGTTAGAAGTTTGTAATCTTTCGTTCTTACGCATTGCTCTTAGTTCTTAAGCACTAATGCCCGTATTCATAGACGATGCTTAATCTCGTACTTGAGTATTACTTCGCCAAGCATTACTCCGATCGTTCTCAACCTCAAGCCGTATGCAAAGCTGAAAATGGTAGTAAACGTTGCCATATGGAAACATTTTTACGCATTGCGCTTAGTTATTAATTACAGCTCTTACGCATTAGGTCAATCGGTGGAAATGAGGCTTCAGTCTTACTGTAAATCTGTAAATACTGAACAAAATTGTAACGAAAGCTATCTCTCTTATGTATAATTTTGTTATTCAAGAAAAGTAGATGCGTTTTTGTTAGGTTTTTTTTTACTGATTTATAGATCTGTAAGACTTACAGATTTGTTCAGAATTGGCCTGTACATTTGTATACTGGAGGACCATGAATGCCTTTTTTATTAATAAAACTTTGATTTCCTGCAAAACCACTAACGTGAAATCGAACTCGGCATTGGTAATTACAAAATTATTATTCCAAGGCTTGAGATGATCTATTAAGGCTTGTATTTTGCTATACTTTGGTACAGATCTTTCGTTTCTTATTAATATATTTCCTTCTTGTGTTTACGTATATGTTAAATTCTACCTAATTTTCTTAAAGGTTGTCTACCTTTCGCAACAGATTCCGCCTGAGGCTTCTTTTTCTTGTTTTCGTCATTTTGTCAGTTTTTTTACAACTACCTTTGGCTTTTTCAGTGATTTTCCGTTGTGAACTCTTAATTATATCATACTTTGTTTGTTGTGGTGTTGCCATTAGAACAAAATGATTGATGATGAATAATTTTTTCTGTAATCTTTGTTTTAAATAAATCTCGCCTTCGATCATTTCAGTTCGAGAGATTTATTTTAGTTTTTGTAATTAACTCATAGGAAAATTATATTATGTTTGATATTAGATTAATGTAAAATTCAATACAAAATGCTTGTTGCTCCACATATTTTTACGTTTTAAATAGTATTAATAAGAATCTAATGTGAACATTTTATATCCTAATATGTACATAGATAAACACTTGTTTATTTGTCTTTAGCATAGGCCTGCCATGATCGTAAAATATTGCTATAAGGATACAATGCAGGATCGAGACGAAAAACAATTGTCCAACGAAGAAAATTAAATTGTGCTGTCATATTAAAATTATTTAAAAAATGCCAATATGCGCTCCTTATGCAGTTAAACCCCATTTATCTAATTATACCATTTGTCACAAATTTGATGGTTTTTGAGGTATTGATCTGTTTGACATGTATTTCATAACGAATAAATTTTAGATCATGTATCAATATTGTGACACCACAACAAATTCATATTAGAAAATTTATATTCTTTATGATTGCCACTTTCAATATAAGGTGAAAGAAATACAACAAAGTATATATTATATACATTTTTGATAAGATTTTATAAATATTATTTCAAAATGACAAGTGACAGCTGGGTTGTTACTCGTCTAGCGGAAAAAGCATAGAAACTCATATCAATTTGGACATGCATTTCAATGACAGGGAAATAACCAGTATATTTATTCAAATGTACCGAATTAATTTTATTTGCGCTCTTAATTTTTTAGATAATTGTTATGCATATAATCGAAGAAAGAGCACAGTAATTACAGACATGGCTTTTTAAATAATTTTGACAAGGTGGTGCAACTTTGTTTACTAGATCAACATTCTGTGATACTGGAAACGAAGTGCTTGGGTTCTAGATGAATATTAGAGAATATGTACAGGGTGTTATAAGCGTACAACGCTTAACCGATGGCATAACGAATTCCATAGTTAGTAAATCTGGCAATAATTTTTTTACATGCTTTTTATAAGAAATTCCCTTAAAACTGACCAAATACGTCATAATTCAAAATTTTGCGAAAAAATAAAAATCAATTTGTTCTCTGGAAATAATGTTGATTGTTAAAACTGACATATCAGATCATTGGTGTCGCGGCAGATAATAGACTTTCACAATGAAAAACTATATGGTTATCATTAAGGTAAGTAGAATTTTGATATCCAATGAACCAAATATAAAATGCACGCCAATGCAAAAAGCGTTTAATGTCAGTTTTGACAATCAACATTTTTTCGGAAAACACATTGGCTGGTAGCACAAGCGTGGTTCTAACACCGGTGTTAACTAGAACCGTGTCAACGACTTGACGTATACTTCAGATTTGTTAACAAAACAAGTGTTGCCAATATATTGATCAAGCTGAAAATTTACTGACAGCCATATTCAATAAATTTGCCGACACTATTTAAAATTATTTAATTTGATTTGTTTTTTAACTTGTTTCTAGGAAAAACAGTTCTTAACAAAACTAAAGTATGTGTCAAATCGTTGACATGGTTCTAGTTCACACCGGTGTTAGAACCACACTTGTGCTACCAGCCATTGATTTTTACTTTTTTTTACAAAATAATACAGGAAGCATGCAAAACATAAATTATTGACAGATTTACTATTTATGGATTTAATTAAATAAAGAATAACGTCAAATTACTCAATTAGTCGAGATGAGAATCGAATCGAGAGTTAGGATGTGGTCCAGTTATCAACGAGTGGAGTTTTCTTGTAGTGTCTAGAATAGAGATACCTAAAATTTCCAAAAACAGGCAGTAGAGTCTAGTTTCAATCGCCCCAATTCTTTAAGAAAGTTGTTAAGACTTAGCAACATTGCTATATAAAATAACCAATAATAATAGCGAACACTGAATAAAACATGAAAATGACAGCCTTTTCATTTGTTTCTATTGGTTATAATTTTTAGCAACGTTGCTAAGACTTAACAACTTCTTTACAGAATAGGGGCGAATATTCCATTGAATTGAAAGAAAAATAAAGTATAAACTGCGATCGCTAAAGTTAGTGAGTAGTGTAAATTAATATTACCTATAAATAAAAGTCGAAAAATGCTATTATATAAATGCAAAATACATATCACCAGTTTACAATAGCGCTCAAGCGACCTTCACCGCTCGGGTCGTGGGTTCGATTCCCACCAGGAGCTTGGATGTTTGTGTATGTTCTAAATTATATCTAATAATAAATAAATTGTCATTGGCCAATCGGCACCGTACCGAAGGCCAGGGGGGCAGAAAAAATTATTTTCTTTGTTAATTCATTTAGTTTAAAGTTCTACCGTGAGTATTTTTTAACGTGAAACATTGGGTTTGTCATGTCCATGGTTACGATTTGACATTTGATTGACAGCAATGTATTTGCGTGTCCCATTTAAAATGAAACAGGGAACGAATTTGACAGATGTATTATATTATGTAAGAAATTTAGCTAAGTCAGAAAACCACTCGAGAGCACTAAACATATTTCGGGCACACAATATTTTTTTGCAACTAAATTAAATTTTTAGAAAATAGGTATAATTATTTAAACAAAATTAACCTCTAATGACGTCTTGTCAATATGACAGATAACCGCTGAATTTTCCTATAAGTTACGACTACGACTTGACATTTGATTGACAGTAATATATTTTGCCTGTCTCATTGAAAACATAGGGAATGAATTTGACAGAGTATTATATTTAAATATTGTAAGAAATTTGGCCAAGTTAGAAAATCACTCGAAAACAAGGTACACTAAATTTAATTTAGAAAGCAGGTATAATTATTTAAACAAAATTAACCTCTACTGACGTCTTATCAAATATCAAATTCATTCCCTATGTTTCATTTTAAATGGGACACGCAAATACATTGCTGTCAATCAAATGTCGAATCGTAACCATGGATATGACAAACCCAATGTTTCACGTTAAAAAATACTCACGGTATAAATATTCAACTATTGCATGCATGTTAAGGACATTTAATTTCATTATAAACTACTGTCATATAAAATGAGTATTAATTTATTATTTCGAAGTGTTTATAAGCGTTACAATACGAAATGAATGTGACCTACAAGTTTCAATTTATTTCTGAGAATATTATTTTATATTCATCTAACATTTTTCTTCTATTTCAAAAGTCTTTTTCTCACATTGCTTATTAAATTAATAATAAATATAAATACTTTCAGAAATAAGTAATTGTTACCAGAAAAATATAATTCAGATTCTCCTTGCAATCAGCGGCGTTTATTATGAAAAATAACTGCAAAATGTAGAGCATAATGAGAGTTATTATGGAAATGGTTCCGTAAATTAAAGAAATGTCCAGCGTTTTAGTAACAAATATTACTTGGGTTCTCCTTTAATCAAATCTTAATCCCTACAATAGAAATTAGACTGGTGTGCAAAGAATTTTTAATCAAATTGTCGTAATTAACGACACAATTTGCTTAGCTGTTTTGTTAAATATTTCTCTTGTTAAATTTTCATAAAAATTTATATATGGAAAACGTTTCACTTACCAACAAAGTATTGAATGGGAACCAACACAATGTGAAGACAATTACCACTGCCAGCATCATTTTTATCATCTGAAACAAAGGAAAATTTATAATTTAAAATAAAATTATTTTAATATAAATACATACGAGTACATAACACGTTCTGTTACAATTCTTTAAATTTTTATCTCCAGTTTATTATAATATTTTCACATGTAATGTTTTGTGGTTGCACATAAATTGATGAAATGAAATATAATGCAAAATATGAAAAACGAAAATTAATTATAATTGACTCATTCGCAATATAAAACCAATATTTCATTCAAAATTATTAATGATGTTTTGAATATCGTTTTCACTTATTGTTCATAAAATTAATAATTCGGGAATAAATATGTATTATGTATATTGCATTGCTAAAATAGTGACGTCGATATTAATTTCGAAAAACAAGTTTTTGAAGTTAATATTAGTTCTTGATAAAAGAGGGCAATGGTGGACTAAAAATTTTTCATAAAAAGATATTTGGCGCATATGGTAAAAATAAACTATCATATTTTATAGCCAAATTTTTTGTTTGCTATTTCGATCGGACCGGAAATCTTTTAAGGAAATTTCAGAGTGAGAAGACCTGTGAAATGAAAGTTGCGGTATTAAGGTTCAATGATTCCAAATTTCTAGTTTTAGTAAATATATATATATATATATATATATATATATATATATATATATATATATATATATATATATATATATATATATTGCAAAGTGTACTCCAGAAAACAGGAGGCATTCAAGGACGACAATAAAAATATGCACAAAACCTGCAGTGACTATCTTCTCAAGTGGATAACACCTTTAAATAATTTTGAAGTTTTCAATTATTGGTTAATGTTACAAAAGGGCAAAAAATTGATAAAAAACGAACGGTTTCATCAATTCATAACTTGAATGGAAAATTCAATAATATGCCTACACCGATTTTATCGCTTAACCTTGACGGTAATTTCTGAACCGCAAAATAACAAGTAATTGTATATTTATCTCTATCTTACTTATGGTTTTCTGTGTTCTATCTTCGATACGTATGTCTAATAGCTTCATATTTGTCTTACTAACACATTGAAAGAAAAATAGTTAAATTAGAATTGAACATGACATTTAGAAGCAGTGGTAGCTTCATATTTTTGCATGCTCGTTTGCAATCCAAATTCAGGCGAAATTAGCGAAGGTACCTTTAAGACTCACTGGCTCGTAGTATGATCACGGTTTTAACTAAAACGCTGTTTTAAGAAATTTCATTATTTAATAACAATAATAAATAATATCAAATGTAACAAAATAAGATTTTAAAGTAGAACATAGTTTGTATTCAAACAAATATTTAAAAAAATGTTCTTTAAACATACGGGTGAAATTAAATATTTAGGTAATATTGTTTTAATATAAATATTATTAATATAATTGGGATTTTATCCTGTTGAGCTAATAAATTAATAAACTATATTTTAGCAATCGTATAATTGTCCACATTATTCAAGAATTACATATACTAAAGGTACTCTTACTAAAACTTGATAAACGCAGTAGTTTTTGAGATATTTAATTTTTAGAAAAAATCAAGTACCTATCTAAAAAAATTATAGCATAAAAAGTGGTTAGCTGACTATTGTTTAACTGCACTTTGTAACTATGGATACGTAACAAAAATACATTGGAAAATAAGTCTTGTCAAGGTTAACAACGTGATTAAAGTTAGCAAGGTTTTATGCCACTGGGTCATATATAGTTTTTTTTTAAATTATTTTCTGTGGTAACTTGAATGTATTTTAACTATTAGCTAAATATTTTGGATAATTTATTTTTTCTAAAATTTAAAATATCTTGAAAACTACTGCGATTCCAGCAAGAGCAGTTTTTTGTGTATTTTTGCATTGTATATATTATTTTATTACTAAAAATTTTTAAAAAATGTCGATAGGTTAAAAAATAACGATGAAAAACGCTCAAAGCTTCCCTATATGAGACATCTGTGGTTGAGATACATAAACAGAAGAAAGTATAAACAAGCATCTAATGAAGTAGTATCCCCACACCTAGTTCCAAAATTATAACGCAAATAGTACTAGATTTATTAATGAAAATGTGTGGGGTGAGGTGCACATTAAAAGGGCTGTAACTCTGTAATAAAAAAGTGCACTTTTTTCACACTTTATTGTATTAAAAAATCTGTTGTGGCCAGCACAAGCCCTTCCGTCAATTCCATGTATTTTGTACAAATCCCATACCAAAAGGGCCTTGGAACAGATTCTGTATAATACCATGTAAAAACACATACTATTTTTTACAAATTCCATACCAAAAGTTCATTTGAAAAGGTTCTATAAATTCAATAAAATTATAACATAAACTACACTAAGTAATGTCCTTCCATCTTCTCTTTGGCCTTTCTCTGCGTGTCACTTGCGAGCAACACTATGACATACCAATTTTAGATTCTATACTTTTTTCCATATTTGGTTTTGCACTTGCAACTGACATCTGTCAATTAAATTTTTTTGAATAATTATGTCAGCTGTTTCCATGATAAATAACAAAGCTGACTAATTTTTGAAAATTCATTTCTTTATAATGCTTTAAATTTACATCTATTGAATATGAAGGGAAAATGTATAATCAAACTGTATAGAGAAGAGTATTTTCTTTAATACATATAATAACAAAATGTCAAAAAATAATATTTAACTGCATTTTTTTAAGAAAAACTGTTAAAAACTTCAAATAAGGGTACTTCCGGTGGATCAATTATAACCAAAATCTAATCAACTCTTCATATGGATGTACAGAAGAGAAATACGAAAGAATTATAATTTTTAGAATTGTAGTATTGGAGTTATCGTCGGAGAAAAATTTGTCACACACGGACACACACACACACACACACACACACACACACACACACGGACACACACACACGGACACACACACACACACACACACACACATACATACAGACATCATCTTAAAAATAGTATATTCGTATTGTAGGGACCCTAAAACATGCTTATTCATTAAAAACTCACCACCGAATTTTTTGACCAAAGACAATACCTTCCTTACCTAAAGGTGACGGAAGGTAAAAAGACTTACTTTATAAATCTACTTTAATGAAAAAAAGTGAACTTTTTTTTAACAGATGTAAAAATATATAAATATATCATCACGGCATATTACCCATTTCTGTGTGTCTTGTCTTAATATGCTTTGAATACAGATTTCGGTAATGATGATGACATATTTGTACCGTGAAGGTGTTTACCCGGCGTTACCATGCGGACACTCATTGCTGAAGTGAAGAGTGTATCACCGGGGTAAATTTTGTGCCATTCGAAATATTACGTTTTGGCGTCGCTCGGGATTGAACTCGGCGTCCTATGGAACGCCGGTTTAATATTTATTCTATATTTAAAGATATGTTAAATTATATAAAGACGTCATTAAATGAAATAAAGACGTCTCTAATTAATTTTTGGATGTTCTTATAATATTTTTTGATATCCAAAATTGTTTTAAAGACGTCTTAAATTCAAATATTTATAGATATCAAAAATTCTTTTTTAGATATCAAGAAATAAATTAAGGATATCAAGAATTAAATTAAGAATATCAAAAAATGAATTAAAGATATCAAAAATTGAATTTTTGATATCAAAAATTCAATTCTGGATATCACATCTCCATAAATAACATGTCCAAAATTCGAATTTTTGACGTCCTAAATTAATTTTTGATATCAAGAATTGAATTATGGATATCACATCTCCGTAAATAACATGTCCAGAATTCGAATTTTTGACGTCCTAAATTCATTTTTGATATCAAGAATTGAATTATGGATATCACATCTCCGTAAATAACATGTCCAGAATTCGAATTTTTGATATCAAGAATTCGGTGCGCCATCTAGTTTAAAGTGCCTGAATTTCTTTGTGTCGGTAAATCAGATTTCCTCAGCGAAATCATAATAGCGTTGGTTTAGATTCTGCCTTAGGATTGGTCAGAATGCAAACCTATTTCACAAAAACAAAAAGAATCACCAGTTTGTTGGCCTTTATCAAATAAAATCTACAGAATTAATGATGTATACATTTAGTTATGATTTTAATAATTAAGGAAATCTGAAATTAAATTTTTGACGTCTTTAAATAATTGAAGATGTCTTTAAATGTAGAATAAATAATAAAACGGCGTTCCATAGCATCCCAGATTCACGACCAAACACGCAGGTATGCAGCCATGAGACAAATTATACTTTTTTTTACCTTCCGTCACCTAAAGGTAAGGAAGGTATTGTCTTTGGTCAAAAAATTCGATGGTGAGTTTTTAATGAATGAGCACGTTTTAAGATTCCTAGAATACGATTTTACTAGTTTTACGTTGATGTCTGTATGTGTGTGTGTGTCCGTGTGTGCGTGTGTGACAAATTTTTCTCCGACAATAACTCTAAAACTACAATTCCAAAAATTATGATTCTTTCGTATTCCTCTTCTTTACATCCATATGAAGAGCTGATTAGATTTTGGTTATAATTGGTCAACCGGAAGTTCCCTTATTTGAAGTTCTTAACAGTTTTTCTTGAAAAAACGCAGTTAAATATCATTTTTCGACATTATGTGATTATCAATATGAAAGAATATCTTCTTCTCTGTACGGTTTGATTATATATTTTCTTTCATATTCAATAGATTTAGTGTTATTTATTTATTTATTTAGCCCAACAGTATTACACCAATAATAGGACAATAATGAAATACAAACAAATTTAGTCAATAAACATTAATCAGAAAATATAATCTAAACGAACTAAATAGAATATATATAGAAAAAAAAAAAAACATTACACAAGATTGTGAATTAATAATTGCAAAAGTTGTGCAGGTGGTGTTTACTCTATTTGCATTGTTGCACATCAGAAAATTGGATATTTCAGGAAAATATTGGTCTTAGCTCTAGGACATTGAAAAGTGACATATTGTCTAGGTCTAGATCCTTGACGGGACACATAGATATTTATTAATTCAAGTAAAGTACAGCAGTCAATCCTATTTTGTAGCAATTTTGTGAGAAATATTATTGAACTTGAATTTCTTCGCCATTCAAGAGAATTAAAATTAAGTTGCTGTAATAATGAATTATAGTCTGTACCTCTTACTGGATAAACTTTAGTAGTTTTAAAAACTAAGTATTTAACCGTTTAAATGCTTTCGATTTGCAAAGCATATTTATTGTAAACTGGACACCAGATAATAGACCCGTACTCGAGTTTTGACCTGACAAAACAGTGATATAAAGTTAAAAGTGTATTTACATTGGTCTTTGGCACTTCTCAACAAAAAACCAAGCATTTTATATGCAGATACCCAGGTCTCGAATTTTAGTAGTGCGCTCTAATACATTGTTGTTAATTGAATATTGAAATAGTAATGGATTTCTACTTCTATTTATAAGTCATCACTTTACATTTGCTGATATTAAGTTTTAAATCGTGGGTATTGTACCATATATTTATTTGGTCTAGTTCATTTTGAAGTTTGTTGCAATCCTCTATTTTATTAATATTTGAATATATCTTCAGGTCATCAGCAAAAAATAAATGATCACACTGTAATGAGTTGCTCAGGTCATTTATAAATATAATAAACAGAAAAGGACCCAGGACTGATCCTTCGGGCACCCCAGAGGTAGGAGTTATAATATGAGAGGCGTGTCCATTATATTTCACAAACTGAATTCTATTTACAAGATATGATTTGAAAAGCGAAACTAGTTTAGGACTGAAGCCATAGTTTTCTAATTTATGCAAGAGAATATTATGATTTATCTGATCAAAGGCCTTTTGGAAATCAATAATAACGTCGAATTGACCACCTACATCAAGGACTGGCGATATGCAATGCGTTAATTATTGATAAATTAGAAGTAGTTGATCTTTTTTCGACAAAACCATGTTGAAAACGTGATATAAATACCTTAATTTGTGCATATAACTTGTAATGTAATAATATTATCCATATTATGGATTCAAACATTTTCACAAAATTACAAAGAATTGAAACAGGTCGGTAGTTTTTAATATCTGAAGTGTCACCAGTTTTGTAAATGGGGCATATTCTTGCTATTTTCCAGATATTTGGAAAGGTGGAACTATCTAATATACAATTAAATAAATGTAATAATGGAACCACAAAGCCATCTGCACAGCCCTTTATAACAAAATTTGGTACCTGATCAACACCAGATGTAACTTTATTGGACGGCTTTTTTATTGCACATATTATATCATCTTCTGTCAAATGGTTTACTGAGATATTTGGTAGATAGTAACTAAAATTACTGACATTGTTTGAATTGTTTACAAAATTTGATGAGAGATGTACACTACTAAAATATTCATCAAAACCATTAACAATTGACAGTGGGTCATTAAAAATATTGTTATCTAAATGCACTGAACCTGGTATACGTGAACTATTTCGTTTGGATCGAATAAATGACCAAAATTTGGTGGAATCATTATTAATGAGTACATGAGTAATACTATAAAGAGATTAACTTTCAAAAATTAGTCAGCTTTGTTAAAATTATGAAAACAGCTGATATTCAAAAAATTCTAATTGACATATCAGTGTCAAGTGCAAAACCAAAGATGAAATGTACAGGCTCAGAAAGTTGCATAACTGACAGAGTGTCTCTCGCAAGTGATTTGCATTTGCAGCCTCACCTCAAGATTGGAAATTTCAATGCTGGGGGTACGAGGGAGGCCAAAGAGAAGATGAAAGGACTGTGTCGCAGAAGATTTGAGAGAGGAAGAACTTTGTGAAGAAGATGCGTTGGATAGAAATGAGTAGAAGAGAGGAGTAAGAAACAGCGATCCCTAATAAAATAAGGAAAACCTGAAGAAGCAAAAAGAAAGTGTCAAGTGCAATTTACATAGTGTCTGTTCATGTTATAATTTTATTGCATTTATAGAATCTTTTCAAAGAAACTTTTGGTATAGGATTTGTACAAAATACATCGAATTGACGGAAGGTCTTGTGCTGGCCACAACAGATTTTTTTATTAAAAAATGTTTGGAAAATATCTATTTGTCAGGCTGTTGTAAAGGCATAGTAACATAATTAACCGCTTACTGAAACAGGCACAATTTATAATAAGATTTTCAAACAAATTCATAAAATCCAGCAATTATAATAACTTACATAATTTTCGGCTTTAGAATATCATTTCGAAACTCAAACCATCCATTATCGATGTGAATCAGAATTACTACCCTCACGGTCGTATTCACCATTCCTTGATCGTGAGTTGACCCACAGATCAACGCTGATTCTGAATCAATCCAATTCACCATTAAAAATCAAGCTAATCTACTAAACAAAATCAATTATCAACTGATTCGTCCTATTCAATGAATCAAGCTTTGATCAGATCTTTGAATCCAAATTTTCACATTTATAGCTATGTCAGAATTCTGACTGTTGTACTCATTTGTAACTTTGCCTCATGCTTCTTCTTCATCTTTATTTAAAACCTCAACGGTTTCATTATTTTTAAATATACTTTTATTTCTTTCATTTTCACTAAGAACATTCCTTTATTAGAATCTATGTAAATTTCTATAATAAATAATAATAGAACAGCCCTGCAGGCCTTATAGGCCCATGTAAATTTTTACCTATATCAAAATAGAAATATATTATTAAAGAAAAATTATAAAACATATTTTACAAATCAATTAAAAACTTACATATTAATATTATTAAAATATCTTTCAGAACTCATATTATAAATTGGAAAAATACTACCTTTTTTAGTTTATGTTCTGTTTTAATTAATTTAAACAGAACATAAACTAAAAAAGGTAGTATTTTTCCAATTTACATATTAATACTTTTAACGGAAAGTACAATTACCACCAATAAAATTATATGACAGTTACATTAACTGTCAAAAACCAAAACAAAACTGTGAATCTGTTGATCATGATTACTTTGTACAGAAATCAAGTTGGTGAATTAAAACAAACGTTGATTTACGAATCAGCTTGATTCCCTAATCAGTTGACTATTAATCAACGGAATAATGGTGAATTCGGCCGTCAATGAACTTAATTAGTAAATACCACAGTAAAGGTTTTTTAAATCTAACTAAAAAGTGCTTTGAACAGATTTCGTTAATGGAGATAATGTTATAGAAAAGTACATTGTGGGAAGCGCGTCACTTTAATGTGATAATTAACTTTGAACGGATTATATTAGATGGACCTGACCTACGGTTTTGTGAAACCACAATGTAATTTACGAGGTAATTTATTTTATAATTGATGAATTCGCATTCAACGGAATTTAACTGCCAAAATAGGTATTTAGGTTTTTAGTTCCAAAATAAAGGTCCTCATTCTTTACACTAGATGTGAAAATTATTGCCGAACGAACGTAATGAGATTCGCTACACATCTTACGGAAAATACGATTTTGCAACGAATCTCAAAGTTTTTTCTAATTCCGTTTATATTTAACATTTACAAGAAAAAATTGATCAATTTACATTTTAGAAGCATTTTGACGCAAAATATACAGAATGTTACTAAACCCATGTCACAAATTTTAAAGGTATGTATATATAGTATTAATCAAAGTGAGTGAAAAAGATTAATCAACATGGGTCTAATCTTTAACAGTTTCAAATAATTTCGTAACTATTAAATATAGAAAAAAGTGTGTCATATAAAATTTTATTGTTTTTATATAGGCTATTAATGGCATTAGACAAAATTTCGTTCATCACTCTCATTGTCAATTTTTCTTCGATTCTAATACACTATGGCCGGTTTCTCAGAAACATTTGAAGATCAGGCCCATATTGATTAAGCTTTTTTTTCTCGTACCTTTGAAAGTCCATCTTAGATGAGTTTTTATTTGTCAAAAAAAAAAAAATTATACTAAGTAGTTGTGGCGCCCTTGCCTAATATTCAATTTTCAAATAACTTCTTAACTATTAGAAACTAAGAACAATGTGTCATATTAAATTTTATTGTATTTTTATAGTATATTTACTGGCATAGCTGAAATTTTATTCGATCTTTACCTTTGTCAGTTTTTCTTGACCTCTTTCTCGGAAACATTTGAATATCTGACCCATGTTGATCAAGCTTTTATACTCATTTTGGTTAGTTACTCTTAAAATTTGTGACACAGGTCAGAGGTTATTCTAACGTGCAGTTGGACACAAAATGTGCAGTGGGAAAAGCAAATTAAAATCTGTGCAGTTATTTTTTTTCATTTATTACGAATGTACAAACTAGATAAAATTAACAAAAAAACAAAAATTCAAAATAATAAATAATATATGATTTTTTTATAGTTAAACATTAAAATTTCTTTGTGCTAGGTTTTTCTTCAGCTTCATCGCCAGATTTTTCGCGTGCCTCATCCTTATCATTGGCCTCAGCAAAAATACCTTTAGCCCAGTAAGACAGCCCAGCTGTATGCTTTTGGAGCGCATATACGCGTTTTCGTCAAAATATTTATTTTATTTTTTTATGAATTTGTTAAATTTGCTTCTTTGTAAAGAACTCTATATTATCGTACTTTGCATTAAAAATCGTTTGACCTTGAAAATTTTCAAAAAATCGCCTGTGGCGCATTTTTCCCCTGGCACTACCGCCCCCCCCCCCCCTCCGGCCCTTCCAACACCGATTTATCTCCTTTATGTGCAGTGGAAAAGAATCATTAGTATAATCTCTGACACAGTTTTAGAAACATCATGCATAAAAAAAATTAGAACAATACTTCATTCACAATCATTAGTAATAGGTCGATACCTAACCTTTTAGAGGTTAGAAAATATGTTGTATATAAATGAAAATTTATTGGTTAAAAAATTATCCAATTGAATCCCTGTATTTCTGATCATGTGTGCGAAAGTAACCAATCAAAACAAACTTACACTGAAAATTTTTTGGTTAAAAAATTATCCAATTGAATCCCTTTATTGCTGACCACGTGTGCGAAAGTAACCAATCAAAACAAACTTACACTGATAATTATCCTGAGACAATTATCACTTATGTCACTAAGTTGCTAAGTAACAAACACTTTTTGACATATAATTAAAGATTAATTGTTTTAATTTGAAAATATCATTTTCACGCTGTCAATGAAAAGGACGATTTAATTAACAAAATTATAGAAGAAAACACATCAAAAAATACTGTATTAAATAAAAAACTAAATGTGGAGAATATTTATAGACTTTTGTATGTTATATTTTCTTCTCTTTGGTCTCACTCAAAGAGGTCTCATTCTCATTGCACACTTCACACTGAACATATTCATAGCGACATTCACGTTCATAGCTACTAGTGACAACTACTGGGCTATGTTAGACAGAAAAATTCTGTCAAATACAAATTTTAGGCAAATTTAATGTTAAAACTGCAAAAAAATTCTCACCGAATACCTCTCGATCATTGATAAATACTTATAATTTTATCACAACTCCCTCAAGCACGTTGCTTTTAGTAACACCACCTCCGCCTTCGGCGTCGGGCTGTTACCAAGCAACGCGCTTTCGGTAACTGTCATAAAATTATTTCGCAATTATGAATGTACTCGGGATATTATAGCTGATAATCTTATAGTAGAATTGCCTGGCGACACTGTTATACATTTCTGTATATATTAAATTAAGATATGTACACAACTTATAAAAGAACTGACAAAAAAGTATACCTAATAAAGTTAAAATAACTCATTGATTTAGTTTGATAATTATTTATTTAAAAAATGTGTTGTGGCCCAGTACTATACCTCCCGCCAGTACTTCTGATGACGAAATTGTATAATGAGGTAAAAATATAATTCTCAAGAAACCAAACCGAGTATTATTTTTTTTTAACTTTTATTAATTTAAAAACATACCTATACATTGTTATTGATGCTGAAAACTATATTATATTTCTTTGCATAACTATTGTTTTACTTACTATTACAATTTTTTTTTTTTTTAGAAAGTTACAACTAATAATTTGAAATGATAGGTTCTTTAACAGTGACATTTATCTCTCACATACATTTGAAATCTGAAATGTGTAACAAAGGAATTGTGTTTATCTTTAAAACATAGATTATTTTATATATTTATCTATAACATATATAGAAAAGTATAAATGAATACCTGTAGAAAATTTAATAATCTTTAATTCTTATAATAACATGAATCGCGAGAAAATTATATTTAAAGGTATTTTTCGAAGAAAAACTATTTTGAGCTTTAAGTAAAGTGCCATTTCCGGTTACCTTGAACTAATGGCTTCTTTTCATATTAGAATAAGGTAGAAATACAGGATTTTTTTGAGTTAGAGCATTGACAAAATCCATATACATACAATACAGACATTTAGACATCATCGTAAAAATGTTAAAATCGGATTCCAGGGACCCTATGTCTCTTACCAACGGCAGAGGGAGGTAAAAAGGATGATTGTGAGTAAAACAGTACAAATTATCTCGTTGGAGTTTCATAACAGACTCGGCCTGTATATGTCCTCGAGGCTTCACCTCACCGTAACATACCTGAGCCCTCGGGTGTAAGAAAAAATACCCTACCTTGGATGTAGGATGTAATATAACTAATACCGGGTGTAATACGAGAAGCAAGTCATAGGCGTTCAATGTGAGAAAACTGTTTTTCCTTGTCCGAAAATGGTATTTTTTATGGCCCGCTTTTCGTATTACACCTGATATAAACTTTTTTATATAAACACATTCTATGAGTCAAGCTCAAACATAATATGATTTAAAAATGATACACCAGTCATAAAATTTAGAACATGTTGTATTGTAACGCTAGAGTGTAAGTAAATAAGTATAAGTACTAAAATATTTTGACTCATACGTATAGGGTAGTAAGTCGTAACGGAAAACATGTTTACTCCAATATCTTTAAAACTTAATAATGGCACTTCGATCCCTTAGATTTTAAGCGCTTCAATTTATATTCCACTATAAAATCTTTTGTGATTAAACGACATTAAAGTACGTTAATTACCGTAATAAAGAATGTAATTAAACTTGAAAATAAACACAATTTTTCAGTTACAAGAAATTCTTAAGCGTTATCAATAAATTTAGTCGTGTAACAAAAGTTTTTTTTATGTAACCTCTCTATGTGCGTGTAGAATAAATCTGATCTGTAAGCAAGCTTTTCATGTTATTGCAAAGGAAACCGTCGTTTCCTACCTCATATATTCATGCATGTGTTCAGAATTAAAATTATAAAATATGAAATCAAAATGCCTTTGCTTATAAATAATTAAATAAAAAAAAGATGCAAAAAAGGACATATGATAAAAACAAGTGTGTGAGAAATCAATCGAATGAATATGCTAATGTAATTTTGTCAGTAAAAAACATAATATTTTGTGATACATTTATGCATCAATTACTAACATAATTAAACATAAATACTAATATTTAACATCAATAAATGGTCCTTGAATATTTATGCGTGCCAACAATGAGATGAACAAATGTTTGCAACAAATGAGTAATGAATTACTGAAATAAAAAGCATGTATGTAGTATGTATGTTAGATTCGTATAGAGGTAATGCCTTTTTCATATAACCTTAACGCAAAAAAAACAGTTTAATTACCTACAAGTTCACTTGAAGAATAAATATTTGTAAATATGTAAAAGGCTATGTAATACATCAAAGTATTTCTATATAAAGATTTTATGTATATAATTTTTTTTTACCCTCGTGGCCTTCGGTGCGGTGCTGATTGGCCAATGACAATGTAGTTTGAGTGTTGTAATTTACGACATACGCAAACATCCAAGCCCCTCATGGGAATCGAACCCACGACCCCGGAGCCGAACGGTGAAGGTCGCTTGAGCGCTGCCTCTAACCGTACGACCACCGAGGCGGCTATGCATATAATTAAATCTCCATTTGCACGTGCCTTTCAATTAAATTATAAAAATTATTAAAATTTATTTTAATTTTTCTACAGGTTGTCTCAGATTTAAACGGCATAACTTGAATCATGGATTAAATACGTAAAAATAAGTTGACAAGTTCATTTGAGCAAATGTCCGTAAATTCTTTGTTTCAGAGATAATCATGTTTTTCTTATTGGAGCAGCGCTACTTTAAAAAATCAACTTTATAACGAGAAATCAAATATTAACTTATTAAGTTGTGACATAATAATTCAATTTATTATAGGTAAATGATTTGGCTATTGCCTAATTTCAATACAAAATTTAGTTTGCTTGCACAGAGGCCAGGAAAAAAAAATTATCGATGAATTCAAACAAATTTATTATTTGTACAGGGTGTATCAAGATAATGGAACAGTGCCGTTTATTCGTGTATGTGAAAAGATACAGAAAAAAGTGATTAGGATATTTTGTAAGGGATAGAGGGGGACACATTTTACCATAAACTTTATTATCATAAATCCAGTGGTACTCAAAATATAGGGCAATATTATATTTTTTTAAATGGCATTATATATATTTTAATAACTCATTAAATAGAGAATTTTGTTCTGAATTCAACGATATAACAATATCATACCCTTACTGTTGGAGATAATACAATTAAAAAGTATGCTTTGATAATTTGTTTTATATAAATGTAACTTGTCATAGATAATAAATAATTGAATTGATGTGTTGTCATTTTGTATTTTTATAAAAAGTTCTCATTAAATATTTATTTATTCCGTGGTCCGTTGTATGTTATTATTTATCAACCATTCTTAAAGGTTATGGGCACAGGCACACGAAGAATTAAATTATAATTTACATTGTGTTCTTTGTTCTGAGTGTTACAGTAAGCACGATGGGGGACAAATATACACAAATTGAGTTATTAGATGGCGTATCTAATTATAATAATTGGAAATTTGCCATGAGAATGTGTTTAATTCATGAAGATTTGTGGTCCTGTATAGAGACGCCGGTAGACGAACAAGGGAAAGAAGTTCAAATTGAAAATACCAAAATCCAAAAAGCCCTTGCAAAAATATGTTTACATGTAAAATCATCTTGTTACGCACATGTGAGAGGAGCTAATACTGCTAAAGAAGCTTCGCAGAATCTTCAAAAAGCTTATGAAGATAAAGGTCTCGTTCGAAGACTTAGTCTGTTAAGAATCCTTTTTAATCTGAAGCTTGAACATTTTAAGACAATGGAAAATTATATAACAAAAATAATGACAGTAGCTCAACAAATTGCAGATATCAGTAAACCAATAGAAGACGAATTTCTAGCTGTCTTAATGTTAAATGGTTTACCAAATACGTATGATCCTATGGTAATGGCCTTGGAAAATTCTGGTACAACTTTAACCAGTGATTTGATTAAAAGCAAATTATTACAAGAAGATATTAAAAGTGAAATATTTTCTACTGAAGGATCTAAGGAAGTGGCACTAGCTACGAAAATGAAGAAAAGGTATGAACCTAAAATTTTTACTTTTAAATGTTTTAGATGTCATGAAATAGGTCATAAAGCTTCACAATGTACCAAGGTAAAAGAAAATCTGTATAAAGGTAGCAAAGATTACAAAAAGTCAAACGAAAAATCGAAGAATGGCACTAATAATTGGTGTATGCTCTCTGCATTGGCTACGAAAACCAGGGCCGTAACTAGCTATTCTTGCGCCTGGGGCGGAATATAAAATTGCGCCCCCCCCCCATTTTTTGGAAATTATTATTAAAAACTTAATTAAATAAAATGTTTTTTATAAACCATATATTAAATATTACATTTATTTATACATGTCTCTAAACGGGACTGTGTCCCTATAGGTAGTAATGTTGGTTGCCTAATACAAAATATTTATTTGAAACATGTAAATATTATTCAATTACAATTCATTTAAAAATGAAATTTATGTTGTTACTAGTTTTATTGTATTTTTGTTGTTGTATGAACGATGATTAAGTGTGATTAGAGTACATTTGATTAGAATTGTTTTATCTTTTTCAGTCGTTTATGGATTATTTTACAAAAAAATGCTTCAAATGAAAAACGCGTGCAATTAATTTTTCTCTAATTTTTATTCGAAGCATTTTTCTCTAAATTAAAAATAATCTATAAACGATTGAGAGAGATAAAACAATGCTAATCATATTCTAGCTAATCACCCTTAATCACATGTTCATACTAACGGCTATAGTTTTTAATACTAAAATTCTTTTAAATTTATTATGATCAGATTTAATGTAATGACAACATTTATAATTAATCATTAAATAGATAAACAATTTTTTTTTAGCGAAATATGAGAAAATGATTAGTAATTTAAAATGGATTATGTAAAAGTACGGTTCTGTAACATAAATTTCGAAAAAGTCATACAAAAAAGTCTCCGTACGACAGTAGTTTTAATGTATTTTAGAAAAATAGCTGTCTAAAACCCGATATATTTAATTTCCTTTTAATCCAAAATTAAACGCAGTATATTACGTTATTATAAATATAAAATAAACAAATAATTTATTTATGTTATGGGGTAAACATTAAAAGTATTCATAATTTCATGACAAAAAAGTCTCCGTACGATAACCAAAACATTTAAATAATAAAAAAATTATTTATGTTTCATAAAGATATATAATATTTGGAGGGTTTTCCTTTGATTCTTCCACCAGTAACTAAGCGATGGGTCAATGAATCTACCAAATTTTTTGTCACCGTTGGCATTATATTCTGCCATTTTACTTGTAATTTTGGATTAAAAGGAAATTAAATATATTGGGTTTTAGACAGCTATTTTTCCTAAAATACATGAAAACTACTTTCGTACGGAGACTTTTTTGTATGACTGTATGTATGGTAAAAATATCCTTTTATTTTATATTTTATGATTTACAAATGAAAAGTAATAGATGAATCCTTTTTAACTCTTTCTGGAGAAGCTACACATATTACAGCTATTATAATTGAAGAAGTATCGTACTGTCACGCGGTGGGGCGCCTTACGCGTGAATTTTGAAAGTCAATACAATACAGTGCATAGAAATACAATATTAATTCGCAAAGTGTACATTAAGAAATCTAAGAATGTGTTTGATTTATATTTATTTATTTATTATTATTATTATTTTTTGTTTTGGAGAATTAACAAATGAAGAATTTATATTTGCGCCCTAGCAACATCTGCGCCCGGGGCAAGTGCCCCGCTCGCCCCACCCTAGTTACGGCCCTGACGAAAACTAATCCTATATATTGGTATATTGACTCAGCTTGCACAGATCACATGACAGGACAAAAAGAATGTCTCGAGAATTATAAAACAGACATGATAAGACGTAACGTCACAATGGCTAATAACGAAAAACTGAAAAGTGAAGGTAAGGGTGACACATCAGTGATTATTAATCAAGAAAAAGTAAAAGTTAAGAACGTTATTTTTGTACCTGGTTTAAAACTGAATCTATTATCAGTTCATCAAATGGTACAAAGAGGTTTAATAGTTGTTTTCTCATCGAAAGGGTGTATAATCTACGATAAAAACAAATGTACAATAAAAGGCCAGATTAAAGCTCATGCAAGTTGTGCAGGTGGTCTGTACAAATTAAACATAAATGATGATTATACAGCATTTAAAGAAAATAACGAAACATCTGTGAATGTATCTTACCAAGCTATGAATAGAAATGATAAAGATGATGAAGAAATTTGGCATCGTCGTTTAGCGCATCTAAATAGAAAATCAATGTGCCTTTTAAGGGATAAGATGGCAACTGGTATTAATTTCAAAGGTCTTGGAAATCCCTGTATTCCATGTATTAATGGGAAACAAACAAGAACACCGTTTAACCCTTCGGCGGGCGCGCAGCGGCATTTTATGCCGCAATTTTTCTTTTTTACATATATCACATTTATTTTTATTTTCATAACTATGCCCTTTCTGGTATTCTTAAATGACTATTATAACAACGCATACTACACAAAACCGGTGAGTTTTAACCATAGGTCCAGTAGTATTCAAGCCGTAAAAGGGACAACTACCAAATAGCGGCACTCCGTGCCGCAACGCGACTAGTCATGTAAGTAATGTGTTTCAGAATTTTACTTTTTTATTTGAATGATTTTAAATATTTTCATGAATGTTATAACATCGATATAGTGTAAAATAACTTTACTTATAAAAATTATAATTTTAGGAGTGGAAAATTTTCAAGAAGGAACCTCAAATCTAAATTCAAACCTGTCACCATGTGGTCGTGGTAACAAAAGTGCCGGTCACTTTCATTTTTTAAATAACTTTCAAGCCTTAATCCCTCAAAAAACCAGGATGGAGGTGAAGACCCACCCTCTTATCAAATTTACGGGGTTTTGTAAGAGAACACATCTTACCACACAACATTAAATATAAAACTTAGAACACAATAATATAAAATGCTGCAAATGGAGGTTT
The DNA here is from genome assembly GCA_943142095.1 of Ophonus ardosiacus. Lineage (NCBI taxonomy): Eukaryota > Metazoa > Arthropoda > Insecta > Coleoptera > Carabidae > Ophonus > Ophonus ardosiacus. The sequence goes on from OW964824.1 coordinate 45,652,935, forward strand.
TTGGACCTCCGAAACGTCCAAATAAATGTTAAAATCAAGAGAATTGTGAACATGAATTATCCCTCTTCTCGACACCTTGAGTAGGCAAATTAAGTTCGACATTTAGTATTTATTGTAATAAGAAATATATTTAATTATGTTTTTTTTATTTATAAATAAATTTTGTTTTTTGCATTAAATTGTAGTTCTTTTTACTTGCGGCATAAAATACCGCAGCGCGACCGCTCATGTGATTTTCAAAAGCGCGCCCGTCGCAGGGTTAATAGAAATATGAAGGGCGAAAGAGCAAACGAAATATTAGAGTTAGTTCATTCTGATTTGTGTGGACCAATGAACGTAAGTTCAAATGGTGGTGTTCGTTATATGTTTACTCTAACGGACGATTATTCAAGGAAAACATTTGGATATTTCTTGAAGAATAAGAACGAAACATTTGAAAAATTTAAGGAATGGAGAGTTCTTGTGGAAAAAGAGACAGGGAAAAATTTGAAAAGTATTCGAACTGACAACGGCACAGAATACGTAAATGGACAGTTTAGAGCCTACCTCAATATGCATGGTATTAAACATCAAACAAGTGCTCCTTATACACCGGAGCAGAATGGAGTCGCAGAAAGAGCAAATAGGACTATAATGGAGAGAACAAGATCCTTACTGGATGATAGTAAATTAAGTAAAGGATATTGGGCTGAAGCAGCAAATACTGTTATTTATTTAAAGAATCGCTCACCAACAAAAGCTGTAAGAAATAAGACTCCTGAAGAAGCATGGTCGGGAAATAAAGTAAATCTAAAACATCTGAGAGTTTTTGGATGTACTGCATTTGCTCATATTCCGAAGCAATTTAGAGGTAAGCTGGATTCAAAAAGTAAAAAACTAATCTTTATTGGTTACAGTACCGAATCAAAAGCTTATCGCCTGACAGATGTAAGGAATCCTAAAAGAATAATCACTTCTCGTGATGTCATATTCATTGAGAATCAAGTTGGCGTTGAAACCGAAAACATTTTTCCAGAAACAAGAAAAGCATTCTTCAAATTTGACTCTGAAGATGAATCAAAACAGATGGCTGAGGAGATGGTTGAGGAATCAGAACATACGGTTGAGGAATCAACGATTGAAATGAATGAAGTAGAAGAAGAAATAAATTCTGATGAAAATGCAAGAACATAAAATCCAAAAAGAACAGATTGAAGGAAGATATTTTTTAAGAAAAAGAACCACAAACAGTCGCAGAAGCGATGTCAAGTGCGAATTCAAAAGAATCGATAGCTGCAATGAAAGAGGAGTATCTTTCGTTCAAAGCAAATGATGCTTGGACTTTAGAAGATCTTCCTGAAGGAAAAACAGCTGTAAAATGTAAATGGATATTCAAAATAAAGAAAGACTGTAATGGAAAAATAGATCGATATAAAGCTCGACTTGTAGCGAAGGGTTTCACACAAAAATATGGAATAGATTATAATGAAATATTTTCTCCCGTAGTTAGAAATTCTTCCATAAGATTATTACTTGTTTTAGCAGTAAAATTAGATCTTGACATAGATCACATGGACGTTTCCACCGCTTTTTTAAATGGAGAACTGAAAGAAGAAGTGTATATGTTACAACCAGAAAACTTCGTTGTAAAAGGAAGAGAAAATAAAGTATGTCTTTTAAAACGAGCAGTTTATGGATTGAAGCAATCATCACGAGCATGGTATGATAAAATTAACAATGTTTTATTAAAAATGAATTTCTCAAGATCGGAATCAGAACCATGTGTATACTTTCGTTACAACAATGATAAAATGTGTATAATTGCATTATATGTTGACGATTTCTTAATATTATGCAATGATGAAAAAGAAAAAGTTGCAATTAAGGGAGAGCTTATGTCAACATTTAAAATGAAAGATTTAGGAAAAGCACAACACATTTTAGGTATGAGATTGAGGAGGACGAAGGATTGTTTGTATTTAGATCAATCTACATACATAAAACGTATTTTAGAAAAATTCAATATGTTGAATTCCAAGGCAGTTGCTACGCCAGCAGATCCAGGTTTAATACTCGTAAATGAAGAAACAAATAATGAGAAAACAAATTTTAGTCAGCCGTATAGAGAATTGGTAGGTTGTATAATGTATCTCAGTATAACTAGTAGACCTGATATTGCACATATAGCAAGTGTATTGAGTCAGTTCAATTGTTGTTATACTGAAAAACATTGGAATGCTGCAAAAAGGGTTTTGAGATATTTAAAAGGAACAATGAATTTGTGTCTTAAATATCAAAAAGACAATAAAAATTTAACAGGATTTACGGATGCAGACTGGGGAAATGACAAAATGGACAGAAGATCATACAGCGGATTTGTATTTACACTTTGTGGAGGCGCAGTGACATGGGAAAGTAAGAAACAGCGTACTGTAGCTTTATCCAGCACAGAAGCTGAATACATGGCTCTGAGCGAGGCAGCAAAAGAAGCAAAATTTCTCAAAAGTTTGATTTCAGAATTATTAATAAGTCAAGATTCCATTGTGCTGTTTAATGACAATCAGTCAGCGCAAGAATTATCCAAGAATCACGTGCTCAACAAAAGGTCAAAACACATCGACATTAGATTCCACTTTATTAGAGATGCTGTAGAAGATGGGATAGTCGATTTGCAGTATCTTTCGACAGAAGATATGCCAGCTGACGTGATGACAAAGAATCTGCATGGACCACGACACAAGAAGATGCTACAACTGTTAGGTCTGACAAATACTTCCGAATTGCATTAAGGGAGAGTGTTGGAGATAATACAATTAAAAAGTATGCTTTGATAATTTGTTTTATATAAATGTAACTTGTCATAGATAATAATAATTGAATTGATGTGTTGTCATTTTGTATTTTTATAAAAAGTTCTCATTAAATATTTATTTATTCCGTGGTCCGTTGTATGTTATTATTTATCAATCATTCTTAAACTTACATTGCGAAAAAATTTATAAAAATTAATTCAAAGTTAGTATTTCATTTCTACTGTATCTAAGTAATCTGAGCAAACATTCAATCAATAAAACAAAAAAAATATTTTAAAAGTTGAATTTATTGCCAAAATCGTAGCTTACTTGCATGTAATAAAACTAAAATAAATTTTATTTTGTTTTATTGATTGAATGTTTGCTCAGATTACTTAGATAAAGTAGAAATGAAATATTAACTTTGAATTAATTTTTATCAAATTTTTCGCAATGTAAGGTTATGATATTATTATATCGTTGAATTCAGAACAAAATTCTCTATTTAATAAGTTAATAAAATATATATAATGCCATTTAAAAAAAAATAATATTGCCCTATAGTTTGAGAACCACTGGATTAAGATAATGAAGTTTATGCTAAAATGTGTCCCCCTCTATGTCTTACAAAATATCTTAATCACTTTTTTCTGTATCTTTTCACATACACGATTAAAATGCATTGTTCCATTATCTTGATACACCCTGTATACAATAAAATAATAACTATTTTTTATAACATTTGTTCAAAATGTTCACCTGTAGCAAGCAAATAGGCACGACAACGATCTGCCACTGTATTGGTCGCTGCGTGCCATTGCTCGGGAGATATTGTTTTGAATCAAGAAATTTTCATCTTTGGTTACATGAAAATCATCATGCAATTAAAGAGAAAATTTTCCACTATGAATTTCAATGTAATGTTTTGCTAGGTATTACTGAAAATAATTGAATAGGCCCTTTCTTTTTCCCACATCGTTTAAATTCAGAGAGGTTCTACAATTTTTTAAATAATGATTTGAATGATTTAATAGAAGAAGTTACATTAGCAATAAGAAGAAACTGTTGGCTACAGTTAGATGGCTGTCCTGCACATTATGGGAGACAACCAAGAGAGTGGTTCAGTTTACACCATCCACAACGGTGGACTGGTCGCAGAGGACCTGTACCATGGTCAGCCCGTTCGTCCGATCTAACACCTTTAGATTTCTTTGCTTGGGGTGCCATAAAAGAAAGAGTTTATGATGAACCGATAGATAATTTGGACACTCTACGCAGAAAAATTATTCAAGTTTGCGAAACCATGTCTCCCGAGCAATGTTACGCTGTCATGCAGCGACCAATGCAGTGGTAGATCGTTGTCGTGCGTGTTTGCTTGCTACAGGTGAACATTTTGAACTGTTATAAAAAATCGTTATTATTTTATTGTACTTAAATAATACATTTGTTTGAATTCATCGATAATTTTCATTTATGCCCTGACCTTAGGCAAGCAAACTAAATTTTGTATCGAAGTTAGGTAATAGGCAAATCATTTACCTATAAATAATTTAATTGTTATGTCATAACTTAATAAGATAATATTTGATATCTTGTTATAAAGTTGATTTTTAAGGTAGCTCTGCTCTAATAAGAAAAATATGAATATCTCTGAAACAAAGCATTTCCGGATATTTGCTCAAATGAACTTGTCACCTTATTTTTACGTGTTTAATCCATGGTTCAAGTTATGCCGTTTAAATCTGGGACACTCTGTATATTATGAGTACAATATGGGCGATATATCATTGAAATAAATTTATTTTTCTTTTGATATTATAATAACTAATTTAGCTTCAGTGGCTCAATGGATAAAAATGGCTCTTAATAATAAGTACGCTAGGGTTCCTGGGTTCGAATCCCGCTATGGTAAGGTATGGATGTTTGTAGTATGTGACCCACTCTGTAAATGGGATTTGACCCCAAGTTCAGTCTTGTTGAGGGGCTTTTTTAAAAAAGAAAAGAAGATACGTACAGGGTTGAAAAAATTCCTGATATGCAGTCAAAATTTTTATATATTTTCGGCCTCGATCGGTTTCGACAACACTTATGCCTTCATCAGGAGCTGGATGGTTTTCATGGGGTTGTTTGCGCTGTGAGATTTATTACAACAGATTATTTTATATATTTATATGTTTTTATTTCTAAATCTACATAAGATATAATAAAAATTTTAAATGTAACAGATAGAGAATTTTATGTTTTTTTATGTTTGTAATAAAACAAATTTTCAAAAAATAATACTTAGAAGAATTTTTAAAACTACTACAAACAGGCCTTGAAGCCTTATAGTTTTTTAAACATCGTCCTTCTAATACACACACACACACACACACACATATATATATATATATATATATATATATATATATATATATATATATATATATACATACACACATCATCGTAACAATGTTAAAAACGGATTCTAGGTATCTTCAAACTACTTATTCACTAAAATCTTGATATGCGATTTTTAGCATGAATCCAATATCTCTCTTACGAAAGGCAAAAAGTATTAGGTAATACTAATGGTAAGAAATTAGATTTAATTTTATCCAATTTTTGTGAAGTTATTAATATTGATAGATCTAATTTTCCAATGGTTGGTGAGGATAAACATCATCCTGCCTTATCTTTTCAGTTTATTCTTCCAAATAGTTTAAAAATAATAAATTTTATGTTTGCTGGTAATGAACGTTATAATTTCAGAAAAGCAAACTTCTACAAATTATATGATGACATTTGTAACAGAGACTAGTCATTCTTGAATCATTATCAAGGTGTTGGTGAAGCTCTGGATAAATTTTATGCTGTTGTATGCTATATTTGATGATTCAGTACCTAAGCATAAATTTAGAATTTCTAAATACCCCCCCCCTGGTTCATGTATGAAATTAAATAGAGCCTTTCAACTAAAGGATATTACAGACGTAAATGGTTGAAAACAAATAATGTGTATTATTTAAATGAATTTAAAAGACTTAGGCTTTTAGTTAAATCGCAGATTAAGAACGCTTACAACTGCTACGTTAGTAATATAGAACAAAATGTCAAATCTAACCCTAATGATCTATGGAAGTATGTTAATTTAAAGCAAGGTATCACTCGTATACCTGGTATTCTTCATGATGACAGCCGCGAATATGATTCCCCACTGGATATAGTCAACGCATTTGCTTCTTTCTTTTCCAGTTTCTTCTCACAAAGTTCATTTGACAATTTTATAGAAGAATATAATAATTCTCAGCCTTTTAATTTTTCTAATGTTTGTGAAGATGAACTTTGTATTTTGATGTCATCCTTTTCTACTAAATGTACTGCTGGAGAAGATCAAATTCCCAGTTTCTTTATTAAAGACTGTCGATTAATACTTGCGAAACCCATCTGTACTATTATAAATCTAGCAATCAACACTTGCACTTTTCCCGAACATTGGAAAAAATCCAGAATTACACCAGTCTTCAAAAAAGGTGATACATTTTTTTTTTTTAATAACTATAGACCCATTTCTATTTTGAATAACTTTGCTAAGCTACTTGAGATGGTAATGTATAAGAATATTTATACTAATACTCGTTGTTTGATTTCTCCAGATCAACATGGTTATATGGTTGGTAGATCTACTATCACTAATCTTGCAATCTTTTCACAATATGTTTGTGAGGTATTAGATGAAAGAGGTCAAGTTGATACTGTCTACACTGATTTAACCCGTACCTTTGACTCTATTGACCACAATCTCTTAATGCATAAAATAAGTAACTTTGGCGCATCTCCCTCTGTGATTCAATTATTAAGTTCTTATCTACATAATCGTACATGTTGTGTTTTCTATAATCGTTTTGAATCTTTTATATTTGTTGCTAATTCAGGTGTACCGCAAGGATCCAACCTAGGACCGCTTTTATTTATTTTATTCGTAAATGAACTCATTTCATCATTTAACTGTACTGTTCTTGCTTATGCTGATGACATCAAATTATATTTAAATATTAATACTCCAGCTGATACAATTCAATTACAAACTAACATAAATTTAATGGTAAACTGGTGTGTTAAAAACAAACTAAAATTAAATGTTGACAAATGTTGCATAGTTATGTATACACGTAAAAAGAACGCTTTGCAGGTGGAATACAATATGCAGAATAATTTATTATCAAGAAGAAATTCTATAAAAGATCTTGGAGTTACATTCTGTAGCAATTTCATATTCATAGATCATATAAATAATACTTGCAAATCGGCTAGCAAGACACTAGGTTTTCTTATGCGAATCTCTAATATGTTCACTGATATCAATGTTCTAAAATCCTTATATTTAGCATTCATAATGAGCAAATTTGAGTATGCTTGCTTAATTTGGTATCCATTTTATAATTACCAAAGTCTAGTTCTTGATCAAATCCATCGTAGATTTTTAAAATATCTCTCATTTAAACAAGATAGGTTCTACCCAGTAAGAGGTACAGGCTAGGATTCCCTATTACGTCATTCCATGCAGTCCCTGGCCGAGAGGAGAGAATGGTCCTGTGCTCGATTTCTCAATCGCTTGGTAACCAGGGCCGGACTGGGTTACCAAACCGGCCCGGGCAAATAACACGAATACTCCGGCCCCTAGAGAACTTGTTTAGCATTTTTTTAGGAAGTCTATAATTTTTTAAAATAATCATTAAAGAATTATTTAATTTTTATAAATATATTCAGTACTTTGCAAATAATATACAAAAATAAAAATATAACAAATAAAACAGAACTACAAATACTTATTGCACATAATTACACTTTGGTCTTCGGTTTTTATAAGATATACGGTACCTGTATACCAGGTTAATTGTATCAAAAAATAGAAAATTAGATGGCTAAACGCTACCCATAAAAACCGAAATATAACACTCAAAATAAAAAACAAATAAATAACATTATAAATATTAAAAGAAAGGTACGAGGTGATTGATCTTAGAACATTAACAATGTATAAAATTACATAAAAAAAATTTTGCCACCTTCAATGTACTCTCCTCCCTGAACCCTACACCGCCCGTTGCGAATATTCCATTGTTGGAAGCAATGCCTGCGCAGGCCTTTTTTGTTAGGTTGTTCATAAGCTCTGCCGCTTTTTCTATAACTACATCTCTGCCCCGAATTGCTGCCTTTTAACGATTTGGGAATAAAATTAAGTCAGATGGCACTAGGTCAAGTGAGTACGGTTGATGGATCAACAAGGTGATTTTGTATTTCGTTAAAAATATCTTGTCGAACAGGGCGTTGTGTTCCGGCGCGTTGTCTTCATGGAGAATCCATCACATTTCAGCCCTTTTTCTTCTCACCCGTGCATGAAAGGTTATCAAAACCTTCTTGTAATTTGCTTGGTTAACGAAATGCCCCTCAGGCTCCCAATCCAAGTGAACAATCACTCTTATTTCGAAAAAAAAAAAAACAATGTCAGTGCACGGACGAGGCGCTAATCGTCTCCGATCTCTTTTCTTTAAATCTTCTAAACTGCTCGGAAACTTGAGTACTAGATAGACCCTCATCACCATAAACATTCTTCAACAATTCGTACATTTCTGTAGCGGATTTTTTTAAGTTTCACACAGAATTTCATATAGACACTAACATACTTCCGGCGGAGTACGAGAACTTAGTTAACTTCAATCAAAGGCTACTGCCGAACGGTTTGCCTAATTATTTTGAAATTTTAACAGTGGATGGAGGGAAGATGACAAATTAATATGTCATGGCCTGCAATGTTGCCAAATTTACAGGGAAGCCGGAAGAAAATAAATCTCGTTATTTAATTGTCACACCTCGTATGTCCCTCAAGCTTTTACTTTTATCTGTTAAATCATTTATGATATCTTCACTTTCGGTTGACATAAGAATATCTTCTTCGAAAGACCTAATGTCTTCCTAAGCTTCCAAATGGTCTTGAGACAAACTGCTCTTTACTCTATTTAAAATAAATTTTAATTTAGAAAATGTCCTTTCACATGCAATTTGAGAAATAGAAAGAGTTAATATATATTTATATACATTTTCTAAATTGAGATATGCTTCTGCATGCTATGGCTATATTTATTATTAACCTGATTTTATACATATGTAAATAAATAAATATATCATCACGGTATATCACCCATTTTTAGGTGTGCCAATCTGCTTTGTCACAGATATCGGTAATAATGATGACATATTTGTACCGTGCGGGCGTTCATCAGGCGTCAACTCACGGGAACTCATTGCTGGCGTGGAGAGTGCACCAAAGTGGTCACTTCTGTGCCATTTAAAATCCGAAATATTTGGCGTCGGTCGGAATCGAACCCGGTTCCCCAGGTTCGCGACCAGATACTCAGGCACGCGGCCATGAGACCCCATACGTATAAAATACTATTAACTAATTTATTTAAGAAAATATTTTACACTGCATTGGAATATAATGGCATATTTTTAGCAGTAAATTATATAAATTTTTAAACGTCTACCGATGCCGGCCCATCGGGCTAACGCCCGATCGCCCGGCCCGCCAGTCCGGCTCTGTTGGTAACCAACAAAGTTGATGCTTCATATCTCCTGTTCCGGGTGTTCTTCGACGTACCGCGACAGCAGTCTAGATATGCCAGGTCCTTTCATCTGCCGACTTCGCGCACAGACATATTACAACGATCACCAATTTATATTACTTCCCGTGCAGCCAATCTGCTGTACCCAGATATATTTATTTAAAACTTTATTTTTGTACTTATCTCAATACTTGTGTTATATTTTTTGTATATATTATATTTTGTCCTGTTATCGGATTACTGGTGGGCAATAAATTATTATTATTATTATTATTATTATTATTATTATTATTATTATTAGCTTTACAGAATTTTCAAATCTTTAATTGTGAGTATCGACTTTTTTTTGTCTACGTTTACAAGTCCAGAGAACTATTCTACCCTCATAAGTAAGAACGCAGTAGATATCTGCAAAAACTAAGTTTTGAGTAATCAACGATTCAAGTTCGGATAGTTGTCATTTTGTTATTCAAATAATTATTTATTTAATATTTTGTATGATGTGGTTACTTTTGCTAAAGTTTTTAAAGATCTTAATTTTAGGCAAGTTGAAGATTATATATGAAAAATAAATCAGATACTGCGAAACTGCGTTTTGCATAATGTATAATTTTGAAGTTAAAACAATAACTAACATGAATTCGCAACTTAAAATTATTTATTTACTTATTTGTTATTTAATTATACGTAATGTAAATATTAAACTTTTTTAATTATTAAAGGTTCTAGAATTTTCAACATTGCCTTTTTGTGCAAAACAAAAATCAAACAGTCATATTAAAATTTGACAGAATCATAAGCTAAAACGCAGTATTGTAGTACGTACTAAACAAGAACGCAGTAACTAAATGTGTTTTAGTTTTAAATGTAGTACATACTGCGTTTTTTATTTATGCAAGAGGTCAATTGTGCAGATACTCAGAGGGTTTTCTTGTTATATCTCGAAAACTATTGCAAATTCTGCATTTTTGCCTACAGATTCAGAATCTATGACCTCTTCAGATTAATAATAGACCAAAAAGTTAAATTAGATTTTTTTGCAATCCGTTCTTGCTTAAGAGGGCAGTATTGCACTATCGACTTGAAATTCTAGTTCTGCTTTAAAGATTATAAACGAAATTGAATTCTTTAAAAACCCTTTATAATATAAACTCTTAGGATATATAGAGACGGAATGCAAAAACTAAAAAGAACACCAGGAAAATTGATGTACTTCAATATTCTATACTACAAGAATGAAATGAAATTTTTTTCGGATGTATTATGATATTGTAAAGGAAAATTTAATGTTTTCGTTTAACACATGAATTTAAAAAAAAAGTATTTAAAGTTTTAACATTGTATGTACTGCACCAGCTACTAATTTATTCATATAGTGCTGTTTGGGAATAAAACATTCAATAGAAGTGAAGTGGGGTCGCAAGGTTTGGATCTTACAGTAGTTTCTGAACGTCACATAAAGTATTTATAAGAATTTTTAAGTTTATATTGAACCGGCTTTCATTGGGAAATTTCTCATTTTATTATTTATTGTTAATTTAGTCATTTGAAGAAGTAGCCCTAAGACGCCATATTGGATAGTAGGGCTGGACCGATACCGATACTCAGTATTGCTTATCGGCTGATACTGGAAAAATTCCGATATCATCCGATACTATAAACTTCAGATACAATATCTGAAATTCTACTATTACCAACAGGAACGTTTAAAACGCTGTTTCTACTACCACTTAAAAATATCCATATATTTTCAGACTTGAGACATCAGACATATGGAAACCACTGAGTAGAAATATAGAACGTGAGACAACTTCTCCATTTATTTGCCATATTGATATTGGCGATCAGTAGATCGGGATTGTAACCTTACACGCAGTGCTTCTAAATGTGCTCTACCACATAACATTCTGGAACTACCATGACAAATGACAAGTTAAGTGTGTCATTGTATAATCCGGGCCCATAAACATAACTGTATCAAAATTACAACTAATTTAATCAATATATATTATCTCTCTGATGAAATCATTTAACATATTTAATAAAATAAATCTATTGACATTCCCGTTAAATAACTGTCATCGTCATCTGTCAATTTGAATTTGTTGATTTGTAATTTTTATAAATTTATTTCTAATTATAACATACGAGTACGTTCATTAATTTTGTATATGTATATAATAAAATGTATAAATATAGACCCGGATTATACAATGACATTTAACTTGTCATTTGTTCTGTTAGTTCCAGAATGTTATGTGGTAGAGCATATTTGTAGAGGCGCTGCGTGTAAGGTTACAATTTCGGCCTACTGATCGCCAACACCTTCTATATTTATACACCGTGGTGGAATCTACATAAAACTACGACGTGGTTGTTTTGTTAACAATCTAAAGTGGGATCTAAAATATGAAACTGGAGTTTTTATTTTAACTATAGAAATACAAAGAACTAACTAAAAATATCTGATGTGGACACCACATGACTTCCTTGTACGCCTGTTACACTATACATATTTTGTTAATAATTAAAATATGTATGTACCCAATCAGAAAATTGCACTTATTTGACATAATTTGACATTGACATTAAATTCTTTATTTTCTTATTTTTTGTCCTAATTCACAACAATTACAGAAACCAAAAAGTACGTAATTTTTAAATTTACATATCTCGCTTATACAAAGAGCTAATTTAATTATACTTGATGTTTTCGACGCAGAATTCAATTCTCTAAAACTTTTATTTGAAGAATTTATTTTTAAAATCAAAATAACACCATTTTTACCTCTCGCTAAGAGAGGTATTGGAATCATGCTAAAATTCGCATATTCAGTTTTTAGTGGATAAGCTCGTTTTAAGTTCCCTATAATTCGATTATAACATTTTTACAATGATGTCTGTGGGTGTATGTGTGTGTGTGCGTGTGTGTATGTGTGGATGTTGGAACCACGGTTTCTCAAATACTATAAGACTTAAAAAATATTTAACTGCAGTTTCCTCAATCTGACAATCCTTGGAAGAGCTGGTTAGATTTTGGTAACAATTGGAAAACCGGAAGTAATGGTTTCTTTAAAAAAATCTTCTAAATATTACTTTTTGAAAATTTCTGTTACTATTATTGAAGAACATAAAATTCTACATCTGATATATTTAAAATTTTTATTGTATCTTGTATAGATTTAGAGATAAAGGCACTCTAATATATAGAATAATCTAATCGCAGAGGCCAAAGCACTAAGGAAACCAATTGACAATTCATATATAACATAGTTTGTAAATGATAAATGTCAGTGCCAAAAATCAACAGTTTTAGTGGCATTCTGAAAGCTTTTTCTGGGAAGTACATTTAATCTTTCTTATTGTTTTATTAATTAAATATTTAAAATTATAGGTAAAATGCATATATCCATAAGAAATACTGCCAATCTTGCTAATGAATTGGAAGAGTTTCTGACATTTAGGAATTTCCTCATACAATGAAAAATAGATATAATTAGAATTGTATGTGTGCAGAAGACATGTTAAATACAACAAAAACAATATTTGGGGAAAGTTAAAATTGTAGGTAAAATGCATATATCCATAAGAAATACCGCCAATCTTGCTAATGAATTGGAAGAGTCTCTGACATTTAAGAATTTCCTCAAACAATGAAAAATAGATATTAGAATTGTATGTGTACAGAAGACATGTTAAATACAATAAAAACAATATTTGGGTAAAGTTCTGTAATATTTTTCTTATAAAATGACGGTTCGATAGCAAAGTGCAATACAATACGTATATAACATAAAATGGAAATGGCGAGAGGTATTGTGCTGGCCACAACAGATATTTTTTTTCATGAAAAACTGATAACAGCTTCAAGTAAAGTATCACTTCCGGTTAGACTATTTTAACCAAAATCTATTATGTTATTCCCATTGATATAAAAGTATTATGTGCCTAATTTGAAAAGTTTTGGATTATATTTTAATACAGTTTTTCATTAAAATCTATTATGGGCTTCAAGTAAAGTTCCACTTCCGGGTAGACCATTTTAACTAAAATCTATTTTGTTATTCCCATTGATACAAAAGTATTATATACCAAATTTGAAAAGTTTTGGATTATATTTTAATACAGTGTTTCATTAAAATCTATTATAGGCTTCAAGTAAAGTACCACTTTCGGGTAGACCATTTTAACTAAAATCTATTGTGTTATTCCCATTGATACAAAAGTATTATATAGGTACCAAATTTGAAAAGTTTTGGATTATATTATAGTTTTTCATTAAAATCTATAATAGGCTTCAAGTAAAATACCACTTCCGGGTAGACCATTTTAACTAAAATCTAATATATCATTTCAATTGTTATAAAAGTGTTATATACCAAGTTTTAAAAGTTTTGGATTATATTTTAATATAGTTTTTCTTTAAAACCTATTATGGGCTTCAAGTAAAGTACCACTTCCGGGTAGACCATTTTAACTAAAATCTATTTTGTTATTTCCATTGATACAAAAGTATTATATACCAAATTTGAAAAGTTTTGCATTATATTTTAATATAGTGTTTCATTAAAATCTATTATAGGCTTCAAGTAACGTACCACTTCCGGGTAGACTATTTTAACTAAAATCTATTATGTTATTCCCATTGATACCAAAGTATTATATAGGTACCAAATTTGAAAAGTTTTGGATTATACTATAGTTTTTCATTAAAATCTATAATAGGCTTCAAGTAAAATACCACTTCCGGGTAGACCATTTTAACTAAAATCTATTATATTATTTCCATTGTTATAAAAGTCTTATATACGAAATTTTAAGTTTTGGACTATATTTTAATATAGTTTTTCTTTAAAATCTATTATAGGCTTCAAGTAAAGTACCACTTCCGAAAGTTATATAATGACCAAAAAGGGAGGTGCACAACTAGATGTTATAGCTGTCCTAAATACAAAATTTTAACTTTCTACGGCTTCCCGTTTTTCAGTTATGCGAGATACGTACGAACAGACGTCACGGCGAAATTAGTCAAAATAGATATTTCCGTTGAAATCTGGAAACCGAAATTTTTCGCGATTACAATACTTCCTTTACTTCGTACAAGGAAGTAAAAATGAATGTTTCATTGCACATAATAACGCAACCCAAATGATACCACCACATTCTCCTACATAGATACCGAATAAAAATTGTCTAATCATTTTTCCGTTATAATTTTATTAAAAAAATTGGTAAAATAAATAATGTCCAATCGAAATATCAATCATAATTTATGATGAAATTTGTTATGGAACGAATAGAACACTTTATGTATTTGTCATAACATGTGTTAACAAATTTGACAATAATTTATGATCGTGTCAAACACAGGCTTAATATCCCTTCCTCTCAGTTGTAAACTTTTATCTCATGGGACTACAAAATTTCAAAACATTTTATAGGAATCTAAAAAAAATCAATTTTATCGCAAAATTTTCATCATTCGTTTCTTTTAAACCATCTCCGTTTATTCGTAAACTAGCTTTAAGAGCCATACTAGCACGCACGCACACACACACACACACACACACACACACACACACACACACACACACACACACACAAACACATACACAAACAAATATATATTTAACTAAATGGTAAGTGAAGAGTAGTTCGAAATTCTCCCTTTCAAAATCATATTCGTTCGTTTATGCTGCGATTGCGAATAATATAATGTTGTTCCTTACATCTAGTTTCTGAAAATTTAAACTGATTCTCAGTCCTGTAATTTCTTTTAAGTTATCCTTATATAATTTCTATAATACCTGTACTCGTATTATCGCATAAAAATATTATGTTATGTAAATTAGCAAAAAAAAATATCTGTTTAAGTGTTCCTTTGTGACATATTATCTATTTTTGTTAATAAGACACATACATACAATCACAATTTTTTACAAACCTTACAGACAAATTATAATTAAATAGTAAATAGTTACAAGAAATCGAACACGAGTATTCATTTGTTACTATATGTGCCAGAATTGCATTTTTGATCGTTGTGATTTCCGAGTCTTACAAATATCGTAACTAACGTTACGATTATGCACAAAATTACAACGTTAGTCTGTAACTCAAAAACAAAAGACAATAATTGTAAATATCTACGGCGACTATTAATTTTGTCTCAAAAAATTGACTACGTGATGTGCGGACGGTTTTGCACTATGAAACAAATCCAACGCATTACGTTTGATACTATTGAAGGTGGCCCGTTTTTTTACTGGTCAGTTTATTTTGTATGTTTAAAAAGTTATTGTTACGGTTCTGCAAGTATATATATATATATATATATATATATATATATATATATATATATATATATATATAAAATAATATAAAATATATCGTCATCATTTCCGATGTCTACATGTGTTGTAGATACTGGCACACCCAGAAATGGGTAATATGCCGTGATGATATATTTTTTTTATTTATTTATATATATATTTATATATATATATATATATATATATATATATATATTTCAAATTGAGAAAAACAAACAGTAACATATTCAATCACTTTTTGTAGTTATTGACCTTAATAATATATTTTTTTTATGTCCTTATTTGGGAAAAAATAATTCTGTGCTAAGATTCAAAAAGTACTGGCATTCAGATACAGTATCAGGCATCGGATTGAGGTGTCGGAAGTATCGGTATCGGTATCTGAAATTGAGTATCGGCCCAACCCTGTAGGATAGTGTTGATGCCATGTATCATTTATGTGATTTGTCAGTGATGTTTGAAATGCGTAGGCTCATCATGATAAGATCTACTTCACAGTGAGATTGCGACATATACAAATTGTAAACATTATATTATACCTCTATCTCTGAAATTGTAAATTACCTACATGTGAAGAACCGGAACACCTAAAATAAGAGTGACATTACATAGATAAGGCCGGAGATTTTTAAAATATATTATTTCTAGAGATGAAATGAAGAGTACAGGAAAAACAGCTGTTTTCAAAATTTAGTTTTATCTATCTTTTTGGATCTTAAAATTGGGAAAAACATCAGAACTAACCTCATAGATAGTAAATTTGGCAATAAATTTATATAGAAAGTGGAACTCTTTAAAACTGACCAATTACGTCATAGTTGAAAATTTTGTAAAAAAAAATAAAAATCAGTGTGCCCTTTGGAAAAAATGTCAAAACTGTTATATAAGATCATTGGTGCTGCGGCAGATTAATAGCTAATTGAGACTTTCAAAATGAAAAACTACTCTTGAGTAAATCATTCCCGTTGAATATATTGCATTAATGGAGATAAGACCGTGATATGATGAAAGGAACACATACAAACTTCCATAACTTAACATATGATTATTTAGTTTTAGCACCAAGGGATACTGTTGATGATATCTTGGATCAGTTTAATAATTTCCACCCCGGCTACATTTTACGTTCGAAATGGAGGAGAACAATAAAATTAATTTCTCGGTATCGAAAACCAATAGCTTCAGGTAGATATCTTAATTTCTATTCCTACACTGAATTAAAATATAAACACAGTGTTGTTTACGCCCTCGTAGACAGGGGAATTTTGTTGTCTCACATAAGATATCATAAACAGAATGTACTTTATATATCCAATATGCTACACTCCAGCTTATAAATAAATTTATTAATAACAGAATACATCATTTAAAACTCAAACAAAGAAATAGAACCTCCAGAGAAGAGGGGGTGCAGGTACATCAAGAGAAGACTATACAGGGTGGTTGATTTTTCATTGTCCAGTTTATATCTTCTGAAATATTAAAGATACAAAAAAAAGTTATATACAAAAGTTGTTTAATACAAGTTGATCTATAATTTAGCATAAACAATTTTTTTCCAATGCCTACTAATTTTTTGGAAAAATGTTTAACTTCAATTTTTTAAATGGAACATTCTGTATATTTTGACAGAATAAAATTCTTAATAAATTTCTCTTTACAATGATGTATAACAAGTAAGGATTTACCTTTAAATTATGTCCTATAAAGCAAATAGAAATATGATAAAAGTAGGCTATGATATTCTATTGTTTATACCTGTAACTTCTGTCACACATGAACATTGGCTACATAGGGGTTTTCCTTTGAATAAAATTATGTCTAATAAAGCAAGTAATAGAATTACTAGCATTGATGATTTACAAAATTATTAATACTTTTATTCAAATATCAAGTAGCAGTCTGTGACATATGTTACTGGTATAAACAATAGAATATCACAGCCTACTTTTGTCGTATTTCTATTTGCTTTATTAGACATAATTTAAGGTAAACCCTTACTTGTTACACATCATTGTAAAGAGAAATTTATTTAGAATTTTATTCCGTAAAAATATACAGGGTGCTCCATTTAAAAAATTAAAGTTAAATATTTTTCTGGAAAATTGGTAGGCCTTGAAAAAAAATTGGTTATGCTAAATTATAGACCAGGTAGTATCGAATAACTTTTCTATATAACTTTTTCTTGTATCTTTAATTTTCAGAAGATATAAGCTGGACAAAGAAAAATCAACCAGCCTGTATATGTTAAATTCCTTACGATCAATTTTTAAATAAAACTGTTAACAAAATTTTCAAAAGGTCAAACATTTCTCGTACAATAGTAAATACTAACATATGGGGCTATTTAATGTTATTAAAATAAATTGAAAAATAAAAAAACAAACATACTGTTGTAAAGAGAAAAAACACTCTATCGAATGGTAGAGTAAAATTAATAGGTTCCCATTACGCGGACAAGCGTAACTCAAAAAAATTCAAGTATTCTCAAATGTAGATCAAAATTTCTTAAAAAACTTTTGTAATGAACATAATTTCCTAAAATAAATATTAATGACAATAAATCGCCGTCTCCATACTTTTAACTAAATATATACAGGGTATCTCTTAAATAGGGGGACATGGCTTAACCACAGATTCCTGAGGCTAAAATAAGACGATTTAACTAAACTTGCTTCTACCGGAAAGTGTACCATTTAGCCAGAATTCTGCTTCAAAGTTCTTCGAAAATAATTAATTTTGCTTGTAATAACAGAATGCTTTATGCGATTTGGATGAAATTTGGTATGACAGTTCATATGGTTATGTCATATTTTAAGGTGATACTTGTTATTATTAGTGAATCACTAGTGTATGAAACTTAGGTGTCCCAACATTGACTAGACCGTAACTTTTTAATGGCCACGCCGATAACTTAAAATTATTTTTATTAGAAAGATACATTCAATGGTAACCTTTTCTCTCTGTGCTTAATTTGTGATATCTGTTACGGTTCAGACAGAAAAAAATAAAACCTGAGTTACTGCATCGTGATTTTTTTTTAAATATATGTATTTAATCTAGCAGTCTATCCAAATGTCAAACACCTTGACAGTCCCATAGCAAGTAATTTTACTATACGCAGGCACAATTTGACAATGCATGTCTCGTAAAATTTGTTTAAACTAGAACTTCGCCAGCTGCCTACTAACAAACATTAAATTGCGGCGATTCTCAATAAATGTTGGGTTCAGTGTTTTATTATTTTATTTTGTACCTGAAGTTAAAAGCAGGCTTTATGCGTTTATTTTTTGTTGATAAAGTAACAATTTAACATCAATAATAGATTAAGGTATTTTTTATCTACTCTTTGATTTTTTATCTACACTTTTGACCATCTATCCACGTTTTGAATTTTTATCAACAATTTATAAAAATAATAATTATGCATAGGAAAAGAAAAGAAAAAATAAAGTACATAATAAAATAATATATTATGCACGGTGATAAATAGCTTTTACCGTCGTGTATAATAAATAACTAATAATATTTAAACACTGTATTTCTATTTCATGTTTTGTAATTTTTTTGGTGAGTTGTAACATTTTTTTTACATATAATGACATTTATGTATTAATAATTTTTTATGTAGCTGACGATGTGCGGATTTAAAAGCAAATTAACTATAAGGCCTATATTATTTTTCTCAAATTATAACTGGAAGTTCCCAAACTATTTCAATTTCAAATCAATATTTAGTTTTTATTTTATATAAAATAAATAAATACATCATCACGGCATATTACCCATATCTGAGTGTGCTAATCTGCGTTGTACATAGATTTCGGTGATGATAACATGTTTGTACCGTGCGGGCGTTTACCAGGCGTCACCTCGCGGTCAGTCGTTGATGGCGTGGAGAGTGCCCCACATGGGTCACTTTTGTGTCATTTAAAATTCGAAATATTTGGCGTCGGTTATATACAGTGTGTTCCATTTAGAGGTGTTAACTAACCAGTGGCGTACGAAATAAATTTTTATATCTGTAAATTTTTGAGATATAACACAAACTTATATTTTTTTAAATGGAACCCCTATCTGATTTTAGTTTTAAAAAAATCACAATTTTTTTCTTTTTTCAACGATGTAAGGGTTATTATGTTTTATATTTGTTTTGCCTTCAAAATTATTATTTTTTCCTTATTTTATATTAAATTTATAATTATTTTGAAAATATTGGTAGATTTCTATTTAGAAATACTCCTTGTATTTAAATAATTTATTTCATAGAAAATTTTGCTCAAAACTCGTATCAAACTAATTTTTATATTTTGTATCTGGTCGCCCTTGGCACATTATAGTGTAATTTGTAATTATGAGTTTAGATTGAAAATATTAAGTAATAAAGGCAAAAAACAAATTATTTAGATCAAATACAGTATAATTAATAAAAATAATAATGTTTTTTTGGGAAATAATAAGAAAGTTCAGGAAAATAAAGAGAAAAATTAAATTTAGGAGCAAAACAAATATAAAACATAATAACCCTTACATTATTGAAAAGAGAAAAAAATAATGATTTTTTAAAGACTGAAATCAGACATGGGTTCCATTTAAAAAAATATAAGTTTGTGTTATATCTCGAAAATTTACGGATATAAAAATTTATTTCGTACGCCACTGGTTAGCTAATAAAAATATCTATCTTTTATATTTGAAACGTTTTTCTCAATTACTAATAGTTTAGAAGTTATTTGAAAAAGAAAAAATCAACAATATTCAGTTTTTCGTCATTATCTAGTGCCCTATGAGAATTATTGGAAAAACAAAAGCATATCTGAGATGGCCTCCCAAAGGCGCACAAAATGTTCCATTTAACCGACATTGTATCTCTTACAGTTCTCGAGATCCCAATGGTGGCACTTCTAAATGGGACACACTGTATATACGTATAAGTTTCCTTTTTCATTAATGTTTGTAATGTGACACTTTCGTATATGGCATATTATATGTTCCAGGCATGTTACTTATACTAGTTTTTTGAAACAATCAAACAAAGCACAGCTGCCTGGCTATGATGATTTGGCCTCTTCATTATGATATAATCATATCGTGCTAGTCCGAGATTTATATCATGCTAGTTTTACGATATTTTTAACTTTCTCAAGTATGCTATTGTTGTGATATCTATTATTTTTTGAAGCTCTTGCTCTTGCCCCAGTTGACAATGCTGGTGCTACTTGAATGTTAGTTGATATTTTTTTTAGGGTCATCCATATTTTTAGAGTCAACTAATCGTTTCATTTTTGAAGTATTTTTTTGAAGGTTTAGTATTTCCAAAATCATTAACAGAAAGTAATTTTTTAAATTTCCTTCTTTCGGAAAGAGATGTTTTTTTTCAATTAAAGCATTTTTCAAATAGGGATTAGTAGGAGGAGGATCTAAAATAATGGCATAAACCATAGATGTAAATTCTGGACAGAGAGACTTCATCATGTTGTAATTTTTACCTCTCGCTAACAGAGTTATTGGATTCATACTAAAATTCGCATATCCAGATTTTAGTAAATAAGCACGACTTAAGGTCCCTAGAATCCGATTTGTACAATGATGTGTGTGTGTGTGTGTGTGTGTGTGTGTGTGTGTGGATGTGTGTATATGACTGGAATTTATTCAATAAAATGTAACCAATGTGATAAATTATATATCGACCAAACTAAACGGAAAATTAGTTCTAGATTTAAAGAGCATATTTATCATCTTAAAAGTAAAAACATTTTTAATTCAACCGTAGCCCTACAACACCATCATGAAACAAGTCATAACTTCTCTTCTGATAATGTTAAATGTTTAAAAGTTAATTACCACAAAAATCTTAACATGTTGGAAGCTATTGAAATGAAAAAATATTCACAAAATTTAATAAACACTGATTTGTCACTACTACAATATACAGGGTGTATCAGGACTAGTGTAAAAAAAATTAATAGCATATTCCTGACATCATTTTGAGTAAAAAAATGTCATATAAAGGTATGTCCGGAAACTTCTCGTTACAGAGTTACAGGCCTTTAAAAGTGCACCTCATCAAGCACATTTTTATTAATAACTCTGATACTAGTTGCACTAAAATTTTGAAACTTGATACGAGGATACTACTTATTGAAATGCATATTTAACCTTTCTTTTGTTTCTGTATCTCAACCAGAGGCGTATCATATGGGGATGTCATGAAGATTTTTTTATCGTTACTTTTTGATCTATTAACATTTTTTGAACTTTATCTATAAAAATAAACTAAAAAGTACTCTCGATAAAATTTGATAAACGCAGTAGTTTTTGAGATATTTTAATTTTTAGAAAAAATCAATTATGCAAAAAATTTAGGTAATAATTAAGAAACAATGTAATTCACACAAATTCATTCTTTGATGTCCACGTCGATATTCTCTGGACTACGACTACTATTGAAAATAAGGTGATTAAACAATAGTTATAAACAGATTTTGTGTCGCTTTTCTATTTTGTTCTATTTTCTATGGTAAATTGATTGATTTTTAATTGTTAACTATTTTGGATACATGACATTTTCTAAAAGTTAAAATATGTCAAAACTACCGCGTTTATCAATTTTTATCAAAAGAACATTTTTGTACATTTTTAAATTGTTTGCAATACTTTATATTTAAAAATGAAAAAATGTTAATAGGTAAAAAACTAAGGATAAAACCTTCACGACTTCCCCATATGAGACGCCTCTGGTTGAGATACAGAAACAAAAGAATGGAATATTACGAAATAAGTGTTTTGTTTGTTCCCTTCAGCTTATTTCTGGTTTCCCGTATTTTAAGTTTTACATTTCAATTAATATTTTTCTAAATAGCCTCAAATGTAAAAAAAAAAATCGAAATATCCATTATTTATTTTACTTACTATTTTTTATAGAAATTTGTGTAATATTTTCAAAAAGTCAGGTGGCGTGAATCAGAATGTGACGTCGAAGTTCACACAGCTTAACATGTGACAAACTATCGCCTACCTTTATATATAACTTCTGTGATGGGCAACCTATTTATAAATGATACACTGTATATAATTTGACGTCACAGGAGTTGGTATGTGTGTGTGTGTGTGTGTTTTCATGACTATTTCTGGCGCCAATATTTTTATTTAATTATTTACGAAGATAACAAAATACTGTGCTTATTTTATTACCATGAAAAATATTTCATTTAAGATACTTTTTGAAAAATATAAAACCGTTTAATTTAGACTAGTAAATCCGCATTTAGTGTACAGTGGAACACATAATTATTTCGTCGATTGTTTTAAAATAATATTAAATTTATGATTGTTTTCATTATTTTAAATTGCCCTTGTCATCAGCATTGTTATGAAAAACAAATTTCAATGATTTTTTAACAGTTTCAAAAATGCTACAAAATGTCAAACTTTCAATTAAAAATTAAGCTCTTGGTTATTAGAGTATGCATGTAGAATTTTACTTCATCCGGTTCATTGTAATTACTTATTTGATGTATTTCTTAGATAAATGTTGGCAGCAAACTGCTGACGGTATTGTGACTGTGAGAAATAGTAGTAACTTCAAAGTAAACTGAAACTAGGTTACTCGATCTGCAACCTATTACACTCTAACTACACAAATTTCCCTGAACTTTAAAACCTTCAACCAGAAATGAGATATTTAGTACAAGGATTAGATGTAGTCACTAATTACTACAATAATAGAGCAAGTGTCAAATTTTAATGGAGATTTTCAAAGTATAATTTTTTTTTTTTTAGTTTTTAAAATATTCCATTCACCTCATCTAAATTTTAGTTTGAGTAAACAGTATAAACTTCCTTTCGGATTGTTAATTATTTTTGAATAATAATTTAAAAGTGAATACTCTGAGGGGACATTTTGCAAGCTGTATCTTATCATATTAAATATGTATTTTTACGTATTTCATTTCATCTTTCCTATAGTTGTAAATTTAGTTAATAAAGTAGTGTCTAGTATTAAAGTGCTGTTTATCTTATTCAGGGCTACGAACCCCCTGTTCTCTTTTTTCTTTTTTTATTTTAAAATTATCAGTATCATAATATTACACATTTTTATATTTTGAATATTTAGCGTTATTATTACATTTAGTTATAATCTGAAGCTTATAACAAATTTGGTGGCAGCTACAAGTGAAATTTGATATCTAAATTTTGTATTAAGAAATACTTCTACACATAATTTTATTTCCTTATATAATTGTAATGTATAATTATTAAATTTTCCCATTTGCTAAAATGTAGAATTAAAATCAAAGCCCTTCTATGTTCAGTAACGGACAATTTCTTCCATTTACTATGGCTTTAGGCATGATTGCAAATACAATAGATTATTTTACGGAAAAGGACGTGAAATGGGATTCAATAATATCTTTAAATTTAATAAAATATAGACTCTCTAATGAGGAACTTAAATTTGTTTATGTAAACCCAAAATTGGATACAATATCCTACGAAGAATTTAAAAAAGATATAATAAAAAGATTTGATACTGTTCAAACGCCAGAACAGGCTTTAGAAAATTTAAGTAAGTGCTTTCAAAGACATCATAAAACTTTGCTACAATATCTAACGCGTTTTCAAGTAATTGTAGTCGATATGTTATGTGAAGATTTGAAAAATGCAACAAATGAAGATAAACGTGGAATAACAAAACAAAATTCTAAATTATTATTAAATCAATTTAAGACAGTTGTGTGAAGAGAAATTAATGAAAAATAGGGTTAATACTAATGAGAGAACAAAAATTAACATTAGAAACAGCTGCAGAAATAGCCAGATTAGAGAAACAACCAAATAACATTAAAAAGTAAAAACACATATATGTTTACGCAATTATTATATTAAAATTTGGAATTCGAAATTAGACGAGTTCTGTTTAGAGCAAACTCCTAAAAATTCTTGCGATGTTGATTATAAATTAAATACCATAATAGAAAATACTGAATTTAAGAGCAAAAATGTAACTAGTATAAATTCAAAAACAGATATAATAGAAAAATCGCAAACCTGTGACTGTAACACAAAAAGTGAAGAACATAAGACATTGCATGAGCGATTAAAACTTTAGAAAAAAAAAAATTAGTGATTCTCACATATATGAAGATAAATCAAAAATTATAGATTATAGCCTGCTCAATAATAACCAAAAATTATACATTAAAGAAAATATTAAAAACGTAGTATTTCACACATTGTTACTTTTTATATTAATTTCTATTTTTATTCTAAACAAAATATTATTATTCTTTTTAAATTAAATGCCCCATTCATATAAACTGTCATAAATAGTGAAACCTATTGTAAGTATTAAATACGTAATATTTTTTTTTTATAAAAAGTAATTTCAATATCTTTCATGATTGTATTGAGCAAATGGGCAAAAACGTAAATTTGCCGCCATTTTTACCAATTGGCGAGAGGTTCCCGTGCTATGATTTCCGGAACTTTTTGATATGTTATTCTGCGCAGTTTATATTCTTTAATATTTGTAATAACATAAATTTACAATTACATCATTTTTTTTTAAAGAAACTAGTACTTCCGGTTGTCCAATAGTTACCAAAATCTAATCATCTCTTCCCAGTAATGTCAGATTGAGGAAACATTTTTTAAGTCTTATGGTATTTGAGAAACTGCGGATCCAACATCTACATACACACACGCGCACACACGCACACATACACACACACGCACACATATCCACACATACACACACATACATCATTGTAAAAATGTTATAATCGGAATCTAGGGACTTAAACCGTTCTTTTCCACTAAAATCTCAATTTGCGATTTTTAGCTTTTAGGGAGAGGTAATAATCTAATCTAATCAAATTTGTTACCATTTGCCTAGTGTTGCCACAAGACCAAGACCAGTCTTGGTCTTGGTCTCGTCTCGTCTTGGTCTTGTCGAGACGAGACCATCATTTGGTCTCGACTAGAAAAGTCGAGACGAGACAAGACTAGCATCAAGTCTTGTCGAGAAAGTCTTGAGTCTCGACAAGACTCTCGACTTCAGATCAAAGGTATTTTTTTAAACATATACCTATTCTAAAAGTGCTTCAAAAACTGAGAGTATTGCTGTAAATACTGATTGAAAATTCGAATAAATAAGAGAGATATTAATTTTTCAAATTTTGCAATTTTCTACTTTCATAATTGTGTCCCAGAAACATTAATTTATGTAAATATGATGTATTCCTTATTAATCTAAATAATCCAAATATAAGTTTTAAATGAATTTAAATTACAATGTAAGTGGGATGAAATGAAAGAAGTACCAATTTAGAATTCTTATGTTATTTTAATGCACCAATCTTTTTTATTAAATTAAGATCAACCTTTATTTTATACTACACATGTTGATTTTAATTTAATTTTTGTTTAATTCTCAATTAATATATTGGTACAACTGGGTATATGAAATACTGACTACATCTTCAAAAATATTTCCAATTTTCAAATTGCACACAAAAGTTACATCTGTGGTGCATTCTGCAAGTTAGCAATGTACTTCAGTTTTATTTATTAAATTAATATATTATAACAAAAGTAACGTTCCCTTCAAATATACATTATTTTTCTTTTATTTTTAAAGGATCTATTGTGATTCTTAGAATTTTACGAAAATGCACACAAAGATTTTACGATCTTAGGGAAATTCCCGTTTTAAAATAACCATATTCTACATTTTCAACGGATGTACTTCTTATTCACCTAAATAATTCTTCCATTGTAACATATGAATAATATCGCATGTAGAAATAGGAATATATTAATTGCAAATAATGTAAACTATTAATACTAACAAATCAGTTACATAATTATTTTGTAAAGAAACAGTAAAAATATAAAAAAAACGAAGATTTAATTCTTCTCAAACTTTGTATCCATAATTTATGTAAAAATACTTTTCCAACCAATGAAAATAAAACATTTTCTAGTGTTATCTTTAAAAACTAACAAAAAAATCATAATGTATCATTTAGTAAAAAAAAAAATTGGAAAATATGTGCTTCAAAAGATAAAAGTTTATGTATCTTTTATATGATGTATAATGAAAGTAAAACTTTATCTCAACAAGTGAAATGTAAGGGACATTGTTAAAATATGTTACAGGTATAACAATTTGGGAAAATTGGTATCAGATATTCTAAGAAACTGGTATTAAGTATTTCTCGTATGAACACACGCAAAATGCAAGTACACTCGCCCGGTGCCCATAGGCGTTTACAGGGGGGCCAGGGAGGGGCGCTCGCGCCCCCTGAGAAAATTAAAATACGTTGTATAAATTCATTCATATGAAAAAATTGAAAACAATAATCAACGTTTACTTAAAGCCTTAAAGAAAATAGAAATATAAAAGTCGTAATGTACAAGCCCTTCTTTAACAATTTTCTTAAAACTTTGTATGCACAAATGTGTAAAACAAACTGTTTTTCCAATTCCCTAATATAACATAATTTTAAAAAAATGGGTAAAAAGTAACACAACATTTCTTTTCTTGTAAAAATCCAATAATGGAACAATAAATTTTACAACGGCCTGTGCTATAAATGCTGCATATTACCAGACAATAACAACCACTTTTAGACATCTGCTAGTAATAAAAGTAGGTAGGTTTGTCCAACCCAAATCCAAATATTTCCGAATACAATACTTTAGTCAATCTAACAATTTTGCATCCTAAAAATATAAAACCATGTAATAAAGAAAAGTATAAACGTATGATAAAGAATTAAATAAAACATAACATAGACAATTTTTATAAAAATCATTATTATGGTTTCATAAGTGGAAAGAGGAACCTCTTGAAAAAGAAATACCATATGAAGAATTATTAGATATCTCCAAAAAATTCTATCCATTTTTACTCCATGGCTTGATTTTATTTTTAACTCTACCTTCTACAACATGTAAAAGAAGTTTTAGTAGGTACATAAAAAATCTGTTGTGGCTAGCACAAGACCTTCCGTCAATTTGATGTATTTTGTACCAATCCCACATCAAAAGTTCCCTAGAAAAGATTCTGTATATTCAATAAAATTATAACACGAACATATACTATTTTTTACAAATTCCATACCGAACGTTCTTTGGAAAAAAATCTATAAATCCAATACAATTATAACACGAACAATCATTATGTATATTGTACTTGACACTAACATCTGTCAATTACAATTTTTTTAATATATCAGCTGTTTCTATGATTATAGTAAAGCTGACTGATTTTGGAATTTTTATAATTCGTAAAACCGTACAACTGTTATTATTAAAGTTTCTTAGTTACTAATTTATTTTACTAATTTTATAAATTTAAGCACGTTTATTATAATTTATTTGTTTTTCAAATAAGTGTTTTTTTTTGTTAGAGAATTGTGTTCATGTAACTACCTACAGTTTTTATTGAATATACCATTATTATTCTAAATACGTTTTTGGAATAAGTGTATTTTTTTTTGCAAATAAATAACATATAAATATATGACTAACTATATTTTTATTTGTCAAAATTTTGATATAAAGCAGAAGTTGTCAACCTGTGGTACGCGTACTAGGGGATACGCGAAAGGCTAAGTTTTAGTTATCTACTTATTTAACATTTATTTAGAAAAATAAAAAAAAAATAGCGAAAGAAGTTACGTTTTTGGGGATTTTTGTCCATTTACTTACTGCTTCATTTAAACATATACATATCTATTTAACTATTGCTAATAATAGAAATGCATTGCTGTGATTTATTTTGTAGCTAAGGAATTGAAATTATATATTTTATGTTTATTAATAAGAAACAACACTCAGTATGTATGTATATTTTCATATTAATTATTTCAAGAGCTCAAGTATCAAGTTGATGATATTTACAGAAAAAATAATAAATATCTCAAATATTATTTGGAATTTTTGAATCGCGATTGTACTGCTGTTCTTAGAATTATATGTACTATTAGATGGGATTATAAAAAAAATGTTAATGGAAGCAAAGTCGAGAGTCTTGTCGAGACTCGAGACGAGACGAGACTGACATCAAGTCTCGTCTCGACAAGAACAAGACGAGACCACTCTAGTCGAGACCAAGTCAAGACCGGCCCCAAGTCTCGTCTCGTCTCGACTTCTGGCAACACTACATTTGCCAGTAGCCACTCAAGCTCTACGGGCTTTCGTGACTATTGTTTGCCAACAAGTTTTCGAAAAATCTGTCAAATTAATTTCAATTTATTCTCACTCTCTTGTTATATTACTAGTGATAATAAAATCTTACAGGTCGATTCATGAAACGGATTAGTCACTTACTCCATTTTTAATCCCAATTTTAACTCGATTTCGAATTCATCAAAAGGATTAGTCGCTAACCCGGAGTTAGCGCTATTCCCATTTTTAGTCCCAGGAACTGTCAAATTAACTCGGGCGATAATTTACGAAACAGGATTAAATAAAAAATTAGTTCCAAAGACGACACCTAGACAGCAAGCAGAATAGTATAGCCCTAATACAAGAGCCTTGGGTAGTTAAATCCAAGATCTGTGGATTGGGCGACAAAAATACCTCTACCTTTACAGGGTTTGGTATTGAAAAACCAAGGACATGCATTATAGTTCCTAAACAAATACAAGCTGTTATCCTTCAACAACTTTGTACACGCGATCTCACTGTAATCCTTCTTAGTGAAATCACCAAAAATACCAAAGAAGACATTATTCTTGCTTCCTGTTATCTTCCTTCAGACTCTTCACAACTTCCTCCTAGTCCTGAACTGGTGAAGCTGATTGAGTTCTGTGAACAAAATCACAAATATCTAATCGTGGGCTGCGATTCTAACTCGCACCACCCAATCTGGGGGAGCAAAGATGCTAATCCCAGAGGTAGATCTTTAAGTGAATACATCACTAGCACTACTAACTTTTGTCACTTCCCGTGCTCAAACTAGAATTGACATCACCCTAGCCACATCAAACATATCCAGCGACATATCAGGATGGTGTGTATCATCTGACCTTTCAATGTCTGACCACAGGTCGATATGTTTTACACTAACTGCTAAATGCATTGAAAAAAAAAAAGGTTTTTCGTAACCCCAGGAAAACTAACATAACCGTATTCCTTGACCTTCTGTCAAACAACAACAACAAAACAAATCAATATAGAAACACTTGAAAATTGCGCTAGTAATCTTCAGCAGGTTCTTACAAAATCATACGAACAGGCATGTTCTCAAAGTATTTATTAAGCCCACGAACGCACCATGGTGGTGTAGTGAACTAGGTAAAATGAAAGCAATCGTTAGGAAAATGTTTAGCAAAGCAAAGAACTCTAAGGCCGAAGCCGACTGGCGTTCTTTCCAATTAGAGAAAACTAAATACAAAAAAGTTATACGACAAAAGCAGAGAACTGCTTGGCAGAACTACGTTAGCAATATCGAAGGAACTGCCCCTGTAGCTCGCTTAAAAAAAAATGTTCTCTAAGGACCCTAACCAACAGCTCAGCTGCCTCAAACGTGAGGATGGCTCATACGCTACCTCCATTACAGAAAATAACGAAATTCTGCTAAAGTGTCACTTTCCAGGCTGTGTAATTTCTCAAGGAAGTAGTTGAGCAGTTCAAGAACACTCCTTTTCGGAGGAGGCGTTCAAACTCTCTTCGGAGATCGTTGATGAAACACGCACAACCTGGGCGATTAATGTTCTAAAGCCCTATAAAGCACCAGGGCTAGATGGGATTGTACCTGCTCTCCTTAAGTGGGGCTGCAATCTGTTAATACATCATCTTATCTGGATTTTTAGAGCTTGCATCACCCTCACTTATGTTCCTCTTAAGTGGAGGGAAGTTAAGGTAGTCTACATTCCCAAACCTGGACGTTTAGACTACTCAACATCTAAATCATATCGTCCAATAAGTCTTATCTCAGTTCTCCTCAAAACTCTGGAAAGACTTTGCGATAGACATATTAGGGATACTGCACTGGCTCGCAATCCACTGCACCCTAACCAGCATGCTTATACTCAGGGTAGATCGACTGAAACTGCTCTTCATGCTGTGGTCAGCACGATCGACAAATCTTTAGAATATAACAATTCCACCCTGGGAATATTCATAGTATAGAAGGGGCTTTCGATAAAGCCACCTTCGATTCTATAGTCAATGCTCTAGAGGAACACGGAGTTGAACTTCCTCTGTTCAAATGGATAAAATTCATGCTAGAGCATAGAGTAGTACAATTTTCTTCCGGGGAAACTAATATCAGAGGATATGTCACCAGAGGCTGCCCACAAGGTGGCGTTCTTTCGCCCCTTCCTTGGGCAATGTTGATAGACAGCCTTCTTATACTTCTTAACAACAATGGATACCACACCATTGGATATGCAGACGACATTACAGTTCTGCTAAATGGCAAATTTGAGAACATTCTTGCCAATTTGGCAAACAACGCTCTTAAGTTGATCGAAAACTGGTGTTAGGAACACTCCCTTTCGGTAAATCCTGCCAAAACAGAGATAGTCCTTTTCACTAGGAAACGCAAAATTGGCGATCTTAGGATACCGAAACT
Organism: Ophonus ardosiacus; assembly: GCA_943142095.1. Taxonomy (NCBI): domain Eukaryota; kingdom Metazoa; phylum Arthropoda; class Insecta; order Coleoptera; family Carabidae; genus Ophonus; species Ophonus ardosiacus. Next base: position 45,684,235 of record OW964824.1, read on the forward strand.
CTTCAATCAAACTCTAAGTTTATCAAGCAGTGTCAAATATCTGGGTATCATAATTGACAGCAAACTCAACTGGAGTCTACATTTAACCAATAAAGTTGAAAAAGCCTGTATAGCCTTTTGGCAATGTCGCCGTGCTTTGAGTCGAACTTGGGGCTTAACACCTAAGCTCACCCTTTGGCTATACACAGCCATTATCAGGCCAATGATTACATATGGTGCTATTGTCTGGTGGCCCAGAATCAGACAATCCGTAGCAACATCTAAATTAGGACATGTACAGAGGCTTGCAGGTTTAGCAATAACTGGCGCTATGCGCACTACACCAACAGCAGCAATGGAAGTTCTTCTATGCCTTCCCTCTCTTAATATCTACATTGAGGAGGTTGCACTGAGGTCTGTTTTGCGCCTTTCCCAACTAGGTCTCTGGCCTAAAATAGGAGGAAATAGTAAACACTGCTCTATCTTCAAAGAAGCAGCCATGCGGGCGCCACTTCTACAGATGAGTAACGACTGCATTGCTCCAAAATTCTATTTTGAGAAACCATATCAAATTAAATTAGACTGTCAGACACCTTCTATACCTGACATTCTCATTTTTACTGACGGCTCGAAGAGTGATACAGGGTCCGGCTCAGGAATCTTCTCCGAACAAATGAACCTGTCTGTCAGTATTCCCCTTGGTGTCCATGCCACCGTCTCTCAATCTGAAATTCTAGGTATCTTGCATAGTGCACTACTAATTAAAGAACATAAAGTTCAGAACAAGAACATCAGGATAGCTTCAGACACCAAAGCAGTTCTTAAAAGCCTTAGTGGATTTAAATTCACTTCAGGTCTGGTTGAACTTTATCATCTTGCACTGTCGGATATATCCAAAAACAATGTCGTGGAACTCGCTTGGGTAAAGGGACACAATGGTATTGAAGGTAACATCTGTGCCGATAATCTAGCTAAACAGGGTTCGTCTGGTTTTCCCTGGGGCCCAGAGCCCATGCTACCCCTAGCCAAATCGTTCCTTCACAATAATACTCGAAACATTACCCTTGAAAAATGTTCAGCTGGTTGGAGAAATATATCCACCTGTAAACAAACCAGAAACCTTATTTCTAAACCAACTTATAAGTTAGCCAAATATCTCATCAGACTTTCGAGGAACAACCTTAAATTTCTTGTTGAGGTCCTTACGGGACATGGTCGGTTCAACAAACACATGTACCGCATAAAAATCTCCGACAGTCCTCTTTGTAGAGGCTGTGAGATGGATGACGAAACAGTGGAACACAGTCTTCTCGAGTGTCCCGCTCTAGCGTTAAAGAGAGGATCCATGTTGGGGGAATTCTGGCCTTCCATGGCCGCACTTAGCTCAACTTCCCGCGCTGACTTGTTAGCCTTCTTCCTGAGCGTAGAATGGTTTCAAGATCGGTAGGTCGGAAGCTGTGCTATAGGAGGTAGCACAATGGGCCCATTTGTGAGGCCTAAGTGCGCGTGCAGTTTCTTTTCTTCACCCTCCACCTCAAATCCAGAATCCAGGGAGAGGTAATAATCTAATCTAATCAAACTTGTTACCATTTGCCAGTAGCCACTCAAGCTCTACGGGCTTTCGTGACTATTATTTGCCAACAAGTTTTCGAAAAATCTGTCAAATTAATTTCAATTTATTCTCACTCTCTTGTTATATTACTAGTGATAATAAAATCTTACAGGCCGATTCATGAAACGGATTAGTCACTTACTCCATTTTTAATCCCAATTTTAACTCGATTTCGAATTCACCAAAAGGATTAGTCGCTAACCCGGAGTTAGCGCTATTCCCATTTTTAGTCCCAGGTACTGTCAAATTAACTCGGGTGATAATTTACGAAACAGGATTAAATAAAAAATTAGTTCCGAAACTAAATCTACTATGCAGGTAGAATTAAAAGTATTTTGAAGTGATAAATATGTAAAAAAAAGGAAAAAACTGTATTTTTTTTCTGAGAAATAAATTTATTCCACCTTTAATTCCTAGAGAAGTACGCACGCGCAAGGTTAATAAGAAGAATCTTATAGGTCCGTGGCTCACAGCTGATTATCAGTTAGAAAGTGTTACGGGAATTTTAAAAGAAATTGGATCATATTTTCAAGGTTTTTTTGGCAAATTGTAAGTACGTATACTTTTATACTAATTATATTGAAACTTGTTCAAGATAATATAGATATTATTTGTTAGTTGTGGTTGTGGATACTTTACTTTAATATCGTGCAGTAAATAACAACTTTTATTTATTTATTTATTTATTTACTTATTTTAGTTTAATATGTTTCGTGTTTTACAATTTCAAGACGGCGAGGATGAGCAAATGCATGATTCGCGATGCAAGTTTAGACGTCAGCGCCACAAGTGAACTTGTTTGGAGGGTATTGAGATCTATCAATCAAGTGTTTACTTTGTCATATTTTTGTGTAATTTCGCTTTATTTTTTAATTTTTATATAAACATAGGTTTATAAGAATAATATAATAACAACTACGATGTTATTGAATATTCAATGAAACTGAAATGATATAAAAATATCACAATGAAATCATTACATAACCTTGTATGTAATACCTACCATAAAAGTTCCAATATCAATACTATATAGATGAAAACGAAGCTTATATACAAACGTATTGTATATTCAAGCACTTAAACTTGTATAATAACACAAATATAAGAGAAATTACGCAAAAATATTACAAAGTACACAAGAGATTGACAGATCTCAATTCCCTCCAAACAAGTTCACTAGTGATGCTGACGTCTAAACTTGAATCGCGAATAGGCTGAATCCATTAGATGTTTCTGATTAACCTTTATTACGTTAAATAACTATAAAAATTAATTAACTATATACATACATAATTTAGTATTAATCATGTTTTAGGTGCAAATCAATTACATAAACACAATACAAACATGAGAATTCGCGAATAACTCAGAGCGATTGTGACGACAAGAACTAAGGGGTTAAAAATTTAAACTAATTTGACGTTGGAAGAATTAGCACTAACACCAAATTTAACTCCAACCTTATTCTGTTTCCTGAGTAGCTCTAATACCAAAAAATTTAGTCCGGAATAATAATGGGATTAACAGAAATTGTAAAAATTATAATAATTAAAGCGTTAATTTAATTTTAAAATTATACATGATTTTACAATAGCATTTTGCTTTTATGTTAAACGACCCTAGCTACAGAATGAATTATATTTTCAAATGTGGAGCAATCAGACAAAAGCAGATAAAGCAGTTTTCAACAAAAATGAGATTAGTAGGACTTATTAGTAATAGGAGTCAGATAAATCCAATGGTGCTGTCAGAGTCAAACAAAATAAAATAAATCCTATTGAAAATCCAACCTGAAATCTAGGCAATCAAGCAAAAGCAGATAAATCCGCTAGATTTCGTATTTCGTTGTTCAATAATTTATGTTTAGATGTGTATTTATTATTGATTTAGCATACCTGCTGCGTGTTGAAATCTTTGTGGTAAGTAAATGATCCTATTTTTTTTTTTTTTTTGTTAGAAAATGATTTAGATTATGCCTTGTTATTTTTTTATTGAATAATTTTTGTATTTTAAGTTTAGATTATATTTTAAGTTCTAAAATAATATATATATATATATATATATATATATATATATATATATATATATATAGGTGTAATCATACTTCGGGAAAAAAATTAAAGGGCATATACTACCCGACGTACTGATCATGGAGCAGTGTAGTAGCGTAATTTATTGAAAGAAGTGTTAAATGAAATTAATTATCAAAGTAACATTACGTAATATTCATTCAATGTAGAGATAATAGTTTTGAATACACAGTAATCTCAAATATCAATGCATTGTATTTAGTTTTAAGCTAATTTGACTCTAAGTAAAATAATTACAAATATTTGTTTATTATATATATATATATATATATATATATACATACATAATTATGTAATTTTTATTGTAAATATTGTTCAGCTCCTGAGGAAGGCTCGTATGGAGCTCGAAACCGGTCGACTGCAATCCAGAAATAATTTATTACCTCATTACAAATATTCTTCAAAAATTGCATCATTCATTGCTACACATATTGCACCACGTTGAACAAACAATGCTGTGCAAGCTTGACACGAATTTTATTGCCTTATAGTTTCGATCCGTTTTTCTACGTTTTCCGGCACATTTTGGTTGTCGCAGATAAGTGACTTAAAATGGCCCCAGAAATAGAAATCCTGCGGATTTAGAACAGGGGATCTAGAAGGCCAAGCTACAGGACCACCGCGACCAATCCACCTGTCCTTAAAAACTTGATTCAAGTGAATAATGAGATACTCCTCCTAATAGTCCAGATATTCTTTGGGTGCTAATGGTTGGTTCAGCTCCTACAGCATCTAAAGCCGCGTACAGACCAAGTTCGCGAATAGCTCGCGAACAGCTCGCGAACCTCTACAGAAGTCGGTGTGTACCAGAGATCGCGAGCAGTTCGTGTTCGAGTTCGGCCCAAGTTCGCTACATGAGCGGTAACTTCAAAGAAAGTGTTAGCGAACAGCAGTTCTAGTGTGGACGTTAATGGGTGATGATCGATCTTAAAAGTGTAGTTAGCTCTTTTAACAATGGAGTGGAGTGAAGAGAAAATTATTAATTTAATCGAACAATATGAAGTGCATCCTATTTTATGGAATCCAAAAAATCCTCATCACAAAAAGGGGAATATGAAGAAAGACTCGCTTCAAGGAATTAGTGCAGCTCTAAATATGCCACAGTTTGCAAATAAATTTTTTCTCCACCACCTTCTTTTACGGGTTCTTTCTACTTTATTATTTTTCAATGCTGTTATAATTAAAAAAACTTGCACAAACAACAATATTTTCTTCCTCACTTGACGACGTGGACATTGTTTCTACATATTTTAAAATAATGAAAATGCAGGACGCGTAGCTTTATAGCGAACTTCTGACGAAACTTTCACAGTTTTATAATAATATTTTATTAAATAAGTTTGATGTACTCATTATAACTGAAACGTGGTTAAAAGACAATGTTTACAACACCGAACTATTTGACAGTCGATACATAGTGTTTCGCAAAGATAGAGACTTGATTGCTACAGATAAAAACTGTGGCGGAGGAGTGCTCGTCGCAGCCAAGAGAGATTTGGATCCCACCTGCATCAATTTCGCCTGCACCATCGACAGTGTGGAAGCTATTTGTGTCAGACTGTTTGCATATAATTGTTATTTTTATTTTATTGCAGTTTATTTCGCTCCTCCTACAACCATTCAGATGTACGAATTGTTCTTTGATTCTTTATTAACTCTTCCTTTTATTTTTACGTCAAATGTTTTTATTATTGGTGATATAAATTTATCAAATCTTTATCAGTATCACAAGAATATAGATTGTCATGATTTGAAAGTCTCGAAGTTTGTAAATTATTTAAATTTATTAAATATGGAGCAGTACAATGATGTTTATAACAATTACGGACGTATCTTAGAAGTTGTAATATCAAATTATAAAAGTAATGTTACTAAAAGTTTGGATCCCATTATAGATGAAGATGACCATCATCCATCTCTTATTCTAGAATTTGTACACTTTGCTAACACTAAATTTAAGGCCTGCGTAAAACATGATACTATCAATTCAAAAATGGCAACTACGAATTACTTTACCACTTACTTAGTGAGGTACACTGGAATTGGTTTATTGAATGTAATGATGTAAATATTGCGGTGGATAAATTTTATAGATTGGTTTACAGTATATTTGATGAATGTATTCCGAAAATTCGTAGACATACCTGCAAATATCCCGTTTGGTTCAATTATAATCTTATTAAATTGTTAAAATCTAAAGATCATTTTCGGAGGTTATTTAATCGTACAGGATTGTCTTATTATAAAACAAAATTTAAATTAATTAGATCAAATTGTAAGATGCTTGCAGATAAATTATATAGAGAATATATTGTAAACTTACAAGAGAATACAGTATTTGGTAGTAATGTAAATAGTTTTTGGGAATTTGTAAGAAGTAAAAAATGTGAAACTGGTACCCCATCGACGATGTATAATGGTGATGTTAAGTACGAAGGAGGTGAAGAAATTTGTAATGGTTTTGCTGCTTACTTTCAAAGTAATTTTGTTAATGACACAGGTACCATAACTATGCATAATAATTGCTCTTCACAAAACTTTCATATTACATTAGATTCAGTATCTATCTCACAGGTAAATGACGCAATAAATGCACAAAGTAATAGCAAATCTCTAGGTCCTGACAATATACCTATTTATATTATTAAAGGTTGTTCTGAATTCTTCTCTGTAGCTTTATGTCACTTATATAACTTGTGCCTTAAATTAAATTCTTTTCCAGATAAACTTAAAGCCAGAATTCGTCCTTTGTATAAATCATCTGAAAAAAATCAATTTAAAAATTATCGGCCAATTTCATGTCTCAGTCCATTAGCAAAAATTTTGGAATATTTAATGTATCAGTCAATTAAAAATCAAACTGAGCAACTCATATCAATTTATCAGCATGGTTTCATTTCTGGCCGATCAACAGTTACTAATTTACTCTCTTTTACTCAATATGTCTCATGCTTTTGCTAACAAATTGCAAGTTGATTGTATATATACAGATCTCGCAAAAGCATTTGATACAGTATCGCACAAAATTTTAATAAGTAAATTAGAAGCTATCGGTTTTGCTAAGAATATTTTATCTTTACTGGCCTCGTACCTATCCAACAGAAAACAATTTGTATTTATAGATGGTTTCCAATCAAATTATTATATTGCAATGTCAGGTGTGCCACAGGGCAGTATTTTGGGACAATTGCTATTCATACTATTTATAAATGATATAGTTAATACATTATCATTTGGTAACGGCTTACTTTATGCTGATGATTTCAAATTGTATGCTTCAGTAACTGACGTTGAGGACTGTATGAAATTGCAAAATGATTTGGATAAGATTTTTAAATGATCAGTAGAAAATAAATTGAGTTTTAATTTAAATAAATGCGAAATAGTAAGTTATGCAAGAAAAGCTAACTTAATTTACTTTGATTATCATATGGATAATACTCGTCTCGTAAGAAAAATTTGCAAAAACGATTTAGGAGTACTATTCGATATGAAATTAACATTCCATCCGCATATTGAGAACGTTATTAACTCTGCTTGTAGAACATTAGGATTTGTTTTACGAACTACCTACAGTTTCAAAAATATAAATTGTTTAAAAATTTTATTTGACTCAATGGTTCGGAGTAAGTTAGAGTACGCCAGCCTGGTTTGGTCTCCATTTTATAATAATTATATATTATTTCTTGAAAATGTGCAAAAGAAGTTCTACAAACATTGTTATTATCGTGTTAATTTAGTATGGCCAAGTATTAGGTCTGTTTGTTTCGTTATTTTGCGTCTACGGTTTACTGCCGCGCCTATACACTTTATATGGACGTGGCAGTAAACCGTAGACGCAAAGTAGCGAAACGAACAGACCTATTAATTACGATGAGTTATTATCTATTTTTCATGTCGAAACGTTAAGAGTAAGAAGACAAAAACAACAAATACTATTTGTATACAAAATTGTAAACAATATCTTGAATGTACCTGATATTCTGGCTCAATTAAATTTTTTAGTACGCCCATATAATTCCAGAAGTTGTCAAACTTTTATCAATATTGTTGCTAAGACCAATTATCATCTTAATTCGCCAATTTTTTCAATGTGTTGCACATACAACATGTATTGTGAGGGACTAGATTTTTCTTATACTTTGTCGGTATTTAAAAAAATACTTGACCAAATTATGTAGTTACAATGTTTATTGTTAATTATTGTCGTTATGTGTATAAATTTGTTGTATATTTTTTGGGTATATATCCCGGGTATTTAAATATTTCTATACTCTATGCATTATTAATGTATATTTATTCTGTAATTGGGGGTATCCCTGTTGAATAAATCAATAAAAATAAAAAAAATAAAAAGAAATAAAAAAAAAACTGTTTTCAAACTAAATGACGAACTCGAGTCTCGATTCGAAAACAGTGGTGTGGACGTTGAGCTCTCGAACAGTTCGCGAACTGTTCGTGAAAGCTAATTTTGGTCTGTACGCGGCTTAAGAGAGCATATTCAATAATAATGCGTTGATGCAGTGATTGGGACGCCGCCGTAAAGGAAAACGTTCAGTATACTGACGTTGTGCCAATAAAGAATTTTGCCCTGCTTCTCCATAAATTAACAGCATGTCCACTAACTCACTATCACGATACAATGCATTCATTTTCACAATAACTACACTAAACTGCAATTCACTGCACAATCAGAACACTAAACCAGGAAAGAATGATAATTCGAAAGAATGCCCTATCCCCATCGAATTAAATTAAATTATTAATTACATAATATCAGACCGTTATTACATGTTGTGTACAATAGGGTAGTTGCGAAAAAAATAAATGTTATTTTTTCCTATTAATTATGAAATATAAATTAATTCTAAACATATTAATGTAAAAATTATTAGAAAATATAACTTTTCATTCATAATTTCCATAAATAAAGTTCGCGGTGGAATTCTTGTGACGTAGACTTTTAATAATTATATAGTTCGACCATGTATGTATGACTCATTAGACTGACTTGTTAGAATACTACGACAAAGCGAAGATGTTGAATTATATTTAATTGTATCATACAAATATTTACAGTATAATTCTAAAAGAAAAATAACAGATACAAAAGTATTATTTAATAGTACGTATATTTTATAATTATTTACTTGAATACCAGATATTTTCAAGATATTTAATTCTTATATAGACAATTTCATAATTTTGCCACCAGGTGGCTGCACACGCCAGTGAATGTACATGTCATTTTTAGTGACATAACCTATGTTTTACGTGTTAAAATCATATTTTATTTTTATTTTCTATATCATCAGATTTAAAACAAGGTAATGAAACTAATGAATTTGTGTGAAAATGAATAATTTCTTTTGAAATAGTGCTTCTCTCAAACATATAAATCGTTTCAAATAAAAATGGTAGTATTGTATACAGACTGTACCGCTAGGGCAAGAAAGACTGTGATTGGTATTAATAAAACACGACACCACGGGAAAATTTGAAATAAGATTTTTTTAAATTATATTTTGAAAAATATACAGTTGCCAGACATAAAATATATATTAAAGTGAATAACTTGAACAATTCTTTCAGAAAAAAAATAAATAAATTGGAAAATGCGCAACTACCCTATTACTTGCATTATTATTAGATTTGAATAAAATTATTAAGAATATCTATCAACTAGTGGTAGAAAAAATGTTTACTCTAAATACGATGCAATATTTTTTTGCGAATTTTTGAAAAATTTTTTTTGTTCCATGATCACTACGTCGGGTAGTATATTTTTTCCCGAATTATCGAATTATGATTACACCCTATATATATATATATATATATATATATATATATATATATATATGTCATCACGTCATATTACCCATTACTGGGTGTGCCAGTATCAACAATACATGACGATATATTTTTACCTTGAGGGCGTCACCTCATGAGCTGGTGTGCAGAGTGCACCACAGGGATCACTTTTATGCGATTAAAAGTCTGCACTGGACGGGATCTAATCCGGATCACCAGATTGGCAACCAAACACTATACGCACACGGCCATGCGACCCCATAAGTTAAGTAATAAATTTTTTGTTCGTTTTGGCCAAACAAACATATTTACTTATCAGTTAGTTTTTTTTATGGATTTAAGACGATGAAAACTAACAACCTCTCTTTCATTTAAACCAAAAGCAGATACATCCATTTCAATCAAACAAAACTAGATAAATCCATTTTATTTTTGTAAATAACAGACCTTGTGAGATAAAAAAAATATAATTAAATTATAGTTTTCATATCACAGAACTGTACCTTACAGAATGCCAGTTTTATTTTTTCTTTAAATATTGCGGATTTATAGATATACGTTTTTTGTGAATATCTCTAAATTAACAAAAACGGATTTATTTGCTTTTGTCTGTTTGCTCCACAAATGCTGTTATAGAGGGTGTTAAAAAATAAGTGTCACAAATTATGAGGGCAAAATGAGTAAAAAAAGTTTAATCAACATGGGTCCGATCTTCAACTGTTTTTGAGAAAGAGACCATTTTGTATTAGAATCGAAGAAAAACTGACTAAGATAGTGGTTGAACAAATTTTGTCTATACCAGTAAATAGACTATAAAGAACAATAAGATTTTATATGAAACATTTTTGTCACTTTCTAATAGTTACGAAGTTATTTGAAAACTAAATATTGGCCAAGGGCGCCACAACTTTTGTCTTAGTACAATTATTCGATTTTTTTGAAAAACAAAAACACATCTAAGATGATTTCTGCAAGGTAAATAAAATGCCTCATTTAATCGAAGTTGTAACTCTTATAGTTTTCGAGATAGCAGAGATAAACACCGAAAAACTTATTTTTCATTGCCTTATATCTCGGAAAGTATTGAAGACCGGACCCATGTAGATTAAGCTTTTTTACTCATTTTGGTGAGTACTATATGCCCTCATAATTTGTGACACTTATTTTTTAACACCCTGTATATACGAGCCCAGTCTCACAGCAGTTGGCTCACTTTTTAAAAATTCATTAACTAATAAAGTTTGTAATATTAATTAAATAAATCTTTGCTTTTTATTTAAAAGGAAGATTTTCAACATTGCGCAATATTAAATTAAATATTTCTCTAAAGGTTAAAATTTTAACGGTATAACAGTAACACAAATCGATATACAGTCGTACAAAAAAGTCTCCATACGACAGTAGTTTTAATGTATTTTAGGAAAAATAGCAGTCTAAAACCCAATATATTTAATTTCCTTTTAATCCAAAATGAAACGCAGTATATTACGTTATTATAAAAACAGCATTATATTTAGGGGCTATATTTATTCAGTGGAAGCACGAAAATTAGTAATTATTGTAACAATGGATAGCAAAGGTTACATCGATATTTTAAAAGCAAATTTAAAACAAAGTGCTTAAAAATAGGGCCTTAACACACAATTTTAATTTCATACATCAGAAAAATTCGACAAATAATTCGCGTCTATGAGAGAATGCGTACTATATAATATTAAAAATATGGTTAATCATCCCTCACAGTCTCCGGACTTTAACCAGATTGAGAAAGTGAGAAAAATTCTTAAAATAAATAAGAATATGAAGCAAAAAAGAATTTAAAATTAATTACAAGTAAAATAGCAAATCAAAGGAAAACCTTCCAAATATTATATTTCTTTATGAAACTTAAATAAATGGTTTATTATTTAAATGTTTTGGTTATCGTACGGAGACTTTTTTTCATGAAATTATGAACACTTTCAATGTTTACCCCATAATATAAATAAATTAAGTAAATTGTTAGTTTATTTTATATTTATAATAACGTGATATACGGCGTTTCATTTTGGATTAAAAGGAAATTAAATATATTGGGTTTTAGACTGCTAGTTTTCCTAAAATACATTAAAATTACTGTGGTACGCAGACTTTTTTGTATGATTGTGTATATTTATTTCACGTTATTTATCAATATTGGGTAACATCGCTTTTTATTCTAAATTATTACTGTAATTCTTTTAGCCATTTTATTTAAGAAAACTAACAACTTGATGAATTAATTTTGTTTATTTTTTGAGTTTTTGGTTAAACTAAGTACATATAAGTTCATTTTACATTAAAAAATGAAAAATTTAGTTAACATGTTGTGCTACGAACTACAAAATATTTATGATATTAATAAAAAGAGACGATAATTTACGTTAGTGTATTATAATTAACTAAATAAAATGAAATTAAAGCGGGTGGGCCAACAGGCACTCATTGGAGAGTACATCATAGAGGTCACTTTTGTGCCATTCAAAATTCGAAATATTAGAAATGGGTCGGGATCGAACCCGGTTCCTCAAATTCGCGACCAGATACTCAGGCACGCGGCCATGGGACCCCATATAATTAGTTAAGTTAAAATATATTTTATCCTTCACGTTGACAATAGATAATATCACTTGTACACGAATGAAATATAATGTTTGCATTTCATTTTTATTAAATTTGTAATAAATTTTTAATGAGAATAACTTTGCAAGATAAAGATTATATTTCACTTTTAATATGAAACATGAATTTTTTACTTCTCTGGAAGCAATTGAATAAATAGAATTTACTAAAGTAGAATGACAGCTGTGGAATTTCATTACCGACACAATTTATCATACCAGTGAAATGACTGTTTTCCTCTTATATTTTGATATAAACAACAAGATGTTTCAACTTTCAGAAATTGTAAAGGTATTAAAAAAAAGATGAATTGAAAAGAAAAACTGCAAACAATGCAATTTTTGAATTAAAATGTATTTCAGTTATTATTTATACAGGTTGTCGCACGAAAAAATGTCAAAACTTAAAACCCCATATTTTATAAACAATACTATGTCCATATTTTATAAAAAATACTGTGTAATCTATTAAACATAAACCTGATTCTACAGAAGTTCTAGCCTCTTGAAAATGACCCTAGAGGTATATATTTGTTCTTGGTTATAACAGTTACAGATAAATTCGAGGATAAATTTGGTATATAGGTTGGACGGTTTTCGAAGGCCACCATTGGGATCTCGGAAACTATGACATCTTGGATGTACCTTTATTTTGACAAAAATTCTCATAGGTTACTAGATAATGGCGAAAAACTGAATTAGGTCGAATTTTTCATTTTGAAACTACTTCTAAACTATAAATATATGCGAGAAAAATGATTCAAATAAAAAAGATGGATATTCTTATGGTCTTCCCAGTAGCGTACGAACATAATTTTTGTATCGATAATTAACTTATTCCATATCTACCTTGATTCATTATGTAACTTTAATCCTTTATTTTTAAGTTAACGTATGTGTATCCTGACCAGGTGTCTGAAATAAAAAAATGTTTTTGAAACGAAAGAATTTTATTGACCAAAGTATTTTCATTCACATCAAAATTCTATATTTACTTATTGAAATACAACAACCTTTACATCAATCGAAAGAGAGAAAAATAAGTACTTTTGTATTATTTAGATATACATGATGCACCACGGAAGAATGTTAATATTTAAACTACATTTTCTTTACTAATTGTCAATAAAGAAATCCGTACATAACATATGTACTCGTATTTTGTATATTAATCCCTCTATGTACACGAGTAATTAGCACAAAAATTTCGCATAAATGAATTTCTGTGTTTATTAAGATTAAAAGTGCACAATATAAATTCCATTTACAACTGAGTATTTCATTCATTTTTGAATATTTTAAAGCTATTTTGTACAAGAAAATAATAAACACGTTTTTATTTGTTTGTTCACATAACGACCAAATTTGCTGTTGTTTATTTTTTTTTGCACGTCATAATGGCGTGGGAATCTGCAATAGCACTGGTAACACCACTAGAGAACCTAATATTTAACGAACAAAAACTTAATACTTTCTTAATAATTCTTTTCATCCCCGCTTTTTCAATAACTTTTAACACCACAAACTCATTTAGGTATTAACTTCAGATTTATGACATTTTTTTTCTGTACGCCAATTATATAAATATAAAAAATCTAGTGTGGCCAATACATAACCTCCCGCCGTGTAGTTTGAGGATATAGATTTACATTATACGAACAAAACTCCGAATGGCATGCCAGTGACATCTTTTGCTTTATATTAGGACACTTTAACAATGCAATAATATTACACAGTTCGATTTAATTTAATGTACAGAAATAAATGTTTAATATATTTCATAAAATAGAAGCTAACAAGCTTTTCTTTGATAATAAATTTTACCTTTATAAAAAATTGTAGCAACCAGTGAACTCAATATACTGAATATTTATACATATAATTGGAATGCGCCGTCATATATTGTGAGAACATATAAAGCGTGACATCCTCCATCTTTTCTTTATACAGTCTTGAGTGCAAAAGTTATTTTCATTGACAAATATCAAATAAAGTTAGCTTCTTTAGAGCATCGACAATAATGTTATTTCTATTCTCATTGTCGACATTAAGGAATCCTCTACTTTCATTTTCTTATGTACTGGAGTCCAACGGTTGAAATATTATTTATTTCAGTTTTCAGAAACCTACAAAAAATGAACTTATAAATAAATGTAAATAAAGGAATTTCTGGATATCAGCCACTAAAATTTATTCAGTCTCGACCGTTTCGACCCCACACGGGTCTTCTTCAGGAGCTATACAGTAACAATTATTTATATGAGTACAGAATTACTATTTATAACATAAATTATATGACTAGAGACTTACATGAACTTTGTAAACCAGTAGCAATACATGTAGTGTGTAATGTAGTTTAAAAAATAAATAAATTAATTAATAAATAACATGGAAATTCATAGATTAAAATTGTTAAACATAATATTTAACACAGTCGTCATAATAAAAAATACATATATAAAATATGATAGTCTAACATATAAAAAAATATGAAAATGTAAAAAATATATGAAATTAGGTGTGCCACACCCTAACGGACACCTTAGACTGAGTAAAGTTGACGTAAATTGCGAAAAAATGACATTTAAATGTATTTTTCGCAGAAAAACAATTTTAAGCTTCATAGTATAGTCATTTGGTAGAAAAATAAGGGTTTAATCCACAAAAGGTCGGGTATTTTTGATTTTTGGATATATTATATATTTAGGGGTCCTAATAAAAAATGCAAGTTTTCACCCTCGGGGGCTTTCGGGAAGCACCGCCCACTTGGAAAAAAAGGCGCAAAAAAGCGGTTTTTTCTAAATATCTCTTCACCTATTTGCATTAGGGCAAAAATAGTTATTCTTCAATTTGTTGAGAATAAAATTTCCTACTACTTTCATCTAACACATTTTTTTCTATAACTAATAGATAGCGAGCTACAGGCGCTTCAAACAGAGCAAATTTTTGAAAATTTCCCTAATGCTTAATTTAGTTCATATTTTATTATATTTTTTAATTTTTTTTACAAATTACTTATTATTATTCATTCATTAATTCCATTTAACTGCTATACATATGTATTAATTATTGTTTATTGTTTTATTTTCATTCTAAAGACGTTTTATAGTCCAGGAATATTTTTGATTTTACCTCAAAGTAATTACAAGAAAAGCTTTTAAATGGAATCCTATCCAGAAAATGCACTGAATAACATATCAAAAGATTTCGGATATCGGAACACGGGAACCTCTCGCCAATTGGGAGAAATTGCGGCATATTTATGTTTTTAGCCATTTGCTCAAAACAATTATGAAAGAAATTAAAATTACTTAAAAAACAAACAATATTACATATTTAATACATAGTCTAATAGAATTCACTATTTATAACAGTTTACACACGTCGTGGCATGGAAAGAAGTAAATTATTGATTCTTTCTTTATAATAAATGTCAATGTTTTCCTGCAATTTTTTTTTTATTTTTCCATAATCTTTTCTTTACTTTACTTGTCATGTTTATCCTTGTATAGTTCATCTAGGGGTCATTTTCCGAAGACTCGTTATCGTTTTATTATGGGTGGACAATAGCTAAAACCGCAATGCCAAAATATTTCGGTCCGTACAGTCGACCAGTTCAGTATTTGAAATGCTGGTATATATTTTACGCCCAGTATTCGACTGTAGACCAAGACTGCACTTACCAGATTTTCTAAACCGATTACCAGGGCTGTATTTGCTAATATTATACAGTCGAATACTGGGCGTAAAATATTTACCAGCATTGCAAATACTGAACTGGTAGACTGTACGGACCGAAATATTTTGGCATTGCGGTTTTAGCTATTGTGCACCCATAATAAAACGATAACGAGTCTTCGGAAAATGATCCCTAGATGAACTATACATATACATAAGTACTTAAGTGCAGTTACTCGTGTAAAAATTTTGTTAAACATTTTTATTTTAATTCTCCTGACGACAAAATTTTACATTATTTCTTATTTATTTATTTTTTTATCTTTTTAACTCTTATTTATTTATATTTTTATCAAATACGATAATCAACTCTGTGATTATTTTAATTGTTCCTCATGGATGGTTGCTAAAAAACTCATGTTATTAGACTATTTCTGTAAGTATTTGTACATTATTTTTATACTACATTTTATGTTTTTGTTTTTCATTCTGTACCTCTACTGTACATTTTTGTATTGTCCATAGCGCCCTGAAGAAGATAATGTACTAGTCGAAATGTCGGCTTGAAATAAATAATTTCATTGCAGACTGCTTGTCCGATTATTTTTCCTTCGGGAACCCTCATCCATTCCTTAGTCGATTATCGCTCAAGTTCAAAAACAATAGTATCTGCTAACTTCACGTAGCAGACCCCTTATGTAAAATGTAAAGTTTTTTGTGCTATAATTTTTTGCTAATTTTTGCTGTATAAATCAAATTTATTGCTGTTTACCAAAAAAAGTTATAAACAAAAACAATAGTAACTACCTGCTAACTTCATGTAGGAGACCCCTTAAGTAAAATGTAATGTTTTTTGCGCCATAATTTTTTGCCTATTTTTTGCTCATTTTCGCTGTATACATCAATTTTTTTTTCTCTTTACCAAAAAAAGTTATAAACAAAAACAATATCTGCTAACTTCACGTAGCAGACCCCTTATGTAAAATTATGTAAAATGTAAAGTTTTTTACGCTATATTTTTTGTTAATTTTTTGCTATTTTTTGCTGTATAAATCAATTTTCCTACCTGCTAATTTCACGTAGCGAAACCCTTATGTAAAATGTAAAGGTCGTAATTAACTGACAAGGACGTTTAGACGAAACATTAGTTTTAACATTGAGTAGCGGGTCCCGAATTGTCCCTGATAGGGACGAACGCCAATACGAAGGCCCCGGAGGATAACGGGACTAACAGCCAGTGACGGGGAGCCCTGAACTCATTCCAACCGTTCTCCCCTTCTGTCTATAGTCATCTCAAACGACGTACATTATTGCGGTACCCAACTCCTTCCCCTCCTCCGCACACAATTCTTCCATTATATATTATATTTAGTAAAGTTATTAATACGTGGGCTCTGCATAGTTCATTTATCATTAAAACTTGATTCTTAACAATAAAAATATTTTTTTTTTATTTTTTTATTTACCCCCCTCTATATCTCCTTAATTCTTGATCCTAGCGAAAATGTGTATAGAATCTTTTCGGTAGAGAATTTTATGTAGATTATTCTAATATTTTTTCGCTAGAGGCAGTAGTTTTCGAGTTATTAACAAAAAACTGAAAAAAGGGACCTTTAGAGCCCCCCCCCCCCTCCCTTAGCTTCACTCCCACCCATCAGTACGTTTAGTATTTTGTTAAGGTCACCTTCCCCTATAACTGTACCAAAATTGGCTTCTACATGAATTATTTCCGCTATTTTTCCTTCGTTGCCTGGGCGCCAATTCTAATTCACTTATCGAGTCGCTAAGTCCACGTGTGTCGCTATCCCCACTACTTCAACGCAGTGATGACATACGTATTTGCGTCACAGCTTGACGTCATAGCCGCACTTCAGAGGGGGAATGACGTCGTAGCGAGGGTCGCTACTTGTTTCGACACCTATGTAGGTCTCGCTAAGTTCTTTTCCACTCGCTAACTTTGAAGTTTGGTTATGTTAGTGTTTTGTTTGTAAACAAATGGTTGTTCGTGCGTTTTAATATTTTGTTGTGCGTGATGCTGAAGTAGAGGAGAGAAGAGAAGAGGCTAGAATTGCCAGAAGATTAATTAGAGATGCACATAATTCGTTTAATTTGCCCGAAGCGGATTTTTTTGTTGCACCACCTTCTATATTCTTTAACAAAATAGTTAATTGGTCCCACAATGCCTTCCAATTATGCCTGCCGTCTGCCCCCAATAATTTTCCCCTCGCAAAATCTTCGTGGTCCTCCATAAAATGGAGTAAAGTTTCTTTTTGTTCACTTGAAATTCTCTCCTCTCTTTCACATTTTTGAAACATTACAAATTAAAAACGAAAACAATAAAAAAAAATGCTAAACTAATGAACTAATAAACTAACACTAATTTTATATGAATATATAACTAAAATAAAGAAAAATTTAAAAACCGATATAAAAAATGAAAATGAATGAAATACTAAACTAAAATAATAAACTAACACTAAATTTAAATAAATACGTAACTAAATTAAAAAAAGAAAAGAAACTAAAATATAAATTTAAAAAATCAAACTAAAAACCAAATAATCTAACTTTAATAATAATATAACAAACTAATTAAAAATAAAATAAAAATTAAAACTAGATAAAAGATATAAAATTTTAAACACGACACAAAAAAGCATTTAACAGTATAAGATCACAATCAAAACTGAAATGAATACTGTAAAATTCAAACTGAGCGCTTAAAAATACAACACTGCCATCTAGTAAAATAACAGTTACTAAATGGTGACGTAGGTTCAACGTCATCATATGACGTCACTAACAATGACGCAATAGCGACACCTTACTATCGCTACATTTAGAATAGACCTCCTGGACTATTAAATATCGATGGTTAAACTGCAAAACCTCGTAAGTCAACTTTGGTAATTTTTCTTTTATTGGTGTTTGGTTTAAAAATTTCAACTTCTTTTAATGTGCAAAACCTTGTGCCTCCCAGTTCATAATAAAATACATTAAGCTCCATCCGTTGAAAGACATATATAACAAAGAATTAAATGTTTTTATTCTCTCCTGTAAAATTTACTAAAAGTGACTTACAAGGTTTTGCAGTTTAACCATCGATGTGTAAATAACTGTTTAGATGTGTTTTGACAGTGAATTTCTATAACTAGGAGAACAGTGTTATGGTTCAAATTAAATTGCATAAATAACGAAGACAGATTTGTGAAAAAATTATGAATCTTAAATAAATATAAGGTCTGAAATTCAACCGGTAGTAAACAAAAAAAAATTTATCTTTTATTCCTAGAGAAACCAACCGAGTCAAATTTTTATTTCTTATTTTTTAATACATAATGTACCCATAAAAGAATCAAACTGAGCATCTTGTTTTTATACTTATTGTGAGTACGAAGAAAAATTGCCTCAGTTGTATAATGAAAGATTTTGAAATAAGTAATTTTTTTGATTTTCGGCAAATTTTAATTTTTAGACGTGTTCGGTACTCAATTAGCTTTTGATCTCACACAACATAAAACGATCCCTAACTAGACAATTAAGTAATATCGATATGCCCAGTATCTCATTATTCGTTACATTCGACTGTACATATTTTTATTTACACTGTCCTTATTGTTAATTGGATACGTATCTTTGGTGTCCAATGTGTTGCTCTTGGAATTCAATACATTTCTCTGTCTAAGGTTATATTGAATTCTTTCAGCTACCTATTAATAAATGATCTGGTCCCTTGTGTATCTGTCACGAAGATGCTCAAATCCACATTCTATTCTTAGATTTTTAAAGCAGGGATAAATTTATCAAATGATTCACATCCATTTTACTCTCACGAGAAAAATACGTGCACAGCATGAAAATATCATGGCTTAATGATGAAATGTTTTTCACACCGGAAATTACCTACTTTTATCCTTTTAAACTACGATGATAAAGTTATCGTTCTTAAAAACCTACCCGGAAATACTATTCTTCAAGGTATTCAAAATAATTCAATTTTATCTGTTTTCATCTAGTTAATAATTGTACAATTCTTGTTGAGATATTTTTTGAAAATATAATAGTCAATTGATTGATTGTATATTAGTGACATGCAGTGTCCAAAGCTTCAAGAGGTGACCGACTAATGCAATTAACTTAGATCAAGATGAAGTTAGATACGTAATAATTTATCTACGACCATAAAATCATAATAATAATAATAATAATAATAATAATTTTTCCTTTCTGGTTGAGGCATCGACTGCTGAGGTCATTATACTTCAAGTACCATTAACTTATTATTATATCAGGATGTACACAGACACTTTATAATATAATATTACTATGTCTAGAGACATACACAAATACTTGAAATATATTACAGAGAATATAAATAATTAGTCACGTGACATGTTTTCACCCAATCAGCATTCAGAATCTCCCTAGTTACATATCTATCACAGCGATGACAAAAAACAAAGAAATTAAAACGTTATTTATATTCGTTACTAAGGGATTTTCACATTTTTTTAACAAAAATTCATTATATTCTCTCATTAAATATAAGAACGTGATATGATTAATAACCAAACATATTGCTCGTGAAACCGAAGAAGCATATTTCACTCGTCCTGCAACTCGGTTCCACTCGAAAATATCATCGATGATAATCACATGACTTGTTATACTCGTATTACGTATGACAATATCACAATACGTTTAATGCTCGTCGACAATGATATATTAATAATAATAATTAATAATAATAGTAATAATAATAATAACAATAATAATTAATTATTAATAATAATAACAATAATACTAATTAATAATAATAACAATTAATAATAATAATTAATAGATAATAGACAAATATACAATTCATAGATTAAGTGTTAGTTTATGCTTTAGTTGTTGCACAGAATTTTTGGTACCGTTTAGACCAAAGTTGTGTACTTTTTAATGCTACTACATTACATTTCTTAACCCTTGCCTGACAATAATAATTTTATGCCATGAGTCCCCAAAATAGGGTCATTTGTGACCCGAATTATTTTTGCTGTTTTGTTATTAATATCACTATAATTAATCATGTTTTATTTTTATTATATTTATTGAACATAATTGTATTGAAATATCATGAAATATACATATTTTGGTGTTATTATAATACCTTATGAATTTTTAAATAAACCACTGAGTTTAGTAATTTAATTCAATATTATTTATTGAATAATTATTATTTATATAACATCACAGAAAATAAAAACAAATATATTTTTGTAAGTAAAAAAATATTATTGTTCGTTAAGTGGAAACTGAAAACAAAAAAAATATATCTTATATTTTCTGTAACTATAATTATTATATTATTCGTGTACCAAGATGTTTCCCTTTCCCTATCTTTTGCGCAGTAGATGAACGACAGATACTAAATTATATTATACTCGTCGTCAAATAAATATGGACTGATGTTCATTATTTTCCCTTTTTCGCCCCCTGTACCTTTCTCTGCGATGTTGCCACGTCTTCATAACTTAGCATTTTCGACATTGCCCATAAATTGGCAACAGTGTGAAAATTTCCAGTCCATACTTATTTGACGACAGGTATAACACGTATCAAAATAAACTGAATTAAAAACATCGAAATTCCAACCGTGCGTAGGGATGAAACGTCTCAACTTTCATGAAAATAAGTTCGTTAGGAAAAAATTAAATTCAAAAAAACATACCAAAACCGGGTCACAGCCGACCCAGAGCAACAAAATTCAAATTTTTCTTGAACTGTGTTAATTTTCGTTTTGGTTATTATTGCTTATGTTTCAATACAGTATTTTAGGAGAATTCACAAAAGAAAAACAATCCAAAAAAATTATTTAACGAGTTACAAAGAAAAAACTAAATTTTGGGTCCATGTTGACCCGGTTTCAGTAAGCAAAGGTTAATATAGAACTTATAAATTTTATTGAAATTGATGATGACGATGATGAAGGTATCTTGTATATTGAAAATTTTATAAGACCTCGTCGTAATCCCTTTTAAAACATAGGTACGATAATTACAAACTATAATAATAATAATAATAATAATAGTACTTTATTCCATCGACAATGTAAAAATACATGTATAGAATATGTCACAGTAATCATACAGTAATAGAGGTACATAAAAAGTATAAGAGGTATTTTAATATAGACCTCGTTATTTGTCAAAATGATAAAAATTCATTCACCGAATAAAAAGTCTTGTCCAAAAGGAATTTTTTTAATAATTTTTTAAAGGCATTTTTATTTGTCTCTAGTTGTATATTCATCGGTAAATTATTAAAAAGTTTTAAACCTTGTATATTTGGAAGTAAATCTAACGTTTTGTGTTTATTTACTGGAATGTGAAGCATTTGCTTTTGTCTTGTGTTGCAGTTATGTTTATCAAAATTAGTTTGAAATTGTGTTTTATTATTAAAAATATATAAACAAACTTCATAAATGTATATGGAGGCTACAGTCAGTATCTGAAACTGTGAGAAAAGAAGTCTACAAGAAGAACGACGGGAAACTTTAGCAATTGTACGAACTATACGTTTTTGTATAATGAATACACTATGTGCAGACGATGTAGCGCCCCAGAAACAAATACCATACCTCAATCTGGATTCGACTTGGGCGTAATATAAAGTGATAAGTTGTTTTCTTGTGAGAAGACTACTTAAATGCCAAAACTGATAATTAACTGAACCTAGCTTTGAGATAAGTGTGTTACAGTGATACTTTCCATTAAAATTTTCATCGAATTTATAACCCAGAAAGTTACCCTTTTCAGATCTTTCAATTTCATGGTTATCAATGATTAAATTTAAATTTAAATCTTTTCTACATTGATAGAAATGAAAACGTAAGTAGTAAGTCTTACTGAGATTAAAATAAAGATCATTATCGCAGAACCAAGCTGACAAGTTATTTAAATGGTTTTCGCACTTTTGTTGAAGTAGCTGATCACAACTTTCAGAGACGATTAAGGAAGTGTCATCTGCATATAGTGTAATGTGACATTCATCTTCAAAAATCGTAGGTAAGTCATTAATGTACAAAATAAACAGAGTTGGTGAAATTACACAACCTTGTGGGACACCCCTATTACTGACTAAGATTGTAGACTCAGTGTTTTTTATTTGAGTATCATTGAGGTTGTAGATCGATACAAATTGTCGACGATTTTCTAAAAATGATTTGACCCACTGTAAAGGAATACCTCTAATTCCGTAACAATGAAGTTTATCTAAGAGTTTTGAGTGACTAACACAATCAAAAGCTCGGGAGAGGTCGCAAAAAATTCCAACAGGTTGTTCATTCTTATTCAAGCATTTAGATATATTTTGGAAAGATGAGTGAATAGCATCTGAAGTTGATTTGTTAGGCCTAAAACCAAATTGTGCCTTATTTATAGAATTATTTTTATTTAAATATGAATCTAGTCTGTTTAAAAAAGCGTATTCAAAAATTTTAGAAAAGATTGACGTTAGAGATATTGGCCTATAATTATTTATATTAGTTTTGTCATTTTTTTTGTAAATTGGGATTATTTTACTAACTTTTAATTTTTCTGGGAATGTACCTAATTCGAATGAAAGGTTAATTAAGTATAGGACTGGTTTTATTATTATATTAAACACAGATTTTATTAAGAAACAAGGAAAATCATCTGGGCCACTTGAATGTTTATTTTTTATTTTAGATTCTACTAATTTACTGAGTTCATCTTCACAATAAGGATGTAAATAAAAACTATTAGAAATCGAATTCATTGTTACAGAACTGCAGCATCCATCACGTTTAGGTATTTGCTGGACAATGTTCAGAGGTGCATCTCTAAAGAAAGAGTTAAAATTATTTGCTACATCTAGAGAGTCAGAGATTTCCTCATCATTAACTTTAATATTGATGCTACTTACTATAGATTTACTATTGGAGTTTTTCTTTACTATATTCCAGGTAGTTTTTGAGATGTTATCTGAAGAAAAAATAAGTTTTTGAAAATATTTCCTCTTAGTTTCATTTACTAACTTCGTGTGTACTCGTTTTGCCTCTCTATACATACACCTTAGATCAGAATTTGATTTTTGCAACTGATATAAACTGTAAAGATTCCTGCTGGATCTTTTAATTTCATCAGTGCACCACAATTTTGAATTATCATTAATTTTTTTTTCTTGTAAAGAAAAGTGTTTATTAAAATAATGTGATAAAATATTGTCGAATTTATTATAAGCTTCATTTAAATTTTGGTTGAATAATATTTCTTCCCATTTTTCATTATTTAGTTCAGTGCAAAAATTGTCAACATTATTCTTACTAAAATTTCTATACGTTTTAGAGACATTATTGACACGTAAATTTAAATTGGCAATAATAGAACTGTGATCGGATATAAAATTTTCACTAATTTCGCAAGATGTATTTACATTGTTAGTATAAAGATGATCTAGTTTTCTGTTATTTCTAGTATTTCTATTTACTATGTTTTTACA
Source organism: Ophonus ardosiacus (assembly GCA_943142095.1). NCBI lineage: Eukaryota > Metazoa > Arthropoda > Insecta > Coleoptera > Carabidae > Ophonus > Ophonus ardosiacus. Next base: position 45,708,552 of record OW964824.1, read on the forward strand.
GTTAAACTTTAGTAGAAGACTGCATAAATTTGCGTAAGTTTCAGCATCTCTAACTGGATCTATATTAAAATCACCTCCTATGAAAACGATATAATTCTTTTTTAAGATTGTATCTAAAATATTATTTAGATTATTTAAGAATTTAGTACAATTTTCATTGCTTATATAATTAGGTGTTCTATAAAAATTTAATATAATATAGGTAGTGTTGGGGCATGGGCACCATTTATGGAATGACGAAGAATTTTATAATAGGTTTCGATTAAGCAAAAAAGTTGTAATTTAAAATTATCTTAAATTGAAAATCAGATTAGGCATTTTACTAATTGGTAAGTATTGTGCTATATATATTGCGATTTTATGCGACGGGCAGCATGCTAATTGTTGTAAATTTTACAGGATGCCACAAATCTACAGCATCAAGAGTAGTAAAAAAAAGTTTCAAGAACAATTGCTTCACTCGGGCATCAATACATAAAGATGCCTACTACTTTACAGGAACAACGTACTGTACGCCAAGAATTTTGCAATATAGTCAGATTTCCTCGTGTGTTCGGGGCAATAGATTGTTCACATGTTCGTTTACAACCACCAGGTTGGCTGTTTATAATTATGATATGCAAGAAAATTTATAACATTTTAATAATAACATTATGCTATTGTCTAAAAAATTTAATTTTGGAGGCGAAAATCCAGAATTGTTTAGAAATGGGAAATCTTTCTTTTCCTTTAATGTACAAACTATATCCGATGCGCAATTACGTATTCGTGATATTGTTGCACGTTGGTCTGGTTCGCCCCATGTTGCAAATATATTTAGAAATTCATTAATTAGGACTCGTTGCGAAACGAAATGGGTAGTAATCTTATGCTGGGAGACAGTAGTTATTAAAATAAAAATTATATTATTACTCCTCTATCAAACCCGATTACCGCAACTCAAATCCTTTTTAACAAAAGTCAAATCAGGACAAGAAATGTAGTTAAAAGATCCTATGGTGTTTGGAAAAAAAGCTGTAGGAATAAAATTAAATATTAATACAGTCCAAAGCAGGTGAAAAATTACCACATCTTAATGAAGATTTAGAAGCATCTGTTAAGTTCATTAATAACATACCGAATGTTATAATCAATCAAAATCGAAGATATAATGTAAACAATCGTGTGAGAGATAATCTGATAAATGTTTATTTTTATAATTTATTATAATGTACAAGTAATATCATTCTATAAGTTTTTTCGAAAGTAAAGTCAGTTCTTTTTCCGCAATTTCTTTGCTTACTTTCGCTTCTTCTATTTCTATGGAAACTTTAACTTTTCTCATTTCCTGTTCTTCCATTATTTCTATTTTCCATTTTTCTTCTGCCTGCTCGTTCATGGCAATTAGTATAGATGTTTTTGTTTACACTATTGTTCGTATACAGTTTTGTTAGATGTATTTTTATTTGACACTAAATAAATACAAAAATGTAAAATATTTACTTAATAAAACATCTATGATTATAGTCACCAAATAGAGATTTCATCTAAAAAAATTTAGTTTATGTTATAACTCAAAAATTTACCCATAGAAAAATTATTTTCATAGACTGCTGGATGAATAACAAAAACATTACCAACTTTTTTATTTCAAACATTTTTCCAAATTACCAAGTGTTTAAGAGTTATTTAAAAATAAACATTTCGAGCAGAATTAGTTTTTCGTCATTATCTAGTAGCGATCATTTGTGACAAAACGAAATCAAGTCGAAGATAGCCCCCAAATATGCACTAGATGTCCCCGAAGTCTTATCTCTTATAGTTTCCGAGATCCAAATGGTGGCCTTCGAAATCCAGACATCTATACATATAGTGCATTTGAGCATTTCATTTCTTAAATTCACTAACTTCGGTACCAATAAATAGACAATATAAAATGGAATTCAGTTTAAAATAATTGCATTCGCACATTTATAAAATCATTTGTGCGTATCGAAACTTCGAAAGACGAAAGAACAATATTTTTATACATATGTATAAGAGAATTTAACTATGTTGCTATGTAGTTATCTTATTTTATTTATTGCCAAAATTAAGTTAGTTAAGAAGTCAGGAAAATGAAATGAGAAGTTCTATACTTTTATTCTTTGCCACTTGCACTGTGAACTTTTGAACGCATAATTTAATTTATATAGTCTTATGCCGATATTCATAAACACTCGTAAAGTTTCAAAACGGCTCATTATAATTTTTAACAAATAGAATCACACTTGACAAAAAAAAAATTCGATTTTTCTTTCAATATCGACTGTTTTTATAGGATAAAAATTATAACGAACCGTTTAAAATTTTACGAGTGTTTTACGGGCATTAAGGGGGGGGGGGGGGTTGAATGAAGAGGGTTGCATAAGCAAAAAAAATATGTACGTGTCCCCTCGCAATTGTAATAAAAAATAATGAATATTTATTAAAATTTTGTAAATTATATGATTATGTTTGTGTCCTGAAAACATTTTGGTTGAAAAAATACAACGGATATGGAAAAAAATAATTCATTTCCGGTTTATAACTTGAAATACGTAGACCAAATTATATTCAGGACACAATTTATTAAAAACCATAAACAAATATATAAATTTTATAAAAGTGTATGAAATAGATTTTTAAAACGACGCGAACGAAAAATTTACCAAAACAGAGCATTACCTTACAGATGTCAGCACTAGAAATGTCGGTAATGCAGTTCGGAAAGTAAACATTGAAGTTCTACCTGACTGAATATATGTAAGGATGACATTTTTGTAATTTACTTTACAATATTTTATTACTGCGGCTATTTCCATGAATGGTTTCTTAGAGAAAATAAATGTAAGCTAAAAATGCAAGAGAAAATGGTCTCGAAATGTTCTATTGTGAACAAATAAAAACATATATTCTTAACAATTAGTAATTTGTAGTAAAAGTATTGTTTCACTGAATACAAGAAATCAAGTAATAACAAGAAAGAATATATTTTAAGGGAATTGAAATTTGTTTTATGGTATCAGCTCTGGTGAAACTTCATTGTTAAATTTGTATGTTAAAAAAAGACTCGGTTTTTTTAGTTTTAGAAAAATATTTATATCACACGATGACTACAGTTTCGCTACCACAGTAACAACATCATAAATAAAGTTTAAAAAGTAGTTTTTCACTCAGTTAGTAATTGATATGTAATCAATTAACCATCAACATTGTAAATATTTTTTTCAAAATGGTAAAATTATTGTTTATGTAATAATTAAATATGAAATAATAATAATAATTAATAATGATACAATAATATTAAATAATTGAAATTATTTACAAAAAAAAGTTTGAAGTTAAGTAGTTTTTCACTCAGTAAATGATATGTAATTAAAAGGTAAAATTATTGATTATAGAGTAATTATTTTTTGTCCCTCAAAGTTTTAGCTTGCAAAATGTATTCCGGGTCCTCACAATTTTTTTTTAATCTATTCCCCAAAACAATTTCCGGCAATATGCAATTTAAATAAAACAGCATCATCAGATCAATATTAATAAAATATAAACTTAAAAACTTATAATTACGAATACATTTAAAGAAAATTAACATTAATTTTATCTACGACCATAAAATAATAATAAATATAATAATAATAATAATTAATAATAATACAATAATTTTAAAAAGTTTAAAGTTAAGTAGTAAATGATATGTAATCAAAAGTTAAAATTATGGTTAATTTATAAACTCTCATAGACAACAGTCCATCAACAATCAATATGCTGTTATTTTTCTAGGAACACCTGATCCTTAATTGCATCTTTTCATTTTTGTTTTAAAGCTGTTATTTCATGATAAATGAAGTGTCAAATAACAAATTTATCATTAACTAGCTGTACCCGTTGCAAATATTTGCAACAAATAATATTAAGGACTAATGGTATTAAATCATATTTTTTTGCATTTATAATGTTTAGTTCTCTGCTACACTGGTTTTTTAAAACTATCCCGCTCTGCTTTTCTGAATATATAGGGAGAACTTTGATTAATTACTCAACACAACACTCAGTTAATAATTAATGTATTTTACATTACTGCAGAAAGATTAAATACGGAAAATAGAAATAATTTAAATTTTGATATGTTATCGTGGATGAAAATATAGTCGCACACACACACACACGCACAAAAACGTGTTGTGGGGACCCTAATTCGTGCCTATTCTATCGAATTTTTTGACCAAAAACATTACCTCCCTTACAGTATGGCGGGAAGTAAAAATAAACTGTCTCATATCTATCATTAGCACTGGGATAGGATGGATTTTATTGTTAATTATTTGATAAGGAAATTTATATTGTTGTACAAATTTTATTCTAATAGATTATCAATATTATCCGTATATTCTATTTTCAACGTCTGTCGGTGTTATATTTTATTAATATAATTATGTCATTTTATAATCTATAATAAAAATAAAAAAAAAAAATATATCATCACGGCATATTACCCATTACTGGGTGTGCCAGCATCTACAACACATGTAGACATCGGTAATGATGACGATATATTTTACCGTGTGGGCGCTTACCAGGCGTCACCTCACGGGCACTCAAAGTTGGTGTGGAGAGTGCACCACAGGGGTCACTTTTGTGCCATTTAAAATTGGAAATATTTGGCGTCTGTCGGGATCGAACCCGGTTCCCTCAGGTTCGCGACCAGACACTCAGGCACGCGGCCACGGGACCCCATATAATGTCTATATATTTTTTTGTCACCATCACCAACAAATATTTACTGTTGTAATTCATATGTTCCATTTAAGTTTTCAATTTTAATTATTTTATTCATTATTTTAATGTGCGGGCAATAAGTATTTACTTGTAATCTAAAATATAATGCTTTTATAATTAATGTTATATTTACTATTTTGATATAAAGAAACGGATGGAAATATGTATGATAATGCTTAATAACTGGCAGTTAAAATTTTAGGGATTATACACATTCATTTTATATTACATGCTTTTTACCTCTTGCTAAGAGAGGTATTGGATTCATGTTAAAAATCGCATGTCCAGATTTTAATGAATAAGCACGAATTACAATGTCTGTGTGTGCGTGTGGATGTGTATGTGTTTGTGTGTGTGTATGTGTTTGTGTGTGTGTATGTGTGTGTGTGTGTATGTGTATATATGTGGATGTTTGAGGGATGATTCCTCAAAAACTATAATAGACCAATTTAACTACGTGTTCCTTAATCTGGCATTAATGGCAAGAGCTGAAAAAGTTTTGGTAACAATTGGACAATCTGAAATAGTAGTTTCTTAAAAAATCTTCTAAATATTATTTTTTGGAAATTTATGTTATTACAAATGTTAAAGTATATAAAATTCTCTATCCAATACATTGAACACTTTTATTATATCTCCTATAAATTTAGAGATAGACAATTATAAATGTATAAAATAATCCGCTGTATCAAACAACTCATGAAAACCAGTTGAAAAATTAAAATGTTTGTAATTGACATAAATGTCAGCGTTAAAAATGCAGAGACATTTCTGAAGGCTTTTTCTGGGAAGTACATTTAATATTTCTTATTTTATCATTAATTAAATACTTAGATATTTATGAAACTGGGCAGTAATATTCCTATACACAAATCTAAAAAGGAAAATTGTACATATCTAGAAATCATTCATTGAAAGTGAAATGCTACAAAAATGAATGGTTTGCTGTTGTTGTATCACTGGTTATAAAAGCTTTTATTTACCAGTCATAAAACCCCAGGCCTTGAGTAAAATTTGACCTAAAGAATCTGTATCTTCCTGTTTACGTTTATCTCAGGCACAAACCTAAGTAGAGACCCGAACCATTCTATCGCCCTCTCTTGGTTAATATTATAAGCAAAATTGAAATAGTTCATGGCTTACTTCGTGTCGCTTTTTCGAAACCCCCCCTTAAACTATTTAATTTATACATTATACATAGGATGACCATATTTATGTAATATGAATACATTCGTTGCCGTTGTTATTATTTTTAATAGATTCTTTGATATCAATACATAAATCTCATTCTCGTAACACATAAAATATCATTGCTTACAAGGAAAATTAAATTAAAGAAAGAGTAAAACAACAAACTAAAGAACAATAACATAACAAACGCAACGTAAATTCTTCGCCCATATATTAGTTTGCCTAATTTTTTATTTAGACACAAATTCCGGACATTTTACGTAAATGTTGCAATTCCGCCAGGACTTAAAATTTAGATAAAATATTTGGACATGTTCGGGACTTTCAGAACGTATGGTTACCCTAATTATATTTATTTAATTTGATTAAATCATATAATATTCTCTGGTTATCATTAATTGAAAAAAATTAAGGTTATTTTGTATGTAACATTAAAATGTGGCAACTCTTTCTCTTATCCTTAATTTATTGTTAATTTCTCCAAAAATCACGCATTTACAAATATAAGGTAACTAAAGTATACAAAATAATAAACGTAATTTCTTTCATTGATTTTATTGGTATTGTTTAGGATTGTACTATCTTGAGATGAATATACACTACAACAGTAGATGGAAATATACAATGTAACATATATTTTGGAACAATATACAAAGTGTGTATATAACATGAGAGAATAATATTTATTGAATCCAATTCTGGTGGGCTCTATATACATCTTACAAAAAATATATAGCAATTTGTGGTAAATGTACAAAGACATTTTTTTGTAGTTTTATAAAACAGAGGCTTTTAGCTCTATAGAGATCCTTTGGTTTTCGGTGTATAACACTACAATACACTCAGTACTAAAAGCGAATCTTTTCTGTGTTCATCTCATGACATTGTTGTCAATAACAGCAGATATTTGTTCTGTGAAAATGTCTATGCTTGCGCTGACCATGATATAATTTTGATTCATAAATTTGTCGAACAAGTATCACAATATGATTAATAATATATGAACATGATTTTCATAATGAATTAAACATTGAAAAACTTTCTGAATGTATTTTGTTTTTACTCATATCATTTGTTACCCTGAAAAATACTAAAGATATCAGTAACGACGAAAACACACGAATTGGTGATAGAAGATTTTAATATAATAATATGAGTAGGAAATATTTAGTTCCTTGGTCTATGTAAGACAGGTTGTTGAGATATTTCAGATTTTTTCGTTGATATCTCTTCCTTAACTAATCGAAATACAGTGATGATTACACTCCACATATATATACATGTATACAGGGTGTCCGTTTTTCGAGGCGCACCATTGGGATCTCGAGAACCGTGAGAGATACGAAGTCGGTTAAATTGGGGCAATGTTGCCTCATTGGGGAACCATCTTAGATGTGTTTTTGTTTTTCCATTAAAATGCACAGGTAACTAGATAGAAGCAAAAATGTAAATTTTGCCAATTTCGTTTTTGGCTTATAACTTTTTTGTGCAATTTCGTACAAGTTTCTAATTTGCACGTTCTACAGGCACTTTTTTATTAGGAATTCACAGCCGTCTTCAAAATTTTTATAGCCCGTGCCGTTTTTGAGAAATTAATACTAACTTTCAATTTTCATATGGGGCTCAAAGTGGTCTTTATTACCATTAAATAGAGATTTTTTTCTCTTTCCAACGATATAAAATACATCTACATTAACATGAAAATTAACGTACAAAATAAAAAAATAAAGGTTTTATTTATTTCTATCAAGTGTTCTTTGGAAACAAATGAATCAAAACAATTTTTTTTATAACAAATGCTCAAATGTTTCACCTTCAATTTCTAAACAAAGCTCTATTCGTTTCCTTAAATTAAAAATTGCTCGACGGATATCTCTTCTCCTTATTTTATTCAATAGAGTGTCAACAATGTTTCTATGCAGCTCATTAATATCGGCAGTTATAGTTTTATAAATATAATTTTTCATGGTTCCACCTAAAAAATCCAAGGGAGATAAGTCGGGTGATCGTGCCGGCCAACGTACGTCACCATTATTTGAAATTACTTTATTGGGAAACATTTGCGTCAAACACTCTTCTACCCTTCTGGCGTTATGAGGCGGAGCGCCATCTTGTTGGAACCACAGATGATTCAACGATTAAGACAAATATTATTGTCGATATAATCTGTGAGAAATGTTCTCAGAAAAATCAAATAATCTTCTGCAGTTAAATGGTGTGGGCCAATTATTGTGTCGCCCAATAAACCAGCCCGCACGTTTAGTCCAAAGCGCACTTGAGGTCGTCTTTCTTGATGATTTTTCAATAGTCCAAATATGTTCATTGTGACGATTGAACAATCCTGAATTGGTGAATTTGCACTCATAAGTCCATATTATATTATTAAGAAAATTTGGATTTTCGCGTAATTGGTTCTCCAGGAACCTACAAAATAATACCCGTCGCCAAGTTCAGTCGCCGGGTAGCAAAACTTGTACTAGCGCCTATTAATATTTAATAAATCTAAATTCGATGCAAAGAAGCACACATGGCTTTACATATATATATATATATATATATATATATATATATATATATATATATATATATATATATATATAAAGCTTAGTATCTTTATAAATGTTCTTGTTAATTACTTACCTTTTGCCTTTACCAGTGATAGGCGGAAATAACGAAAAGTAAAATTGGAATGTATGTATAATATTAATATATTTGTAACATAACTATTTATTAGTCAACAAAATAAAATACATTATTTTCAGATACATAAGTAGCTCTTATTTACAAAATATTGAAAATGAAAATTGATTTTTTTTTAATTTATAAATCTTGTCAAAGTTTATTTCTTTGGCCAATTTATTTTCTATGCTAAGTATGGCGAGACTTTTTAATCGTTCTTGACACATTCTATTTCTTAAATAGTTTTTGATTAGTTTTAGTTTTGAAAATGATCTTTCAGCCAAAGCTGTGGTTACAGGTATTGTCATGAAAATCATGAAAGCTGTACACACATCTGCAAAACTGGATAAAGCTGTAAATTGTTCACATAAAAGAAACTGTACTAGATCAGTAATATTTGAAATGTCATTTAAATTACTTCGGAATGCTGAACGAAATGCCAATAATTGGTTAGGAAAATCTTCAGATAAATCATCTTGATACATATTTCTTAAAATATTAGCATCTTTGTGCAAATTCTGGTCATTAGCGGACCTAAGGTATGATGGTTCCAAATCCCTAAATAAACTTACAATATTTTTGAAAGAAGAAGTTCGCACTTGTAATTGTGATAATATGATATCAATTATTCCATTGTATACCAATTTTAAATTTTTCTTCGGCACTATTGAATTTATGATCACTATATAATTCATCGAAAAACCTCTTAACAATTCGCTGACGTTTTTCAGTAAAGATTGGTTCAATACCCTAAGTTTTCGCTAAAGCGCAAGCTTCTTCACGGACTTCATCATAACCATTTCTTAATTTTAAAATTTCTTCAAGTGCCTTTTCAAACAAATCTCCAGCCTCTATTATATTGCATTTTTTATTCTGCAGTAGTTTGGATGCGAAGTTAATTGATTGAAAAATTTTTGAAAATGTAACAACTAATATTAAAAATTTGAAGTTTTCTATTTTCTTTTTTAATCCACAGGCCTCTAAATTCTCTTCTGAATTTTTCGATTTTAATACAATATCTGTTAATGATCGTAATAACTCCTAATAATTAAAACGCAATGCATTTAGTGAATCATTTCGAGAACTCCATCTTGTCGGGTTTAATTTCTTTAGAGACACTGTACCTACTGGTGCTTCATTTAATAATTCCCAGCGCTTGATACTATTACTAAAGAAACTGTATAAACGTCCAATAACATCAAAAAATTCTGTTGCTTTTGAAATCCCAGAAACGGCATCATTAAGAATTAGATTCAAATTGTAAGCAGCGCAATGAATATAATGCGCATTTTTTTCTAGTTTTGCAATTCTAGATTGTAGCCCATTATATACACCACTCATTACTGCTGCACCATCATATCCTTGTCCTCTGCATTTACTGAAGGAGAGATGTTTTTGTTTAAATAAGTCTATTAATAAAGTTTCTAAGGATTCTGCACTTCTATGCTTATTTATTGGATAAAATCCTGTAAATGACTCTTTTATATCAAATCCGAAAATTTCGTTCTTATCATTTTTTTCAGTTTTGCGTAGCGAAATACCACGCTTAGTTGTTCAATTTTTGTTATGTCTTGAGTCGTATCTAAAATAACAGAGAAAAATGGAGCACTTTTGATTTCCTCGTATATAGTATTTTCTACTTCTTGTCCCAGAAGTTCAATGAATTCATTTTGGATTTTTGGACTAAGATACTTCAAAGATCCAGTGGGTTGTGCTAAAAGTTTTTCTAGAACTGAATCATATCTTGATAATATATTAATAATTGATAAAAAGTTTCCTCTATTCCCTTCTTCACCAGTTTCATGATGTCCCCTGAACGGTAAATTACACATAGAAAGTGTTAATGTTACATCAAGTAGACGATGTAAAACAAGACGCCAAAATTTTTGCTCTTCATTCAGTTGTTTCACTAGCTGTTCGTTTAATAATTTATTTTGTTTCCAGGTATCATATATGATACATGAATCTAAGTGAACTGAACTATTTTCATGTTTATTAATTTTTTGGGACAATACCTGCCATTTTGATATGCCGTGAACTCAGTTTAATTTAAAATTTTTATTATTTCTGTCTCCAAATAACCAACATGGTTCGCAGTAGCAAAAGTCCCCTTTAACTGAATAGCATAACCATCTTCTTTCTACTTCTAAACCAGATTTAGTTTTCATAACGTAATATGAGGCGAAGAAAGATCGTTTTTCCTTACATGGAAACATTATTTTCGGTCTGCATGGACCGTAAGATGTAATAAATTTTCTTATAAATGTATCAGTAATATTATCTGGGAAGTGGCCTTTGTCTGTGGGATATTTTTCATTTATTAATTTGCGTAAAATTGAGTTTTCTTCATTAAACGGTATTTCTTTGCAAAATTCAGAATATAATTCTTGAGCTATTTCATTCTTTTGACTCACTTCTATGTCAATGTCATCCTTTTCTAATATTTCATTTATAAGAGTATCACCTTCATTTGAATCAACTTGCAAATTTTGTACAGCGGAATTTGAAGTGCAAGTAGCAAAAAAATTTGTTATTTTTGGTAATTTTGCCCGCTTTTCTTCCTCAACTCTCTTTTTAAGTTTTCCCATCCACTAAGCTTTTTATTTTTGTATTTATCCATATCTTTTACTTTTCTAAAATATAAAACTAATTAGCAACAATTTAACTCAAAAGTACACACATTATACCCAAAACGAACAACACAAAAAAACTACCACACTTTGATTAAAACAAGTGCAGGTTGCCAATGCGCTGTTGCGTTGTTTTCTGTGCTGCGCGCTGGGACAGACTAGCAACGACGGGATATGGATACGGAATGATGACAGACTGCGCACGTGAAGCGCCCAACCCTTACGGTTGCACGACTTATTTCACGAGAAATAAGGACTGGACAGGATATCATATTTACATATTGATTTATAATGATTTACATGAAGGTTAATGATATTTATTTAAGTTTAATATAACAAAATATATTTGTGTTGGTGCACTTTGTAGTTATTAAGATTTTGTATTATTTGGTTCATGATTAAATATATATTATTAAAGCATTTGCACTTTTTTTCACATTTGCGAGTATTTTACAGCCGGTAGGCGCCTATAGCACCTTGGCGCCGGGTTGCCACGCAACCCCTGCAACCCCTGTAGTTACGCCACTGCCCGTCGCCCATAATCTCCTGGGTCGAGCATTTGATTTATGTGTATTTTGTATGGGCGATATTTATGATTTTTAAGAGTTTTCCATGCATGTTGGAACGATGAGTTTACTTCCGTTGCAGTTTCTCTTGTCGAAGCAGAAGGATTATCTTGAACCTAATGAGTAATTTAACAAAATATTTGTTGATAGATATTATAAAAATCATGTTATTATTACAAATTGTCAAATTTCTTCTTCATATTCAGCAGGTCTATTGCCGTATCGTCTTCTGCATTTTGCATATCCCGCTTCTCTTCATTTGAAAATTGCTGCATTTTCACATCAAATTTGCCCTAACTGTCAAACTCAAAAGTATTGTTGAATGAAAAGATTCTTCATTTGTTTCCAAGCTGTGTTTAGAAGTGAAACATTTGAGCATTTGTTATAATATAAATTTTGTTTTGATTCATTTGTTTCCAAAGAACACTTGATAGAAATGAATAAAACCTTTAATTTTTTATTTTGTACATTAATTTTCATGTTAATGTAGATGTGTTTAATATCGTTGGAAAGAGAAAAAAAATTAATGGTAATAAAGACCACTTTGCGCCCCATATGAAAATTGAAAGTTAGTATTAATTTCTCGAAAACGGCACGGGCTATAAAAATTTTGAAGACGGCTGTGAATTCCTAATAAAAAAGTGCCTGTAGAACGTGCAAATTAGAAACTTGTACGAAATTGCACAAAAAAGTTATAAGCCAAAAACGAAATTGGCAAAATTTACATTTTTGCTTCTATCTAGTTACATTTTAATGGAAAAACAAAAACACATCTAAGATGGTCCCCCAATGAGGCAACATTGCCCCAATTTAACCGACTTCGTATCTCTTACGGTTCTCGAGATCCCAAAGGTGCGCCTCGAAAAACGGACACCTGTATATATATATATATATATATATATATATATATATATATACAGGGTGTCTCAATAAGCTTACTCACTATTGGTAACTTTTTTATTTGAAGAAATACGAGGTTGGCTAAATGAGCAAAATTGTGCCATTTTATATTAGAAAATTGGTCATGGAGACAAAATAAAAATTGTGTCAGCGGTTCTCAAAATTTGGGACAAAATATATATTTTTTAAATGGAACCATATATTTTTTATTAACATATTGGAAAGAGTATTTTTTTCTCTTTCCAATAAGGTAATGTTGTTTATGTACAATTTTTTCAAATAAACGAATTATTTACGGTTAAAACTTAAAAAAATTGTAAACTGTTTTATTAATTTATTTAGCCAAGTAAACCCGTAAAGTTCTCTGTGTTCAATAACTTTACAAATGAAGAAAGGTTAGATATGATCTTGCTATATGGAAAGTTATATCTAGACACCAGTTACGTAGAACGGTCGGCTCTCCCAAAATTTGGGATAGAATATATTTTTTAAATGAAACTATACATTTTTTATTATCTTATTGGAAAGAGTATTTTTTTCTCTTTCCAATAAGGTAATATTGTTTATGTACAATTTTTTGAAATAAATATATATACATAATATATGTCAGCTATCACAATTTTAGGTTAGATTACTGTTTCATGTTGTGGAGCGTAAATTTATATATATATATATATATATATATATATATATATATATGTGTATGTGTATGAATGAAAAGTTGCATCTTTCATTTTATTTTATATTACTATATTTATTAAATAAGATGGATTTCATGTTTTATGAAAAAAAATCTGTTGTGGGCATCACAATATCTCTCGCCATTTCCATTTTATGTTATATAAGTATTGTATTGTACTTCGCTATCAGACTGTCGTTTTATAACAAAAAAATTACAGAACCTTACCAAAATATTGCTTTTTATTGTATTTAACATAGCTTCTGTATATATATAATTCTAATTATATCTATTTTTCATTTTATGATGAAGTTCCTAAATGTCAGAGATTCTTCCAATTCATTAGAAAGATGCATTTTACCTATAATTTTAAATATTTAATTAATAAAACAATGAGAAAGATTAAATGTACTTACCAGAAAAAGCTTTGAGAATATCACTAAAACTGTTGATTTTTGATACTGTCATCTGTCATTTACAACCTATGTTACAAACAGTTGAATTTGTCAACTGGTTTCCTTAGTTTAGTTTAGCCTACTCGACTTATTACATCCCGTTATTCTTTTTATTATAGCGTCTTTATCTTTAAATTTATAGAAGATATAATAAAAATTCTAAATGTATCAAATGTAGAATTTCATGTTCTTCAATATTTGTAATAGGTATACATATTTTCAAAAAATAATATTTAGAAGACTTTTTTTTAAAGAAACTATTCCGGTTGTCCATTTGTTATCAAAATCTAATCAGCTCTTCCCAGGAATGTCAGATTGAGGAAACTGCAGTTAAATATTTTTTAAGTCTTACAGCATTTGAGGAATCGTGGCTCCAACATATATATATATATATATATATATATATATATATATATATACACACACATACACACACATCCAGACATACACCCATAGACATCAACGTAAAAATGTTATAATCGGATTATAGGGATCTTAGAACGTGCTTATCCACTAAAATCTAGATATGCGACTTTTAGCATGATTCCAATACCTCTCTTAGCGAGAGGTAAAAAGTTTGCACAGGGTTTCTAAAACCCATCGTTAGTTAACGTCCTGCGTTAAAGTGAATTAACCGTGATTTCAACACTTGTGGTATTCTGAAACTCAGCTTTACTTAACGTTAACGCCGCTGTTCGGCGTTAATTTACGCTGGGAATATTAAAGCTTTAACATGTGCGTTTTATGATATGAATAGCCCTGATATTTAAGGTGCACTGCTTTGGATATTTGCAAAATATATTTTATTAACAGTGAGTATAGTTATTCATGTTATCTATATATATATATTTCTTATGGGGTCCCATGGCCGCGTGCCTGAGTGTCTGGTCGCGAACCTGGGGGAACCGGGTTCGATCCCGACCGGCGCCAAATATTTCGAATTTTAAATGACACAAAAGTGACCCCTGTGGTGCACTCTCCACGCCAGCAATGAGTGCCCGTGAGGTGACGCCTGGTAAGCGCCCACACGGTAAAATATATCGCCATCATTACCGATATCTGCGATAAAGCAGATTGGCACACCCAGAAATGGGTAATATTCCGTGATGATATATTATTATTATTATTATTATTATTATTATTATTATTATATATTTCTTGAAACCGATAATGCCAGTCGATTCTGTCTACAAGATTTAAGGCGAAAACATGTACCACTCATTTTTCACAAAGTGGACATATTAACTTTCGAATGAATACTCATCTATTTAATTATAGAAATTAATACAAAACATAATGACAGCACACAACACATTTTCCTGAATGCTAATCAACCTTAAAATGAAAGCTGTGGTTTATACATTATTATTACCCAAATTGCATTTAGAATTCATATTGATGTTTATAGTTAATATTCAGCGCAATGAAAAGCATTCAGGATAGTGCCTAATTTAAAATATAATTATGATACATGATGGAAGTTAAATACACTGGGTGCAAGTGCTAGAGATCATGGGTTATACACGTATATCGATATCAAAATAACGATATGTAATGTAGAATGAATATCAAAATAAAAATGAAATTTTTAACATAATTTTTAGACTGTTATATACGAATAGATTACTACAAGCAGCAGTATCTACTGGTTTTCGCTCTCTCTCAAGCCTGTTCTACAATTGAGTCTTTTGTCGGTAGTCGCTTGTCGTAAGTCGTTTGACGTTAACAACACACGACACTACTTTCTACCATAGTCGCAAGAGTCGTAGCAAACTGTTACTTTTAACAGTGGCGGCTCGTGCTATAGGGCACAAGGGCGCAGCCCTACCAAATAAAAAGACAAGAACAAAATACATACATATACATTTTAAAAGTACATTAATTATTATTTATTTACTTTCATTATTATGCAATTCTTACTACACCGCCGATAGCTAGATAGCCTATATACTGACGTGTGCACGTACCGATATGCTGCTAGAAGCTAGGGCACAAATGTTTCTGCCCCGGTCTCCCACTACTTTTACTCGAATTTTGACCAATAGCAGCGAAGCGCGCGAAGCTGCATATGACTGCATTATGCCTGTTCCGGGCAGAGCCCATTGTAAACGAAGATTTCCGAGTATGTCCGACATTTTCCGAGGTAATCTGTTATTGTTGAATTGTAATCGTCTAGTACCGACTTAATTACGAAGATGGCTTCTGTATCTTAAAGATTAAATAATTTAATATACTCTATTTACTTTTTTAAATTTTTGTGCCCTACCATACAAAGATATCACCAGCCGCCACTGACTTTTAAGTGAGGTTATGGATATTATATCTTCTCCAATTTATTTTAATTTAATTGCAATTCGGCTACAGATAATGAAACTACGATGGCTGATACAAAAAAGAAGACAGAAACATACAAGACTATGGTGGGTAAAACCTCATATTACCGTTAGGCACCTTCTATTCTATATTAGTATTACACATAATTTGTACAATAATGTAAATTTGTCAAAAATATATTTTTAAACTTGGTATATTTTGTTTCTTTTATCATATAAACTGGTATTTTGTTGTACATAATGCATAAATATTTCGTCTAATATCATTTCGCCCGTGGTTACGTTACTGTCGTCGTGTCGTTCACGGTCGTCGTGTCGTTCATTGCCGTTGTCGTAGAAAGATGGGACATGACCAACATGCGACCCGACACTGTCAGCCGACATCCGACAACCCCTAACGCCAAATTTCAACGTAGAGCGCATGCATATGACATCCTACAGCGACAAACGATTTATTGTAGAACAGGCCTTACTGCGTGGTAGGAGATCGAATTTTAGCCAAAAACTACATCTGTGGTCCAGTATTGGGCATCAACTGCAAAGGTTATTACCCTATAACAAATTAACAATAACAATATAAAACTAAAACTTATAATAATAAATAACACAACAATATAAAAATATGTATGACAATACACAATATAATGTTACAAAAATTTGAAAATTAGCAATATAAATGTAATTAATTTACCCTTTTGAAGAAAACTTAGAATTTTAAATTTTGTCATATAACACTGCTTTTAAAAATGTCGAAATATTCCTTTACTTTTTATGATCTGTAAAACAAAAAGAGAAATGTTCTGGTCAATATCATAAAGTTGCCTGATTGGGTCATAGTTTGGACATACAACAAGAATGTGATGTATAATAATTATAACATCACATCTGTTGCACATAGGAGCGTTATCCCTACTTAGATGATAACCATACGTCAGCCTTGTATGACCCAATCTTAAACGATGAATTTTGACCAGTTCCCTTCTCTTAAGATCACTGGGAAGTAGCACTAGTGCAACAGACGGCTTGATAGTTCGTAGATGGTTCTGTACCTTTTTCTTAGATGGAGACAGGTGTCTGAATGTTTTATCAGTTATACATCAACAGACTCATTTTCTGCCGCAATACGTGCTGCTTCATCAGCCATCTCATTTCCTTTAATCCCAATATGACTGGGCACCCAAAGAAATGAAATATCTTTTCCTAGATAATAATAATTAATCAGGGATAAGATATATTGTATTATCGGGTCCTGGCCGCTACACAAAGGAATTAAGTATGTAATTAATTAAATAATTAATTGATGTACCTTGCTGATTCTTTTTTATTATTTCAACAATGATCACAAGGTTATTTAACATTAAGTATTATTTTTGTGTCAAGTCGAGTGCAGAGCAATAATGAGCAAATAACCTTATTATAAACTCTCTCAAAATTATAGTTTCATAACAATATTTCAACTCTATCTTTGTAAGTCAGAATTCTGTTTAGAAACAATTATCATGATTTCTATTACTGCCCCTGTTTAGTCTAGGTGTCAGTGGTTCAGACATATAGAGCTCGATTCTCGAAAAAGTTTAAGCTAACCCTCATTTTTTGATTAGCGAATTCTACTCTAATTTTGACAGTTTATAACTTAAAATATAGTCTAATCTATTCCTAGTATCTAACTTTTTTGATAGTATTATGGAGATTAAATTTTAAATACCGGAATAGAATATAGAATTCATTAATCAAAAAATGAGGAGTAGCTAAAACTTTTTTGAGAATCTGGCTGGTAGAGTGTTAACAATTAAGTAAATAAGTTATTGCAAGGTTACGTTTAGGGTCGATATTTTTTTTATGGATGCCATACTTTGCATTCCTCAGATATCCTTTAATGAAGATGTTAACCTTTTAGCTTTCCTTAGTCAGTATGATACTCATCATGTCGAAAAGACATGTAGAGTCTACGTTTGATTCTCATGTCGAAAAGGCATATAGAGCCTGTGTTTCATACTTAGTCTAAAAGATATGTAGAGTCGGATTCTAGTTTGAATACGTGCTAGACGCTAGTACACAGAGTTACAATGTAATTCCGTAACAGTTTAGTTTCCTTATTTGATTATGTTTACTTTAATCGTTAATAATACGTTAGTTTAATTGTAAATATTTGTGAATAGAAAGAATACATGTCAAAGAATGTCCGTGTCCATAAACATAATAAATATCTAAGTGGATGTGTTCCTTCTCAATAAAATGGTCGCCAATTATCCATCACCAGTTAGAGTAAAATGTCATCGTTGTTAAGAGGTAAGAGCACCGGGTGTATCAAGAACCTAGTTACCCCCCTCGTTTTATATTTTGTTTTTAAAATTAATGCAAAATATGAAGAAAAAAAAACACGTTCGTTTGTCATTATAATAATAAAAACTAAACATTATTTTGTAATAATAATGTTATTTGCAGTTGAAAATTTAGGAAGAGGAATTGTAGCGTTCATCAAAGCCAGAGATTACATTTCTTTCTACCATTATTAGATAACTATTGCCTGTTTTTCGTTGCTCGAGCTGACGTCTTTCCCGGAGTTTTAATTTTGTTTCTCAAATAACAAATAATTAATCAATATCAGTTTTCTGACTCTCAGCGTTGAGATCGTGGCTATTTTAAGCCTAAATTAAGGCAAAGTTGCTCCAGTAGTATATTACTTTCAATATGCATTTGTTTTTCCCGAAAAATGCTTAAATCACTAAATAAAAATAAAAATTAAATTTTTCTGATTTTTATTTATGAGTATGAAAGAATATGAAAGTTTGGTTCTTTATGACCCTGTTTTATTTCCTTTCGATATGCTCAAATTTTTATTACTTTTGGATTTCGAGTATATTTTATATGTTGTTTTCATTGCTCAAGTGTTCTAAAATTTCACATATTTTAAATATAGTCTTAAGGCTGGCTTATGATGAATTTAATTTATAAATTTACATTTTGAAATTTTCAGATAAAATTTATAATTTTCTGTCTGGTTTATGTTCGATTTTAATTTCTGGATCTGACCAATCAATATCGATCTCGTGACTTGTTATTTTGACGTTTCTATTAAGCTGTGGTTAGGCCAACAAACACATAAGATTTGTGAACGGGTAGTTGGAGTTTGTTTCTGAAAATAAAAGAAAAGGTCATGAAAAATTCTTCAAATATACTCGTATTAAAATTACGCAAACTTATTTATTTTTGTACAATTCATTCGTTTTGTTCTACAAATTACGATGCTCGCAAATTATTAACAAAATATCAATTTGTTCCTTTGAATCCATTTTCAAAACTCAGACTCACACCACAAACAGAAAAGACAGCTGACGGATGAAGTAAAAATTTGTAAATTATACTAAATTATTAGACATATTGCCTAATAAAATAATATCTAATTATAATTAGACAAAATTTCAACTATTTTTTTTTTCTGTGCAGGATAGGAACGGCCAATTGCACGAATCAACTGCCAATATAAGAAGAGTTATGTAGGTTCAAACCTTATTTGGGCAACTGTTATATATTATATTAGATAAGCGCAAAGTAAATTAATTGCATTTCATATGGATTTAAATAGAGCGCATATATTAGACACAGTGATACTTGCAAACATTCTTTTGGTAGCCCATCATTCGTATCGCGGACTGTACGTATAGAATGTAGTTTAGTAGATTCATCTTTCAAATAAATAAATGCCAGTGTTTATATTTTATGCCATTTTTGGATGTATCGATGTGATTCAATTTGCCCATTTCCATATTGAATATTAGAATTTTAGAACTCGCATACCAAGCTTTACCTTAGAGACTAAAATATTCTAATACTTCAAGTCTCCAAGCGAGTATGCAAAGTCTCTAGGAACAAGTGTTTTGGCAGAAGCGTATGCGAATCTGTTGCCGCATTACATTCAAATTCTGTGTGAAACACGCTGAAAACACAGCGGATACTGTTTTCAGTGCAATTCAAAAACTGTCGTGGAACGTGCACAACAGGGATTACTATTATGTAATTTGAAAATTGGAGATAAGTTTCAAATATCCGAACGATAATTTATATTTTATTTTTGAAGAGCATATGTGCTTGCTATCAATATAAAAGTTCTACATGACAAAATGATTATAAAGTTTGTACACTGATAATTAATTATATTTGTATTATTACCCCTTCTATACTAAAATGAGAGTTAAAATCCAGATCTGAATACATTACAACTATATATTTTCTGTATAACTTTTATGTTTATTACCTTCCGTCACCTTTAGGTAAGAAAGGTATTGTCTTTGGTCAAAAAATTCGGTGGTGAATTTTTAATGGATAAGCACGTTTTAGGGTCCCTGCTATATACGAATTTACTATTTTGAAGATTATGTCTGTGTGTGTGTATGTCTCTCTCTCTCTCTCTCTCTGTGTGTGTGTGTGTGTGTGTGTGTTTTTGTCCGTGTGTGTGTTTTTGTCCGTGTGTGACAAATTTTTCCTTATTACAAAAGTTTGCAGGTCAGAACCTCAGTAATTTCTCAATAATTTAATTTATAATCACTTTATAATTACCTACAGTTTCACCATAATACGATTCATCGCATATTCAACAACACGTTTCTTTTTAAGAAGCTATTATGAATTCATTTGTTCCATCGTAGATTCATGACGTTATTTTCAATAACTGATGAATTTCAGCACAATTTTAATCGGTAAATAAAAAAAAAAAAACTCGTCTTATTCATGCATATATTATTACATTACTGTTCTCAAGAAATTTTTAGGTTGCGTTGGTAACTACATGTTTGACGTACCGTTCTGAACTAGTGTTGCTAATATTATTATTATTATTATTATTATTATTATTATTATTATTATTATTATTAGTATCATTATTATTATTATTATTATTAATATTACTATTATTATTATTATTATTATTATTATTATTATTATTATTTTATGGTCGTAGATAAAATTAATGTAATGCACAACTCGATTGTAAAGTAAGTACATTGGTCGTGAAATTACAACTTTAAAACGGTTTATTCAAATATCAATTTATTGACATGGCTGTACAGCATTTTTCAAGAGCTTTCATTTGATATATCACAAGGGGTATATTGCCATTTAAGATTTAAAAGTTGAGAGTGGTTGGGGTGAGATTAGTGAATTAAAAAAAATATTTTTTTTAATAAAATGAGCCCCCCTAGACTGATTAAACCTAAAACTTCAATGCAATCTTCGTCTAAAACTACATCAGAAATTCTACGTACTATTGACCCTGTAGCATCTAACATTGCACTAAACAACGTCCAAAAGGGAAGCAAAGGCGCAGTCATTATCACCTGCAATAATCCGGAGGATCCGTCCAAATTTAAAGACCTTATTAATAATAACTTAAGTGCTAATTACGAAGTTAAGCAATTGGCTGTACTCAATCCTCGTGTCCGTATTGCGGGAATGTCAGAAAATTTTTCTAAGGAACAATTTAAAAATTTTCTTATCAATCAAAATAAGTCTTGTTTCGTTGATGATTTTAAATGCGAAATTCTTGATATAAGACCCGTTAAGAAGAAGACGGATGTATTCCAGGCCCTTGTTCAAACGGACCGAACCTCCTACCACAAAATGATTGAATCCGGTAATTTATTCATTGGCTACGACTATTGTCCAGTTTATGATGCGATTGAACTGCGCCGTTGTTTTAAATGTTGCGGTTTCCACCACTTCTCTTCCCAGTGTAACAAACAATTAATATGTCCTCTGTGTGCCGGTAATCACCAAGCCAAAGACTGCAAATCATCTGATCGTAAATGTATAAATTGTGCGAAATATAATGAAGTACACAAAACTAATATTAACACTGCTCATCCTGTATGGGATCCCAACTGTCATGTTTTCATTGAAACTTTGCAAAAATTTAAAACTAACATTCTTGGTCATCAATAGCAATTACAGCAGAATCGCCATGTTCCCAATACTTCTAAGTTAAATTGTTATTACCAAAATATACAAAGTCTCAATATGAAACTCGATAAATTGTATTCTAATTGTTCATCATGGGATTATGATGTAATAGCTTTTTCTGAAACCTGGCTAAGACATGATATTTCGGATTCCGAGTTAAGTGATGGCTCATATAATGTCTACAGATCTGATAGAGACTTTACTTCTTGCAAAGTTACACGCGGGGGTGGTGTCCTCTTACTCAACAAGAACACTATTATTTCCCATTACGTTGATCTCAGTAATTATACTCATATTCTTCCCAGTAATGTAGACATTGTATGTTCCAAAGTTGTAAATAATAATAAACCATTATACATTTTTGTGACATACATTCCACCCGCTCTTGACACTGCTCATTATAATTCTATATATGATTTCTTTGAGAATCTTCCATTTCTTTTTACTAATAACTTTGTAATCCTAGGTGATTTCAATCTACCCGATTTGGTTTCCGGTACTAATTCCCCCAAAGTAAATATATTTAACGCCTTTTTAGAATACACTAATGCCAAACAGTATAATTCAATCTTAAATAAAAATAATAGACTTCTTGATGTTATTGTTTCAAATATTGAATGTATAGTTACCCATGCTACAAGCCTGATTCTTGACGATGAATATGATCACCATCCAGCTCTTGATTTTCAAATTATGTCTGGCAGTGTTATGAGAAGAAGTATAATTAAGTACATAGGTCATTCATACAATTTTAAAAAAGCTAATTTTACTAAATTGTATCATCTTATAGATGGGTTTAACTGGAACACTCTTACTCAATATAATGATGTTAACTTAGCTTGCGAATTTTTTTATGATACTTTGTACAGTTTTTTTGATGAATGTGTCCCACTCAAAAAGTCTCATAAAAGACAATTTCCACCTTGGTTTACGTCTGAAATTATCGCTGATATTCGTCGCAAGGAACATTTCCGCAAGCTAAGTAATAAGCACAAAGATAATGCATATTATATTAATTGTTACTCTGAAATTCGTGCTAAACTGAAACAAAATATCAAGAAGTCTTACAATGAGTATATTGCACAGTGTGAGAGTAATATTCAAAATGATCCTAGTTCTTTTTGGAAATTTGTAAATTCAAAATGGAATACATCAACATTTCCCGAAATTATGTCATTGGACAATTCTAAATTCTCAACACCTGAAGATATAGCAAATGGATTTGCTTCTCATTTTAAATCGGTGTATACTTTACCTTCAACTAATCCTCCCCGTTCTTCCAATACTCTTTCGCAAACCCTTATTTCACTGAACCATGTGAGTAGAGATAATGTTCAATCTGCTATTTCTAAATTAAAGTCTAACTTTTCGTGTGGTCCTGATCTCATTCCTAGTTTCCTTATTAAAGATTGCGCCTACCCGCTGTCGAATGCTCTTTCCCATTTATTTAATTTATCACTAAAAACAAATACATTTCCTGATAAATGGAAAATTACACGGATCACTCCCATTCATAAATCAGGTGATACAGCTGATATAAAAAATTATCGTCCCATTGCTAATCTATCGAATTTCAGTAAAATATTTGAAAAACTAATATATGCAACTATTTATAACAAAGTTAAAAATCTTATTTCATGCTCTCAGCATGGGTTTATGGAAAAAAGATCGACAACTACCAACCTACTATATTTCACTCATACTGTTTCTTCTGTTCTAAATCTTAAAGGTCAGGTTGATTGCATATACACAGACTTTTCCAAAGCATTCGACAAGGTAGACCATTCTATTTTAATCAAGAAACTCCATGACTTTTCTTTATCATCATCATTAATTAATCTTCTTTCATCGTACCTGTCTCATCGCCAGTTATTTGTCCAGTTTATTGGTCGCAAATCCTCACCCTTCATTTCTAGCTCTGGCATTCCCCAAGGTTCCAACCTAGGCCCTTTGTTGTTTTTATTATTTATTGATGATGTTACACATAATTTACACTCTAACAAACTGTTATTCGCTGACGACCTAAAAATATTCTATCCAGTTTCTTCCGCTATTGATTCTCAAGTTCTTCAAAACGATCTTAATAATTTATCTAGTTGGTGTTCAATAAATAACTTAAGCTTAAATTTAAATAAATGTACAGTCATGTCTTATACTAGGAAATCTTCACCTCTTTTATTTTCTTACAGCATTAATAACCTTCCTCTAGTTCGTTGCTCTTCTTTTGATGATCTAGGCGTCACGTTTGACTCTAAGCTCACTTTTGTGAGTCATATTAATCGTATTTGCAACTCATCCCTCCGTATGCTAGGTTTTATTATTCGTACAACTCGTTCGTTCAGTGATGTTACTGATATTTTCTCACTTTATTATGCCTTTGTCCACTCCAAACTAGAGTACTGCTCCATTATCTGGAATCCCATTTACGAAAATCATCAGGACCACATTGAATCCATCCAAAAAAAGTTCTTAAAATATATATATTTCAAAATTAACAGAAGTTATCCGGACAATTCATATAAGTACTTAGAGCTGTAACGAACATTTAAAATACACAGCTTAATTGAGCGTCGCGAATTCCAACTAGTGCATCATCTCTCTAAACTAATCCATGGTGATATAGATGATCCCACCTGCTTAAATCTACTCCCCTTCCACACTCCTTTCATACACACTCGCTATTTTCAAACCTTCTATCTTCCTACTCCACGCAATAATGCCTTATCTCTCTCTCCTGTATACAGAATGTGTCACATTTATTCAAACAAATTTTCAAATGTTGATGTATTCCGTTACTCCCCCAAAAAATTCATAAATATTCTTAAACACATACAGTGACATAGTTGCATGTTGTTCTTTTTAATAATTTTTTTTGCATTGATCGTGCAGACATTTACTCATTTTTATGTAATGTAATTCATGTATTTTTTTTTTCCTGCCCTCTTACTGGGTCTTTACCTATTGGGCATTGTATGGATAAATAAATAAATAAATAAATAAAACATTTAGCGTAAACCGGGTGTGTATATCACAATTCGTTTCAAAGTTATTAAGGGTGGATCGTCTTAAGCGCGCCAGCCTTTATAAACAAAAACAGTAAATGTAATACCATTTAATCTTAAAAGAAGTAAAGCAAAAGAATGATCAAGTGGTATAAAGCAAGTGGAATCGAATGTTTGGTAAAAAAGAACACAAAGAACTTGCTTGAAGAAAATACCATATTTAACGTATTTGGTGTTTTTAGTTTTATTTGCTCGTATAACATATGAGTATTGTACTTGTTTCGTTCCTACAAACAATGCACGGAATTGATACTTGTTTCTTTTTTTAACTATTTAATCCATTATAGCTATCAGGATCATTGTCAGTTTTAATGAATAGATGTAATTTCTTTTAATTTTTCTTTGCGTCCAAAATTTTCTTTTTGAAATGAGTTTCTTTAAAAATTATTTTAGTGTGTCACGGTAATATATTGCTTATTTCAGTGTAAATGACGCAAAATTTAATATTTAATAATACATACTTGGTATCCATAGATGTCACGTTTTTATGCTTTATAAATTATTATTATTACTATTATTATTATTATTATTATTATTATTATTATTAATTAAATAAATCATAATCAGCCAAATGGTATAACAACATGCTTCAAATTTAAAATATAGTGTAGTTTTTAATATTTTTTTCTTTATTATAAAATTTCAGTTGCTGTTGGAATTGTACAGTACCCATATCGGTTTAATATGCGGCACTATTATAGTTACAATTTAGAGCAAAATATATAGGTAATATAATTTTGATAAGAAGAAATAATTTATAGTTCGATTTTTTGTAAATATGTTGTGTAATACCACGATTGTAAATCTCAAAGTTAAATATTTACTTTATGAAATTGCATGTATACCTGGAAAGCTAGAACAAGTTAGCTGGGAAAGTTTTTGCTTAATTTACTTTCCATTAAACAAACTGAATTTGCAAATTAGAAGTGAACTGAAACAAAGGCCTAATCACAATGTTCAGGCGTTAACTGCATTGAACAGCGGATAATTCACTGAACCAATGTCAATGAGTTCTCAACCAGAAATCTGCCAAAATATCACATTGTGAACCTAATCAGTTTAACATAATAGAGTGGTATTATTGACACACGTCAGATTCAGCTATAACGTAATAACAATTTCAAGAGATCATTTTGAGATGTTGATGAAACTAATTTTACTATGGACCCATAACTAGAGAATAATTGCATTTTTACCTCTCGCTAAGAGAGATATTGGAATCATGCTAAAAATCGCATATCCATATTTTAGTGAATACACGTTTTAAGGTCCCTATAATCCAATTATAACATTTTTACGATGATGTCCGTATGTATGTGTGTGTGTGTGTGTGTGTGTGTGTGTGTGTGTGTGTGTGTGTGTCTGGATGTTGGAGCCATGATTTCTCAAATACTATAAGACTTAAAAAATATTTAACTGCAGTTTCCTCAATCTGATATTCCTGGAAAGAGCTGATTAGATTTTGGTAACAATTGGACAACCGGAAGTTTTTTTTTAATCTTCTAAATATTTTTTAAAAATTTATAATATAAAATATGAAAGAATATAAAATTCTCTATCCAATACATTAAACATTTTTAATATATCTTTTATAGATTTAGAGGTAGACTGAATTATAAATACTCGAACATAAAATAATCCATTCTATAAAGAATCAATTAGCCCTTGGAAATCAGTTGAAAATGGTCGCGTTCAGCACCTTTCATCGCTGGCATCGCTGACCGCCGAAGTTTGCCGAACACAATGAATAGACGAATGTGATTGGTCCAGTAATTGCATTCAGCAATCATCGGCACTCAGCGGTGCTCATCGCTGCCAACGCTGCTGGGGTGCTGAACGCGCCCATTTTAAAATGTTTGTAATCGACATAAATGTCAATGTCAAAAATCCGGACATTACTGAAGATAATGAAGACTTTTTCTGGGAAGTACATTTAATATTTCTTATTTTATCATTAATTGAATATTTAAAATTATAGTTAGATATAGAATTCGTGCATGGACAAGTGGAAATGTAATAGAAATATAATATGCTGTTGTTATAACGAGGAAAAAACATCTAATATTGGTATAAAAAGAAAGGGGATTCATTTATAAGCCAAAGTATATACAGTATCGGTGTCAACTAAATACGCGTTTACTATAAATATAATTCATTCACCCCAATTTTGTAACGAAGTTGTTAAGTCTTAGCAACGTTGCTAAGAAATATAACCAATAGAAACAAATGTAAAGGCTGTCATTTTCATGATTTATTCAGTATTCGCTATTATTATTATTATTATTATTATTATTATTATTATTATTGTGGCGAATATATACCCTTCAGAAATACCACCAATCTCGTCAGTGAATTGGAAGAAGGAAGAATCTCGAACATTTAGAAGAGTAAGAGGAAACTTGTTCAGAGAATGATTTGAAAAATAAAGAATAAATGTAATTAGAATTTTTTGTGTGTACCAGAAATGTTAAATACAATATCTGTTGTGGTCAGCACAATACCTCTCGCTATTTTCATATTATGCTATATAAGTATTGTATTTAACATTTCTGGTACACACAAAAAATTCTAATTGCATTTATTCTTTATTTTTCAATTCATTCTATGAACTGACACTGATACTACATACTTTGGCTTATAAATGAATCCCTTTTCTTTTTATACCAATTTTAGATGTTGACGGAGTCTTTTCCTCGTTATAACAACAGCATATTATATTTCTATTACATTTCCACTTGTCCATGTACGAATTCTATATATAACTATAATTTTAAATATTTAATTAATGATAAAATAAAAAATATTAAATGTACTTCTGAGGAAAAGTCTTCAGTAATGCCTGGATTTTTGACATTGACATTTATGTCAATTACAAACATTTAAATTTTTAACTGATTTCCATAGGGGGTCCCGTGGCCGCGTGCCTGAGTGTCTGGTCGCGAACCTGGGGGAACCGGGTTCGATCCCGACTGACGCCAAATATTTCCAATTTTAAATGGCACAAAAGTGACCCCTGTGGTGCACTCTCCACGCCAGCTATGAGTGCCCGTGAGGTGACGCCTGGTAAGCGCCCACACGGTAAAATATATCGTCATCATTACCGATGTCTACATGTGTTGTAGATACTGGCACACCCAGAAATGGGTAATATGCCGTGATGATATATTTATGATATATTTATATTTCCATAGGCTGATTGATTCATTACGGAATGAATTATTTTATATATTTATAATTCAGTCTATCTCTATATCTGTAGAAGAATGAATGAAATGTTTAATGTATTGGATAAAGAATTTCATATTCTTTAATATTTTATATTATAAATTTTCAAAAAATAATATTTAGATTTTTTTTTAACTATTACTTCCGGTTATCCAATTGTTACCAAAATCTAATCAGCTCTTCCCAGGAGTATCAGATTGAGGAAACTGCAGTTAAATATTTTTAAGTCTTATAGTATTTGAGAAACCGTGGCTCCAACATACACACACACACATATACACACACACACACACACATACACACACACGTACGGACATCATCGTAAAAATGTTATCATTGGAATCTAGGGACTAAAACGTACTTATTCACTAAAATCTGGATATGCGATTGTTTTCACGATTCCAATACCTCTTAGCGAGAGGTAAAAATCGATGGTGAGTTTTTAATAAGCACGTTTTGGGGTCCCTAGAATACGAATTTACTATTTTTACGATGTCTGTATGTGTGTGTATGTGTGAGTGTGTGTGTGTGTGTGTGTGTGTGTGTGTGTGTGTGTGTGTGCGTGTATCGATTTTTTCTCCACCGATAACTGTAGTACTTCAATTCCAAAAACCATAATTTTTTCATATTCCTCCTCTTTACATCCAAATAAATATTTGATTAAAATTTGGTTACAAATAGTCCACCGGAAGTACCCAAATTTGAAGTTTTTAACAGTTTTTCTTGAGAAAACGCTGTTAGAAAACATTTTTTGACATTTCGTTATTGTAAATATTAAAATTATTGGATTCTCTATACGGTTTGATTGCATTTTATACTACATATTCAATGAATATAAAGTTGAAGAATTATAATGAAATAAAATTTCATATAACAGCCAACTATGCAATAACTATGGAAACTGCTACTATATTAATTGCAATAATTTATTTGTTTTGGCATTAGCATAATTTTTAATTAATACAATCTGCAAGATAATCTAACATGTAATGAGCCTGTTTCACATTTTTCAAAAACTATTTTAAATGAAAGTTTATGCAATGATTTTCTTAGTAATAATTTTTATTTTAATAATTTGCTGTTATTTGTGGAAATAATTAGATAAAAAGATTGGCGTCCTGAAAAACTACCCCCCACTCCTGTGACGTAGAAACACATACATTACATCATTAATAGCCAATAGGAAAATAGTTTTTCCATCACCTAGGTTGTTCATATTATTTACATAAATAAACGTAGGCTTACAGTTTGTCACATGTTAATAAAAAATCTTAATTTGACATTTGACGCTGATATTGCTTATTGTAAATGAATAATAATTACACTCAAGCTAAGTCGGACAATTTACCGAAGGTCAGTAGCTGGATGGTGGCTGAATTTATATCAGAGAATGATTGTTTTATTGCTACCGAAATAAGGTGTGTTAAAGATCTGAGATAAAATAAAATATAAGAACTGAATTTACTATATAAATTGATAATATATTTTACTTTAAGGTTGTGGTTATGATTCTTACATTGAATCTGCTATAGGATATGTAGATCTATGTCGAGCAAAAAAATCTGTACAGTAGATGTAAAGTTTGCCCTGAACATAAAGTGAAGCAACAAATATATACTGTTATCTTAAAGGTGGATGAAAGTTGAAATGATCTTCACAAATTTGAAAACACGATTTTCTGACATTATCAGCTCTTCAACCTATTGCTTCTAGCCACAATTTTCTTTCCATCGCATCGTTTGACAAATTTATAAACTCTATAATAGGTTTGTTCCTAACAGTAATTACTCATTTTATTTTGAACTTTTTATTACCTACATATTATACAACTTGAACCAATCTTAAAAATTTGACATTTATTTGACAACTTTGATAATACACTTGACACCAAACACAAAAAATTTTACATTATAAACGGACCAATTAGAACCGCTGAAGATGTATGTGTTCTGACGTCACATTCTGTTTCAGATCACGTGACTTATTCAAAATTTTATCCAAATTTCAAAAATTAATTGTAAAATATCTAAAGGATATTTCGTGATATTTTTAAATTTGAGGCTCTTTAAAGAACAATATCTTTTAAAATTTAATACTTAGAAGTCATATAAAAATTCTTGCAACAGCCCTATTCTATATCAATTATGTGACAACAGAGTATCATTCTATACAAAGCTTTAAAAAAATTCCGCTGGATGGTAGACGTAATATGACGTCACAGTGTAATTACTGTGCAATGCAGCCATTCTGATTAAAAAATGTCAGTGGCTGTCAGTGTCAAGTGACATTTGAAATTTAAATGGTACGTTAGTGAAATAATTTTACTGGAAATATATAATCTTTTGCAATAACTTTGCTGGATGTGTTAATCTGATTCGTTTACAGAATTCGGTAATATTGATAATATATTTGTACTGTGCGGGCGTTTACCAGGCGTCACCTCACGGGCACTCATTGCTGGCGCGGAGAGTGCACCGCAGGGGTCACTTTTTTGCCATTTCAAAATATTTCCTTATGGTGTCGGTCGGGATCGAACCCGGTTTCCCAGTTTCACGACCTAACGCTCTGACACGCGGGCACGAGACCCTATACTTAGAATTTAACGGAAGGTGAAGGTAATGTACTGGTCACATCGGATTTTTCTACATACCTGTCGGTTATTGCGAGTTACTACGAAAAAAACCTTTCTTGTAAGACACTGTTCCCATATTGCCAATGTTATCGTAGTATTTACGAAATTACCATTTATTAAATATCCAGCGTATTCAAACTAATATTTACATTATATTGTCTGTAATAAGAGGCAATTTATTGCTTAAGTACATTACATCTATTAATCTTTTAATTAGTATGGAGTATTATATATAGTCAAAGTACTCTTAGAAAAGCATTCCAATGTGATGAGTCATTGCACTACATTTACACTGGATTATGATATAAGCGGGAATATGAAATTAAGTGTATTATTCTAAGCAGGAAATTTAAATGTAAAAATTGATGCTTCAAAATATAATTATAATACTCCATTGGTATTAATTACTGAATAAAAATACGAATGCATTAAATAACGTATAAATCTACGAATAGTACGAATGTAAACTTAGTAGAAAAAATAACTGTCTGACTAAAGAAATCGCATACGCCATCTGTTGAGTACATAGACAAGGAAACATATATACTAGACCGAGCTTCCATCATGGTGGCAAAGTCCAGCTTTGTGCCGAATTGAATAATATCGAGACGCTAATTCTAGTGTAAATTCTACAACATATTGAAAATATATATACGAGGGGAGTTTTTTATGTTATCTACCTAGCTATGAAAACACCGAGTTAGAGAACAAATAAAATTTTATTTTTCAACGTAAGAACCGTTAACACTAACACACTTATTCCAACGTTTGTCTAATAAAGCTACGCCTGCAAAAAAAATCTTTTGGTAATTCTGCAAAATACGACTCCACTGCGTTTTCCAAGCCATCATTCGATAAAAAGCGACTCTTTCTCAAATGTTTTTTGAATTTTGGAAAGAAATAATAGTCGGACGTGGTCAGGACTGTAAGGTGGATGTTGTAATTCGTCAAAGCCGCATTCACTGACTACTGCTTGAACAATTCGTTCTTTATGCACCCTGCAGTTGTTGTGCAGAAGCAGCATTTTCTGAGCATAATTGTGGGGTCTTATTTTCGCGTATAGCCGGTTTCAAGTTCTTAATTGTGTCTTTGTAGACATGAAAAGGTCCACAGTAACTTAACATAAGAAAATTGTCGCGATAGCATATTGTTTTCATAGCCAGGTAGATAACATAAAAAACTCCCCTCGTATATAACTATGCAGTAACTTAATATACGTATTTTACATCATTTCTTCATTTCAGAATAATAAAGCCCAGTCACCCAATAAAAAGTAGGAGCAGTATTTAATTTACATTATTTTTACAATAATTATAATGAATATTTTCTTCAGTTGTAGTGAATTTTATTTATTTATGTTGGCAGCTCAGCAATCTGTCATTTCTGTTAGCGAGAGTCTTTCAAGTTTATTTCTTTGGTTAGTATTTGTTTACAAAGCTTGTTTCACTATTTGCTTCATATACAAATATATTTTATTATTGAAATTGATTGTTTTCAGCCTTTACGGTGTACACATGTCTATATTTTGTTAGTGTCAGAAAACATATTTTACTATGGAACGCCGTTTTAATATTTATTCTATATTTAAAAATATGTTAAATTATATAAAGACGTCATTAAATGAAATAAAGACGTCTTTAATTCATTTTTGGATGTTCTTATAATATTTTTTGATATCCAAAATTGTTTTAAAGACGTCTTAAATTCAAATATTTATAGATATCAAAAATTCTTTTTTAGATATCAAGAATTGAATTAAGGATATCAAGAATTAAATTAAGGATATCAAAAATTGAATTAAAGATATCAAAAATTGAATTTTGGATATCAAAAATTCAATTCTGGATATCACATCTCCATAAATAACATGTCCAAAATTCGAATTTTTGACGTCCTAAATTAATTTTTGATATCAAGAATTGAATTATGGATATCACATCTCCGTAAATAACATGTCCAGAATTCGAATTTTTGACGTCCTAAATTCATTTTTGATATCAAGAATTGAATTATGGATATCACATCTCCGTAAATAACATGTCCAGAATTCGAATTTTTGATATCAAGAATTCGGTGCGCCATCTAGTTTAAAATGACTGAAATACTTTGTGTCGGTAAATCAGATTTCCTCAGCGAAATTATAATAGCGTTGGTTTAGATTCTGCCTTAGGATTGGTCAGAATGCAAACCTATTTCACAAAAACAAAAAGAATCACCAGTTTTTTGGCCTTTATCAAATAAAATCTACAGAATTAATGATGTATACATTTAGTTATGATTTCGCTAAGGAAATCTGACTTACCGACACAAAGTAATTTAGTCATTTTAAACTAGATGGCGCACCGAATTCTTGATATCAAAAATTCGAATTCTTGACATGTTATTTACGGAGATGTGATATCCATAATTCAATTCTTGATATCAAAAATGAATTTAGGACGTCAAAAATTCGAATTCTGGACATGTTATTTACGAAGATGTGATATCCATAATTCAATTCTTGATATCAAAAATTAATTTAGGACGTCAAAAATTCGAATTCTGGACATGTTATTTACGGAGATGTGATATCCATAATTCAATTCTTGATATCAAAAATTAATTTAGGACGTCAAAAGTTCGAATTCTGGACATGTTATTTACAGAGATCTGATATCCATAATTCAATTCTTGATATCAAAAATTCAATTTTTGATATCTTTAATTTAATTCTTGATATCAAAAATTCAATTCTTGATATCAAAAATTCAATTCTTGATATCAAAAATTCAATTCTTGATATCAAAAATTCAATTCTTGATATCAAAAATTCAATTCTTGGTATCAGAAATTCAATTCTTGATATCAAAAATTCAATTCTTGATATCAAAAATTTAATTCTTGATATCAAAAATTCAATTCTTGATATCAAAAATTCAATTCTTGATATCAAAAATTCAATTCTTGATATCATAAATTCAATTCTTGATATCAAACATTCAATTCTTGATATCAAAAATTCAATTCTTGATATCAAAAATTCAATTCTTGATATCAAAAATTCAATTCTTGATATCAAAAATTCAATTCTTGATATCAAAAATTCAATTCTTGATATCAAAAATTCAATTCTTGATATCAAAAATTCAATTCTTGATATCAAAAATTCAATTCTTGATATCAAAAATTCAATTCTTGATATCAAAAATTCAATTCTTGATATCAAAAATTCAATTCTTGATATCAAAAATTGAATTCTTGATATCCAAAATTCAATTCTTGATATCAAAAATTCGAATTCTGGACATGATATTTATGGAGATGTGATATCCATAATTCAATTCTTGATATCCAAAATTAATTTAAGATGTCAAAAATTCAAATTCTTGATATCAAGAATTTATTTAAGGATATCAAGAATTGAATTAAGGATATCAAAAATGGAATTAAAGATATCAAAAATTCAAATACAGATATCCATAATTGAATTCTGGATATGTTAAATTTACTTTTTGATGTCGAAAATTCAGTACCATTTTAAGATATCTAAAATTTAATTTTTGATATCTATAAATGTATTTTTGATATCCTTTATTCAATTCTGGATATCTAATATTCAATTTTTGACATCCTAAATTATTTAAGGATGTCTGAAATTAATTTTAGACGTCCTTAATTATTTAAAGATGTCCATAATTTAATTTTTGATGTCTTTTAATAATTAAGGATATCTGAAATTAAATTTTTGACGTCTTTAAATAATTGAAGATGTCTTTAAATGTAGAATAAATAGTAAAACGGCGTTCCATATTTTACTGTTACATAAACAAATGTCGAGACTTAATTGATACATTGGAATGATTGGAATGCTTTTCTTCGAGTACTTTGACTATACTTTATAATCATTGAAAATAAGTATAATTTTTTTGGACATATTGTACACCTGGCGCGCGAAATTCACCTGCGTCAACTTTTCACTATTATTATTAATGAGGAACGATTACCTACTTCTTTGGGAGCACTTGCTCATCTATAGGCCATATAACGAGCATCACCACATTCACCCTATATCCGTAAATGTAAATACATGCTGTGTACTGTGATTGCTAGCATCTTGCCTTAGATCTTGCACATAAAGTTGGCGCAGGTGAATTTCGCGCGCCGGGTGTACAATATGTCAAAAAAAAATTATACTTTTTTTCAATTATTATAAGGTATAGTCAAAGTACTCTACGAAAAGCATATAGCAAAAAGCAGAAATGTATCAATTAAGTCTCGACATATGTTTAAGTAACAGTCTTACCTTGGCCAATATACTTCGCGAGGTACACAACAGATGACGTATGCGATTTCTTTAGTCAGACAGTTATTTTTCTACTAAGTTTACATTCGTACTATTCGTAGATTTGTACGTTATTTAATGCAATCGTATTTTTATTTAGTAATTAATACAAATGGAGTATTGTAAATATATTTTGAAGCATCAATTTTGACATTTAAATTCCCTGCTTAGAATAATATACTTAATTTCATATTCCCACTTACATCATAATCCAGTGTAAATGTAGTGCAGTAACTCATCACATTCGAATGCTTTTCTATGAGTACTTTGACTATACCGTGAGAATTTTTTAACGTGAAACATTAGGTTTGTCATATCCATGGTTACGAATTGATATTTGATTGACAGCATTGTATTTTCCCGTTCCATTTAAAATGAAACATAGGGAACGAATTTGACATTTGATAAGACGTCAATAGAGGTTAATTTTGTTTAAATAATTATACCTGCATACTAAATTAAAATTAGTTGTAGAAAAAATATAGTGTGCACCTTGTGCCCTAGTAGTTTTCTGACTCGGCTAAATTTCTTACAATATTTAAATATAATGCTTCTGTCAAATTCATTCCCCATGTGTCATTTTAAATGAGACAAATACATTGCTGTCAATCAAATGTCAAATCATAACTTATAGGAAAATTCAACGGTTATCTGTCATATTGGCAAGATGTCATTAGAGGTTAATTTTCTTTAAATGATTATACCTGTTTTTTAAAAATTAAATTTAGATGCAGAAAAAATGCTATGTGCACCTTGTGCCCGGAATATGTTTAGTACTCTCGAGTGGTTTTCTGACTCCGCTACATTTCTTACAATATTTAAATATAATGCTTTTGTCAGATTCGTTCCCTATGTTTCATTTTAAATGGAACTCGCAAATACATTGCTGTCAATCAAATATCAAGCCGTAACCATGGATATGACAAACCCAATGTTTCACGTTAAAAAATACTCACGGTATAATAATACTCCATACGTGCTCCGTACTAATTAAAAGATTAATAGATGTAATGTACTTAAGCAATAAATTGCATTAAACCAAGCAACCACCCAGTGCCAACGTCCAAGAGATGTCAGCACTGCAGTACGCATGTATGCCAACGAACAACAGATGGTGCATAGTCACAACTTCCCTCATTCTGATGCATTTGTACTTCTTGATATTTTCGGTTGTGTATTCTATATATCTTTGCAATTCATCATTGATATAGTTAGGCTTGTTAAATTTATTTCTTGTAGGTTTTAAAAAGCAAATAATATAATTTTTGTAATGTAGAGAAAAACAAGCAAAATTTTTGGAAAATATAATGACTATTTTTTTGCTTTAATGTATAAATTAACAAGGAAGCAAAGTTTTAAGAACAAAATTGCCAATTTTTTCGTACATATTTTTTTTTTTTTTTTTTTTTGAGACAAATATTAAATATTTGAATCAAAGTAACCAAATAATATATAAGGTTTTGTAGAGGAACTTATATTATCAAAACGGTGGAAAATAGTTTTTAAATCAGCAAGTATTTATTATTTAAAATAACAAAAAATTATATAAACATATTATACATACTGATACTATTTATTTGACAATGTTCTTATCTTTGCATTGGGTTTACTTACGTTTTTTTTCTTTGAAAATTCGTTGCTAATTAATTTACATTTGTAGAAAATTTTTGTATTTAATAATTTATCGATTAAAAATAATTCATGCTCTCTATATTCTTCTAACCAAGATGATATTTCGGCGTTCTCAACTATTTTCTTGCAGAATTTCTTTTTTAAATTATTATCAGCATAAATACTTTGAAACTTAGTTTCAAAAATTTCTAAAATAATTTCACAATTTTTCTAAAATTCGATGATGGTGCTTTACGACCATGTCCTTCTTCAATATTAGCATTTTTATATGTTTTATTTAAAAGAAGAATTTCGTTTTTGTCATTTAAATTTGATATACCTACTTAATAAATTTTTAATACAATTTTCACACTCATATTTGTCAATACATTTTTTTACGACATATCCAGAGAAATATGTAATTGAACATTCCTGTAAAGATTCTACGTCTAATATTTACGGACTCGATTTACACGAAGATAATGATGATGATGATGAATTACTTTCATTGTCTGAAATTGGTGTTTCGGTGAACGAGAAATCTATTTTTGAATTTTTAACTGAACTACTGTTGGTGATGTTAGATTCATAATAACATCAGAATCGATCTCACAGTTTGTTGATTTAGCAGGATTCATAAATTAATTTATTGCATTATTTCGAAACATGGGTCTTAATGTTCCTGAAGTAGGATTTCGATTATATCCGCCTTTTTGTCTATAAATCGAAAATAAATTTTCCAACACGTCTTGATTTAATCTGTATGTCAGTTAAAATTTGGTATAAAAATATTGTTTTTCTTCTTCAAAAAGTTTTAAGATTGCGTTTATAGTTTGAATTAAACCAGTGCAACATGACGGTGTGCTAATTTTTTTACTTTTCTTTTCAATTTTTTGTAATGTACTTAATTTAGTTAATGCGTCTCTCATTATTTTCTGAAAGCGCGCAGGAATATGGATTAGGAGAAAAAGGTGTTTTACTGTTTAAGCAGTCAAACAAACTATTTAGAAAAGTAATAAATTATGCTGTACTTGACTGAATTTCTTTGGTGGCTAAACAAGTTTTGATGGTTGCCGCCATTGTATTGCTGAATACTTGCAACGCCATCTTTACATTCATACGTTGAAATGTATTGGGTGAAATATGTGCATCTGTAATTTTTGTTAATGCTCTACTTTTTATATTTTTCCTGTCAATATCATAGGTTTACTTAATATCACAAAAGGAAACTGTTTTATTTTCTCTTTATATGTTAATGTATATTTTGTATTACTCTGTAATTGGGTTTATCCTGTTGGTAATAAAAATTTATTTATTTATTTAAAAAAGGAAATCACCAGTTAATAAATAATTGCGAAAATTTTTAAATAAATGTGGCACATCAAATAGTGGAATTTTTTTTTGATTCTGTATTTCAAAATATGGTTTACCATGACTAATATTCAATTTTTTTAACGCACTTTGATTGCTGGTTCATTGATCACAAATTATAGCTTTTGGCAGCAAGCCCATACGAATTAATTTTTCTAAACATATTTTTATTAATTCAATTAAGTCCTGCGCTTTTACACCAGTAGGTGATAGAAAGTACGCAATAGGTAATTTCCGTTTACACGGCACGTGAGAGAAACAACAAATAAAGCTGACAAAACAGTAGTAGCACTACTGAAAATGTTCCCAAGACTAAAGGGTCCAAGTGACAAAAAACGAAGATTGTTAGCAACGACAGCGCAGAGTATTATCCTATACGCTGCGCCAATATGGAGAGACGCACTTAAATTCGAATACTGCACAAATCTCCTCCACAAGATAAATAGGAGGCTTGCAATTGGAATCAGCCAGTGCTACCGAACAGTAGCAACGGAAGTGGCTGAAATTCTGGCGACGCTTGCTCCTCTCTCTATACGAGCAAAAGAGATGTGCACAGGGAAGCAGGAAAGAAAAAAAAAGAAAGGGAAGAAATTAGAATTGCGCAGTGGCAACAAGCGTGGGAAAGTACTACGAAGGGTAGATGGCTTAAAAAAATAATGCCAGACATCACAGCGTGGGTTCAAAGGAAACACGGAAAGATGAGTTTCCATGCAGCGCAAGCCCTGAGCAACCATGGATGCTTCAGGGAATATCTATGGCGCATTAAAAAGATAAATAATCCAAACTGTGTCTTCTGCGGGGAGACAGACAATGCGGAACACACACTGTTCCTCTGTCCGCAAGTAAGCGACACAAGGGAACAAATAAATAGGGAACTACAGGAGACAATAGGGGTAGAAAACCTCATCCCACTCATGCTGGAGAGTGAAGAAAACTGGAAAATAATAACGACAGGTATAACAGACATAATGAAATACAAGGAAGAAGATGAGAGAAAATAGAAGGGTAAATACAGACCTCTTATCATAAAAATCAAACAGTAACTTGCAGAAAGTGGTGCCCGGCCCAAAAGTCCAAGGTCTTGAAGCTCTTCGATAATGTTAACATCAGGAGAATATTCTAATTTATTCATAATACACATTTCGTCGAAACACATTACACAGGACTTCTCTTTTGATGTAGAAAAGGATTTTTTTTTGTAACTGATCAAACAATTTCGGGCTAAATCCAGGTTTGAAATTTGATGATTCAATCCATTTTCTTACCGTAGATAACGATGGAAAGTAGTATATTATGTGGCAAGTGTGTGAAGCTGAAATTTTTACATGAGGGTGGAGATTGCGACACGAGCCGAAGGCGAGTGTTGCAAACCATCCGAATGTAAAATAGGCTTCACACACGTGTTACATACTATACTTTTTCTACGACCTTGCAATAAAATATATTTTTTCTTCACATTGTCATTCTTTAAACGTAAAGCCTCTGTATTATCGACTTGTGTGTGAAGTTGCACTTCACGCACAGTGTGCAAAAAATCAAACTTCACACATAAAAATTGATACGTGAAGTACTCACCCATGGGAGCAGAAAATATTATTTTTAATGATCGAAAAAGTTTATAGGCCGTTGGTGATTTATAAAATAGCATTAAAGCTAATTTTTTTTTCTGATCTT
Source organism: Ophonus ardosiacus (assembly GCA_943142095.1). Lineage (NCBI taxonomy): Eukaryota > Metazoa > Arthropoda > Insecta > Coleoptera > Carabidae > Ophonus > Ophonus ardosiacus. The sequence goes on from OW964824.1 coordinate 45,748,615, forward strand.
GACCATTTAGCACGTTTTCTTCTTAACTGCATTTGGACCAAAGTTTTAGAAAATTTTGAAGAAAATTGAAATGAACCTATTAAGCTATCCATGGTATTAAGTTTCTGGTAATTAAGAACTTTACGTTTTAACTTCGAAATTTGAGATCTCTTATTTTTTATTGTAATTTATTGTTGTCTTTAAGTTCTAGTTTGAGCTTCTTTTTGCGCGGAGTATCTTCATTATTAAAATTTAATTTTCTTCTAGGCGATTGTGGACTAGGCATTTCCGTTATAGACGCTAAGAATTTGTCATCTTGGTGTAAAGGAGAAATTGGGGAATTTGAATTTGTAGTAAGTAGAATTGGAGATTTTTTTTCTGTACGTTTTTGTGGGTATTTGTACTTTTAACATTAATGGTGTAGAAGACCTGACGAAAGCAGATGGTGATTTTTCCTATTCAACATATTGAATTCTTGTTGGTAGAGAAGAATTTATCTCTTGTTGATACGATGTTGGAATGGCTGATTTTACTAGGTTGTGTTTTGTTTCATTCATAAAATTGCTTTGTAAAAAATGAATTTCGCACAAAAACCTGTTTTCAACTTTTCTGGCTCCATGTTTATTAAGGAAGATTTACCTAAAAGAAATGTCATAAAATTTGTTCAAGGTTTTATTTCAATACCATGGCTAATACTATAAAAAATCTGATGTGGCCAACACAAAACCTCCCGCAATTGAATTTTTATTAATTTAAATACATACTTACGTATTTACAAACGCTGCAAACTGTTCCACTGCAGATAACTATTGCTTTATTTACTATTTTCTTTTTAAAATGTCACTATTATTAATTTGAAGTGATTAGTTTTTTGACAGTGACAATTACTGTCAGTTACATTCATTTGAAATATGAACTGTGTAACAAAGGAATTATTGTGTTTATCTTAGGCTTCGCGACTAATAAAAAAAATTATTTTTAAATTTATCTGTAAAATATATAGAAAAAGTATTAATGTATTCCTGTAGAAAATTCAATAATCTTTAATTTTCATAAGACATAAAATGCGAAAAAATGGCATTTAATGGTATTTTTTGAAGAAAAACCATTATGAGTTTCAGGTAAAGTGCCATTTCCGGTTATCCGATTTACACTAAAATCTAATGGTTTCTTTTCATATTAGAATGGGATGGAAATACAAGGTTTCAGAATTTTCTGAATGATAGTATTTGAGTTAGAGTAAAGACAAAATCCCTACACATACACACACACATACACACATACAGACATCATCGTGAAAATGTTAAAACTGGATTCTAGGGACCTTAAAACGTGGTCATTTACTAAAATCTCGATATGTGATTTTTAGCACGATCCCTATACCTCCCTTACCAAGGGTAGCGGGAGGTAAAAAGTAGCTTTTATACAAATTTGAAATCAATTTCCTCAGTTACGAACCGTGCAAAAGAATTTAATTCTCTACTACATTTATTTCAAGCACTTTTCTCTAAATTAATAGGCCACTTTTGGGCAAGGAAAAACTGTTTACTATACGAGTAGTTGTGTCAACTTTTCATATATGTAAAATCATGTTTACGAAGTTGGCATCCGCCAGATATCTCAGCGGGTAAGTTTAATTCTATATCATCCAATTTTGTTGATTTTTGGCCTTTTAAGAATAATGGTTAGCCATTTTCTTTATTGTAATCAATTATTTTTCATTGTAGTTGAGCACTTTATTTTGTTGTAAGCAAAAATCTATTTTTAATGCAGCCTTGATACTTATGTATTTTGCACCGGATTAGAGTAAAAATAGGAACTAACAATAATTACTATTACGATCAATTTTCTGTGTGATTAATCATTTTCAATATTTTAATCAAATTTACATTATTGTAATTCAGCATTATTTTTGTTGTAACCAAAAATATATTTTTTAAAAAACTAAAGGGATATAATCAGAGGGACACTTATTTATTAAAATAATAATTGTAGTCTTGATGCATGTAGGTCTTGATTACACAAGGGCATTTAATTTATCTGTTAGTTACAGAATGTTATGTGGCAGAGCAAATTTTGCTGGCGCTGCATGTAAGGTGTTAAACACGATCAACATATAGCTGAAATCTCTATGTTAAAAAAATATAGTGAGTTGTTAATACCTATTTCATTTTTTAAACAATACAATATTATGTATTTTAATCACCTTGATAAATCATACATTTTCAACAATTAATTTCTAAAACACAATGGACTAAATTCGGCACCCTTCTTTAACTAATGAAGCTTATCTAAAAATAACAAAATGAAGAGAGACTTATATAATAATACATTAGTAAGAAAAAGATGCAAACTATTTCCATGGTTACTAGAGACGATCACTATAACATATAATTTATTGCAAAATGAATCAACCTTCCGTTTTTTTAATTCTCGCTAAGAGAGGTATTGGAATCATACTTATTCATAATTATTTCGGAATTATTATGTACTGTATTCTCATGCTTTAATATAGACTAAAAATTTCAATGATTTAATTTTATTTTCTCAATCACCTGTCACCTGATTCATCTGTTAGTGTATGTTTATGCTTGTGAAGGCGCTTGACCTTAAAAATTACGAAAGCTGGAGAATACAGAACCCGGGCTATTTACTATTTTGACTGTACCAGACATATCACGTGGTACTACTAGGCTGCAATTGTTCACTCCCACAGTGCTACCCCTGGCACACCCGACCCGTCCCGCAGAATAAACATAGTAGAGTACGGATTCCTCTTAAAATAAGCTAGCTAGAAAGATTTGGTTCTCCGACTAGTGATATATTTTACCTGTTAGAAAAGCCCTGTGATTGGGTTATCATTATTGAACATGGAGAATTATGCACAGGAAGATAAGATACAGATAATTAAGAGTATTTTTTCGATGAAAACTATATTTTTAATTTCTTACAGGCAAAATATGTCATAAAATTAGTTTGAAATTTAATTTTAATACTATAGCCGACACTTTGAAGAAGTAACTTTTATAGATAAATAAATAAATATATCATCACCGCATATTACCCATTTCCAAAATTTGCTTTATCGCTGATATCAGTAATGATGATGACATATTTGTAGCGTGCGGGCGCTTACCAGGCGTCACCTCACGGGCACTCATTGCTAACGTGGAGAGTGCACCACAGGGGTCACTTTTGTGCCATTTAAAATTGGAAATATTTGGCGTCGACCTGGATCGAACCCGGTTCTCCAGTTTCGCGACCAGATACTCGGGCATGCGGCCACGGGACCCCATAACTTTTATATTCAGTTTTTTCGGTTACGAAACATGCAAAAAATGTGATTATTGACATATGCAGAATTTAATTCTTTACAACATTTATTTGAAGCATTTTTGTCTAAAATTAATAGGCCACTTTTGCTTAAAGAAAAATAGATTTCCTATGTTAAACGCCTCCGGCCCGGTTTTCGTATTACACCCGGTATAACATCACTGCCAGTTATACGTATTTGAAGCGCACAGTTATTCTTGCTCAACGGTAACATCGTTGCTATGGTATCAAAAATTAAATATTCCTTAAAACAAAAAGTTTAAAACTGAATTCACACTACCGCCCATGCCCATATAGTATGCATACAGATGCAATTTCTTATAGTATCTAATATTAATTAAAAACCTTCTATTTAATATTTATATTTATGTATTCCACAGAAGGAATGTATTTTCCCATATACTTTCTGCTCTAAATTTAATAGATAAAAATCATAAAAAACATATTTTAGATATTAGATCGACTTTTACCAAGTAATATTTTTATACCTAAGCCTCATTCACAGCTCCGAAAATAAAAATAAAATTATATATAAAAATAACGATATAAACAATAGATTCTTATGAAAGTGTTCACAGCTCTCGAAAATAAAATTAAACATAAGACATAAACACAAGGATTTGCAAATATTAAATATTTTTCACGAAAATAAGCACATACATAACAACTCTCATTTGAGCTGTCATTTACGATTTGGCAAAAGAATTTAAATTAAAATACAATTTTAAAAAGCTGTCTTAAGACAAAGATTCGCATATATGATTGCGTATAGTGCTTTAAAAGGTATGAATTTGTTATTATTGCTTGTTAATTATGTATATAATTTAATGACAGTTGATGTTTTATTTTTGAAGCTGTGAACACCAACGATAAAATCTTATTTATAATTTTATTTATATTTCTTAATCTCGAAGCTGTGAATGAGTTTCACGCATTCCTTGTCTTTCACCGGGAATCTATACATTTTTATACTTGACGATTTATTTTGCTTACTTTTGCAATTTATATAGTGACATATGTTTCCTGGCATGATTCTTTTCTTTATTTTAATAAAATAAATCGTAAAAATACGAATGTAGAAACAAGAATTACGTAATATCACAATAAAAGATTGCAATTTATGGCCAGGTTTAGTACCTCTCGTTGCTAGCCGGGGTGGTCTTTGTCTCTAAGCTATCGAGCCCTCTGTACATGACAGAAAATCACCAATAGGAATATTGGGACTAGGGCACAATTCCGTTTGAATTTTAAATTTTCAGTGTACAGGCGCAGTGAAACTTACCATACCATTATGCTCACTACTGATTATAATAAATACTAAGACCGGTAGTATTTACACAAAATTTTAGTCACCGTAACTAACTAATTACCATGGCTACCAGTTAAAAAATACAATGGAATGATTAAAAAACAAAAGAATTTGTTGCTATAGTCATAGTTTAATCATCCCTGATTAAGAGTAAAGACAATAGGTGGTAGCATGAAAAATGATTAATTGTGATTAGCTAGGAGATGACTAGCAGTGTTTTAGCGCTGTCAATCGATTATGGATTATTTTAAAGAAAAATACTTCAAATAGCTGTTATAGAAATATCAATTGTACGCAACTTTTATTTGAAGTATTTTTCTCTAAAATAATCCATTAACGATTGACAGCGCTAAAACACTGCTAGTCATCTCCTCTTTAGTCATCTCCTAATCACCATTCATGCTACCACCATATCAGTTTAAATAGCCAAGTACTTTATTTAGATGAAACTGCAACAGCGCAGCAGTAAAATCTGTTACTTTTTGTACGAGATTGTTTTATAGTGTATTCACTCTGCTATGCGCTCTTCAGTATAACAGCGTACAGCCTTCAGACAAGCGATACGAGCATGATATGATACACCGATGCTAGTCTGCTAGACTAAAATAAATGATGATACTCTGTTGTCTCATAATTGATATAGAATTAAATCAGATTGTCTTGCAGATTGTATTAATTAAAAATTATACTAATAATGCCAAAACTAATAAATTATTGCAATTTATATAGTAGCTGTTTTCATGGTTATTGCATAGTTGGCTGTTTTATGAAATTTTATTTCATTATAATTCTTTAACTTTATATTCATTGAATATGAAGTATAAAATGCAATCAAACCGTATAGAGAATACAATAATTTTAATATTTACAATAACAAAATGCCAAAAAATGATTTCTAACAGCGTTTTCTCAAGAAAAATTGATAAAAACTTCAAATTTGGCTACTTCCGGTTGACCATTTGTAACCAAATTCTAATCAAATATTTATTTGGGTGTAAAGAGGAGGAATATGAAAGAATTAGTTTTTGGAATTGTAGTACTAGAATTATCGGTGGAGAAAAAATCGATACACACACACACACACATACATACATACATACATACATACATACATACATACATACAGACATCATCGTAAAATAGTAAATTCGTATTCTAGGGACCCCAAACGTGCTTATTAAAAACTCACCATCGATTTTTTTTTTTTTGAACAGACACAATACCTTTCTTACCTACTTTAAAGATAACACAAGATAAAAAACTAACGAACGACAGTTCAAGTGACAGTTTATACATGAGTGTAAAAAAAAATCCAGTTGCCCGCTACTTTTATAGTTATTCTCATCGAAAGGTGAAAAATAAGTGATTTTGGATAGAATTTTTACATTTATTAAAACAGTTACATATTTTTCTTGAATATACTGAATGTTTACTTTTTTTATATGTTTACAACAACAATTTAATTCTCTTAATAACTCTAAACTATTAAAAAAATTAGAATGTCTATTTTATAATAATAATAATAATAATAATAATAATAATAATAATAATAATAATAATCTTTATTGATAATGATCAAAAGGCGAGGTTCAGCCGTGGCTGAATATTTATATATTTTATTATAAATTGGGTATTTTACTTTGTAAATCTTTTGTAATAGATTGTCATGATAGAACCACCTTAAACGAAATAGAGTATAGTCGAAATGCATTCAACAGCCATCTATCGTATATAACTGCAAGCTACAACTTTTATTTTTCGCAACCACGAATATTTTTATCAGAAGCACAATTTTTATTTCTTGCGCGCGCACATACATTTTTATCAGAAGCACAACTTTTATTTCTCGCGAATAAATAAGTGAATAGATAAATAAATAAATAAATAAATAAATAATTAAATAAATAAATATATCATCACGGCATATTACCCATTTCTGAGTGTGCCAATCTGTGTTGTACGAATATTTTTACACAAAAAAGTTATTTTATCACGAAAATTTTATATTTCGGAAAAAATATTTATTTATTGGAAAAATATTTATTTATCGCAAAAATATTTATGTATCACAAAAAAATATTTATCGCAAAAATATTTATTTATTGCAAAAATATTTATTTATCGGAAATATATTTATTTATAGTAAACTTACTTTTATTTATCGTATTCAAATACATTTATATACCTTCGTTTCATTAATGAAACAAACGGCGCCTCATAAAAATGAGAACATTTGACAACCCTAGTCATACACTTAGTCATCTTAGTTATGAAGACAGAAGCTACCGCTACCAGTTAAATTTTGTTCCATAGTATATTTAATAAAATGAACATATACGAATAATTTTCCATGTTCTCATGACATTTAAGTCAAAAATTCGCATTACATTTATTCATTTAAATAAATTTACTGTGGTACTGTGGAACTAAATTTAATTGAATGTTTATAATACCGGCCCTTAAAGATTTAATAGGTATTTTATACCATAAATATATAAAAAATAATAATCAGTAATAAAAAAATTATATATACTCATATGTATTAAAATCAATCAAATTAATTTAATGTACGGAACAAGTTTTTGTTTAAAATTTATCTTATCATGTGTTAGAAGATTTATTATAAACTACGTCACAAAGCGACAATATAGAATATTAACGAGAATATGAGAGCAAAACATTTACCTAAATAAGGAATAATAGAATTAACGAAGTTTATACTAATTACTTATTCATGTATGGTTTATTACATGAAACCTCGAAGAATAAGCAAACAATGAGTCAATGCTATCAATTACAATACAAAGTATTTTAAAATTATAACTTGCATTAATCAAAATGTAAACAATGTCAGTGGTTTCATGAATCTTTCTTGTTATAAATACACAGTGTATTGACTTTAGTCGCTGCAAATGGCATTCATAGAACGTATTTATTGATGTATATTGTTATAAGAATAATATGAAATAAATTAATAGTAAAGAATATATTATGAAGATAAATAATATTACCAAATAACATTTAAAAATTGTATTATAGGGTGATTTTTTAATAACTAGATTATTTTATATATTATGGGAAAAAAATTAAACAAAGTTTATTTTAAATTAAAATGTCTGCAGTATTGGCTGTTCCATTTTTTACGCATTGGTATTTAACTTTTATATTTTCAAATGAAAGACATAGTTATTTACATTTGAAATGAATATGAAATTTACTATCCAATAATATAAAAATAATCATAATCATAAATAATCATTAAAAACTACAAGGACGAATGATTTAAATATTACATTTTTATTAAATACAGAAGGCTTTGGTTTTCATTATTTTTACATTTCACTTTTAAAATTTAATGAAAATTAATTAAATAACTATTTCATCTATTTCAATACGATATTTCATTACTACACCAATACAACAGGTGTAACACGAATACCATAGACATTTAACATGGGAAAACAGATTTTCCGTGCCCAAAAGTGGTCTATTAATATTAGACAAAAATGCTTCAAATAAATATTGTAGAGAATTAAATTACATTTTCTATTGCATCTGTGGTAACCGATAAAATTAAATTTAAAATTTTATATAATATACTTCATTATAGTGTTAACCATGGTATTAAAATAAAAATAGGTGAAATTTGACACAAATATGATATTTTACCTTGTCAGAAACGTACCTGTCATATTGTGACATATTTTACGTGTCAGAAATATATCTGTGAGATTGTGACATAATTTACCCAGTAGAAAAGTTCTGTTTGAGTTACCATTATTGAAATGGCGAATTATGCACAGGAAGCAAAGATATAAATCATTGAGTAGTATTATTTTGACGAAAACTATATTTTAAAATTACTGACAGGCAATATATCATAAAATTTGTTTAAGATTTCAGTTCCATGGCTAACACTACATAGAAGTGACTTTAAAGAATTTCAAATACAATTTCTTCGGTTACGTATGTGATGATAAACGACTGGATAGGTGATGGAAGAAAAAATTAAGCAGGAATGCAGTCAATAAGTAAAATTTATTCAATCAAGAGTCGACGTTTCGCTTCCTGTTGAAGCTTCTTCATAACAAACTATGGAAAAATATGGTGTTATACAAGTAATTTTACATGATGTATATATACTTACAGATTGATAAATCTAAAACCTCAGAAGATGTAGCACAGTCATTTTGTATAAACAACTCTTTACAAATCATATGGACCTAAGAGGCGAAGCCAGTGGCAAACGTATGGAGTAATTTTCGCAAGCATAGGGTTAAATAAGTATATTGCGACCAAAGTATATCATTTATATGATCCATTAATCTGTAATTCCGTTACAACCACGACTTTTTCTGAATGGGACACATGGTTCCTCTTTGGGAGCCCATTTTACACGTGCTTTTGTTTTGCCAAAAAACCGAGACTATTTTAACTTAAATAATAATAATAATAATAATATAATAATAATAATAATGTGTCCAGTACAAAATCTCCCGTCGTCTGTAATAAGTAGTCTAACGCCCGGTTTCATAAAAATTTTACTTATTGCTAAATTTAATTGTGAAAATATTATAAATATTATTAGTAAATATATTCAATTACATTGGATGTACTATATGCATACTCAACACATATAATTTAAAATGTACTGACACACAATTTACTTCAATTCCACACTATAATACCATTTGTAAATTTGTCATATGTAAAAAAATTAACACGTCGTTAATTTAAGTCAGTTAAATTGAAACAAGCTTTTGTCAAACCGGGCATAATTTACATATCACATATCATCACTTTTATAATAAATAAATTTGTTTACCTGCATAATTTGAGTATAGTGCAGGGATATTAATCGATATTTCATTAATAAAAATTGAATGAAAATAAAATGAATAATTCTTAAAATGAATTAATAACATTGTTTCAATTAAATTAAACAATTATATTAACAAAATTATGAATGAAATATTTTATACAGGTGTCTCTCAAATAGGGGGACATGTCTTAACCACAGATTCCTGAGGCTAAAATAAGACGATTTCACTAAACTTGCTTCTACCGGAAAGTGTACCATTTAGCCAGAATTCTCCTTGAAAGTTCTTCGAAAAAAAATTAATTTTGCTTATAATAACAGAACGCGTTATTCGATTTGGATGAAATTCGGTATGACAGTTCATATGGTTATGTCATTTTTAAGATGATACTTGTTATTATTAGTGAACCACTAGTGTATGAAACTTAAGTGTCCCAACATTGACTAGACCATAACTATTTAATGACCACGCCGATAACGTAAAATTATTTTTTTTCAGAAAGATACATTCCATAGTAAATTTTTCTCTTTCTTTTTAATTTGTGATATCTGTTACGGTTCACACAGAACAAAATAAAACCTTAGTGCCTGCACCGTGAAATATTTAAAATAAATTTTATTTAGCAGTCTGTCCAAATGCCAAACATCTAATTTTTTAATGACAGTAACGAGTTGTCAATTTTCTCTACTTGTTTATGAGTAAGCTAACATATTTATTCGTCTTATAATAATGGTAATAAAATACTATTAAGTCGAACTAAGAATGTTACTAGTTTCTGAATATTATGAAGAAATTTTTTGACAATCCATAAACAATTGTTACTGTCATTAGAAATAAGTTGTTTGACATTTGGATAGACTGCTAGATTAAATTTATTTAAAAAAAAAATTACGATGCAATCAATCAGCTTTTATTTTTTTTCTGTCTGAACCGTAACAGATATCACAAATTAAACAGACACAGAAAAGTATACCATTGAATGCATCTTTCTGAAAAAAAATAATTTTACGTTATCGGCGTGGCCATTAAAAAGTTACGGTCTAATCAATGTTGGGACACCTAAATTTCATTCACTAGTGGTTTACTAATAATAACAAATATCATCTTAAAAGATGACTTATAATCATATCAACTATCATACCAAATTTCATCCAAATCGAATAACGCGTTCTGGTATTATAAGCAAAATTAATGTTTTTTTCAAAGAACTTTGAAGCAGAATTTTGGCTAAATGGTACACTTTCCGGTAGAAGCAAGTTTAGTTAAATCGTCTTATTTTAGCCTCAGGAATCTGTGGTTAAGCCATATCCCCCTTTTTGAGAGAGACTCTGTATTTATGTGAAATATTGCTGATATGTGATTGAAATTATTAGTTACAGTTTTATTATTTAAAGAGAAAAATTGAACTTATTAATTTTGAGATGACTCCACTTTATAGACTGTAGCGCCCACACTTGATGTAATTGTTAATTTTTTTTTGTTTTGCAGTTATTTATTTATCTTCTTGTTTTCATAATTAATTGATATCTTTTTTGTATGATTTAATATTGAGCTGATGCGTTGGTTCATAAATATCGGTCTGCGTCGAGAAATGTTTGAGATGCACAGCTACCGTTTATTGTTCACTGACTTAGATCGGTTCAAGGTTGAACATTTGTGACTAGCCTAGCAAAAGCGGACAAAGAGCTAGAGTCATAAAACATCATAAACAGGGGAGAAGTGATGAAGTCATTGCTTGCACGTGTTCTACGGTGATCATAGGCGTACTACCGGGAAGCTATAGGATGTTTTGTCGGCTAGTTTTGACAGACAAATTCTATAACAATATTTCCTTCACGTCCAATTGGATGACCCAATGTCTCGTTTTCCATCTAGCTACTATATCTACTATCTTACACATTTATTTATTACCTATACATTTTCTCTGAAGACGACCTTTTCATGAATTCTTTCAACTTTATTTACCAAATATTATTTATTTATATCATACCTGCGGGGGTATACCGTCATGGAGACCGGATGAAGCCAGTTTCCTTTTTACCTAATATCATTTTTATCATACTTGCGGTGGTGTACCGTCACGGAGGCCGCACGGAGCCAGTTTCCTTTTTACCTAATATTACTCTTATCATACCTGTGGTATTGTACCGTCATGGAGGCCGGACGGAGCCAGTTTCCTTCATATCAGCCGCCTCGAAACCTACTCTTTGTCCACCATATTTCAGCGTTTGGCTACTCTATGGTGGAATGGCGGTTGTTATTCTAGCATCGTCTAGTGGTACGATATCTGGGCCTGACACACTCAGGAGACCCGGGTTCAACTCCTGGTACTAGAGTTGACAATCATAATTCTATTGCTTGAACAGTGATTGTTGATATTATACATTTGTATTAAACCCATTTCCCAAAATGTGCTATGAATATAGACTATGGACAATAATCGTTGGCTCTATGGTGCCGGTAGCTTTGCTGAGTGCACGGGAATCGTGAATTTCTGTTGCGACAGCTTACTTATGTTGCAATATCACAATACGTAGCACCGTTCAAGTGTAAGCCTGGTAGACCGTGAAGACGATGTCCAGATCTCTTTTAACACTCTTTCTGTTGTAGTTTGTTGACCACCAAGGGTGAGTCTTGTAGACGACGTCGAGGTCTAAGTTATAGTTTTAATACCACAGAATGGTATCTCAGAGAAGCTTACCTCTCTATAAAGCAGCACTAACATAAATATTTTCATTCCAGGACGATGAATGCATTTCAGCCTTATAAAGTCTTTCATAAGTAGTTGATTAGGCATTTGACTGATGAAATTATTATATTTCAGTTCTGTTGTTATTGGAGTTGACTTACGTCTGTTGTTCTTACTGTGATTCTTTCAAATTGTATTTATTCACAGCATTTTGTCTTATGGACATTTATATTGTGGTTTGTCATTTATTTACTACTACATTACTTTATTATTTTTATATATTTTTTTCCTGATGATAATTTATTCCAGGATTTTATAATTGTTCATTATATTTAACCACAATAGCCTATAATAGTTGATTCGTCAGAAAAACAAATGTTTTAAAAAAATTCTGTCTAAATTAGATTTTCCTATCATTGTTTCATAGAAATCATTTCTGTTCATTTTGTCTTCTTCATAAATTTCTTGAAGTTTTGAATACTTATAAGAATATTTTTTTCACTTTTTAGTATTTTATGTACAGTTGTGTAATGTAGATTTAATTGCCTAGCTGTACTCCGCACACTATAATTTGGGTTTTCAGCAATACATTCAATTTATTTTCATTTTCTTCATTATCTTCAACATTTTGATTACGGTTTTGAAATTTACAATTTTTACAAGGTTTTAATACACTACCCGTTTCTTCAAACTGTTTCACAACTCTTCTAATGGTCACAATAGATGGGATAGGTTTAACAGGATTAAAGGCACTAAATAAATCACGGACTTGATTCAGCGAAGTTCCGGAGTAATACCATTTTACAAATAAGATTTTATCGTTCTTAGAAATTATTTTCATTTTTAAAAACGTTCACAAGAACTAATTTCAGCAAAATTATAATTTGAATTTTTCAATAACTGTCAAAGTTTATAAGAAAAATAATTTTGTTTCACGACGAATTTGATCTCTTATTAGGATTAGATAATCTGAGTTCATTAAAAATAATTATGGACCTGAATAAACATGTAGTAACAACACCCACCTGCCAAATAAAAATTGAACGTGAAAATTCCGAAAATAAAATTATTACAAAAAATATTTGCTATCCAAATAATAATGTAACATTAGACCCCAAAATGTAATCAAAATTCAAGTAACCCAACAAAACTGCACTATTTGATTACCAAAACCACAACAGAATAATCTAATCATCCCCGAGTATGTCACCACGGCCAATAATTACCATGCACTTTGTACAGCAATTAATAATTCAGAATCACATATCAGAATCACAAATTTAGAACCAATTACTGTAGAAAACATCTCCAACTATAAAACTCATCACCTAATTATAATTTCATTCAGTCAGAAAAAATTAAATTTGATATATCAAAAATTCAGTCAGATCACATGAATTCGGAAGAAAAATGAGCTATTACTAAATAATTCACGATTATTCTGATATATTTCACGTAAACGACAAAAATTTAACAATTACTAATCAAACTAAACATTTCATAAAAACAAGTGACGAAATTCGTATTTATACGATATTTTATAGATACCCAGAAATTCACCGATAAGAGGTACGTTCTCAAACACAAAAAATGTTAGATCAAAATATTATTAGACCATCATGTTTGCCATGATCATCGCCTATTTGGGTTGTCCCAAAAAGTTTGACGCATCTGGTAAACGCAAGTGGCGTATAGTGGTAGATTACAGGAAACTGAACGAAAAGACTATTAACGACAAATACCCATTACCGAACATAACTGATTTACTAGACAAACTCGGATGCTGTCAGTATTTCACTACTTTAGACTTTGCAACTGGTTTCCACCAGATTGAAATGGACAAACAGGACATTAAAAAAACTACATTTTACACGGAAAACGGGCATTATGAGTCCACTCGTATGCCTTTTGGCTTAAAAAACGCACCCGCGACATTCCAACGCGTTATGGACAATGTTCTGAGAGGATTAGTAAACAAAAAATGCTCTGTTTACTTCGACGACATTATTATATTTAGCACCAGCCTATAAGAACACATTCAAAATTTAACATTAGTTTTCGAACGTTTGAAATATTGAAGTTTCAAAGCAAATGAGTATTCTTCAAGAAAGATGTAGCGTATCTCGGGCATATCGTAAAACCTGATGGCGTGAAACCATATTCTGACAAAATTTCAGCTGTTCTAAATTTTCCAATTCCAAAAACTACAACACAAATTAAAGGGTTCTTAGGATTTTCAGGCTATCATCGAAAATTTATTAAAGACTTCGCGAAGATAACAAAACCGCTAACTTGACGCTTAAAGAAAAATGCAGTTATTAATACTAACGACCCTGAGTACAGACATTGCTTTGAAAATTGCAAAAATTTGTTGACTAATGAGCCACTACTCCAATATTCAGATTAAGACAAAGAATTTAACTTGACATGTGACGCGAGCCAGCTAGCAATAGGAGCCGTGTTATCCCAAGGTAGTCTAGGCAACGAGCTACAAGGAGCTAGCGCTAGAAGGACACTGAACGAGACAGAGATAAACTATTACTTTAGAACTCACTTATTAGGACGCAAAGTCAAAATCTATACAGACCACCGACCCTTGCAATGGCTATTTTCGTTAAAACAATGTAGCCAAAAATTGATAAGATGGCGCCTCAAACTAGAGGAATATGACTATGAGATAATTTATAAGAAAGGCAACTTAATACCAATGCTGACGCCTTAAGCTTTATACCTGTTGAAACTAATAAAACTCAAAAATTACAATCACAAACACAAGTATATGACACTCTAGTAGCTCTATACAAAGACTACTTAGATAAGAAACACTGCCTTAATCACAATAATAATATTATTGAAGTCGCACCATCCGACTGTAGTCTAGCTTATTGCGTGAGCAAAGATTTAGAAATGTCATTGGGTATTGCCAAAAATTTCAAAATTAAATTTAATAATATTCACAAATTAAATTTCAAAATCCTCAAATCACAACCTAGTATATTTAAAAACCCCACGAAGATATCTATTATACTTAATAACAAAAGAAAACTATTATAATAAACCCACCAAACAAGACATATTCTATACCTTACTAAATTTGATAAAATTCAGTTTATATCGTATCAAAAATGTATGTGTACCAAAAATTGCATGTGGTCATAACAATCAAATATCAACCTACTAATAACCGTTTGCAAACTCCCTGAAAACGAAATTCCCCAGACCGAATTAAATATAAACAAAACAGAAAACATGAAACACTTTTATAAATTCATAGAAAAATTTAACACAGAGTTAAAGAACAGATAACAAAGACGATGATACCCAACCCCTTGCAGTCGAGGTAGGTGACTCACAACATAATGAGATAAACGATGACGATACAAGCGAATATCACAATACATTCAAGTAAAGAAAATCCTAACGTCGGAATCCCGACAGTAGAATACCCCGTAAACTATGGCAAAAATCAAATTATTATAACAGAAATCGACTTTAATCCCAACAGGTAAAAATTACAAAATTATACGAACACAA
Organism: Ophonus ardosiacus; assembly: GCA_943142095.1. Lineage (NCBI taxonomy): Eukaryota > Metazoa > Arthropoda > Insecta > Coleoptera > Carabidae > Ophonus > Ophonus ardosiacus. The sequence goes on from OW964824.1 coordinate 45,764,279, forward strand.
AAAATTACGATTGAAAGTAGAATTTTCAAAAAATAATTAGAAAACTGAAATGATTGCATTTATTAAAGAATACCTTGCTCCAAAAATAAAATATATTTATTTTCAAAACGAACTATACGAGAAATTCAGTTTAGTCCTTCAAAATTATTTAAAAAATACTCAACTATGTTTAGCAAAATGTACAAAATATATAAGCGACGTTACCAATGAGGAAGAAATAATACACATCGTATCGAATTACCACTGCGGCAAAAGTAACCACCGTGGTATCGATAAAACAGAAGCGCGTATAAAACAACAATATTACTGGCCAAAATTTAAAAAATCCGTTCAAATATTTATTAATAGCTGTGAAATATGCCAAGTTACAAAATACGACAGGCGACCCTTAAATGTAAATCTAAACATCACACCAACAGCTACGAAACCTTTCCAAATATTACATGTAGACAGCATTACTTTAGAACAAACTAAATTTTTGACTATCATTGATTCATTTTCAAAATATGCACAAGCATACAAATTAAATTCAGGACAAGGCATAGAAGTTTGTAATAACCTAGTCAAATATTTTACACATCATGGAATCCCAGAACAAATTATTTCAGATAACGGGTTAAAATTTAAAAACTCAGTCGTAAAAGAATTACTGACACTACACAAAATCGACATACATTTCATAAGCTCACAACATCCAGAATCTAATGGCATAATAGAATGTTTTCACTCGACCCTTATCGAACACATCAGACTATTTAATAATCAAAAAGAATACAAAACGGAGCCTATAGAATCCAAAGTAAATTATGTATTATTAGCTTATAATAACACAATTCATTTTGTCACAAAATTGAAACCATGCGAAATTATTACCGGCCATTTAGGCACTAACTCCCCATTTAATATCGTCCTCGTAAAACAGCTTATTAACAATTATATAGAAAGTCAAAATAAAACTAAATTACTTTACGAATCAATCAGAGACAAAATCCAGGCGAATAAGGAAAAGATAATAAGTGTAATGAAAATAGAGAATAATTGCCCAAAATCCCCAAAAAGTTTACGTGAAAAATAAACAGAAACAACAAAAAACTAAGAACAAATACAAACCCGAAAAGCTAAAGAAAATTAATAAACATCTTAAAACAGGAAAAATACAAACCACCCACGGTAATACATCAGAGAATATCCACCTCTGTAACATTAAACGCTCTAGGAAAGAAAATTACAATTTTGAACCAATTCCAGGTTGTTCGCATTGGGACACGGAACAATAATTAGAAACATAACAGGAAACTTCGGAATCCTTCCCATCAACCTCGGTCCTGCCAAACTCGAAAAGACGACTCACACCTTCATACACTATTACAATCTCCAAGCTCTTCTTAACCAGTACAGTAATCTAACCACCCAATACTCAGCACTAAAATCAAGCATATCTAAACATTCACGGTATTTCAATGAACTTCAAAATTATGATAAAATACTAAAATTTGTTCGGACAAATATTGACAGAAAAATTAATAACATCGGATTCAGTCTGATCATTATAAAACTAAACGTGGCTTAATAGATGGATTGGGGACAATATTGAAATCAAACACCGGAAATTTAGATGCCGAAGACTGAAAAAGATACAACGAAATGTTTGCTCATATGCAATAAAATGAGCATAATTTGGAAAGTCAACTCAAACTCTCATATTCGCTGAACCACCAAATTATTCAAAATTTTAATGAAACAATCTCAGATATTCAGCACAACGAAGAAATATTAAAATCCAAAATTTTACAACTTTTCAAAATAATAAACAGTACGCACATTCAAAGTATACTGTATGGCAAAAACATTTACGATTAACTTATTATATTATATAATTCTATATTAAACGTCTTACAAGACATTGAAAATTCAATCACCTTTTGTAAATTAAGAACGCTGCATCCTAGTATAATAAACCCCGTGGAGCTACTAGCAGAATTAAAACAAATATCAAAATTTTACCATTTGCAGTTACCATTCGAACCCAGAGAACATTTTAGACTTTTAGGCACATAAACTGTAAAGTAGAAGCGACACAAATAATCTATTTTATTTTTCCCCCATAAATTTCGAAAAAAAAACTACTACATGTACCCAATTCTAACCAAATATGAATCAAAATTTATTACAATCATCCCCAATACGAAATATCTTCTTAAATCTGATAAAGAAATCATGCCCCTGAATGATATGTGTGTTCAAGCAAAAATATTTCAGTGCCCTAATAAATATCACGCCCACTTCTCAGCGATCTGCGAAGAAAAAATATTCAAAAATCAAACTTTGAGTCACTGCCATTACACAAAAATTTACTTAATAGAAAATTATGTCGAAGTGATTCCAGAAATCAACAAATACCTAGCCGTTTTCCCGAGGAGAAAATCACCATTAAATGTCACGAAGAAACCAACATTCGAACCTTAGAGGGAATCTTCCTAATCAATAATCAATTCACTTCAGACAACAAATACTAATATTCCAAAACGAAAACCATGGTTAACCCCTACTACTTCCTAAATTGAACTTAAAATCCCAACCATATAATATTACAAATTTCTCTATTAACCTAAATCCCTTGAAATTAAATGATATCTCCTTCAATCCAATTGTTCCGATATCAGAAAAAACATTCAACGTACACATCCCAAGTATATGGTCCATCATCCTGTATGTGATTGCTGCGTTGGGTACTTTATACGTAAACAAATGAAGAAGAGGAAATCAGCCAAACTGAAAAGGTCATTTCGCACCCCAGAAACCGTCGAACTTCAACTCCCCCAGGAGGCTCGAATCTGAAGAGGGAGGAGTTATAGTGCTACATAATAGACAAAGTGCCGATGTGCCAGAACGTGACTCTCTCATATCTCATTAGTATAAAAACATGTGTAATGCGTAAGATTAGTTAGTCTGTATTCTATTATCATATTATCCAGTAGTTTATAGAATATTATGATTTGTACTCGCAAAAATAAAACTTTTTAAAAACCTATTTGATCGAACGAGAAATTTACGTTATGTATATTAAATCATTCAGAAAATTCTGAAACTTTATATTTCTACCCTATTCGAATATGGAAAAACACCATTAGATTTTGATGTAAATCGGATAACCGGAAATGGCACTTTACCTGAAGCTCATAATGGTGTTTCTTCAAAAAATACTATTTTACGCCATTTTTCGCATTTTTTGTCATTATGAAAATTAAAGATTATTGAATTTTCTACAGGAATACATTAATACTTTTTCTACAGGCTGGCGCGCTTAAGAGTATCCATCCTTAATAACTTTAAAACGAATTATGATACACATACCCGGTTTACGCTAAATGTTTTAACACCTAAGGGGCCACATTTTATTAATATTTTTGTTTCTTTTTTTAATTTACTAATCTTACTCTCACCACTCTCAACTTTTAAATCTTAAATGGCAATATACCCCTTGTGACATATCAAATGATAGCTCTTGAAAAATGCTGTACAGGCATGTCAATAAATTGATATTTGAATAAACCGTTTTAAAGTTAGAAACAATAATGTAATTTTAATTTAATTTAAAACCTTATAACTAATGCTCAAACGAAGCGTCATTTACACCTGAACAATGGTACAGCCTATCAATAAATGCTATTTGCAACCGCCTAAATGTTTCTTCTGGAATTGCTTGACACTTTATTCTAATTCTATTTTCTAAATCTTGGCGATTAACAGGTGGAGTTTTATAAACAATTGATTTTAAATATCCCCGAAGAAAAAAACCGCTGGGTGCCAGATCAGGGGACGTAGCGGGCCAATCAATTGGCCCACTTCGACCAATCCATATTTTTTTTCCATTTCGTTATTTCCATGGCACTGCATGCATTAAAATATTATAAACTATTGTTTCTAACTTTAAAACGGTTTCTTCAAATACCAATTTATTGACATGCCTGTATAGCATTTTTCAAGAGCTTTCATTTGATATGTCACAAGGGGTATATTGCCATTTACGATTTAAAAGTTGAGAGTGGCGGGGGTAAGATTAGTGAATAAAAAAAAAAAATATTAATAAAATGTGGCCCCCTAGATGTTAAAACATTCAGCGTACACCGTGTATGTCTATCATAATTCGTTTCAAAGTTATTAAGGGTGGATCGTCTTCCGCGCTCCACTCTGAATATATTTTACAGATAAATTTAAAAATATTTTTTTTAAAAAAACCCGAAGCCTAAGATAAACACAATTCCTTTGTTAGACAGTGCATATTTTAAATGAATGTAACTACAGGTGAATGTCACTGTCAAAAAACTAATCACTTCAAATTAATAATAGTGACATTTTAAAAAGAAAATATTAAATAAAGCAATAGTTATATGCAATGGAACAGTTTGCAGCATTAGTAAATACAGAGGTATATATTTAAATTAATAAAAATTAAATAGCGGGAGGTTTTGTGTTGGTCACATCAGATTTTTATATTTTTATATACGCAACGTAGTTTTTGGGGTCCTTTCAGTAGTCGGTTACGTTACAAGACATAATCTCTAATATTGTATCGAAATTTTATTACTTATCTTCGCAAATTAGAATTGTTGGTTTCAATACGTAGGTATATATGAATGCAGGAATTTGCATATATTTTGTAATATGTTGGTAAAAAAAGGCGGATGGAAGACAGACAATCTCGTAAAATATACTTTAAAAATTGTGTATTTCGGAAAGCCCTCTTAAACTTCTATACATCGTGAACCCCTTTAATGGCCTCATTTTCACCTTTAAGAAATAAAAAATGAAGGATGCTTCGCATTTGAGTACAGAATACTAAATTCAGAGATTTATTATATGATATTACACGTTATAAATACATTAGCCATTAGTGTGTTTCAATCTCAATTACTAATACGTGCATGCAGTTTCACAGCAATTTACGGAACTTTGTCACGTATTGCAGCAATTTTATTAGGTTGGCCCAACACATATTTGCTGTTATCTAATCCTGGATACCAGTTTGCACAAAATTGATATAAATAGCTGTCACCTTAGTACCTACATAATAATATAAATAAATATAAATAATAAATAAATAAATAAATTCTTTATTAATGGTTGAAAAAAAAATACACCATTAAGGGCGAGGTTCAGCTAAAAGCTGTTCTACCACCTAACCCAATTTACAAGAAAAACAATATGAAAATAATATTAAAAGTATAAAGACAGTATGAAGAAGCAGTAACAATAACAATTATAATAATATGAACACTTAAATACATTTTGAAAACTTTAATTTCTGCTTGAAAGTATTGACAGATAAAACTTTCAAATCTGAATTTAAGTTATTATATAGACTGGGAGCTAAATACGAAAATGAACCTTGGAATTTATTTTTCTTAAATGAAGGAACTTTGAACAAAGAAGAACCACGTAGGGAATATTTAAAATCTTTTTTTGTTAGCTTGGACGATAAATAAGAAGGTGTACCAGTTTTTACTAATTTGTGAACTAGACATACATATAGAGTGTTAATACGATCTTCAATGAAAGGGAGTTTAGCTTTATGCCTATAGTTAGAAATATGTTCATACTTACGTACACCAAATACATACCGAAGACAGGCATTTTGAAAAAGTGTTATACGTTGTCTATCCTTTTTAAATAAATTTGGAACATAAACACAACCGCAGTAATCAAACAGCGGGAATATTAAAGACTTGACCATTTTTAATTTCGTATTAGAAGCAAGGACGTTTTTAAATTGATATAGATGTCTAAGTCTAAGTCTAGCCGCTTGAAGCTTTTTTATGAGGTGGGATCTGAAATTCAAATTTTTATCTATGTTAAGTCCTAAACTTTTAATGACTTCACTACACTGAAGTGGTACACCATCCAATAAAATGGGTGAAGTAATTTGGCGATTACCTACAACAAGCATGGCAGATTTTTCTGCATTTATTCTTAGGCCATTATTCCTGACCCACATTGACAGATTTTGTAAATCCTGATTAAGCTGACTTAGTTGCAATTTTTCATTTTGTTGCGAAAAAGATGATATCAACTGAGTATCATCAGCATAAGAGTGCAAAGAGCTGTATTTAACATGATTGGGCATATCAGCAATGTAGATCAAGAAGAATAAAGGACCAAGAATAGAGCCTTGTGGTACACCAGAGCGTATGTATTGTTCATGGGACGATGATCTTTTCCCGTTGTTGAAAGTTGTGCTAACTGTAAACCTGCGATTGTGAAAATATGAGCGACACCATTCTAAAGCGTTTGATGAAAAATTATAGAAGTGTAGTTTTGCTAAGAGCATGTCAAAATTTATCATATCAAACGCTTTAGAGAAGTCAATTTGGATCAAGACTGACATTTTAGAGGAGTCAAAGTTATTTAGAAGTTCGTCAACAATATTTAAAAGGGCAGTGTTAGTGCTATGACCCTCTCTAAACCCAGACTGACTTGAAGGCAAAATTGCATTTTCACTTAAATAGCAAGTTATTTGTTTGCAGCAAATTTTTTCAAGGACTTTTGATAAAACAGGCAATATACTTATAGGTCTTAAATCATTGAATGAAATAGGATTAACACATTTTGGCACAGGTTTGACAACTGCAAACTTCCAAATTTCAGGAAAAGTATTTTCCAACAAAGATGTATTAATGATATGGGTTATGTACAAAAGTATATGATCTAAAACTAATATAATCATATTGATAGAAATATCGTCCACACCAACAGCTTTCGATTTAATATTTAGTAGAATTGATCTTATTTGAGATTCAGAAGCGCATACAAATTCAAATGATTCATTATCGTTTACAGAAAATTTATTTTTTTGAAAGTATGAGAGAATATCACTATTTATTGAAGATGCTTTAACATTGTTCATCAAGAAAGTGCAATAAGCATGTGGATCACATAGCTCGTCAGGTAGCTCCTGCTTTTGTTGAGAGTTAACACCTACCTTTTTCAATGAACCCCACAGTGATTTCGGATTAGTGCGATTTGAATTAATAACTGTATCGAAATAAGCAGTTTTTTCTCGTCTTATAGCTGATGTAGTCAGATTTTTAAGATCTTTATAGTATTGAAGTTTTGTCGAAGTTTTACATCTTTTATAATTACGAAGTGCCGCGTCGCGTTTCTTTTGCATAATTCGAATCACTGGGGTAATCCAAGGACAGTGCTTTTTTGTTGTACAAATAGTTTTCAAAGGCACATGTTTATTAAATAAATAAATAATTTTTTCATTCAGAAAGGCTACCTTATCATTAATGTTCCGTAACCGTATATTGTTATGTGATTACCAGGCTTTATGAAAGAAAACACTTTTATCATTTTTCATTCCCTAAATGATTCCTAAAAACAAAAAAGAAATGTGAAAATAACAACTTTGTACAAAAAAATAAAGAAAAAATGGGAAAGTACAACAAAAAAACAGATAACTGCCTTTCAAGACTGATTAATTAATATTTTTAACCCTTAACTATTATGGATACTGAAACTTAAATAACCACTACGAAGCCTCTGATAGTTTGCCAAATTTCATTCTGTCATATCCTAACATGTAAAAACAAAGCTTATTCGTATTTAATTTGAAATTGCAAATTAATAGTAAAGAATTTCATATACAATAAGGTTGTAGGAAGTAGGAGTGTTAAAAATTTAGAGCGGCAAAATGTCTATAACTGGAAGACGTAGTAAAAATGACGTAAGTATCGATTGTTGTATAAATTGAAAATGTTAGTATTCGAGAAGTAATATGGTGACTGTGTACAATGTCAAGGTATGAACGAATTGATCAAGATCTTGAAAGGAGAATGTGTGCAGGATGCGGGTACATTTACGTTTGCTAGATCCGTAATCTTAAATCTCAGTACAGGGCGTTAAAAATAAGTGTAACAACAATGATGCTAACTCTAATAACTGCAATTGATTATTTATTAAAAAGTAAAAACATCATTTTCATTACATAATTATTTTTTTCTACAGTTACTATAGAAATGCTCGCTGTCCAAATTTCTAACTATACAATGTTGAGAAATGTCACTTGTCTACATTGTTAATGGAAACGTTTAGTTAGGAATTAACGGCACTGTAATTACACATTTACCACGTTCACAAGTCAATCTGATATATGCTCTGTCGGTATAGCATATAACAAACCAAATTCCGCAATGCTGTGAAAATAAAATAGGGCATTTACAAAAACGAAAGTATAAAATGCTTAGATTAGATTAAAGCAATAGCTCAAGAAGAATGAAAAAAAAAAAACAATAAAATAAAATTAAATAAAAAATAAATAATGTGAACAGTTTTTGTAGGTGTGAACTTTATCGGGTTTCTGGGCCATGGTCTTTTAGGTAATTAGTAATTACTTAACAGTTTTTATGTTTAGTAATAGGAATGATTGTACACAGATAGCGGTAGATATATGTATAGTGGCGACGATAGTTGCGAGTCGTACTGTGACATCTGATCTCGAGTTTACTGTATTCATTTTGATTACAATAAAGTTATTAGTTATTTCGTTACTTAAATAATTGCGAGAAGTCAGTCAATACACCGGGTAACATACATGAAAATTGAAATATTTGTTAATTTTTTCAGTGTAACAGGCGCGACAACTAACGATACATTTGCTACAAAAACTCATCAAATCATCACAAATCCTTGCTTCCGCGCTCTAATATTGCTTTATTTTATCGGATAGAAGTATAATGTAGCGATATAATCATATCAATAAATTATAAATATGTCATTTGACAGTTTATTTCGTTTCGGTTTTGGTTATTTAACTGGTAGTTAAAAATTTTAATCGGAGATGGTAAGATTGACCGAAGGTGGTTTTTATATAATAACAAATGAAACAATGAATATAATTTAAATGAAGTACAAACACTTATCGAAATTAATATACTTACCTACATAACAACAAATATACCAATAAGATATTGAACTCAACAAAACATAATAGTACATTTGTAGGTGCTATCTTTACTGATACTGACTGGTCTGTCAATAATCGCTTCGCCAAAAACAAAAAAATAAGGAGCGCATCATACTGCCATTGTATAACAAATTACTGTACAAAAAACTATTGTTTCAGTATTATTACGAGTACTAAACAAAAATTGAACTAGCAAAAGGTAATGTAATCAGTCACATCACAATATTATTGAAATTAGCGTTAGAACGTAAGTTTGCAAACTCATTACAAATTCATGCTCATAAATTTAATAATCAATTAATAATTAAAATCAAATCGTGTGAGTAATTAGATATAAACTTTGAGGTACTTTGAATAACAATAACAACAACGGGGGGATTTAAAATAAGGAAAAGTGTTTCACATGCATATTGTAAACTAAGTATAAGTGATATATAATAACATGATGTGGATAATTTTGTTTCGAGAATATGTTGCATATTTTCGCCACATAGCGCAGTTTTTTCTGTTAATACATTTTAATAAAAGCTTGTTTTTGGAAAATTTTCCTTTAGTATTTATTTAGTTTTGTTTTACTATTTTAAAAAAATTAAAAAGTATAAGCGTTTAAGATTTTGCAGCATAAAGACTGATAAGTTAAGAGTTCAACAATAAACTGAAAGCTTCGAAGAAAACTACGGCGGGAGATAATGGCTACTGTCGTATTATATAAATTCATGTTATAATAAGCATCTCTCATTATCAGTCTGAGAGTTAAACAACTTGGTACTTGGATTAGATATAGTAAAAAGTAACATGTATGCTAGAGATCTATTAGGTTCATTTATGAGGAATGAATGTTTTCATATCAAGTGCTTGTATAAGTACTTCTTGTAAAAGTAATTATTTCATTTGAATCACAGGGATCTTCATTTCAAATATATAAGAAAATTGAGATATACCATGTGGTGTGTTATTTTTTTTTATGCATTAATATTTTTTCATTTTTGGTTATAAAATTTTACAATGAAAAATTAAACAGAAAAGGTACTCTTGCTAAAACTTGATAAATAGTAGTTTTTGAGATATTTTAATTTTTAGAAAAAAATTTTTTTTTAAAAATTCGGTAACAATTAAGAAACAATGAAATTCAGACAAATGAATTCTTGAATATCTATGTTGTTATTCTCTGGATGTACGATCATCATTACCGTTACAATCTCCATTAAATAAACACCGTATAGTCACATTCACTGGTACTAACATTTTCATTTTTTTTAATTACCAAAAAAGAATAGTCATAATGAAAATAGGTATAAGCAGATTTTATTTATTTTTACCTCCCGCTACCCTAGGTAAGGGAGGTATAGGGATCGTGTTAAAAATCACATATAGAGATTTTAGTGAATAAGCACGTTTTAATGTCCCCAGAATCCGATTTTAACATTTTTACAATGATGTCTGTGGGTATGTATGTATGTGTGTGTATGTGTTGTGTGTGTGTCACTTATACAAGTTTTTTTTCTCTTGAAAAAAATACATTGAATATAATTTTTCAGCAACTTTTACTAATAATAATTAAATATAATGGTACAATCTTCAATTCTACGATAACAGCATTTAGTAAAGAACTCTAAATAATTTTAAATATAAATTTATAATATAATTTATTTTCATATATCATTTTGCCTATGCCTCAAACAAAAACAATATTTCAATAACAATTTTGACATATTTAAACAAACGTTACTGTCAGGAAGCAATTACATTAAAATTAGTAATGAAACCGTGTTAAGGATAATGTAATAATAATATATGTTTTGGAATCTAATAAAATTAAGGTTTGTAAAAATAATATATTTTCAATCATTCATAAATATTAGAAGTAGTATTAATTTGCTTCATTGTCTTCCAGAATACGGATTTGAAAAGACTTTGTGTCAAGATGCGAGTACTATTTTGATTTTTGTTAAGCGTTTCTATTAGTTTTGTCAATATTTGTGAAATTTATTTTGTGTATGATATATTTGTTAAATGTAAAATAAAAATTGTTATGAGTGAATGTAAAAATATTTGAACATAATGATTGCTTTATTTATACTGCATGGTTAAATACCCAGCGGGAGGTTGTGGGCTGACCACATCAGATTTTTTATATTTTGTTCTAGAAGGTTGGTAGAAGACATAACTAATTGCTACAATGAGCATAATATATTAGTGATGGGAGATTTTAATGCGAAGATAGGGAATTTAAATCAAGCCGAAATCGACATCAACAACCAAAACATCCACAAAACCAGATTCACTTCGAATCTACAAATTAATAAAAGGGAACTATTGTTAGTCGACATCATGGAATCCTGCGTCATGTTTGTCTTGAATGGGCGTACAACCGGCGATTACGCAGGTAGAAGTATTTTTATTAATCATCCCGGTTCCAGTACTATTGATCTTGCATGAACTAATTTGAATATCATAGAGCACAACATTAAATTTAACTCCAGCCCTACTATATCATCCTTTCGTCACAACATCTGTTCTATCACGCTGAATGTTCAAAGTCGCAATCATCATGTTTACGTTCCAGTTAAATTAAACTCACATAGTATCACTATATACAGATTTGAACCTTCAAATGCGGAACTATTCACCAAATCCTTAAATGACTCGATCTTAATTTACGAGCATAACAACATCAATGTATTAAATGAAAATATAACCCTTGCAATCAAATTAGCCGCGGAGAAATCAACGATGGCGAAAATAATAAATATAAGAAACCATAATCGTAACGTTACAAAAAATAAACCTTGGTTCGATTTAAAATTTTTACAATTAAAGCGTACTGCACATAAAAACTTGCAAAAATACAGAACTGAGAATACTTCTGAAAGTAGGAATATATATTCACAAAGTAAAAAGAAATGTCTACGAATAATTAAATTTAAAAAACTTAACTTTGACAGGAATATTACTCAAGCCATTTCGAACGTTAAAAGTAACACTCAATTTTGGCAGACAATAAATATCAAACCAAAAAAATTCATTGTAAATAATATAGAATTAAAGGACTGGGAAAACTATTTCAAAAACTTATATCCACCCATAGTTACACCACAAGCTATCCCTCATTTTCACAAATGTTTCATTCTGTATTAGATACACAAATAACATTAGCCGAAATTTTAAATATCGTTAATGTGATGCCGTCAATAATGACTTCTATAAACACCTAACCCCCAAACTGGTTTCACTATCTACAAAATTTATTTAATAAAATATTATCTTGCGAAGACGTCCCTTCGGAATGGAAAAAAATACAATTTTTATGCTCCACAAGAAAGGAGACTAATAATCCAGAAAATTACAGACCGATAGCCCTGCTGAATTCCATTACTAAAATATTCACCTCCATTATTAATCTTAGAATAACATTTTTTTTAGAAATTAACGATATCCTCAATGAATTCCAAGTCGGGTTCAGGAAGCACAAGGGCACGATAGATAATGTATTTTCTCTAACAGCCATAGTACATCTACAACTGAGGTTAAAACGTAATCAAACTTATGCGATGTTCATAAAACTTAAACGAGCCTTTGACTCCGTAAATCATAATATTCTATTGGCCAAAATTTATGAAAACGGAATTAGCACTAAAATGATTGGATTAATCAGAAATTTTAATACAAGAGCAAAAATTTGTGTTAAAAATAACTATTCAACCATAGAATACTGTGACGATGGTTACTAGATTTGAATTTATTTTTCTTGTTTAGCGATATTGTGGTTAGCATGTCAGTTTGGTGAGGGTCAGGTGAGCGAGTTGGTGATGACCTTGGCTGCCTCTGACTCAGTGCTGTTGGTGTGTGCCGGCAGCTCGTGAGAGAGTGCAGAAGGTGTACTGTACCGGTGTAGCCGGTTGTTTTCGTGCAGTGGTGTTGGCCACTGTTTTCCGTAATCGCGATTTTAAATGAGTGTTGGTGTGTGTCAACACTGTCTCAGCCGAAATCGCGATTGTTGATGGGTGTTTTCAAGTGACAACACTGTAACCGTACAGTGTTCCCGTAACTTTGGTGTGTGCCATTGTTACTCGTTCATAGCTTGTTCCCGCAACCTTGGTGTGTGCCATTGTTTCCCGTTTATTGTTGATCGTGCATAGTAGAGAAAATATCCTGCAAGTATCACTGGTTAATTTGTATGATTATTTGCCGATAGGATGCCAAAGATTGTTTCTTTGCTTTGTTTTATTTATATTACTTCTCATTTTAATTTATTTTAATAAAATATTAAAAATGATTACAATTGATTTCATTGTCAAAGGCGAACTATGTCTCCACTACGCTACCCGAGCACTTTTTGGAGTTCAAGCCACCCTTTTCAGCGACGCTATGAGAGCGTCCCTTACAGGATTAACCATCTCTCCTTGTGCTGTTTCCGATTGATTGGCACCCTTTGACAGTAAGGAGACCGAACAGAGACGTCCGTTACAAATGGCGCCCGAGCAGGGACGGCGTCCATGTTACAATACATAAAACTCCCCGAAAGAGTCTTATATGGCGATCTTTCAAGTCCAATCCTCTTCACACTATTCTTAAAAGATTTAGAAAACTTTTTATTACTCCATGGTGCGAAAGGTTTGAACATGGGAACACTGTAACCGTACAGTGTTCCCGTAACTTTGGTGTGTGCCATTGTTACTCGTTCATAGCTTGTTCCCGCAACCTTGGTGTGTGCCATTGTTTCCCGTTTATTGTTGATCGTGCATAGTAGAGAAAATATCGTGCAAGTATCGCTGGTTAATTTGTATGATTATTTGCCGATAGAATGCCAACGATTGTTTCTTTGCTTTGTTTTATTTATATTACTTCTCATTTTATTTTATTTTAATAAAATATTAAAAATGATTACAATTGATTTCATTGTCAAAAGCCGAACTATGTCTCCACTACGCTACCCGAGCACTTTTTGGCGTTCAAGCCACTCTTTTCAGCGACGCTATGAGAGCGTCCCTTACAGGATTAACCATCTCTCCTTATGCTGTTTCCGATTGATTGGCACCCTTTGACAGCAAGAAGACCGAACAGAGACGTCCGTTACAAATGGCGCCCGAGCAGGGACGGCGTCCATGTTACAATACATAAAACTCCCCGAAAGAGTCTTACATGGCGATCTTTTAAGTCCAATCCTCTTCACACTATTCTTAAAAGATTTAAAAAACTTTTTATTACTCCATGGTGCGAAAGGTTTGAACATGGACGGGCAAAACGAACTACTCATTTTGGCGTATGCCGACGATATAGTATTACTCGGCAACTCACATAAAGATGTCCAATCAAAACTTAAAATTCTCGAAAAATATTGTGATACATATAAATTAACCAAACAAAACGAAAATTTTAAATTTCCATAAAGGTCGCAAAAACTCTGCCAATACCCCATTTAAATACGAGGACGATACAATTGAAGAAGTGAATAGTTACACATATTTAGGTATAAATTTTAGTAGTTCGGGAAAATTTCTTACAGCAGCTAATAAAGCAATACAAAAAGCGAATATTGCTATAGTAAAAGTAAACAATTTACTGAGTAAAAGTAAATCTAGATCATGACCAGAAAAAGACAAGCTATACAACACCATTAAATCGGCATCGAGCCTATTTGGCTCGGATATATGGGTCCTCAGGTATTTGTATAAAATGGAAGAAACACAAAGCAAATTCAAACAAATCCTGCAGTGTCCTCGAAACACTCCCGGCTATATGTTGCTTGCCGAAACTGGTACACCGCACATGCAGACAGACATATTAAAAAGAGCTCTTAAAGGAATGGCTAAACTCTTCTCAATGGACGATAACAGAATTCCGAAAATTTTACTAACCCGTTTATTAGCTTTAGATGGCTTTGAATTCAACAAAAAACAATTTAATTGGGCACTTCGAGCATATACTGACTAGAGAAGTAATTCCCTATACCAATGCATAGGATGTTATGCTCGGAAGATATGTAGGTGGGGGGCTGGAAGTCATGGTGTATTGTGGGCAGTGTTTTGTTATGGTATATGTGACTACTTGTCATTTTACTGTAACTTAACGTTATTTTTTGCGTGTAGTTTGTGATATATCTCGGAGTATATCAAATTGTAATGAAAAATACAAAGAAAGTACGGATGTTTCGTTTCATGTGTAAGTAACTGAGATTTTTTTTTACAAATAATATATCAAACAAAGTGTTTAGGTTTCCTGCTAATAATGACGTAAGAGTAACGAGACTGAAATTTATTGGAAATAAGGTGATTTCCATATTTTAAAAGCAGAAATTAGTCATTATTTTGTAGAAAAGGTAGTACAAATATTAAGATAATGCGCAGCCCGCAATACAGCACGGCTTCAATACGCAGGCCGCTATACACCACGTCTTTCGCATATGTTCCAATCACAACAACACCATAAGTCGGCCCTAGTCAGTAAATGCTCGATGATTGGACAACTCAACTCAAGGAACTAATGATTGAACTGGGGTTTCAGGATATTATTGGGACTCACATACGTTTACTAAGAGCAACGTGGCAAAGATCACAGAAAAATTTGAACTCACACTTCAAAGAAATAACTTAGAATGAATTTCAAATTCCTCTTACAGCAATCAATACAAACTGCTAAAGGATTCTTATGCTGTCGAAGGGTATTTAAACGGATGCGCACTATCGAAAGCTCGAATTATTTCCCAGATCAGACTTTCCAGTAACGCGTACCTCAATTTTTACGACAACCGTATAAAATTTTTAATCCACACTAATGAATTATGCTCGCTATGTAATCTAAATGTTTATGAAGATGTTTACTATTTCTATTTTGTTAGTCCCATCTACAGCCCTCTTAGATCAACGTACCTCCTACCCATAATACTAGAGAAACGTACCAATCGAATTATGTCGCTTTCTTTAATAACTTTGATAATAATTTAATAAACAAGACCTTTTACTTTACCATAAATGCTCTGAAACTTAGAAGTTTTATTCTGAACGAATAACTTGTTTACCTCATTTAATATCCTTGTTGATTTTAATATTATATTCTTATGTTTGTTAACGTTTATTGTATATTCATATTTACTGCTCCACTCATTTGTTCACAAATACAAATAAGTAATACGAGTATAAATATCTTTCTTTGCATGTATCACATATATAAGAATATATTTCTATTGTACATTCTTACCAACCCTTTGTAATAAGTCCTTTATATACAAATAAATATTATTATTGTTATTATTATTATTATTATTATTATTATATTTTGTTCTACCTATGTCCTATGATAACTTGTTTTTTTTTTAACTGCATTTGTCAAGTTTTAGAGAGAGTACGTTTTATGTTGAACAATTTTTCATTGTATGTAATATTGTATAAATAAAAATTAAAAAATGTTAAAGAACGACAAAAATTTTAATGGCTTCCCCATATGAGACGCCTCAGATACAAACACAAAAGAAAGTATAAATATGTATCTAAATAATTAGTATACCAAGTTTCAAAATTTTAGTGTAACTAGTACCAGAGTTATTAATAAAAATGTGGCTGGTGAGGTGCACTGTTAAAAGGCTCTCTGTAGCGAAAAGTTTCCGGATATACCTTCATATGACATTTTTTTTTCTCAAAATACGCTATTATTTTTTTTACACTAGTCCTAAAACACCATGCATAACAATAAGCTAACGCACAAAACTCGGCCAGAGTTTTCCACTTTTGTGCGTTAGGTTATTATTGTTACATTTATAGAACTATACTTGCCAAATTGTAAAACATCGCTACGTCAACGAATGTTTGATAATATGGCTGCGCGTCACCTGCATTTACCCAATACAAAGACGTGTTTTACAATATGGCTACGATACACTAGTATATAAAAATGCAAGACCAATTTGCAACCACACTACCTACTACGTTTTAACACGCAACATAATCTCATTTATTCAACGTGCACTTTTGAGTGTTTTGGGCGCAGTAAGTCGGAGCACGTTAGATACATACGTTGGTACGACATAAGCGATGGTGACGTTTTGGAGTGTACCTATATTTCATATTATGTAGTTACATATTAATGTGTCCCTAACTGATCGTTATTTGGTTTTATAAAGTGTGATGTCTCTTAAATTTACTGTGTAAAAGAGGGATATTATTGTGTTTAAGTTGTTAATTTTAAATTTACTTTAACTTTGTGTTACCTATTAATATTCCGGCAAGAGAATTTTGTTGAAGAACGATATATTTTCTTAATACATCTTCAGTGTTCCTGTTCTTAATAAATGACGTGAAATGTTAAATAAATTACATTTCTAAACAATTCTATGCGTATTTCGAGTAATATCCAAATTTAAAAGAAAAATGTATAAAGTGGTTTACGAGCATATTTTATCTGTTGTTTGTATATTCCACTTATATTCGGCTCAGTCAAGTTGGCCCGCCTTTTTAATAATAACAAAAACTTATTACTCTAGTAAATTTCCCTTGTTCTGCACTCACTTGCTCCATGACTATTACTTTTAGCGCTTCTCTCAATGAGAAGTAAATAATATAATAAGTTAGGAAGGGTTAAATTGACACTAGCCTTTCCTTTTTGGAAATAAGGAAGTTTTCTTTTCTATTAATATAGATATAGGCTTGCGCTATTTTGCGCCATTAATATAGATTATTAAAAATTTATACAATTCATATTATTAGAGGTAAAATTTGGTGTGGCCAACTTGACACCTAAAAAAATAATTATTATAGTATATTTTTTCATTGCAAACAAATTTATGTACAATGCGCTTTTTCGCTCCATAAATATTTTTTTTGCTTTTGTACTCATTCATTTTTTATTACAATAACAAGTTAGGAAGGGCCATATTGACAACAGCCTTCCCTTTAATATTTCCCGAATTTTCTGTATTGTTTGAATAGGTGTACGCATGCGCTTTTATGCGCTATTGACATAAATTATTGCGCTTGCATACACTTTAGACAATTAAAAATCAAAACTGGTAGGGCCAACTTGACGCTAAAAAATATATTTTTTATTTCATTTTTTTCATTGAAATTGATTTTAGGTTCATAGCGCTTCCTAGCTCTAGAAATATTTATGTTGCATTTGTTTGTTTTAAATTGTTATATAAATGACAAATTAGCAAGGTCATAGTGACAACAGCCTTCCCTTTAAAATTTCCTGAATTTTCTGTATTGTTTTAATAGGTGTACGCATGCGCTTTTATGCGCTATTGACATATATTATTGCGCTTGCATACACTTTAACCAATTAAATATCAAACCTGGTAGATCCAACATTACACTAAAAAAATATTATTTCTTTTTTGCAATGAAATTGATTCTAAGTGGGTTGTACTTCTTCACTGTAAATATTTTTGTTGCACTTTTTTTCATTAAATGGTTATTGCAATGACAAATTAATAAGGACCATATTGACAACAGCTTTTCCTTTAAAATTTACTAAATTATTAATATTATTTGAATATAAGAAATTGTACAATCCTCCGTTCGTTTCCGTTCCATAGTAGTATAGAGTTCACTGATTGTGTATATTGTTCAAAATGTGTGCACAGTTCTGAATTGCCGAAAGCATCTTTTATACCAAACAACTAGTTTTCTGTACGGTGCGTAGATTTTGTGTAAAATATTTTTAAAGGTGGAAATTTGGCTTTTTGAAACAATCGATCGAAGTTTACATCAGGGTTTACATGTACAAAATTAATAAGAAAAACGATGTCATCTGTCACATTTGACATGTCAATGTTGGTGACAAACCAATATAAGAAATGTGTAAATATCAGTTAAAAGTGGATATATTTTTTTATGGAACGATTATTATGCATATGACTGTTTAATGAAAGGTATTTTATAATTATTTTCTCCATTTACATGGTAATTATAAATTCATATATATCCTTGAAGTTAAATTTGAAAACATGTTCATCCATAGGTACTGTTTGCTTTTTATGACAGAGAAGTTGAAAAGGTGATAATTCAGTGATATATAACTAATATGAACGTACAGTAACATATGTATGCGTTTCCATTGACAAAATAGTTGATGAACGGCGAAAAAGGCATGTATTTAAATGGAACCTAATTTTGATATGAAATTAATAAAAATGGTGCCTAGACGGAATGGACGTACGTAAAACTATTATAATACACTATCGGCGGATTCCTACGAGAAAGATTGTTTGACATGTCAATCAGAACCTTTAAATGGAAATATTTTTGAAATGAGAACAATATGAAAGAAGTTAAATTCATAAACATAAATTACGAGAATGGGCAATTATTTCACAATAGTAAAAATGGCCTAAAGCATATTTAGAATTTTTGATGATTCATAGCCGTGGTTCATGTCCACTTCGAAAGTGTTGCCAAACATTCCATAGGTAACTAGGTAAGTATAAAACAAATATTGCTAACTAGATCAATGTAAAGTCGGTACACAAGTGTTACCAAATATGACATAAGTGAAAAACAAACATTCCTAACTGCATTACTGTGAAGTTAGTCAATTAATTTCCAAGCTACTAATAAAGAATATAATAAATTTTAAACATAATTGTACGAGAAAGTGTTGCTAAGTAACTAAGTAAAACACAAATACTCCAATGTCAAGATTTTGACAGCTCGATTGGTTTTTGTTTTTGTTTAAAGTTGTCAGAACCATGTCGTGTTTAGTATCAAATGAAAGGTATCGTCGAGGACTCCCATGAGAAATGTCAAAAATTTGACAGCTCGATCGATTCCCTTTTTTTGCTTAAAGTTGTCAGAATCATGTCTTGTTTGGTATCAAATGAGTGGTATCGTCGAAGGCTACCATGCAGAAATGTCAAGATTTTGACAGCTTGATCGGCTTTTGTTTTTTGTTTAAAGTTGTTAGAACCAAGTGGTGTTTGGTATCAAATGAGAGGTACCGTCGAGGGCTGCCATGCAGAAATGTCAAAAATTTGACAACTCGATCGGCTTTTGTTTTTTGCACAAAGTTGACAGAACCATGTCGTGTTTGGTATCAAATGAAAGGTAACGTCAAGGGCTGTCATTCATAAATGTCAAAAATCTGACAGCTCGATCGGCTTTTATGTTTCGCTTAAAGTTGTCAGAAACATGTATTTGGTATCAAATGAGAGGTATCGTCCAGGGCTGCCATGCATAAATGTCAAAATTTTGACAGCTCGATCGGCTTTTATTTTTTGTTTAAAGTTGTCAGAACCATGTCGTGTTTAGTATCAAATGAGAGGTATCGTCAAGGGATGCCATGCAGAAATGTCATAAATTTGACAGCTCGATCGGCTTTTGATTTTTGCTTAAAGTTGTCAGAACCATGTCGTGTTTTGTATCAAATGAAAGGTAACGTCAAGGGCTGTCATGTAGAAATGTTAAAAATTTGACAGCTGGATCGTCTTTTGTTTTTTGCTTCAAGTTGTCAAACCATACCGTGTTTGACCACGTAATATTCCACAGTGATAGCTCAAACACAACACGCTACCAGCATGCTACTAAATTTCCGAACGCACCTTACATAAAACTTTTCTAGTTATTTTGACTTCTTCTCTATATTTTTCTTCTTCACTTGTTTTTTAAAACCCTGTGTGTAAGAGTTGTTTTCGTTCATCGTTGAGAATTTACTGTGCGCAATAAAAGTATTCAAATAATAAGCGAACTGGATTAGGTGCTACTACGGTCTTGTTTTGGAAGCCATATAGAAAAAAAAAAAAAAAAATGGAGCCAAAAAGCACTCCAGTTTCAGTGTAAAAAGTCAATATTATTTTATCTGCAATTAGATAAATTGTGTATCAGTATTACAAAAGGAAATTTTGTTCTAAATAAACAACAAAGACTGTATTTAAGTCAAAATAATGTATAAACTGTACGACTAAAATAGTAACATAGTCTCCAACTTGAAAAACACGCGAAATTTCAAAATGTTTAACAAATCAGAAATGAGGATTGTACAATTTCTTATATTCAAATAATATTAATAATTTTGTAAATTTTAAAGGAAAAGCTGTTGTTAATATGGTCCTTATTAATTTGTCATTGCAATAACCATTTAATGAAAAAAGTGCAACAAAAATATTTACAGCGAAGAAGTACAACCCACTTAGAATCAATTTCATTGCTAAAAAAGAAATAATATTTTTTTAGTGTAAAGTTGGCCCTACCAGGTTTGATATTTAATTGATTAAAGTGTATGCAAGCGCAATAATAGATGTCAATAGCGCATAAAAGCGCATGCGTATACCTATTAAAACAATATAGAAAATTCGGGAAATTTTAAAAGGAAGGCTGTTGTCACTATGGCCTTGCTAATTTGTCATTTATATAACAATTTAAAACAAACAAATGCAACATGAATATTTCTAGAGCTAAGAAGCGCTATGAACCTAAAATCAATTTCAATGAAAACAATGAAATAAAAAAAAATTTTTTAGCGTCAAGTTGTCCCTACCAGTTTTGATTTTTAATTGTCTAAAGTGTATGCAAGCGCAATAATTTATGCCAATAGCGCATAAAAGCGCATGCGTACACCTATTCAAACAATACAGAAAATTCGGGAAATATTAAAGGGAAGGCTGTTGTCAATATGGCCCGTCCTAACTTGTTATTGTAATAAAAAATGAATGAGTACAAATGCAAAAAATATATTTATGGAGCGAAAAAGCGCATTGTACCAAAATTTGTTTGCATTGAAAAAATGTACAATAATAATTTTTTTTTTTGGGTGTCAAGTTGGCCCTACCATATTTTACCTCTAATAAAATAAATTGTATAAATTTTTAATAATTTATATTAATGGCGCAAAATAGCGCAAGCCCATATCTATATTAATAGAAAAGAAAACTTCCTTATTTCCAAAAAGGAAAGGCTAGTGTCAATTTGACCCTTCCTATCTTATTATATTATTTACTTCTCATTGAGAGAAGCGCTAAAAGTAATAGTCATGGAGCAAGTGAGTGCAGAACAAGGGAAATTTACTAAAGTAATAAGTTTTTGTTTTTATTAAAAAGGTGGGCCAATTTGACAGAGCCCTTATATTCACACATATCGCAATATCTCACCATATGAAGCCTGAATTTGACGTACTGATGACATGTGTCATTCACGTAAAAAATAAACAGCATAGATCGGATGTAAGGAATTCTTATGATACATGACGGCACATAGATTGATGATAGTGTTTATGTTTGAAATAAAACTACGTCAACTTTATAGCAGCCCTCAACAATTGCCTTTTTATTCACGTTTTTAAAAAAGCCATTTAGATATATCATCCAGATTGATTGGTATTCGACGGTTTTTATACAATGCGTTTTTGTGTAGTAGATTACCTTTACTTCACTGTATAATAGTGGAATTTAAGTTGTTTAACGACGTAAAGACTAGTTGTATAATTTCGTACAGTTTTTTTAATAACCGTGGTTTAATTCTTGTCGAACTATTTTATTTGTTTTAATTTGAAATAGATTTCTCTTTTTTAATGTTACGGTACATGAATGAAAATAATTATGTATCAAATATTTATATCGATAATTTCATATGTTTTGCTCCAAGTAATACAAAAATTATTAATTCATTTTAAGTTATTCTATTCATACAAATACGGTACCTATATGCCTACTTTTGATTGTTGTTACTTTAAAAAAATATATATTCTATATTTCATTTTTTATGTGAAAGTGTTTAAATAAATATGAGACTTTTTGCTATTTCAATAAATATTTAAACTGGGAAACAAATAGTTTATTTTTTTATTATTGTTTTGAGGACATTGAAGTAACTTATATTAGAACTACATATCAGTCGAACATTGGGAAAGTTTCAATTTTTAAATAAGACATTTTTATTATATATAGAAAATAAATACTTTATTTACATTTCGAAAGTATGTAACGATGGCAAATTTCAATAATATTTAAGAAAAATGCCGTTATCGAAATGTTAATGAATGTTGTTTTCCAATTTGCTCTAAATTATTACAATGTATCATTTATTTATATGGGTTAAGCGTAAAAATCGAAGAAATATTTTAAATAATTAAGAAAAATAAATTTAAACAACGAATAAACTAATATTAAGCATTAATTAAAGACTTGGATCATTATTAAATACACTACGATTATTTATTTAACACATTCGTTGCTGAAAAAAATTGGCCTACCTCATCTAAGTGCTCAATGATTAAAGAGTACTTTTTTGTAGGTAGAATTAGGATTAAATACATTCAACGTTTAAAAAATTCATTAAAAATAAAAAACAATGACGTCTATATGCGCCAAGCGTCTGCAAAAAAGTGTAAAAAAAGTACCGTAACGTTTTAATATTTCACTTGTTTGCGTTAAATAAATTGCACTTTTTTCACTTTTATTGGGTTAAAAAAACATACTTTAAAAACTAATTTCAATGAAAAAAGTGTACATTTTTTAACAGACGTAAAAAAAATATTACACCCCACTCGTGGGTATTGTCCAGCTTGGTAATTAAGGTCTGAAAACGTTAGGCGCACCGAAACATAGTTATTTTGTGACTTTTGTCAACGTCATGTGCTGTGAACGTATTAAACAATATTTATCTCACTATAATAATTTATTTCACTACTATATATGTATGTATAACACTAACTATTTATTATATCACTATTTATTTCACCATACGAGCCGACTCAACTGATTTCACGATACTTATATCACCGACTTGCCTATCAGACTGATTGTTTTTTCATTCAGATTAACTGTCTTTTCTTTTAGACTGTCTTCCATCTCAGATTATTTTCCCTCTCAGAATGTCTCTTCTCTCAGATTATCTCCTTTTTTAGACTGTCTTCTCTCTCAAACTGTCTCCACTTCTAGACGGTCTTCTCTCTCAGCTGTCTTCTCTCAGACTCGCATCAGACTGACTTTCAATTGTAGACTCGTACGAGTATTAGACTGCAAAGTCCATTTAACTAACTCAACTGCACAGAACTGAACTCACTGATTGGCTGTACTTCAATGAGTCGAGCAGAGATGACCCGGCTATATACATATACGCTCGCTATTCCTTCTTGAATATCGTAGAATATTGAGAATATATTTATTCCTTTTTATTGATATAGTAATAAACAGAAAATAACAAAATATATATTAAAAAAAAAATAGACCGCATATTTATTTCTTAAAATTACACAAGGAAAATATAAAAATATAGTCAGATATCCTTTTACCATAAGGTGTAGGATATACAAATACATTTAGTTGTGTACAAATTTAGCCCATTGCTTCTTATTCCTTGCCATCTTCCTAGCGTTTTGAATAGTCGTATTTTTCTTCTCCAAGATCTTCAATAACCCAGTTTCTTTCGGTCTGTTTTTTTTTTCTACCACTTTTGTCATCCATATTTGTCTCACCGGTCTATCTTCGTTCATTCTGATCATATGGCCCCACCAAGCTAGCTCTCTCTGCTCAATGAAGTCCAATACAGATTTATATTATAATTGTTTTCATTTCATTTCTTGGTCTATCTTGTATTTGGATGAGCTACTCGTTCAATCCAAATTTTGTAAATTTCTTCTTCATAAGTAGGAAAATAATGTTCTGTTATATTTTCAACATCACAACCTCTTGGCAATTTGCAAAAGCAAATAAACACAAAAACAGAACAATATAAAATAACATAATAATGAAGAATAACACTTCACGAAAATATACAATTTCAAATATTAATTGTCAGTATGACTTGCCGCCAAGCCGCCACGATTTTAAAATCACCGAACATCCGAAAATTTACGAATTTTAACGAATTAATCCGAACGAAGCACTACTAGCGTTAAGTGTTGTAATACATAACTAACAGAAAGTCTCAAGCTCATGCTATATAGTTGACACGGCCAGAAGTGTGAGTGAGAAAGATATAGATAATTCTATAGTGACTGTATATACATAGTGTGGCCAATCGCCGCCATATTTAGGCAAAATGCTCGGGAAATTTGAATTCATTTGATGTGATAACTAAACAAAATTCGATAAATAATTAATGAAAGAGCATATTAAATGGAAACTAAATATTTATTTTCATTTTAAATCCTTTTGAAGAACTGTTTTCACAACCAACCGCCACGCAACCAGGCATCTAAAATATATACCTCAATATTAGACATTTTTAGTAATTTTAACAGTTAACCTAAAAAAGATGTGATGTTAAAAAATATGTATATATTACTTTGTTATAAATATACAAATACACGTGTAATTTAATTATTTGCACTATCTAAAACATAATATGTACCTTCAATTCACGTATAATTCACGTAACAAATCTGAAAATGTCACTTGGTTGGCATAATATCCGCCATATTTAGGCAAATTCGCGCCGACCAATCAAAATCGATCCCCCTATTGGCCACACTATGTATATACAGTCACTATAGATAATTCCACTTTAGACAAGTGAATTTGATATTCATATCTGTCATATTCACATCTGTCAAAATCACTGTGTTTAAGTATATTTGATCATGAAACGTGATATAAGTACGAATACAACGAATGCAACGCTAAATTAGAACACATATAATAATAATAATAATAATAATAATAATAATAATAATAATAATCCGTGGCCGCGTACCTGAGTATCTGGTCGCGAACCTGGAGGAACCGGGTTCGATCCCGACTAACGCCAAATATTTTCCAATTTTAAATGGCACAAAAGTGTACCGCGAAATCGAAAAATAATTTTAAAAATTCATTTGAACTCAAAGATGATGTTCATAAATTTAAAATCCCCACAGGTCATGTTGCATTCTCCTTAGACGTGGTTTCTCTTTATCCTAGCGTACCACAAGACTTGGTTGTTGATTGTATTAGAGAAAAATGGCAAGAGATTGAAGAGCACACTGACCTCTCTCTTAGCGATTTTTGTGAGGCTGTAGGTTTGTGTTTTGAGGCGTCCGTCTTCACTTTTGATAAACAACTTTACCAACAGATAAACGGCACACCCATGGGTAACAGCCTTAGCAGCACTATCGCTGATTTGGTGCTCCAAAAGTTGGAAGAACTGACGCTGCAGAACACAGATCTACAGATCTCATTTTACAAACGTTACGTAGATGATTGTTTACTCGTTGCACATAAAGATAACATCGATGTAATTTTAGCGCGATTTAACAGCTTCCATCCCCGGTTGAAATTCATTCTTGAACACGCTTCCAACAGCAGAATAAATTATTTGGATGTCACGCTTATTCAACAAAACGATAGTTTCATAATAGACTGGTACCGAAAACCTTCTTATTCTGGTCGGTAATTAAACTTTTTCTCTAATACAAACGACAAATATAAGATCAATGTTATTACCGCGCTTATAGACCGAGCTTTTTTTCTATCAGATCGTCGATTCCATGCAAAAAACTTTAAATTCATACGTCATGCGCTCTTAAAAAATGGTTATTCCCTCTCAGTACTTAATTCGGTTACAAAAAAACGTATTGCACAACTTAATCATAGAAATAATAATGAAGGAGAAAGGACGCCTAAGGAGAGTGCCACATATGTTTCCATCCCCTATGAAAAATCTGTTAACTCAGGTCTCTCTCGTATTTTAGAATGTACTCCAATTAGAATCGCAAATTCTACTTCTCAGTCCACTAAAACTGTGTTTACGAAATTAAAAGATGAAACTGACCTACTTGACAAGACTGATTTAGTTTACCAATCTAACTGTAATTTTTGTAACAAGATATATATCGGCGAAACTGTTCAACCTTTAAAAATATCTGATACGCCTGTTACACTATACATATTTTGTTAATAATTAAAATATGTATTATAACAGACCCAATTATAAAATTGCACGTATTTTTTGTCCTAATTCATAGCAAACTTAATTACAGAAACCAAAAAGTACATCATTTTTAAATTTACATACCTCGCTTATTAAAGAGCTAATTTAATCATACTTAATGTTTTCGACGCAGAATTCAATTCTCTAAAACTTGTATTTGAAGCATTTATTATTAAAATAAAAATAACACTATTTTTTCAAGAAAAACTGATGACAGCTTCAAGTAAAGTATCACTTCCGGTTAGACTATTTTAACCAAAATCTATTGTTATTCCCATTGATATAAAAGTATTATATACCAAATTTGAAAAGTTTTGGATTATATTTTAATATAGTTTTTCATTAAAATCTATTATAGGCCTCAAGTAAAGTACCACTTCCGGGCAGACCATTTTAATTAAAATCTACTATGTTATTCCCATTGACATAAGAGTATTATATACCAAATTTGAAAAGTTTTGGATTATATTTTAATATAGTTTTTCATTAAAATCTATTATAGGCTTCAAGTAAAGCACCACTTCCGGGTAGACCATTTTAACTAAAATCTATTATGTTATTCCCATTGATATAAAAGTCTTATATACTAAATTTGAAAAGTTTTGGATTATATTTTAATATAGTTTTGCATTAAAATCTACTATAGGCTTCAAGTAAAGTACCACTTCCAAAAATTAGGTAATGACCAAAAAGGGAGGTGCACAAATGTATATTGAGAAATTTGGAAACCGAAATTTTTCGCGATTACAATACTTCCTTTACTTCGTACAAGGAAGTAAAAACGGATGTACCAACACGAGTATAATTGCAGATTCAAAAATTATAATCATAGCGCTGTTGTAAGACATCATTGCGATACCGGTCACACTTTTAACTTCAAAGAACCCATAATACTGCTAAATGAACAGAATAAGTACAAACGTTTGTTTAAGGAATGTATACTAATTAATTTAAATAAAAATAAATGTACAAACAACCACACCGACTTTGACAGCTGTATAAAATTCGCAGCACCTTTGCTCAAAACATTGGAATCCTAACGCTTGTCAGCTTCCGTTTCCGTAAATTACACCTGTGACATTTTCATACTTGTTGCGTTGTCGTCACAGAAAAATGGCGTTTAGCCATGTGTTTCATTAATGTTTTGTAATCAAAATTCATCGTGTTTTTAATGTGTTATTTTTTATTGTTCCTATGTCTCTTTCTGGATGCTGGTGAGATTCCCTCAGGAATATGGTAAAATTTTTTTGATATATATTTTTTGATTATAAATTTTTTTTTTTACTTCATTTCTTATGCAGTTTGGAGGGAGAACTATTTGCATCCGTTTTATGTTTCCAAAATTTCAATGTTGGGAGGTTTTGGGGCTGGAACCAGCCCTGCCAATTTAACTTTTAATAACGTTTTCATATATATTATAATTTCTCCGACGTCGTATTTTTGGCCCACCTGTCGTGTGGATTGTTTATGAATGCTCTGGTAAGTAATTTATGACAATTATAAAACTCTATTGTATTATCAAAAAAAAATTTCTGTTACTGTATTATAGATGTAAAAAATTTTAAAAAAGTTGCCAAGATTAAACATTGGCTGATGATGGAAGTTTTCCAGCTTCCGAAACGTACCAATACATTGAATATGTGTTTATAAAAATACAAATGTTCTTCATTTTCCCCAGCTCGAGAAGGCAGTAACTGTTCATATTATTTCAACTTTAATTGTTAGGAAATTTTTGTTTTCCCATATCCATAGGAAGTTTGTCTTCTGCCTTACCCAATTGTATTTAATTTGTTTAGATTCGGGTATTGTTTTTTTGTGATTTAATTGGAGTAATTTTTCATAGCACATTTTGACGTACCTATTTTCTGTCATGAGCAGTATTTTGTACCACCAGTTTAGGATGTTTCGAATAATTAAGAGTTCTAGTTTATTTTGGTTTAGCTCTCTTCTTACAAAGTAGTTCGGTGTTATTTTTTGTAATTGGCATATACTTTTGAAGAAATTTGTTTGCCCCTTCTCTACTATATCGCTTTGGTTTATAACCCATACCTCTGAGGAGTAAAGAAGCGATGGTACTACTACGGAGTTATATAGTTTAGATATTATATTTCAATAATGTATTTTTGCTTTTATTAAAGTTTGTTTGATATTCCCAGTTATTTGTCGTGATTTTTTAACGGAGGTTTCTGCATGTTGTCTAAGCAGTCCTGAGGACATGAAAGTTAGTCCTAAGTATTCATAAGTATTTGTTTGTTTTATATCACTTCCTTGGCATGTAAATTTTGTTCTTTGCGATTAGAACACATATAAGAATAAGTCAATGAGAGAAGGTATTTTATTTTTTAGAAGAAATCATAATTTTAATCATCTTACTAATGAAACGACACAGCACCGTTCGTCACATATTTTGATACACAATTTTCAACACAACACTTTCGAACCATTGTCATATATAATAAAATAATTATATTTCAAAGATTTGACAAGTAACGAAAACAAAGACAGCAAATCGGAATTATGTATGACTATCTCTGTCGATCTGGCCGGGTACATGGTAAAGATTCACCCGCTCTATCCAGTAGTTAACAAATCCCTGGATTATACCGTGAGTATTTTTTAACGTGAAACATTGTATTTGTTATATCCATGGTTACGACTTGACATTTGATTGACAGCAATGTATTTGCTTGTCCCTTCGAGCATATACTGACTAGAGGCCGCCTTACGGTGTTTGGTGTGATCGAAACATACGCGCAAACCCTGGTGTATTACAGGCTGCGTATTGAAACCGTGGTGTATTGCGAGCTGCGTATTATCTTAGTATTTGTACTACCTTTTTACAAAATAATGACTAATTGCTGCTTTTGAAATATGTAAATCACCTTTATATCCAATAAATTACAGTCTCGTTACTTTTACGTCATTTATTAACAGGAATCCTAAGGCTGGGTACACACATGTACAAATTATCGTAATAGAAGACCGTCGCGTAACAATTTTTTGCCACGCGTCGACGTCACGTTATTTTTTAGTGTCTAACCGTAACGTAATCTCGCCACGTATCACATACTCGAACATTTCTCCGTTCCATGTCAATAATTTGTTTCTGACTTGTCCACACTCGCAAACAAGGAATATAACATGGCGTAACATTTCTTTGATGCGATGCTAGAAAACCGACAGCGAGTGGAACGCTGTTCTGTTACGATGTTACGGTGTTACGACGTTACGATGTACCGTCCACACTGTTACGCGTTTAAATTACGTGACAGTGTTCTATTACGGTATTTTGTACATGTGTGTACCCAGCCTAAAAGTTACACTTTGTTTAATATATTATATGAAAAAAATCCCGGTTACTTACACATGAAACGAAATATCCGTACTTTCTTTGTATTTTTCATTACAATTTCATATACTCCGAGATATACTCGCAAACTACACGCAAAAAATAACGTTGTTACAGTAAAATGACAAGTAGTGACATATAACACAACAAAACACTGCCCACAATACACCATGACTTTCAGCCCCCCGTCTACATATCTTCCGATCACAACATCCTATGCATTGGTATAGGGAATTACTTCTCTACTCATTATATGCTCGAAGGCCTGTCCCATTTAACATGAAACATAGGCAACGAATTTGACATTTGACAAGACGTCAATAGAGGTTAATTTTGTTTAAATATTTATACCTGTTTTCTAAAAATTAAATTTAGTTGTAGAAAAAATATTGTATGCACCTTGTGCCCGAAATATGTTTAGTGCTCTCGAGTGGTTTTCTGACTTGGCTACTTTTTTCTTACAAAATTTAAATATAATACTTCTGTCAAATTCGATCCCCATATTTCATTTTACATGGGACAATGCAACAGGAAAATACATTGCTGTCACTCAAATGTCGAGTCGTAACCATGGATATTTCCACTTAATGGGTTAGCAAAAACCCGGAAACAATAGTAACAATAAGAAAAGGGATAAGAGTAAGAGCTCAGCTGACTCACTTCACTCTTTAACATTCTTCTTTCGCCTTGTCCACAATCATCATAGCATTCATACATAAGAACATATTAAAGTGACCGTTTTTCGGTAGCGAATAACCGCATCCGGCCCACAATAATAGTTACGCAACAATCATCCTTCGCCACACATTCCTAGCCTATTTTTATTAATTTAAATACATACTTACGTATTTACTAACGCTGCAAACTGTTCCATTGCATAAAACTATTGATTTATTTACTATTTTATTTTTAAAATGTCACTATTATTAATTTGAAGTGATTAGTTTGTTGACAGTGACATTTACTGTCAGTTACATTCATTTGAAATATGAACTGTGTAACAAAGGAATTGTGTTTATCTTAGGCTTCGGGACTAATAAAAAAAAATTATTTTTAAATTTATCTGCAAAATATATAGAAAAAGTATTAATGTATTCCTATAGAAAATTCAATAATCTTTAATTTTTATAAGACATAAAATGCGAAAAAATGGCATTTAATGATATTTTTTGAAGAAAACCCATTATGAGCATCAGGTAAAGTGCCATTTCCGGTTATCCGATTTACACCAAAATCTAATGGCTTCTTTTCATATTAGAATAGGATAGAAATACAAAGTTTCAGAATTTTCTGAATGATAGTATTTGAGTTAGAGCGAAGACAAAATCCCTACACCTACACACATACATACATACATACACACACACATACATACACACACACATGCAGACATCATCGTGAAAATGTTAATATTGGATTCTAGGGACCTTAAAACGTGGTCATTTACTAAAATATCGATATGTGATTTTTAGCACGATCCCTATACCTTCCTTACCAAGGGTAGCGGGAGGTAAAAAATACTCACGGTATGTGACTAAAGCATAGAGTTATAAAATATATATACACATAGAGGGCGCCTAAACACTCAAAGCTGATGTCATGCGGGGTAAGCTTGTGTTTGTACGGCGGCCATCTTGAGAAGATCAAGTGTATATAAGCGTTCTCTGGTTATTTGATTATTTTACGTTAATAATTGATTTTAATTTGTGTTATTTGAATGTGAAACGTTTGTAATTACATGTCAACGACTTGTGCCTTCGGTTGTAATAACCGAATGTCCGTAAAAACTTTAAAACAAGAAAAAGAAAAGGAAAAAGCGATGACAATTCACAAGTATTATTTTACTTATACATATTATTAATGTTTAGTTCATATATTTTATTGTATTTTTTTACATATTTCATGTAAAAATATTAACTTATTTTTTGTAATAAATATGTTTGTACTTCGTATTTATACTTACTTACTTACTTAATCCTGCACCTTTCTACCCTCACGGGTGTAAGGCGTTCCCCCGGCCTGCGGGGGAGGGGGTTGAGTTCTGATTTGTTGGTCTTCTCCATATTTCTTTCCACTCTGCTCTATCTTGTGTTGCTGTCTTCGTTTCTTCCCAAGTTAGACCTCTTCTTTGCGCTGCCTCCTTTACTTCTTCCAGCCACGTTCTTCTTGGTCGTCCTCGTGGTTTCTTTCTTCCAATTTTTGCTTCAAACACTTTTTTAACTATTCTCTCCTCTTTCATCCTTTCTACATGCCCATACCATCTCATCTGTCCTTCTGCTATCTTATCTTCTATTGCTTTTACTTTTAAGTTTTGTCTGTAGGTTGTGTTTTCAATTCTGTCCAGTCTTGTTTTCCCCTCTATTTTTCTCAAGAATCTCATTTCGGTAGCCGTAATTTTTTCTTTTTGTCTTTGCGTTAATGTCCATGTTTCAGCTCCGTGTATGAGTATAGGTGTCACTACTTTCTTAAATATTTGTACCCTGGTCTCTTTCGGTATTTCTTTCTTTCCTAAGAAGCTGTGTTTGATGCTATTGAATATTTTGCCTCCTGTTGTTCTTCTTTCTTTTATTTCTTCATCAAATCTTCCATCTTCTGAGATCATTGCTCCCAGGTATTTAAATTTTTGGACTTGCTGTAGATTTTCATTTTTTAGTTGTATCGTGTGGTGTTGTTCATTTCTTCCTAGTATCATGGTTTTCGTTTTTTCTTTATTGATCTTCATGTTTAATTTTTGTAGCGCTTTATCATATATTTCTATATTCCTTATTAAGGTTTTTTCGTCTTCTGCTATGATGACCATGTCATCTGCATAGCATAATTCTGCTATTTCCACTCTTCTCAATTTCCAATTTCCTATGTAGTATTTCTTTACTTCTTTCTTTGTCTCTTTTATTCCTTCGTCAAGAATTAGCGTAAACAGAAGCGGGCTCAAAATGCATCCTTGCCTTACTCCGGCTGTAGTTTCAAATGTATTGGAGGTCTCTTGTTTCACTCTTACATAGCTCTTAGTGTTTGAATATAGGCTCTGAATTCCTGTTATTAACGTACTTGATATTCCCCTTTTTCTTAGCGTTTTCCATATGTCTTCTCTATTGATTCTATCAAACGCTTTCTCTAGGTCAATGAAGCACACATGTACGTTTCTCCCTTCTTTTATTGCCTTTTCCCCTATTTGTCTTAGTATGAATATCGCATCATTTACTCCTCTATTTGGTCTAAAACCAAATTGAGTTTCCTCTAAAGATTCTTCCAGCTCTATTCTTAGTCTACTCTCCAGGATTCTTGCATATATTTTGGCCACTGTGCTTATTAGGGTAATTCCTCTATAGTTCCGGCACTCTCTGCTATCTCCTTTTTTAAATATTGGTGTTATGATACCTATTTGCCATTCTGCTGGTGTTATTCCTTTTAGCGCTTCATTCATTATGTCTTTAAGTTCCTGTAGTGCTGATTCGGGTAGTGCTTTCAGCATGTCTGCTGTTATTTTGTCATGTCCGGGAGCTTTTCCTCTTTTGGTTTTTCTTATTGCTTCTATTATTTCTTTCAAGCTTATTTCTTCTTCTTGTGTTATTTCTGTTTCCTTTGTTCGTGTGCGATGGCTTTCTTGTTGTTCTTCATCTTTAGTATCATTTCCCTCTAGTAATTCTATGAAATACTGTCTCCATCTATCCATTATTCTGTCTTCTTCTGCTATCGTCTTTCCTTCCTTATCTTTAATGTTCGTAATTGTTGCTGTCTTCTTTTGTCTTATATTTTTAAGTGTTCCAAAAAATAATTTCTGGTTTTCATTGTATGCGTTTTTCATTTTTTCACCAAATTCTCTCCATGCTTTTTCTTTTTCTTCCTTTATTACTCTTTTTACTTTTTTCCTTTGTTCTTTATATTTTTCATAGTCAGTAGGTTCTTTCGTTTGTAGATATTTATTCCACTTGTTCTTTTTTTCTTTCACTGTAACTTTTACCCTTTCCGACCACCATCTAGTTTTGTTTGTGTTTCTGTTCACTATTCTAGTCGTGCCGCAGCTTTTTTCTGCTGCCTCTAGTATTGTCTTTTTGAAGTTCTTCCATTTCTTTTCTATGTTTCCTTCTTTTTCTTTTGCTTTTTTCTTAAACTCTTCGTTGACGTTCTTTTGAAATTTTTCTTCTATCTCTTGTCTTCTAAGTTCATGGCATTTTATTTTCTTATTTACTATCTTTCTTTTGGTTTCGTTTTTTGTGATTACTTCTTGCTTTAGTATCATTGTTACAAGGAAATGGTCGCTTCCAATCTCTGGTCCTCTTTTTACTTTTATGTCTTTTACTCTATTCCAGCTGTCTATGTTAATTAGGAAATAATCTATAATCGATTTTTCATTTCTGCTTATAACTTGTCTTGTTATTTTATGTATTTCTTTGTGCTTGAAGTGTGTATTTCCGATTTTGAACTCATTCTCTAGGCAAAACTCTATTATTCTTTTCCCGTTTGTATTCGTCACATTCTCTCCATTCCTTCCTAAGCACCACTCTATTCCATCATTCTTATTTCCTACCCTCCCGTTAAGGTCTCCCATTATTATTACTCTCTTTTCACTTCTGTCTACTATTTCTTGTAGTTCTTTAAAGAAGTTATCTTTTTCTTCTTTTCTTGCGTCCTCGTTCGGTCCATAGCCCACAATTAGCGTGTATTCTTCGTTTTCGTCTCCTTCCTTAACATTTATTGATAGTAATCTTTCATTCAATAGGTTTTCTTTCGAAACATATTTCATCTTATCCTCTTTAATTAAAATTGCCACCCCTGCCTTGGCGTTTTCTTTTTCCGATACTCCTACCCAGTACATCCAATATCCATTTTGTGTCTTTGTGATTCCTTTGCCTTTCCTCTTTGTTTCTGTTATACCCACGTAATCCATATTCATTTTTGCCAGTTCTTCTGTTAATTCATATTCTTTTCCTGTTAAACTTTTTACATTCCATGTTCCAAATTTTATTATTTTCCCTGGTTTATTTACTCTATTTTTTATTTTGCCCATCCCGTACTTAATTATATGTGTTTTGTTGTTCCTTATCGTATCCTTTTCCTTTGCTTGCGACGTCTTTCTTTTTTGTTGCAATTTTCCTCGTTTTTCCCTTAGTTTTTTGACGCAGTACCTCCTTCTTCTTTGACCTCTATCATCTTCTTTTGTGTTTTGTCCCATTTCCATTCCTTTCCATTTATTGTTATTTTCTGATAGCCTATCTTCAATATATCTCCTGCCTTTTTATTTTTCTCTGCTAACATTTTTATTTCCTTTTGTATTTCGCGCTCATTTCTTGTTAGTTCGTTGTTTATGAAGATTTTGTCCTTTAAGGTTCTTAGGTTCTTTTTATTCGCCATTACTTTTTGTTTATCTTGAAAATTTTCCATTTGTACCTTACATGTCTTCTCTCCTATCTTTATTGCTTCCTTCACTTGTACATTAACTCCAATTTTCTTGTGTATGAAGTCTTCCACGGTGTTTTTTAGGTCTTTTCTGCTGCTTGAGTCTGTTCTTAGCCCTACAATCACGAAATTATTTTTGATTTTTTCTTTATCTAATCTCTCGATTCTCTCTTTCATGTCGTTCAATTCTTTTTTTATCTCTATGTTTTCTTCCTTCAGCTGTTCATTTATCTGTTTCATTCGTAGTAGTTCCTCTTTATATTCTTTCTGATCCTGTTTTATCTCTTTTGTATCGTTCTTTATTTGTAATATAATTTTCATTAAATCTCTTAATTCTATTTTATCACTTCCTTCTTTGTTACTTTTATCATCTCTATCCGATGACATATTTGCAAAACTTTCCTGAGTACGGGCCTGACTAAAATTTTTATCTTGGTATGCAGGTTCTAGCTTACCGCCGCTAAACTACACTTGCTTAGCGTTTATATGTACGTCCTTGGCTACTGTCTCACCGCTGTACACACTTTTTTACTCTAATTTAGAGCTTCTAAGTACTTCTCACTTCACTTTCTTTATTCACAACACTACCTTGTTTCACTAGAGTTTAATTATTTCATATGGTCCGCGAATTAAAGCGTGATATCTATCGTTTAACGAATTTGACTATCGCCGCACGTTCGCACACAACCGTATTCTCTGCCTTTCACAACTCAACTCCATTATTTATTTGTATTGTAAATATCATAAATATATATTTTTATATGAAATTTCTAGCCTCAAATTATTTGCCTATTCGGTACCTAGTTTTTGTAAGTTTCTATCTCAATCATTACAATTGTCATAAAATTCGAACAGTTTAATTTCTATAAAAAATATTTTATTAAAGTTTAATCACAATACACTTCAAATTGAAGATTTTTACAATTTTTTGGTTCTTTCAAATTTAAATTTAATTAATTGTAATACATTTCTTACTGAATTAAAGCTTGCTAATTACAAATAGCTTCAATTTCTGTTACGTTATTGTATTTTTGTAACAAAACTGAAGAAAGCGCGCTTAAATACATTATAAGGTTGATCGTCCCAAGATGGCGGCCACGAGATTCCCCTTCCGTCTCATGGCGACAAAAACTCTGCCCACATCTGTACTTTACGCTCTCTCTAGTCCTATTCTATACTCTAAGGACTAAAGTAATGCGTTTCTGTAAAAATATATATAGTATTTCTATGTATATCTTAAAGATTTATTTGCCATGTATGAATACATACAAATATATTTTTACCTCCCGCTACCCTTGGTAAGGGAGGTATAGGGATCGTGCTAAAAATCTCATATCGAGATTTTAGTAAATGACATGACCACGTTTTAAGGTCCCTAGAATCCATTTTTAACATTTTCACGATGATGTCTGTATGTGTGTATGTGTGTGTGTATGTATGTATGTGTGTGTGTGTATGTATGTATGTGTGTATGTATGTATGTATGTGTGTGTGTGTATGTGTAGGGATTTTGTCTTCGCTCTAACTCAAATACTATCATTCAGAAAATTCTGAAACCTTGTATTTCTATCCTTTTCTAATATGAAAAGAAGCCATTAGCTCATAATGGTTTATCTTCAAAAAATATCATTAAATGCCATTTTGTCGCATTTTATGTCGTATAACAATTAAAGATTATTGAATTTTCTACAGGAATACATTAATACTTTTTCTATATATTTTGCAGATAAATTTAAAAATATTTTTTTTTATTAGTCCCGAAGCCTAAGATAAACACAATTCCTTTGTTCACAGTTCATATTTCAAATGAATGTAACTTACAGTAAATGTCACTGTCAAAAAACTAATCACTTCAAATTAATAATAGTGACATTTTAAAAAGAAAATAGTATATAAATCAATAGTTTTATGCAATGGAACAGTTTGCAGCGTTAGTAAATACGTAAGTATGTATTTAAATTAATAAAAATGGATAGGAAAGTGTGGCGAAGAAAGATTGTTGCCTAACTATTATTGTGGTCCGGATGGGGTTATTCGCTACCGAAAATCGGTCACTTTAATATGCTCTTATTTATGAATGCTATGATGATTGTGGACAAGGCGAAAGAAGAATGTTGTTAAAGAGTGAAGTGAGTCAACTGAGCTCTTACTCTTATCCCTTTTCTTATTGTTACTATTGTTTCCGGGTATTTGCTAACCCCCTAAGTGGGAATCGCGTGATTTTATGTACATATGTATATATGTAAAAATTAAATAGCGGGAGGTTTTGTGTTGGCCACATCAGATTTTTTTCTAATAAACTGCTGTGTTTGATAAAATAAGCTCAATTATTTAATTTGATAATTATTATCTTATATGTCACCGTCACTACCAAAATGATAAAATATGGATGTGCCCTTTCTCAAATGTCTGATGCCCTACCTACAATTGGTTCTAGCTACGGCGCTGACGAAAGCGAGTGAACTATCTTTCACGAGTGGATAAAGACTTTTTATCGTCCTATATAATATTTTATTTTGTACCTGATTCTTTTCTTTGCATTATGCATTATTATTTGTATAAAATATAGATAAAAATTCAAAGTGTAGATAAAAATTCAAGGTGTAGATAAAAAGTCAAGTGTACTTGATATACTATTGATGTTCAATTTTTTAACATCAGATACAAAATAAAATATAAAAATTTTGCAAATAAATAATTGTTTTAATATTTTAAGTAGTACGATAAGATTTTCAAGTCTCTTCTACTGTATAATGGTCGAAGATTTGGCTTCGATTCTCTGAAAAGGTACTTTTTTATAAGTTTTTTCAAACAAATTGTTGACCTTTATTTTTCTTTTTCTATTACAATAATTTAGAAATAATAACTTTGTAATAAATAAATAGAAAAAAATTGACAATAATTAATTATAATAAACAAATTATATAGGGCCGGTATTATAAACGTCCAGTTAAATTTAGTTCCATAGCAAATTTAATAAATTGGACAAATTCGAATCAATATCTATGTTCTTATGACATTTATATCATTGCTGTCAAAAATTCGCTTTGCATTTGTTCATTTAATTAAATTTATTATGGAACTAAATTTAACTGGACGTTTATAATACCGTCGCTTAATATTTTTATTATTGTAAGGACTTATTGTTAATTATTTTCTCTTTATTTATTACAAAGTTATTATTGTTTCTTAATGAATGTAATATGAAATAGAAGATAGATTTTTAAAAGTTCAACATTTTTTTTTGATAAAAAATAAGGAAAATCGAACCCAGATCTTCGACAATTTTTTAATTCCACAGACAGCTATGCTATCCTTTATACAACTGAAGACATTTGAAAAGCTATTCATATTACGTTGGTAATAAAATATTGAAACAATTATTTATTTGCAATTTTTTTTTTCAATTTATACAATGATAATAAAGTAATTAATATTAAGTAACGTACAGGAGGTAATATACTATTCTTATGTTTAAATATCATGGCTTAATTTCCTGCCGGTCAGTTTTGATTTACAAAAAACTGCTTTCCCTATTAAACGC
The DNA here is from genome assembly GCA_943142095.1 of Ophonus ardosiacus. Classification (NCBI taxonomy): domain Eukaryota; kingdom Metazoa; phylum Arthropoda; class Insecta; order Coleoptera; family Carabidae; genus Ophonus; species Ophonus ardosiacus. Next base: position 45,803,368 of record OW964824.1, read on the forward strand.
CTATGTGAAGAATAGAAGGATTGCTTGGGACACGCGGTATACAGGCTGTGCAACCAAACGCGCGACAGGAGTTTAACATAGGATTTTAAAAATGTGCGGAAATTGCCTCTCGTACATTTTAGAGCAAAATTAATTTTTGCTTTTAAAGAGTTTAAATTTAATGTACCAGAATATCTGTAGCACTAAATATTTAGAAAATAGAACATGACATTTTCGTTAAAAATCAGATAGCTATGGAAATAAAATACAAATGAAACAAAATATCATTTAAGATCATATTAGTTCAACATTAAATGTTGAATTATAACAATTGTCAGATTTTGTTTTATTTTCTTTTCATTTCCATGCCTACTTGATTTTTGAAGAAAATGGCTTATTTTCTTTTCCTAGATATACTCAAACCTATTTTCTACGGATTATTTTTAGCCTATTTGGAAATAACACGGTTTCGAAAAATGTCAATTTTGTACATATTTTGTAAAATCTTCCTCATGATGTCTGTATGTGTGTATGTGTGTGTGTATGTATGTATGTGTGTGTGTGTATGTATGTATGTGTGTATGTATGTATGTATGTGTGTGTGTGTATGTGTAGGGATTTTGTCTTCGCTCTAACTCAAATACTATCATTCAGAAAATTCTGAAACCTTGTATTTCTATCCTTTTCTAATATGAAAAGAAGCCATTAGCTCATAATGGTTTATCTTCAAAAAATATCATTAAATGCCATTTTGTCGCATTTTATGTCGTATAACAATTAAAGATTATTGAATTTTCTACAGGAATACATTAATACTTTTTCTATATATTTTGCAGATAAATTTAAAAATATTTTTTTTTATTAGTCCCGAAGCCTAAGATAAACACAATTCCTTTGTTCACAGTTCATATTTCAAATGAATGTAACTTACAGTAAATGTCACTGTCAAAAAACTAATCACTTCAAATTAATAATAGTGACATTTTAAAAAGAAAATAGTATATAAATCAATAGTTTTATGCAATGGAACAGTTTGCAGCGTTAGTAAATACGTAAGTATGTATTTAAATTAATAAAAATGGATAGGAAAGTGTGGCGAAGAAAGATTGTTGCCTAACTATTATTGTGGTCCGGATGGGGTTATTCGCTACCGAAAATCGGTCACTTTAATATGCTCTTATTTATGAATGCTATGATGATTGTGGACAAGGCGAAAGAAGAATGTTGTTAAAGAGTGAAGTGAGTCAACTGAGCTCTTACTCTTATCCCTTTTCTTATTGTTACTATTGTTTCCGGGTATTTGCTAACCCCCTAAGTGGGAATCGCGTGATTTTATGTACGTATGTATATATGTAAAAATTAAATAGCGGGAGGTTTTGTGTTGGCCACATCAGATTTTTTTCTAATAAACTGCTGTGTTTGATAAAATAAGCTCAATTATTTAATTTGATAATTATTATCTTATATGTCACCGTCACTACCAAAATGATAAAATATGGATGTGCCCTTTCTCAAATGTCTGATGCCCTACCTACAATTGGTTCTAGCTACGGCGCTGAGGAAAGCGAGTGAACTATCTTTCACGAGTGGATAAAGACTTTTTATCGTCCTATATAATATTTTATTTTGTACCTGATTCTTTTCTTTGCATTATGCATTATTATTTGTATAAAATATAGATAAAAATTCAAAGTGTAGATAAAAATTCAAGGTGTAGATAAAAAGTCAAGTGTACTTGATATACTATTGATGTTCAATTTTTTAACATCAGATACAAAATAAAATATAAAAATTTTGCAAATAAATAATTGTTTTAATATTTTAAGTAGTACGATAAGATTTTCAAGTCTCTTCTACTGTATAATGGTCGAAGATTTGGCTTCGATTCTCTGAAAAGGTACTTTTTTATAAGTTTTTTCAAACAAATTGTTGACCTTTATTTTTCTTTTTCTATTACAATAATTTAGAAATAATAACTTTGTAATAAATAAATAGAAAAAAATTGACAATAATTAATTATAATAAACAAATTATATAGGGCCGGTATTATAAACGTCCAGTTAAATTTAGTTCCATAGCAAATTTAATAAATTGGACAAATTCGAATCAATATCTATGTTCTTATGACATTTATATCATTGCTGTCAAAAATTCGCTTTGCATTTGTTCATTTAATTAAATTTATTATGGAACTAAATTTAACTGGACGTTTATAATACCGTCGCTTAATATTTTTATTATTGTAAGGACTTATTGTTAATTATTTTCTCTTTATTTATTACAAAGTTATTATTGTTTCTTAATGAATGTAATATGAAATAGAAGATAGATTTTTAAAAGTTCAACATTTTTTTTTGATAAAAAATAAGGAAAATCGAACCCAGATCTTCGACAATTTTTTAATTCCACAGACAGCTATGCTATCCTTTATACAACTGAAGACATTTGAAAAGCTATTCATATTACGTTGGTAATAAAATATTGAAACAATTATTTATTTGCAATTTTTTTTTTCAATTTATACAATGATAATAAAGTAATTAATATTAAATAACGTACAGGAGGTAATATACTATTCTTATGTTTAAATATCATGGCTTAATTTCCTGCCGGTCAGTTTTGATTTACAAAAAACTGCTTTCCCTATTAAACGCCTATGTGAAGAATAGAAGGATTGCTTGGGACACGCGGTATACAGGCTGTGCAACCAAACGCGCGACAGGAGTTTAACATAGGATTTTAAAAATGTGCGGAAATTGCCTCTCGTACATTTTAGAGCAAAATTAATTTTTGCTTTTAAAGAGTTTAAATTTAATGTACCAGAATATCTGTAGCACTAAATATTTAGAAAATAGAACATGACATTTTCGTTAAAAATCAGATAGCTATGGAAATAAAATACAAATGAAACAAAATATCATTTAAGATCATATTAGTTCAACATTAAATGTTGAATTATAACAATTGTCAGATTTTGTTTTATTTTCTTTTCATTTCCATGCCTACTTGATTTTTGAAGAAAATGGCTTATTTTCTTTTCCTAGATACACTCAAACCTATTTTCTACGGATTATTTTTAGCCTATTTGGAAATAACACGGTTTCGAAAAATGTCAATTTTGTACATATTTTGTAAAATCTTCCTCATTAAAAAATAATAAAAAATAATATCTTATGATATTTTTACATGGATTTTTCGGGAACGAATGTACCGTGTATCTAGTGTTACAGATATTTCGATGCATGAAATGAAGACTTTTTAAAGTTAAAAATTAAATTTTCTACTCTTCTACTTTAATGTACTTATAAGTATGTGTCATTTGTACTTGAATGACATCTATTATGATACAGATTTTCATTATAATACAAATTTTCATTATGATACAGATTATTATTCATATAGATGAATTTTGTAACTAATTTATTAGTTTATAGTTTATTTTTTAATTATTATGAATAGTCATAGAAAATAGTATATTGTGTTATAAATAAAATAAATAAATATATCATCACGGCATATTGCCCATTTCTGGGTGTGCCAGTATCTACAACACATGTAGACATCGGTAATGATGACGATATATTTTACCGTGTGGGCGCTTACCAGGCGTCGCCTCATGGGCACTCATAGCTGGTGTGAAGAGTGCACCACAGGGGTCGCTTTTCTATATTGTGTTATTAAGAATAAAAGTGATTATTTGTGTGGCGAGCATGTAAGTTTGCACGACGAGCGTTAGCGAGTCGGACAATTGCATGCAAGGCACACAATGACACTTTTACTTCGAATGACACATTATATTTTTTCTTCAAACATAGTACGTATTTAGATAAAATAATAAAACTTGACGTTACAATAATTATAAATATTTTACGTGAAGGACGTTTGCTGATTTCTATTGCTCTGTAGCTATAGATACTTTCGTATTTGTTCACTTTTTGTTATAAACTTTCAAGTGAAATTTGTCAGGTTTGACGTTTAAATAAATACTATGAAATTTTTTATTCTCCTTATGTACAATTATATCAGAATATGAAGTATTTCCATGTACGGCCCTTGAAGTTGTTCAATAATATTACTGAAGGACATGATATGTCGAAGAATCGCTGAAAAACAATATGATCTTTTCTTATAACTTTAATACTAAGTATTCTTACCGTCATTACCAATATGTAAGTCTGCTATTTTATAATTATGTTATTTCGTTATATATAAACTGTTTATATTTTAATTTATAGATTATCAATTTAAATTTGACAGCTGTTGGAGGTTTCTATAACTTTATTCTTAGGTTATCTAGTGTATAGTGCAACTTGGGGCGACATGACAGGTTTCTATTTTACAAGTTACTTCTTATTCGCTCATTTTATATAGTTGCTATGGATATATATTTATTTCATTTCTACCTTGTGAATCAAGTCACAAAAGATACCATTTTTATGACGTTTGAAGAAAAACATAGTTTATGCAACTCATGTATAGTGACTATCAATACATTATACATTACAAACTCGTTGCATAAATGCTATTAAATAACTTTTCATTCTTGTACTTTTGCTCTAAAATATACGGGGGAGCCAATTTCCGCGCATTTTTAAAATTCTATGTTAAATTCCCATGATTCCGCGTTTCGTGTTGCACACCCTGCATAGACAAAATATTAAAAAAAAACTGGTCGAAATATGGAATATTGGATGAAGACTATGGAAAATACAAATAATTCACATGCATCAGGTAGACCTTATATCCACCTCAAACAATGTAGAACTTGGATCGAAATTACAATTTTAGTTTTTTAAACATCTGCAGCTCAACAGTGCTAGTGGAATGCAGCAAATGAAGTGTGATATCGATACATGTGTAAGACACATTTTTCTTCTGGTAGGCTGTGCGACATGTATTTGCATCAATTACTTTGTCTAATCAATGCATCTCTTCCTAACTAAAGGGGTAAAAAGAGAGAGAAATACACGTCATCAATAAAAGTAGATCAAATCACTACTAATCTGACACCTGATCTATCTACGATGTACGTATGACATTAAAAATTTCTTTCATTCCTGCTGGTTTGTTTCATATGAACATTGAGTGATGACGTGTGCTCCACCAGAAAAAAAGTGAACTATATTTCCGTTTTTTTTTTAACTTCTACCATTACTAGTTTTTCGCATCACTTACGTTCTACTGTTAGAATTTGAAATAATGGTCTTCGTAAATCAATGCGTGATGATGGTAACAATATAGCTATCAGCGAATGAGTATCCGCTAATACTGGAGAAAATTTACCCACGTTTGAAACGGATGAGAAATAATAATAATATTAATTAATAATAATCAATAATAATAATAAATTATAATAATAATATCAATAATAGTAATAATATTGATAATAATAATAATAATTAATATTATTATTATTAATAAATAATAATATTAATAATAATATCAATAATAATAATAATAAATAATAATAATAGTTTATTGACTGTGAAGCAAGCACACTCACGTTCTAATGTTTGAATTTAAAATAACGGTCGTGCGTGATAATGGTAACAATAGAGCTCTCAGCGAATGAGTTTCCGCGCTAATTCTGGAGAAAACCTACCACGTTTAAAACGGATGAGAAATAATAATTAATAATAATAAAAATAGTAATAATAATTAATAATAATAATAATAGTAATAATAATGTCGGCAGTGCGGCAGTGTGGTTAGAGTGTCAGCTTTGAAAATCTTACCAGCAGACAAGGGAAATGCCATAGTAATCCTGAACACAGATGACTACAACAGGAAGATAGAAGAAGTACTCAAGAAAGGCTCCTACGCTAAGCTGAAAAAGGATCCAACCTCTAGCATCGAAAGAAAGGTGTATGAGGTATTGAAGAAACACAAGCAACACCTGGACGATTTTATCAGATCCAGACTAACACCACATCACAGCAAACCACCACATCTTTATGGATTACCGAAGATACACAAAAAAGACGTGCCACTCAGACCAATCGTAAGTTCAAGAGGATCGCCCTGTTACAACCTGTCTAAATTTCTGCTACCAATCATAGCTCCTCTGGCAGGGAAGAGCAACACATTTGTTAAAGACTCGAAACATTTCATAGACATTGCGACGTCAATACAATTGGAACCAGAAGACCGTTTAATTAGTTTCGATGGACTGCCAATGGGATCTCCACTTTCACCAGTTATCGCCAATATCTACATGGAATACTTCGAGAACACAGTTTTAAGCACAGCTCCGATCAAGTCGAAGAAATGGATAAGGTACGTGGATGACACCTTTATTATCTGGAACCATAGCGACGCAGACTTAGAAGTATTTCTCTCGCACATAAACTCTCATAAACCGAGCATCAAATTCACCATGGAGAAAGAAGAGAACAACAGAATACCATTCTTAGATGTACTTGTGGAGAGAGTTAACAACATCATACAGACATCTGTTTATCGCAAAGCAACACACACAGGACGCTATTTGAACTATGACTCAAACCACGCAGAGAACACCAAGATTGGCGTAGCCAACGCGCTACTAGACAAAGGTAAGTCACACTGCAACACAGAACAAGGTTATGAGGCAGAAGTCAAGGAGGTTAAACAGGTAAACAGAGACGAAAAAAAGAGAAATGAATTATACAATATAAAATATATAGAAAGGACACATACAGCGATAATATAATACCAAATTGTTCCAATCACCCGGAGAACATTAATATGTCTGCATTTAACAGTCTTATCCACACACTAGTTACGATTCCTTTATCGAAAGAAAATTTTACAGATGAATTAAACATAATTAAACAAATAGCTGTAAATAACGGATATAACGTAAATATTGTGGACCGATTATTAGAAAACAAAATGAAAACCTCGGTTTTAATAAACTTTTATGCCGTACAACCTAGTCCTAACAATAAATATTTCACTCGGTTCAACTTTGTAGGCAAAATCAATAGAGATATTAAAAATAAATTTAGAGACACCAATATTAAACCGGCATATTACAATAACAATACTCTAAGTAAGCTAATCAACAACAAAATTTATACAAAAAATATTCTAATAATACAAATCAGGTGTAAATGAAATCCAGTGTGACATGTGTGAATATAAATATATTGGTCAAACGAGTAGAAGTTTCCTCATTAGGTTTAATGAACATATGAGATCTTGGAAAAATAAAAAATCAGATTCTAATCTAGCCACACATCTTTTTGAAAACAACCACAACTGTTCAATAAAAAATTTAAAAATTTTACATTTAGAAAAGAAAGGTTCGAAATTAAACATTTGAAATAGACAAAGCCATTAAACGCAATGAGAAACTGATGAATGACCAAACAGATGTTCTCCACTCGGATATTTCGGAAATATTGTCGAAAGGGAATTTTTGTTGATCCCTTAAGATGGTATTCCCAAGACTCCCAATAAATTAGTTTATAATCTTATACCTGTGTCTTTGTATATATATTCATGTAGTTCTCTTGTACATTTCTCAGTCTTCTGAAGATGGCGTAAAAGCCGAAATCGCGGTAAAGATAATAAACTTTATTTTGTGAAACTTAGCCAAGTGTCAATTATTTTACCTTATTAAAATGTTTCACCTACTGCCAACGACGGATTCAATCAATCGAATTATACATTCCTTATACAAAGGGAGTCTCTGATAAAATAAAAAGGATTGCCAGCAAGTTCAACATATCAACCAGATTTCAAACAACAACCACAATCAAGAACATCTTATCAACAACAAAACCGGAACAGTCACCAAAATAACAAACAGGCATCTACCAGGTGGATTGTGAATGCGGAAAAAATATATATAGGAGAAACAAAACGACCGTTGGATATCAGAATAAAGTAACACAGACGACACACTGAGAGAGGAGAGTCATCAAAATCCGGAATTGTAGACCACGCGTGGGAACACCATCACTGTATCCAATGGGAGGGAGCAAGGATTTTCAAGAAAGAAGAACACTGGTACAAGAGGAAGTTCAAAGAAGCCGCCATCATACAGAAGAACAAAAATGTAGTGTTCAGCCAACCGAGTGTAGAAATCCGACCAATCTGGAGCAAATACATCGTAGCAGACTCTAGCCTAACCATTACGACCCAGGCACCCAAGACGCCCGACCCACCCATTGGACCTGACCAGCCACCCGTTCACTACCATAACACCAGATATAAAGCTCGTATGTTAAGGAATTAGTCAGTAGTATCAGATCACCTGATGACGGCAGCAGATTTTTCGCTTTCGAAACGTTGTGAATAGTATACATGTGTTTTACAAATAAAGATAATGGAAGTTCAAAATAAATAATATCAATAATAATTAATATTATTATTAGTAATACTAATTAATAATAACAATAATAAATAAAAATAACAATAATAATAATACTGTATTGACTGTAAAGCAAGTACATGCATAGTACGTCGTAGAAAAATGTTATAATAATAAAAATACATTGTTTTTATAAGGAATAGGTTTTAAAAACTCAGGTTAAACAAATTATTGGCGATCAAAAATTTCTTCTGGCATAATTATATTCTTCAATACTGTAATAAGATTTTATTATTAATTTTTGTGTTATTGATTTCAATTTTTACCTCCCGCTACCCTTGGTAAGGGAGGTATAGAGATCGTGCTAAAAATCATCGGGATTTTAGTAAATGACCACGTTTTAAGGTCCCTAGAATCCAATTTTAACATTTTCACGATGATGCCTGTATGTGCGTATATATATATATATATATATATATATATATATATATATATATATATATATATATATATGTGTGTGTGTGTGTGTGTAAGGATTTTGTCTTCGCTCTAACTCAAATACTATCATTCAGAAAATTCTGAAACATTGTATTTCTACCCTATACTAACATGAAAAGAAGCCATTAAATTTAGTGTAAATCGGATAACCGGAAATGGCACTTTACCTAAAGCTCATCATGGCTTTTCTTCAAAAAATACCATTAAATACCATTTTTTCGCATTTTATGTTATTATAAAAATTAAAGATTATTGAATTTTCTACAGGAATACGTTAATACTTTTTCTATATATTTTACAGATAAATTTAAAAACATTTTCTTTATTAATCCCGAAGCCTAAGATAAACACAATTCCTTTGTTACAGAGTTCATATATCAAATGAATGTAACTGACAGTAAATGTCACTGTCAAAAAACTAATCACTTTAAATTAATAATTTTAAAAAAGAAAATAGTAAATAAAGCAATAGTTTTATGCAATGGAACCGTTTGCAGCATTAGTAAATATGTAGGTATGTATTTAAATTAATATAAATTAAATAGCGGAAGGTTTTGTTTTGGCTACATCAGATTTTTTATTATCTAATTGTCGAATATCGCTAGGAAATTTATTATAAATGCGTACATTTATAATAGAATAGTTTATTTGTCTGTACAAGACATTGTCAAATTTGAAGTACTAAGGCATAAATTCATAAATATTATAATAACACTGTTGAACACTTTGTGATTGTAGTGCCTTTTGAAATAAATTACATCAGAAATTTCTCTAACATATGTACACAGGTAAAGCATTATGAATTTTTAAAGCCTTATAATAGGGACCCTTCACAAATAGACTTAATTTGTGTATGGGAGTACTTATTAGGTTTTTTTTTTTTTGAGTGGTCATTTTTGAGTAAACATCTTTTCTTCACAAATAACATGTAACATTTCATAAATATATAAAGATGGTAGAGACATCAGGCCCAGCTCAATAAAAATCGGTCTACACTGGGTTCTTAGCGAGACACCATTTATACATCCAATAATACGTTTTTGTATGAGAAATATTTTATGAGCATGATTACTAGCCACCTAAAATAGAATAGTGCAATAATATGTTTTTAAGATGGCAATACTAACACTATTTCTCAATATATACACAGCATAAAAAATCCTGGATAGTGTGGCATGTAGGGACTCAATTTCAGGTAGCCAGTTCAAGTTTCTATCTGTTATTAAACCTAAAAACTTGGTGTTTATTGAGGTAGGTACAGATTTTCCTCTTACTTTTATTAGTGGGTTGATATTGCAAGTGAGCTTCGAGTTAAAAATAATAATATTTGTTTTGTTAGAATTTAACATTAAATCGTTATTTTGACAGCAGTTTGACATTAAATTAATAGAATCAGTTGCTGCCACAGAGAACTCTCCTATAGTGTCAGTACTTATTAAGCATGATGTGTCGTAAGCACATTTAATAAAATAGTGAAGATCATTCACATAGATTAAGAATAATATTTGCCCTAATATTGATCCTTGAGGAACTCCTTTATTAACTGGTAAAATATCTGATTATCTATTTAATAATGTCATAATGGTTAAGAGCTGCACACTGTTTTCTTTCTGTTAAGTAGGAAGAGAACAATTTATTAGCTATCCCTTGTATTCCGATACTGTCTAACTTCAGTAGGAGTATATTGTGATCGATTGTGTCAAATGCGTTACTTAGATCAAAATATATCGCCCGAACAACTTCTTTCTTATTTAAACACTCAATTATGTAAGATGTGGTGTTATACATGGTACGAATGGTACTCTTTTTCGGAACAAAACCAAACTGATGTTTAGATAAGATGCTATATGTATTTAAATAGGATATGAGCCGAGTATTTTACTAAATACAGACAATAGATGTTTTCGCAGATACCTGATATATTGTAGTCATTAGTTCATATTCATCCGTAGGCCAAAGATATAGACTGTGTGACATATTACTGGATAAATGGGACTTGTATACTTGGCCAGTACTATTAAAACGGTTATTTTTTGGTTTAAATGAACATTAAAAAGATTTAACAATTCTTGTGGGTTTTCTGTAGCAGCACCTGTTGTGTGTTTCAATTTAAAATTTGTATAAGAAGTACTACTTTCTGAATCTCGTTTAATTACATCCCAAACAGCTTTAGATTTATTTCTCGAATTTAATGTATAATTATTATTATATTCTTTATTGACTTTGCCTAGTAACGTCTTATTTTGTTCCTTTTTCTACTTATAATAATTGTGTAAATTATGATCTTGATAGTGGCTATTATTTGCTGCACTCTTGACCTTGTTTATTCAAGAATTTTATTCTTATCATTTATTTCAACTTTGATAAGAGGATAAGCACTATAAAAATTATGAATGAATATTTCATAAAACAATTTAAATTTCTTTTCTGGTTCATATTCACTGCAAATTTGAGACCATGATTCTGTAGTACACAAGTAATTGAAATAGTTATTATTGTATTCAGTAAATGTTCGAGTTTTTCGGGTTCCTGGGCCATGTTCTTTTAGTTCCAGCCTATGATAAATGCCGGCCATGAAAGCCTAAGTAATTACTTTATCTAATTATAGTTCCCATCCTTTCTGTGTTAGGGATATTTGAAAATATATTGTGATTTACTAGTAGCACATAGTCTAGAATATCCTGTTACACATGATTCAAGTCCATAAGATTCGAATATGTTACATAGCATTTTGTAATTGGAACATGAATTATTATAATGGATACCTATTTAAATCACCGCAGATTATTACAAGTAGTTTTCTACCAACACAGTACAGTAATTCACATGTGTTTAAAAAATATATTTAATTTACTATTTGGTGATCTATAGATACTAATAATGAAGTACAATTTGTTATTAATGTTACAAACTGCTGAACAGTATTCAATTTGTATTGTTTACTTTAGTATTTTTCAAGCATTTTTTGCTTAAACTAAATTGTTATTTCTAGTATTATAATGATGATTTATCTGCATTGGTTTTATAAGTGTGAAAATTTTTATTTAAATATAGTAACATTGTAGTATGAATTGAGAATAAATTGTAAGTATTTTATTTTCTTTGAAAAGTTATCTACATGAAACTTTCCAGCTAGCCCCAGATATGATTCTAACAGCTTGTTTTTGAAGTAGAAAAATACGCTCAGTATGTGGTGTTTATCCCCAAACAATTAACCCATACACCATGACTGAATTAAAAAGAGCAAAGAATGCTATTCTAGTAGCTGCGCAACCGACAGTACAGTATATATTTTCCACAAAGCGTTTAGTCATTTAGATAATTTTTTCTCATGAAAACAATATGACATTTCCAGTTCAAATTTAGGGATACGAGCATACCTAAGTATTTTAAGACCAAATCATTTGATCTAGTCGTATTTATAAAATCTAATATATTTGTTTTTGAGTGTTTAAATACAGTTTATTAATTTTAAATCTATTAACAGCTTGTTGTAAAATATAATCTGATCTATCGCATAAAGTTGATATTGTTGGCATAATATTTGAAGGCTTCTAACAAGATTACATATTCATAAAAATTAGCCATCGATCAAACACGTTTTCGTAATTAAATTGGGTTGGAAATTTATAATTTATCTCTCATATATTTAAGATCGTTATAATATAATAATATCTTCATTTTGTTCTAATTAATTTTATTATGTACCCAAAACTTGTATATTTATACACCTACTTCAAGGTCTTTTCAAATGATAACAAACTTACTAACATGCCTAGTTAATTGACTTATAAATAAATATCCAATTTACTACCCACAAATATAGTAGTTACTTAAAAAAGAAATAACATTTATGTTGTTTTATGAGTGAACAAAGTTTTAAATTTCCAACATCAAATTATGAAAATAAGTAATATAAATGTAAGTGTTAAGAGTATGAATGAAAATAAATAAGTAATATTAGATTTACAACAAAGAAAATTACGGCATAATTTAATGCCTAAATATATAGGTATTAATTTTTGTTAGTATTTTTATTACACTACAATAAAAATAAATTGCTTTCCATATGCTTTCGGAAATGTCATTTTAAATCGCTAATCAATCCTTAACAACATTTTTTAATAATAATTGCAAAAAATAGTTATTTAACTTTAAATTCAGAAACTAAATACATAAATATTGGTACAATTTATTTAAGAAAAATTATGGGAGTTTCTATGTACGTTTCACAAATATCAAAACCAGAATTTTGGCAAAAATTCTCAGAAATGTAACTTACAGTTTCTCAATATATATATATATATATCCTGTCAGACCTCACCCTGTTGTATTAAATGGAAAAGATAATATATAAAATAATCAATTTATTTGACATAACTTTTGACAGAATTCATTAGAACAATATCTATCTCAACATAAACAATGTTACTATAACTATGCGTAACCTAGGTAATGACGATCATACAACATCTTCCCCTCAAAGTTACAGGATCAGTCGTTGTGGAGTCGATAGCTTTCTGAAGATTCATTATTTAAACCTGGTACATTTTCTTGGTTATAAGGTCTTTTAGCTGTGTTGGGCGCTGAAAAGTTCTCAGTAGAGTTGGACTCCGATTTCGCTGCTACATTTTTTTCTGAATATAACGGGTTATCCATTTTCTCTTTCGGAAAGTAAATTAAAAAAAAAAAACACTAAATATTCAGATATAGATTGAATTTTTATTTCAATATGATGCTTAGACTTTTCCATTATGCGTGAAAAACAATATCATTCAAATGTCCTCCACAGGACTTTTTGCAGGACTCAATCCTTTTGAGGTAATTTTCGTTGACTTTTTCACACAATTCGGGTAATAAGTCGGCCATAACTTGACGTATGTCATTCTTCAAATGCTCCAAAGTCTTTCGCGTAGTCCCACCAGAAGATATCCAAAGTCGTCAAATCGCACGATCATGGTGGCCAATTAACATCGCCAAATCGTGTAATAACGCGTCCTGGAAATTTCTCGCGCAGTAAAGTCAAAACCGGCCGTGTTGTGTGGCTTGTCGCGCCATTCCGCTGAAATCACATATCGTCCAGGTCCATACCTTTAAGTGCAGGCCACAATGTGCCGTATGACAAGCCCAAATGCCGAGCGCGCCGTGGAATCGATAAATTTGGGTCGTCCTCAACACTATGGCTCACAGCGGCAATGTTTTCGGTCGAGCGTGCGGAACAATGATACACAGGCCTTACAATGTCTGCAACCGACCCAGTTTCTTCGAAATTCTTCACTACGTTTGAAATTATGTGTTCAATTCGGCGGTAAAACGATCCATATTGTAATATGGCAAACGTTCAACTTAACAAATACCAGTTTAGATGACACTGACATTTGACATCTGTCAAATGGCAAGGCTTTACTTTCCGTAACTGGATAACCCTGAATAAGAAATAGGGCAAATCGGTTTCACCGGATCTTGTTGGTGTTCGTTTGAATGATGTATAATCGTGGTTGTGCCGCCTTCTGTACGACTACTCCAAACTTTTTGCATCCTTAATAAAATCTCTAGTTCCTGCAGCTAGTTCTGGAAGCTGTTTTACACCTTTTGACTCGCTACAATTTTTCTCAATTCGTTGTCTCCGTAACTTTTCTTTTTCGATAACTTCTGTAGGTGAATAACCATTTTCTAAAGGAGTGTTCCAATAACTCAGTAAATTTTCATGGGGATTTTTTTCTTTCAGAAAAATCTTTTTGCTAATCTTAACCCCGGCTTCTGGTAAACCGTTTTCTCCCAAACTGGTTTTATTCTGTCAAGTTAGCGATCTCTTTTTGGTCAACCATTATAAATGTAAGTTCGTACTGCTCGGAATCAGGATCCTCCTTTTGATTGTTCACGATTTCCAATATTTTTTTTTAATCTACTGGAAAGCAAGAAATCGTGCCAATCACATGGTTCACAACTTCTTTTTGAATGTCGTCAGAATCGGTCTGCTGAATCGTTTCTCTCGAAAATGCGTCTGTTGTTATTAGGTCAATTCCTGGAATATGTATAACAGTGTAGTTATAACGCATATGGCGATTACGGTACCTATCTTTGAAGTCTATGAAATAAATCGTTGGCTACTTTCGTTGTTAGAATAGGTATAAATGGTTTACGATCCGTTTCTAAGATGATTATATAGTCCGAAAATCTATAACAGATATAAGTGATAGCCAGGGCTTGTTCTCAATTTGAGCATCTTTTCTATCAGATTCCGTGAGTGCTCGTGCTTCGTATACTATAAGTTTTATGCTATTGTCTTACTGGAATTGAAGTAAAGCTCCACCAATACCAATAGAAAACGCATCAGCCGATACAATGGTTTTTTTTTCAATGGGCCAAAAATTGCCAATCTAAGAACCGAAGTTAGAATTTCCTTCAGCTTGGAAAAAGCTTGTACTTGGCTCTCTCTCCACTGAAATGCAGTATCTTTCTTCAATAGTGAGTGTAAAGGTTCTAGAATAGTATTTTTTTCTTAGTTATTTTCATTTTTGGCGTTTTGTAATGTCCAGTCAACAAAGGAAAAATAGCGGAAATAATTCATGTAGAAGCCAATTTTGGCACAATTGTAGGGGAAGGTGTCCTTAACAATATACTAAAAGTACTGATGGGTGGGAGTGAAGCTAAGGGTGTGGATTCTCTCCGTAGGTACCTTTTTTCATAACTCGAAAACTAATACCTCTAGCGAAAAAATGTTTATATACTAAATTAATCTACCTAAAATTCTCTACAAAAAAGATTCTATACACATTTTTGCTATGATCAATACTTAAGGAGATATTTTTAAAAAATCCACTTTTATTGTTAAAAATGAAATAATTAGTGTTCAAAAATATATCTTGTCAATAATTTTCATCAAAATCTAAATTTTCATCATTATCGGGGGACTCCGTTCGTACATGAGTCGAGGCGTACGCCGCAGGCATCGGAGCAGGCAATCCGTGTTTTGCGGCAACCGCAGCGCATCCCACACCCAGTCGTGCATCGGCAAAAGATCATGATGGAATCCTCAATCCAGTTACCACGAACGACCTTGTGGCACCCGACTCCATTTTGAACATGATTTTTTGCCGATGCACGAGTAGGTGTGGGGTGCGCTGCGGTTGCCGCAAAGCAGGGATTGCTTGCTCCAATGCTTGCGGCGTGCGCTTCGACTCATGTACGAACGGAGCTCCCATTGAAGACAACACCGATAACAATGAAAATTTAGATTTTGAGGATAGTTATTGATAAGATACATCCTTGAACACTAATTATTTCATTTTTAACAATAAACATTTTATTTTTAACAATAAAAGCCGATTTTTAAAAAATATCTTCTTAAGAATTGATCCTACCAAAAATGTGTATAGAATCTTTTGTGTAGAGAATTTTGTGCAGATTAATTTAGTATATAAACATTTTTTCGCTAGAGGTATTAGTTTTCGAGTTATGAAAAAAGGTACCTACGGAGAGCATCCACACCCTTAGCTTTACTCCCACTCATCAGTCCTTTTAGTATGTTGTTAAGAACACCTTCCCCTACAAGTGTGCCAAAATTGGCTTGTACATGAATTATTTCCGCTAGTTCCGCCATAGTTTTTCAATATTTCTAGCCTTCTTCGATGAAAGTTTTCTGCTGCACTTGTAAATCCAAACGGCAATCGATTGAAGCCAAACCTCGCAAATGGTGTGATGTATGTAGTGTATAAGCGTGATTTTTCGTCGAGAACGATTCGATAAAAACCTGAAGCTAGGTCTAGTTTGGAAAAATATTTGGCACCTTTAATCGTTGAACTGCTCTATTCAGTTCTCGGCGGTCGACACATATTCTAGGGCGGCCATCCTATTTTACTGTCACTACTATCGGCGAGCACCATACCGTTGGCACGTTTACCGGCAACCAGTCGCAGTCATTCGCTCAGTCTTCGATCTGTCACACCCACGATAATTCTGTCACGAATAAATTCTAGAGTTGCATAATTACAATTTTTCGCAAGATTATATAGTCCGGTTATAAATTCATTAGCTGATTCGCCTGGATTTTGAATACGTGTGTGAAACGATCCCTTTCGTAGATTGCATTTGTTTTAGACCAAAAATAATTTATGGAAAACGGTCGCATAGTTTTTCTTTTCCTCAGGTTTTGAGATCATACGTTAGCATAATTATAAATAAATAAAATATATCATCACGGCATATTACCCATTTCTGAGTGTGCCACAATCTGCTTTATCGCAGATATTGGTAATGGTGATGACATATTTGTACCGTGCGGGCGCTTACCAGGCGTCACCTCACGGGCACTCATTGCTGGAGTGGAGACTGCACCACAGGAGTCACTTTCGTGCCATTTAAAATTCGAAATATTTGGCGTCGATCGGTTCCCCAGGTTCGCAACCAGACACTGTGGCACGCGACCATGGGACTCCATACGTTAGCATAATTTAGTCAGCTTTTTCTTCCATTAGATATATAAAAGTATTTACTTGTTCCTACTGCGTTAGTGTATTCAGTTTTAAAGAAAGTTTAAATATTTCAAAACGCTTTTTCCATTTAATCCATTCTGCAGGAGAGTTAAAATCAAATGCTTCCGCTCAGCAAAATTGTACGATGAAGACACCAACATATGTAGTTGCTGTTGATTAGGCACAATTACGTTTATGTATATTGCATTACCCAGACCAATAATCTATATTTAGTTGTTTACGCTGCCACTATGTTGTATTAATTGGAAAAGATCATATATAAAATAATCAATTTATTTGACATAACAATTATTTGATATAATTCATTAGAACAATATCTTTCGCAACAAACGATGTTACTATAACGATGCGTATCCTAGGTAATGACGATTGCCGTATCATACAATACACCCGTTCGCTCATATAACATAAAAAAATCAAAATCACATTTTTATTTACTTTTTTGCAGTTTTGTGCAATTTTAGTGTGTGTATAATATATTTCTACTCTGACTTTAAAAAGGAAACATAAAAATAGTGCATATCGCTGTATTTCACCACGATTCATACAATACTGTTTCTTTAAAATTATATCGCGTAACCCTATCATTTAATACACCCGAACTATATACCATAAATAAAACTGTGTAACATTCGGCCATCCGGACAAAAATTAGTGCCCTCACTCATTACTGTACCTATCCTTGTCTAAAGGGGTGACCTATTCGATAATGCCTAATGAAAAATCTAAAACAAATATTATGTACATTTACAAGCGAAATAAGTACTAATGTCTTACAGAGTTTATACGTAACCTAAGTTAATATTATACTCTTTTTACACCACGCAGATAGCCCTTTACAGTACCTGTATTTCTACAGTTACTCTTCTTCTTCTCATACTACTGTACAATAGCTAAATTAAATAATCATTACCGCTATACAACAGTTAAATCATATTAGGTACCACAGCATTACAACAGCTAAAGTTGTTCATATCCGCTGTATTGTTACCGCTGTGCAACAGCTAAACTTGTTCATACCCGCTGTATTGTTACGACTAAAACGTTACGGCTTTACAACAGCTAAACTTGTTCATACCCGCTGTACAGCTTAAATTTTAAAGTACACCGCTGTACGGACAGGTTACACTGTGACGACACTGTCTGTATATATTTATGTTCTCTCACAATAAAAAAAAGAATCATTGTTAACTTCCAAAAAATGTCAGACTATTCTTTTGTTTTCACTGGAGTCACTGTTCTCAATAATACGTATATATTTTCATTTTCTGAGTGAATCTTCCAACAGCCAATGCAGATACAATTTTATAGCCGCGCATGCCTCTTGTGGTTACTACCGTCGTGGAAGTTCGTATCGCGGTTAAAATGGTATTATTGTAACCTACGCACTGACCATTTAAGTACGGGCATATTGAAGCATTCAGAATATATTTACCGATATTTCATGGTTAATTAGAATTTTGATAGTTTCTATTCAGCTTTTTACCTCCCATCCAGATTTTAGTGAATAAGCACGTTTTAAATCCCTAGAATTCGATTTTAACAATTTTACGATGATATGTGTATGTATGTGTTTGTGTGTGTGTGTGTGTGTGTGTGTGTGTGTGTGTGTGTGTGTGTGTGTGGATATTGGAAAGACGTTTCCTCAAAAACCATAATATTTTAAGACCGGTTTAAGTACGTATTCCTCAATCTGACATTCATGGGATGAGCTGGAAAGGTGTTCGTAACAATTGGACAACTGGAAGTAGTAGTTTCTTAGAAAAAATCTTCTAACCGTAATTTTTTGGAAATTTTTATTATTACAAATATTGAAGAACATAAAATTCTCCATCTAATACACTTAAAATTTTTATTATATATTGTACAGATTTAGAAATAAAGACGCTATAATATATAGAATAGTCGGATGTAATGCATCGCAAGGCTAAACTACACTAAAGAAACTAGTTGACAAATTCAAATGTTTATAACGTAGTAATGTTAGATTCTAAATGACAGATGTCAGTGTCAAAAACCAACAGTTTTAGTGACATTCCGAAAGCTTTTTCTGGGAAGTACATTTAATTTTTGTTATTGTTTTATTAATTTAATATTTAAAATTATAGGCAAAATGCATATATCTTGTAAATGAATTAAAAAAGTCTCTGACAATGAAAAATAGATATAATTATAATTGTATGCAGAAGACATGTTAAATGTAATAAAAAACAATATTTGAGTAAAGTTCTGTAATTTTTATGGTATAAAACGACGGTTCGATAGCAAAGTGCAACACAATACTTATATCGCACAAAAGTGATCCCTGTGGTGCGCTCTCCACACCAGCTATGACTGCTTGTGAGGTGACAACTGGTAAGCGCCCACATGATAAATTATATCGTCATCATTACCGATGTCTACATGTGCTGTAGATAATGGCATACCCAGTAATGGGTAATAAGCCGTGATGATATATTTTATATAGTATATATACAGGATGTTAATTTTAAAACGGGGCTTAGGGCTATAACATAGAAAAACAGTTTTTAGACGCCAAAAGTTTCTATATTAATTTATTGAAAAAATAATTGGTGCCTACTACGAGCCTTGCGCCAAAAGAATTCGCATACATCCCTTCTCTTTACAAGGTAGCTACAAATTTATTAATTATGATAGCGCATTCTATGTAAGCAATTATTTAACTCTAATAACATAAAAGTAAATTTAGGAATAATAATTGAATAAGTGTAAACACTTTCCTATTATATGAAAAAGTATAAGAAATAGATGT
Source organism: Ophonus ardosiacus (assembly GCA_943142095.1). Classification (NCBI taxonomy): domain Eukaryota; kingdom Metazoa; phylum Arthropoda; class Insecta; order Coleoptera; family Carabidae; genus Ophonus; species Ophonus ardosiacus. The sequence goes on from OW964824.1 coordinate 45,823,412, forward strand.
GGGCGAATTCTTTTGGCGCAGGGCTCGTAAAAGAAATAAATTACAATTTTTTTAATACACATTACATTTCAGTTTCATATAAAGCCAGAAATAAATTTAAAAATTTGTACAATTAAGAAAAAATATCATTAGCCATGAAACTGACAGTAACAAAACATTGTCATTTTTTACTAACATGATAGGGGACAATTAAAGATTAAAGTTATTAATTTATGAGTTAATACAAGATAACACAAAATAAAGTAAACATTATGATATTTATATAAGAAACAATTATTATTTATTGTAATAGGTATTTACAAATTAAAGATGATCTACATGTAATAAGTAATAAGTTATAAGAAACGAGAAAAACTGCAAACTACAAGAGAACAATTAAAATCATTTAATAATTTGTAATTTTTCTTCATGAGACAAATTATTAGAGATGCATTCGGGTCGGGCCGGACCGGGCTTTGAAGTTTGGATCGACTCGGCCCGAAAATAAAAATTGCCGGCCCGATTCAAAGATCGACTCGACAAAAAATTAGCTGGCCCGGCTCGAAATTGAGTGCATCCGGCATTCCTAATTTTAATTTTTATGTGAGGCGAAATGTTTAACTTTTTTCGTGTCAAACTTAAAAAAAAACCTCTACATCCTTATAACGTTCAACATTAGTTAACATAAGATGTGAAAACAGAGACACTTCTAGTGTGTTTGTAATAAAAATTACAGACCTATGAGTATTTGACACTTTGTTTACCAAAGGCGTTCGAAAATTGAAACAACTTTTTCACAAATCATATAGACAAAAAATATCATTTACATAATGATTTTTATCTAACTTTATTTCTGTTCAAAAATAAGACAAAAAATAATTATGATAGGAACAAAAATCACTTTTATTTAAGTATGCGAGTAGTAACAGTCGTATAATCACAATAGCATTATTATGCTTCAGTGAATAAGCTTGAATTCTTGAAGTAAAATAACATTTTTATTTGTTAAGATATGAAGTATGAAGTTATTAAATTATTTTGATCCTTTTAACTCTATACATTTTCATTAACATATTAAGGAAATTGAGCATTTGATTGAACAAAAGGATTTTTCGGGCCGGCCCGAAATGCTCGAATTTTCGGGCCGGGCCAAAATCAGAAATACGACTCGCCTCAACTTTTGCAAATGATTAGCCCGATTCGGCCTGATAAAAATATATCTTCGGCCCGGCTCGATGATGTCTACAAATTATCCATGATTTCTTCTTACTAAAACGAAAATAATAATAATAAAACAAATAATGTGTATGAAACGTTTATTAATATGAGCGTCTCAAGTCAACAATTGTTTTGTTTTGTTTCTGTTAGTTTCACGGCTATTGATATTTTTTCTTAACTGTGCAAATTTTAAATTTATTTTCTGGCTTTATATGAAACAGAAATGAAATGAGTTTGGTATCAAAAAATTCGTATTTTTTACGTTCCGTCAAAAGGAAGGTATTGTCTTTGGTCAAAAAATTCGGTGGTGAGTTTTTAATGAATAAGCATGTTTTACGATCCCTAGAATACGATTTTACTAATTTTACATTGATGTCTGTATGTGTGTGTGTGTGTGTGTCCGTGTGTGTGTACGTGTCTGTGTGTGTGTCCGTGTGTGTGTGTATGTGTGACAAATTTTTCTCCGACGATAACTACAAAACTACAATTCTAAAAATTATGATACTTTCGTATTCCTCTTCTTTACAACGATATGAAGAGCTTATTAGATTTTGGTTACAATTGGTCAACCAGAAGTACCCTTATTTGAAGTTCTTAACAGTTTTTCTGGAAAATTTTTCGACATTTTATGATCATTAATATGAAAGAAAAACTTACGATTTAATTATACATTTTCCTTCATATTCAATAGATATAGAGAGATTAAGAGAGGTTAACTTTCAAAAATCAGTCAGCTTTGCAAAAAATATAGAAACAGCAGATATATTCAAAAAAAATTCTAATTGATAGATGTCAGTGTCAAGTGCAAAACCAAAGTGGAAAGTATAGGATCAGAAAGTGACTTGCAGCTTCAATGCCGGGAGTACGAGGAAGGCCAAAGAAAAGATGGAAGGACTGTGTAGCAGAATATTTGAGAGAGGAAGAACTGTGTGAAGAAGATGCGTTGGAGAGGAATGAGGAAGTGTGAAGTGCAATTTACAGAATGTACATTCGTGTTATAATTATATTGGATTTATAGAATCTTTTCCAATTAACTTTCGATATGGAATTTGTAGAAATAGTGTGTTCGTGTTACAATTTTACAGGATATATAGAATCTTTTCCAAGGAACTTTTGGTATCGGATTTGTACAAAATACATTGAATTGAAGGAAGGTTTTGTGCTGGCCACAACAGATTTTTTTCTTTATAATATGCACTAATTCTTTTTTAAATAAATTAATATCGAAACTTTTGGTATCTAAAAAATTGTTCTTCTATGTTATGGCCCTATGACCCGTTTTAAAATTTTAAACCTTGTATACATATATATAGGTGTCCCAAATTGATTAGGCTACCATTGGGATCTCGGAAACTATAAGAGCTACGAGGTCGGTTAAATGGGCAATGTTGTGTAGTTTTGAGGGTTGATTCAGATTTCGTTAAGAAACATTCAAAATTCCGAACAGTCTGAACATTATTAAAAAAAAAACTGAAAATCGCGATTTTTAAAAATGTCAAATAACTCCGTAATGGGGAAGTTTAGCATGGTAAAAATTCTATATAACATACTATTTTCTCACAAATATAACACAAATGAATGCTGAAATTGAAATTAAAAATTAGAATTATTGCTCCATTTATTTATAATTAATATTTTTTGGGTAAACTCTAAGTACGTCACAAGTCAGTTATGCGCAATCTCAGACAGAACGGTGAAAGCGAATCACTTGAACGTAGGTCGAACAACACCTCAGTCTGAAGTGACTGGTAACCGCAATCGCGTGCGTCAGTGTATAAGCGACATACGTTGTACCAAGCCTCTACCGACGTCATCACAGCTTAAAATCGGCTTTTCCGGAAAATCTGGGCATTTTTGAAAAAAAATAAAACATGTTACATCATTTTTCAAGTCATTTCCCATGGAATAAAAGAATAAAAAAAAATCGCTAAACTTCCCCATTATGAGATATAGAAAAATATTTCATATAAAAGTTACACTATTTAATAAGGCAAACTTAAAAATGTTTTCAGTATAAAATTCAAGATGGCGGTTTTCAAGATATTAATAGCAACTTTCTTATTTTAAATGGGCGCCATATTGGATTTTTACATGATTAAATAGAACCTTTTTTTCTCTTTTGAACGATGTATAACAAAGTATGTTTACATTAAAATTTAATAAAAATATTAATTATTTCAATTTGATAACTAATCAAATAGGCTTAAAACAAATGCAAGTGAGTAAGAAACAAAACAATATTTATTATAACAGTGAACTGTCATAATTAAATTTGTATGTATTCGTTTATTCAATTTAATTAGTGAATTTATTTATTCCATATTTAAAATGCCTACTTTTTCAACATTAGAGCAGTACGATATGTTTTGTACATACATCAAATGTAATAAAAACTCCCGCCTTGCGGCACAAACTTATTTCGGTAACTTTTCGGAGAGAAGACAACCCAATGATAAGGTGTTTAGGAGATTTGATATAAATATGCAGCAATATGGATGTTTAAAAAAACCTACTCGTGACCCACAAGTGATAGTCGAAGATGATATTCAGGATGAAGAGTTAGCACTGGCATGTGTAGCGGCTAATCCGACCATTTCAACTCGGGAAATAGAAGCCCAGGTACATGTATCTAAGACGAAAGCGTCAAGAATTCTTAAAAAAACATAAATTTCGTCCCTTTAAATTACACGTTGCCCAGATTTTACGACCAAATGATCATGTCCGCAGATCAGTATTTTGCAGATGGTTTAAGTACTAAGCAAATAAGACAAAATAATGATTTTATTAATCACATTTTATGGACTGACGAATCTCGCTTTTCTAACTGTGACTTATTTAATCGTCATAACAAGCATTATTGGGCACAAGAAAATCCACGCATAGTGATTCCATGGCGAAATCAAGATAGGTTCGGGTTTAATGTTTTTTGTGGCATATTGGGAAATAATTTAGTTGGCCCTATAATTTTTTATGGAAACCTAACTGAACACGATATTTGGAAATTCTTCAGACATCCCTGGAAGATTTGATGGATGATTTACCTTTGGCACAAAATTACCGAATTTGGTATCAGCAAGATGGTGCTCCTGCTTATAATGCTAGAAATGTTATCAATTATTTAAACAATCGCTTTAATAATAGAATCATAGTGACTAACACACCCATTTCATGGCCAGCTAGATCACCAGACTTAACGCCTCTCGATTTTAATTATGGGGCACTTTAAAAGATAAAATGTATGGCAGTAACATTATATACAATAATGCAGAGGAATTACGTGAAGCAGTATTGAACTCTTTTAATAGTATTAATCGCAATACATTGCGGACAGTAACTGCCATTGTTGCAAAACGTGTTCATTTATGTTTACTTAACAACGGCCAGAATTTTCAGCATTTGTTATAAATTATTGTTACATTAGTATTAAGTTGTTTTGTTTTTGATTTGTTAAAAAAAATGTAATAATACTACCTTTTTTTTAGTTTAAGTTCTGTATTTATTTATTATTAAAACCCAACCCGTACTTGCATTTGTTTTTAAGCTTATTTGATTAGTAATCAAATTGAAATAATTAATATCTTTATTAAATTTTGATGTAAATATACTTTGTTATACATCGTTGAAAAGAGAAAAAAGTTCTATTTCATCATGTAAAAATCCAATATGGTGCCCATTTAAAATAAGAAAGTTGCTATTAATATCTTAAAAACCGCCATCTTGAATTTTATACTGAGTTATTTGACATTTTTAAAAATCGCGATTTTCAGTTTTTTTTTTTTTTTGAATAATGTTCAGACTGTTCGGAATTTTGAATGTTTGTTAACGGAATCTGAATCAACACTCAAAACTACACCACATTGCCCATTTAACCGACCTAGTAGCTCTTATAGTTTCCGAGATCCCAATGGTAGCCTAATCAATTTGGGACACCTGAATATATATAAAACATGAAATGGAAATGGCGAGAGGCATTGTGCTGGCCACAACAGATTTTTTTTCCTGATCTAACAATCACAAATTTGGAAAAGTTATTTACAAACACCGATTGCCCATCAACTTTGTCGTACGCATCCTTTTATAATAAGTCAATGCCCAACACAATATGCTTTTTATATTTAACAAACCTCGTCATGCGGGAAAGAGAAAACCAGTAATATTGCTCTATTATGTTTCCACATTTATTAAAGCCAGGATGACCAATTTATAAATAACAAGCATATGAGGTTTCGTCACATCATGAAAAAAAAAATACATCAAATGCTCATTGGATCATATTAAAACTCGTACTGTAATGAATAAGTAACTTGTTCGTCAAGGTCCTCGTATTATAGTTTTACGATGCATTTTGTACAAGTCAAATAAACCAGTTTTTTTAATAATTGTTATTACTCGTATCAACTCTGCTAATAACTAGAGTACTATTTAAAAATATACGGAGTGGAGGCAGTTAAGGGTGAACATATGGATTTAACACAGGATTTTAGTTTTAAGCAATTTCTTGCTCTCCTGTTCATTTTACGGAAAAATCTGTAGAGTAGAAAGTTGTTCAGAATTAAAAATTGAATATTAAAACCACAAAAGAGGAAACAAATTCCACCGCTATTGCGACTAATAAACCGAAGTTTTGAAATTTCTTTTTAAAATTGTGAAGGATAAACAGTTTTATATGCAATTTTGTATTCTACATTTTCTTTGCCATAAAATGAACACGGGAGCAGGAAATTTTATAAAATTAAATCCCATGTCCACTCTTAACCGCCATCACCTGTATACTAATTATGTAAGAGCTGTATGTTTGTAGAAGAAGAAAAAATATTATTTTGGTTTTGTACTATATTTATTTTGTGTTAGCTTCATTAAAATTATTCATATTTTAGTGAACAAACACCTTTTTTGCTCATTTTATTTGTCAATATTTACCTTTAAGTATGCATTCTTCATAGGCAAATTGAACGAACTTTATTCTTACTTTGTAATCAAGTTCGTATTATCTAGGTAATTACGGATTTTATATAATAAATGTGTCTAATGTTGTTTCTTTTATATACAGAGTGGCGCGGTTAAGACGATCCACCCTTAATAACTTTGAAACGAATTGTGATAGACATACCCGGTATATGCCATATATTTTAACATCTAGGGGGCCACATTTCTTTATTATTTTTGTTTTTTTTTTTAATTCACTAATCTTACCCCCACCACTCTCAACTTTTAAATCTTAAATGACAATGTACCCCTTGTGATATATCAAATGAAAGCTCTTGAAAAATGCTATACAGGCACATAAATAAATTGATATTTGAATAAACCGTTTTAAAGTTAGACACAATAGTTTATAATATTTTAATGCATGCTATGGAAATGACAAAATAAAAAAAAATAATGGATTGGTAGAAGGGGGCCAATTGATTGGCCCGTTAGGTCCCCTCATCTGGCACCCAACGAATTTGTCTTTGGGGATATTTAAAATCAATTATTTATAAAACTTCACCTGTTAATCTCCAAGATTTAAAAAATAGAATTAGAAGACACTGTCAAGCAATTCCAAAAGAAACATTTCGGCGGGTGCAAATACCATTTAGTGATAGGTTGTACCATTGTTTAGGTGGAAATGGCACTCAATTTGAGCATTTGTTATAAGGTTTTTAAATTAAATTAAAATTACATTATTGTTTCTAACTTTAAAATGGTTTATTCAAATATCAATTTATTGACGACATGTCTGTATAGCATTTTTCAAGAGCTTTCATTTGATATGTCATAAGGGGTATATTGTTATTTAAGATTTAAAAGTTGAGAATGGTGGAGGTAAGAGTAGTGAATTAAAAAAAAAAATATTAACAAAATGTGCCCCCCTAGGCCTAGATGTTAAAACATGTAGCGTAAACCGGGTATGTCTATCACAATTCGTTTCAAAGTTATTAACGGTGGATCGTCTTAAACGCGCCATCCTGTATATATTATTGGTTTGTTTGCTTTAATAATTTTTGTAAACATCAAATTGGATATATTAATCATTTCGTTAAAAAAATGAACTTAAAATGAACAGAAGTTTTTTTAACCAAATTAGGACCAATATTTCAAATTCCATTGACTATTACAATCTTAATTGGTTTTATATTTACATTTGTCACAGTTTATTTTACAAGTATGTATACACACTCAGATGCAATAAAATGAGCCATTAATATTTTAATTTTATTTTTAATAGCCTCGACAACTATAAGAGCTACGAAGTCGGTTAATTATACATTTTAGCAATGTATTGTCTATTCAGAAAAAATGTATAGGTCACTAGATATAGACAAATATATAAATTCTGCCGTTTTTTATTCTTTCGTATATTGGTACTCATTTTTTGTCACTACTGGATTTCATGCTACAATACTAAAGTTAATTTCGTAATAACAACAATAGAAAATCTTTTTTCACATAATATAATTAAATAAATAAAATAAATAAATAATAATTAAATTCTTTATGGTTACAATTTTATGTTTGATAATTATTATTGTGCATTAAATAATCCGATATGTACCATCTGTTACATTTTATTGTACACTGTAGTAACATGTTGACGAAGTTAAATGTTTTATTTAAAATGTTTGAAGGACAAAGCTGTTTACAAAAATGAAAATAAAAAGAGGCCCGTTTTTTGCATCTGTGTGTATTATGAAATGTGGTAATATGGAAAATCACAAAAGCTCTGAAGAATCCCAAGAAGTACCAAATGGAAATTCCCGACGATTACGAATGGCACAGGAAAAAAGGCCAGGAGCAATATAATAGACATCTTTGAAAATTCATTCGGAGCTGTCCGTGAGATCTGTTAAAGAACGTCATGGATTTATCAGGTCCGTCTGATTATTGATCTTTTACGTATACGTCACAATAAAAATAGTAAAAATACGTATTTTTTCTTTTAAATAATATTATATATTCAATTTGAACGTTTTCAATTGTCAGTATTAACTCCAATTTGCAACTAAAGTAACCGTTGGCTTGCTGGTGAATTAATAGTAATTTAAACTACAAATATAAGTACTTTATAACATTCGAGGAGGATTGATTGAACTCAGGCTGAGCTTGTGAAGCCGAAGTTCATGCTACCATACAAAAATAATTTCCCTACACATTCCGTGTAGCTTAATACATTTTTTTTTTTTTTTTTTAGGTCTGTTAGAAAATGTACACTTTGTTCATTAAAATGGGTTTATAAAGTGACTTTTTTAATATAATAGAAGTGCAAAAAAAAACGAGTGAAACAATGAAACGTTATGGCACTTTTTTCACACTTTTATTGCAGACGTAAAAAAAATTGTAAGCAACTTGAATAGAAAGTGTCTCATTCTACTTACTATTTCGCGCCTCCCCCACTGCTAACTTTTAATTATATTAAAAATATTTGTAAAATGTGGGCCCCTTGATAATTCAGATTTATTTATTTGTAACTTTTTATAGTTAATTTTGTTCGTTGCTAGGCGACTAAATTAGTGAAAAGTAAATATAATAATAATATGAAATTAGTATGATTTTCATAATTACCCTACTAGCAGTGTTGGTACAAGCAACTATTTTTTTTTTAATTGATTGCTCAGTCAACTAAAGTTTTAATTCACTAAAATTAATCATTAGTTTTAGTCACATTTTGGCAATATTTTTTTTTATTTTGGATTTTATATAAACATAATTTTATAAAATTTTATATTAATTTATGTATTTACTGATATTTTTTATTTGTAAAACAGAAAGAAAAACACGTTCAGGGTTTTAAAAAAGAGGTATTTTTTTGAAGATGTACAGGGGGCCCATTTTATCTGTTTTCACTTGAAAGTTTACGGTTATGCAACACAGAATGCATTTCGGTAGCCAGTTTAATATTTTTGCTGACATCAGCAGCCACTTATTCGTTAATTATAAAATCAAAATATTAAAAACAGATATGAAAAGTAAAATGGGTTCCCTAATCATGAATTTTCAGGCGGGAACCGATAAAATGGGTATACATTTTGATGTGCTGACACTCAATCAAAAAGAAGTTTATCAAAATTTGGAAAATTAAGGGCACGGCTCTTGAAGTGGACAATTTTCCACTAGTCAATAAGAAAATAAAATCAATTATGTCCAATATTCAATAACCATTTTTTTAATTATCAAAATGTTCTACTCGTTTTTAACATTTTGTTTTGGTCAGTGGAAATTCACAGGGTTCGTATTGTTCGTGTATTTTCCTTTCCAAGTTTGAGTCACTAATTCTGTTTTGAGCCTGGTATATTTTCATTGAAGTAGGTAGGTACCTTCTTCATTTTTTGTTGCGAGTATAACATAAAGACTTGCTAACATCATCCAAGTTTTCCAACTTTTTATTCTCAATTTCCTTGTGTGCCCATCTTATCGTAATATTTAACTAATATAAAATATAATTTAAAACTAAATGTGATAGAATGGTATACACAAATAACGCATATAATAATACTTTGCTACAGTACCTTCGCATATAGCATCTTAAATAATTTCATCAATCATTTCAATGTAGTATGAGATGTGCAAATGTGCTATCAGTTTATTAAAAGTATATACAAAATATTTGAAACTTAATATGTTATAATTTATATACTTGTAACAGATTATTTCTCTAAATAGTACAATGTTACTCCGTGCCGTGGCGTTACTTAACGTACACGCTCTGTAATTTTTCTTTGATTAATTTTGGTGACATTTGAGACGTCCATAATACAGAACACCTATACGAATTCATTTGGGTTGTGCAAAATATAACATACGAAAGCACGATGAAAAGTGAGAGATAATCATAGAATTCTAGGTAAATTATTATTTATACAATCCGTGTAACAAGTTCACGAAAAAAATTACTGTTGTTAATACAACAGTGACTCTCTGAACAACAGGAAAAGGTAATTATTAGGACAACAAATAAATGTTTGTTGCTAATATTGATCAAATAATAATAACATTATATAGTGCTAAAATTACGTTAAATAAATAGAAATTAAACGTGCGTTGTATTATTTACTAGTGGTTTATTTTATTAAAACTTTTGTACCAGCAAAACGGAAAAAATGAGCAAAAATTTCAAGATCTCATCCAGAAATCATTGAGTAATTTTGAATATGAGAAATTGAATATTTGAATAGAGAAACGATCAAAAGCAAAAGCTGTTGAATGTATGTTAAACTTCTTGACAAAAGTAGCGACAAAACTTCAGTTTACAGTTTATGATTCAGAAACAGAACAACAATCATCGCAGTGAAAGATTTTTCTTTCTCATTGGTCGCCGCGATCACAAGAACATGACACGAAATCGAAAGAGTTCTCGTGTAAAGCCATTAAATATTCATAGTACAACACAATTCCACTGAGCTCACAGATATACCTAGTACGATTTATGCATACTAATCACCGATCCCCGCTCATCTTCTTGAAACTAGCGCTATCAATAACCGAAAAATGTAGTACCGATTATCCGGCTCCAAAACTATCCGGAAACGATATTTAATTTTAATGTCCTGTTTGAAATATTTTATGGAGCGATATTTTTTTAAATTTGTACTAAAAAAGATTTTTATTTTATTTAGACAGATGGCCGAAACTAGAAGAAATTTACTCGTATGAGTATGAATAAATATTTCATTTGTAATTCAAAAATATTATTTTAAATATTTTAGAAAAATAACCACGTAATGTAGCAAATTGAAAATTCAATACTCCCGCGCCCTTTACTTTTTTATAGTTTTCACCAGTATACTTTCTTTAAAAGCACGTTTTGACATTGCATAATATTTTGAGTTAACAGCATTATAATTAGTGGTTATTTCTAAATGTTTTACTTATCTATATACTTACATTCTACTCTACAGTCGTTACATTTTGAATCTGTCTGTGTGTCATCCCAATTAACAATTAATATTTACATTATTTTACTTCATATACTTATATCAATTATAATAAATATGTCGCGGAAACAAATGTAATTATGCAACGTGATATAATACAAGATCAGAAAAGGTTTGCCTCCGGATGCAATAATTATAGGACTTTACAACTCATCGGAAAGTACATCAATCAGATAGCTCAATATTTCTTAGTTGCACTATATAACATCAGATATTTGCGTTGCTAGGTTGTGTTTCGCGAAACACAACGCTTGGCGTAATCACATCATTCATGGATATAAATAAATAAGTAATACTTTTGACATTTGGTAAAAAATAGTTGGTTTATTAGATGTATAGTCTTAACTTACACAACTTCAGCTTCGAAAATCATCTGAACATAAGTTTGCGGAAGCGGACTCAGTGTGTTACAAGAAAACACATCTCGTCCTCTCAACTTTAACTCTATTATTTTAAAAATCGGATTTCGTTCCATATTAAAGATTCGGTCTATTTCGGTTCTGATATTGATTTCAGGGTAGTTTCGGATTCAGAATCGGAAACGGATTAGTTATACATACAAATAACAGGGTACTAGTTCTCAACATTTGTAAATTTGTAAGTAGGCAATCATAATATTTACAGTCCGGGAACTTTCCGATATAGCACGTCGTATATTTGTAATTAATCCGTGGAATGAAATGAAGAAAGTTCGAGTTATAAATTTTATTTGAGACATTGCGACAAATAGCATATTATGCTAAATATGTATATAGCAATATGTAAATTTAAGGTCCTGAGATGAACAATGTATTATGCTGCATATTGATTGCAGGCGCAAATATAGTTAATGCTGTATAAGTCCCGTACAATAATTCGGATATTATCAGTTAAAACGGCAATAATTTAATACGTAACATATGCTGATCGTATAATATTATATGTAGCAGAAATATGAAATGGGTTTTCTTATATTAGTAAATTTAAATACAGTTAGAGTGTAATGCAACTTCTAAAAATACATAAATAAATACAAGTTATATAAATTACTTACGAATGAAAAACGTGATCTCTGCTGTTACGGAATGCTCAAGTTATTTATTTCTTTTAAGGTTTTTTATTTCAGAAATAAATAAACCGTACAGGCGTTGTTGATCGATGACGTATGATCAAATTAACGAGAAAAATACCTAGCTTCATCTTTAAGGATGTTTTGAAATTCGGTGTGAAAGTAAAGCGATAAATCACTGTCCCAATAAGGATTGAGCTTCACAAGCAATATAATAAGGCTTGTTATCTTTCACAATTTCATATAGTCGGATCATGGTTCATAACGAATGAAATTATTTACTCCTTTTTATTACGAAATTTGAAGAAAATATTTAACCTATTGTTTGTTACGTTTGATTTAGTTATTTATCTGTGATTAATGGTTAATGTTTTCGATTAGTGTGCAAGTTTTTTAGCTATATATTCCACATGCAGCATGTATCCAGTATTATATTCGAATATTTTGTTTTTTGTAATTAGGTATTTGCGAGTTAGGTTCGTGTGGCTTATTTGAAGTGTTATTTGGTTATTTAGAGCTAATCTCCTTTATGTATCTTAATTTGTTCTTTATAATGATCATCCATGTTTCGTTCAATTTTTCTTTTAGTTAATTCTCTGTAATTTTGATAATGACGTGTTGAGATGGAATGGCTATTACAACTTGACCAATGGTTCCTCTAGCTCTATCTCCTTCATTTGCTGCTTAGTTGCACTTTTTGCCAATATATGATGGTATCCACATCACTGTTACCTTACTCTGCTAATTGATATCGTGAATAAAGTCTTGTATTTGTTGTTTTATAGGTTGCTTGCTGCATATTTGTATCATTTCCTGGATGGCACTTACGGAGTTCTTGTGGGGTTATTGGTCATTTTTAATATCTTTCAGTACAGTGAGTATACTGTAATCTTCTGCCGTATACATATACTACATATATAGTGTGGGATTAAAGTATGGAATATCAAAAAAAAAAAAAAATTCGAACTCGGTTTTTTTTAAAAAGACGCTGAAACACGCCGATTTTAGTTTTTAAAAATACACATTAATATGTGCGATTCATCTTCCGACTTTCATTTATTTTCAGTTATGACGTCATAACAAAAAAAATTAAATGGCAACATAGATTTTTAGTAATGGAATCCGATATTTATTTTTCTTCCCTTTATGATCACGAAAATAAATCATAATGGTGCATAACAAAAATTTTGAGAAAAATTGAGCTGAACATCTAATACGTAATAATGAAGAATCAAGATACTTTGATAAAAAATTTAAATCTAGCCAACTGTTTCATTCAAGCATTCTGTCAATCTTAGTAGAAATATTAAAATTCAACAGTAAACTACAATAATAATGGCAAGAGCGTTGAAGATTGACAGAATGTATAAGTATTGTACATATTTAACACATCAACTTTATATATTTTTAAATTCATTCTATGAACAAGTTTCCCCTTATTCTTCTAATGTTTGAGATTCTTCGAATTCATTGATGAGATTGACGGTATTTCTGAAGGGTATGTATCTATAATTATAAATATTTAATTAATAATAAAATAAGATATATTAAATGTACTTCCCAGAAAAAGCCTTCAGTGATGTTTTTGTTTTTTGACACTGACATTTATCTGTTAGTTACAAACATTTAAATTTTTCCACTTGTTTTCCATGGGCATGGGCTGCGAGATTCATTTACAACATATTATTTTGTATATTTATATATCTCTAACTCTATATAGAAGATATAATAAAAAATTTAAATGTATCGGATAGAGATTTTTATATTCACACTCACACACACACACACACACACACATACATACACATACACACACGGACATCATCATAAAATGTTATAATCGGATTCTAGGGACCTGAAAACGGACTTATCCATTAAAATCTGGATATGTGATTTTTAGCATTATTTCAATACCTCTTTTAGCGAGAGGTAATATTGAGAAAAAGTCAATAAAAATTTAAATTAATTCTTTTATCATTATTTTTCATAGGCTATGTATGAAAAACTAAAACTGATACTTATTTGTAAATATTTGTGTCGTTTTAATTTAAGCTCAATTATTTTTCATATATATAGCATACTGAAAAATAACGATAAAAATAAAATTTATTTTAATTGAGTTTTTCCTAATATTTTTGCTATGTAAGAATATAAAATGATTACATGGTGATAATCGGAAAAAAATAACCCAACGAATGAGTATAGATTTATGTAAAATCCTATTTAAAAAATATGACTTCATGTTATAGTTTTAGAACCATTGGTTTAATTTTTCTTCTTCAATGAATGAATGTCCCCCTTGATCTACCACAACTTTTATTTGAAGAAATAACTGCAAGAAATAGTTATGATGCCGGCACGGCATCTTCGAACTTGTTATCCCCGAGATCAAAAAATGATAAACATTAAATGTCATTACATGTCAAAATAATTCCAGTTAAAAAAAATTCTTGCGTAAATAACTGTTATACATAAATATAAACACAGTATATATAATATTCATTACAAGAATATCTAAAACAACAAATTAAGTAAAATATAAAAGCAATCATTTAAATATCATGAAAGTAAATAAAAAATAGACAAATATATGTCGACTAAACTAGAATTTAATAGTTTTTACTTCACCGTTATTTACATAATTGACAAATATGAATTGCTAACAAATTTTAATTTGTAAATTTTTGAGCATGAATGAATATAAGATTTTAATAAAAAGTATTTATTAAAAACTAAATGAAAACATGTCAAAAATGAAAAATCAAAGTCTTTTTTAAAAATAAAAAATTCTGCGAAATATAAATCATCACTTAAGTGTAGTGAGCGTTTCCACACTCACTAGCTGAAAATAAATAACAAAAGTGGAGATAAATTTAGATTATAAAATAATAACGTTAAAAGCATGCAATATAAAGAGCATTCGAGTTTCATTTTCTAATTGTTGAAGCTCTTTAAGTAATCGTACTTCACTATTTCAAATATAATATAATAGGTACCTATATTATAAATATCAAATATTACGACCCACGTAATACGACATCATAAACTTTGCTCTACATTAATTTTATTTTATATATTAATTCATAACATATCATACAGTAAGACAGACATATGGTAAATAAAATAGTAAAGAATTTTGTTTTAAATAGAACCTATCATCGTCGTTAGGCGCTCAAACCTCAAAACTGATTTATACCTACGTATAAACTTTACCGCATTCGTTCATATTGGTTTGTACCACGATCACGGTTTTAACTAAAACACTGTTTTAAGAAGTGTCAAATTCAAATTTCAAATTTTACCCTTATGTTAGAAGATCGATTTATTTAAAAATATGTTTGAGTACAAACTATGGTCTGTTTTAAAATCATATTTTGATAAATTTGATAGTATTTATTATCATTAAATAATGAAATTTGACATTTCTTAGAACAGTGTTTCAGTTAAAACCGTGATCTTGGTACGAGCCATAAGGTTTTGATGCAAGTAAAAAACCTTGAGTTCATTTTTACCTATCGCTGTGTGTGTGTGTGTGTGTGTGTGTGTGTGTGTTTGTATGTGTGCATGTGTGTAAGTGTGTGCGTGTTGGAAAGAGCTAACTGACAGATGTCGGTGTCAAAAAACCAGAGACATTAATGAAGACTTTTTCTGGGAAGTACATTTCATATTTCTTATTTTATTATTAATTAAATATTTATAATTATAGATACATGTTGTGACGAGAGTCACTAGATTTGAATTTATTTTTCGTGTTTAGCGTTGTCGTCCTGTGGTTAGCATGTCAGTTTTTTTTTTTTGCTAAAGTTTGATTATTGAAATCGTAGTTCAAATCCCACAAGTAAAAATATATCTGCATTTTTTATTGTTTTGTATTGTGTTGAATTACGCTTACAATATAATTGTTTGGTTATATTGTATGTCGTTTGTTGTAAAATGTATTGTTGTATTTTGGTTATGGTTGCTAATGTGTATAAAATTGTTGTATATCTATCAGCTATTGCTTGGTCCAGTGGCTAGTGCGCTTGACCAGCGCGCTGGAGATCGAGCTGGAGATAGTTGGTTCGATCCCACATGAAATTGTAGTTTTTTATATTTTATTCAAACTTAGCGAGAATTTGCAGGATGACCAAAAACGTGCTTGAACCTTTTATGATATTTTTTACGTTTTTTCGGGGTATAAATAGGAGCTCGAACGTTAGTTTCAAGCAGAGAGTATGTGCTCTCTCAAGGGAGCGTTAGCTCTCCAACGAGCATTAGACGGTGTGTGCCGTCTTCCGCGAACCTGGTGAGGGCTAGGTGAGTGGGTTGGCGATGACCTTGGCTGCCTCTGACTCAGTGCTGTTGGTGTGTGCCGGCAGCTCGTGGAGAGAGCAGGAGGTGTACCGTACCGGTGTATGTAGCCGGTTGTTCCTGTGCAGTGGTGTTGTCCACTGTTGCCGTAATCGCGATTATCAATGACTGTTGGTGTGTGTCAACACTGTGTCAGCCGAAATCGCGATTGTTGATGGGTGTTGTCAAGTTAAAAGGTCAAGTAGATGTTATCTACACCGACTTCTCGAAAGCATTTGACAAACTAGATCACTCTATATTGTTAAAAAAGCTCGTAGCATATGGTTTGTCAAGTCCATTAATTATATTAATTTCATCGTATTTACGAAACAGGTATCAGTACGTCAATATTCATGGCTATAACTCTGAAAAATTCCTTCAGAAATCTAGTGTACCACAAGGATCCGTTTAGGGCCCTTTACTCTTTAACGTTTTCATAAACGATATAATATTAACGTAAACCATTTACTATATGCCAATGATTTAAAACTGTTTCACAAAATCTCAAACTCGAGTGATTGTGGATTACTGCAGCAAAATCTTAATGAAATATATGCCTGGTGCGTTAAAAATAAACTTTACTTAAATGTTGAAAAATGTAATATTATCACATTTACCAGTTACTGTTGATTATTCGATTAATAATTGTCCATTACAAAGAATAAAATTATTTACAGATTTGGGTGTTACTTTTGATCCGTTACTATCATTTACACATCATATAACAACAAAGATTTCTACAGCGTTCAGATGCGCAGGTTTTATTATGCTCAAATGTTGGACAATGTTAACGTTCTAAAATTACTATTTACATCTCTAGCACGTCCTCATTTAGAATATTGCTCTGGGATCTGGAACCCAGTTCATAATAATCACATTGAAGCTATTGAGAGAGTTCAAAGAAAATTTATAAAATCAGCCATTTACAAGATTCAAGGGACGTACCCACCAAGAGGTACACCACAACATATTTTGTTGGTATATCTTAACTTGAATTTTATATATCAACCCCGTAATATGCATGCCGTAATAATATTATATCAAATCATTCATAACATTAATGACTACCCTCTCATAATGAACAAATTAAATTTTCGAGTTCCCAGATCTTCTCGTCTCAATAATACATTTTACATGCCAACTGCTCGTTCGAATATAATAGGAAAATCTCCCATGTACATTATGATACTATCACATCATAATATAGAGGAACATATCGATATATTTCACAATAACGTCAAAGTTTCTTCTCACTCTTTAAATGGGCACTTCCTGTTGGGTGTAGTATTAAATAAAAAAAAATAATAAAAAAAATAAAAAAAAGTGACAACACTGTAACCGTACCGTGTTCCCGTAACTTTGGTGTGGCCATTGTTACTCGTTCATAGCGTGTTCCCACAACCTTCGTGTGTGCCATTGTTTCCCGTTTATTGTTGATCGTGCGTTAATTTGTATGATTATTTGCCGATAGAATGCCAACGATTGTTACTTTGCTTTGTTTTATTTATATTACTTCTCATTTTAATATATTTTAATAAAATATTAAAAATGATTACAATTGATTTCATTGTTAAAAGCCGAACTCTGTCTCCACTACGCTACCCGAGCACTTTTTGGCTTCAAGCCACCCTTTTCAGCGACGCTATGAGAGCGTCCCTTACAGGATTAACCATCTCTCCTGTGTTCCCGCAACCTTGGTGTGTGCCATTGTTGCCCGTTCATTGTTGATTGTGTATAGTAAAGAAAAATCCTGCAAGTATCGCTGGTTCATCTTAATGATTATTTGCCGATTGTATGCCAGTGATTGTTACCTTATTCCTTCGTTTTATTTATTAATTCTCGTTCAAAGATATTTTAATAAAATATTAAAATATGATTATAATTGATTTCATTGTCAAAAGCCGAACTCTGTCTCCACTAAGCTACCCGAGCACTTTTTGGCGTTCAAGCCTCCCTTTTCAGCGATGCTATGAGAGCGTCCTTTACAGGATCGACCATCTCTTTTTGTGCTGTGTTTCCGATTGATTGGCGCCCGAGCAACTTTTTGACAGCAAGGAGAACGAACAGGGACGTCATTACAAAATGGCGACTGAACAGGGACATCGTCCTTTTTACAAATGGCGCCAGAGCCGGGACGTCGCCGTTACAATGTATTACATAACCCTTCAGAAATCCGCCAATCTCATCAATGAATTGGTAGAATCTCGAACATTTAGAAGGAAACTTGTTCATAGAATGAATTAAATAATATTAAAATATGTAATTTAACGCCTTATTGATATTGAAGTTATGGCGTACACACGTCCTGTTTGTAGTCGGTAATTACTTTGTAGATCGGGCGCCATGTTGTCAGTGGCGGCGTTTCCTGTAAACTAGAACGGCGTAGTTCTGTGGAGATGGGTAGGGTTTTTGTGTGTACAGAGACGAGATTGTTAAATCTCTGGTGGGTGGGCAACATAATACAAGTAAAATTTTTTGCTAAGTCATATTTGACTATTTACACTGTTATAAACAACGTATATTGTAGGATACACGTTTCTAAGCATTCTAACTGTGACGGTACAACGGGAGATTTTCTAGCGGACGAAAATGCACTTCGTCACAGTAAAGAAGATATGTGTTTTTGTGTGTACCAGAAATGATAAATATTTATATAGCCTAAATATGGAAATGGCGAGAGGTCTTGTGCTGGCCACAACAATTTTTTTTATAATGTAATATACATAGATATGTTCTAATCATCTAAGCTTTCAAAACATATTGACAAAACTTATGTAACATGTGCTATTAATACTCGTATACTTAGTAATGGTAACTAAATTGATAGCTTCATTGATTTATAGTTAAATTTACTTAAATAAATACATTATAATGGCGAATAATACGGTTCTGGAGGCTGGAGGTGCCTGTATAATAAACGTAGTCGTATCATTTTAGTTGATGATGAGCGTTTGGGAGAGCTAACAACTACGACCTTCCGCCGATAACATCGAAAAAGTTCACCAAATAATACTGGATGAGAAGAAAATACACCGGCTCATGGACGCTTTGACGGTAGCGATAGCCAAAATTCACGAATTGCGATTCGAATTGATACCAGACGGGCCCCCCATAGTAACATTTTTCTGTTTACGAAGTTCAAAGTGTGGCTCAAAGAACAGAGATTTTCATCGAAAGAGTAGGTCTTCATACCTATAGAAGCCTATATAAGCAAGACGCCAACTATTCTCTTATATTCTTATGAGGTTAACATCACTTTTAACACAAGCGCCCGTATAAGAGTGAGTTCATAGTATTGATCTATATATCTGTTATCTGTATCGCATGCATGACGTCTTAGGCTCTCGAAGCTGTCGTGTAGAGAATACCAGAGTTCAAAGTTGTGCTATTTGGAAATAATTTTAAGTTTGTCGTTGGTCGGATTCGAATTCGAGATGTCAGAACTTTAACCAGCAATATACATGTAACGCCATTTTTATTATAGATTCGAAAATAAATATGCACTCGTTTGGGGTTTTATGAAAGACAAAAACTATTCTGAATTATTCTCTCATATTCCAACAAATCATATTTATTTCTTTTTGTCCAGTAAATTTGTCTTTATGAGACCATTACCATTGTGTGTAGTTATTAACGTCAACAAAGTTGAACTGATACAAAAAATATTTAAAATATTCCGAATATATGTACCAGGTGTTCAACTATTAAATTCAGTTCATAAAAGTAACAATTACGGACAAGCATTAACACTAACTACTTTAAATCATGATAAATAATCATGGCTTATCTCCAACTGCTAGACGGAAATATCTGTAAAGGTGACATTAACATATTTTTACCGTGGACGTTGTCTAACAGGTTGATTTTACTAAAAATTTAAAAAATATTAAACTAATATTCAAATAAATTGGTCCTGTACTAGATCTATTAACATTTTAAAAATAATATACCTACATGCTTCCTATATTAACCTGCATTTTAAAATAGTATATTAAACATCAAGGTTATGAAAAGTATCATTATCGACCGAGCGAAATATTATAATACCCCGGTTAAATATATTTCTCAATTTCTAATAGTTACATAGTTATTTAAAAATTAAATATTGGCCAAGGTCACCACAGCATTTAACTTAGTGCCATTATTTGATATTTTTTGTAAATCAGAGGCACTGCTAAGATGAACTCTCAAAGGTAAACAAAAAGTCCCATTTAATCGTAAGTCTTAACTCTTGTAGGTAAACCCAGTAAAAACTCATTTTTCACTGCCTCTCGGATCCATGCTGATTAAGCTTTTTTTACTCATTATGGTCAATATGCACTTGAAGTTTGATCTAACAGTATAGATACACCCTGTATTATTGAATTTATTTTTGAATGTTCATAGTATTTCTACGATTATTTTTATTTTCTCGCCTGTTTGGTTAGTATAGTTTGTTTTTAATCAGGTTGGCAAACTGTAGCGCAGACAGAACAATACGAACGAGGAGTACAAGATAGTGGATTGTGGCGGGCAGACCTCTAAAACATTTGTTACAATATATATGGACGTCACAATTAGTAATAAACCTATATAGATATACATACAGGTTGTCTCTATAACCTAGCTCACTATTGGTAACTTTTTTATTTGAAGAGATACGAGGTTGATTAAGTGAGAAAAATTCTGCCATTTTATATTGGAAAATTGGTCATGTAGAAAAATAAAAATTGTGTCAGCGGTTCTCAATATTTGGGACAAAATATATATTTTTTAAATGGAACAACATGTTTTTTATTATCTTATTGGAAAGAGTATTTTTTTCTCTTTCCAATAAGGTAATGTTGTTTATGTACAATTTTTTCAAATAAACGAGTTATTTACGGTTAAAAATTAAAATTTTGTAAACTGTTTTATTAGTTTATTTAGCCAAGTAAGCCATGGAAACAATTGATTCTTTGTTTGTTTGACGTTTAATGATATCTCCCGTGTTCTCTGTGTTTAATAATGTTTAATAACTTTACAAATAAAGAAAAGTTAGATATGATCTTGCTATATGGAAAGTTACATCTAGACACCAGTTACGTAGAATATTTTCTTTAATTGTTTTGTTATTACTGTAAAATAAGTTAATAAAATAATAATTTTATAAAAAACAATTGTTCCCATGGTTTACTTATTGTTTATGTACATTTTTTTCAAGTTAACGAGTTATTTAAGTTTAAAGATAAAAATTATCTATTATTTGTTTATTTAGTCAAGTTTGCGCAATTTAACCAGCCTCGTATCTCTTCAAATAAAAAAGTTACCAATAATGAGCAGGCTTATTGAGACACCTGTATATAATATATATATATATATATATATATATATATATATATATATATATATATATATGTATATATGTATATATATATATATATATATATTTTGTTCATAATTTATTGCTAATAATGCTATTGCTAATTTGTTTTCATATGAAAATGAATAAACGGTGAGTTATTATCATAAATTCAATTATAATCGAAAAATAATACAGTTTACACCAAAGAGAATACGTTCACAAAAACAATAGCCAATCTTATACAGGTTGCACGGCTCGTTCGGTCAAACTTTCCTATTCGTGAAATAAGACTATATGTTTTACTCTTGTTGCATAAATAACTATTTTAAATTTCTCGTGTATGCAAGTATCCCATTATACTAAACTAAAGCAACAATTAAATAAATAGATATGTAACTAAATGGTCTCCAACAATGTACTTTCTACAATTCAACGTGCAGCTAAACTTTGGACAATAATAACCTATAAAAGTTATAAACCTTGTCATGAATAGTTTGAAAATATCAGAACATAATGAGTAATAAAGTAGAACAGAAGGATATAAGAATTAGGGAAGAGGAATAAACGAAATGAAACAACAGCCGAAAAAGTAAGGTAATCGTTCTCGTCATTTACTAGGTTATAACTGTCAGAAAGTCCGACGAAACACGTTTATTTCGTCTACTTTCACTCTGCACATCTTTATTCTTTACACCACCTTTTTAGTAAGTCTGATGAAGTGTTATAAGACATACAGCTAAGTTACGTATTCAGTTGTGGTTATGTAAAGACCCAAGTTCAAAGTTAGCAGAAGATACTGGGTGATATGAATAAAAATGAGTTCGTTTCGTAAGAATAAAAATGCAGAAATAGCTACTCCTTCGAGAATCGAAGTATATACAGTACAATCGCGTTGACGTGAACACTTGAATATATAGACTACTCGTAGTTTCAACAAGATATTTTTAACATTGACTACCTTATAACGTGAACATCCTAGCTTTCGCTAATTTGAACATAGATTATTCACTGCTTGTGGACTTCTCCTATTTACTTGTGAAACGTAGAAACAGCTTAAAAGTTAATAGAAGTAGTGTTTCTGTGTGGTGTTAGTTGTGCTATTATTTTATCGAATATTATCTTTAATTTTCTTTCCAAAATATGTCTAAATTTAAACGAAAAATTGTATCTCAATTTGAAAAAGCAAAAAATTTTATCTGAATATGAGAGTGATGCTAGTTAACCTTTTTATCCAAGATATATGGCATAGCGAAGACAACTATTTGCAGTTTAAAAAACAAGAAACTTGCGATAAATAAAACCGAAAGTAAGATGATAAAGCCGAATAATAAACTCACTTCAGAAATAGCTGAATTGTCAAAAATGGAAGCAGCCTTATATAAATGGGTTGTCCAGTTAGTGGAGTTATGCTAAAAGAAAACGCGAAGGAATTGCACGTAGAAATAATTGACAGCTAGTTCGACATGGAGTGCGATTTTAAAAAATTATTGTATGTATACATATATTGTAGTAAGTTTGGCTTAATAAATATATGTATGTAAGAATTTATATTTATTTAATAAGGATATGTGTGTTATTATTTTAAATTTTATAAACCTTCGGTGATGTGAACAGTTTGATAAAATTAACAAGCCTGGATTTATTCTGTTCGCACTAACGTACTGTACTTGGAAAAATTGGTGATCAGACTCAGTCTGTAACCGAGGTCTTTTGAAATAGTGGAATTAAAACCAATCAACTGCCAAATTTTAATTTTTAATAAATTCAAGTTCCAAATGGAATTTGTTTTGTTTTCCTTCTGTCGTTCTTTCCAAAATATGCCCAATGGGTTCAAATCTAACATCTTCAGGTACACGATTTTTTCTTATTACATTGGAAGTCAATCTTACGGAAACCTTAGTATTGGAAATTGAACCTTTTTTCATATATGTTCTTGCAGTACTGAGTCTAAAGTCTACCTGTACATGCTTTACATATGAACATCTTCTACATTTATATAAGAGCATCTACTCGTTGAGCCTATATTACTTTTGTTCATATGACTTGGAGTAAAACCTCACACTTCATGCTAAAACTCATTACTTGGAGCACACTCATTTTTATTCATATTACCCATTATTTGTATGTCATACTTAGCACATTCATATGACGAGAGGGTTTCAAAAAAGCGGCATGAAGTAATACAGGCAAAATTATGAACTATTTTCGTTATACTAATATATTTACCAATAGAGGGTTGTAGAGTAGTACATATTGGTTCGCATCTGAGATGAGAAATATAGAACTAAAACTGTAAAAAAAAAAATTAAGAAAATATACAAGACAGGTAGTTCACCCTATGATTTTATGACGGGTCAATATTTCTCTTGTAGTGAGTAAGATCAACAAGCGAAGAAATACTCCATTTTTTAACTTTATGTATGTCTAGTTAGCATCTTTTTCTCTCAGCTATCTACTTATTATTTTGTCAACACAATTTTAATTATTAACGTAGATTGAGAAAAAATATATAAAAAAGCAATACCTATATTAACAAGAGTAAGAGATTTAAAATAAGAACAATAGATTTAGAATTTAAAAAAATAATATACTAACTAAAACTTAAATAATAACTTCAAAGTTATATTATTGTTTGTTTAATGTATCAATACATTGCGTCGTTTGATATGTCGCAAAACGTATATCGATGTATCGAAAAATTAAAGAAAAAATAACATAACTTACTATACAAATGGTACAAAAACTGTCACTCAAGATAAATAAATAAAATTAAAAACTTAATAATAAACAGAATTTATTTAGAAATATCAAACTTAAATCTCTATTAATAATGGTGTTATCCATATCCTTTTAAATGAAGCGTCTTTCAATTTTTAAATTATTTTTTAGTATGAAAAAGTTTTAATTATTTAGTTTTTGAATATATAGAAGATTGTAAATCAAATTACTGAAATGACATGCTTATATATATATATATATATATATATATATATATATATATATATATATTCAGTCAGATAGGAATTCAGTATTTACTTTCCATATATGTGAACTGCAATACCGACATCTCTAGTAGTGTCATCTGTAAGATAATCCTCAATCTACTTTTAAGTGCAGTGGCAGTTAAATGAATGTTTTGGTAAATTTTTGAAACGTGTCGTTTTAAAAACCTAAAGCATACGATATTACAAAATTTACATTTTTGTTTATGGTTTTTAATTTTGTCCTGAATATGATTTTGCCTACGTATTTCAAGTTATAAAATATTATATATACATATATACATTATCCGTTATTTTTCGTTCTATGGATAAGGATATACAGAAATTCAAATAACTGTCAATCAAATACACATTTGCATTACAATTATGTTGAATTTATAGCCGACTCTGGTGCTACAGACCATTTAGTTAATAACGAAAAGTATCTTACGGATGTAGAAGTATTACAGATATATTACAAATGAAAATATAGCAGAAGAAGGTGAAGGAATTGTCGCTACCAAAAGAGGAACTATAGAAACAGAAAAAGTGAAATTTAAAAATGTTTTATTTGTACCAATTTTAAGATGTAACCCTCTATCAATAACAAAAGTTGAAGGAGCAGGTTTTACTATTAAGTTTCAGAATAATAAAATGTCAATATGCGACAAAGGTTTAGTTATTAAAAGAGGATATAAGACGGACAATTTGTACAAACTATGATTTAAATAAAAAGAAAGAAAAACTAGAAATAGAGTTTAGTATAACATATTGCAAAAAAACTATGGCATAGGAGGAGATTAGATCATACTTCATCAGTTAAAAAGGAGGAAGCTCATATATATTATGAACTAGATAATAATGAAACTATTTACAAGAATTGTTTGCGAGATAGACAGACAAGACATCCTTTCACGAAGAATGAACTAGAAACAACTAGAGAAGAAGAAAGGAAAAGAATAAGAAAGCAACTAAAGTTGTTGGATGACTACAAGACTTACCACGCTGCATTACTATTTGTAAATTTTATAAATGATGAACCAAAAAATCCACATAAAGCCTTAGAATCACTTAAGAAAGAACAGGAGAAAGAAGCCATACGAAAAGAATTAAAATAATACGAAAAGCGCAAAAGAAAGATCCACACTACAACAGATGGGACTTTAAGAAAAATGATGAGAAAATTTTAAAACAAGACTAGTGGCAAAGGGCTTCGACAAAACATAGACTGCTAGTTATCGCAATCCGAGAAAACATGAAAGTGGAACAGATGGACGTCAAGGCTGCTATTCTCCATGGCGAGCTATAGGAGGAGAACATCAGGAAAGATATGTAGAAATCTGGTAGAAGATAAACGAATTAATTTAGAATACCTATTTGCAGTTATGTGAATAGATATCTGATATTTTACCTAAACCATTATGTAAAAATTTCAATAATTTTAGGAATCTCACGGTAGTTGAGCAATGTTAATTATTGATTTTTTGTTAATAATGTAGTGGGATTGTATGTGACGATATTATAAAAGAAATTCAGTGTTGAGGACGAGTGTTGATAAGTGGTTACATTTATTAGAAAGACAAATCTGAATTTCTTATTTAGTTGTTATACAGTTGTCATAGAAGTAATTAGTTCTATCATTGACAAGCAGTAGGTAACTGTCAAGTATTTTTTTTTTTTGTTCATTAAAGAAGTATTGTTCAAAGGCTTTGTCTATTATTTAGCAAACCTTAAATCGAATAAAACTAAAAATTATGATTATTATTATTTATTATTGTTACTATTCTCAAGTATTATTATTATTATTATTATTATTATCATTAGTTATTATTAATTATTATTATTTTAATCATTATTAATATTATTATAAATACATATATATCTTCACGGCATATTACCCATTACTGGGTGTACCAGTGTCTACAACACACGTAGACGTCGGTAATGATGACGATATATATAATATAATATAATATAATAATAATAATAATAATAATAATAATAATATTACTACTACTATAAATTATTATTATTTAGTAGAATTTAATGTTGATCATTTCATTCCTGTCATTTCAGATGAAGTTCTACTTTATTCCATTATCTATTTTTGATTTACCAGCTGAAAATGAAACCTCTCCTGCCCTATGTTATTTGATAGAATCTTCATTTAAACACTAAACAGTTTTATTAAGAATAATTTGTCGAAATTGATAAATAATTTAAACTCACTCACAGTATTATCAAATTTGTAATTGAAAGTTAAACCAAATTTTTAATTAAATTTTAGATGGATATAGATATGTTTCCTTACGCTTGTAATGAAAATAACTATGATATCCGTATATTTTCCGGTAAAACATTGTTCACTGGGTTTAACTTCACACACAAATGTTTTTTCAGTACTCAAAACAGCAACCAGGACTATAGGACCTATTTCAATCAACCTTTTCTACGTTTCCCATCTTATCCTTTGTAGTATAGCTTTGTTTACTTTTATCGCAACCCAACAACAGATATAGTTCTCCCCTATTAATAGATAAAAATTTACAATCAAGTCTACAATTGAAAATGTTC
This sequence comes from Ophonus ardosiacus, assembly GCA_943142095.1. NCBI lineage: Eukaryota > Metazoa > Arthropoda > Insecta > Coleoptera > Carabidae > Ophonus > Ophonus ardosiacus. The sequence goes on from OW964824.1 coordinate 45,850,778, forward strand.
CCCGAGGCTTTACAGAGAAGCAAATTTCCTATTCGTAAGCGATCTCGATATCTAGATTTCCATAGCCTGCGATAAGGAAAGGCCGCTCCTGCATCGGGATAAGAGAGTAAAATTGCAAAGTTTGGACTGCACCATTTTGCACGAGATTGATTTTGAATTCCCGAGCTTTATAAAACCATTACGATAAATTACAGTACACGCGCTTCAACGTTGCACATAGTCAGTATCAGTTTACGTACTTATAGTTATAAAATTATTATTTATGGGTAACCATTTGGAAAACAGACAGTTTCCAAAGAAATTCATAAACAGAAAACATACCTTTTTTATGTCATTACTTCAGAAAATTTGTATATATCAATACTGCGTACACTTTAGTGAAATTACAAAATAATTTACATCCCTAGGTTAACAGGTCAATAAAATGTAATAATTTCTTTATATTTTCTGTTGTCAATACGTTTTAAAATACTACCTAGTTATACCACTTGATTTTATTGTTGTTTAGGTTTTGATCAATATGTTTTCCTTGAATGTTCTCTAGATGCGCTAGGTGTTTACCAATGTATTTATAGCCTATGTTGTGATTTAAGAAAACAATAAATTCTATCTATAAACACTATTATAAGTAGACTTTTTAGCGTACGTTTTTAGAATTATAAATGTTATACTAGTATTAAATGTGACCTTAGTAAACAAGTCACCAGTGCTTAACAAAATAAGCATTCGATATTTTGAAATAGTGTTTGTAAATAATATATTGTATGATAATACATATTTGTTCATGTTTCGACGTGAGTAGCTGTGATTTTTTTTTGTTGCTCCATAAAAAATATCTTAAGTGCCGTTTTTTTTTATATAAAATGTATATATATATAAAACTCGCCACCAAGATGCCAAAACCAGGTAGCTCGCCCCAAGTACAGGATATCGTAAGCAGTGTGCTGAAAGATCCTACATTTCTGAACACTTTGGTCGATATGGTTTTTGCACGTGTTGACCAAAAACTTGAGGAGCAAAAAGCTCATTATGTGTCTATTATACATAAAATGGGCCAAGAAAATCAAGTGCTACACATTGAGATTGACCGACTCGAACAATATTCCAGACGCAATTGTATTAGAGTGTTTGGAGTTCCTGAAGATCCGGCTAGCGGATTTTTATAATAATTTATTTTTAAATATTTTGATATCATAACTTTATCTGAAACTTGGCTTTCAAATTCAGTCAGCAATGCTGAGATTCTTGATTGCTCCAAATACACAATTTATAGAAAAGATCGCGACAATTCTAGAACGGGTAAAACAATGGGAGGTGTGTTATGTGCTGTTAACACTAAATTTAAATCTAATGTTATTAAATTAGATTTACACCCAAACTCTATTTCTGATATTATATGTGTTCGTGTTTCTCTGTTGTCCGGTGAGAATCTCATTGTTGCTGTTGTTTATTCTCCTTCTCCGGTTACACTTGACCGACATATCATGATTTATGAGTGTCTTGAATCTTGTCACTCGATTATGCAGTCCGATTTTATTCTTGTTGGAGATTTAAATATCAGTAAATTGATTGATCATTACAATAATGGTTTTTGCAATCCTTGTATGACCAGATTTGTAAATTTTTCGAATTTTTTTAATGTTTCCCAGCTGAATTATGTGCTTAATTGTGATTCACGATTATTAGATGTGGTATTATATAACAAAACTGGTTCTACTTCTCGCAGTGACATTATTTTAACACGTGAAGATCCTCTCCATCCTACTTTGTCAATATCATTAAATGTTCGTCCATGTCTTCTTACAAATTCTACCTTTAACAATACTTATTCTTTCAACTTTCCCCTTGCTAACTTTGAATTTATGTATAATCTTCTTCGTGATGTCGACTGGAATATTTTAAGGGAATATGATGACGTTCATCAAGCATTCAGCAAATTTTACGATATTCTCGATCTTGTTTTCAGGGATTGTGTTCCTCTCACTCGTAGAAAATTATCTCCTTATCCTCCTTGGTTCACGAAACAAATTATTTCTGTACTTAAACTTAAAGATAAATATCATCAGTTATTTAAAGAAACTAATGATGAAAGAAATTATTTACAATTTAAAGCTCTCAGGTCTAAAATTAAAACTGATATTAAGGTTGAGTATAAAAACTTTATTCGCCGTTCAGAAAATATGATCGCTAGTGACCCAAGTAAATTTTAGTCATTTATTAAAAAAAAGAAGAATTGCACACGTATACCTGGAAACATGCATTGGGGTGATATCAATTATAATGATGTTCAATCTACGGTCCAAGGTTTTGCTGATTATTTTTCTACTGTCCCCGAATAAATGTTCAGACTTCTCTAAAATATATAATCCTTCAACTACAAATAACTATTTAGATATAAAAGAAATTTCAGAAGATGAAATTTCTGTATCAATTAAGTCTTTAAAAGTGTCATATTCTCCTGGTCCTGATTTTCTTCCTTCTTATATTTTAAAAGTTTGCTCAGATTTTTTTGTCGAACCACTCTACATTCTTTTTAATTTAATCCTAAAAACTAATAAATTTCCTGATACTTTAAAATTATCCCAAATTAGTCCAATTTTTAAATCTGATGATACTACTGATATTTCAAACTATAGGCCAATTTCTATTATTTCTAATATTTCTAAATGTTTCGAAAAAAATCTGTTTAAAAACATATATAGGTCTGTTAGTAATGAATTAACAACTGCACAACATGGCTTTATTAAGGGCAAATCAACTGCAACTAACCTTAGTCAATTTACTGAATTCACTATTAATGCTTTCAGTGAAAATTCTCAAGTTGATGTATATACTGATTTTGCCAAGGCTTTTGACTCGATAAATCATTATGTACTATTGTTCAAACTGGAGTATCAGTCTGATTTCTCTCCGGATTTACTTATGTTAATACGTTCGTATATCAGTGACCGTAAACAATTTGTGCAGTACCATGGCCACAAATCTGATTTTTTTACTTCCCACTCTGGTGTTCCACAGGGTTCCAATTTGGGCCCTCTTCTCTTTGTTTTATTTATTAATGATATTACTAAGTGTTTGGAGTTTTCAAATACTCTTCTATATGCTGATGATTTGAAACTATTTAAAGTTGTAAATAATCTTAGTGACTGTCGTAAATTACAAAATGATATTAATAATCTTCTAGCTTGGTCGTCTTCATCACATCTATTTTTCAACTTTTGTAAATGTAAAATTATGTCTTATTCGATGAGGCACAGTCAGGTAATTGTTCCTTACTGGATGGAAGGCCAGTGTCTAGAAAGAGTGAATTATCATAGGGATTTGGGAGTTATATTTGATCCGAGATTACTGTTTGATTTACATTAAAATTTCATTGTAAATGCTGCTTATAAAAGCTTAGGTTTTATTATACGTAACTCGCAGTTCTTCAAAAATCAAGAAACTCTTAAATCTCTATACTACTGGCTTGTTCGATCAAGACTGTTTGGAATCCACTATATAACACATAGTAAAAACATTGAATGGGTACAAAGAAAATTTGTAAGATACTGTACTAGAAAATTTACAATTAATTTTAATCCATTAGATTACAGTTACAATGTAGCCCTGTTAGATCTTAATATGTCTATGTTGGAGTCCAGACGTGAGATGTACTCATGTCTTTATCTACATAATTTATTAACAGGCAAAACTGACGACACTGTAGGCCTAAGTAATGTGCACATTAATATTCCGCACCTTACATCCAGAATTCGCATAACATTTTATATTCCTCATCTTAGGAGATATTACTATTTGAAGAGTCCAATTACATGACTTTGTTTCATTTACAATAGCATCGAAAGAAAAATAGATACTGAAGTTGACCTTTTTCATTTAAATTACAGAGTATTTAGAACCATCTTGAATAATCATTTATGTGCATTTTGATATTAAAGCCCGGTTTATGCAGTAATATCATAGTCATTGTTATAGTTGTAGTCTTAGTCTTAAGAATTAAAATATGTTTTTGTAATAGAGCGGTTTACACAACATCGTCATAGTCAGTATCATGAACATAAGCATAATCACAGAATTGGATTAATTTTAATTTTATGACTACGACTATAACGAATTACAATGCATGCCTGAGAACTGCCAAGAAAATATAAACTCTATTTTAATTGTAATGTTGTTTATTATAAACAAACTAGCAAAAACTATTTTTTTCTGTACGTATACATATTTATTTATTCGGCAAACATAATATTTCTTATAAGTAAAAGTAAATGAGGTTAGAAAGTGACATATTAATAGTCACAACAAAAATGCCACCACCTATCTTAAGACTGTTCTTATGACTATAACTTAAGACTATGATTATGATAGTGACTATGTTATTGCTGCACAAACCCGGCTTAAATATCTCACATAAATATACTCGTATGTATTTAATTTTTCTATGTTAATATTTCGTAATTCCATTTGATATGTATTTGTATGTATGTATACGTATATATTATGTTTCTGTCTCTACGTCAAACATGTTTTTTGTAATTTGTTAATTGCTGTATGTCTGACCCCCTTGTAATTTGATTTTTTTTAATCCGGTTAGGTCAATAATAAATAAATAAATAAAGTATATTCAAAGTTCTTTAATTTAGTTTGAAAGATTGAAACATGATGCGGAGCGTAGTAACCCAAACACCAAACACAAAATAAACTCACAGTTTTAACACATGCGTATATCATAAATAGCTGTTATTTTAAATTGAGTCAAGAATGGCATAACTTTGAATTATATTTTTTATAAATATTATTTTCAAAATGACGAATAATAGCAGGATTGCTTCTAGCTGAAAAAGTAAGGAAACACGTCGTGTCACTCAGAGCACACATTTCAAGGTGAATGAAACGACCAGTAGTATCTGAAATCGTGTTTTTCAATAGGGTTATTTTACTATAATGTAAATCAAAACATTAAATGTCTAATTAATGTTGTAGATTATACTAAGTAACAGAATAATGCAAAAATACTCAAAATTATTTATTTAACGTACTATTTTGTCTAATATAGTTTGTTGAGTAAAATTTGTGATGTAAATTTCCTTCCTGACGTTTCTCATAAATTTTGTATATAAAGAATACCGTAAAATTAATATGAATGGCGACCATAGATAATCCGTTAGCTCATATTATTATTTATTTATTCTTATCTAATAATATTTATTTCTAGAAATTTGGAAGCAAAGTAAATTAAAATTGAAACTCATTTTATATTACTTTAAAATAACAATCGGTCATCAGTGTTTTTAAAAATTATTCAACGTATTTTCCTTTTTCCGCCTACCACACAATTGTCAGTTGCAATTGCATTTCCTTGTGTAACTCGTAGATCGTGCTGAAATTGTCATCGGGCTAATCTATCCACATAATTTACAATTTGTATTAATTCTTTCAGAAATTTTACTGTCAAAGTTTTTCACTGCATTTACCCTACTTTGTTTAATGTGTTTTCTTTTGTTTTATAAATTCCTTCCATACTAGTCTGTGCTGCTTCTCATATAGTGATACTTCTTTTTTCTAATAATTGTTGGACACTTCTTTTCTTTTCCTACAGTCTTGCCTTCCTAATTTTTTTACCTCTGTCATATGGCATTTTCACTACTCAAACCAGTGAATAATTATATCTCGTTTACATAAATGAAAAATGCCATAAAATTTAATATTTATACTTCAGGCCAGAGGTTATTTCAAACGAAGAGGAAGAGTAGTATAAATATTTATGATTATATCGGTTTTACATATTATATATATATATATATATATATATATATATATATATATATATAATAAATTGTTTTTATATTTATGTATATTCAATTATTTACGCAAGAATGACCTCAGATACATATTTTTATGTAGAAAACATTTTTTCTGACAATTGTGGATCAATTTTTCAAGTATTTTGTATAAAAATTATGTTTTACAATATATATTTCTAATATTTAAAGCATACAGCGATAAATTGGAACTAATGGGGTATTACACCTTTGCAAAGATATAGGAAACTTCAATAATTGTAAGGTAGTATACGTTAAATTAAGGGTTTTAGTAAAAATAAAATGATGAAATATTACTTAGCTTAATTATAGTAAACGTGACGACATAGTCCCTAGGGACACCTCGAGCTCACTAATCGATTATTATTGTATTTTGTGTGTGAGTGTGTGTGTGTGTGTGTGTGTGTGTGTGTGTGTGTGTGTGTGTGTGAATAGAACTATAGCAACAATACTATCATCCTAATGACATTGTCAAAATGTGTCATCAAATAGATTTATTTTAAATATTTTATTTAGTTTAAACATTTTTCTTTATGTCTGAATTCATTTAACAAGGGAGGGAAGTTTTAATAAAAAAAATATGCTTAATGCAGACAATACAAGTATCTTTAGAATTAACTGTTTGAGAAGCATAACCAGCTCGGGACTATGACGCCACAAGTCATTCAAAAATTGATATCTCGCTTACTAATTCGAATTTTAACATTTTAGTCGGAGGCATTTAGGAAAAAATAGCAGAAAGTTTCTCAGTAATCGTGATATTTGGTATTTTTTTTTGCGCCGCTAAACACGAATCTGAGGTTTTTGGCGTATAACTAGGAAAGTAAATAAAACATTTTCATATAAAAAGTTTTTTTCTACGACCAACCGTTCAGTCACTAAAGCGCGCCGAAAATAGGACAAAAAATTAAAAAGTGCGAAAAACGTTATTCACGATTCTGTACTCCTAATTAACGCCGAAACTACACATTTTACGTCAATGTTGACTATGTATGAAATAAAGGTGATGAAATGCACTTACAAATGCATGAAAAATAAATTTAATTTACATGATATATTTGAATATAATATAAAGGCTGGATATACGTCCGAAGTGAAAACTTAAATGGTTGACATTTGGAACGTATATCAATGCCATCTCTTGACTACTCCCGGAAGCATTATAAACTTAAATGCTTAATTGTGTCGGCAGTACGACAGTGTGGTTAGAGTGTTAGTTTTGTGATCGGCAAGTCCGAGCAGGCTACACAGCAGCGATATGTTGGATGGGTGAACGCGCAGCAACAAAAATTTATTATCACAATGCGATTCGGTGCGCCCCGCACTCTTACACCGAAAGGTACGAAAAGAGTTCAGGCATCAAAATGATGATGATGATGATGATGTTTAAATGTGCTGGGCGTACATTCATATTTTTTATAAGATGTCAAAATTCTATGAGCATTGCTACAAAATTTTCAAGAAAGAATTTTAATTTTCTTGGGAGAAATCTAGGAAATAACTCAAATTTTATTTTAAAATCTAGCCAAAATCCCCAAAAAGTCTAGTTTGAAAACCGGTAGTGAATGCGCAATTTATTCCTGTTATCGTAAATAGCATTTTATAACTTTCAAATTATCAATTTAGCGGTTGCAGCGTTGTAACGCAGTTAGTACGGTTTTTAAAATTATAAACAAATATAATCTGCAACAAATACAAATGTAAGTAATATTTTATTTACTTATGTATAAATAACTATATAATAATACCTCTTACTGGGTGTGCTAATCTGGGTGTACATATCTGCTTTGTACACAGATATCGGTAATAAGTCACGTAAAAACGGTGAGTTTGAAACTACAGTTTCTTTTTGACAGATATTGTGATGTTTCCCAGTTTCCCGGCCTTGTATTAATAACGAACCGCAGGCTGTGACGGAATAAGGTGACGCCAAGTTCGGCTCTCCCCAAGTTTACCCGAATGACCGTGACACGTCACGCGTGACAGATCAGCCTTGTTCACTGCCCAGGAAAAAGTGTGCAATGTGCACCTAAAGAAGTTTTCACTTCTTAAAGAAAAAAAAGGGAAGGAAATGATTATTTGAGTAAATGTTGTATTATTTGAGTCGGGTCGTGTCTGCCGCTGGGAGCCCGGGAGGCAGTTAGACTACCTGTGAGGGTCCCCCTCTTGAAGTCCCTTTGAAGAGCACTCCCTTTGAATCTTGAACTCGTAAAATCCAAAAGCAGACCCCTCAGTCTTATTTCTGAGCTTGTAAGGGATCATTTCTGTCTATCTTTTGGAAATTTCCAACGTGAGTCGGAATGTTTTATATGTGAGTCGTCATTAAAGGGTAGAAAAGTAACAACCGTGAAAGTAAAAGGTATTGCATCGTTTGCAGAGGCCAGTAAAGCTCGGAAGGATGGAAAGTGGAGGGTTCTGAAGGGGAAAACATCTGTGTGTGTACATAAAAAGTGGAGGAAATCATATGTGAATCAAGTTAAGGTTTTTCTTTTGCTGATCCCACTAACAAAAAAAAGGAAGACGAAGAGGGGGAATTAACCTGAGGACCCAGTCACACAAGACGTTGATCTTGATCTACAAGATATGCAGCAATACTATTTTTTAAAACTCTATACCACACAATTCTTTGGTCTCAATGAAAACATTCATTGATTCCGTATGCTTTTTTTTCTGTCTTTTCTATATAGATTACGAAGCTTCTGCTGAAGAAGAAGATGGTCCTGTCTTCTCTATTACTTATATGTTAATAGTTTTATCACATGTATTTTATGTAGGTATTCTTTTTTATTATTATTCAATTTTCCTTGTATATTAACTTTATCACGAATTCTTTTTTTAATTTTTTTTATCCGGAATTTACATTTTATGCATTTGTAAGTACATTTAATCACATTTCATTTCATACATAGTCAATATTACCGTCAAATGTATAGTTTCCTCATAAAATATAGACGTACAAAGTCGCGAATAACTCTTTATATAAAAATGTATTTAATTTTCGAAAAAGCGCATAGTTTCCGAGTTATAGGGCAAAAGCCAAAAAAAGTGCCAAAATTTATACATTTTTTGCAAAAAACCGTGTTACCCGGCAAAATCGGAATTGGCAAACCTCAGATTCGTGTTCAGCGACTCAAAATACATAAAGGTGCCAAATATTAATACTGCGAAATTTTCCCCTATTTGCCCTTTTTGAGTTCCCAGGTGTTGACCAATACTCCTAGATTTTTATATTTACCTATTAGAAAAAAAAATATTTTAAATTCGGTAGAATACCCCATTAAGTGTAAGAATATCTCTTCCTATGAGTTACAATCTTCTCGTATCTTTTGTTGTTATTATTATTTATTCATTTAATATTCTATGTAACATTTGACGCATGTCTCCGTACATTTTATTTATCAACTGGTAAAATTTTAGAAATGAATATCTGAAAATACTTTTAGAGCTTTAAAAAAGTTTAATACTGCCTGTGTCAGAAAACATTTAATAAAAGAAATGCAAGTATTTGTTAAAATACAGTCAGGAAAATTAGTAAAAGAAATGATTTTGTGAAGCAGCTATTTAAAACGTGAAATTATGTAATTACTTCTAATAATGTATGTGAATTTGAAATATTCGACTCGCAACTTTCCATAGAATCAAAAGCTGCTTCGGAAGTGGATTTGACCAACGTAGTCAACGAATTTGCAAACAAAAAAGCTCGGAAAAGAAACTTTTAAATTAAAAAAAAAAAAATTCAAAATGGCATAGAATACTACGTTGACTTCCGTTGTATCACTATTTATCAGTAGGTAATATTAATGTTTAATATTTGTTTTTTTTTTAACTTGTACTTATGTTATAAAATAAAATATCAGTGAAAAAATATATTCTTATTTATTTTATTTAAATTATTAATTTTCTTTAGGAGGGGGGCCCAGGTGATTGTTTTACCTCGGGGCCCCAGACGGTCTTGTTACGCTACTGATGTTAGACCTAGGTACGTAAGGGGTTCAATTCACTGAATAGAATCAATAGATCAAATATAGATTGTCTTCTATCTAAATCTGTCCCAATTATAAGTTGCAAATTTATACATGAAATTGTCCAGAAAAAAGGCATCTGGGGAGAGTACGTATATATTGAGGAACGAGAGCGTGAAGTTGACATTTTTTTACATGAGAGTGGAGTTTGCGAGACGAGTATTAAAAAAATCTGTTGTAGCCAGCACAATACCTCTCGCCATTTCCATTTATGTTATATAAGTATTGTATTACACTTTGCTACCGAACCGTCGTTTTATAAAATACCATTATAGAACTTTACCCAAATATTGTTTTTATTGTATTTAACACGTCTTCTGCACACATATAATTCTAATTATATCTATTTTTCATTGTATGAGGAAGTTCCTAAATGACAGAGATTCTTCCAATTCATTAGAAGGATTGGCGGTATTTCTTATAAATATATGCATTTTACTTACAATTTTACATAGGTATTTAATTAATAAAACAATAAGAAAGATTAAATGTACTTCCCGTGGCCTCGTGTCTGAGTGTCTGGTCGCGAACTTGGGGGTACCGGGTTTGATCCTGACTGACGCCAAATATTTCGAATTTTAAATCGCACAAAAGTGACCCGTGTGGTGCATTCTCCACGCCAGCAATGAGTGCCCGTGAGGTGACGCCTGGTAAGCGCCCGCACGGTACAAATATGTCATCGTCATTACCGATATCTGCGATAAAGCAGATTGGCACAGCCAGAAATGGGTAATATGCCGTGATGATTTATTTATAAATGTACTTCCCAGAAAAAGCTTTTAGAATGTCACTAAAACTGTTGATTTTTGACACTGATATCTGTCATATACAAACTATGTTATAGACATTTGAATTTGTCAACTGGTTTCCTTAGTGCCTTAGCCTCTGCGATTAGATTATTCTATATATTACAGTGCCTTATCTATAAATCTACACAAGATATAATAAAATTTTTAAATGTATCAGATGTAGAATTTTATGTTCTCCAATGATAGTAATAACAGAAATTTTCAAAAAATAATATTTAAAAATAAAGGAACTATTACTTCCGGTTCTCCAATTGTTTCCAAAATCTAATCAGCTCTTCCCAGGAATATCAGATTGAGGAAACTGCAGTTAAATATTTTTTACATCTTATAGTATTTGAGAAACCGTGGTTCCAACACATACACACACACACACACACACACACACACACACACACACACACACACACACACACACACACGGACATAATCGTAAGAATGTTTTTATTCACAATCATTATAGTAATATACAGATTCCTAACCTTTTGGAGGTTGGAAAATACGTCATTCCTAACTTTAATGACAATCTCTTGGGTTGGAAATAACAGATTTCACTTCCATCTCTTGGGTTGGAAATGTTTATGTAGGGGTTACATAGTAATATTGCCTATAATTAAGTAGGCTAAACAAATTTTAAGACAGCTGTCAAAATATTAATAAAATTAAAGGTTATAATTTATTGATTTATTTTGAAAATTATTGATTTAAAAAGAGGATGATTGTGAATAAAATAGTATACATAACCTCGGTGGGAGTTTCATAACAGCGTCGCGCATTAACTCACCTCGAGGCTTCGCCTCTCGGTAATATACATAAGCCCTCGGCTGTAATAAAACATCTCCCACCTCGGATGTAATATACTATAATCGGATTATAGGGACCTTAAAACGTGCTTATCCACTAAAATCTGGATATGCGAATTTTAGCATGATTCCAAAGGTAGAAAGTGTAAAAACATTCAAAAATATTTCGTCTGCGCTATCAAACTGCCAAAATCAAATGTTAAGATATAATCACAAAAATCTACTAAAAAACCGTGCTATAAAGTATGTAAGACCTTTTAGAAGCGTAGTGAGTAAAACAAATTCCATGTGAACTACAAGTCGCTATTCAAAGTAATTCAAAGTCAGATTTCACATGTTACGATCAATGTGTGAAGCTACTACTTCACGCATGGGAGTAGAAATAGCTATTTATGTAATAAGTTGCGCCATGATAGTGATTTAAGCGCGCGACGTGAAATTTTTACGCACGAGCTTAAGCGATTGGTACAACACGTCAATTGCCTAAAACACTCATTTCGCAAGGTATAACATACAAGATTTTTTATAATTACCTCATAATTCCAAACTAAATATTCCATATGACATATTAAATAATTACGCTTTTAAAAAACGTAGTAGGTCTTAGACACAAAATAGGGCTGCTATAGTTGCTATGAACTTGTTTATAAATAAAATTTTATTGACAGAGCTGAAAAATTTGTGAGTCAAAAAGAACTTTAAATTGAGTGATTCAGAGAATTCTGATATCGAAAATGCTGCAGGGGCTGCTATGTCTACGTTAATTCCCGAAAAGTCCTGGAAACTATTTGAAATTTGTTATAACAAATTTGGAAGTTAGTGTGAACAGAAAAAAGTGTCTACCGGTACAGAAAAGGTGATTTTACCAAATGTAGATGTTATAGAAATTGGTCTATAGTAGCTTGCATTGGTTGCGTTTCCAGATTTATATATAGGTGATTTCCATTCAGTGGGGAAAATACCAAGCTTAAGTAATTAACTAATTTATGGAGAATTTCATCGTGTGTTATATGCAGTGAACTTAAATTAGTATTAGTGTTAATGATATTTATATATTCCATGATTAAATCGGGGTTGTAATTTTTTGTGTCATCGGAAACGGATTCAACGTGGTCAACAAATAAGTTACAAATATCTTGACCTGATGTAGCTTCTTTATCATTGTAAACAATTACACTTACCATGTTGTATTCCTTTAAATTTTTTGTATAATTCCAAAAGATTTAGGATTACTTTGTATGTTATTTTCAATTATAGAGATGTACTCATTGTGGTCTTTTTTAGCTAGTAACTTAACTCTTTTTCGTAGTAAAATGAAGGAATTATAATCGGATAAATTATTACATAATTTCGATTTCTTATGAATTTTTCTTATTTAATAATTTTTATAAGCGATTTGCTGAACCAAACAGGGTAGTGCTTATTTTTACTATTATTAAGCGGACCGAATGTTAGAATTAATAAATTTAAAATAATATAAAAATATTTTAAATTTTCTTTGGAATATCCTTTAAAAACCTTCATGGGATTCGAAGTCGAATGATTTCAGGTCTTACTATTCCATATATTTAAATCGCACGTGTACAAAATATTTGAACGTTTCGGGAAAAAAATTAGCTCATCTTCAGCAATTGGTAAAAAATAAAATTTCTTTTCGTGAAATCCAATTATCGATATATTTTTACAAGTTATATAAATAAATCAACACCAGGATTTATTGGTAATCATATTAGGAACGACGAAATGAAAACTGAAGAAGCTATCACCATGGCGCCAGATGAAGATCTGGTGATAGCTTCTTCAGTTTTCTTTTCGTCGTTCCTATTATGATTAGCAATAAATTCTGGAGATGATTTATTCATGATTCATAATTTATTCATACAATCTGTAAAAATGTATCGATAATTGGATTTCACAAAAAGAATTTTTATTTTTTACCAATTGCTGAAGATGGGTTAATTTTTTGCCCGAAACATTCAAATGTTTTGTACACTTTCGAAATAAATATATGGAACATTAAGACATGAAATCATTCGATTTTAAATTTTCATTTATATTTGGGTAAATGAGGCGATTATTCCAGTTGACTTCAGATAACTTATTTATTAAATCTTCAAAGTTAGCTTTATTATAGTTAAAGGTTAATTGTCATTGTTTTCTAATAACAATGGATTAGAAAAACTTAACTCCGAAACTAACGGTGGATGCTCTTTATCTACAGTGCTTAAAATAAAATCGGACAATTTAGTAATACATGATTATGTTCATAATATCAAGTCTAAAATTCGGTTATTAGATGCCATTGAATTGTTGTAAGTTACAGAGATTAAGTGTGTTAATTAGTTCGGTGTGGACAGAGTTGAATGTTAGTGAGGGAATGGGGATGAAACTGTTGTTATTTGGTGATCACTGACTTCCGGGTAGGTTGCAATCGTCAGCAATAAGTAAGATGTCATCAGGGTGTTGCACATGCACAGTACACATATTATCAAAGTGATTTTTATAGACTTTCAGATCGGAAGATGGAGGCACGTACACACAACACAGATGTATTTTTTTTTATTGTTAGTAAATACGGATACCCATATATCTTCACTAAGTGAGTTCCACTACGTTTGTATATTTGATTTGTATTTATTAGACAAGAGTATTAATGCGCCACCACCTTGTAATTTTGAGGGATCATCATGATCTCGGCGATAAATAGAATATTGATTTAAATCACATATATCAGCATCGAACACCGTTCATTATAAAGATCTTTTAATTTAGTTTTAAGTAATAAATTTTTAAGTTCATTTTGACCGAAAAAGGTTATAAATATAATTATTAGCTGTTGCAAGAGAGTTATTTTAATATATTTATGTCGTTCTCAGCTTTGATTAGAATTATTATAGGCGATGTTTCATTTTTTCGAGCGAAAATTTTAAAGCTATTTACCCATATGAATTTATAATTTTTATTTTTAGCGGTAGATTTTGTGTAGTTTAGTAGAATTTTGTTTTCAGGAGACAAGTGGTCGTTTATAAATATTCTTTTAGATTCAGTGAAGCCGATGTCGTTGGATTTTAAATCTTTTTTAACTTTAGGACTGGTAATAAAATTATCCCTTTTGATCCTAGATATAAATTGACTATAAGGTTTAGGTTTGGATGCGTCGCGTCTTACTGATGCAACTCGATGAACAGCGCCCACATAATTTTCGGTCAACGGGCAGTTGATTTTTTGGCTAATAGTTTGTAGTACTTTTACCAGATTCTCTGGGTTTTTCGGGAATACCAGCAATTTCAATATTGCTAAATCTAGATCTTTGCTCTAGATCTCGAACTTCTGCTTTTAAAATTATATTCTCAATTTTAATATCATTAATAATATTTATTTGCTCGGTATATGAGCAATATATTTTTTGGAATTCATCGATTTTATTCCCGTAAAATTCAACTGAGGCTTTTAAATCGTTAATCGATTTGAGCATTTCGTTCCACAATGGCTGGAGATTGGTGGTAGTAGGAGAAGCTGGTAATCTGCGGGCGGTACCAACACCTTTACATGGATCGCATAGCTAACAAATTAGTATTGGTTTTGGACAACTTTTTATTTGTCTTCACTTAAGTTAGTACAAGATACATGGCAAGGTGCTTGACATGAAGCATTCGAGCACTTAATTCCGGTATTACTACTGTTTACGATGATGCACAATGATACCATTGTTAATCAAGAATGTTATTATTGATACAGGTGAATGAATTGAGAGTTAGTCCGAGCTTGGTGCTGATGAGAAGTGACAATAGCGTGTTTATGATTCTAGTGGTAAGCAGGGTCAGCGAACTTCTACTGATACACGCACAAATCTGTTCGTTTGCGATATTTTGAAATTAGAAAGAAAGGAAATGACTTACAAGTGTTTCAAAGTAGATCACCACTGCAAATCTGGATTAGAAATACACTTTTACACTCAAATCAGCGACACACTAGACACAAATTGGCACAATTTAAATTTCTGTTGAACTATTTTTAACCGGGTAGAAACTAAATTAACTACGCAGCCACAATTACACGTCTGTACAATATAACTATTTACGTACGAGTACAGCTGTATATCAAGAAAGATTAGTAGGTTTGTCATTTATTTCAATAGAGAAGACTATCGGAACAAATATTGATTATTCAGAAATAATAAATAATTTTGCAGCATCTAAAGTTCATTTTTAATACTTAATATTCTTATTTTCACCTAAGAAATTAGCAGATGGCACTTTATTTCTTTATCTAAACCAACGCAATTTTCTTGCGTGAAATTTTTACATAATTAGTTATATTTTTGGGAGATGGTGAATGTATCCGTAATTATTAATAAATAATTTAATGAAATCAATCTTTTTTAAAATTTGTTATAGATGTCATCTATTAACTCAAACAATACAAGTGTTTAATATATATGTTCTATTTCTTATGGCAGTCTGTAAATACCTAAATATTACAACTTTCATTTTGCTTATCTGTCGCGATCGAAACGCATGTAAACAATAATTTTGGACTATTAGATACAGTTCTTAATTTTGAACATTTTTTGCACTTACACTTTTGTTCAATAAATAGAGCAATATTTACAGTTATATGAAAATTTTACAGTATATTTAATATGGCCCGAAACACCCAATGTACATTTCGTATTATAATAATAAAAATAGTTTATAGTTTCTTCATATTTTAAAGTGGCTCCGCAAAAACATTTTGCACCCGGCCTCGCAAGATTTTAGTACGGCACTGCAGGCAACATACAAATCGGTTAAATTACCTGTCAAGTAGATAATTAGGTAGTAAATAAACATGAGAGTAATAAAATTTAACTAGAAATATATTGATGAAATATGTGTATTCAATTTTAGTAAGATATTTAGTACTAATATAATTCTTAGGAACATTATAATTTTTTTGACATAATTAGTTTTAACCTAACCTAATTTTTAATATTAATATTAAATATACAATTTGCATAATTCTGGAAGACTAATCCACCCGCCTGTCTCAGTGATTCTTTCGAATGTTTAAGTTACATTTTGTAAAGTGTTATGAAAAAAAGCTCTAACAATATTTAAAGTGGCCTGTACCTACATTCACACTCAGTATTATTTGAGATAGCTCTAACATTTCGGTTGCGGGAAAAATATTGTATGCAACTCGTGTGTAAAACAATATTTTTATCTCGCACTTCACCAAAAGAGTACTATTTTACACACTTGTTGCAAGAATAACTATTATTTTTAATGCATACCATATACGTACGTAAATTAAATCTGTAATATCACACTATAAACAAGAACTAAGGACCCTAATCCTTTATCCTACAATCATTCTTCTGCAAACTGTCCTTTCTAAATAAACCACTTTCATTTTGTCCACTGGGATTAACTGTTCCCAATTAAACATTTTAACCTCCTAAATCTATATTCGTGATATTTAACCTGTAATTATTTCAAACCTTAACCAAAATATAAAGAGGGGAAGTTATCTCTAAGGGTAAAAAAATGTTATCGTATGATACCTTTTCACAGCTGTAAAAGTTAAAATATTAAATCAAATAAATTTCCATATAAAAAAGAAAATTGTATGAAACAGATTTTTTCTCATGTGAATAAATTTGTGGGATTGGTGTTTTTTGCGCTTTGAGCATAAATTATATTTTGAAGTTTAATTGAAACATTCCTCCCTTGACGCATTGCGTGCCCAAGATGAGGTTTTACATCAATCCTAAATCTTTCTGTCGTTTTTCCGACTAACTTTTCACGCTGATATAATTTTTAAATTTTTAAAATGTACCTTTCCCATTTTATATGGAATGTACGTAGTCGTTACTTATTCTGTTGATTAATAAATTACATCCGAGGTGGGAGGGTTTATGTGAACTACCAAGAGGCAAAGCCTCAAGGTCAGATATAACGCGAGGCTGTGATGAAACACCCACCGAGGTATGTAGCTATACTATTTTATTCACAACCATCCTCTTTTTAAAGCAATAATTACCCAAATAAATAATTGAGTTGTAATCTTTAATTTTCTTATTTTTATTAAACAGACCTAAAATTTGTGTAGCATATTTTATTATAGGGATCTATTAGAATGTCGCTAAGCAACTCCAACCCGTAGGGTGAAACCGTGATCTGTTATTTCCAACCCAAGAGATTGTTATTTCAGCTAGGAAGGACTTATTTCGCAACCTCTAAAAGGTTAGCAATCGACATATTAAACTACTGCAAACTTGTAAGAATTCTAATTTATAACTTCTTTAACACTTTTTCGAAATAAGAAAGGGGTATTCCATATCAGTACAAGAAACTTGCAGCAGATATTTGGGCTCACAATCCTTACATAATATGTTAACCATTTCCTAACTTTAATATATTCCTAGTTGTAGCTTTAGCAATTAGCACTTAAGATTCATTTTTGTAAACATCGCGATAAAGTAGTTTTTCGTAGCATACTAGAAGTAAATACCAATACTTCATCGATCTTATTTAAAAATATGTAGGTATATTTGATTTATGCCTGGTTATGCACCGTTGTCGCTTAATTTTAAGATTTCTTAAATTGACATTGTCGTATCAAAACGAAACGTCAAATGAGTAATTGAATATTGCTCTCAAAATTTTGTTTTGCATCTATCTTAAAATTTAAGTGTCGGTCTTTTAAGTGATTATTTAACCTATTAATTATTCTCAAAAAAATAATTGTTATTTTAGCGTTCCTTATCTCGGTCAGAATCATTCCGTTGATACTTTTTTATCTACCTCGGAATTTTAATTTGAAAAAATATAGTTTATTGTTAGAAATATGAAATGAAAACTATTTTTTTAAACAAAAAAAAAACAAGAATTAAAACAAAAATCAATAGTTTAACAATGAACTCTGAGCGGTTATTTTGATCTAAATAACCCGAATAATCTGTCTGGCAAATACTCATGAAATAATTTAAGTAATAAAGTAAATATAATTAATCCACATATAGTCAAGTATTATCCAATAATTATTTTGTTTTATTTAACGCCTTTCTAGCACAATTTTCTGACCATATAACTTTCTCAATTAATTCTGAATATAAAAGCACCGATCAACCAATCCACTGACCACCCAATCAAGCAAAGTAATTAAATTTTATTTAATTCTATATCTTCTTCTTCTTCAGCTTTTCCCGTATTAGTTAGGGGTCGCTGTTCCTTATTTTCCTTTTCCACTCATTTCTATCTAATACATCATGCTCACACAGCCCGTTCTCTCTAAAATCTTCTAAAACACAATCCTTCCACCTTGTTTTTGGCCTACCTCTCCCTCTCTGTCCCACCACCTGCATCTCGCTTACTCTCCTGCCAACATAATCGTCATCCCTCCTCATTACATGCCCAAACCATTGTAATCTCCTTTCCTGAATTTTTCTTGATACCTCCACTACTCCAGCCATTTCTCTTATTGCATCATTCCGAATCCTATCTCTTCGTGTATTACCCATCATCCACCTTAACATTCTCATCTCAGCGACTTCCAATCTTTTTTTGTGGACTTTATTTACTGGCCATATTTCACTGCCATATATCATGGCTGGTCTAACAACCACCTTAAATATCTTTCCTTTTGTCCTTCTTCCAATTCTCTTATCGCACAACACTCCTGTCATCTTCTTCCAGTTCATCCATACAGCTTGGATTCTGTGAGTAATTTCCCTATCCAGATCCCCTTTTTCAGTGACGTAAGAGCCTAGGTATTTAAACTCTCCAGTTCGAGCCAGTCTCTCTTCCAAAAATCTAATATCCCCGTTATTTCCTTTTCCTCCGAACCACATGTATTCGGTTTTCGTTCTACTGATCCTAAGACCTCCGTCCTCGACGGCCTGTCTCCACTTCTCCAACTTTTCTTCCACTCTTTCCGTGTTTTCATCCACCAAAACAATGTCATCTGCAAAGGGCATACTCCAAGGAGCTGGATCTCTCACCCCTTCCGTTAGCACATCCATTATTATATTAAATAGATAAAGACTTAACGCGGATCCTTGATGAACACCAACCGTCACAGGAAAGCATTCTGTCAAACCTATACTTGTTTTTACTCTGGTGTACGTTTCATAATACATATCCCTCACTAGCCGCACATACTTTTCTGGTACCTCTTTCTCCCTCATACAACTCCACATCTCCTCCCTAGGCACTGTGTCGTAGGCTTTTTCCAGGTCTATGAAAACCAAATGTAGATCTCTTCGCATCTCTTCATACTTTTCTAACAATTGTCGCAATGCAAACAAAGCATCTACTGTCTCTCTCCCATACATGAAGCCAAACTGCTCCTTCACTATTGATGTTACTTTTCTCAATCTTCGTTCTATTATTTTCTCCCAAATTTTTAATGTGTGTGATACTAGTTTTATCCCTCTATTATTTAATTCTATATACCAGCTATAATATATCTTGTGTTGATTTAATACCTGATTGCATCGAAATTATTCGTACACTAGAATTAAGCATTCTTATTACAAGAAAGGAGTAACATTTAAACAAAATATTTAGCTGCTTCGGTAGTCAAGCGTATAATGACAGCGCTTAAGCGACCTTCACCGCTCGGCCCTGGGGTCGTGGGTTCGATTCCCACCAGGGGTTTTTATGTTTGAGTATGTCCTAAATTATAACACGCAAATAAAAATTAAATAGCTTCGGACCAGTGTAGAAAACAGGTCGAACCCAATTTAAATATATATATATATATATATATATGTATTTATAAAATTATAAAAGAGATTAAATACGGGATACGGATTATAATGTAATTGTTATGCAAGCATCTTTTGTGGGTTACGCAAACGAAGCGGGTTCTTAATTGTTTATTAATGTAATTTAATTGTTGTGTTATGTATGTACAGAGTATAAATGTCTATGTATTGATTGGGGGATTATTATTATTGTTGTAACGATCAGGTGAATAAAGACGTACTGTTATTGCTGAAACCGTGTTTAAACATTTTTTTGTGTGTTTTGTGTTATAATTTCAGGAGTGGGATATACCAGCGCAATGAGTGATAGTGAGAGTGTTGTAAGTGCTAGTGATAGTGCGTATATGAGTGTCCGGAGCTCGAAAAAGGTGAGATCGCCAGAGGAAAACGCGTATGATATCCTGGAGTGGCTTATGGAATCAAAACTCGATGAAAAATTAAGAGCTTATATGCAAGAGAGCAAACGCTGCCGAACAAGTGATCATAGTAGTCCCTTGACACAGGCAAGTGGAGAAATCATACCAAAATTTGACCCTGATGAGTCAATGAATGTGATGTCCTGGCTTAAGAAAATTGACCAATTAGGCCAAATCCATAATTGGAATGACTATACTAAATGTTGCTATATGCAAGAGCGTCTGGCGGGCGAAGCCCGAGTATGTTTTAATAGGCTTGAGAATTACAATCTGACTTGGTGCGAATGGAAAGACGAGCTGGCGTCTGCCTTTCCTAGACAGACTGATAACGCAACAATTTTGGAACAATTAGTAGGTCGAAGCAAGACACCGTATGAAACAATGACGCCGTATTACAGAGCAAAAATGTCATTGATTAACCAGTGTAGACTAGACGATGAAGCAGCAATTTCATGCATTATAAAATTACCAATAGAGCACCAACCTAATGCCAAAGCATTTCAGTGTTCTACGCCAGTTTAGCGGGGTTATTGCCATCTTTAGATAAGTATCAAACTCCCTCTAATTCTAGATTTACAACCCGTTTAGATATTAATAGGGGTATCTTTCAGCCACGGAAGAATAATACTCCAATGACTAGATTTACGTAGAATGGAGATACGTCTAAGGTAGACCATACATCAATAGAACCAGAAACATCAAGAAGGGCCCAAAGTGTTACAATTGTAATACATATGGTCACATATCTCGATACTATCGGGTTCATATATGTAAATTATGTGGGATGAGGTCATAGCGAAGACCAGTGCTTTTAGAACACCAAGAATAAATCAAAAAATGTACACATCATCAACAACATGAACGAATTGTATATAAAACCTGCCAAATTAAATGGAAACGATATTAGAGCATACATCGATACAAGTAGTCAAGTGAATGTTCTATCAGCTCAAGCAGTGATTATGTTTAAATTAGAAACGTAGCCCTTCGACAACTCAGTAGCGTAGCTACCACAGGGCAATTCGGGCAAATGCCCGAGGCCCCCAAGTTTTAGGGGCCTCGATTAAATATAATAAACGATATCAATCAAAGTCACCTATAAGATTATATAATTTATTAAAATCAGTATTTCTAAAATTATAAGTGAAACATCTTTCTTTTCTTAAAAAATTTCTAGAGCTGTTGCTAAGAGCTGTTATATCGATTTCTGTAACTAAAACGGGGTACGAGGTGGTGATCATACTCAATATTAAATAAAAATTCTTCGCTATGTCTGACAGTACAAGTGGTATTCGAGACAACATCTAAGATTCTGTTATTTTTGTTGAGTACTGAATTAAATTGATTTGCATTGAAAAAAATCAACAAAGCTATTAAATGCAACAACTTTTTGGGAATGTGTCTCGGAAATCAAATCAGGTAAATTAGTCACCAAAAATAACAAAATTGTCAGTTTGTAGGAAATTAAGGCAATCAAAAAATCAAAAGATTGCATTGTAAGATGAAATATCTAAAGCAGGTGGAATGTACGCAAGAATTTTTGTAAAGTCGCTAAGATCAACAAAACACGATGAAAATTTATTTATTAATCATTAGTAATACTACGATTAATGTACTTAATAATGATAGAGATATAGAGTTGAGTCGTTTAAAAATAAACGAATAAATATAAAGATTACAAGTGTATTGTTTATACCCACCGATTGAAAATCCTACAGGAATAGAAGAGTATTAAACTCCTATTTTTTCATTTTTTAAACCAATTAATAATACAAAATAATTAAGTTTTTTGAGTGCTTGTGAAGTCATGATCGTAGAAGAGATTTTAGTGCGGTGGGATAGAACTACGAATGACAAAGTAGAGTGAACACAGTAGAAAGTAAATTCGAACATAAACATAACCACAACGACATCAAAGAACTTTTTACAGACCACGTGTTTTTATCTATTGTCTCATTTCAATTAAGTGCGGTATTTATACTAGGGCTGTCAAAAAAACTGCTCAAACTACTATCAATAAACCGTCGGTTTACGAACCGATTAATCTTGAAACCGTTTAACCGCTTATAAAATAACCGGTTTGAGACCGGTCAAAACTCAATTTTAACCAGTCAAAAAACCAGTTTTAACAGGTCATAAAACGATTTTATAATTGGTTAAAATCGGGATTTTAACCGGTGAAAATCCGAGACAAATGTTTTCTTAACGGACCAAAACCAGTTTTTTACAAATGAAGCTCAATTTGGAATGTATTGCATGTGTATATACACATGCAGTACAGTGTGTTAAAAAAAATCCTAATTCGGAGCAGGCTTTCTGCAACATGTAATTTAATAGTTATTATATTGTCAAAAATAATAGAAGGCAATGAAATGAGTAATAAATCAAATGATATAAGTAGAGCTATTCAATCTGTAACATCTCATTTTTCATTAGGTTAGCAAACGCTATCAATTGACCATAAATAAGTTTTATATTAACAAAGACCATCTATAAAACTATACCTAGTTAAACCAATTAAAATCTGAATATAAACTGGTCAAAAACCGACTGTAAACCGTGATATCCGGTTATAAACTGATTACAAACCGGCTAAAATTAGCTAAAAACCGGCTATAAACCGGTTAAAAATTGGTTATCTTACCGAAAAACCGGTTTCTGGTTAACCAATTAACCGTTCAGCCGTTAACCGAATACTTTTGACACCCCTAATTTATACATAAGGAAAACAATTACATATTCGTAACTTAACGTCTCAAGTTTCTCGGACACGCGCCAATATCGAACGACCTTCTTTAAAATCGCGGCAAATTAAATTAGCCAGTAAGATAAAGACGCTCTTGAAGTGGTCGAGTGTTCGTTCCTTGACGTTATAGTACATACCATTCATAAATTATTAATTTTAATAATTTATAAAATTAAACAATATTTTACTATTATTACAACATATTTTTTTTGCTAAAATTGGCGTAAAATGACAATTTTTGAAATCGGCGTTTATTCGAAATTCTTATTGAAAAAATATATATATATATATATAAACATACGAGAAAAAACATAATCATTAACCCTGAAGATTCAAATACAAATACTCTAGAATTACTAGACAAATATCTAGGCAACTAATAAAACAAAGAAAGATATGCAAATTATTCAAAGAACTAAACACACTGCATGAAGTAAAATGTGAAAATGTTTACCACTATCGGTAACTACAACGCAGTACAAACATCATCCCATATTTAAACGGCATAACTTGAACCATGGATTAAACACATTAAAATAAGGTGACAAGTTCATTTGAGCAAATGTGCGTAAATGCTTTGTTTCAGAGATATTCATGTTTTTCTTATTGGAGCGCGCTACTTTAAAAAATCAACTTTATAACGAGATATCAAATATTATCTTATCGTGTTGTGATAATAATTAAATTAATTATAGGTAAATGATTTGGCTATTACCTAATTTCAATACAAAGTTTAGTTTGCTTGCCTGAGGTCAGGGCAAAAATGAAAATTATCGATGAATTCAAACAAATTTTATGTACAATAAAATAATAACTATTTTTTATAACATTTGTTCAAAATGTTCACCTGTAGCAAGCAAACAGACACGAAAACGATCTGCCACTGCATTGGTCGCTGCGTGACATTACGCGGGAGATATGGGTTTGAATCAAAGAAGTTCTCATCTTTGGTTACATGAAAATTCTCATGCAATTAAAGAGAAAATTTTACACTATAAATTTCAATGTAATGTTTGGCTAGGTATTATTGAAAATACTTTAATAGGCTCTTTCTTTTTGCCACATCGTATAAATTCAGAGAGGTTCTACAATTTTCTAAATAATGATTTGAATGATTTAATGGAAGAAGATACATTAGCAGTAAGAAGCAACTCGTGGCTACTGTTAAATGGCTGCCCTGCACATTATGGGTGACAAACAAGAGAGTGGTTAAATTTACACTATCCACAACGGTGGATTGGTCGCAGAGGACCTATACCCAGCCCACTCCTCCGATCTAACACCTTTAGGTTTCTTTGCTTGGGGTGCCATAAAAGAAAGAATTTATGATGAACTGATAGATAATTTGGACACTCTACGCAGAGAAATTATTCAAGTTTGAGAAACCATATCTCCCGAGCAATGTCAGGCTGTCACGCAGCGACCAATGCAGTGGCAGATCGTTGTTGTGCCTGTTTCCTTGCTACAGGTAAACATTTTGAACAAATGTTATAAAAAATAGATATTATTTTATTGTACATAAATAATAAATTTGTTTGAATTCATCGATAATTTTCATTTTTGCCCTGACCTCAGGCAAGCAAACTAAATTTTGTATTGAAATTAGGTAATAGCCAAATCAGTTACCTATAATTAATTTAATTATTATCACAACTTAATAAGATAATATTTGATATCTCGCTATAAAGTTAATTTTTTAAAGTAGCACTGCTCCAATAAGAAAAACATGAATATCTCTAAAACAAAGCATTTACGGACATTTGCTCAAATGAACTTGTCACCTTATTTTTGCGCGTTTAATCCATAGTTCAAGTTATGCCGTTTAAATCTGGGACACTTTTATATATAGCTTATAGGCGGTAAGATATAAGATGTGCGACCCATGCAACAAAATACCACAATTCGAAAAAATGATACATCATGCATACATAAGAAGGAATCGCGAAGAAGCAGATATATTTGCCCAGAATTAGTCGATCTTCATATTATGGATGTACATGCTTTAAATATTCCTTCTAAAGAAATAAATAATTTATCGATATTCCACTGCAACTTTTATATACTATTACATGTTATTTACTAGCAGAAGTCTATATAGAAATTAGACAACTTTGTAAATAAGGAGACGATCCAGAATACAAATTTATTAACGCCCAAATACTAAAAGAACTTCATTTGAAAATAATAAGCTCTATCTAAATTAATCTCTAGTATTTCCCTATACCATGAAAATGCTCAAATAGTAATCATATCAATTTCAATGAATCAGAGTACGAAACATAGTCTTACAGAAGATGATTCATAACGGATGTACGGTGTATCAAAATTAAACCATATGTTAAGGGAGTCATTTATTTTTAAATAAAAATTGTTATATGAAGGTATGTCCGAAAAAATTACAAACCTTTGAAGGCGCACATCATCAGACACATATTTTGTTAATATTCTGGTACTATTTGCACTAAAATTTTGAAACTTGGTATGACGTTAATACTAATTTGTATTTCGCTGAACGAGAGAGCGTACCTGTTTCGTGCAAGCAACTATAAATTGGGGAGGGGGAAGCCATACCAGAGTTGTGTTATTTTTATTTATATATTTATTTTATTTGTTATATAAAGTACTGTAAATAAAATAGAAATAAGAAATGTAATAATAGTAAGAATTAAATAATAATTCAAATTTGTTTTGTGATCGTGTACATTCTCTCTCTGAACGAGATAATACTTTTTTCTCCTGTTTCTGTATCTCAACTCTCAAACCTTGAAATTTTTTCATCGATATTTTTTTACCTAACAGTTTCAGTTCCGAAAAAAGCATTCAAAAATAGAATCGCACCAGTGTATCGTGTGGTTAATAAAATAGAGAAGGTCTTAAATATCAAAGTATTTGATCAGGAGTCTTTTTGTAGATGTAAGGCAAGCATTTGAAGAGAGTAGCAAAATAGGCTATATCTAGCTCTAATATAATTATACGGAGTTTCTTTTATCTACTCTTTAAATTTAAATTACATAAAATTAAATTTGGTGTATTGTAGCAATAGGACCAGTACTGCATCCACTATTTGCAGTTAATCTACCCCAATATTGCCAACTGATAAGCTGCGACATGACATCATGGGACAAATATGCTTTTTAGCGGGCCATACACGGGCGTATTTGTCTTAAAACATCAATGCGCATTCATCTGCGTCGAACATCAACAAATTAGGACACGTTTTGTTCCCAAACGTAAATAGATGTCTTAGGATAATATCATCGCGCAATCATAAACTCAGGCGACCACACATGTGCGCTCATTCTTTGCTTTGCTACCGTATAACAAAGTCGAACGATTTGTATTTGATGGCAGTGGCGTGCACAGCTATTGTTAAAGAATATAAAACAAATAAAAAGCGCCGTAATAAATGGAATAAGAAATGGCAACTAAAAAAGAAATAATTTTCCCTTATTAACTTAATTGGAAAATTAAAAGAAGAATCCGACGATGTTTTTTTTTTCTATTACTACATGTTTTGTAACATCATGTGGCACACACTTTAGTTTTTCGAGTAGAATATTATAAGCTTCATTTCTTTTGTTTTTATCAATATAATCTCCTGAAATTGTTTTAGACAAACAAGGTTGAGTTCCGTATAATTCAACTACTTACCTCACCTCACTGAGAAGGCCCGTGCACGAAATGTTTGTCGACGTCATACACGTTCGAACATCAACGTGCACTCATGAACGCACACATATGATTTCTCGCGAAGCCAGGTTGATAAGTACGACGCATATCTTGTATGTGCATACATGTACGTGACGCTTTTAGGCCCACAGACACAAATTGATGTTTGCGCGTTGATGATTGCACGTTGATATTTTACAAAAAATACGTCCATGTATGGCCCGCTTATATTGCGTGCTTGAGGTGCACGTGGTTTGGTCGTTTAATGTGATTTAAAAGTGGAAAAACTCTTACAATTGTTGTATATTCGGATGCCACTCAAGATTTGGTTGAAACACAGGCTGTATTGAAACATCTCCCACTTCGGCTGTCTATTGTATTTCACTTAATAAAGAAACACTTAAAATATACCCAATTCTAATTTTATCTGTATTTATGTTATGACCGATACCCGTAGCAAATATTTGTAACATTGCAACCATGGAGGTAGGAATACAAAGGAGAGAGCATGAGGTTATATTGTGGGCTAGGGGAATGAAGCCTAGTGGGGACGGACGAACACAGCTGTTGGACCGTCCTAGAGAGGGGATAAGTGCAGCAATTTTTAAACAAAATTGCTTTATTCGTTCAAGTAAAATTTTATAAAACTTTAAATACTGAAAGAAATGTGTTGTACATATATTATTTATTGAAATTGATATTAATGTGTTTTTAAATACATTTTACTTATTGAATTTACTTAATTAATTTTTTTAAGATTCAAAAAGCACGTGTTTTAATAAAATATTTTTATTTAATTAATAAAACGTATTGAAATGCACTCTAAAACGATACATACAAACGTAAACAAGCTAAACAATATGGCTTTAAGGTCAAAGAAGGTTGACAGATAGGCCCGGCCTCGAGTGGGGGAAATGGCTTCACTTTTGCAGCCACTTGCTCCCTCCATATTTATTCCTACCTCCATGATTGCAACAAACAATATTGTTTTCATTTTATCTTAATTTTATCGATGTTTTGTATCATAGTTAGTTACGATATATATATACAGGGTGTTTGTTTTTCGAAGCGCACCATTGGGATCTCGAGAACCGTAAGAGATACGAAGTCGGTTAAATTGGGGCAAAGTTACCTCATTGGGGGACCATCTTAGATGTGTTTTTGTTTTTCTCTTAAAATGCACAGGTAACTAGATAGAAGCGAAAATGTAAATTTTGCCAATTTCGTTTTTGGCTTCTAACTTTTTTGTGCGACTTCATACAAGTTTCTAATTTGCACTTTTTTATGAGGAATTCACAGCCGTCTTCAAAATTTTTATAGCCCGTACCGTTGTCGAGAAATTAATACTAACTTTCAATTTTCATATAGGGCTCAAAGTTGCCTTTATTACCATTAAATAGAGATTTTTTTTCTCTTTCCAACGATATAAAACACATCTACATTAACGTGATAGAAATGAATAAAACCTTTAATTTTTTATTTTGTACGTTAATTTTCGTTAATGTAGATGTGTTTTATATCGTTGGAAAGAGAAAAAAATCTCTATTTAATGGTAATAAAGACAACTTTGAGCCCCATATGAAAATTGAAAGTTAGTATTAATTTCTCGAAAACGGTACGGGCTATAAAAATTTTGAAGACGGCTGTGAAAAACGGACACCTATATATATATACATATATATAGGATGTAAATTTAAAAAGGGTGATAGGGCTATAACATAGAAAAACAGTTTTTTAGTCGCCAAAAGTTTCTATATTAATTTATTTAAAAAATAATTGGTTCCTATCACACATTACATTTCTGTTTCATGTAAACCCAGAAAATAAATTTAAAAATTTGTACAATTAAGAAAAAACATCATTAGCCATGAAACTGACAGTAACAAAACATTGTCATTTTTTACTAACCTGATAGGGAACAATTAAAGATTAAAGTTATTAATTTTTGAACTAATACAAAATAACAAAATAAGGAAAACACTAGGATATTCATTTAAGAAACATTTATTATTTATTGTAATAGGTATTTACAAATTAAAGATGATCTACATGTAATAAGAAATAAGTTACAAGAAACGAGAAAAACTGCAAACTACAAGGGAAGAATTAAAACCATTTAATAATTTGTAATTTTTCTTCATGAGACAAATTATCCACTTTTCTTCTTAATAAAACGAAAATAATATTAATTTAACAAATAATGTCTTAAGTCAACAATTGTTTTGTTTTGTTTCTATTAGTTTCACGGCTAATGATATTTTTCCTTAATTGTGTAAATCTTTAAATTTATTATCTGGCTTAATATGAAACAGAAATGTAATGTGTTAAATAAATAAAATAAATATATCATCACGGCATATTACCCATTTCTGGGTGTGCCAGTATCTACAACGCATGTAGACATCGGTAATGATGACGATATATTTTACCGTGTGGGCGCTTAGCAGGCGTCACCTCACGGGCACTCATTGCTGGCGTGGAGAGTGCACCACAGGGGTCACTTTTGTGCCATGTAATTGTTTGGTATCAAAAAATTCGTAATTTTTTTCTTTGCACTAATTATTTTTTCAATAAATTAATATAGAAAGTTTTGGCGTCTAAAATACTGTTTTTCTATGTTATAGCCTTATGACCCGTTTTAAAATTTACACCCTGTATATATATATATATATATATATATATATATATATATATATATATATATATAAATGTTGATTTAAAAAATAAATGTCAGATATCAATATAAGTATACGTTGTATGATGTGTTATTTGAATGAGTTATACATATATATATATATATATATATATATATATATATATATATATATATATATATATATATATATATATATATATATATGTATTTTGAATTTAAACATTGCGTGGTGTATATTATTGAAATATATAACAATGGTTATGGGCCCATGCATGAATCTGTGCATTAGAGAGTATTAAAAATATTTGCCGACAGGTTGACACGTTTAGTTTAAGATCGAAAAATCGTGCGAGTTTGGTTTAAGTGTCCATATGTATTTCAGCGGTAGTCAGACGTTAAAGGAAAAGAAAAAAAAATGGTTGACAACAAAGTTACGACTGAAAAATTAAACGGCGAAACCTATACGTCGTGGTCGTATCAAATGAAGCTGATATTAATGGAAGCTGATTTGTGGTCTATAATCGAGCCTGGTGAAGATAAACCAGCGGGAAATACTACAGCAGCTGTGAAGAAAGAATACGTATCTCGTCAAGCGTCAAGGAAAACCAATGCAAAAACCACTCTTTCTATTTGTATTGAACAGCAGATGCGCATACAAAATTTGACATATCCGAAAGACGTATGGGACGAACTACAAAAATTGGATGCTGCGAAGGATAGTAAATTCCGTATAGAACAGCTTCGTAGTAAATTATATGCTTTAAAAATGAATGACTGCGGGACAATGGAAAATTACTTAGGATAAATTAATAAAATAAAACTGTGGCTGATTTATTGAGCGTATGCGATACGACTGAAGCTTGTGATCTAGCGATAACAATTCTTCGCGGCTTTCCAGATGACTGGTACACCGTAGTTTCAGCACTACGTAAACTCCCTGAAGATGATTTCAAAAGTACTATGATCAAAAGACGATTATTAGCTGAATAATATACGTAAATTCAACGTCTTTCAGTCTTATGTTTTAATAATATAATTATGAATAAAACCATTTTATCTTATATTCTTTATGATTTGTTGTCACCAACAAACATTATTATTGTCGCATTCAATATGTTTCATTTGTGTGTTGAAGTTTAATTATTTTATTTATTATTGTAATCTGCAATGTATGAAGGAACATGGTGTTTTTATTTTTAAAATTGACATCTTTATTCGTTTTACCTACCAATATGTTTAAACGTTAACGTTATCTAATGCTTATGCGGGAAAATAGCAATCTGCACCTGATAGATTACGTATAATAAACATTTTCGTATTTAATGCTTTCGTTTTTTGAAAAATCTGTAAATTTACTGCTTTCTTTTTTGCGACGTACATTTATAAATCTGAAATAATATGTAAGTACTGTATTTTAGATTAGATAAGGGATATAAAATTGTGTTAATATTTTTTAGGTTAACATATTATAATGTATGTAATTAATACTACATAACTCTTTAATTAATTTAGCTCTATATTAATAAATTACTTACCATATTTAAATTAATTAATTAAATATTATATTTATTAAATTTTATGGAAGAAAAGTATTGTATAACTGTAAGTTGCCATTTATCCCTCGAAGGCGCGAATCCTACCGAAGAGGAGTGAAGGTTGCCGAGAAATCGTGCAGTCCTCCCTTACAAACTTGCCGCTTTATATACAGGTACATATATAGATATTATTTACCCTTCCGATAAGCTGCACAACTGTTGAACGAAACTTTAGTGGACTGAAACAAAGTCATATTCAAGGTTTACAATGACACAGATGAGGGTGATATTAAATCTTGAACTAGAGTTTTCCAAAAACAAAGATTTAAATAAGGTGATTGATTTATTTAATAGGTACGTTAAAAAGACTCAATATTAATTAATATTTACTATTATTTCTGCATAACTTGTTGAATATATTATTAAATGTTAGGTATATAATATGGTGCCTTTTTTCATTCTCATAACTGCCGACTTGTAGGGTTCATGAGGTCAAGTCACGATTTAAAATATACTGGTTATGCCACTTGTCATGTTTTTCATTGTTCTTGATGGTCCGCTTGATACGTGTTTCCTTGAATAATCCGCTAGATGCGCTATTTTTACATAAAATATAAAAAATGAAATGCATAATGAATTTATTTTTAATTAAAATTTATATATTTAATAAAAACCTGAATCAATACATTGTTAGAATTTAAAATTGGAAAAACTAAATAAATTGATAGAACCGTACGCTTCCAGATTTCCATTCGGTAATAATAATAATAATAATAATAATAATAATAATAATACATTTATTACTTTAAAAGGTTTACAACCCATGATAAGTAAATGGACAAATTACAGTAGTAGAGTTTACAAAAAGAAAATATCTAGTTCATCAGAAACAGAATTATAATAACTACACATAACATAAATTGGTGATTTGCACAGCACATTTGAATTATATGAAGAAAGATAAAAGCTTTCAGTACAGCGTGAAGATAATCTCGGTACACGAAAATAAAGTTTCTCTAGTAAATCTGAACAATCAACCTTGTAGTGAATTATTTTGAATAAATAATTTATTTTGATAACATTAAATCTTGATCTAATTGAGTCAATATTGAATGTTCTAAATAGGGTATCAGCGGGCGTATTTTGATCAGGATAATAGTGAAAACATTTAAACCAAAAATACTTTAACATTTTACGTTGTAACTTTTCTAGTCTCGCTATATGAGTTTCATAAAGGGGATACCAAATGATTATAGCATATTCCATCTTGGACTGTATGAAAGCATAATATAAAACTTGCAGTGCATTAATATTAGAAAAATCCGTACAACTTCTAATGATGAAACCTATCATTCTATTGACTGATGCAATTAAATTGACAATATGGAATGTAAACGTAAGTTCTGGATCGAAATAGACTCCTAGGTCTTTAATTTGCGAGGAACGAGATAAGTTGACAGTGTCTATATTATAGTTATATAAAATTGGTGATTTCCGAATGACATAACTTCACATTTACTGATGTTAAGTTCAAGTTTGTTAGTATTACACCAATTTGCAATACTATTTAAGTTATTTTGTAGCTTATTACAATCCCGTACATTTTGGATCTCAGTAAAAAAATTTACATCATCAGCGTAGATTAACACGTTACAAGTCAAATTTTCCACAATGTCATTTACAACAAGGAGAAATAAAAGTGGTCCTAAGTTTGACCCTTGTGGTACACCCGACTTAGCAATATAATACTTGGAACGGTAGTTATTGTAACATACAAACTGTCGACGGTTACATAAGTACGATGCAAAGAAATGAATTAGATCATCATGGAATCCGAAGTTGCGAATTTTATGCAATAAGATCTTATGATTTATTTTATCAAAGGCTTTTGACATGTCTGTATAGATAACATCTACCTGGCCTTTTTTATCCAAAACTTCGGAAACATACTGTGTAAAAACGCAAAGATTAGTTGTAGTTGATCTTTTAGGCATAAAACCATATTGGTATTGCGAGATGTACTGCCTTACTTGCGGAAAAATCTGATTGTATATGACAATTTCAAATAATTTTGCGAAGTTAGACAATATGGATATCGGTCTATAATTTTGAATAACTGATGGATCTCCCGATTTCAGTACAGGACAAACTTTAGTTAATTTCCAAGCGTCCGGAAATTGTTTGGTTGAAATTGATTTATTAAAAATAAAAAGTAGCGGAACTATCAAAGCCACAACACAATCTTTTACTACGAAACTAGGAATCTGATCATGTCCAGCAGTTAAAGTATTTTTAAGTTTTTCTCTAGCTTTCAGTAAATCAGATTCTGTTATGCTAAGGTCTACATTATGTGACATAATTAAACTGTTTGACACTAATTGTTGACTGTTACTAAAGACAGATAAATCTGAATAAACACTACAAAAATATTCACTAAAAAGATCTAAGATTGAATTTGGAGTGTCGCTGATTGTATTATGTGATTTCATAATGTTAGGTATCCTTGATGTGCCTTTCTTGTTCTGTACAAATGACCAAAATTGTTTAGGATTTGATGTCACAGAGTTTTCAACATCCGAAATATAGCTATTATACGATGATTTTATTGCATTTTTCACAGAACATTTAGTTTGTTTGTATTTGTTTAAGAAGTAAATAGAATTTGTTTTCTTGTACTTTGCATAGTATTTGGATTTTAGTTTGATATTATGAATAATGTCGCGAGTAAACCATGGCGGATAGCTATTTTTCTTATGTTTATATGTAGGTACATACATGTCAAAAATAGAGTACAACAATTCATAAAATTTAGTACAAGCATCATTAACATTGGAACATTGAAGTACTGAAGACCAATCACAGTGCAATAAATCGTGATAGAGTGCAGTAAAATTAGCTTTTTTAAAGTTGTAAGTTTTGACAAAATTATTTGTGCGAAATTTGTTATGTACATTGTGTGTTATTATTAAATCAATCGCTAAGGGTGGATGATGCACATCAACTTTAACCATAGGTAAATCATCACGAGATAAAGTGGCTTTTATGTTAGTAAAAACTAGGTCTAACAATCTGTTATTACAATTTAAGATGTTATTGCACTGCTCCAGGTCATTAAATGTTTCGAAATTAAGCAAATGATCACGCAGGATGTCATTATGATGAGGAGAGTTATAATTTGGTACATTAAAATCGCCCATTATAATAACATACTGATCCTTAATACAGTATTGTTCTATGTAAGAAGTAAGTTTTTCTAAATCAGCTATTTTGGGTGTCTCGGGAATGTAGCAAATAAAAATATAAAGAATATTTCGTTGCAAAAAGCATTTACAGCCTAATATATCAAATGAAATTAGTTCAGGTTGTAAATCAGACAAATCAATTTGTTCAATTTTAAAAGTATTTTTACAAGCAAGTAATACGCCGCCACCTCTAGAGATATTCAACGCACTAAAATTTCTATCTTTCCTGAGAACAGTGTAGGACTCAGGGGGAAATAATTCTGAATTATGAATATCTGAGCTCAACCATGTTTCAGTGAGTCCTATAACATCATACTCAAATTGTGAGACTGAACAGTAGAAATCGTTAGATTTATTTTTAATGCTACGTACATTTTGATAATAACATCGTATACTTGTATGAGAAATTTTTGAAGAATTTACTTTTGTGCTGGCTGTCCTAAAAAAGCACTATCTTGGTTGACGCGTTTACGGGGGAACCAAAAATTTTTAATGAGGATGCCACTGGGCCACAAACTTGAATTTAAGAAAGAGGAGAATTCGTCATGGGGTACACGTAGTTTGAAAGACGCGAAGTCACCATCGTGTTCGATTTTCTCACACTGGTACTCCGATTTCTTCTCTTTGGAGCGTAGATAATCGATAATATCGTCAGGAGTTACCTGTTTGTTGGCAATTCGACTAAGATGCAGGTAGGAGTAACGCGGAGCACCTGTCAATTTGCAGTCAGTACCACCCTGTGCGGTTCCAAAGGTACGTTGCCGGTAGTGAGAGCCGCCCGACTCTTGGACATCACTTGTAGTTTGTAACTGAGATTTGACGTGTTCAGTTTCGTTGCGATTGTTCGTATTCTTCCTTGAGGCCAATGAACTTTTGAGAGATTCAGCTGATTTTTTAGTTTTAGGATTCACACTAGGCAAACCAATTGCAGTTATTTGATCAGCACTCTGTTTAACTTTAGAAGCAAATGTAGTTTTATCAATCGAATCAGTGTTTAAGCCTTTAGTATTTATTAACACGTTTTGTTCCGCAACAATAGTTTTATAATTTGAAAGTTCATCTTTAAGACACTGGATCTCGAGCTTCAAATCTTCAATAATCGATTCAAATTTGGTTTGAAAATCACTTAAAGCACTATTTAACACACTTTTCACAGTAGCACTAATTTCTGCTACGATTTCAGATTCAGAACTTTTTGGTTTAGTCGGCATTTTAAACGCAGGAGTAAAGAGGTACACGTCTGCACAGAACGACAGATACTAGTCTACAGATAATGTCTTCTTCCCGAAAATGTTTTCGACAAACATCATTCAGTCTTAA
Organism: Ophonus ardosiacus; assembly: GCA_943142095.1. Taxonomy (NCBI): domain Eukaryota; kingdom Metazoa; phylum Arthropoda; class Insecta; order Coleoptera; family Carabidae; genus Ophonus; species Ophonus ardosiacus. The sequence continues at coordinate 45,886,567 of OW964824.1, forward strand.
TAGGCTGAAATACATAAAATATAAGACCATGTGTGAAAGTCCGAGTCAAAAATTCCTCCAAATAAGCGAGATATTAAGATCCGAATTTTAAATTAGCTTTGTGACGTAGGTAATGTGGATACACCAGAAGTAAACAAACAGTGGTTCACAAGCCACGAAAAAATGTTAAACAAATTACAAAATAATGTATATTTAAATTGTAATATTATAATTCATTATTAGAGACAAAATAAATTATTATACTTAAATTATTTCATTTTTTTTTTTTCATTTTATAAAAACAAAGAAATTAGAACGTCACCCGAACAGCAACCGAACAGATCCGACACACCCGAAGAAGCATATTCTTAGTTAGGGCGGGGCCTCTCAAAATCGGAGGTCATGCTTGGATCCTATTTGCTCAAACACTCGTGCACATGTCCTGCATCATCAAAAGCAAAACTCCCCGTGTCTTCTAGAAGGAATAATTTATAATAAAAGAAATATGGTTTTCCTTATCCTTTAACTATTATCATTCATATTTTCAATAAACTTTTACTATTTTTGATTACTGTGGAATAGCCTATTCGCGATCATCTCTACTAATTGCACATTTCCATTTTTTTTAAAAGTGATATATCGAGTGGAGTAGCAAACAGAGATTCTTTTTCAGTGGATTTCTTATAACCGGTTTCATATCCAGGAATGAAACATTTTCTATTTAATTTTCTTTTTACTTTGCATTAATTGCATTATCTTTCAACAAAATATTTATATTACATTACTTATAATACGAATATGTACTTCAAAATCTGTTTTATTTACCTTTCTATAAGATATAACATGTAATATTTTCAAAATGACATACAAATAACAGGTGTCAGTTGGGTCGTTCTCACCTTGCGCCTCTAGCGGAAAAAAAAAACGAGGAAACAAGTATCGCTTTGGACCCTCGTTTTATGCAGAGTGGCACAACTAGTATATTTTAAAACATGGGTCAAGTACACCTGATAAAATAATTTGTCGGCTGCAAAAGTATAGATTTGCACCCGAAAAAAAAAATTGGACCACTAAAACATTTTACATCATATTTATATTGTTGTTATCCGTACATCTAAATTTTCATTCGTTACTAATTATTGATTAATTTAATTACGTGTTATACATTCTAAAAATTATTTTCATTTTCGCGCTTAACGAGTAACGCCGTTTTATACAATATAGCCGAATATGGGACTTTAACATGTAAACAGACTTTCGTAATTTCATGCTTCTTTATTTTTGGTAAAAATTCTTCAAAGAAAATTTGTAAAGCATAAAATTCTACATCTGAAGCAATAGCAATGAAATTAAAACTAAAATTAAACATTTGTTAATTATTTTATCTCAATTTCACGGCTCCATCTCTATCGTTATTTATAGGTTTATTTTCGACATTTTCATACCTAATTTCTGCCGTTATAAAAATCATGGAATTAATTTTGCTTACTTTAATTTCAAGATTTTTTTCTAAAATAATTAGGGAAGCAGAAAATATTAAACTCCTATGTCCGGTTGTGCCCGGTCACCATCCTATTATGTATAATTTTTTTGTTTGATGAGTGCACCCGACAAAATTTTTCAAAGTCGGCCCCTATGTAACTGCCTCATATTGGTATCAATATACGCCACTGCTTGTAGCTTGTTTTCATATTTTACAACACTGCGAGTACTAATTCAGAATTAGCCACGAAATTAGCTGACAGGTCCGATGGTGCTCCCGCGATCGGACATGTCATTTCTCATGCAATAGAATGTTTACATGACTTGAGTTAGTATTTTTGCCGCTAGGTGGCAAAGGGCCGATGTCTGGTTCTAACATTCACGAAACATGTTATTGAATATTCGTCCAGCGTATGAATATAAAGTAAAATGACAATTATTGTTTAGATTAAGAATGAAAAAATTTGGATTAAAAACTACTGGAAATGAATATATTTAAAAAAAAGGCAAATATAACAAATTAGAGAAATTTTATAACGATATGAATTTTTTCAATATTTCATATTTTGTTAATGTGGAGTAAAATTATGGACAGGTGAACATTTAGATAACTTATGTAATTCGAACAACAATACTTTTTTAAATCACTGCCATGACAAAAAATTCCAAATTGTGTTTTAAAAATGTATTTGCTTGCATGTGTATAAATGTATGTAAAACTATTTAATCATTGTATATGTTATTTTGTAACATACATATACTACTTGTACCTACATGTACATATATGTGCTTGATTTTGTGTAATAAACTAGACACTTTATTTTCTTTTTATAAATTTTATTTTATCCTAATTTATTTATGTTTCACAAAATAATTCCTACATTACTATAGATTTCCTAAACGGCATTAGCATGAAACAAATACATGTATATACAATTTAATTTGCAAGTGTCCATATTATGATCTATTTTCTTTTCATAACCCATTTATTTGTTCAATAATTACTCTTTTATTAGCTATGGCTATTGTTGTAACCAATTCCTTTCTGTAAGTTTTTTTTTTATTAAGTAGATGGCTTTTATCGTCCATATTAGGACAATATTTAGCCAGAAACATTAGTGAAATGTAAGCATTTTTGGGACAAACACAACATCCAAGCCCTGGTGGGAATCGAACCACGACTCCAAAGCCGAGAGGTAAAGGTCAGCGCTACCTTAACGCGCACGGCCACCGAGGCGGCTTTTTCTGTAAGTTGATTATTACGTTTAAAAGTCGGACAGGTAGTAAATATGCTCTCTTAATCAGGGATGATTAAGCTATAACTAAATTAACATTTAGTTGTTTTTTAAGCATTCCAATGTATTTTTAAATGGTAGCTATGGTAATTAGTTACGTAGAGAGACAAAAATTTTGATTAAATACTTGTAGTCGGTATGTCTAAACGTATTCAGTCACCAAAAATCTGAAATATCAAACCCCTAGTAAACTAGTATATACTGCCCTTCTTCAACAAGGTATAAAAAGCCACTTAATTAAATAATTATCCGATCAGATATTGATCCTCCCAATAAATCTGAAGAAATGTTGCAGATCCATATCCTGTTCCTGTTTTCAAGGAATTAATGAAGGTTTCTGTAACAGGGCATAAAACTGTCATCATAAAATTGCCTGTAGATATATCTCTGAGCAAGCCATATTCTACACTTCTTTGCAAGCATATTAAATAAAAGAGATAAAATACTGTAATATAAATACTTTTAACTCTAGTAATTAAAATATAAAGGAAAAAAAAATATTTCATAACATTATTTATTATTAATTGCTTGTAAAATAATAATTGATAAAATGAAAAGTACCTGATAAAAAACTAGACATAAAAAAATAAAAGGTTATTTATTATACATGCCGGTTAAATGAATGTTTAATGAGCGTTACGTTTAAACGCGCGAGCATCTTAATTCTGCGAGTTAAACATTCATTTTAACCGCGAGTGTAATACAACTTTTTATTCAAATTTGCCCCAACAAACTTTTCTGATTTGAGTGTAAGATTTTTATAAATGAAATCAGAGTCTAGAAATGTAGCTAATCACTTACGGTTATCTACTGAGTGTGAGTTTTTTATGTCATAGTGATCTGTGGTTACCAAGGGTTGAATTGTTTATAATAGAATTTGAAAAAAAATATTGAGAAACTGTTTTTTTAGAGGTTAACATATCAATATGATAAAATATTTTATTCCAACAATGAAAGGCATACGTTATTACAAAATTGTAACAGTCTTATTCTTCTTGTGGCGAAATGATGGGTATACGTTGAATATTTGAATTTATTCCCTACAATTTTGGTTGACATTTGACATTTTAAAACCGCTAGTGAAATAAAATTCTTTAAAACGCTAGTGAAATAAAATTGTTTATAAAATAACTTGAATGGTCCGTACCCAAGGAAATAAACATGACTTTATAAGGCAAAATTATATACATTTTTATAACTAAGTGTAGATATTGTTAAATTCTGCAAAGTAGTCTACGAATTCATCTTGTCTGTATAAATGTTTACTTACATTGCTTGTCAAGAACTTACTGATATTTAAAAATGCTAAATATAGCAAATATTAAAATATATTACAAACAAGACATGCGAAAATAAAGAAAAAATTATTGTAGAAATAGTACAACGTATATAAACGTAGCAAGTTTTGATTCAATATAAATCATTCTATTTTATTCTGAGAATGAACGATCCAGTAAATGTCATGTAATTATTTATATAATTATCTATTACATACTGGTACATATTCATCTATGTATTCTCGTAACAATACTAAATATACTTAATTATTTATTTAGCGCATAATATGAAAAAAAAAAAGAATCTGATGTGGCCAGCACAATACCTCTCGCCATTTTCATATTAGGCTATATAAGTATTATGTGTAACATTTGTGAGATACACAAAAAATTCTAATAACAATTATTCTTTATTTTTCAATTCATTCTATGAACAAGTTTCCTCGTACTCTTCTAAATGTTTGAGATTCTTTCAACTCATTGACGAGATTGGCGATATTTCTGAAGGGTTTTTGATGAAATATATGTATACTAAGCGAATGTTTAGTTCACACTGATACTGTACAAACTTTAGCTTATAAATGAATCCCCTTTCTTTTTATACCACTTCTATATGTTGACGGAGTCTTTTCCCCGTTATAACAATAGCATATTATAATTACTATTACATTTCGACTTGTCCATGTACGAATTTTAGGTTTTCCGCATTCAAGTACAGTATCAACTTAACGTGCGGCAAGTATTTCTATAATTTTAAATATTTAACTAATGATAAAATAAGAAAAATATTAAATGTACTTCTCAGAAAAAGTCTTCAATAATGTCTCTGGATTTTTGACACTGACATTTATGTCTATTACAAAATTTTTAATTTTTCAACTGGTTCCCATGCACTGTTTGATTTATTACACAATGGATTATTCTATAAAATAAAATAAATAAATAAATATATCATCACGGCATATTACCCATTTTTGGGTTTGCCAGTATCTACAACACATGTAGATATCGGTAATGATGACATATATTTTACCGTGTGGGCACTTACCAGGCGTCACCTCACGGGCACTCATAGCTGGCGTGGAGAGTGCACCACAGGGGTCACTTTTGTGCCATTTAAAATTGGATTATTTTATATGTTTATAATTGTCTATCTTTAAATTTGTAGAAGGTATAATAAAAAAGTTTAATGTGTTAGAAATTTTTATATTATTTAATATTTGTAATAACGTAAATTTCCAAAAAATAATACTTAGAAGATTTTTTTAAGAAACTACTACTTCCGGTTGTTCAGTTGTTATCAAAACCTTTTCAGCTTTTCTCAGGATTGGTAGATTGAGGAATTCATAGTTAAACAGATTTTACGTCTTATAGTTTTTGAGGAATCATCCCTCCAACATCCACACACACACACACACACACACACACACACAGACGCACACACACACGCGCGCACGCACACACACACACACACACACACACACATACATACCCACAGACATCATTGTGAAAATGTTAAAATCGAGTTCTGGGGACATCAAAACATGATCCCTATACTTCCCTTACCTAATTTTAATTTTTATTTAACAGACTCTAGAAAATTAATTTTTTTAATTAAATCTTCCTTCATGAAACAAAATGAATAAATTGAAAACTGCCTAAGACAGTAACAATATACGAGTATACATAATAATATTCAAAATGGAGTACATTCTTTCAGCATTGTTACACCCGAAAAATGCAGGAAAGTAAATATGGTGCATCAATTTTGTTGTGTATTAGCATCCTCAAGAACCTAGAACTGGATGCTTTCTTCTTTACAATAAAGATGGTATAGAATGACGTTCAAGTAGGCTATTTTGATCAACTCCTTTTGCTGGATACGCACCATCTAGCTTGAATGACATAAATTTAAAAAATTTTCGATGTACACGATCAAGAGCCAATAACTGATAGGCATAAAAAGGATACCAGATTAAACTAGCGTAATCAAATTTACTCATTACGAAAGCAAAGTATAGTGGTTTGAGTACTAAAGGATTATTAAACATTTTTGCAATGTGCATTAAGAAGCCAAGAGTTCTACTAGCCGAGTTACATACATCGAATATATGCTCAAGAAAACTAAAATTCTGATCGAAAGTAATGCCAAGATCTTTGATAGAAGTCCTTTTATTAATGAGAACTCCAAGTATTGAATAATTAAAATTAATAACATTAATCTTCAACGTATGAGTAACCGAGCAACATTTATGAATATTTAATGTTAGTTTATTTCTTTCACACCACTGAACAAATATGTCAATATTTCCTTGTAGATGTAAGGTATCATCAGGATTACAAATACGATTAAACAGTTTGATATCATCCGTATATGCCAAGACAGATAGCAATGGGCCAAGGTTAGAGCCCTGAGGTATACCAGACATGGCTGGAAAATCAAATGAACTAAATCCATTATAATAAACGAAGCACATACGATTCTGTAAATAAGAACTAATCAGTTTTATTACTGATGAACCTGCTCCGAAATAATCTAATTTATTCAACAGAATTTTATGATTAATAGAATCAAATGCCCGGGACATGTCAGTATATATGGCATCAACTTGGCCACGATCATCCATTACCTCCGAAACGAATTGAGAAAATGTAGCAAGGTTTGTAGTGGTGGATCTACCTGTCATAAAACCACGCTGGTGATTTGATATTAAGGATCTAGTGTTACTATAAATTAATTTACAGAGTATAATTTCATAAACTTTGCTAAAGTTGTTTAAAATGGATGTGTGTCATGTCTGGCTATCAGACGTTGACTGCTATGGAACGCCAAATGTTTCTATCATTGGATATACGATATAATTCGTTAAAGGATGAACAGGAAGTTGATTTCATAATTGTGCTGATGATACTGTCTCTCGTTCGACCTCTTCCTCTTCGTCCTGGTACTTGTCCGCTACACACTAACCACTCTAGTTGATTTTGTCTCGCGATGTGACCGAAAAAGTTTAACTATTATTTTTAATATGTCTCACTAATTGTCTACGGGTATTTAGTCTGGTTACCACTTCTTCGTTTGAAAATTTATTTTAAGCATTTCGCGATTAAACTACATTTTCGCGGCGTTAATATATTTTATATTTTTGTTGCTTAGTGTCCTACTTTAGAAAATTTAGTTTTCTAAAATAAATATTCCTTGAATAAGATACAACAATGAAAAGGTTCATTTTTAATTTGAAATATCATACGAATACGAAGCTTCGAAGATGATAATTTAAAAAAAATCATGCAATTTAGCATTATGGTATAAAAATCATCTCTACCGGTATAATTATATTATATTATGTTTGTTTGTCTCTATTATTTTATATTATGTTTAATGATGTATCTGATACGATTAAATAAATAAATAAATTATATACAAAAATAAGAATAAACAAATCGCATAAATGTTCCATAGTATTATTGGTGATACTCAAGGATATTATTAGGCTATATAGTTGAGGGCTTTTTTTGTTATTTGATTCGATAAAAAAATTACATAGACTTTGACATCTTTGGGCTCATGCACAAAAAAATTATGATACAAACAAAATGGTGTATATTTTTATTTTCATTACATTTTTAAATGATTTGCATTTCATTAATTTTATTTGTTGGAACTTGTTAAGTTTTGAGGACTACTGTTTATGTGGAAAGAGTGGGAGAGTCTGGAACCAGACAGTGCGCGCAGTTTTGCGTAGACACTGTCTATTAGACAGCCAGTCAGTCAGTCAGTCAGAGTGTGGCTTGAGACAATGACATGAACTTGTGTTTTACAGTCTTGTCGTTTTCGTTAATATATGCATTTTGTCAATTGTTGTAACTTTTGTGCATTGTTAATATAATATATATTGTTGCTACCTCACAAATAAAGAGTTTTGTACGATTAAACCTAGATAAATCAAATAAAACAAACACAACTAAAGCCTCGTTCATATTAGAAAAGTTACCTGATTTCAAGTCACTTGAATCCCAAGTAACTTGAATCTACTTGACCAATATGAACCTGTTATTTACTTGAATTATCATTAAGTTTCAAGTGCAGTAGAGGATCTTTTAACTTCACACTTGCCTTGAAAAACAACTGGAGTAATTTGAACCGTTTCCTATTGAATTTCAGATTATATTAAGCCAAATTCACTACTCTACCCTAACTAAAGATGCTTATATAAAAAAAACCAAAATAAAGAGAGCCATATAAAGATACATTAATAAGAAAAAGATGCAAGCTACTTCCATTGAAGACGATCTCTAGAATAAAAATAGTACTGAATTCGGCACATTGAGTTTTCTGGAACACGGAAGAAAGACTGCAAAGTTGTTAGGCTGTCACTATTCTCTAAATACAATTTCCAATTTTAATTTAGCTGACATTGGTTCTCTAATTCACGTTGTTTTTTTGTGGTCAATTATACTAAGTAGATTATAAAATTTGTCTTTAGACATTCCTAGGTGTTTTTTATAAGCTTCTCTATATTATGAACAAAGTAGCAAATGCAGCTTAGTGATTTCTTCTGCCAATTAATTCACCTCTTAACCCATATTGCCCTTGTCCGTTTACCGCCATTTTTCAAGATTTTTACAAATTCGTTCACTGTTTGAGTTATTATTATAGAAATTCGGGCATGCAACAATTCATTCGATGCCATTTTAAATATCTACTTGACTCAAACAACTTGCTTATGTATGAACACAAACTGCAATAAAAAAAGCTTTAATTCAAGTAACTTGACTATTAAGAAAGAGATTTAAGAGTTGCTCTCGCCGCAAGTTTGTCATCATGTTGATCCTGTGCCATAAGAATTTGTCGAATATCGAGCAGAAGTTGGTAAAGCAAAATATTTTTTTTTTTTTTAATATTGGCTCGGTATGATTTTATAAGAGAAGACTTGGCTGCTTATCATAGAGTTCAGCACAGGAAAAAATCGTTCTAAATTGTAGTCAAATTAACTAAACAAATTATTTAATTTTTAGCATAAAATAAGTTTCATTAAATTATCTAAGTTGATTTAGTTAAATTTTCGAAATTTGTAATAACAAATTATAGTAAAATTAAATACAAAATTAGATTAAAGGACTACATTCAGTATTGTACTAAACATAGAACTAACTAAAAAATTAACTAAATACATATTTCAAATTTCCATTTACTTACCTAATTCATTAGATAAATTACCGAAAATTATAGGACAAAAATAATGAAACCAAAACATAGTCAAATTAAATAAAATAAATAATTAAAATAACAATTTGCATATTTAAATTAACGATTTTTTACAAAATATTTATTATCTACTTCGGATTAGTTAAAATGCTAAATTAAGATTTGTAAATCATAATTTCTTTAATTATTTCAGCTCTTCCATGGTGAAACTTATTATTCATTATAATATATTGAAATACTCGGTTTTTAGTTTCACCAAATTTATTGACTGATAACTAGTTTCGCTACTACAATAGCATCTTCAGATCAACGTATTTAAACTTTAAATTGTATATATATATATATAAATATACATAATGATAAATATAAATATATGTCAGTAAATGTTTTTACAAACTTGATTTTTTGTATAAATAGTTTGTAGTAACTAACTAACAAAAAATAAGAATTAATTTATTTTAACATAAATTTTATAATGTTTCTAGAAACTTCATTAAGGGTGAATGATTAAAGTTTGTCTGTTCATTTATTATATTTTCTTTATTTTTTATGGCTTTTTCAACTTCGACGGCTTTTAGAAAATCTAATCTTGGTCCTTTGGTCTCTAAATGTAAAATTTTTGGATTAAAATTACTTGTATGATTTTGGTCTAATAAATGATTTGCAAATGTTGAGTCTGTCTTTTTATTTTTATATGATTTTTTATGTTCATTCGCCCTTATATTGAAATTTCTTCCTGATTGGCCTACGTACACAGCATCACAATTTTCACAAATAATTTATATACACCTGATTTTGTTAAAATATCTGTTTTTTCTTTAACATTTCCTATATGTTTTCCTAAATTATTTTGTGTTATAAATGCAATTTTATAATTATTATTAGCGTTTTTCATGTTTGCTATTTTGTTAGATATTTTACCCACGTATGTTAATTTAATAAATATGTTACGCAAGGATTTACTGTAGTTAGTTGTATTTGATTGTGACAAGAGGAACGGTATTCCGAATAAAGGGAGTGTTTAGTTTCATACTTGGTTTTTCTTATTTTCCTAGTAGTCCTAATAGTTCAGAAGTGGGATAAAGAATTCGGGTTTAACTCTATTAAAATAAAATGTCAAAAAGATTTAGACCGAGTGGTAGTAGTTCTGATAATTGGGATAGTGATGGTGAAAGTGTTACACATGCAAGGAAATTTAAAGAGATTTTAAGAAGAACGTTTAGACTGTGATCTCTTCTCAAATTATAACTCATAAGACTGTGATATAATGCCACTATTCGATAAAAACATCAGGATTACACAACATTAGTCATAGAAGTTACAAAATCAATGCATTGGTTTACCTGAACAGCACCAAGGCAGGCGTTTATGAACAACCAATAGATTCTTTCCAAATCATCATCAATTGAAATTCAAAGATGTAAAGTACGGCAATGTTTTGGTCACACTTCAGATAGATGTTGGATGGTCGACAAATTATATAAAAGGGAAGTATCATTCAATGCTTGATATTTTATTGATCTATTTGTAACTGGATATTTAGCTATAGAATATTTAGATACCTACCAAAAGTGAATTAATTTAGAAATATGCTCAGAAATCATATTTAAATTTAATTTAGACAGAATATGCAATAAAATGTTTTTCGGGGCAAGTAATGTTTCATGTAGGAAAAGGAAATTTAATTTTTAGTGTTAATGATTTTGCTTTACCAATAAAAATTATGGTGCCAGAAGCAAATTTTGGTAATATTGACATTTTACCCAGTAATAAATAGCCCAAAGATTACTTTTAAAGTTAACGATAGTAATGTAGAATTGGTTAAATCAAATTGAATATTTACAACTAATTCTATTTCATGTATTTATTTCAGCACTAAAGTTGACATTCTTGTAACTGAAAATATTACAATAGATCCGATGATAACTGGTTTTATATTTATGGTATTCGAAGATTACTCCAGGACGGGAAAGTAATAGTCGAGGGTGCAATTATTGGAGAAGTTTCGGTAATATTTACTAAACATAAGATAGCGACTTTCGAACAAAATGAACGAAATGAGGTATGCTATTTATTTTCTAATGCTTTGTTTTAAATAATATAGGATCGATCGGACAACTTAAAAGTCGTAATAAGTAAAATACCACTGCCAAATTTAGTAGTGGGAGCCATTAATTCGGGTGATATGAGTAAATTACATAACCTACTTAGAAAACATCATAATTGTTTTGCAAAAAACAGTTATGAGTTGGGTTCAAGTTTAACTTATCTTGCCCAATTACCCATTCGTCTAAAAAAAAAAATGGTCGCCCCATATGTTACAAACCATAAAGACTTTCTTTTAAAGACCGTGAAATTGTACAAATCAAACTTTCTAATTTACTAAAAGCCGGTGTTATTCGTAAATCTAATTCAGAATTTGCAAGTCCCATAGTTTTAATATCTAAAAAGAACGGTGACCATCGATTACACATTGATAATAGAGCTTTGAATGAAGTAACTATAAAAGACATATCCTATACTCAATATTGAAGATCAGTTAGTAAAACTTTCAAGCAATTGTGTTACGTTTGGGAGGGATATAGACCACATTAGTGAGGTTAAGATTTTCGTTTGGCGCGAAACCCTAAATCAAATCAGAATGTATATAGTTCTTATGGAAGCGCATTTTCAATTCATATTATTAAAGCTATTCTGTATTTCTCAAGTACAATTTTGAGTTTCTTACTAACTGTTAACAATACTCTTTGCTTTCTGTATAGTAAAAGTATAAACAAAATAATAAGTTAAGCATAATTTCATTTTAAAGAAAGTAGGATATCAAATAGTAACATATGTCGTAACTTGGTGCAGTCAGGTCAACTGAATTTGTGGGTTAGTTTTGGAATTAACGCTTTTTGCCTTTAAATTTATAATATAAGGTGGTTATAAGTTTTTCATTTTTGTTATTTGCGATGTCTGAAAGGGTTATTAAGTTGTCCGCAATAAATAATTTCTTTGCTGACGATTTAAATTGTCAGGATTAAATAGAATCGAAAACAGCTACGACCTGCGTTTTAATGAATTTGCACTTGTTGCTTTAATTATAGATTATTCAATAATTTTTGGTGTTTTAGATATTTATACGACGTAAGTAGATAGACAATACCTTAAAGATTTGTATTTATAAAGTTTAATAGATAAGATTTGCGTTTTAAAGTTCTTTTTAACATTTTGAAAATAGCATATTTTTGTTCCCATATGAATAACATGTGAGTATAAATCGGCAAAGGCGAGTTAGGGTTTTAGTTTGAATTTGCCGCCACAAATTGACCGTTACACTAACGTGATCTATTACTGAAATAGCAATCTAATGTAACCTTTAAGCCTGTGGCGTAATTTAGTAGGGTAACATCTAATGACGATCGTGTTAACCATAGTTATGAGTTGGAAACATTAGCTGTTGTTGAATCAATTAAGCGTTTTAGAATGTACGTCTCAGGAACAAAATTTAAAATTGTGACTGACTGGTCAGGAGTTCGTGCCACGTTCATCAAACGCGGCTTACCACGTATTGCATGATGATGGCTCCAAATACAAAAATTCGATTTATTCAAGATGGAACATATTACGTAAGTTCCATGACGACATTGGTCACCCCAGAATTAAAAAAAGTGTGAAAAATTAATTAAGTCTGAACTTTGTTTTCCACAAATGACGCGTTTTATATAAAAAAAAATATATGTCTTGTTTAAATTGTGCGTACAAAAGGGTAATTACGGTAGACAGGAGGGTATGTTACATGCGATTAGAAAACCAAATGAACCAATGCGTACCGTACATATTGACCATTTAGATCCTTTCGTGAAAAGTAAAAGCGGTAAGTCATATTTACTCGCAGTTATAGATTCGTTAACAAAGTAAAAAGTATACTGTTACTAAGCCTGCTCGTACCCTTATTTCACGCGAAACAATTTTGCATTTAAGACTTTCGTAACTAATAAATAAATAAAACATGCCCTAAACGCGATTGCTACGCCCCGAGTAAACGGTCAAGGTGAAAGGGTAAACAGAACTATTTTAAATGCAATGCGCATGACTAATGTTGATGAACATGCTTGGGATGAGACTGTTCATAATATAACATGGGGTGTAAACAATGTAGTAAACGAAAGTACCAAATTTACTCCGTATGAGTTAATGTTTTTATTTAACGGTAATCCAATTTTAAATGGGGATGCTATAAATTATAGTAGGAATAATAGCAACGACGTAAAGTAAATAGGAAACAAGCAAATTTACATAGGAAAGGTGACTTAGTATTATGGAAAAATTCGAGTAATTGTGGTTTGTGGGTAATATTATTGTCAAAGGGTTTAGTAATGAACAAATGGATATAGAAACACCATTTTAAATGGTAAAGTTACTTCAGAAATCTATATAAAACAGGCTAGAGTTTATGAAAACGTTACAGACAGAGTTTGTAATCTAGACAAAACATTGTATGGTTTGAGAGAAAGCCCTCCATTATGGAATGATTGTTTTGATGACCTTTGAAAGAAGTAAATAAGATTTGTTTGTTACCAGAAATGAAGATAATAAGATTTATTATTTGTGGATAATTTATTGATTTGTTGTAGAAATAAGAGAGAGAGGGAAGGCTTCATAGAAGTACAATGAGCGATGGCAGTAGTAGCGATAGTGAGAAAATTGTAAGAGATTTTTATTGCTTAGCGCAGGATGTCGTTATGAATAATGTCGTTCGCAGTCAGTTTACTTTTGTGATAAAGGCAAAGTTGTCAATTAGTTGTTGAAGTAGTCCCTGAGTCTGTTTTTGCAGAACATACTACAAGTGGTTGAACTTACACATAATCATAGTTGAGTTACAGTTTTCTGTATAAACATGATGCGGTGTGTAAGAATTCAAACGAGCTGAGTTTACATATGACGAAAATTTTAGTGTTGCAGTATGAGCCAAGTGCGGGCCATACAAACACGCCATGAGATAATCTCATTTCTTTTCAGACAATCTTGGATGCCAGTGAGGACACTGCGTAATGCAGGATGGCCGAATGTTACGCAAGGATTTACTGTAGTTAATTAATTTGTATGTGTATACGTAATACATTGTTTATATAGCTTGGAAATAATAATTTGGGAGTTAGTTGTATTTGATTGTGACAAGAGGAACGGTATTCCTAATAAAGGGAGTGTTTAGTTTTATACTTGGTTTTTCTTATTTTCCTAGTAGTCCTAATAAATATGTTTTCTCTCTGTTTATTTTGATTATAAATGTACTTTGAATATATTTTTAATTTTGTTTAATGAATTAAATTGTCAATAACATTTGTATCATATCCATTATTTTTAGTTATATTTTTAATAATATTTACTTCTATTTCATAATTTTCTTTACTTAATGGAATTTTGACTAATCTGTATATCATACTATGAAATACTGATAGTTTTTGTGATTTTAGGTGATTAGATGATTTATGAATTATTGTTTCTGTTTGAGTTGGCTACCTAAATATTTTAAAATCATGTTTATTGTCTTTATTTTTTATTGTTAAATCCAAATAATTAATTGGTTTATCTTTTTCTACTTCTAAAGTGAATTTAATATTATTATGAATTTTGTTTATTATTTCTAAAAATGTATTAAGTTGTCGTGTAGTACCCGTCCAACAAATTAAAATATCATCTACATATCTATACCAGTATTTTATATATTTTGATGAATCGGTTTTTAAAATATTTTTTTCTAAATTGTCCATAAAAATTTCAGCTAATAAAGGTAATATTGGAGAGCCCATTGCTAAACCTTGTGATGTGGTGTAAAAATTATTATTAAATTAAAAATAATTTTGTTCTGTACATACTTTAAATAAAGTTAAATATTCTTTAGTGATAACAGGATTGGACCACATCAAGTGAAATTAGTTTTTCATTTGGATTTAACTCTATTTAAGATAATTTATTACATAATTCTATAGAATTTTTAACTGAATGTTCTACAATGAAATTTGTGTGTTCCAAAAATGATTTATTTATAAATTTAGCTAATTTGTAACAAGAAGCATTATTATAATAATAATAATAATAATAATAATAATAATAATATATAATTTATTGCCCAACAGTTAAGAACCAGTTACAGGACAATTTATAATTAAACATTATATAGATTTAAGATACGTGCAAATATATAAATACAATTATTAACAAAGAGACAAAAAAAAAAAAAAAAAATTACAAAAATATATCATCATACAAAGTGTTCGCATTTTGACACATAATGGTAATTGGGGCACGACGAAGTACGTCAGAATGGGCTACGGAGAGTTGAAACGTCGTGGGATATCTGGATGCTGGACGTGGTACATGGATCTGAACTCTAGACAGTAGAAATGGTGCATCAATCTCGCCACGCAGAAGGAGCCAGAGGAACTTGGCACTGCCCACCTCCCTCCGAGCCGCCAGCGACGACATACTATGACGCTGAAGAAGGGACTGCTGATCCGTTCCCCTAGGTGGATAAACCCTATCTAATTTGAAGGATAAAAATTTGAGGAATCTACGTTGAACACGGTCAAGTGCCAGGTGTTGATACGTGTAATATGGGAACCAAACAAGATTGGCATATTCTAATTTGCTTAGAACATAGGCACAGTACAGTGACTTAATAACATCAGTATTCTGAAAAATATGCGTAATTCTAATAATAAAGCTTAACATTCTGTTAGCATCGTGAACTATATTGTTTATATGATCTGAAAATATAAAATTATTTGAAAAAGTTACACCCAAATCTTTAAATGATTTTACTGTATTCAGAGAGGTATTTTGTACTTTATAAGGGTACTGAATGGAATTGATTTTGCGTGTAAATGAAATTACACAACATTTCTCAACATTCATGGTAAGTTTATTTCTTTCACACCATGCATTCATAGTGTTAATGTTATTTTGTAATAGTTCTGAATCATTAAGTGACTTTATTGAATTGTACAATTTTATATCGTCAGCATATGCTAGTGCATGACAACTAAACATGGAAAGAAGGTCATTTATATATAAGTTGAATAAAAGTGGACCTAAATTAGATCCCTGGGGAACCCCCGAGGAGGCAACGAAGGTTGTTGACGAGAAACCATTGTAATAAACATAGGATATTCTGTTATACAAATAAGATTTTAACAAAAGAACTAAATTTGGAGTAGCTCCAGACGTACTTAGTTTTGTTAGAAGAATACTATGATCTATAGAGTCAAACGCACGGGATAAATCAGTATATATAACATCAACTTGACCTCGTTTGTCGATAATTTCAGCAGCGTACTGAGAGAAACAAGCTAAGTTTGTAGTAGTAGATCGACCTTTTACAAAACCATGCTGATCATTGGATATACTAGAACTAGTATGCCTGTATATGCACCTATAAATTAGAATTTCAAAAATTTTGGCAAAATTGTTTAATATTGAAATCGGACGATAATTGGAAATATTAAATTTGTCACCTTTCTTAAAGACTGGTGTTATTCTTGTCTTCTTCCATCTTTCCGGAAAAGTACTAGAGGAAATAGCTAAATTTATTATAAGAGTAATTGGTTTAGACAAACTAAATCGGGTATCTTTAATAAAAAAGCTTGGTATCATATCCTCGCCTGCTGTAAACTTGTTTTTGAATGTTGACATAACTAACAGGATATCATTTTCAGTTACCAGGTTTAGAGAAAAAGGAGGATAGTATGAAATATGATCTAAATTATCGCTATATAGTGAACTAGTAGAAAAATGTTGCAAGAAGGAGGTTGCGAAGGCATTGACTATGTCCTGAGGATTGTCATATTCTCCTAATTCGTTGTACAATTTCCCAGGTATTCTAGAAGTTCCTTGCTTATCATGTGCAAATTTCCATAAACCAGTTGGATCTGTCTTAATGTTATTTTCTACCGATGTAAGATACGCTTTATATGCCTTGCTGATTTGAGATTTAATTAATTTACGAAGTCGCTTAAACTCATTAAGATCAGATTGTTGTTTATATTTAATCCATTTTTTTCTAACATAAGCTTTAGTTTTCAAATTGTACTTAATGTCCGAAGTGAACCAGGGTGGATATCGGGAACCATTGTACGTCGATTTCGGTACTGATTTATTTAATTCTTTGTATAAAGTAAAATAAAAAATATCTAGTGCAACATTAACATCTGTAACATTATCCAGAGAAAACCAATCAATTTGACATAAGTCATCATAAAGTTGATTAAAGTTAGCTTTACGAAAATTGTAACGAGTATTTGATGCAGATGGAAATTTATCTTTACACGTAGAAGAAGTAACATTAAATGTAATTGATAGAGTTGGATGATATTTGTCTTCTGGAACCAAGGCAAAATCAGATCGTTCAACATTAATTGATTTTAGAAAATTTGACAAGACTAAATCTAGTTTATTTGAATTGCAATTAAGAACATTATTGTACTGTGTAAGTTTTAATCCCGTCATAAAATTTTTAAACAATAAGGATTTAGAGCAGTTAACGGAATCATATAAATGAGGAATATTGAAGTCTCCTAATATTAGTAAACGCTCATTAATAAACATTAATTCTAAAGCATCAAAAAAAGTATTAAAATCATCCACACTTATGTCTGGTGGTATGTATATGGCGCATATAATAAATGACAGATTTGAGAAATAGCATTTACATGTTACTATATCTATTAGTGGTGTTAAATTTTTAATATGTGACACATCTAGGGTTTTATAATCAATATTATTAAGAAGAGATATTAAAACCCCACCACCTGTAGAGCGGTTGATTAGAGAACACTTTCTGTCATCACGAATAACATTATAATGCGGCGGAAATAATTCAGTATTTTTTACAGAATCGTACAACCAACTTTCAGTGATAACAACTATATTAAAGGACGAAGACAAACAGTTAGTATAAAATAAATGACTCTTAGAATTTAATCCCCTAGTATTCTGGTAAACACAATCAAGAAAAATAGAACTGTTGGGCGAACTTAGTTTTCCGAATTTTTAGACACAATTCGTGGAACATTGTTTATGTACTTAATTTGAATATTGATTTCACCACTGCTAATTCTCTCATTTAATTCGGTTTTTATAGCTTTATAAAAGTCCATCTGCTTCCGGGTACGATCTCTTGATATTGATACGTTCGACCACTTACTATTGCTTTTTAAATTTTTAACATTACGAAATAATTTGTTTATATCCTCAGGAGAAGATAAAACAACTCTTAAGGGTCTAGATCTTGAAGATGACGAATCATAACGACCTATTCGATGAATGTTTTCTATTTTACATGCGACATTTAATTCATTTAGTAAATCAGTAGCCAAACTCTCATCATTACTGTTCTGTTCTTGTTTAGTAGAATGTACCTCTTCAGAACCAAAAATTATGAAATTACGAGAACGTTTTTCTCGTTCAGAAATTTCTTCAATAATATCTTCAGTCAGGATTAGAGAGGATAAGTTTGATTTTGTATTATTAGTACTTTTAATTTCAGCTATATCTTTTTGTAATGATAAAATTAAGATCTTTAAGCTGTCAATTTCATCAGCTATTGGAGCACAATTTTTACAATTCCATCTTATACCATTGTCTTTGAGTTTAATTCTTCTAGCTTCATTTGCTGAAATGTCAGCACACAAAATACTGTAATTATTTTTACACAGGGAACACATAATTGATCTGTGATCCTCCGTTTTTTTATTGCAGCACTTGCAAATGATATCCATTGCTATAACAAACTATAGCAAGAAAACAAAAGAAGAGAGAAAAGAAAAAAAAAAAACACCCAGTATATAAATATTCACGATCACCCAGTAAATGTGACTTAAAGATTTAGCACGCAGCTTAATTAATCAAGTACACACAAACTACTGAGCCACGTTGAGAAATAAAAAGATTTGTCACAGAAACAAAAAAATAGAAAATTAGAGAAACTCACCCCTAGAGTAACAAATGAAGAAATTATAGGAGCAAACTGGTCTAATGGGTATGTTGGTTTTATGTAATTTTGGTTGTTCATATAATATTGGTGGTTGAGGGTTCATATTAGTTAAAAAATAAAGTTTGTCTACCGGTATGATATACTGACATTCTTTCATTTGTTTTTTTTAATATTGTTTAGTAATAATTTGTAGAATTTTTATCTAATTTGGTATAATTGTTAGATTTTAAAAATTCAACTTTATAAATATAGTCTGTTTTTTTCTATGATACAAATTGTATTTCCTTTATCTGCTTTAGATACAATAATATTGTTATCTTTAATTTTTGTTTATAATGAATTTAACGTTGCAGATATTTTTGAGTTTTTATATTTGAATTTTTGATTTTAAAATGTTTGTAATGTTTTCATCTTAATATCGTGCTGTGTACCCAGTCCTAATTCAGTATCTATAACTAGAGATTGTAAATGTTTTTTATTATCAGGTGGTGAATTGTATTTAAAGCCAAATTTTAAAAGTTCTGTTTTTGAATTTGTAAACGATACTTGAGATAAATTGATAACTCTGTCACAAAACACAAAACCACTGTCACTATAATTTTATTAACTATCTTCTTGTTTATTATTGTTAAAGTTTTGAATATTTCCTTCTTTCTTCTGATTGTTGTCCATCTTGTTTTCTAATAAATTGTTCAATTTCCTTTTCTGTATCATATATTTTTTGTGTACTATTGGTATTACTTTATCCATTATGTTATTGTGTAAATTATCAAATTCTATTGGATGGAGTCTGTAGGTTAATTCATTGTGGATGATTTTGATATATATATGTGGAAATTTTGCCAACCATCTCTTATTTGCAACATCAACTGCTATTTGTGACGCTTTGGAACGGCTTTTCGTATTAATATGGATGTATTTTGGAAAAAACTTGAAGTTGTTTACATTTTTGATTGAACCATATATTTTGACTTACTATTCGGTATTTTACTTTTAGTTTGAAATAAAGACGAGCATGTTCTGCTACACTTGCTTCAATAATTTCTTTAATTATTTCAGCTCTTACATGGTGAAACTTATTATTCATTATAATATATTGAAATACTCGGTTTTTTAGTTTCACAAAATTTATTGACTGATAACTAGTTTCGCTACTACAATAGCATTTCAGATCAACGTATTTAAACTTTAAATTGTATATATATATATACATATATAATGACAAATATAAATATGTCAGTAAATGTTTTTACAAACTAGATTTTTTGTATAGATATTTTGTAGTAACTAAGTATCAAAAAATAAGAATTAATTTATTTTAACATAAATTTTATATTGTTCATTTCATTAAGGGTGAATGATTAAAGTTTGTTCATTTATTATATTTTCTTTTTTATGGCTTTTTCAATTTCGACGGTTTCTAGAAAATCTAATCTTGGTCCTTTGGTCTCTAAATGTAAAATTTTTGGATTAAAATTACTTGTATGATTTTCTTCTAATAAATGATTTGCAAATGTTAAGTCTGTCTTTTTATTTTTATATGATTTTTTATGTTCATGTTATAATTATTATTATATTAATATTTTAAAATATTTGTTGTGCCGCGATAACTATTATAAATTTGGGCTCGTATATATTGCAGCCTGTTTGTAAAATCTGCCTTTTAATAAAGCGCGGTCAGTTACTATCACACCTTTGTTGATTTAGCGATGGTATATAATCTGGCTAGTCGTCTAAATCCTCTAGGCATTTTTTAAAAGAACGAATAGTGGACTTAGCTTCTATATTTCTCTAAATATAACAATTGTGAGTTGAGAATCGAGCTGGTTTGAGTAGGAGTGTAAGTGCAAAGTTTGTCAACAAACACCGAAAACTTACTCGAAATAACGGGGGTTATCGTGCGAGTGACAAATAGTAGTGAACTATAAGTGTAGAAGTGTAATAAACACAAAAAAAACCAGGTGAATAAACAACCTATAAAACTTTTAAAGTCATTTAAAAACAAAGTGTCAACTGCGAGGTTAAAATTACACGCGCTCGTTCGGCAAGCGCAGCGCGTGTGCGGTGGCAGTGCGGCGGCGCGAATCACCAGTGGCGTAACAAAATTAGACAAACTGTTCATATAATTTTCAAACAATAATAAAAATAGTTAAAACCTAAAAATAATTACATAAACATAGGGTCATATAAGGTGGCATGAGTAAAAGAAATAGAGAATACGAACAAATATTTACAAAAAGCAAGAAGGTATTAAGATCACCGGAACAAAGAAAAAGGGAAGAGGAAATTCGAAGTAATTTAGAGAATAGAGAGGTAGCGGAAGAAGGCGAGCTAAAAATGGATAACATAGAAAAAATGCTCCAAACAATAATAAAGCAAATGGAACAAAACACAAACGAATTAAAACAGGAAATAAGAGAAATTAAGTTAGAAATGGAAAAAAAAGAAGAGGTGTGGAAAAGGGAAAGGAGGGCTTTAATAGATAGAATCGAGACATTAGAAATCAAAGCAGAGAAGGAAGAAAAACAGAAAATGAAGAACAACTTGGTCATAAAAGGACTAGAATTAGGACAAAACCCTGAAGAAGATATAAAAAAATTGCTCGCAGACCAACTCCAAACAAACGTAAAGATTAACAAAATAAATATAAAAAATAAAGGAAAAGGAAATGAAATTGTAATTGTAGAAATAGCGAACTGGGAACAAAAACAATTGGTCATGGCGGCAAAAAATAAACTAAAAGGATCAAATATATATATCGAAAATGAATTAACATGGGAAGAAAACAAAATTCAACGGGAAATAAGGAGCATAGCAAAGGAAATGAAAATGAGCGGGAAAAGAGTCAAAATAGGATATCAAAAATTGATAAGTAATGGAGAAGTATACATATGGGACAAAAAGGAAAAGGGGGTTATCCTGAAAATGAGCGAAAATGGGAAAAACCCTCCAAAAAACGACTAGGCAACCAAAAGGCAGAAATTCACATGGAGACGATCAGGCAAACGAACAGGACCATTCGATTGGGAACATGGAACATCAGAAGCCTAAATGGAAAGGAAATAGAATTAACAGAAGAATTTGAGAAAGCAGAATTAGAGTTATTGGCTATCACAGAAACGAAAAAGAAAGGTAAAGGATTAACAAACTTATGGAACAATCACATACTACTATACAGCGGAGTCGATATTAATGAGAGAGCATGTGCGGGAGTGGGATGTATAATAAACGGAAAATTGGGACAGTCAATAAGAAAGTGGGAATGTATAAACGAAAGGCTATTAACAATACAAATAGAAGATAAGGAGAACTTCACAGCTAGCATAATGATAGTATATGGGTTAGACGATAATGAGAGTAAAGCAAACAAAGATGCATTTTGGGAACGAGTACAAGTGGAATATGAGAAATTAAAAGAACCAATTTATATAATGGGAGATTTCAACGCTAGAGTCGGAAATAAAAATAAGGGTTTGGAAGAAATAATGGGAGTCCATGGGGAGTCGACAAAAAACAACAACGGAAATAGACTTATAGATTTTTGTATCATAAACGATTTAACAATATTAAATACTATCTTTCAACACAAAGATATTCATAAATTCACCAGGGAAGTAAAGAGTAGAGGAGAAAAATCGATAATAGACTATTTCTTAACTAACAAGGCACAAAGAACGAAAGTGAAGGACGTAAGAGTGAAGAGGAGTAGTGAAATAGGAAGCGATCACTTCCTGGTAACCGCGAAAATAAAAGCAAAAGAAAATAGGAAGGTACAAGGACAAAAAGTAAATAATAAAGAAAGAGAGATAGTAAAAGCTAGAATAGAAAAATTAAAAGAAGAGCGGACAAGAGAAAAGTTTCAAAAACAAATCAACGAGTTAATAAAACATACGACCAGGCCGAATTTAAATAATATTGAAGAAATGTGGAGCACCTTCAAATACATAATAACAGAAGCAACAATAAGATCATGCGGTATAACTAGAAATACGCAAAACAAAAAACATACACACTGGTGGAACGATAAAGTAAAAGAAGAAGTCAAGAAAAAGAAACAAAAATGGAAACAATATCTAAACTCCAAAAGGCAAGAAGACTATGAAGAATACAAAGCACAAAGAAAACTAACAAAAGAAGAAATTAAAAAATCAAAGCAAAGGACATGGGAACAATTTGGAAACAGATTAGAAGAAAATTTCAAAGAGAATCAAAAACTATTCTATAGTACCCTGAAAAGCTGTAAGAAAGGAAAACAAGTAACATTGAATCAGCTGTTTGATAAGCACGGTAACATAATAAAAGAGGACAAAGAATTAATGGAAAGGTGGAAACAACACTTCGAAGAATTATTAGAAGAAACTCATACTAACAATGAAAAGGGAGATGAAGAAAGTATAGAACTGGGGAACACAGAAACAGAACATGAAGAGAAAATTACGGAAGAAGAAATGAAGACAGTACTCAAAAAATTAAGGAACGGTAAAGCACCTGGCCACGACGGTATAAGACCAGAACAACTAAAATACATGGGCGAGGAAGGACAGCAAATCCTGTTAATAATATTAAATAAAATTTGGGAAAAGAGACAAGTACCAAAAGATTGGGAAAAGGCAGTGATATTACCGATACACAAGAAGGGAGATAATAGAATTTGCAGTAACTATAGGGGTATATCATTGTTATGTACAGCCGCCAAAATTTATGAAGCAATACTGGAAAACAAATTAAGAAAAGCAACAGATGCATCAATGGAAAACACACAAAGTGGTTTTAGAAAAGGGCATTCGACACAGAACCATATCTTTACAATAAGAAAGCTTACAGAAAATACCTTGACACAAAACAGTAAACTATTCATGGCATTTTTAGACCTGGAAAAAGCATTCGACAGAGTACCGCGGGATAAGGTGTGGAAAATATTGAAGGAAAGACAGGTCAACAATCACCTAATAGAAGCAATAAAAAGTATTTATGTTAAAACAACCAATTACATAAGA
Organism: Ophonus ardosiacus; assembly: GCA_943142095.1. Taxonomy (NCBI): domain Eukaryota; kingdom Metazoa; phylum Arthropoda; class Insecta; order Coleoptera; family Carabidae; genus Ophonus; species Ophonus ardosiacus. Next base: position 45,910,779 of record OW964824.1, read on the forward strand.
ACAAGAAATGAAACTTCAAACGAATTCACCACCTCACAAGGACTAAGACAAGGAGGAGCATTAAGCCCGTTGTTGTTCATAATATTCCTAGACAGCATTATGAAACGGATTAAAAATAAGGTCAAAAAAATGGAAGTAGGCCATCATAATCTAAACCGAATTACAATAGTAGAATGTGCATTCGCAGATGACCTTGCAATATTGGCAAACAGTGAAGAAAATCTACAACATAACATTAACTTGTGGAAAGAGGAATTAATTAAGCACAATATGACCATAAACATTAACAAAACAAAAATAATGGTAATATCGAAAGAAGAAGTAACAACGAACATAAAAATAAATGGAAAAGAAATTGAACAGGTAGAAACATTTTCATATTTAGGACACACATTGAACAACAAAGGAAATTTAGAACATGAAATAAATAACAGAATATTGGCAGCGACTAAAAGTTACTTCGCAATGAACAAAATCATCCTAAACAATAAGCAAGTAAGTAAAGAAACTAAAATGACACTGTACAAAACAATATACAGACCAATCCTATTGTACGGGAGCGAGACATGGACTACAAACCAAAGAATAAAAAGTAAAATACAAGCCGCAGAAATGAGATATTTGAGAAGAGTAGAAGGGGTAACAAGGATGGACAGAATAAGAAACGATCAAATCAGAACAAGACTACAAATAGAAAGTATCCAAACTACCATAGAGAAAAGACAACTCGCATGGTATGGCCACCTGTCAAGAATGGCAGAAGACAATCAAACAAAAATGGTTTGGAATGCAAGAACGACAAAAAAGAAAACAAGAGGAAGGCCACCTAAGACATGGGCGAACAACATACAGGAAATATTAAATAAAAACAAAATCAGCTGGCAAGAAGCAAAAAGGATAACAAAGAACAGGAAAGAATGGAAAGAGTTAATAAACAAAATCGAGTAATAAAAAGAATCTAATCTCGACACCCGAAAGGGTATTAAAGAGATTTAAAACGATTATATATATATATATAACAATTGTATTAAGTTCATATATCCTTCACATAAGATTAATTTTCTGTTTGCTGTCTGTAAACCTTTGAACACATACCAATCTAATTTGTCTTATTACTGCATGTTGTGTTATAAAATAACGTACCTACCATGTTTAACGTAAACCACAATAAACTAAGTGTAGTCACTGGAAATAAAGTAAATGCACTTGAGTTCTCAATAACAAATGATCTTACTGTCGTGCATGCAACAGTCGTATCCATGTCAGCTAATGTAACTGCACCCATACCCTCAAATGGTTATAGATTTTCGCAAATGAGCTGTGACCGAACAATATCTGTTTACTTTCGGTTCGGTTGTTTGTCGTCTGGACTACTTATTCGCGTATGCTTCAATAAATCTTCAACGTAGACATTGATTTGCACAAAAAGCAAATAGTAAATGTAAAATCCTAATTTTATTTCTTCATTAGAAGAGTATTAGTTTTTTTGAAAAACATATTTTGTTAGCGGTTAGCGTAATAAAACTCATGATTTCAAATATATTCTGAATAATAATTCCAGAATATAATGTATTTTTTACAATCACATTTCCTACAATAATTACTACTCGTTCGTATTACATTACTAATTTATCTCCAGTAAAATGTAATATAAAAATAGCCCCGAATATTCATATTTTGTTGGACTAGCTTAGTAAATCGCAAATACGCAATTTTTTCACATTTTATATTTTTAAGGGCGAAATGTTCCACAAAAATGGAACAAGTCTATTTATTAAAGTTTCTAGTTTATAGCGTCATTTAATTCTGGTCACGTCACATTGTCAGCTACAAAGTTTGGTCAAAAACCAAGCAATACAAGAAAAGCACTTGCACTAAGTTTACGGTTACACCAGTTCTGTAATAATTTATTTTATCCAACATAATATACTTGTTACTATGGTTATTTGAAGTATCTAACATACAACATTACTCACTCCGTGAGAATATATATATATAATTTACAACAAAATAATAATATCGAAAATTTGAAAAACGATACAAATAAAGATATTACATGCTCAAAAGCCATGGCAGATATGTTTAATGACTACTTTGTTAATATTCCGCATGAAATAAAAAAGAAATTACCTAGAAATTGTCATAAAAATGTTAACAATGATTGGTGTGATAAATCTATATTTTTAGAGCCAGTGAATGAAGCGGAACTAATTTCATTGATATTATCACTAAATAATACTTCTTCTTCAGGAAACGATGAGATTTCTGGAAATTTTTTGAAAAATATTTATGAATATATTATTCCACAACTTACACATTGTATAAATATATCAATGTCGCAAGGTATTTTCCCTTTTGCTCTTAAATATGTCAAAGTAGTTCCTTTACATAAAAAAGGAAATAAAGATATGGTCTCTAATTACAGGCCAATAAGTCTTGTATCAAACTTTCATAAAATTTTTGAAAAAGTATTGTATTCTAGAATAATTTCCTTTCTTGACAAGAACAAGGTAATTATCAATGAACAGCATGGTTTCCGGAAAAATTTTAGTACTAAAACTGCACTAATAGATTTTTTAGATCATGTTAACACTAATCTCGATGAAGGTAATAATATCATTGGCATATTTATCGACTTATCAAAGGCTTTTGATTGTGTAAATCATGATCAACTAATAAATTCGATTACATCTTTTGGTCTTAGAGGTACTTGCTCAGAATGGATTAAGTCTTATTTAAGTGACCGCAAACAATTTGTTCATCTTAATAATAAAAAATCAGAATTACAGTCAATAACATGTGGAGTCCCTCAGGGTTCTATACTTGGCCCTATATTATTTTCCTTATATGTAAATAATATAAAAAATATTCTAAATAACACTACTTTTGTTGCCTATGCAGATGACATCTCACTACTCTTAACTTGTAATAAAGAATCACAAATTGAAATGTCTCAAATAATTAACAATTTATTGCAATGGTTCGCATCATTAGATCTTTCTTTAAATATAGATAAAACCGTTTTGGTTCAATTTTCGACAACTAAGAGATCAGAAAGTTTACTAATACGTTGCAATAGTAAGTCACTACCACAAGTTACTGAAACTAAATTATTAGGTTTATATGTACATGAAAATCTTAACTGGGAGCCCCACACTGATAAATTGTGTAACATGTTGTCTTCATTATGTTTCTTGATTAAACGTCTCAAGTCACTTACTGATGAAAATACTACAAAAACATTCTACTTTGCAAAATTTTACTCTTTATTATGTTATGGTATAATTTTTTGAGGCGCTGCTTCCTCCACCATCAGAGTATTTAGATTGCAAAAAATAGCAATAAGAAATATATTTTCCTTAAAGTATAGAGATTCTTGTAGAGATGTATTTAAAGAAAATCAAATGCTAACTTTACCTTGTATTTATCTCTACAATATATGCCTATTTATTAGAAAAAATCAATTCAGACTAACAGCTCACAAAAATATACATAACTATAATACTAGAGGAAAGGAAAAGTTTATACAACCTAGAAGTAGACTAACTTTAGTACATAATAATAATCCAAACCACATAGGCATCTCTATATATAATAAATTACCAAATTATATCACAAATGTCAAATCAGAAAATAAATTTAAAAAAGATTTAAAAATATTTTTAACACAAAAATGTTATTATAATTTAAATGAGTATTTCAATGACAATCAGTAAGATGAATTTATGTATGTAATTTTTATTTGTTTATATTTACTGTATTATATGTTTGTATGTATTGACGATCCAATACCGGCTGTATCTACTGGTCAATGGAAATAAATTTATTATTATTATTATTATTTATATACCCAAGTAACACAAATGACCTAAAATCGACGTCACTATGACGTCTGAAATTCCGTCATATAGACGTCCTGACCACGTCTCAGCGTGGAGCTGTGCGACGTCATTTTTAGACGTTGTTTCGACGTCATTCTAAAACGTGTCGACGTCATTCTAAAACGTGTCGACGTCATTTTAAGACGTTGTGTCGACGTCATTTTTAGACGTTTTTCGACGTCATATTAAGACGTTGTGTCGACGTCATTTCAAAACGTTGTTTAGACGTCATTTTAAGACGTTGTTTCGACGTCATTTTTATGATATAAACATAAATGATGGTCGGGAAAAATTACTAGGAAAAATAATTAATTTAATTCTAAAGTTTTATTTATACTCTATAATATACAACATTAATTAGAAAATATTAAATAAAGTAAAACAATAAACCTACAATAAAATATTAAACATAAAAAGTATTTTTGGAAAAGATAAATATTCAAGAAAAATACAAATTAATTAAATAATGCATCTTGTTATATCTATAAAACAATAAATTATTTTTGTAATTATTCGCCCATTGTCGTGCATAGTTCACAGTTCACCATTCCTTGTTTATACTCATATAGCCACTTGCTTTCTTATCTTGCCATAGCTATAAAAAAAATAAATGTAATATGCTATACAACCACAATTTGATCGACTTACAATACCTATACTAAATTTTCAATGTCCATATTATGAAATTTTATTTTCAATGTTCTCCCATGGTAATTACTAGTTTTCTAATATCTCTCTAATATCTCTTTCATTTGACTTTGCAGCGCAGCCATTAGACAGTTTGCGAACCATAGTTACGTGTATAACGTAACGTGAAGTACAGTTGGACGTGATTACGTTACGTTAAAAATAGTTTGCGAAACTATAAATCGTGACGTAAATAATTAGATTTGATTTACAAAGAAACAATGACAATAATAATAAAAAAAAAAAACAGAACTTGTCACATGTCACGTCATAACTGACATAATCACAAGAAATAACGTAAACATGTTTTATAATTTATATTCAAGGTGTGATTTCATTTAATGATTATATTACGTTTCTTCAATATCGACGTCATAATATAAGAGGTACAACTTTAAAGTGTGGGTTTAATTTAGAAGTAATGAACGACTCGGACTGTACTGAATTTTTTCGCTTTACCAGTAAAGAAATTGTACGCTTATGTGTTGCACTTAAAATTCCTGATACATGCGAGTTGGAAAATGGCACCAAATTTTCTGCCACAGAAGGAATCAGCATACTTTTGCGACGATTGTGTTATCCAAATCGTTTCTGCGAACTTTAAAACATATTTTATCGTGATAGAACCGTACTCTCCAGAATTGCAAATTGGGTGATAAGATATTTTTATTTAAATTTTTGACATCTTGTACTTTCATTGCACAGTCATAAGTGGTTAACTCCAAATTGTTTACAAATATTTGCTGACATAATTAGTAGATCCGGTTGCGCATATCCAAATGTAGTTGGATTTATAGATGGCACGGCAAGACCTATATGCCGACCAAAATATAATCAACGTTTAGTTTATAGCGGATATAAAAAGCAACATTTTTAAAATATCAATCAATTGTCTTTCCAAATGTCATTATCGGACGTCTTGATGGACCAATTAATGGACGGCGTCATGATTCTGCTATTTTGCAGATAAGCAGATTGCTCTCATCATTATCGATGTCTACATATGTGTAGATAATGGCACACCCAGAAATGGGTAATATGCCGTGATGATATATTTATTTTTATTTTATATTTCTCAGAATTGCAAAATAAATTTACGCAGAGAGATGGAACCTAGTATACATTATACGGAGATCCCGGTTACGCAAATCAAAAATTTATTAAAGTTTGATTCAAGAATGTTACACGTGCTCCTTTAACTATTCACCAACAAAATTTTAACCGTGACATGTCAGCTCTTCGTGTTAGTCTCGAATATGGATTTGGAAAAATTATTCAGCTATTTGCCTTTTTTAATTTTAAGAAAAACCAAAAATTATTTTTGCAAAATCTTAAGGAACAGTATATTGTTGGAACAGTATATTGTTGGAACAATATTAACTAACATGCCTAAGAGGCATTTCTATATCATGGAGCAGTTTTATTTTTATTAAATCTTCTTCTTTATTTCTCTTCTTGCGAAATAAGTTAGGACCAGATAGTTCATTTATATCTACAAAAGTAGCAATTCATTGTAAGTCGAATAGTCCAATAATAAAAAAGTTACATTTTCTCTTAAGAGCGTTATCTGTTTCTTCATCTGCCATCTGTCTTTCATTCACTGGTATTTTAGTTTGGGAATTTTCAGGTACACTTGTATCATTGATTGTTGTTTCTTCAGATTCAATTATATTAATGATCTCCTCTAAAAGAACTCCCCTTCGGGATTGCTCTTCTTCTTGTCCAGTTCTATAAAAAATAATTTAATTGCCACTGCATAATTTAAGTTAAAACAACCTTAAAACCTTGAAGCAAATTCTTCTTTCTTGAATTTATTTATTAAATTAAATTTAAATTAAATATTTAAGTTTTAAGTCGTTAATAACATGCTCCCTGTAATAAAGACAGACAAAACCAATTGGGAACTTGGCTTTATTCAACTAAAAATACACATATGAAAGATTGACAGGTGTCTGAATAAATGAATAATTAAAACAATAACTATTATCATAGGTACATATAAATACAAAATAAACGAATTAATACGACATTTACCCCAGGCATAAAAGTTTTCTTTTAGTTTAGAATGTAATCTTGTAAATACACTGGTGGTCATCTTTCTCTACTACTTCTAGTGTTGCCAGAAGTCGAGACGAGACGAGACTTGGGGTCGGTCTCGTCTTGGTCTTGACTTGGTCTCGACTAGAGTGGTCTCGTCTTGGTCTTGTCGAGACGAGACTTCATGTCAGTCTCGTCTCGTCTCGAGTCTCGACAAGACTCTCGACTTTACCTCCATTAATAATTTTTTTAATAATCGTTTCTAATAGCACATAAAATTCTAAGAACAGCAGTACAATCGCGATTAAAAAATTCCAAATAATTTTTAATAATAAGTTTTCCATAAATATCATCAACTTGATACTTGACCTCTTCAAACAATTAATATGAAAATATACGTATATATCGAGTGTTGTTTATCATTACTAAACATAAAATATATAATTTCAATTCCTTAACTACAGAATGCATTTCTATTATTATCAATAGTTAAATAAATATGTATATGTTTAAATGAAGCAGTAAGTAAATGGATAAAAATCCCCAAAAAGTAACTTCTTTCGCTATTTTTTTTTATTTTGTTCTAAATATGTATTAAATAAGTAGATAACTAAAACTTAGACTTTTGCGTATCCCCTGGTACGTGTACTACAGGTTGAGAACCGCTGTTTTATTTCAAAAGTTTGACTTTGAGTTATGTTTTGGGGTAACGTTATATGATGGTCATACTGACTATAAAACTTAAGGGATGGGGGACAAAGCAATAGTTTTTCCAAAAATATCACTTCCTTACAAACTTTTCTAATCTTTACATTATGCTTATTTTTATTAATTATATTCTGGCAACAATTTTATCAACGAGGCTGAAAATAAGAAAATACGAATGAACAAAAAATTATGAATTATAATCCCAGTACAAGGATATCCCTAATTCCAGTATTTTATAATACCCAGTTGAACTGAACCTTAGATTAAAATATGCCGAAAAGAAAACAAAGGCCTTTATGACCAATGACACCGGTCGAGGAAAGTGTACTTGTACTTTGCACGTGTTTTTACGAGAAATGTTTAATACCAATTTCTTAGAATGTTTGATACCAAATTTCCCAAATTGTTATACCTGTAACTACATATTTTAACAATGTCCCTTACATTTTACTTTATTGAGATAAAGCTTTACTTTCATTATACATCACATAATAGATACATAAACTTTTATCTTTTGAAGTACATATTTTCCAAATTTTTGTTTATATACGATACCATAATTTTTTTATTGGCATTTAATGATAACACTAGAAAATGTTTTATTTTAATTCGCAGGAAAAGTATTTTTACATAAATTATTGATACAAAGTTTGAGAAGAATTAAATCTTCGTTTTTTATACTTTTACTATTTCTTTACAAAATATTTATATAACTGATTTGTTAGTATTAATAGTTTACATTATTTGCATTTAATATATTCCTATTTCTATATGCACTATGTATTCATATGTTTGAATGAAGTGAAATATTTAGGCGAATAAGAAGTACGTCCGTTGAACAAGTACAATATGGTTGTTTTAAACAGGGACACAGACCGGGAATTTCCCTAGGATCGTAAAATCTTTGTCTGCATTTCCGTAAAATTCTAAGAATCACAATAGATTCTTTAAAAATGAAAAATACTGTATATTTGAAGGGAACTTACTTTGTTATAATAAATTAATTTAATAAATAAAACTGAAGTACATTGCTAACGTGGAGAATGCACCACAAATGTAACTTTTGAGCTATTTGAAAATTGGAAATATTTTCCAAGATATAGTCAGTTGTACCAATATTTTAATTGAGAATTAATCAAAAAATAAATTAAAATCAACATATTTATACATATAAAACATGTATATTATAAAATAAAGGTTGATTTTAATTTAATTAAAATATTGGTGCATTAAAATAACATAAGAATTCTAAATTTATATTTCTTTCATTTCATCCCATCTACATTGTAAATTCATTTAAAAGTTACATTTGGATTATTTAGATGAATAAGGAATACATCATATTTATATAAATTAATGTTTTTGGAACACAACTATGAAAGTAGAAAATTACAAAATTTGAAAAATTAATATCTCTCTTATTTTATGAATTTTCGATCAGTATTTACAGCAATATTCTCAATTTTTGAAGCACTTTTAGAATATATGTTTTAAAAAAATACCTTTGATCTGAAGTCGAGAGTCTTGTCGAGACTTCAAGACTTTCTCGACAAGACTTGATGCTGGTCTCGTCTCGTCTCGACTTTTCTAGTCGAGACCAAATGATGGTCTTGTCTCGACAAGACCAAGACGAGACGAGACCAAGACCAAGACTGGTCTTGGTCTTGTGGCAACACTAACTACTTCTTCTTAAGATCTGACCCAGCTGTTGCTGATTCCCGGATGATATAGAGAATTATGTAGTTCTACTAGATGTTTTGATATATTAATGTTGGCACATACCCTTGATAATGCGTCTGCTACGGTATTCAACTTCCCTGGACGATAGACGATATCATATTTGTAAGAAGATAGTTCGAGACGCCATCTTTCTATCTTCTCATTCTTGATTTTACTAGAATGATTCTGGTTGAACATGAAAGATACCGATCGTTGATCAGTTATCAAAATGAAATGCCTACCGATTAGATAATGTTTCCATTTTCTAAGCGATTCTACTATAGCGCTAGCTTTTTTCTCTATAGATGAATGGCGACGTTCAGAATTGGAAAGAGTTCGAGAAAAGAAAGCAATTGGACGCTTATCTTGAGAAAGGGTAGCAGCGATAGCGTGTTCAGAGGCATCAGTCTCCACGGTAAGAGCAGCGTTTTCATCCAAGGCAATTAACATTGATTTAGCAATATCTTTTTTTAAATTTTCAAAACAAGAAATCTCATCTTGATTAAGTGGAAAGTTTGCTGAATTTAGTTTGCGATTTTTTTCTGAAAAGCTTTTAATCCATTTAGAATAGTGAGTAAACATTCCCAAGGCTCTCCTTAGAGATGAATTATCAACAGGCAAAGGGAGATTTAACAGTAGATTCAACCGTTCTTTATCCGGTTTGATTTTATTATTTTCTATTGTATAACCTAGTAAGTTTATCGATATCACGCCAAATATACACTTTTTTTAGTTTAATGTTAATTTGTACTTCCCTACAGCTTCCAAAAATCGTTTTAAATTCTTATCGTGGTCCAGTTTATCATTTCCAAATATAGTTACATCGTCTAGATACGCAAATACACCAGCAAGATTTTCTGTTTTTAGTATTTACTCTAAAGTTCTTTGAAAAGCAAGATACCCCATTCGTAACTCCAAAAGGAAATTCAAACTTTGAAGGGATAAAGGATCATCAATTTTATAGTGCAATAATTTGTACAAATGAATGAGAAGAAATTTCTTTCGTCGTATTTCAAGGGATTCTAGATGACATATATTTAACAAAATGTCATATTCGAATCCTCTAGGAGGATAATAATTTATTATTTTAAAATATACAGCTGTCTCACAACTCGCCCCCCAGACGAAACTGACACTTGCGGACGACAATAGGTTGCCAACAAATAGAAGAAAATAATTTGCAGCTGCTTGCATAACGGAGTTGCAAGACTTTTTAATCCACCAATCCCGGAAGGATATCTTGAGGTGTGATGATATTATTACAAAATAAAACTGGTTGCTAGGTTTTAAAAATACTACTAGTGAGTTACAAAATTTGTTTGACTTATTGTAATTTTGACACTTTAGAGTTGACTTTTCACTGTCAACAAATTTAGGTTAGCGAAGGTGTCATCCGAGATCATCATTTATATCGTACAGTGCAACGTGTTGTAGCAGCTGTGTAAAATGTGTTAAACGAAAATATTATTGTCCACATTCTCCGAAAATTATAATCATTTCTACGTAATCAGCGGCTGAATACATGGTCAGAATTTGCCTTTTTTATTCACCTTGTCAAATTTAATTTAACACTGACATTTTTCGAAAACTACAGTCACCCACACATTTTAAAGAAGATTTGATTTGTATAAAATCATAGTAACGTAAAATTACGGCAAACACACGTTAAAGGTGTAGGTCTCTGATTGGTCAATTTTAAGACGTCTTTTCTCTAATATCTTTTAAACTAGATTTTTTTTCTTCGAAATTACGCATCCGAGTGCAGTCTCGTGTTTCTTCATTCGCTCTGGGGCGCGAGTTGTGAGACACCCTGTATATATTAAAAAAAAAAATCTGTACATATTCAAGAGCATTTATGTAATTATTGTAGATAGGAGCCCAAATATCACAATATTCTATTTTCGATCGTACTAGAGAAAAATACAATGTAAAGATAACTTGAATGTTAACAAAATTACGTGTATTTCTAATGAGAAATCCCAAAGTTTTAGTAGCAGCGGAAATAATATTATGTATATGAGTTGTTAACTTGGGGTCAAAAAATATTCCAAGATCAGAAATTAAGTCTGTTCTAATAAGAGCGATATTATTTACTGAATAATTAAATAATATTGGGGACTGTTTTCGAGTATAGGTTAAAATTTTACATTTTGATAAATTAAGTAGTGATTTATTTTTTATACACAAGTTGCAAAGTTCGGTTAAATCATTTTATAGTGATATGCTATCATTAACTTTAGTAATTAAGCGGTAAATTTTAAAATCGTCTGCAAAGAGAAGATTATGATTGACCAAAATTGATGTGAGGTCATTAATGAAAATTAAAAAAGTAATGGACCAAGATTTGAGCCTTGTGGTACTCCTGATGTAGCAGTGAAAGCATTTGAATTAGATCCATTTATTTGAACAAAAAGAGATCTGTCTCGTAAATAAGAAGAGATTAAATTTATAAGAGGTGTCGAGACAGAAAAAGAATGTAATTTATGTATAATTACATTGTGACTATTTTTATCAAATGCTTTGGCAAAGTCCGTATAAATAACATCAACTTGTCCACCATTATCAAGTGTAGTAGCGATAAAATGAGTTAGAGAACACAAATTATTTGATGTTGACCTATGTTGAACAAATCCGTGTTGAGAAAAAGACAAATTATTATTTATTTTATTATAAATAGAATTAAAAATTATAGTTTCAAAGACTTTACTGAAATTGGACAAAATTGCTATTGGTCTGTAATTTTCGATGTTACCCTTGTCTCCGGATTTGAATATAGGAACTATTCGAGCACTTTTCCAAATAAAAGGAAAGGTGTTAGAAAGTAGAGCTAAATTAAATATATGTTGCAATGCCTGGGAAAATGGTAAGTCATAATCTTTAATAATTAGACTCGGAATTAAATCAGGGCCAGAAGAAAGATTAGATTTAAGTTTGCGTATTGATGAAATGATATCTTCTTGTGAAATATAAGATAATGAGATTAATTCATTAGAAACAACGTTTATGTCTGGAATAGTATTATTATCATTAGGAACTTCATATACACTGTGGAAATATTTGGCAAATCCTTCAGCAATATCTGGCATATTATTTAGGTTACAATTGTCAAAATGCATAGGGCATTGATAATTATTAGGAGAATTTCTTTTAAGTTTAATAAAGTGCCAGAATTTTCTTGGGTCAATAATAATATTATTCTCACAATTTTTAATAAATGTAGCATACGATTTTTTTTTATCTCTTACTTAATTGAGACCTTAAAGTTTTATATTGAAATTGATAATGATTAATGCTAGGAATTTTTTTAGTTAGTTTTAAGTAATGATACTTTAATTTCAACTTGTTACGTGTTATTTTATTAAACCAGAGTGGATAGGGTTTTGAGGAAATGAGCAAGATGGCACGCATTCATCGAAAAAGCCATACAATACTGAATATAAAAAGTTGCAGGATTCATTAACATCTGTAATATATTCAATATGTTTCCAATCAAAATTTGATACGAGCTGATACAATTTTTGAAAGTTTGCTTTTCGAAAATTGTATTTTCTGAAATTAACATTGTTAACAGTTTTTTCCCTTTTAGTAAGATGTGGAATACAAAATTTAATATTTAGTGTAGGGTGATGATAATATTCCTTATCAAATATTAAATAATATTCTCTATTGACGGAACAATTCAAGTTACTGAAAACTAAATCAAATAATTTGTTGTCATTATTCAGGACATTATTAAATAGATTACAATCAAAATGTGAGAGAAAGTATTGAAACAGTTGCTTAATTTTAGAAAAAGTATTACTATAAAATTCTGTAATAATAAAATCTCCCAATGTTATAAATTTAGAATTTTGTAAAAATGGCAAAGTTTCAAAAAAATCAAGAAGTTGTTCATAAGTTTCTACAGACATATTAGGTGGAAAATAAACATTAAAAACATAAATAATACTAGTGGAATTAAGTTTAATCTTGCAGCCCACGATGTCAACTTTTGCGGGAATATTTTCACAGTAAGAATCAAGAGATGTGATGCACTCAGAACTCTAGTTATTATTCACCAATAACAGAACACCACCACCTCGTGTTGTATTACACTGTGCGAAATTTCTGTCTTTACGATAAACTGAATATTCATCACGAGATAATTCGCTATTAAGAACACTAGTACTGAGCCAAGTTTCCGTAAATGCGACTATGTCAAAGTCTAAAGCTGGTAAGATAGAATAGAGTTGATTAACTTTCGTATTCAAGCCTTGTACATTTTGATAATAGATATTAAAAGTTCGATTGGACAGTGACGAATCTAGTTTTTTTCAACAATTACTGGAATGCCGTATTTGTACTTGATTGTGAGATTTGGATTTCCATCCGCCTTCCTGGATTCCAGTTCTGCCTTCATGCGTTTAAATTGTTGCATTTGATAAAGAGTGCGGAATTAATGTAGATTTTGGTAAATAAAGGATCATTTCGAAGTGATTTTGCATTTTTAAGAACAGTTTTCGCTGATTCGACATCTGAGAATTATATTTTTACTAATCAAGGTGAAGATTGTGTTCCGTTCATTTTTCTGCCAAGCATAAATAGTTTACAGTTATTAATACTGACATTAGGCGCTACTTTTGAAATAATGGGAGCCACACTCGTTTGTAAGTCAGTAGTTAACTCTAATTCAGGAATACCGGATATTATAACGTTCTTTTCACGCCTACGACGTTCTTCAATTTCAGCAATAATTGAATCCATGTTGAAATCATTTTCAGTCGGTTTATTATTTGCAATTTTTTCTTTAATTTCACGTAACTCATTTTGGAGAGAGAATCAATGATCACAGAATATTTTGACGGATTTAGTGGTTGACCGGGTGTAATGATTGGCAGCATCTAATGATAGGTGAAGACAGGCAAGATATGTTAGATTTTGACAGCCATGGCATTTAACACTTTTTTGTAGATCATTTCCAGCATCTTTCTTACAGTTTGGACATTTATTAGATATATTGCGAAAAAAGCCGAGCTTGCCCGATAGTTTACTATCTTGAGTAGAAGTAGAAGCAACTAGTGCTAATTGAAGCGTTCAATGCTGTACGATTTTGTCGTGAAAAAATTAGCGAATATGTGCCTTAATAACAACGTGGCTATATAGCCTTAATTTATATAAAGTAGATTAAAGATTACTCACAGGATTTACTAATTTAATAGTTAAATTTATCAATGAGTAAAAAGTAAATTTTATCAGAGAAATAATAAAACTGCCCGTTCAATTTGACAGTAACATTTTATTTTGACACAATTGTTTCTATATTTGGAAGAAGAAAGGCGTCTAATTCTGTAAACTTGTTTATTGTCTGCGAATAGTCTATAACAAGACGTTTTCGATGTGACTCTCCATTTGTTTCCAAAACTTGGGCCCGCCATGGTGAGACACTTCAATAAATTGTTTATCTTGTTCATTGTGTTTTCTCGATTTTATAGCAATTGGTTATAAATTTGACGTTAGATTAGAGAATATAGACACAGATGGTACAGAAGCATGCATGACATTGCATATCTTCAAAGGTTCAAGTCTACCTCCAAACTGTAGTTCAACAGATGAATTATTTTTCAGTATATCGTGCCCGAGAATTACATCTGCACAAAGATTGTTAATTACTAAAAGAGATACGTGGTTGTGTGTTCCCCCAACTTAATAGAGGGTGTACAAATTCCTTCTGCAAAAGATATATTGCTTGTTGATGCTAAGGTTATTGTTTGACGGCAAATTT